>CM060984.1:102197487-103447487 GCA_030765065.1 Deroplatys truncata
TTTTCTGTACAGTACAGTAAATAAAGTTATATAGTCACTCTTTTTAAAGAATGTGTCACTATGTGATAGTCTTTGCATGACCACAAGAAAAAACAATGATGACTTCACAAGTATTTGAAAATTCAAACCAATAACAAGAAAATCTTGAAAAAGACTATCTCCACAAATTAAAAAAAAAATGTATTTGACATAAATTATGCACTTTAACATCTACACTTTTTGTGCAGTAAGATTTTATCTATCTCTTAAGGTTTATCAATTATGCAAAAGTCATTCAAAATGAAAAGGACTTCAGAGGCTATTCCCAGAAAATTAAAGATACACATTTCATTCGTTATGCAAATATCTTACACATATGATATTTTAATTAAAATTGTTAGAGCCATTTTTGAGAAAATCAAAATTTTCAAAACATTTCCCATGTAAAGGGTAGTTTGGGGTGAGGAGATTTCTTGAAAATCTTTGTGTCACATCCTTGAAAGTGCTGAACTTAAGTACAAAGTTTGGTATTTAACCGACTTTTTGTTTTTGAGTTTTGCTCTCTCCCTCTCTCTCTCTCAGACATTCACACAGACCTTTATCTAAAAATGCTTTTTTTTTTTTTTGGTTAAATTCTGGGAGTCTTAAAACGTGTATTTTTGGTAGAATCTTGGTAACAAATTTTTGGGTGGAATACAATACTTACTCTATTTCCAATAGGTAAGTAGCATAGAGAGTAAAAATACATTCACTATCATCTTATGTCAAATCAACATATTTTATTTTATTTCAGATCTTATTTAATATGGCACTACATATACATTTTGTTACTTGAGTGAAGAAGAAATTATATCTAGATTTCACAGGCATTATAGGAAACAAAATTATTAGTTACCTATTTTCAGTCTATAAGCTCCTAGTGTGAGAGAGAAGAATCCTTCATTCAATGACATTTAATTGATATATGTATTAGCTATAGTATCACACATTGTAATGTTGACTTTAAGAAAGAAATATTGAAAATGATGCCTACCAATTACACCCAAAAAATGCTCCATACGCTGCTGTGGGTATATGTGATCATCCAACTTCCAGAGGTCATCAAGCATATTGTGAGAAGTTTCCAGAACTTCATCTATGTCTGCCAAAGTGAGAGACTCCAATGTTCTGCAATGAAGCACAAATCATAATTTCAAAACCACACTTATCAAAGCTTTATTTTTACACATCAAACATATTTTTTAGATCTTACTGTTTTATTTATTCCCCTATTAAGAATTATTATAATATAACAGAATATAAATTTGAATTAACATCATACAGATTCCTATTAACAGTAATGAGTATGTTGTGAGCATCTGCTTCACACATTTCAGCTGTGTTAAATTGTAAATAATTGT
The DNA here is from genome assembly GCA_030765065.1 of Deroplatys truncata. Lineage (NCBI taxonomy): Eukaryota > Metazoa > Arthropoda > Insecta > Mantodea > Mantidae > Deroplatys > Deroplatys truncata. The sequence continues at coordinate 102,198,867 of CM060984.1, forward strand.
AAATGTAATATATGCTCTACCTAAAATCTTTTGCTAAAGGCTCTAGAAGATTCCAGAAAGCTGTTGCCCTTTCCTTTTCATCTCTTCTTCCACTGGTATTTGCAATGCTTGACCAGAACTGTGCTTCATCTTCAGGACTCATTATGGCTGAAACATTAAATATATATTCTCTTTAATGTGTTTATTTTCATGTAAGTGCTACAAAAAGTTATTTTATGGTATTATAGCTTACAATAAACATTCACATTCATAAGCCGTAAATATTCCTCCCAAGGTAAAAAGAAAATTTCAAATACCTAAAGAACTTGCTCTCAGAAAAAACAATTTTGGTTTATGTGTTTGTTTGTTTTGTTCTAAAAATCCCACAGTGAAGAACATGTCATCCAGCATGCAACAACTTCACAAATACGCACTTATATGGAAGGGGCATAAGAACCTAAACCTGCAATAAGGGAGATTGACAATCACAATTATCTAAACACTCCTATATAGGGCTTTTTACATTAACAATTTTTAAGATCAGATAAAAGTTTTATACTGTTATTTGAAAGCTGTGTAAGTGTACCTGGTAATGTACTGAATATTTTGACAGACTGATATAAGCACGTTTTTGATAACAAGCGAAAAAAATGTCTTTGCCTGAAGCTGAAGTCATGTATTTGTAACATTTCTTATAAATTCATGTCGAAGATAATAGTGTTAAAAACAGGAGCAAAATTAAGAACACATGAAAGATTGTTTATAAGTGGAGATTCAGTAGACGTGGTGGAAGAATTTGATTACTTGGGTAGGGAGCAGGGAGGCACAGTCTAAATATGTACAAATGAAAGGAAAACTAGCCATGAAAGCTCTTAGAATATGTTTACATAAGACAGCCCCCATATTAACAATTAAATGGCTGCAAAGGCTTTATGAAGCAATAGTTGAGTCAAAAAGGTTATATGTAGTCAATGTCCAGGGATTGCCAAAAGGGTATTAAAAGATTGATGTAGTACATAGAATGTTTCATAGAGAAGTTGTGTGTTTATCCAAGAGTTCATTGATGGGAGTAGCACTGGTAGAGCTAGGAAGGTTAGGGAGAAAAACCAAAATAGAGGGGAGTATTTTGAAATACTTATATTGGTATGTTGGAAGAAAATGATATGGAGGATACTTGGCTATTAGGTGAAAGCAATAGCAGTGGATTTTGAAAAGAGGCAAGTCGGAAGATATAGAGAAACAAAATAAATGGGCAAGCTTTGCCAACAAAAGTTCTTTAATTTTGTATAAAACTCTGAAAAGAAACTGGGGGCAAGAGAAATATTTATAATATCTGTGATCAATTTGAGAGAATAGGTTTAGGAACAATGCACGCAGGAATATTATTTTTAAAATGATTAGGAAATAATTGAACAGAGAGATGTATTATGTGTGAAAAATTTAGTGATATTTTCAATTGTTTAATAGAGTGTGAAATGGTTAAAAGATGGAGGGATGGTATATGGAATAATTTAATCAAAGATATAGCAGCAATTAAAATGCTAGCAGATCCAAGGACAGAGAGCATTAAAATGATAGGGGAATTTTCCTAAACAGATGTGGAATGACCATGAGTTCTTAAACCAATTCAGACTTACGAAGCAGACAGTCCTAATCTTATTTGTTCAAATTCGAAACTGGATACAGCACACAATGAAAGGGCATGAACTGTAAAACCATGAACTTTATTATTATTTTTTTATAAAAAAAAATAATACATGCATGAAAATTAAGTGCAAACATAAAATCTAGGAACCACATAATGCAATTGATCCATGCATCATGTAAACATAAAAGACATCATGCTTTTATAACATCTGCCTGTTGCCTAGCCTCCTATATGTTCTGTAAGCACCTATGAGAAAACGCTTCATTTTGGCCAATGTTTATCTACCTCTACCGTGGAAAAGTTTGCACATCTCTTTGCTATCTTTTCATTCATTTCAGCCATTTTCACTGCAACAGCATAAACAAACATTATTTATGGTATTTTTTTTAAACTGGCATTTCTACCAACAGTGTTTAATTGAGGTATAAGAAAAAGATTAGCAACCAGCTTCTTTTCTCAGCCTTCAAGTTGTCCAACACCATTGTACTGCAGTTTAAGTTTACCAGAACATTATAAAATGGCACCTGCAGTTAAACTTCTGGTTCAATTTAACTAATCCTCCAGTCAAACTATGATAATACTAGGCTTAAGAGAACTTAGGGAATAAAATGCTGAGCTCAGTTTAGAGAATGAATATAAATAATCCAACATTAAAAATCTGCATTTGTTCTGAAACTTAAAATTACATTAAATTAAGTTTTGTTTATGGACGCTCTTTAACTACTATGGTTCTTAGTGTCCCATTCTATATTAGGCATGAAAGACCAGAAATTTTACTCAGAGGCCTTTTTATCAGGCTTGAGGTTCTTTTACGTGCCGTAAATCTATGACATGGGACCACCGGCTTTACGAAGAAAGCCATGCTAAGGATTTTCACACCCAAAAAAATCCATCGTCCTCCGCCAGATTTGAACCCCTAACCTTGGGAACTAGAGGTTAGCATGGTACCACTAGACCATGGAGGATGACATTCTGAGACTTACAGTAATATAGGAGAACACAGGTACTATCTTTTCAAAAAACTAACCTGTAAGATTTCCACTAAGTAGCTCATCTTGATTACTCTTTGGATCACCTTTTTGTAAAACGCTGCGTAATCCTGATTCCAGTTGTGTTATTAGCTCCTGAAGTTTAGGATCAAACTTATAGCTCCACTTGCCATCCTGCAATATTAAGTTTCACAGGTTAATTTACAAGCAAAGAAGCTGAGACTTCTTTTTTCTTTGTACTGTTTCATTTGTACATCCCTCTTTGACCTCTATAATCTAATCATACTGAGGGCTTTGAGGTGAGAAAAAATTGTTATGAAATTTTTAAAAGTACATCTTTTCTACCCTGTATCCAACAGAATTTCACATTATTCAGCAAAGTAGAAAAGATGAACTTCAGAAAATTCAAATACTACCGAGGATCCTTTCACAAATTTTAAAAAAAGTATTTAAAACATATTTGTTTTTTACCCTAGAATCAAAAGATGAATACAATCAAGTACTCAATAAAATCAAGAAAAACTGACTGCATATCTCTGGAGAGAAAGTCAGGAATTTATCAAAATCAATGTGAAAATTGTGATTAGGTATATATCAGAAAAACAATAAGAAATACAGGCACCTATTTCAAAAAAATATCAGTACTGCCTCAATTACAAATAAATAAAAATATCAGCAGTTGCATAACACTTTTGGACTCAAAATCATAGAACACAAATTGAAATCAAGCTATTGAAACCAGGCCAGAAATCAAAAGAACTGGAAGTTTGGGAGGATATAATTAAAATATTTTGAAAATTGGATAATGATTTTGATATACCACAAGTAGATTACTTCATCGTGAGGTTCATTGATAAACCAACAGAGGATACCCCAGCTACAAATGAATCGACTCGGAAATTACTTGGCAGTCAAACGGCAGCTGATGATGTGAGCACAAAAATAGGTTGTGCATAAAAAATAGGTGAGTGAAGCATTTAAGACCTCCCTTAGGAGCCACAAGACCTTGTAGTAGTTGATGGGGAGGCTTCCGTGTACCAGTGATTTACTAAGCTGTACTGGTAGAGGTACTCATGCCAGAGAGGTTTGTAATGAGGTACCAGTCTAAGAAGTGGCTCAACAGAAAATCCAACCCAAAGGGACTCCCAGTTGGAGAACCTTGAGGGACTCCCAGCTGGAGGACCTTCTATGGGCTCTGGTCCACCCAATCCAAGGTGGGAATGCATCGTGCCGAGGGATGAATGGCACTGGGGTGGTAAAAAAAATGCAGTGTCCCGAAAGATCTCTTCAGGGCACCAGGCGACACCCTGAAGTAATTAGACTTCCCAATATATACAAGGCTCTGTATTGGGTGACTTTTATTTCCCTGCTACTCGTGGGAACAAGATGGACCAAAATAAAATAAATATTTTCAAGGTGGGTGAGAGAGATTCTTGAGTTGAGAGAAATCTCTCACCTGACAAAGAAAAGTCAAGTGACAGAGACTCTCCAGGAGAGAGAAATCTGTCACTAGATAAAAAAATCTGATGTGTTACACTCACATGACTTTCTCTACTCTTGTACAATCTATTTTTACAAACGCCTACTCTCCATATGCTTCATATTAATCGAGATATCGAGATGTCAATCTTATTTGTAATTTTCTTGTAGATGCAAGAGGAATATGGTAGCTTTTAAGCGATAGTCAAATATTTTATCGCTGGTTTCTATGTGGCGCATTCCATTCTCTTTGCCTGTCCAGGACATAAAAAAATGAATAACGAATTTGAGAAAAAGTATAAGTATTGGAAAATTTAAGGAAATAACAAGCAATATCTCGAAAACGGTTCACTCAACAAAAAAAATGCATATGATATAAGTTGTGTATTTTAACGCGATCTACATTTTTTGTGTAGTAAAATTTTGTCTATCTCTTATGGTTTACCAGTTATGCAAAAGTCGTTCATAATGAAGAATACTTTTGGAGACATTCCCAGAAATTTCGAGATATACATTTCATTTCTCATGACATTATCTTAAACATATGATATTTTCATCAAAATCGTTAGAGCCATTTTTGAGAAAATTAAAATTTTCGAAAAATGTTCCATGTAAAGGGTAGTCTGGGGTGGGGGGATTTTCTTGAAAATCTTCGTGTCGCATCTCTGGAAGATACTGAACGTAAATACCAAGTTTGGTGTTTATCCGACTGTTAGTTTTTGAGTTATGCACGCACGCACGCACTCGCACTCGCACACGCACACGCACACACACACACACACGCACACGCACACGCACACACACACACACACACGCACACGCACACACACACACACAGAGACATGTTTCCAAAAATGCTTTTTTTGGATTCAGGAGGTCTCAAAACATGTATTTCCGGTGAAATCTCGGTATCGAATTTTTGGGTGGAATGCAATACTTCCCCTACTTACTATACGTAGTAGAGAAAGTAAAAAATGGGTGCAACTGCATCTGGAATCAATAGAATGCACCTGGACACCAAGAAGCTGTCAGGGGCAGCTAGAAGAAGAATTAAAAAAGCTAAAAAAATGAGTGAGGGCGCAGGCAATGTAAACCCACAGAGTAGAGGGGGAGAGGTCCGTACTGATCCAGGAACTTCTAAAAGAACCAGGACAAGTGTGTATACTCCTCCTTTGGATAAAGCCAAACCTGTTAAGAGGCCTAGGGGCACTGAACCTGGTGTCACTTACAGGGAAGCTTTGGCCGCTTTTAAGATGACAACTGTCGAAGAATCCTATCCTGAGGGAAAGCTGATTGGGGAGGACATTCGACCCATTCAGGCTGAGATTCTGAGGAAGATTGATGAGGCGCCATCTAGCGAATCTCTACCTAAACTCAAGTCCTTTTCTCTACAGGATGGGGCTCTGATATATTATTGCGATGATGAGCAGTCATGCAATTGGCTCCAAAAACACATTCAAGGAGCTAAAATCAAGGAGAGTTTAGTCCTTAAAGTAGTAGATCCGAAAGATCTACCTAAGCCAGTCAAGGTGGACCTTAGGACTCGGGACATTACAATCAATGATCCTAAAGTGCTGCTAAGACGCATCCAGAGATTAAACCAGGAGCTGAATATAGAGCACTGGAAAATCATTGATAAGCAGGCAGACTCCTCTGGTCAAAGCCTAATTTTAATGGTGGACCAAGAGTCTGCTAAAAAGATAAAGGGACTTGGCATGTCGGCCTATACCGGGGTACACAGGGCCCTTTTTAAGATCCTGTCTGACCCGGAGAGGAAAGCAGAATCAGACAAGGCGAAGAAGGGAAGCAATGATGGCAGAGATGGTCCGGAGAAGATGGAGATAGGGGACTCTGGAGGATCCACATTGGGTACTGCTCAAGGTAAGTGTTGTGGGTTGAATGCAATTATGAAAATAGTTCAAATTAACTTGCAGCACTGTAAGCCAGCTTCAGCCATTCTAAGTAAGAGACTTGTTGAAGACAATGTTGATATTGCTCTCATGCAGGAACCTTGGCTTTACTGGGATTCAATTAGAGGGATCAGTTGTACTAAGGGTTCTATATATAGACCTAGTAATAATAATCCAAGATCATGCATTTATGCTAAGAATTGGATAAATGCATTGCTTCTTATTGAGCACTGTTCCAGGGATGTAACTACAATCCAAACAACAGTGCAGGAGGCAGGAGAGAGAAGAGTTTTAATACTCTCTTCCATCTACCTCCCTTACGAAGACTCTGATCCACCATCGATAGTGGTGAGGGACCTTGTGACCCACTGCGGAGAGAATGGAAAGGAGTTAATCCTGGGGGTTGATGCCAATGCACACCACACATTGTGGGGGAGGACTGATATCAATCCCAGAGGAGAAAAGTTAATGGAGTACTTGGTGAGTACAAACCTTCATATTCTAAATCGAGGTAATGAACCAACCTTTGTAACTTTACAAAGGGAGGAAGTCATTGATATATCGATAGGGACTAACATTATTGAGAACCTAATTTCAGGGTGGCATTATCATCGGAGATCACTCTCTCTGATCATAGATGCATATGCTTCAATATCAAAGCACAAGTCACTCTACCAGTGATTTATAGAAATCTGAGGAAAACTGACTGGGACGGATATAGACGAGACCTATCAATTGACATCGGGTATCTCAAGGAACAATCGTTCGACATTGGATGTGGAGTTTGCCGTTGATTTACAACAGTCAATTCTCCTATCCTATCATCAGAATTGTCAACCTAAGGTACTCGCTTGTGCCTTGTTGGACAAAAGAGTTAAGCAGACTTAAGAAGAAAGCAAGGAAATTATTTAGACTCGCAAAAAGAACTGGTGATTGGGACTCATATAGACAAGACCTCACCAATTATAATAAAGAAATATGCAAAGCCAAAAGGATTTCGTGGAGGGAGTACTGCCAGGGGATGGAGAATGTTCCCAGCAGTGCAAGTTTCATGAAACATATGGCAAAGGGTGTTAGAAAAATTGTGAGCACTGTCAAACTGCCTGATGGCACGTACACACAGTCTGGTTCTGAGACGCTCCTGCAACTTGCGAGGGCTCACTTTCCAGACTTTAAGATAGACAATGACAGCAATTCTGTGAAGGGGCAACCAAATCTGGACCATCTTTCTTTGGACAGAGAGGATTGGAAACTAATCAGGAGAGTAGTCAATGTCACTAAAATAAGATGGGCCATTAAGTCGTTTGGACCATATAAATCGGCAGGCCATGATTTAATCATTACTGAATTTCTACAATATGGTAATTATTCAGTTCAATCCCTACTTTGTAGTATGTTTAGAGTTTGTCTAGCCTATGTATATATACCCATGGCTTGGAGACAAACAAAGGTAGTGTTTATACCTAAACCAGGGCGTTCTAGTTACGCTCAGGCTAAGGCTTATCGCCATATAAGTCTCTCCTCTTTTATGCTTAAAACTCTGGAGAGATTAGTGGATAGGCACATTAGGGATAATGTTTTAATGGAACATCCATTAAACAAATACCAATTTGCCTATCAAATAGGGAAATCAACAGAAGCAGCACTTCATCAAGTGGTCTCGACTATTGAGAAGGCGCTTAATACCAGAGAAATAGCCATTGGTGCTTTTCTTGATATTGAAGATGCATTTGACAGGACATCTTGTGATGTAGTGTCGGACACCCTTTATGGACACGATGTACACTCACTTCTTTGTGAGTGGATACGTTGTGTCTTACAGCATAGGAAGATAACCATGAATCTATGTGGGAAGATGCTGGGTGTGTCCACAGAGAGGGGCTGCCCGCAGGGGGGTGTTTTATCACCCCTGCTATGGAACCTTGTAGTGGACACACTTCTTTGCGCACTCAATAGTCATGGTTACTTCACAGTTGGTTTTGTAGACGATATTGCAATAATCATAAGAGGGAAATTCCCTCACATAGTTTCTCAAGTGCTACAAATGGCGCTTAAGAAAGTGGAAGCTTGGTGCATGATGAATAATCTAACTGTTAATTCAAGCAAAACAGTACTGGTATCCTTTACCAGGAGAAGGGGGTCTGATTTAATCAGACTCTCTCTCTTTGGTGTGGTAGTGCCCTATTCAACACAAGTTAAATATCTTGGGCTTGTTTTAGACAAGAAATTAACTTGGAAACATCACATGGAATTATGTATTACCAAGGCCTACAGAGTCTTTTGGACATGTAGAGACATGGGGTCTGAAACCTAGTATAGTATATTGGATATACACTGTCATGGTGAGACCTATATTCTCCTATGTCGCACTGATGTGGTGGCCTAGAGTTAATTTAAAGGTGTGCAGAAAGGGACTCTGCACAGGACCTTCTGCATTTCAATTATGGGAGCTTTCAAAACTACTCCAACTGCAGCAATGGAGATGCTGATTGGGCTCACACCTCTCCACATATGCATGAAGGCAGAAGCTATGATCATGTATCACCGTATTTGTCGCCAAACTAAAGTGTCTAATACTAAACATATTAATCATCTCAAGCTTCCTTGGGACAAGAATGTACAACAGATACTAAACATGAGGACTGACATTCTTGAACCAAGATTCAAGTTTGAACTGCAATTTACGGTCTCCTATCCACAGTGGGGTGAACGGGAAAGACTGGTAAAACCTCATAATAACAAAGGTCCAATCTGGTATACTGATGGTTCTAGAACCAAATCAGGAATGGGGGCTGGGCTTTACGGTAATGGCACCAAGATTTCTTATAGTCTGCGTACCTTAGCTACAGTTTTCCAGGCTGAGGTTTATGCAATCCTAGCCAGCATCATGGAAAGTATTAAAAGGAGATATAAGAATAGAAGTGTTCTTATCCTCTCAGACAGTCAAGCTGCTCTTAAAGCACTTGAATCATCATCAATAAAATCAAAGCTCATCTCAGAATGCCGGGAATCCTTAATGACAATAGCTGAACACAATAAGGTTCAACTTATGTGGGTGCCAGGATACACAGGTATACCAGGCAAAGAGAAAGCAGATGAAGCAGCCAAGATTGGCAGCAAAATCCAATTTTTGGGTCCGGAGCCTGCACTGGGGGTGTCCTACAGACCAGTGAAACAGGCTGTTAAGTGCTGGGCTCAAGCTGAACACAAGAACTACTGGAACTCCATTGAGGGTTGCAGACATTCCAAGTTGTTTATTACAGACCTGGATAACAGCCGGGCAAAGTACCGTGCAGTCTTAGTAGGAAGAAGGTTTGCATGGGCAACAGGATTCATTACAGGACATGTGCCCTAAAGTTTAATCTATACAGAATGGGAATGTTTAACAACCCTATCTGTAGTAGATGCCTAGAAGGAGATGAGACTGTTACTCATCTGCTATGTGATTGCCCTGCTCTTGCGAATCAAAGAGCAAGTATTTTTGGCAATCATTTACCAAAGATAGATGAACTATCGAAAGCTTCAGTTAGCAGTCTGGTTAAATTCATAACGAGCAACAGACTACTTAACTGATGAAAGGGGGGATGCATAATAGATCTTTAAGGTTGCAGTGCTTGGGCATAAAACCCACCCTTTTTTAAACTAGAATTACAAGCATTTAAGAATGTTCAAGTTGATTCCGCATAAGTGCACTAAGATTTGATTCACTCTCTGTGATTCCATCATAATTATAACAAATTATGTCATAACTCATTGAGCTGTGGGTTATCATTGAATTTAATTCATTTTTACAATGCAACACATTAACATTCACTCCAACGTTCATACTTCCAGATTCTGTGGAGGGTAGGGAATGATTCTAATTAAAGAACCCAACCCGGGATTAAGAAGCCACCATATTCGCCACTGTCAAATTCACATTTACAAGTTCAAGCTTTGAAGGAACTAATGATAATAACAAAACTAGTAACTACAATACCATGCATCTGAAAAGAATTGGTTGAAGGGAAGCCCATAAAATTGAAGCAAATGAATAGATGAAAAACTCGGTGTTGATTTGTTAAATACTGCTTCGCTTACTGCAATTATTTACAGGGTGTAGTTCGGAAGCAATTGTCAGCTGCATGTATTGAAATGAGGGAATTTCTAATAGTGCAAAATTTAAAAAGATTTAGTACTTTAAAATTCTGTTAGCTATTAGTTAACTATTAGCTATTCTGTAAGCAGTTTCCTTAACCAATTTGCTAGCTTTCCATGTATTTACTTCCCAATAAATTTTCCAAAGTGTATCCGGCCAATAGATCTGATAATTTTCTTTCTTCAACATGAATAGTTTACTTTTCCTGAACAGATTTGTATCCCCAAGTTTTAAACTAGCAGTGATACATAAACCTAGGCATGAAGGTAAATGCTGACCAATCCAACAGGTGTTTGCTGGTAGCACCTTCCAGTTGCTGATTGTCTTCAATTAGAAGGGAACAGTTTAGATTACTGCTGCATGAATTTATACTACCTTTCTGTTGTACTGACGTAGCTGTAGGAAATGATGGGTTTTGGGCACAGTGACTTTTTCTTAGTAATGACGTTTATCACAGCAGGAAACTAAATCAGTGTAACAAACAAATGCGACTACTACCATCACCACCCTTTGAATTTACCTACTTTCCTACACTTCCTATAACTTATTCCATATGCAGCTTACTGAAATGCTATAATTTAAATATTAGGACTCTAAACCTTTCCATTGCAAATCCAGCAGTTCTTAAAGTTATTAAACGTGTTATTGCATATTATGAAGTTAACATTGCACACTTACTCAAATATCACAGCTGAATATCATCAGTAGTTGACCCAGTAACCAAGCTAGGTTAATGATAGTTCTTTACCCAGCACATTAGTGCTGCAGTTAATAAAAGCTACAATACCATAACAGTTTGTCAAAAAATAATATAGCTCACAAATAACTAAAATAGATATAAATTCCTTCTCTTTTGGGGAAACCACAGTGAAGCATCATGTACTCAAAATTGGTGATTAAAACTTCATTTTGATGAGTCATATGTATAATATGAAGATATAAGTTTGATATGCTTAACCATTGCTTATTTCCAAATAACTGCTCTGTATCCAGCACTTGCACAATATATAATTGAAATGCTCCATTCAGAAAAATCTTCAGTCCTAATCCCTAGTTATGAGATAACTAAAAAAGATTCCGGTACGGTACATTCATATAACTTACTTTACTCATTCTTCAAGAAACTATTCTTATAAATGCTTCTTTTTTTCTATCCATTTCATGCTAATCAAGATACTATTAGAAGAAATAATTTTCTTACATTTTTCCTTGTAGATACAAGGGGAATAAGGGAAGGCAATAGTCAAATCTTTTAAGAATGAGTCACTATGCGAGGCTTTGAAATTCTATTCTCTTTGCATGACCATGACCAAAAAAAAAAAAAAAAAAAAAAAACGAATAGCGATTTTGTACTTGAAAAAGTATAAATTATTTGACAATTCAAACCTATAATAAAGAATATCCTGATATGGTTAACACCACAAAAAATTTTATTTGACATAAATTATGTGATTTAATGAGATCTACATGTTTTGTGTAATAAGTTTTTGACTATCTCTTACAGTTTACAATTTAAAAAAAATTAATTCAGAATGAAGACGACTTCATAGGCTATTTCCAGAAAATTCAAGATATACATTTTATTTGTCATGCAAATATCTTAAACACACTTTATTTTAATAAAAATTAGAGCAGTTTTTGGAAAAATAAAAAAATAACACACATTTTTCCATGTAACGAGTAATTAGGGTGGGGTAATTTTCTTCGAAATTTTGTGTTGCATCCTTGGGGGATGCTGCTTAAATACCTAGTTTCGTATTTAACCAACTTTTAGTTTTTGAGTTATTTTGCTCATAGATAAACAGAAACACACACACATGGGCTTGGACCTTTTTCTAAAAATGCTTTTTTGGACTCAGGGGACCTCAAAATGTGTTTTTTCAGTGAAATCTTGGTATAGCATTTTAGAGTGAAGCGCAATACTTATTCTAATATAGGTAAGCAGTAGAGAAAGTCACAAGAAATATTCCCTTCATTATATTTTAGTCCAATATTTGGAATAAAGTTGTTCAGGGACTATCTATTGATAAAGGAAAACAGTTATGTACAGCAATGAAATGGTATTCTTGAACTCCTTTCTGAATGGAGCAAATCAATTACAATTATACCAGTTCATATGGTTTCACTTCCCACAAGACTATGCTCTGCTCGCATCCAATAGTCTCTCTCTCTCTCTCTCTCTCTTTCTCCCTCTCCCTCCCTTTCTCTTGGACTCAAATCACAGATTTTCAGTTGAGTCCTAGACAAGGTACTGAATTTTTCAATGCTGATTCAACTTTTCAACCTATAACCTGCACATGGCTAGTGTGAAATAACATTTAGTAAAAAGTGTACACAAAGTATAGTGACTTAAGACAATCTAATCTAATCCAAGCTTATTTACTTATTCTATTGCCATGGTATAATAAGTGCCTGTGAATATTGGAAGCCTTTTGTTTGTAATTTCTCTCTATAGCTCTATTATGCATACCAGGTGTTTGAAAACTTCAAGGCTGAGCAAACAGAGCAAAAAGTTCAATACACATAGCTCCAGAAACCAACAGCTTCCATGATATGATGTTATTATTGTGGCCACCATATTTACATTTGTAAATATGTTCAAACGTTGTGTGTGCTGTTTGTTCCATGTACCAGGCTCCACATTGGTAATCAACACCATCTTGTAACTGCCTGCAGAATTTCAAACAGCTGTCATTGCACCTCACACATTTTCAAATGAGATGGCAGACTTTCATTTCATGTATGGACATTGCAAAGGCAATGCTCGGAAGGCAGTGAAATTGTACCATGAAGTTTTTCCTGACAGGCGGCAGTCAAATAGTCATGTATTGATGAGATTCCATCAGTATCTGCTCGAAAATGGTTCATTTGTACCCAGCTTGCGTGATACAGGTAGACCAAGAACAGTGACCACCCCAGAGTTGAAAAAACAAGTATTACACAGAGTGGAGGAAACTCTGGGCACAAGTATCAGATGAATTGCAGCTGCAGAAACACATTGCACACAACACCATTTGACAGATTTTGCATGCACACAATTGTACCTCTATCACTTACAGAGAGTGCAAACCTTGAACACAGCAGACTTTCAAACCTGGATCACCTTCAATTAATGGTTTTGTTTAAATAATTCACTGTTCCTCACGCATGCAGATGAAGCAGACTTCACTCAAGATGATATTACGAACTTCCATAACACACCTGTTTGGTTGGATGAAAACTTTAATGTGACCATTGAAAAGACACATTTTTGGAAATTTTCCATCAATGTGAATGTGTGGGCAGGTATTGTAGCTGATCATTATTTGGACCTCATTTCTTACCTGCTAGACTTAATGATCATGTATACCTCCATTTTCTGTAACACAAGCGACATATTAATGTTGGGATATGCCTCTTTGGGACAGGCAGCATCTGTGGTATGCACTGACAGAACAATGCGTAATTTTTGTGCAAACGTTCAACAGTTCTTGTGCAGAACCTTTCACAATGGGTATATCAGCAGTGGCTTACCATGATCTCCAAGGTCCCCCAATTTGAATCATCTGGACTTTTTTTCTTTGGGGACATTTGAAATGTTTAGTGTACTTGAGCCCTGATGCTAGCAATGGTGAACTCCAGGAACACTCTGTCATTGGTTTTCAACGCATAACAAATGCACCTGGGATATCTGAACATCTACGATTGTCAATAAGAAAACGTGCTGATGCCTGCCTTATGATGAACGGTGATCATTTTGAGCATTTGTTATAACACTCTCTTCTTTCAGTGTTAGTATATTGTGGTGCTATCCCAGAGCACCTGTAATGAAAATGATGGCATATCTCGAAAACACTTAGTTTCCAGGCCAATGTTTATTTGGATTTTATACTCAGCCCTGAAGTTTTACCTATAGTTTTCAAACATCCAGTAAAAGGAACTTGGCATTCCAGTTACCAGTGATAGCATAGGTAACAGTGAAAAGCAAAACATATGATATAATATACTGTATAAAGATTTCTGCTATCCCTATCATTTTCAAATGAAAAAATCTGTATGGAACACATATGATATTGAATAAACAAAAAATTCATACTTTAAACAACAACAACAACAATAATAATAATAATAATAATAACAATAACAACTCTTATTTAGGAATTATCTACCATACAGTAGTTTTCCTACAACCCATTCATAATTTTATTTCTCCATAAACCCCTATTCCTCTGCACTTTCCTGTTAGTCCTCTAGATGTCATGCTTCTTCAGATCCCATCCACCCATCCATTGTTCTCTTGGTCAACTTGACTTGTTCTTCCCATTCTCTGATTCCTTCAGCTTCCCATTTCCGCACCATTCTTATTATTCTATATTTTCCCATTCTTTTCATATGGCCAAACCATTTTAATCTTTTCTCTTCTATTATTTTCAATACATTCTTTTTTACATTCATTATTTCCTGAATACTTGTATTTCTAATTTTATCCCTTCTTGAGATTCAAAAAACCCTCTGCCAAAAATTCACTCTGTTGTTGTTGTTATTATTATTATCATTAATAATAATAATAATAATAATAATAATAATAATAATAATAATAATAATAATAATAATAATAATAACTGCGTAACAGATCCCAGTTAACCATGCCATGTTAGTATTAGCCTTAGATAGAGCAATAACTGCCTCATCCACCTCTAGGTTTGTTCTCAAGCAGAGTTCAAAACTACTGTGTTGACTGAAGAAAAGTTGAATACAGTAAGGATCAAGTTGAACACTCACCCTTTGATTGCAATTATCTGTAACCCAGGTAAGCCAAGAATATATGATTATAAAGTTTTTTGTGTGACTTTTACTTATGTTGCCCATGACTTGCCAACTGTTTATATATTATTTGTATGATGGGTTGTAGCAATTCTCACCCAGTCCAAGGTCTCTGCGCATATGATTTAGTTTAACTCTAGACTCACTTTATATCCATAACACAGACAATACCTTTAACAAAACTGGAGCAAACACTTTCTGAATGGCATGGTACAATGAAGAAACTGGAGAATCCACCATTGAAGAAACAAACACATTTTCATGCATGTTTTCTTCTGTTATTACTTCTGGTTTCATTTTAAAGTAAATAAGAACCTTTTCTTTTCCCTCTTTTGGAACAACCTAGGAAAACATGAAAAAACTTAGGTAACTTGAAATAGACCATGGTTACACTAAATTATAGATGAGAATTACAGGTGGTTATAGTAACACTGCTAGATTCAGGGAGGTGGCTAAAGAGGGACTCCCATGTGAACTAACATGTGGCATCTTATGCATATGAGTTTCATTAGTAACAAAAAGTGACTCATAATATGCAAACAGTTGTGTTTTCTTTTTCCATATTATGGATACAATCATGTTCAAATTGCTTACCTTCAGGTTATTCCTATTATTTCTTTTTAAACTTTATTTATTTATATGGAAGGTCCTAATGAGAAAATTGTTCTAGGTAGGGACTCCCCATTACAAATGAGGTTGTAAGCAAGTTACAAAGTATAAGCACATATAAAAAGGAATACACAAGTATAGAAATTGGTTTTTAAACCTTATTTTTGTGCGTGTGCATGCGCACGTGAGTGAATGAGTGAGCAAGCATGCGAGCGTACATGATAGGGAGATTAAGATTTCTTAAATATTTCAACAAACACCAGAAAAATTTTCCATTGTCAAGTTGTTTGGAATTACAGGATTACTCACGTAGGTATTAGAAGAACTTGTTTTTGAACCGAGATAAATTAAGTGATTATTCGATATCTGATGGAAGGCTGCTTATGTTTTGGCACTCTATGTAAATTAAATTGAGTTTTATTTATGGGCGCTCTTTAACTATTATGGTCCTTAACGTCCATTCTATATTGGGCGTGAAAGACCAACGGAAATTTTGCTCAGAGGCCTCTTTATCAAGTTTGAGGTTCTTTTACGTGCTGTAAATCTATGACACAGGACCACCGGCTTTGCTTCCTTCTGAAGGAAGCTATGCTAAGGATTTTTACGTCAAAAAAATCCATCGCCCTCCACTGGGCTTGAACCCACGACCTTGGGAACTAAAGGCTAGCAAGGTACACCTTGGATGACAGGCCCCTATGTAATATACCTTTTATACCATATTTGGTATTTTAACTGATTCTATGGAGATGTAATTGGCTGATTTTGTTTTGTAGGAGTGAACATCTTTTTTGAGTTTTATAACTGAGTAGGTACATAAGAAACTATTTTCAGTTTTGTACATGAGCAGATATTCACTATATTTACAGAGAAAGGAAAATGGCAGGATGTTTGTTTCCTTAAATACTTCTGTAGAAGACTTAAAAATATTGAAGCTAAAAATTACTTCAATAGCTCTCTTTGGCAGGATTTCTGAACAGTTTACTTGTTCTTTTTTTTTAATGTCCTTTAACCTGGTAGGTCAGATAAGACAATGAATGAAAATGGGTGAAACGCTCAAATGAGCCCAGGGTCTCTAGGGCTTAAAGTTACCCTATTATTTTCTTCTCATGATAAGGGAAAACCCCGGTAAAATCTTATATGGGTAACTTACCCTAACCGAGATTTGAACTCACAACCTCTTGAATGTGATGAGCAGAGTTAGGATATTTAGGTGCGCACATTTTTTCTTAGGGTAAGTTAAAGCTGTGCGGAAAGATATCACAGTGTGAAATTTTTTTCTAGTTGCAAAAAGAGGCATTTTTTCTCGCACCTTTTTCCCTTTTTTGAGACCTTTACCCCTTTTTGGCACCTTTAGCCCATTTTCCACCAACCATGTCCAATAATCCCCTTCTTTCTTTTAAGTTTCATTTCAATTTATTCTTTAGCTTTCAATTAATGTCTCCTCAGCTTGCTATGTACGTGCGAGTAGTAAGCCTACCTCTTTCAGTAAATGCTGCATGGGAATTGAAAGCATGACCGCAACAATGGAAAATAATTGTGTTTTCAACGAAAACCTCTTTCTCTCGCTTTACCACTATAAAATAGCCCGCAATAATGCAATTGACAATGAGTGATTCTATCCCACCAGAATCAGTAGCCTGCTGTTTGTGAATGTGAGTTTGTTACTGTGAGAGACGTCATCTGTTTGTGTAGAGGCAAGCAGAGACAGGCACAGTTCCGAGAATTATTAAGACTGGGTTCTGCTTGAAACTACTAGAAATCGCTGAGACTGAGTTCCAGCATGAATGAGAACATTCTGGTAATTGTTGCAGTGTTATAAGAGATTGTGGACAGCGAATGGACACAAGAGTGAGTTGTGTGACAGTCGCATTGTGTTAGCAAGTGAACTAGTGTTAGCAACAAGTGTACCAGTGCTAGATTTTACCATGCCAAAAGTGTCCAGTGCTCGATTTATTGTTCTGGCTGAGGAATTCAAACAAGATTTCATAGACACTGATGGAACTGTTACGCGATGTACTCTTTGTAATTCAGGAATTTTGTTAGATGAAAAACACCAGCGAGATCGCATCAAACAACACATTTCCAGCTCTAAGCATCAAATGAACAAGACTCTTCAAGCAAACAAATCACGGCAACCTCTATTATGAAATGTGTTTCAACAGAGTTCTTCAAAAAGCCAAAATTTGAAGGAATTAAACATTGATTTGTCTGCAGCTCTTACACAAGCAGGAATTCCACTCAATAAGGTCAACCATCCAGCCTTCAAGCGATTTCTTGAAAAATACACAAAGATGTCAATGTCCAATGAGAGTACTTTAAGAAAAAACTACATGGAGCCCGTTTACCAAGAAACCATAGAAAGAATCAGGGACAAAATGTCTGATTGCGATGAGGGAATCATTGTGGATGAAACCATAGACTCAATGGAACGATATGTTTTGAACATTTTAGTTTTTCCCTTAGCAGGGGATAAAGTTAAGCCCATGTTGTTAAAATGTATGAGCTGCAGAAAGCCAATGCCAGTACAGTAATGCAATCCATTATGGACTTCTGCCAAAAACTCTGGCCTGCTGGTATCGAGTTTGAAAAACTTCTTCTTGTGGTTACATACATGGTTTCAGCTGTTAACCAATTGAAACCTTTATTTCCTAACCTGAGGCATGTGACAGGTTTGGCTCATGCCTTTCACAGGGTTTGTGAATCCATAAGGAAAAAATATGACATCGCAAATCAATTCATCTCTGCCCTGAAGAAGATTCTACTGAAAGCTCTGAGCCATGTTGTTTGCTACAGAGAAATCACTGGCCTGCCCCTTCCAAATTTCCTGGTCATTACTCGCTGGGGATCTTGGATTGAGTATGCTGCCACATTGTGTGAGAATTTTGACAAAATTAAAGAGTTTGTGCTTTCTTTGGATCCATTCGACACAGGTGCAATTTCCAAGGCACAACAACTTCTGTTACTGGAGAAAATACACAATTTGCAGACAGAACTATATTGTGTCCATAGTTACAAGTACCTGCCTACAGCTATTAAATGATTGGAAGAACAAGGTCTGGAAAAGGAAAAACAGTGGGATATTTTTACTTCTGTGAGGGAACAGTTAGATGGCTTAGCCAACGACAAACTTGAATCTAGTCTTCAGAAGAATCCAGATATTGAGGAATTCGCCACATCTGTAGAGTTTGCCCCACTGGTTTCTGTGGATGTTGAAAGAAGTACAACAGCTTCATGTTTTTTCCTTCTTTTGATGAGTGATAATTTGATGTACTTTTTAAATACCCTTGTGCATTTTGTTGCTAGCTGTTTATATTTTTAAAACTTCATTTTAAGGCGTTTCTTATTTTCAGCATTTCTGATATTCAAAATGTTCTACACGATGTAGTTTTTATCCACTCATATTGACATTTGTTATACTTATTTCAAAAACCCAAATAAATAAAACTGTCATATAATTTTTCTGTGTAATGAACAGTTTTTGCGCTACTAATTTTTTAAGACAATGTATACAAAAAAACAAAAAAAAATGCAAATACAAAACTGCAAAATCTTTTTTTCTCTTAAACTAAAAATGGTAGAAAAAAATTATATGACAGATTTGTAGCTCCCTGACATAGAAGCAACATAAGATTTTTTTTTTTTAAACGTATCATATGTTGCATTTTGCATATACCCATAATTTTATATTTTGAAAATTAATAACTTGAAAACTAATAGAGATTTTGGATTGAAATTCACAAAACAATTATATATAAAGAAGACTGACATGTGGTTTAAATTTCAGCCCAATTAAATGGATAGTTTAGAAAATAGCAATTTCAGTTGTGCATCCCCTTAAATTATGTATATGTGTATATTTATTCCCATAAAAAGTACATAGATCATTCTGTAAATGTATATTAGGTTTATCTATTTCATCACCTAATGGAGCAGCAATGTTGGAGTTGGGAAGAGTAGGTAGCAAGGGCATAATGGTAGAAAGGATACTTAAATATTGGCATAGATTGAAATCATTGGACAAGCATAATACCTTGAGGCAATGTTTAATAATACTGGGAAAATCCAGTGATGGGATGAACTGGGCTCAAGGAATAAGGAGAATTTTACAGGAAATAAGAATGGGTAACTTATGGGAGGAGAGAGAGGGGTTAGTTAAAGGTTTCTGGAAAGAAGTGAGGAACCAAGTAGAAGATATAGAGAAACAAGAATTATTTCAAAGTCTGGAAGGAAAGAAAAGTTTGGAACTATATAGACAATTAAATGTGGACTGGGGAAGGGAGAAGTATGTGGATGTATGTAATAGGTTAGTGAGAGAAGGGTGGCCTGGTCTAGATGTCTTGATTGAGTGCACATAGGCTAAGGGGAGATAGGAAGGAAGGTGTCCTCTTTGTGGAGAGGCAGATAATGATTTGCATTATATAATTGAATGTGAAGAAACTAAGTTGTGGAGAGATCAGTTTTTACCTAAAGAATGGGAGAATGTTAACAAAGAAGTATTAAAAGTTAGGATAATGAAAATACAAATGGAGAGGGATATAAAAAGGATAGGAGAATATATGGGGGGAGTAAGAGAAAAATGGTTTAGAAGAATAAAGCAATATGAATTTGTTATGACCCACCATGCATAAATAACCAGTGTTAAATGCATGATGGACCAAAGAAAGAAAAAATAGCAACCCTTATATAAAGCAGCACCTTATTGTCCCTTTTTTCACATTATTTGAGCACCTTTTCCCTTCCTTATTTCATCTGAAATTTGCACCCAAAAATCCTAACCCTGGTGATGAGTCACGCTAACTACATAGTACTACAGAGGTGGGCCATTGTTCTTTGTTACTATTGAACCATATAATGTATTTAAATACAGAAAGTTGGAGCGCAAAATAGACATTTTTATAGCTATTATCTAACTAAATCTTTTAGTTTGTACAATATGCAAATAACAGAGTTTGTTTTATTGACAATACGTTCAATATGGTATGATGCCCAAGTCAGGAATGATTCAGATGAGTCCAATGTAAGGTAGAGATCTGTAAATCTATTTATCCTTTCTATGACATAGTCTTTGATTTTTATCAACATACTACTTGTGCTAGTAAAAATTCATTGTGAATAACATAAACAGAAGAATCAGTTTTTATTTGAATACTATAATACTAGCAGTATGGGCATAGTCAGCCGATGAAGGAAGGGGACCAGGCTTTGGGATTTAGTCACCAAATGGATGAGGATGAGGTCAAATGACCTTGACACCGTTTCCAATTAAAACCATTCAACAAAAAAGTGAAGTAGGAGTATGCAGGTGACCACTGTCTCATTAAAAAAAACAACTTCACTGTTAATAGTGCTTCATGTTAATATAATTATATTACTGGTTTATCTTGGATGATGCAACTGGTAATTGATGGCTACTGGTTGAGACTAATAACTTAATAACAGATATCAGATTAAATGACACTTGAAGTGGTATACTTCAGTTATATTTAATTTGTTGAGCCCCACGTTTGGGAGCCAATTTGCGATGGTAAATTTATAATGTTATTTGTGTATGTGTGTTTACTTCACGTGGTGATGCCATTTTGTGACGTAATTCTTTGTTAGGTTTGTAGCTCCATCTGGTGTTAGCAATTTGCGGTAGTATTAGTGTTTGTTTGAAAGAATGCTACTGTTATTTTATTTAATTTTGGTTTACTGTTCTCCGGCTAGCTATGATCTTTTCGGTCGAGCACTTCTCTTTATACAGGTTGTGTAAACGGAAAGGAATCTTTTATCCAAAGATAACGCTGATGAAGGAATTTGTTTTACACTTTTATTGTCGAACACAGTCACTATCACATTTACACATTGATCTTGACACTAGCCAAAATGAAACTGTTATAATAACTTCTTACTGATCACTTTCAATTCGCGTACTTCAACCTTTTGTATAATTAACTTTACAACACTTTAGAATTTTCCTAACTCTACTACGCGTAACTTGCGAATCGATAGCCGACGTGTACTTTACAAATATTTTCTGCTGAACTGACGGACTGAAGGCGACGTGTATCATACAAATATTTTCGACGAACTGACGGACTCTACCTCTAACCTAGCTCTTTTATACTCATACACCCCAATATGCCTAAAGATTATAACTGAGCTGCAATTGGCTAATAAAACGCACCAACATTAGCGTCTAATTTTATATCCAATGAAAATTATGAAAACATATGCTCTAGGGAAATGTTCTAGCAATTTCTACAGAAAAACGCGCCAACATTACGTAACTTCCTCGTTTCCAATAATGATAAACAGCTCACCCCCTCGCTGCATTATTGCACGCTATTATTGTCAGTTTCAGTAAGGCAGTATAAACTTACTTCCCAACAATAATTACAATCAACAAACATATCAAATCAATGTCACATAAAAATGCATATTCATACTATAATCATTCTTTACATTTAAATAATTTGTGATACAAATTACTGCATCACACTGCTCTGTGATAGCCTAGCCACACACGCCTTACATAGGGTACCAGTATTTGCAGTTCAACCTGTTTTGCATGGTGTATAATGACAATAACATTATATGAAGCTGTGTGTTGATTATGTTTCCTGTGTTATCATGGTATATCTAGCAGAACAGCATGTGTTCACTGAGTTAAGTTTTGATCAAGTGGAGTCACATGTGGACTCTCAGCTTGAATTCAAACAGAAATTCCCTGATATCACTGTTTTTAAAAAGATTAGCAATTTATAGGTTGTTAGAAAAATGCATACAGACTGGGTCCTTGTTAAGCAAAACAAAACATTGTAGCCAACAGATTTAACTGAGGAAGAATTAAATAAGTGAGATAGGAGCTATTATAAAAAGAAGTCCAATAAAACTGCTGCCTCACATTACAGCATATTTTTGATATCAGAATAATTGAATGGCCTCCTTGTTCACCAGATCTAAAACCATGTGACTATTATTATTTGTGAGCAATGCTTAAAGATAAAGCTTATTCAACATCCCCATACTCTACAAATTCAGAAATAGCAACCAACATGCATTTTCCAATATTTTGGCTGCAGAAATTTGTTGGAGTGGTCAACAGGGTGAAGTTTGTGCAGGTGCTGAGAGTCATAATTCTGAACATCTTTTATAATGATGTTGTCCTCCATGGTCTAGGGGTACCATGCTAGCCTCTAGTTCCCAAGGTCATAGATTCAAACCCAGTCGAGGGCAATGAATTTTTACTTTCTCTACTATGTATAGTAAGTAGGGGAAGTATTGCATTCCACCCAAAAATTCGATACCCAGATTTCACCGGAAATACATGTTTTGAGACACCCTGAGTCCAAAAAAAGCATTTTAGGAAACATGTCCGTGTGTGTGTCTGTGAACAGCATAACTCAGAAACGAACAGTCGGATAAACACCAAACTTGGTATTTACGCTCAGTATCTTCCAGAGATGCGACACAAAGGTTTTCAAGAAAATCCTCTCACTCCAGATTACCCTTTACATGGAACATTTTTTGAAAATTTTAATTTTCTCAAAACGGCTCTAACGATTTTGGTTAAAATATCATATGCTGAAGATATTTTCATGACAAATGAAATGTATATCTCGAATTTTCTGGGAATGTCTCCAAAAGTATTCTTCATTGTGAACGACTTTTGCATAACTTGTAAACCATAAGAGATAGACAAAATTTTACTACACGAAAAATGTAGATCACGTTAAAATACACAATTTATGTCATATACATTTTTTTTGTTGAGTGAAACATTTTCGAGATATTGCTTGTTATTCCCTTAAATTTTCCAATACTTTTTCTCAAATGGGAATTCGTTATTCATTTTTTTATGTCCTGGACATACAAAGAGAATGGAATGCTCCACATAGCAACCAGCTCTTAAAAGATTTGACTATTGCTTAAAGCCTACCATATTCCCCTTGCACCTACAAGAAAATTAGCAATGAGATTAACATGAAGCATATGGAGAATAAGCGTTTGTAAAAATAGTTTGTACAAGAGTAGAGAAAGTCATGTGAATGTAACACATCAGATTTTTTTGAATGGAAAACTCCTTAGCATGGTTTCCTTCAGAAGGAAATAAAGCCAGTGCTCTCCTGTGTTGTAGATTTACAGCAGTAAAAGAACCTCAAGCCTGATAAAGAGGCCTCTGCACAAAATTTCCAGTCTTCCATGCCCAGTATAGAATGGGACACTAAGAACCATAGGAGTTAAAGGGTGTCCATAAATAAAACTGAATTTATTATTTATTTTTATAACAATATAGAAGTGTAACATATTCATATGTTTCACATTGTTACTATTACCTGGGAAACAAATGATAGTCCAGTTTGCCGCTATTACACGAATGGATTTGTATAGCAGTGCTGTGAGAGAGTGTGCTGCCAATCACGCCATTTAAAAACCTAGTATATAAGGGATTGTGTGAAATAGTAATGAGTAGAAAAAGGAATGCAAGTGTAACGTTTTAAGACTTTTAAAAATGATTATGCTTTAATATTACCTGCATGCTCTAGCACAGAAATAAGGATAAGACATTGTCATCAATATAATTAAAGCAAAAAATATATTTTCAATCTTCTCAAAACCATAAGAAAATGCCTCAGATCCTTTCATGTTATACATCATCAATTCCCTGAACACACAACCCAAAAAAAATCTGATGTGTTACACTCACATGACTTTCTCTACTCTTGTACAAACTATTTTTACAAACGCTTATTCTCCATATGCTTCATGTTAATCGAGATATCGAGATGTCAATCTTATTGCTAATTTTCTTGCAGATGCAAGGGGAATATGGTAGGTTTTAAGCGATAGTAAAATATTTTTAGTGCTGGTTGCTATGTGGTGCATTCCATTCTCTTTGCATGTCCAGGACATATAAAAAAATGAATAACGAATTTGAGAAAAAGTATAAGTATTGGAAAATTTAAGGAAATAACAAGCAATATCTCGAAAACAGTTCACTCAACAAAAAAACTGTATATTACATAAATTGCGTATTTTAACGCAATCTACATTTTTTGTGTAGTAAAACTTTGTCTATCTCTTATGGTTTACCAGTTATGCAAACGTTGTTCACAATGAAGAATACTTTTGGAGACATTCCCAGAAAATTCAAGATATACATTTCATTTGTCATGACAATATCTTAAACATATGATATTTTAATCAAAATAGTTAGAGCCATTTTTGAGAAAATTAAAATTTTCGAAAAATGTTCCATGTAAAGGGTAGTCTGGGGGGGGAATTTTCTTGAAAACCTTCGTGTCGCATCTCTGGAAGATACTGAACCTAAATACCAAGTTTGGTGTTTATCCGACTGTTCGTTTCTGAGTTATGCTGTTCACAGACACACAGACAGACACACACATGGACATGTTTCCAAAAATGCTTTTTTTGGATTCAGGGGGTCTCAAAACATGTATTTCCGGTGAAATCTTGGTATCAAATTTTTGGGTGGAATACAATACTTCCCCTACTTACTATATGTAGTAAAGAAAGTAAAAAAAAAGAAGAAAGAAAAAAAAAGGCCTCTTTTAACTAGCTGCTCTAGACATATGATGGTATTACAGGATACAGTTTCTTAGATCTAAGAGAACTTAAGAAGTTCTTTTTACCTTTGTATCCAGATGTATATCAACTCTTGAATTTCCATGATGAGCAACAGCACTGAGAGTGAAACAACTACCATCATCTAAAAAGGTGTTTAAGTGGACATCATTGATAAGTTTCTCAATTATTTCTGGTGTTGCTGGAATTCCAAAATAGTTTGCTAGAAGAAAAATTGCAACAATGAGATGAAAATGGTACAGAGATATTAATTCCATGACATGTTTTCTGAGATTTGCGAAATTGCAATACCTGCAGTTATTATGATGAAGTCCTTTCTATCATCACCTGTAACTGAAGGCATGCTTTTGTCAACTGTTTCTTCTTAAGCTTTATATAATCTGCTGCTAATAAATAAAAACATAAAGATAAATAAACTTGCATATGAATAAGTATATTGAATTACATTTAAACCAAATTTGGTAGCTATGAGAGATGGAGATTAGAAAACATTACACATGGTAGAAATGACTGGTAAATAAGCACACATGTACAATATAACTAGTATTGTTTTTCAGCATATGTTGCTTTTGATATATCATAATAAACATGTAACAAAATATATTTCTAAATAATTATGATATTGGACTTAACATTTTCACCTTATTAAATTCTTCTGAGTTTCATAACATGCACAAACTTGATAAAAGCCTTTTAATGTTTTTTAAGTGCACTATAATATATGTGATAAAACAAAGAATTATTGCATTGCACAGTGTTACCGCTGAGCAAAATTGAATATAAATATTTTATCATATTGTGTTTTTGTCATATTATTTGTGTATCTTTTTATTTATTGCTGAACAGCCATGTATTTCATTATGAGTAATTATAACTATATTACTCTTTCTAGTATATACAGATAGAAGCATTAAAATATTACCTACAGTGTTATGCCTTGTCAAAATCTGACATCAATTTAACAACTGTATTCTGCCACATAAACATATTAGGTTCACTTGATGAGCCCCATACAGTATTCCCATAAGAAATCAAGTTTGAGCGCATGAAAAATAGTTACAGCCTTTTTTACTTTAGAATATTCACGTGTGCCATAATGTCATCAAAATGCATATCAAATGTCAAAGACATCGCTTGCGAACATAGAAGTAGGTGCCATTTGTTGTCCTCTAGGATTTCAGTGAAATGTATTCTATTCTACTAATGCTCTAAAATTACGGGCCTTGTAATGCCAGAATCAAACTCATGCAGCTTGTCAAGAGTCAAATTCTACGCCTTACCAATATCTCTGATCTAGACTTCTGAAGTAAACATTGTGCTCATAGAAAAAATGAAATTTCTTGTTTGGCACAATATTTGAGAAAATATTTCAATTTTAGAAACACGTTGCCATGGCAACGGTGATGCCTTTAATGCCAACATTCTGCGACATCAAACATACAATATTCATCTGCGGTAAACCATTTTATTCGTGGAATCATTATATAAAATGTGTTGTGTACAATTACAATAATTCCTTTAAGTTTTTACAAACTAAAGAGTTTCATTAGAGGAAAAACGAAAAAAGATTTTAGAGCCTAGTATTGGCAATTTGGAAATTACGCGCATGATCAATGATAAAAAAAAATAAATAAAAAACAATGGAGTACGAAGCCAGAGATTACGACAGCAGATGCACATGGCCAGCTGAGTTGCGCGCGCGATTTGAGCGCCAACCGTGAGTTTGGCGCTTTTGACGGTTTCGAAGCAATGCTTTCCACAGTGTGTGTACTACTCATGAAACATCTTGAAACGGCATTTCTCAAAGTCCCAATGTGGGACTTGCATTTGGGGACCGAAAACGTAAATCAGCAAAACCTAAAAACATTTTTAACAATATTATGTGTTACATTCACATGTCTTTTTCTGTAATCTATTGCTATAGCCACTTATTAGTGACTATAAAAATTACTCTTACAAAAGTTTATTTTTGTATCTACTTCATTTAAATCCAGAACCTTTACTAAAATAGCTGCACTACTCACTTCGTTATATATACAAAAGTAATAGCGATAGTCAAATGTTTAAGAAATTGAGCTTATACGCTGGCTTTAAAATGCCATACTCTTGCCATGACATCACGAGAAACAGCTGAAAATCGACAGGACTTTAAAAGAATGGCTAAGTTAATGAACAATTCGAACCATTAATAACGGATATCTCGGAAATGGTTGATGCCACAAAAAAAGCTATTTGATATAAATTGTGTGTTTTAAAGAGATTTACATTTTTTGTGTAGTACGTTTTCGTCTATCGCTTAACGTTTACCAGTTATACAAGATGATATAAAATCCCTTCGCAATGGGTTATTCCCACAGGCTATTTCCAGAAAATTCAAGATATACATTTTATTTAACATGTAAATATCTTTAATATGTGGTATTTTAATCAAAATCGTTACAGCCACTTTTAGCCAAACATTTTGAAAAAATGTTCATCTAAGGGTAGTTGGGGTTGGGGGATTTTCTTGAAAATATTCGTGCTGAAAATTTAGAATATATAGAACTTAAATACGAAGTTTGGTATTTATCCGACTTTTAGTTGTTGAGTTATGCTGTCCACAGATACACAGGGCCTTTTTCTAAAAATGCTTATTTGTATTCAGAGGGCCCCAAAACTTGTATTTCGGTTGAAATCTCTGCATCGAATTTTTGGGTGGAATATAATACCTTCTGTACCTACTAGTACGTGGTACAGATAGAGAAATTGATTGTATCAATTCCCAGCATCCCTAAAAGAAATAATGTTTATTTTTACCACTTCGCAGCTACTTATAATTTTTTTTAACACTGAAAACTTTTGGAGCTCATCATTATAGGTAACTATTCGTTTTTTTTTCACTTCCTCTACCATGTCCAACCCAAAATTCGATACCGAAATTTCACCGGAAATACATGTTTTGAGGACCCCTGAATCCAAAATAATTATTTTTAGAAAAAGGCTCGGTGTGTATGTGTATGTGTGTGTAAACAGTATAACTTAAAAACAAAAAGTCGGATAATTACCAAACTTGATATTCAGGTTCAGTACCTTTTAAAAATGTTTCACAGAGATTTTCAGAAACTCCCACCGCTCCAAACTGCCCTTTACATGAAACATTTTTCAATTTTTTTTTATTTTCTAAAAAATGGCTCTAACGAGTTTTATTAAAATATACATTAAAGATATTACATGAAAAATAAAATGTAAGTACATCTTGAATTTCCAGATAGCTTTTGAAGTCCTCTCCATTCGGAAGGAATTCTGCATAATCTTGTATAATTGGTAAACGTTAAGCGATATACGAAAATAACTGTTTTGTTGCTTCCGCCATTTCCGAAATATCTGTTATTAATGGGTTCGAGTTGTTCAATAGCCATTCTTTTCAACTCATCTCGGTTTTCAGCTGTTTCTCGCGATGTCATGGAAAGAGTACGGAATTTTAAGGCCGGGTAGAGCTTCGAGTTCTAAAACTTTGACTATCGCTATTCCCTTTGTATTTTTTTTTATTCTGTAACGAAATATGTAATGCAGCTGTTTCCGGAAAGATTCATCTCGATTAAAATAAAGTACGAAAATAAACTTTCGTAAGAACAATTTGTACAGGTACCCACTAATAAACGAGAGGGTAGAAAAAGTCATATGATTAACACAACAGATTTTTATATACTTTCCCTGCTACGTAAAGTAAGTAGCAGAAGTATTCAAGAATTCGATGTCAATATCCACCGAAATATGCTTTGAGGGCCCCGTACCCCCCCCAAATTAGAAAATGTCCGTGTGTCTATCTGTGAATAGCATAACATGAAAACGAAAAGTCGGACAAATACCAAACTTAGTATTTAAGTTCAGTATGCTCCAAAGATTCGACACGAAGGATTTCAGGAAAATCCCCCCACCTCAAACCACCCTTTACATGGAACATTTTTCAACACTTTTTATTTTTTTTAAAAAAAGATGGCTCTAACAATTTTGATTAAAATGCCATAATACATTATATACAATGTATTACAGATTCTACATGGCATATAAAACGTAAAACTTGAATTTTCTGGGAATAGTCTGTGAAGTCTTCTGATTCGGAAGAAATTTTATATAATCTTGTATAACTGGTAAACAATGAGCGATAGACGAAGGTGTACTTAAAAAAATCTATTTAAAACACAATTTATTTCAACTAGCTTTTTTGTGGTGCTAGCCATTTCCTATATATAGATATCCGTTATTAATATTCAATGCTTTGCTGTTCTTTACAAGTACTATCGACATTCAGTTGTTTATCTTACGCCAGTTAAATATTTGACTGCCGCTGTTCCCTTTGTATCAGTTTGCTGTTCTGTGGTATCAATGACGAAATGTATAATTTAGATGTTTCTGCAAAGGTTTAACTCGATTAAAATGAAAAGGACAGAAAAATAAGCTTTCGTAAGATGAATTTGTATACCTACTAATAAACGATAGAGGTAGAGAAAGTCATGTGAAAGTAACAGATTTTGATCACCGACACACTTAATTTATAGTTCAATAACGGCATATAGCCATGCCGCGGTATTCCAGATTTTAGCCATCTTTATTGTTCAGGGGGCTCAAAACATGTATTTCCGGTGAAATCTCGACAGCGAATTTTTGGGTGAAATACAATACTTCCTACTGGAGAAAGCAAAATTCAATTTAAAATAGGATGCTAAATGAAAACGGAGGCGTTTGTTTTGCTGTTTAATGACTTTTTAGTGTGCTTTTTAGGAACGTGTTTGTCCTTTTTAGAAAAAGAATGCGGTTGTGCGAGAGACAAGAAGTACTTGACGAGACTCGTTTGCTGATGTCAAAATGTGCGATAGTAGTTATCCGATGCACTAATCACATCCGATGGAAACTTCTACTTTCAAGGCTATCAAACATGTTTGCTGTTTTAATATTTGATTTCCGTTTTTCGCCTGCTGCATTCCCTTTCCTGATTGCACAACAATATTTATGTGAATAATATTGCCAACAGAAACGTAAAAACACGAAATCTTGTATTTTACTGTTTTTATTCAAACGTATGCTGCTGTTTAGAAAGCTAACCTAAACAATACTTTCATGCATTGTCTTTGATAATAATTTCCATTAGGGCAGTTGAAAACATTTACCTCTTAGATATGAAGAATTAATATAAAATAAGCTATTTGAGACTGTTTGCAAGCATGACCATTGGTTAAAGTGGAGGGGATGGGTTTTGTTGTTTACTTGTTTCCGTCATTTGCACATGACAATGTTTTTGTTGCGAATACTCATATAATTAGCAAATGGGTTGTACTAAAGTGTAAAGCAAACTTACTGAGAATATTGTGCCCGCGTTCGTAAGCGCAAGCTTTTCGGTTGTTCTACAATAGTAAGCTCAGTTATGACCTGGACATTTATCTGCATTATAAATACTTTCAAATCGGCAGATCAAGCAGGGGCATGTTAGAACGGGGGTTAACCTAAAGCGGTACGCTTAGGTTTGGTAATTCGCTTGGGCAACCACAGTTTGTTAAAAATATTGCTTTACTTCTTATTTCAGTAATTAAATATTTTCTTCGTATAAAGAACAATGCAGAAGATGTTATTTGATACCGAGAGTAACGCTGCATGTGACTCGCAAAATTTGAACATCGATGAAGCCTGTCTGAAAATAATATCTTCCCTAAGTAGCGCTGTGGATATCTTCACGCAGTCGGAAGAATGTGATAAGGTAATTGTAATTTTCGTATTTAAAATGCAAATAAAGTAGGAGAAAATTGCCCACCTATGAGTAAAAATTTTAATACACTGTTAAACTTCCGAGTTAATTTACCTTTTAATTTTGAGCTACTTGTCCATCATATTTAATATTTATTTAAAACACCTACATCAAACACCATTTATGAATGAAAACATGTGCTGAAATGTCATTTAGCTTTTTTTAAGGTAAAGTTGAATGGATGTACGAATTATTTACTTAAGCACCTGGTGACCGATTTATTTCAAACCCATTTTAATATGTGCTAAATAATACCCTGGTGATGTTTCCAGGTAATCTAAATTATACTGATATGAATGTTTATAGCATTGTAGATGGACTATACTTTAAATAGAATTTATTTGCATTTGTATAATTTTAGTGAAATGAGTTCTGTAAGACAGGCAAGCAAACCAAAAAGCTAGAATAAGTTAGAGCCGTTCACAAGTAATACTTTTAACATTAATAGAAGCAAGAAAATTACAATAAATCTGTTTTCATTTCAGGAGTAATTAGAAATTATACAATGTATTCTTGTAGTAATGGATGCATTTTTGTTTATTTCAGTGTGGTTATGTATGGAGTGCAACCATACCATCACATCAAACAGAATATCTGACATTATCAACTGTATATCCATATAACTTTTATTATCAGCTTGAAAATGCTTCACATTGCCAGTAAGTATAAATATATAATTTAATAGGTATTCTTACTAGGTATTGCTTCTTTTAATCTGGTTTCAGACTGAATGAAATTCCCACAAACAGCACATATCTGATACAGAATTGCACCATTAATTGTTAGTTTCCTCTGTCTGGCTCTTTGTTTTGGTTGAAGTGTAGAGGTGGTTGACCATCAGCAGAAGTGTGTCTAAATTCCACTTTTCCTTTTAACACATACGCTGTTGCTTTACCTTTGTTGTTATGGAGTGGTGTGAGGAAGACATCTGGTTAGTGTTTCACTGAATGTAAAGCCAAAATGCATTACCTGTACATGTAAAAGATGATCATTAGTCAGGCAAACTTAACTGTGCCATATTGTGGAAATTGCTTAATAGGGTTTTTTCATCACAACAATCACTAAAACACTTTATTCTTTAATTCATCGGGCCATTCACAATGAAAATTAAACATTAACATAAGTCTTAAAACTAAGACATAAACTTATGGTGATATGTTGTCATTCACATTGATAAATGCAAACTTAAGCAGTAGCAATCGCAAGAGTGGTTAAACAGCTGAGCTAATATGTCTGCCTGGGAAGCGATCACCATCAGAAGAGGTTATGCACATGTACCAAAATGAACAAGAGCTAGCTACCCATTTAAAGGATGTTAAACTCACAAAAAGCAACACTTAAATTAACAATTTGTTTTGCTACTATTTCTTTTTGATACCCCAATGATTCCTGGCCCCTAATCCTACACAGAAAGTGTGTTAGTGAGTTAACACATGGTGACAGAAAATCTGATGGGAGATGGCAGAATGATCACATGTTGAGAATCACTCTGTAATTGGCTAGTTTCTTATGTTTGACATAGACACAAACTGAAAAGGTTGGGCCTTGCAAGCTTCTGAGTTTATGTCTAATTCAATGTTTATTTTTATGTTTATATATATTGTGTATGGTTTCATTACAATACATTAGCATCTAGCTTTTAAGTTTACATTATTTTACATTTAATTTTCATTGTGAATGGGGCCTATCTCAACACTAATCAAAAACATTATACTATCAAATGTTTCCAAGTGAAATAAAGTAGGAAGTAGGCTTATTGCTCTTAAGTTAGTGTATATAAAAACTTGCATCTTTCTCCAATTACTGAATTTTTTTTTTTTTATTTCTTTGTTCAATTCTAATTGTTCTAAGTTTTACCACTTATTTACACAATTCCCCACTGGAGAATTGACTTCAGCTTTCCATTAGCTGAAGCTACACATGTGATAATTTAAATGACTGCTATACTTAACAGTTAGTAAATCCCCAGTTTCATGGTAAAATACACTTTCTTTATGCTTGAGTCAGTCATGCTGGCAGTTCATTCAGTCATCTATACAATAAAAAGGGCTACATGAAGCAGTACAAAGAATCAGAACTAAATTTTCTCCTCTTTAAAATATAATAAGATAACTTTCATAAGTTTGCTTGCTACTCTGAAGGGTAGCTTAAACTTGGCTAAAGATTTATCATATTTCAGCTTTTACACAAATATCATACTTCTAAGTACAATTTTGTGTGTTAAATTAAGCTGTTTGCATCAGCCATTTAAAGCATGCCTGAGCACTGTATGTCTGCCAATATTGGTTTAAATCCAGCCGGTAATTTAATTCTACACGAGTTGGTTAAAATGCAAATTTTTCTATTAATTTTTTTAAGATATTTGATTGAAACATAAAACAAATATTTAATGAAATTGCAATTGATAAGGATAAACCTACTAAAGGTAAACATCAATTGTGGATGTATTTGATATTGGCAAAAGACTATTTTATCTATTTTTGAAAATTTAGGTAGCTAATTTGGGCTTAATGCACAGAGAAGCTTGTTAGATATTTCACTTCTGTTGGAGTATTTTGTGCATGCTAGCTGAAGATACAGTCAGCGGCTAGAGTAGAATAACTAGAAGAGAGTACCAAGAATTTCCTGAGATGTGTGTTCTTGCATGAACCACCATGAATCGTAAAGAATGCACTTACAAAACACAAATATAAGTAAAGAAGTGATAGATGATAGTTGCAACCTTAACATTCAATAGCTACTCATGTGATTCAAGGGTGAGCAACAGCAAAGTTCCATGTTGTGTAAAGTCAATGTAACCTTTACAAGACAAAGAAATTCACATGCATACTTCCTTTATTTTCAGTAATTCTTCTTGCTGTGATACACTTAAAACCAAGGTTTCAAATACAATGGGATGTTACAAGGTGCACACATAACTCAGACATTTTTCTAACGGATTTTATCTTGCAGTTTGTTAGAATAAGTAGATTACGATATAATCAGCAGGAGCAAAACATCTTAATACGCACGGAAGCCATAAAATTAATGAGACATGCTAATAGGGGTAAAACTCCTTCACTAGGTGTATAACAAATGATACTGTCCATAAGTTAACTGCAAAACAAAATTTTGTTTAAATTAACGTAACTCTAATCTTCACGTGGAACCATTTTATCCATAACAGGTGAAGGACGTCTGCATTTGGGGTAACTGTTCCATCCATTACCGAAGGGGTTAATGTGAGGGCAATTTACTGTCTCATATATGATCATGCAAAATGTAATTCTTTTATCCATGTTAACATTAGTCTGATGTGATGATGCATCATGACTATTCCATGTCCCATAACACTAGTGATGATACATTTTTCCTAACAATTGTTTCAAATTAAGCATTAGGTGCTTGGTTACAATATCTAAAGTATGGAGAATATCTCTATTGTTATAAGTGCCTTAGAACTGCTATGGGCAAAACAAACCATTATTACTTTATGTAGTACATGCTAAGTAGCTATGTATTCATCACCTCCACTGCCTGTTAGAAGCCTCCTTCAGTGATTTAAAAAGTTCTAGTGCCAAGGAAGAACATAAAACCAACAGTTCAAAATATGCACACCCAAGGCTCAGAGGTACAACATAAATTGCAAAAAAAATCTGCTTAAGGAAAGCAGAAGGAAATAAAAAGTTAAAAGATCTCAAGCACATAAAATACAAAGAAATGAATTAGCAACAGCATTAACCGCAAGATAGAAAACAATTTTCATCTAATAAAAGTTTTACTGTAGCCTGAAGAACTCTTTACTTTAGAAGGAAAAAAAAAGCATTGGTAATGTATTTTGAAGTCTAACCCACTGTACAAGTTAATCAAACATCTAAGAAAGGGATCTCAGGAATCCATGCAATGTATTGACAGTCTGTAAAGTGGAAGAGAGAAGATAGGTGTGAAGCAGGTGTGAAGAAAAAAGGGAAAAAGAAACAATGGGAGTGAGCATTGATGTATTCAGAAGAAGAATTGGGTCCTTGAACAGGTAAAGTGAAGTAAATTTAAAAGGAAGCAAGGAAAAGAAAGAGAGAGTAAACATGTTTCTTTTATTAAGTATTACAGGCATACCGTTGATAATTGTTGAAAAGTCAAAAGGCTAGAAAAAAATAGATTGAGGTTGAGACTAAAATACTGTAGTGTATTGGGGATGGAAAATTGTGGATGCTGTACATTGAATGTTTCGCAGAGAAATTTTAGGCCTACCAGGTGCAACAGGAAATGAATTCACTCAAATTGAAACGGAGTGAGTGGCAAAGAAGGGTGTGATTATGGAGAGAGCTCTTAAATATTGGTGTAGAATTCTAAATTTAGATGAACGCAACATGCTAAGACAGTAGTTAAAATTTCAAGGAAAGAGTTTAAGAAGCAATGGATAGAGTAACAGTCTTAGGATTAATTTGGATATTAATGAACTGGTGGAAATTTAGAGGTTGGGAAATAATGTAAACAGCTTTTGAAACAAACAAGGAAGAGATTCAATAGAAATACAAAAAAAAATTTAGTGAGATAATTTAAAAATATCTTTAGTACATTATATACACGCACAAAAAAGAAAATCTGGCACATTCACATGACTTTCTCTAACCTCTATCGTTTATTAGTGCTTATACAAATTACTCTTACTAAAGTTTATTTTTATATCTACTTCATTTTAATCCAAACAAACTTTTGCAGAAATAGCTACACTACATATTTCATTATAGCTACAAGGGGAACAGCGATAGTCAAATGTTTAAGAACTGGATGCTATACACTGGCCTTAAAATTCCATACTGTTTCAATGGAATCGAGAGAAACAATTGAATGAATGTTGAGAGGATTTTAAAAGAATGGCTAAGTATTGAACAATATAAGCCATTAATAATCTATATCTCGGAAATGGCTGGTGCCTTAAAAAAGTTATTGGAAATAAATTGTGTGTTTTAAAGAGATCTACATTTCTTATATAGCACATTTTTGTGTATCCTTTAATGTTTACCAGTTATACAACATTATACAAAATTCCTTCTGAATGAAGAGGACTCAAAGGCTATTATCAGAAAATTCAAGATACACATTTTATTTGTCATTTAAATATCTTTAATATACAGAATTTTAATCCAAATTGTTAGAGCCATTTTTTAGAAAACAAAACATTTTGAAAAATGAATACCAAACTTGGTGTTCATCCGACTTTTCGGTTTTGTGTTGTGTTGCGCACACACACACACGCACCCGCACCCACACCCACACACACACACACACACACACACACACACACACACACTTTTTTCTTAAAACACTTTCTTTTCTTTTTTTATTTATTCATTCAGGAGGGCCTTAAAACATGTATTTCTGGTGAAATCTTGGGTGAAATGCAATACCTTCTCTACCTACTAGGTACATGGTATAGAAAGTAATATGTGGGAAAGAGAATTGTATATTGATAATTTAAGTAAAGAACAAGGAAATAGTATTACATGGGTACAAGCAAGAATAAGAATACACAGAATCAGTGTCCAATATGTGCAGGAAAGGAGATGTGGAACATAGTATTTGAGTGCAAAGGGACATGACTGTGGAGAAAAAAATGTATAAGTGAGAAATGGTTTAAAGTGGATAGCAAGATAGCTTTAATTCAACTCTTCAGCAAACAAAACAGGAATGTTTGGTAGTAAGTACTCAAGTAAAGTTAAAAATAAAAGAATTGAAAAGGAAGAAAATCGAGTGTAATTTTAAGAATACTTAAAAATGTACATTTAGATAATAAGGAAATTTGTTGTATGAATATGGCAATGTTTATGTGTTAAGAGAAAATGTGTATCCAAAATTGTTTATTATCTATATACTGTTAACACTTGTGATACTCTAGATGCTCTCTGGCTTCAAGCCAGATTTGAAGCCCAAGAACATATGGATTGTACATGTTGTTAAGAAAGCTTTAGCTGTTACTTAACACTTCTGGTATTTGAAAACATCTGAGGATTTAGACAACATATTTTATAGGAAACATATTTTGACATAGCTCTTGTGGACTGCGCCTCACCATAGATAGTGAACATATGCTTCGGTGCTAGTTGGAGCATGATTGATTGGAGAAAGAGAGAGGGGCCGCTCCCAAAGCATCTGAAAGACTAATCCAGAACAGTGACCTAGCTTTGAGACTTACCCACTTACCTTCTGTGCACAAAGTTTTCAGAAGCTAGTGTGAGTATAAATAGAAGCGTATTTGCTGTGGTAGCAATTAGTTTTTGTTGTTGTGATGTACAGTGCTGATTATTCATTGTGTTCTGCAAGCATCAGCAAGTGATAGAAGAGGAGTCCTGAGTTTGACTGCAAGTGAGCAATCGGAAAAGAAGAGGAGTCCTGTGTTCGACAGTTAGTGAGCAACTGGAAGAGAGAAGAGTAGTCCTGTGGTTGACATTCTAGTGAGTGATTGTGAGAGGAAGAAGAGACTGCTTCTCATGTGATTCATTACACTACTATATGCAAAGTAAAGAATGATGAAATTGTAGTGAAAACTGAACTAAGTCACAATATCCTATGTGATACAAAGCCTTTTTAGGCTTCCAAAACGAACATGAAATGTTATAACAGCATAGTTTCAAGAATATTCCTTGTCCTCGTTCTCAGGGTAAACTAAACAACACAACTGAGAAGGCCCATCTCTGTTGTGGATGGGGGGGGGGTAAGAATATCTACCTCATTCAGAGGTCCTGAGTTCGAATGTCGGTTAGATGAGTTACTTGGATATAGTTTTTTTCCTTATCCTGAGAAGATGAATTTTGGGTAACTCTAAGCTCAAGGGACTCTGGGCCTATTTTGTTCATTCACCATCAGATATGACCTATCTGGTTAAAAGGACATTATGCCCTAAGACAAAAAAGCCTGAGTAGGTCATGATGCTACTTATTTTATATTGCTAGGGGGTTGGATTGACTAGAGAGCTGATTTGCAGTTTCCACAGCAAGTGACACACTGTAGCTGTTTGTCTTCACTGTGTTCACATCCATCTTAGGCATGCACCTACTATAAAACTCCATAGATCAATTCTCTCATGTTCCACAAGAATTGTAATTCATCTTTTTGAGATGTTAAAGATGTCTGATAGCTGGTGCCTTGGCAGAACTGAGCTGTGGGTTGGAATCAGAGTTTAGATTGTTATTTCCCTGGAGATGCCAAGGGCCTCTTTAACCTCCTGTCTGGCTAAATTCTGTGACTACTGGGAGAGATGGACGACAAACAGCTACAGTGTCATTGGTTGCGGCAGTTAACCCATTTACATCTCACCTCCCTAGTCATTCTTGACCTCCAGTAGTATAAAATAGAGACCATGAACCTTCTTAGTTGTTCATTTTGTCCTGAGGATGAAGACAATGAATGTTATTGAAACAATCTTTCAACAATTGACACCCTTGCTGGGAGCCAGAGAACACTTTGAATCATAGATAACCACAATGACTAGATGATTAACTCACTGATGAAAAATGGGTCTTGCTTTCCATTTCTGGCAATTGACTCGTTTCCAAATGTTCTTATATAGCATAGAAACTTTGCCTTCTATGGTGGCTCAATCAACAAGGTAATGTCCTACCCCACCCACTTTTCAGACTACTCCATTCCATAATTTTGATCAGTTTTCTACAGTTTACAACCACATCAGAAACCTTGCAAGCAGTTCTACATTTCTTCTTGAGAAATCTGTATTTCACTCCAAAGTTTCTGATCTGACTGCAGTCTCTAGAACAACTTTGTTTGTCGCTGTTATTTCATGGTTTACTTTAGAATCCTTGGCTTGCATTCCACTTGCCTTTAGTCTTAAATGCAATGAATACATGCGTTGTATACTGACAATGAATATCAACATTGACCAGGACTGTTTAACCAGTAGACACATCTACACATATGCTCTTGTTCTTCCCCCCTTTTTTTCCCTTGTTTATTTAACTTAAAAAAGGGAATGTATATGGAAGGAGAATTTACTAAAATAAAATACCCTAAAATACTGCTAAAATTATATATTCTGAAGGTTAAAATAAGTTATAAATTACTTTTAAATATTACTAGTGGCTATAATCACAGCTTTAGCTTGAATTGAAGACTATAATTGCTGAATGTAGAAATATTTATTTAGAACTTTCATATACTTAATTGCATTATCTAAAACGCAATATTGTGAGTAAATTTCCACTTGCAATAGTGTTTTCATTTTGAATAGTGTTTTGGCCTAAGGGACTTGCATTTCTTTCATGGATATGTTGTACCATCATTCGTATTCTGGATGTTGAAGAATCCCAGCGCTATACCACACCAGTATGGATGTCCTCTTAAACGGTGATTCTTATTAAACACAGAACATATACACAACATAAAGCATAATCCAATATAACACAATGAGCAGAACAAAATAATTCTGCATTTACGCGAATTTAGTGCATCATTGAATCTAATACGCACTCCAAACTTGAAACTTAAAATAATAGAAAAAGTTAGTTGGCAAATGTAATGTGCATTAATGATAGGATAAGTTTGTTTTGTGGATTTGTGCGTAACACTTAAGAACATACCTAGCATTTATAAATAGCCTATTGTTACATGACACAGTCAGTGTTAAAGAAATTACCACTGCTTATTAAAGTGAACATGAAAGACCTGTGCTACATATGAACAGCTACTACTGCCATTATTACAAATGCCTTTCTGCTAGCTTTAGTTGCAAGTAATCCAATTTCTGTTACACCATAAGAGAATGTTGCTCTCCACTACAAACTCTCTTCCTTGCTTTCGTTACCACTTTTTTTGGCTTAAAGAATCACTTTATGACTTAAAGTAGCATCATAAGATGTTCTTCTGTATGCCCTCCATTTCCTTATTACCTACTAATTCCAATGACCCATGTAGTAATAGGTCAACAATAGATGTAATGAAGTGAGAATGACAACGATGCATTGTGACGTAAGATATGATAAATTTGAATGCAGTTACCGACAAACTACGGAATGATTTTGCTTGAATCTGCATGCCTTTTAATCTAATGTGCACCACAATTTTGAATACTGCATTTGGACCAAAAAAAAATTGAGTGGATAAACATTTGGTGACATGGTTATGTAACAATGTAAATAAACACTCTCTTCTGTTTGACTGTAACAAATATAGGTGACTATGAGCTTAAAACAGCCAATTACTATGAAATCGATGCATATTTGCAAATATTTGGGCAATTAATGAAGTAATTTTAGGATTTGATGTTTTTACAACATTGTAAAGATGGGCAGTTTCGATTGGTATGCTATTCTTAGATGGGAAACTATGGGCCACAATAAAATAAAAAAAAATTTATGCAATTTTAGGAATTATCAAAACCATTATAATGCAACAAGAATAAGAAAATTAAATCACCCTGTTTACATTACCAAACAAAGTGGTATGAACAGTTTAACCCTAGAGCGGGTGCGCCCTTTAAGTAGCAGGTGCAGGCGCGTGATGTATTCTGTACACAGTGCAATTTATCTTAAGTTTATAACTTGTTAAGAATGTATAATATAATCTCATACTTTAATAATTAAAATATTTGAGATATAATAAAGAAAATATAGGATAGTAAGAATTTGTCCTATAAGAATGTAAGGGTCTTCAACTGGACGTGCCCCAAATCACGTTAAGAGTGTTACAGTTATTATTATCAATCAACTAAGCTATTTGTTTGCTATTCTTTTACCATTTATTATACTAATTTGCATTACATCATCCACTGATTATAAGTAAGATCTAATCTTATGCTTAATAATGGTTCCATTAATGTTTATACATACTAATTGGTTACATTGGATTAATTTATATGGAAATTAATCCTCTTTGACCTCGGGTGAATGCACACTGCATTTTTCACAGAGGACTGTTGTTTTGAGAATGATTTTTGCAAACACAATCACTACATCATGTACATCTTATTGTTGCAGAGCTATTCTTTGCCCTTCCACAAATTACACATCTGTCATTTTTTCCTTGGCTGCTCTTCTATCTGTGACTCTTGCACTTTGTAATGGTGCAGATATACGCTTTCATCAGCTGGCAAACATGTATTCCAGATCTTTCGATAAGAGTGGTTTCACAAGTTGAAAAGAAAGGTTCTTTACAAAAACTCTTAAGATGTTTCTCATTGTATTCATTTGCTTGAAACGATGCTGTGCATTGATACCAGCCACATTCAACAATGCATACCATATAGTCATTGTCCATCCTCTAGTCATTTGTGTTACTGAATATTGCACATTTGGTCAACAGCATCAACTGCACCTTTTGTTATGTTATAATCTAGTATAATGTAAGGTTTCTTAGTGTCTTCATATGTTGTTCCTTCATTGTGCATTGTGGAGAGATTTGTTTAGTTTAGGTACATACAATACGTGGTAATGTCTTTCTGGTATCCAGAAATTGCCGAACCGATTTTCCTGTATTTGTTGGGTAAAACTTCAATCAGGATTTCTTTTTCATCCTTTCTCAGGGTTCCTACACAAGTGATTTTATTTTTTAACAGATAGAAGCCAGTGGATAGCTAGTATACCAGTTATCCATTGTCACATTTCTGTTTGTCCCCTTTATCACCTCGGTTAGTCTACAGCTTATTAGAAACACAAAATGGTCCTTCTGGTTGTTTGCTACAATACACTTCCAACAAACCAGTGTAGAATGACAGCATCACACAGGGCAAGTATTTTGATACCATATTTAGCTGGTTTGTTGGGAATGTATTGTATGAAGCTATAAATTCTCAAACAAGTTCTCCAAGACTGTAACTATTCATGCAGTTTTTCACATGTAAATGTATCCAGAAAGCTCCTAATAGCTGCTAATCTACTGTTTTATGTCTCATGCAAGATCTCAAAACAATCATTCCTGTTCCATCCTTTACCAAAGTTCCAATGATTTGTGCAGTTCCCACTTTGAGACCAATCAAATACAGAATGCCTAATACTGCACAAATTTCATTTCTGTCTTTCAATTTAGCATCTCTATCCCTAGAATAATTTTCTTCTAACCTTTTCCTGTGAACGTATAAATTTGTAAAGCACTCAATTTCATCTATCATATCAATACTAATTATTTTATGGAAGGATTCAGTTTCCTCTACAATGCTTTATGCTACAATTTTAGGGCCTGAAGGATCTTGACAATATTTTTTGCTGGTGCACAGGATGTTTTTTTGTGCATATCAGTTTTCATCCATTTTGTTTGTTTGTCCCTACCAATAAAAACATCATCTTCAGTATCAAAGAAAAACACTTCATCATTCTCAATTTCGGAGTCACTGTCATGATCACTCAGTGATATTACCTCATCCTCTATCAAAAACAAATCATCAATATCACCACAGTCATCTTCTTCAGCAAGCATCTCTAAAAGAGTCCATTGTAATTCTTTTTTGGCCCTAAAATTAGAAACACAAACTATTGGTGGCAGTTAATGAATATAGTAACAGACATGTCTAAAATGCAGGGTTTTTACCCCACCACTTTGTGTTAAAGTACAAGATACATAAAGTACAAAGTTGACAATTTGAAATAGTACTCACATGACCGGGCATGCAGTGTATACAGTATGCCAATGCTGCAGTTCCAAGAATAACTTATTGGTGCACTTGACCTCTTGATGCTACAATCGCTCTGACAAACTAAACGAAAGCTAAACAATGGCTTGAAGGTATTGACAAGGTGGCTATAATACATGGCATTTTCCCAGTAGAGGGCAAAATATAAATTTGGTGTATAAAATGCATCAGGTTAAAAGCAAAATGAAACGAATACCACCACTTGTAGTTTATACCTGCAGATACCTTTATATTAACAAGATAAAGTTAAATATTATTTAGCACTATGAATCACACACTTTCATCTAAATCGTCTAGAATGTGGGAGTTTAAAATGTCTATAAATTTACTTTGAAAATTCAACATTTGTGTAGGATGCTTGGCAATTTATT
Source organism: Deroplatys truncata (assembly GCA_030765065.1). NCBI lineage: Eukaryota > Metazoa > Arthropoda > Insecta > Mantodea > Mantidae > Deroplatys > Deroplatys truncata. Next base: position 102,241,774 of record CM060984.1, read on the forward strand.
GCATAAAATGTTCCAATGATTATAATGTGAAATTTAGATCTATCATTAGCAACTATTACTAAATACAAAGTAAGGCCACTTCAGTTTGTAAAACACAATTAGTACTTACTGTACTGAATTTTTTGCAATTATATCACTACAATTAAAAATATTTATTAAGCCTTAGCACATTAATATACATGTTACATGAAGTGTGAAATGATATATCACTATTCAGGGCATGTTTTTTATTATTATTATTATTATTATTATTATTATTATTATTATTTTAGTTGCATATGTAGCATTTATTTTTCAGTGTTAAATATAACAAAGAGATGCTGATAACTAAAATTAAAGAGAGTTCACAGGACTATACTTCATAATATAAATAACTACAGTAAAATACAAAGACGAAGGAGTGAAAGAAAAGAAATGAGTGAAGGTGGCAAATAATATCCAAATTGCACTCGAATACACATAAATATGATCTGTTACATATTTATCAGGTGCCCGATATTCTCTAACTACACTTCTTTCTTTTTTTTTTTAAATGAAATACTAGTCCCTGAATTTACTGACTTTTATTAAATATTAAGTGTTAATGCCAATATTCCTTGCAAGTCTTTGGTTCTGAAGCCAAAATTGCAAATTAAATCAAATAAAGTTTCAAGCTATGAGTTCTGATTTGATTAAAATAAGGCTGAGATACCTGAAGGTACTTTACATGTAAGAGTATTCCATAGAGCCATTGCACAGAATAATTTAGAGAAAATAAAATAGGTGCCAAAATTAACACCTTCATTTTGTGTACTGGAAACAATGCAGTTTCTGTGTAATAAACAGATAGTTTTAAAAGTTTTATAAAGATGAAAATATCATCTTGGTTATATTCTACAAACATTAATTCATTAATAGATATTTCCATATAATGTGATATTTAGACCTTTCATTGTATAATTTATGCATAAATGTTGGTTTCATCAGTATAAAATATACTGCATGCGCTCACACTTCCACTCCCTTCTCTTTCTCATAATCATACTCTCACTCTTTCCTTTGACTCTTGTAATGGCGGAGCAAGTTAATTGTAATTACAAAACCTGTAGAGTAAAATTTAAGGTTCACATATAATACTCTTGTATTCCATAAAAGTGATATTCCAAATGCTTTATGCTATTGATTGTTTGTAATTCTGTGACTAAATATGCATTGTTGGATGTTCCTACAGGATAGCTAAGAAAAGTGGATTTTTTAAATTAAAAAATCTTGAGTTTTTGGATTTAAAATTTTATATTTTATGTATGTATATAATCATCATATTATTTAAATTGTTTAAAAGTGTTTTACTTGATATTCTGATAGGTAAACATGTCATTAATTTTTAAATCTTATGAATGAATTTAGAGCAGATCCCCAGAATGGTATTCTGTAGCTAATAATGGTTAGATGCATCTATAATATATCTCATTTAAAACCCATGTGTGAGTAATTTGTCTTAGTATCCAAGCACAGTACAGAACTTGAAGTTTATTCCTAATACAGAATTTGTCATTTAAAAGTTCAGGTTTGATATTTTGTCCCAAGATTTTGTTTTCTTTTTATAACTAGAGTGTCTGAAAATATAGATAGTGAGGCACTTTTGTGTTCTGAGTAGTGGCATAAAAACAATGCTGATATAATTTCAGTCCCCTTTACTGGCTTTATTTCATGTACTTTAAGGGACACTGGGAGTGAATTTTTAGGTGAAAATGACTAAATTTTCAATTTTGGAATTATATCATGTAAGTAATCTATAGACACATTTGAATCATTTTGGCCAAACATTTTGCACTATCTGCCATTTTTAAAAGTCCAGCAACATGTTTAAATCACCCGTGCGCTCCCTTAAAACTCTACTGGACCATATGTTTATGTACCATATGCAGTATTGAAAGCAAATGTGAGTGTTCAAATATGACTACAAATTAGAGAAAGACATGGTTTTGCTCAAAAGTGCAACAATACCCAGAAATATTCCAGTCCTCGTGTCATTAACCCCTTCAAGGATACCTGGTGAGGTGATGTGTATTCCTCTTGGAGTAAGAATAAAACTAAAAAAAAAAAAAAAATTTACTTTGGGGCGCAAATCTCTGACTATGTAACATAACCATATCATGCTGCAAGTCCTTAAACCGCTTGGCCATCTAAACACATGATAGTTGCAGCATTGTTTGGTCTCATTAACTGCGTAATATTGTGAGTGAATTTTTTTTTTAAAAAAGGGGTAAAATGCATATACGTGCATTCAATTGAAACCTGTCAGCATCCAACCATGCCATCACACCGCTTGCTTTAGTTGGGCCCTCCCCATCCTTTTCCACAGTTTTAATTGAATGCAGAACATGCATTTTACCGGATTTCGATCCTATGATCCTTGGTATTTGATAGGTTAGCTATTCCTATTGTGCCTTAGACCACATGGCCATAAATCCTGATGTCGAAGTAAAGCATTTATTTATGTCGTCATCATCAGGCACTGCATGTCAACAGACAACAAACCCCAGCATGGCAAATGTCCATACAGCTTTCTGAATCAACTGTTTCCAAGATAATGCCTATCTACCGAAGACCAGCCTGTGATGAGCTGCTGCATAAATGTTTAAGAGATATTACACAAAATCAACATGAATCGCTAAAGTATAGGAAAATGTCACTATCATACTTCTCTGACAAATGTGAATGTGCATGGTAGCTTGAAAACTTTTTGTTTCCTAATGAAAAATATTCAATTGCATTATCTGAGAAACTATTTGAGCTAGAGCTTTGAGCTTTTGCACAGTCATTTCTCTATTTACCCATTAATTAAATGTACCAACTTTCCAGTAAATAACTTTCAAAAAAGTTATAAACTTCAGTCACATCTTGATACAAACTCGACTCTACGAGAGGAGGAGGTTTGCTGCTACAGACAGGAAAGGATCTGTAGGTGGCAAAAAGGGCACAAAAGTACAGAAAAAGGACACAAAGAGAACTGCAAACACACAGGTTTATAAATCAGGAGAGTTCTGATATGCAAAGCATACAATTCACTGCTTCCCAGCATAATATTTTATAAATCAGTGTTTTTCTCAAAACTTCATTTTCACACATTCAAAATGATGCTTGCACATGAGTTTTTGTTTAAATACAACTAAAATTTCTCAGAATCTGCAGAAGTATCCATTGTAACAAAAATATGCCTGACACTAATAATATTTTTTTTAAATATATTTTTTATGAAAAAATTGTGAATTTTATAGATTAAAATTTCTAAAGTGTTGAAAAAATTATCTTAATTCACTCATCAAAAGCTATTGAGCTTTCTTCACATACTTTTTTTGTAACTGATTCAAAGCTTCAACTCCAGAAATGTCATCCAATTTTCTGAACTTTTGATGCATGTGGATAATTTTGAATATGCAATACATTTACATAATAAAATTTATGAAATAATTAAAAACTCACAAAGTATTTATCCAACTTGAATGAAATTTGGTATTCACATTAATCTAACAGCAATAGAATCACAGTAAAATTTTCAGAAATATCCATAAAATAATATGGAAATTTGAAAATTCACTCCCAGTGTCCGTTAATTTGGAACCAAAATATACTTCTCAGATACAAGCCCTTAAGGATCATACACCCACATTCTGTCTTTATCAAAACATTAAACATTTTAAGGTAATGCAGGTAGCTGTTAAAAATTAGAAGTTAATCAAAATAATTAAAATATTTAATAATAGAATAATAATTAGAAATTAAACAAAGTAAGTGGCGGTGGTGACAGTAAGGGAAATATATGCTTATAATACATTGTACATTTTGCATATGTAGTTGGCAACACAAATTCCAAAAAACACTGCAAAGAAGTTATGTATGTTAAATATAATTATAGAACCAATTGGTAGCACAACCAAACATAGTTAGTAGACTTGCTCCTCCAAAGTCTTTCTAATAACCAGAGTTTTATTTTGTAACAAACTCTAGCCACTCTTAGACCAGACTTCACAAAAAGTAATTTTATGCATATCTTCCAATGTAACAGTTCATCAAGTAGCATGTGCTGGAGTCCAATGTCCATCACTGATACACAGTGATAGATTGCTAGAAAGAGTAAAAGAAATTGTAAATCTGTGGAAAATTTGTGAGAAATTCAATCATAGAATGCCAAACCAAGAATAATCTTTCGGAAATATTTTGAAAATTATAGCAATTGGAAATTCTGAATACAGCCAGAAATGATGGTTTGAACAAATTCAGATTCAGCATTAGTTGTAGAGAACAGGCAAGGGTGAAGTACATTGCTTGAAGAGGTAAGCATGTGGAATGGAAACGAAGAAAAAGGTGCATATGCTTAGCAGAAAGGATCTTAGTCGATGCCATCCTTTTATTGTTAGTTCAGAAACATACACTTTAAATGCACCCATATTTGTATAACACATGCAGTTGAGAAAACAATTTTGGTTACCATGAAAAATGGTAACTTTAACAAATTCTCTTTGCTTCTGGTTTTTGCTTTCACTCTTAGTTTTTTTATTTATTTATTTTTTTATTCTTAATTTTAAGGTTAAATCTATCTTTAATTTATTCAACTTAGAGCATAAAGGAAGGTAATGGATTTTCACTGAAATAATAGTATAGATTATGCCACTATCTACATCTTTGGTCATGAAATGTATGCAAACTTTTAAATAGGCACTCAATGGTGTAATGAGATGAGAGATTAATGAAGCATACCAGAAATTTAAATTAAGGGGATGTGGTCCATTTTGGTGTTCCTTATACATAGTGAAAACAGAGCTGGTACAGTTATCAATGCAGCTGACATGTGTAATTTGAATTTATATGCTGCTGTATTGCTGTATTATGAAAATCAGCATACAATTTTTATCAGATGTCATCAAGATTAAGTTGGGGAATCATAAAAGACTTAAAACTTTCACAGCAATGGTTACTGATTAGAGCTTCTTGGGTTATCAGCCGTGTTATATCAATGAAATTACTCAAACTTTTGGTCATCCGGATTCTGCGGCCTTCTTCAGGAACTGATGTAAGCCAGGATCTGTCCCTGCTATATATACTCGCAACCAGGAGGGCCGGGCTAAACACCCGAGCCAGTTCTCTCTGACTGGCTGTGTGGGAGGAGTTAGCAAGGTTATATCTATGTCTGAGAGCTGCCTCCGTGCAGTCCAAAGTCCTCGACCACGCTGTGCTCAGCCAAGCATGGCTTGGCAAGAGTCAGGATGGCCGAAAGCTTGAGTAATTTCATCGATATAACACAGCTGATAACCTGAGAAGCTCTTGGGGAATCATGTTATTTAATTCAAATAAAATACACATCATAGCTCTTAAGTATGCCTTCAGTTTCACTTTATATGTGATTCATGTGTTGTAACTTATATTTTTAACAGCAATAAGGTTTCACATGAGCTTTTAACACATTTAGAGCTTGTCTATATTTGAATATCATGTATATTACCTGTGGATAGATTACAAATACATATTTACAATACAATGCATTCTTGCTCTGTTACATTTTCTATTAAACACATCTTATGTGGGTAGTTTGCCAATCTTGATACTTTTACCACATTTCTTTGGTGTTCTAACCAGTTCTTTTCTGTGGTTTTATCATCGTTTTTTTGATAGGTCTTGGGATTCTTGCATATTTGGTATTTAAAATTATTAGAATTATATAAATAAAATTGTAACCTAAGAAAAAGCAACAAGAAACAGAAATGACAAAAACAAAATAAAGTAAAACAATAAACTTGCATAGAAAATGCAATTTGAAATATGATGGTAGAATCTGAGAACTGTGAGAATGCACACAAGGTATTGTGGGAAATTCTCAGGCATACCAGCTCTTTCAAATGTGCTCATACAGTAGAGAGAAGTTTAATGCAAGTAAAAATCGGTCAATGGAGTTAGGCGGGATTGCTTTGAATTATCAGTTTACTAGGAAAGATATTCATATCCTATGTAATAGATTTAGTGAACAATTAAGCATTTATTCCATTGAAAATGTTAGCTAGGAATGCTATTCTTTAGAGATCATCTTACGCTTTCATGTGTGTATTATAATCAATACTTTGGAATTCATAAGTGGCATGCTTAAAATCAAATGAAAAGTTGAATAAATGCATGACGACTGGATTGTTACTTCTTTTTTAATTTACACTGCAGTTATGGATATCCATGAACATTTGGAATTGTTTATTTCATAGTATTACTTAAACTTAAAATGAGGATGGAATTACAAAGAGATTGGGTAATTCATAAATTGTATCTGAAAGTATAAGAATGTAGTAAATTGCTAAACATACAGTAATTATTTAATAAGAACGTTTTTATATTAATTTTAATTTTCAGTTGCGGAGTCTGGTGGTTTTGGATATTTAGTTTGAACAGTAACAGTCATTACAAATTTCTCAAGCTATCAGATTTAGTGCTCGAGTTCTTGTAATACAATAATGCTTGTTTTGTTTCCATCTTCCTATAAAAGCAGTTCAGGGCTAATGATGGATGTGATTTTAAGATATGTTAAATAATAATTCTAATGATTATGTAGATATTAACACACAATTGTTGTAAACAGTATCTTGCATCACTGTGTGCAAGTTCCAGTTTTTCAAAAGACTTTGAAAGCTTAAAAAGTGAATTATATAGGAACTTTCACATATATTAAGATTCTTGACGTTACAATTGAGTTTCAACAATACTTCATTTGTTCCACTTACCTATCTTAAGCCCTGATAGCGTGGTGTACCGTATTTGACACAAAGGGTTTTGTTAAGATTTTAGATTTTTAGCTGATTTTTTTTTTCTCTATAATTTCATATTAAACTAACCTTCAACAATAAAGTATAAATATTGATAGCTGTTATATATTGTAAAAATATTAAACTTTTCAATAACACTGTAGTGTATTTTTTTTAATAATAAGAAGCAAATTCCATGCAACTGTAGTCAAATGTAACTTCGTCAGCATCCAATTGTGTAGGGGATGGGCAGAAAATAACATAATTGTTACATTGTAATGTAATGATTACCAAATTAATGAATACCAAGTTACCCAATAATGGTTACCAAAGTAGTGATTACAAAGTAACTAGTTGCCCAATAATAATTACCAAAATAATGAATATAAAGTAACTACTTACCCAATAGCAGTTACCATGTTAATGAAACAACTAGTTAGCATGTCAATGCTTATTAAAGTATCGAGACAGTTCCGAGCCTTTGTGGCAAGTGCTCAGTATTGGTATCGCGTATCAGGAACCAGTAACTTCAGCTTGTTTACAATTAAGTCATCCTTGCACAGAATTGCAAGTTTATGTTTGTTCATTACAGTGCATTGCTTGCTTCAAATATAGGTCATAGGCCACAGATGATAGAGCAGTCAGCACTGCAGTGCATTGAGATGGTTATTCACATACGATTATAGGTGCACAAGTTTTTATACATCACAGGTAGATGGGTATAAATAAACAATTAATGCCGTTTAGTAGCAAAGTATGCGCGGGCAGCTAAGCTCAAACAATGGTAAATAAATTTTAACAGGGTGAATAAGATCCAGAGTTTCACAATTTCAGCAAGTGTGCCCTGTAAGATTGTTTAAAGAGATGTGAAATTTCTTCAACTTTTGAATTACAAAAACATGTGTGAAGGTGTGCCTACAGTTCCAACTATTTTGGATTTGTTATGGATAATTACGTCTTTAACCTTGCATGGCAAAGAACAATGAAAGACCAACATATATGCATTGAGGTTAAATCAGTATTTCCCGAATCAAACCTTGCAGTTGAAAAGGCTGTCTCATTACCAAACATACCATAATTGTAAGTTGAATATTATTTAATAATAGTGTACAATTGCATTCTTCCAATCTCGTTTTACAAGAATGTAAATTTTTTTTTTCTTTTTCTTTTTTTCATTTACTCATGACAGTTCTCATCTGCACATGTGAAGAGAGGCACACTTACGATGTGAATAGCTTAGCCAATAGGGAGAAAGCACATGGAGAAATAGAATACATCTTTGTGTGTGAGTGTATGCAGGAATGTGGATGCAAGTGTGGATGCATTTTGCGATTATAACTCGCAGCAGTAATCAAAGTGGTGATACAGCTAGATAAACTTCTTTTTGAATTGCATCAAATAACAAAGTAACTCTATCGACATACTTAATATTGAAACTAGTTACAACAAATAGTTAATGGTAACTAATAATATAATGTAACTGAACGCGATAACCATGAAAACATATAGCTTAATCATTACTGGTAATCGTTACATGTAACTGTTAATGCACTGTAATGGCAACAGTTATAACCATTACTAAAAATAACTGTTTGTCACACCCCTAGTGTCATCATACCCATTAGTTTACTTGGGTCCTCCCTGTGCTTTACCACAGGCACATTTGACTGCAGTGGCTGGGATTGTAACTCATAACATTTGGCTTTGAATGGATGGTCTGTCCATTTTGTCTTGCTTTAACATTCATGGCTATTTGAATTGCTTCAGTTGTGGTGCCTGTGAAAGGGAAATGAAAGCCAGTTTAGGAATTAGAGGAAGAGTAGCACATGTAGCAAAATAATTCCAGCGTTAAAGAGTTAACTAGAACATATTTTGCAGTCTGTTGTCTGCATCGTCAGCTGTAACATGTGAAACATGTTCTATTTAAATTTAGAGGAGCAAGTGAAGTGTTGTTGAAACTCAGTTGTAATATCAGAAACTTTGAAATTACCTATCTTCTCTTTCTGTGTGGTCATCAGCCTTCCATTTTAATGGTCCATATTAAAGTGACAAGTGACTGAATTATTTGTTTTTAGAGAGCAGCACAAGTTCGAAGAGCATGGAGTGTATGCCTGGAACCTGACTGATGAAGGTTGTCCTGATATTTATGTGATTAAACAACCTGTGAATTCTTATCTTCGTAAGTATTTATGATAAGCTATATACATATGGGTAGACAGGCTTTTCAGCATATTCAAATGTAGAAAATATAACTTTCTTATACGTATTTTAATTTCTTCTTGAACATGTTCAGAAAGACTTAAGAAGTTATTACATTTATGGTTATATTTGTGCTACTTCTCATATTACTGTCCAGTTCCATTTACTTTTCACTTTGTTTTGTTACTGTTCTACATATTAAATACTCAGAATTAATATTTAATCACTCAAACTTCACTACTTTACTAAAAACTTACAAGAATATATTTTGCAGCTGTCTCCATCATCAGTCAAGACTCATTGCTATGCTTCCTCCTGTTGTTTGTAGATGACATCCCTGTCTGGACGTACTATGTGCTGAGACCATTTTTACATGGAATTTAAAAATGTATCAAATTGTATTTATTTGATGTAAAAATAACTTTCCCCAAATAGAGTGTTCAACTGGTTTTCAAAGGGTTTTTTAAAGCTTATGTGTTTCCTTCAATTTATGATCTGTGAACTAAATAGGCTCTGCAACTGCTGATTTATCATACTGTATTTTACATTTATCATGTGCTCTTTAAACTTGATGTATTGTCCCTATCTTCCTTATATTTTCCCACAATCATTACAAGCAGTTTCATAAATGCTGAAGTTTTACCTGCTAAAGTTTTGTTCCTTGTATTCCTTTGAGTATGTTTTTTTTAAAACATATTATGTGTCTTACAATTATTCATGCATGTGTATGTGCATGCGATGCTCAGAATTTTATAATAAAATTATTCTCTTCCTTGCTTTCCAGTATTTTGAGACTGAATCTTCTTGACTCTTGAGTTTTTCACATGCAGCCAGGTGATCATTGTTCATTATATTGTCTTTACTGCATAACAAGCATTGTTGGGAGGTCACTAATCCAGTTTTGAACAATGTCCACTCAGGCCTGTGATGTGTCTAAATATAGAACAGATGATTTTCTTGGCAGATCTGGAATTGATTTTAATTTTGCCTGAAAATCCTTCCAATTAAATTTTTCAGAAGCAGTAAAATGTCTCAAATTTGGCTATGAAAATTCTTTTTATTAACCTTTTAACTGTTTCTTAGGGGGTATTTTGTTTTGCTGTTGAGTAATTCTGGAGCCCTTCTTGGCTTTGCTTAGGTTTTCATTTTATGAGAAGAAGATAGAATGGTGGGCATCACTGGAACATGCAATTTAGTACCAAATCACAGCAACTAAATCCTGTTTGAAATATTAAAAAATTGAATGTATTGCATTCACATGCCTCCCTACCCACTCCTCTACAAACCATTCTTACAAAAGCATATTCTTCTATCTGCTTCTTATTGATCAAGATAAACGTTTTCAGCAATGCATTTAATGCACATTTTGCTGTAGATACAAGGGGGCTGCAGGAGGCTTAAGTGATAAACAAATCTTTAAAAAATGGGTTGCTATGTGACAGCTTTGAAATTCTTCTCTTTGCATGACCATGCAAGAAAAAATTTTCTAATGTGTTGCATTCACATTACTCTACTCACTTTTCTACAAATATGTATACAAAAACTCATTTTTCTATTTACTTGTTGCTAATGGATTTCGCACTTCATTACACATTGTGATGTACATATAAGTAGAATACAGTAAACTAAAGTTATATCCAAATATTCTAAAAGTGGATCACTATGTGATGGCTTGAAATTCCATTCTCTTTGCATTACCACTTAAAAAAATGAATAGAAGAAAGGTATTAAATGTTTGAAAATTCAAATCAATAACAAAGAATATCTTGGAAATGGCTAACATCACAAAAAATTTTATTTGACATAAACTGTGTGCTTTAACGAGATCTACATTATTTCTGTAGTAAGATTTTGTCTATTTCTTATGGTATGCCAATTAAACAAAAGGCATTCAGCATGAAGATGACTTCACAGCTATTCCCAGAAAATTCAAGATATACATTTTATTTCTCAATAAAATTTCTTAAACATATAGCATTTTAATGAAATCATTAGAATCATTTTTGAGAAAATCAAAAATAATTTTTTTTTTTTGCATGTTTAGGATTAGTGGGTTTTGTTGAAAATCATTGTACCAGAAGTAAATATCAACAGTATTAGTTTAAATAACTGTTTGTTTTTGGTTTATGCTTTTCAGTATCACAGTCACACAGAAGAAGCTTCTAAATTTTTTTTAAATCCAGGGGACTTCAAAACATATACTTATGGTGAAATCTCAGTATCAAATTTTTGGGTAGAATGAAATACTTATTGCTATAGTTAAGCAGTAGAAAAAGTAAAAATCTGATGTGTCGCAATCACACAACTCTTTCTACTCACTCTTCTATGAACTATTACAAAAGTTTATTCCTAATATCTACTTCTTGTTAATTGCAATAAACTCATTACACATTTACGCGTTTCATTGTAGGTATAAAGAGGATACAGTAGGTTAAAGCCATAGTCAGATTTTAAAAGCGTGAGTCGCTATTAGATGACTTTGAAATTCCATGCTCTTTGCATGACCACAAGAAAAAGTTAATAGCATCTTACCACTTTAAAAAATCTGATGTGTAACACTCACATGACTTTCTCTACTCTTGTACAAACTATTTTTATAAACGCTTATTCTCCATATGCTTCATGTTAATCGAGATAAACATTTGCAGACTCTATCTTATTGCTAATTTTCTTGTAGATGTAAGGGGAAAATATATTTACAAGGGCAATATAGAAATACAGTAGCCTTTAAGCACATACATATCTCTTAATAGCTGGTTGCTAGGTGCAGCACCATTCCCTTTCCCACAGATTAATACTCTTTGCATATCCAAGACAAAAAATGAATAACGAATTCCCATTTGAGAAAATAAGTATTGAAAAATTTAAGGGAATAACAAGCAATATCTCGAAAATGGTTCACTCAACAAAAAAAATGTATATGACATAAATTGTGTAGTGTATTTTAACGCGATCTACATTTTTTGTGTAGTAAAATTTTGTCTGTCTCTTATGGTTTACCAGTTATGCAAAAGTCGTTCACAATGGAGAATAATTTTGGAGACATTCCCAGAAAATTCAAGATATACATTTTATTTGTCATGAAAATATCTTAAACCTATGATATTTTAATCAAAATCGTTAGAGCCATTTTTGAGAAAATTAAACTTTTCGAAAAATCTTCCATGTAAAGGGTAGTCTGGGGTGGGGGGATTTTCTTGAAAACCTTCGTGTCGCATCTCTGGAAGATACTGAACCTAAATACCAAGTTTGGTGTTTATGCGACTGTTCGTTTCTGAGTTATGCTGTTCACAGACAGACACACAGACAGACACACAGACACACACACACACACACGGACATATTTCCAAAAATGCTTTTTTTGGATTCAGGGTGTCTCAAAACATGTATTTCCGGTGAAATCTCGGTATTGAATTTTTGGGTGGAATACAATACTTCCCCTACTTACCGTATGTAGTAGAGAAAGTAAAAAGTATAAGTATTTGAAAATTAAACCTATAACAATGAATATCTTGGAAATGGTTTAAGCCTCAAAAAGTTTGTGATATAAATTTGTGTCCTTTAACACCTACATATTCTGTTTATTAAGATTTTATCTATCTCTGCAGTTTGCCAATTGTGCAAAAGTTATTCAGGATGAAGAAGACTTCGCAGGCCACATAGAAAATTCAAGATTGATGCAACTTTATGTTTACGTAATATGTTTTTACGTAATGTTGTTAAAACTTGAAGATCTTATTTTGTGCTGCTTTTGTTTTGTTTGGTTACATAATTTTTTTACTGCCCCACGTATGGGAGCCAATTTGTAAAGGTATTAGTTATAATGTTGATGCTTGTGATGTTTATGTATGTGTGTTTACTTCACGCGTTGCCATCTTGTGACGTCATTCTTTGTTAGGTTCGTAGCTCCATCTTGTGTTAGCAATTTGCATCAGTGTTAGCTTTTTGTTTGATTTCATTTCCAATGTCCTCCGGCTAGCTATTATCTTATCTTGGGTCGAACATGTGTCTCTATACAGGTTGTGAAACGGAAAGGAATCTTTTATCCAAAAATTACACTGATGAAGAAATTTGTTTTATAATTTTTATTGTCGAACACGTTCATTATCACTTTTACATATTGATTTAGATACTCGCCAAACTGTTATAATAACTTCTTACTGATCACTTTTAATCCACGTACTTCAACCTTTTGTATAATTAACTTTACCATATTTTAGATCTTTCATAATTCTGCTGTGTGTAACTTGTGAATCTATATCCGATGTATGACGAACTAATACTTTCGACGAACTGACTGACTGAAGACGACGTGTAGTGTATGAATGCTTTTGGCGAACTGAAGGACTGACTACGACGTGTAATGTGCTAGGAATTTTGATGAACTGCCCGCGATCTACCTCTGACTTGGCTTATTTATACTCCTTCGTCCAGATACGCCTAAAGATTATAAATGAATTACTATTGGCTAATAAAACGCGCCAACATTAGCGTCTATTTTAATATCCAATGAAAACCACGAATACATATTGCTTTTAGGGAGAAAATATTCCAGAAGTTTCTACCGAAAACGCGCCAACATTACGTAACTTCCTTGTTTCCAATAATGATAAACAGCTCACCCCCTCGCTGCATTATTGCTCTATTATTGACAGTTTCAGTAAAGCCGTATAAACTTATTTCCCAATAATAATTACAATTAATAAACATCTGAAATCAATGTCACATAAAAATGCATATTCATATTACAACCATTATTTACATTTAAGTAATTTGTGATACAAATTACTGCATCAAGATAAATATTTTATTGTCATGTAAATATCTTAAAACATATGGTAATTTATTAAAAACTGTAATGACATTTTTGAGAAAATCAGAAATAATAAAACCTTTTTCATGTAAAGGGTAGTTTGGAGGGGGGGATATTCTTGAAAATCTTCATGCTGCATCCTTGAAAGTTGCTGAATTTTGAACTACATGTATTTGACTTAGCACTTGAAAAATACTTGAAAATTCAAACCAATAACATAAAGTGTCTTGGAAATGTTAAATGCCACAAAAGATTATTTGACATAAATTATATGTTTTAACGAGATCTACATTTTTTGAGTAGTAAGTTTTTGTGTATCTCTTACAGTTTGCGAGTTATTCAAAATTCATTCACTATGAAGAGGACTTCGCAGACTATTTGCAGAAAATTCAACATTTTCATTTCATTTGTCATGCAGATATCTCAAGTATATGCTATTTTAATCAAAACTGTTTGAGCCATTTTTGAGAATATGAAGCATAACATTCGTCCATGTAAATGATACTCTGGGATGGGATTTCTTGAAAATCTTTGGTCACATCCTTAGAAGATGCTAACGTAAATGCCAAGTTTGGCATGTAACCAACTTTTTGCTTTTGAGTTACGCTGCACACACACACTCTCATGCACACATTCTCTCTCTCTCTCTCTCTCTCTCTCTCTCTCTCTCTCTCTCTCTCTCTCTCTCAACATTTTTCTAACAATGTATTTTTGGATGGAATACAATACTTCCTTTGTTTACGATAGATAAGCAGTAGACAAAGTAAAACTTAGGGGGTCATGTGGCAATATACATAAAGAATACGATAATTCTAAGTTAAACAGTGGAATGTATAGCAAATACAATAAGAGTGCACTATTTGGGAGAAACTCCTAGTATAGAAAAACAAGAATAAGCTGATGAATTTCAGTAATTCAAACAACAGTAATCTTTATTTGGGGAAGAATTGTAATCAATTAGTGACCTTCACATACTGTTTACACTAATAACTAGGAACATGTTACACGATTATCCTTAATCTCCTAAAAAGAAGAAGTTTCAAACGAACAGTAATCTAATTTCTGAATAATCCTACCAAAGGTAACAGGAAGCTTGTTAATTGAATCACAGAATGATGGAGGCAGCATATTTTAGAAGAATGTTCGGAGTAATTTTTCATATTAGTGAAGTTAGAGTATATGATCCTTTTTGCTAATTTAATCAGTTTTATTTCAACTTAATCTATTTTTCCAGTAAGCTCTACCTGGGAAATAAGAGTAATGTTTTATTATGTACAATACAATTGGTGTTTAATGTTTTAACATTTTATCTGATGAAGGGTTAATCACCCAAAATATTATTAATTTTATAATGTGACAACAGTGAGTATTTTTAATTCTTAACTTGTTTGTGTTTCAGCAATATGGTATGCTGCCATAGTGTACTTTTTGATTATTGTAATCTGGCGCATTGGCAAATGTATCTACCATTCAGAATATGTTACTAGACTTCGAATGAGAGAAGTCCAGTTCTTAGAGATAGAAAGTGTAAGTATATTATGACTTCTAACATTATCATTGGTGATGTAAGCATATTCTTCCAAGAAAGGTAATGGAAAAAATGCTGAAAAGCAAGTGAATTTTTTTTTATTGTTAACCTACACATTTGCTGGGTATGAAAAAATAATAAGAATGGGAGAGTATTCTAATTTTTTTAACATTCGTGTGAAACAGAAAGCACTAAAGTTTTAGCAATTTGCACTTTTACACCTACTTCACTCTTATGTACCATATGGACATCTTTCAAAAACCCTCATTCACTTCTTCAGCTTTATGGTATTGCCAGCCCTGGTAGTTGTGGTCGCTGTTGCATATATCTTCGGTGCTCTGCCAACTTGAGGGTCATAGGTTCAAGTCCCGGCATGGGTGTTTTGTGTATGTGTAACAGTAATTGCAGTGTAACATGGTGAAATAATAATAATAATAATAATAATAAATCAGGTAAAAACAAGGAGCATTAAAAAAAAATTCCTATTTCTGTCTGCTGAACTTTGTATGAACCTGAAGGTCAAGTTATCTGCTAGTGGTATATAAAAATTTGTTAACCACATTTTTGTTTTTATAAAGGAGATATGTCAGACGTTTTTGTATGTTAACAATTTTTCTTTATAAACCTTTTCACAATCTTAGCATTTTATGCTGTTTTATCTATTCTCTGGGTTTATCTCATCCATTGTGCTGCTTTTAAGAAATGCTTGATCTTGAAGCTGTTTATGGGTACCATGTATTATAAATTTATGAAAATGTTTTAAAACATTTCGTTGTAACCCAAGCTTGGAATGTAAATTTTCTGTATCTCATTTTTTGTAGCTTGTTTTGTTTTCTCCGCTTTTTGAAGGTTTTAATTTTTTTTATCTTATCAGATCTTTTTATATCCATTTTTAATCTGCTGCATATACATTTTGATCATATTCCTAATAAATTACAAAATAATGAAGTGGGAGGGATACTGTGGCTCATCAAAATTTTAAGTAAAACTAGTTTGTACAGAATATTTGCAATTTTAATTGGTGCATGTCTACAATCTAACGAAGCATGAATTACAAAAAGGTGATGTGACAGTCACTAATTTGTAGAGAATTTTGGTACACTTTTTTTGTGATAGTCTCAGGGTTGGATCAGTAGTTAACATGTAATCTACATGTGTCTTCTAGTGTAATGTTACATAGAATGTTGCTTAAAATTATATAATCAACATGCAACAAATTAATTTTTATAGGAATATGAGGATTATGGAAAAGAATACAGTTTATATTAGCTTGTGGGAAGAACATGATTCAGACATTTGTGCAATACAAATTTGTCAGACTTGATGACAATTATGAATTCTACAGAGCGACTAGACTAAATGTGTATAAAGACTTACAAAACAAGTACAAAAAGCTATTTAGACAATCCCTGATAAAATTTAAAAAACTAAACAACAGCCAAAAACTTATCATGTCAAATAATGTACCCAAAACAGCATGGAAAATGGTAAACATATGTGCAAAAGCTGATAGAGCTGTAAAAAAGGATATTCAACTAAATGACAGCGGTAGATATGTAGTAGATCCAGATGAAGTCAGTAACTTATTAAATAATTACTTCTTAAACATGGGTAAAAATGAAAGTTGTGTTGATGCATGTCCTATTGCAAGCAAATTAACTATAGCTTCCAGTGTATATTTATATGAGACAAGTAAAGATGAAATTAACTCAATTATTTGTAACTTAAAAAATGACAGTGCCCCAGGCTGGGATGGTATAACGCCGAAAATTCTAAAACTCTGTAAATATTCATTAGTAAATATATTGGTTCATCTGATCAACCACTCAGTGGAAAAAGCAGCATTCCCTGAACTGTTAAAAATTAGCATTGTAAGACCTGTACTAAAAAAGGGAGATGAAGAAATAGCCAGCAACTACAGGCCAATAACCCTAACATCTCTATTTGCAAAAATATACGAAAAGGTAATTAACAGAAGACTGGTAGGCTTTTTGGAATCTAATAAAGTTCTGTTTCGGTCCCAACATGGCTTTCGAAAAGGATATTCAACTATTACTGCTGTGTCAGAATTCCTACACAAAATAATGCTAAACTTAGAAGAAAATAACAAAACTGTAGGAATATTTTTAGACTTGTCCAAAGCCTTTGATTCAGTATGTCATGACTTACTACTATATAAGTTACAGAACTATGGAGTAAGAGGCAAAGTACATGAGCTTTTATCATCCTACCTAAAACATAGACCTCAGTGCACAGAAATACAGTCTAAACAAGGTAATACTATTCGAAATATTAAGTCTAAATATGATGTGGTGAAAACTGGTGTTCCTCAAGGCTCTGTATTAGGTCCACTATTACTTTTGCTTTATGTAAATAATTTGCAGTGTACAAACGATTATAATATAATATCATATGCTGATGACACTATCTTAATTTGTGCTGACAAAACTATTAAACAGCTGGAAACAAAGGCCTCAAAATCTGTAACTCACATAACAAATTACCTAAAAAATGCACAATTACAGATAAATCTTAATAAAACAAAAATTATGCTATTTGAGCTTCGCGACAGCATTGAGAATGAGATAGAAATTCATACCGGCAGCACGAAAATCGACCAAATAAACTGCATAAAATTTCTTGGTATTTATATTGACAA
The DNA here is from genome assembly GCA_030765065.1 of Deroplatys truncata. Classification (NCBI taxonomy): domain Eukaryota; kingdom Metazoa; phylum Arthropoda; class Insecta; order Mantodea; family Mantidae; genus Deroplatys; species Deroplatys truncata. Next base: position 102,259,737 of record CM060984.1, read on the forward strand.
AAATCTAACTTATGATAACCATGTAGACATACTCAGTAAAAAGTTATGTGCTAATATATATTTGCTAAGAAACTTTTCTTACAAATTAGAAAGAGAAGTACTCAAAATGGCATACTATGGGTTAATCCACTGTCACATTGAATATGGTATTGAAATATGGGGAGCTACCAGTAACTTAAAATTAAATAGAATTCTTATATTACAGAAAAAAAGCTTGAGATGTATTTTTAATCTAACTAATCGACAATCTGTCAAAGAAGTTTTCAAACAGCAGAAGATACTAACCGTGATATCGTTGTATGTATATAAGGTAATTCTATTAATAAAAACAAAAGGAGAGTTTACACTACTAAATAAAGATCATTACTCGTATATCACTAGAGGTTCAAATAATTATCATAGAGATTATAAGGCTAAAACATCAAGCAAGAAAGACCCATATCATGCAGGTATTATTATGTATAATAAACTTCCCAGTTATATCAAATTAGCACAAGGAAATACTTTTAAACAACTTTTAAAAAAATACCTAACTGATAAATGTCTGTACAACTTAACTGATTTGTAAATATATTATAGTTATACTAAGTGAATTGTAAATAAGAATAATTAGTATTAAGTGAAGTGTAAATATCGTTTTAAGTGATTCTCTTGTAATCTCAATTTCGCGTATAAATTGTATTCTATCGTATAGATCTTGACCATGCCTAAAACCTTGTATCCCAAAGTCTACAGGCAATAAAGCTATTATTATTATTATTATTATTATAATAATTATTATTATTATTATTATTATGAAGATAAATTAAAGGATAAAGATTATAAGAATATTAAAGATAGAGTTGATATACAAAAAATGCCAAGGAAGACTGCAGTGGCCTTATTTAGGATGGCAACTGGCCACGACTGCCTCGCAGAACACCTCTACAAGATAGGATGCCCACTTACACCCAAGTGCACTCTGTGTGAAGATGTCATCCTGAACAAACAACATCTCGCCAAATGCAAAGGCCTTAAAAGTGATAACTTACAGACTTTGTATTGGGAAGCCAGAGGGAAAATGATGTAGATCAATTAATCCCCAGTGCCATTGGTGAACAACATAATATAATTGAGAAAATTAATATGTTTGTGTTTTAATCTTAAAAACCACTCTACCAATTTTGATAATTCTCACACCATTGAAAAGCCTAAGTCTTTGTGATGGACCTGGAGCATAAAATTTCAATTCATAAATTACTAAAATACTAGTAAGGGTTTGCAAAGCCTGTGTATTAAAATACAAACATGGAGTTATAAAAGAACATACAAAGACTGTCAGGGAGAGGTTAAAGAGGTCTGGCATTCTGCTTGTGGTACTATCAGGATTTTTCATCCATTATTAGGAATAGCCAGGACTGTATGAAATTGTAAGGGACAAAAGGGAGGATTAACCATAATAAAATCCTTTAGGTGATTGTAGAGTTATTTCATAAAGAACAGCAGGAGGTATATGAAATTAATATAAAATTCTATTTGACTTTAAATAGCTATGCGGGAAATGTTGGGTAAGCCGCTAGTCTTTTACAAAAGCAAGCTTATAAATTTCATCTTCGTTCAAAGTTTGGAAATAATTTTATCTCTTATGACCATAGGATTTTTCCTGTTATGCAGAAACATCATTATATCCTCTTTGTAGTCCAATAAATACAATTCTGCCTTGATTACTATTACCAGTGATAAGAATTTGCCGGTCCTGAAAGTGAAAACTTGTTATTTGTCAGAAAATGGACGTATCAGCTACACCCAGCTAGCAGAAAACTTATCAGCAAAGATATCTTCCAGTAGTGCTGTCCAGAGATTGTTGAACACCACTCGCTAAGAGATCCAGTAAAAAGCTTTATCGGCAAATTGTCACAATTATGTATTAGAGTTTTATGCAGTTTATTAATATGTCTGATGGAGTAGTACAGTGCCATTATTTTTGTACTGTGCTGTGGTTTTATGAGAACTAGTGCCAATAAAAAGCACCTCGGACATAATTTCTGGGTAACAGTCACAGTCTAAAAACTCGCCAAAACTTAAGAATTAATATGTACTAGAAGAACTGAAAGACATATAATGAGAAAAGCTGCAGCAATTTCACAACCATAATTAATGTGTAAATGCAAATTTTCTAAAGATGACTGAAATGTGTGGTAGTATAAGATATCAACATCTCCAACCAAAGTAGGAGACTATTTGAAAAATCTATTTATGAATTGAGTGGATATATGCAAGTGACTTTACTAGCTGACAGCTACTTCTGCAGTGGACCAGGCTGCACTTTGTTGGCATAATGCAGAAATAATGGCAGTGTAGAATATCTATCATAGTTTTGAATCAGTTTATTAATTTGCATCAGATAGAATACTTTTAAGCATGTGATAAACATTGAAACAACTTTTTTGACCAATCAAATTCTTAGCCTGTTTCTTGGTGTAAAACAGTAAGGTCAGTAGGTGAAAACTTTCTCAAATTGTGCAGAAGGAATGTTTAGTATTTAAAATAGAGAGTTGAGGGTTGTTACACTACATCACTATGATATTCTTACTTGAACGCGTTTTGGGAGACGGCTTGTTCCCATCGTCAGCATTTTCTCTCAACTGATTTTTGCCGGTCATCGTCTGGGGGATGTGTGTGGTTTGTGGTGTTCTCTGGTGCTGGGCTGATGAACCTCCAAAGGCTGTTGGGTGGCGGCAGTTCGAAATTCATTAGGTGATTCCTGTGTTTGACAATATGTATTTTTTCCCAGATGTCCAATTCATTGCTGCTGTTGATTGGTTTTAAGAGTTTTATGTTTGGAGTGATATCATGGTTTGAAGACCAGAAATGATGTGCTGCTGCTGATTTATCTTGCTGCTTTTGGTAAATGCATCTCATATGCTCTTTAAGTCTTATTTCAAGATTTCTTTTGGTTCTTCCTATGTATACCAGGTTACATTCATTACAATCAATTTGATATATACCTTACCTTTATCTCCTTTACTGGCTGACCTCTATATGAGCTCTTTGGAAAAAACTGTCACCTCTTCACATCCACATATTTTTAAAATATGGCATAGATATGTAGATGATATTTTCGTCGTGGTACCTCAAAATTGTGTGAATTCATCACTGGATATTTTAAATGAACAAGATATACACATTAAATTTACCATGGAAATTGAAAGTAATAATTCTCTACCATTTCTGGATATACTTGTAAAAAGAAAAGAAAACTGTCTTAAATTTGGCATTTATAGGAAACCAACGCATGTGGATAATTACATTAAAAATAATTTCTACAACCCAGTGTCACACCAACATGCTGTGTTCAGAAGTTTGATTTATAGATTGATGAGGGTACCTTTAGACAAAGAAGAGTACATTATGGAATTAAATTATATAAAAAATGTAGTCATTGAAAATGGTTTTAAACCTCAACTTATTAATAACTTACTTACTAAATACAAAAAGAAACAAAACTTACATAGTAGTAGCACTTTACTAAACCCAAATAAAAAGGATGTGATATATAAGAGGTTCACATATCATCCAGTCATGTTCAAAATGTTTGAAAAGTTATTCAGAAAATACCAAATTCAATTAGCACCTCAGAATGCTTTCAGTTTGAAAAATATGTTAAATACACCTTTAAGTAATACAACTGACAAATTAAAAAAAATCAGGAATTTACCAGATACCATGTCAAGACTGTCAAGGCTTATACATAGGAAGAACTAAAAGAAATTTAAAAATTAGATTAAGTGAACATCAAAGAAACATAAAATTGAAACAAACAGACAGATCAGCAGTAGCTAATCATTTTTGGAATAGCAACCATGAGATTGGACAAGAGATAAAACTACTCAAATTTATTCAGATACCATCACATTTGGAAATATGGGAAAAGATCTTCATTCACTTCAACATTGAGAATGTTTTGAATTTTGAGATACCACCAACAGACCACTTAATGCAATTGATCCATTTAAACAACAAGAGAAAAAATAGAAGTTCTCAAGGTTCTCCACAGATGGCAGCAAATTCAAGATCAAGTGTTTTCAAGACTTTTCAACAGAATGCAGACCAATTACATCACAAGAGAGAAGAAAGAAGCATGATGAGTGACCAACAGACAACACAGAGGGCAGCAACAGCTTTAGGTTCCAAGGTTTCCCAACAGAGGGCAGAAATAACGTTTAATGAAAAGCTTCTTGGGGAGAGGGGAGAGGGAGATCCGTCAGTTGGATTCTCAGCTGAAGATGGGAGAAACATCTCTCGAAAGTGCTCCTGCGATAACATCTAGCGCATATATGTGATGGGAATTTACATTTTCCAACTCAAAAAAATTTTAAATGTTACATAACATCACTATAAATAATACTTCTGGTTTATCATAAAATTAGTCAAGAATGTTTAGTAACTTCTTAACAATAGCCAAGGTTTGTATATCTGCATTTAGCAAATGTAGTATTAATACTCTTCTTTCTTTAATTTAAAAACATATTTTCTCCAGTAAAAGTATTAATACCTGCATTCTTTAATTTTAAGAAACACATTTTCTTCAGCAAAATAATGGAATTCAGCTAGAACAACTTTGAATAACATGTAGTATTATAGAACAACAACTTTTTAATGTTTTTAAGAAATTCCTTTTGTAACAAATATGTTCAAAAGTCCTGGCAAAGGCTCCATTAGTACAATGTTAAAGTAAACCCGCTAATAATGAACCTTTCTTTAATGAAAAATCTACTTTTAAGGAACATAATGGACATTAAGGCAGCACATCTCAGCTTTTGCGCAGATATATCGATTTGGTTGTATGTGCTGCTAAGAACGTAGCCGATGGTTGGTTCAGTAAAAGCTTGGGAATTAGCAGACAATTGGCATTCTTTAGAAGCGAAAGTATGGCATCACTTCCTGTTCAGTTTCAGCCCAGCTCTTATTTGTGTTGCCTAAGTGAAAGCGTGGCATCACTTTCAATGTGTTGTATTGCTTTGAATTTGAAGATTGAGAAGCTACTAACAGTGATATGTCATAATTTAAAATAAAGAGAGTTGGAGGTTGTTACACTACATCGCTAAAAGGTTCTCACTTTGAACATGTTTTGGGAGAACTGTTTGCTCCCATCATCAGCTTGTTTCCAGCTGTGTTGTATTGAGTTACAGTTTGTGTGTTCGAGTAGTAATTAAAGACATATACAATGACTGCTAAGTGAAAGAAGTTAACTCTTCAAGAAAAGTTGACCATTATTAAGGATGTGGTGAAAAAATAAGTGGCTCGTACACCATTCTTTGTCATTCTGAAGCATAAGGATTCTATTTTGAATGCAGAGGTGCAGTGCAGTTCTGCAATCGAGAAGCATAAGAATATGTGTGTCTCGCCATATGACGAATTAGAAAATATATTAATGAAGTGGTTCGAGCAACACTCTTTGACTTGGAAGAGGATTCCAGGAATTCAGCATGGGAAATTGTTCATTAAAGAACCATGCAAACCTTTAACTGACAAATTGCTTAAATGTTGTAAGTTTCAGTTAAAAACAATAGTAGCCTTTGCCACTGGGTATGCACTAGTGCGAAAGCACTTGCACATAATCGGAGGGTTTCAGGGCAACAGAAACTGTAGACTGTGCGGGTCTGAAACTAAAACAGCTTATCATATAATATACTCCTTTGAAGCGCTGGTATCAAGAAGATATAAAATCTTTGGGGAAATTTTTTATGAAACTAGAGGACTGCTGGGCCTGTATAATCTGGTGAGAGACACAGGACTAGTATGAAGGGGTAGCAGTCATTACAGGGTTAGCACAATAAGCCTTTAGGCTGCAGTGTAACTGGAGCTTTTGCAGACAAGTCCCAAGTCCTCAGAAAAAAAACAAACAAAAAAAGTTGTTTGGGGGAAAGAGAAGTGAGAATATTCCATTGACGGAAGTATTTTATGTGAAAAAGCGCTGGAAATCGCCGCTAAGATACGCTTGGAGAATTTCAGTGCATCAAATGGATAGTTTGATTGCTTTAAAAAGCAACGTAACCTTTTGTTCAAAGTGCCAATGTACATGAAGAAACTGTCGAATTTTGGAAAAATGAAACATTGCCTCACCTTCTTGAGGGTTATGGCCATAAAGATGTTTTTAATGCAGATGAAAAGGGTGTATTTTTTAATTTTCTTCCAAATAAAACATACAGAGTTCACGAGGAAAAATGCTATAGGGGCAAAGCAAGCAAGGAAGAGATTTACTGCTCTGTTAGGCACCAACAGTGATGGCAGAGCCGTGAACAGCTTTTTCCTTTTTAGTGGGAAATTCAAAACTTCAAGTTGCTTCAAGAACATTCATTCACTGCTGTGCAAGTATGACTTCAACGAGAGTGCCTGGATGACCAGAGATTTTTTTTCAAAATTTTTAAGATCTTAGATGCCAGAATGGAATCAAAAAAAAAGATACTGCTGTTCATAGACATATGTCTTGCTCATCCTCCTGATGTATCTTTACTGCATAACATAGAAGTACGAGGGCTGATCAATAAAGACTGAGACTGATTTTTTCCTGAAGGTTCTTGATAGTTTCCTGTCTCTACTATAAATATTTGAAAAGAGCGGGGTTTCATGTATAATGTCCATAGGCGGCAGCACTGTCGTATCGGTAGGTTGGTAGTAATGCAGTATATTGTTGACCCTACTTGAATTTCACATACCACAAAATGGAGGTGACACGAGAGGAGCAATACAACGCAATAAAATTTTGTTTTTGTTTAAATCATACAGCCTCTGAAATTTTCGAAAAGCTGAAGCAAGCTTATGGTGAAGAGGCACTACCTTGTGCAACAGTGTTTAGGTGGTTCAAGGACTTCAAAGAAGGGCGAGTCCTCTGTGCTAAGCAAGGTAGGCCTGGTGTTTCGGCTTCTGCTATGTCTGAAGTCAACATCAACACAGCTGTTGTGATTGTTGTTCCCCCTCACACTACTGTTGCAGCAGCGGACTACAGGTCAGTATTGGCTACACTGAGGAAGCACATTGCAAGTAAACGTCCAGAACTTCATCGAAATGAGTGGCGGCTTCATCACGGCAACGCGCGGCCTCACGTCGCCAATCAAGTCTAGGCATTTTTTGCTAAATTCAACATTACCTGTGTGCGCATCTGCCTTATAGCCCATATCTTGCCACCTGTGATTTCTTTTTATTCCCATCACTAAAGGCAAAGCTCCGGGGCATTCGATTTGAGAGCACTGAAGCAGTGTTGAAGAAAAGTGAGGCAATTCTCAAAGACCTGACAAAGAATGGCCTGCACCATGTGTTCGAGGACTGGCAGAAATGCTATAAAAATTGCATTGAAGTAGGAGGGGACTACTTTGAAAAATAGTGTGACAACATTGAAATGGAGTAATAAATATCTCTGAAAAAAAAAAACCAGTTTCAGTCTTTATTGATCAGCCCTCGTAGTTTTGTTTCCACCTAACTGTACTAGCTGTCCGCAGCTTCTAGATGCTGGTATAATTTGCTCAACAAAGGTGAAGTTCCGTAAAGCAATTATACAGAAAGCCACTCTTTTCTTGAAAGAGATGAGGAAATGAAACTCAATATATTACAGGTCATGCACGTGTTTGTAGCTGCATGGCAACTGGTCATCCCAGACACTATCAGAAACTGTTTTTATCCTTTAGGGTTCAGTGCTACAGCCACTAGTGAAGAGTGCTTTGTGCTTTGAAGACAACCGATATTGAGGAAAATTGGAAGATGATGGTGTAACATTTGAAGAATATGCAACTTGTGATGGTGACATCTTTACTTCAGCACCACTGATGAATACCACAGAGCTGTGTAACCAGAGAGAAAGCGCTGAGGTCATAGAAGAAGAACAAGAAGGGTAAGAGCCAGCACAACCAACTTTTGCTGCCACATAGAGGGGTTGGATGTGACCAAACAGTATTTCTCATCCTTCAGTGTGGATAAGAGCCTAATTAACAGCCTTAACCAGATTGAACGAAAGCTACTTTCTGCGAGACATCTGGGAAAGAAGAAGCAAACCACCATCTTGGAATACTTCAGGAAGTAGACTTTGAATGTAATTAAGTCTTGAATCTAATTTACTTCAGCACCACAGATGAATATCGCAGAGCTGTGTAACCAGAGAGAAAGCACTGAGGTCATAGAAGAACAAGAAGGGTAAGAGCCAGCACAACCAACTTTTGCTGCCGCATGGAGGAGGTGGATGTGGCCAAACAGTATTTCTCATCCTCCAGTGTGGATAAGGGCCCAATTAACAGCCTTAACCAGATTGCACGAAAGCTACTTTCTGCGAGACATCTGGGAAAGAGGAAGCAAACCACCATTTGGAATACTTCAGGAAGTAGACTTTGAATGTAATTAAGTCTGCCAATAAATTAGTTTAAAATTAATATGTATAGAATGTTATAATCTGCACTAAACAAGAAGGAATATGAGGTAATCCAATAGCAAGTGCTTTGTTGCGCAAGTAAAAGACAACATTCTCAGAGCATTTATACAATTGGTTGAGAAGCAGAAGTGATCCACGTTCATGTGTCCATCTATTCCTTCTTGTTTAGTTACTGATCTCTTATTCTTTTTATAATATACCCACCACAAATTTTCCATGAACCCCCTTCTAAGGACAGCCCCTATTTAAGGAACAAATATGAAATCCCCCCCCCAAAAAAAAACTGTTAAAAGGGAGTTCTACTGTAATTTAAACTTACATTTGTTTCGGTTAAAATATTATTAATTTCTACGTGTTCTACACTGTTTTCTGTATGCAAGCAGAAAAATAATATTCATGTAGCAACCCAAACCTGGATAGAATGGAATTCTTTGGAAGTATTTTTGTGCCTTCACACTAGAGGAATTCATGCCATCATGTATTTTGTGAGCTGACCTTTGGTGAGTGGTTAGAGTAAGACAGAGATGGTCTTCTCAGGTATTTGCTGCTGCAGGTAAGACAACTTAATATGTTGTTGAATACAGTGGTGATGCTTTACTTAGAAAAAGTTTTGGATTTTACTGGATATGCATGCCTTGAAGTCCCCTGAATCAAAAAGCAAATTTACTTTAGAAGAAATGTGGATTTGGGGGCAGGGGTGAATGGACAACATGTTGGGCAAATGTAAAACTTCAGATTTGGGGGCAGGGGTGAATGGACAACATGTTGGGCAAATGTAAAACTTCATTTATTTAAAGGTGAGTCGGAATTGTTACACTAACATCACTTAAGTTTACTCACTTAACATGTTTTGGGAAACAGTTGTTCCCATCCTCAGAAGCTAAAAGTGATGTTAGTGTAACGGCGGCACCGTGGCCGAGTGGTTAGACTGCTCGCCTCTCACCAAGGCGGCCCAGGTTCAATCCCAGGGACCCGCATGTGGGATTTGTGGTGGACAAAGCCCCCGCCATTCATTCCACCAACTGCTCCATCATCACCTTTCCTTTCATCCATTTCACCATCATTTCGTTTCATCTACTTCCTTCCTCCCATACCAGGCATCGGCCTGATCACCCATCCTGGATATTCTGTCTGATCCATGAGTCTGCTCCTCGGCGGGCCTCTGACCCCAGGCACCCGCTTGTAAGTCCTGGGGGGGGGTGTAAGTCCTACATAAGAGGAGGTTAAACAGATGAAGAAGAAGAAGAAGAAGAAGAAGAAGAAGAAGAAGAAGAAGATAGTGTAACAATTCCGACTCACCTTTAAATAAATTCAATACACATCACTGTTTCTAGCTTCTTTTCAAATATCAATGTAAAACTTCATGTTTAAGTTTATATGTTTCAAGGATGCAATGCTAAGATTTTATAAAAGTCCTTCCATCTTAAACAACCCCTTAATGGAATATGTTTATTTAAAAAATATCAAATGATTTTGGTTAAAATTTCATTTTAAGAACTTGCTGTGACAAATAAAATGCACCTTTAGTCCTCTTCATTACCACGAGTTCTATATAACTTGGAAGCCATAAGAGACAGATCTGAGTTTTAGTAGAATTTACTAAAATAGATAATTTTTATCATTTCTTTTCACAGTATTAGCCGTTTCCATAATACTCCTTTTTGTGTGTTACATTTAAATTTTCCCATCATCCGATGAAACATGTTTGGAAGTTTATGTTTCTTCTTTTCTCTTTTGCTCTGCATGAGCTTGTTAACATGACCAGTGTTATAAAGAATTGAGCATTGTTTCTCCATGTGGTGTGTGACTAAGTCTGTAATACTTAATAGTAAATAATTTCTAGGCAAACATTTATTAAACATGACGAAAGAATTAATTGAAGAATTCTGCCTCCTTCAATGAAGGCTGCTGTACACAAAGCCTGTCAAGGTGCACAGGCATTGAAATGACAAAGACATAAACTAGTGAGTTCTACTAAAACAGATTAAAAAAACAGGAGAAAAAAAAGAACAAAGAATCACTTTTTGTATGAATATGAATAAGAGGTATATGTGAATTTGTAATGGATATAGAAAGCTGTGTCCAATTTTTTTATGAATTGTGATAATTGTGTGATAATTCCAGTAACATAAGGGTATTACACATTTAAGCAACTGTTTCAAAGATAGTAATTGTGACGTAGACATTGTCCTTTCTCGTTAAACATGTGTACTGATTTCTATATGTAAGTTCATTTTAGTTAGAGGCTAGAAGTCAGATAATAAAGTAATTTCATTAATGAGTCACCTTTAAGGTTATGGAAGTTATTCAGTTAGATTGACTTTGAGGGCCACAGAGAATATACCGTATTTTGAAGGTGGTTTAGTGTTATTTTTATTTATTTATTGAGCCCCACGTTTGGGAGCCAATTTGCGATGGTAAATTTATAATGTTATTTGTGTATGTGTGTTTACTCAACGTGTTGAAGCCATCTTGTGACGTGATTCATTTGTTAGGTTTGTTAGCTCCATCTGGTGTTAGCAATTTGCGGCAGTATTAGTTTTCGTTTGAAAGAATGCTACTGTTATTTTATTTAATTTTTGTTAACTGTCCTCCGGCTAGCTATGATCTTTTGGTCAAGCACTTCTCTTTATACAGGTTGTGTAAACGGAAGGGAGTCTCTTATCCAAAGATAACACTGATGAAAGAATTTCTTTTATACTTTTATTGTCGAACACTTTCACTATCACATTTACACATTGATCTAGACACTCGCCAAACTGAAACTGTTATAACAACTTCTTACTGATCACTTTTAATCCACGTACTTCAACCTTTTGTATAATTAACTTTACCATACTTGAGATTTTTCATAACTCTTATACGCGTAACTTGCGAATCAATAGCCGACGTGTAATATTTCTGCTGGACTGAAGGCGACGTGTATCATACAAATATTTTCGACGAACTGACGGGAATGCGACGTGTAGTGTACAAAGAATTTTGATGAACTGACGGGGTCTTTACCTCTAACCTACCCTTTTTATACTCCTACGCCCAGATATGCCTAAAGATTATAACTGAGCTGCAATTGGCTAATAAAATGCGCCAACATTAGCGTCTATTTTTATATCCAATGAAAATTATGAATACATATGCTCTAGGGAAATGTTCCAGAAGATTCTAAAAGAAAAACGCGCCAACATTACGTAACTTCCTCGTTTCCAATAATGATAAACAGCTCACCCCCTCGCTGCATTATTGCACGCTATTATTGTCAGTTTCAGTAAGGCAGTATAAACTTACTTCTCAACAATAATTACAATCAACAAACATCTCAAATCAATGTCACATAATAATGCATATTCATACTATAATCACTCTTTACATTTAAATAATTTGTGATACAAATTACTGCATCATATGCCCCACTAGAAACATAATTATAAATATTTACAACTTGTTTGGAAATTTTATAATTGGGTTTTTAGTCTCCTAAATCTTGGAACACACACTATTTATCACTTTCACTTAACACTTCACACGTATTTAACACATGACATATGTTTTTCCTTTATCTCGCCACTATTTACTGGCTCTGGTCTAATGTGTTTAGACTTTAATCTGACATTACAAATTTTTTTTTTATAGCAAATACTGTACCCTGAATTATTTAATTACTGTTACAAAATTGTTTACTTTTTTAAGTTGTTGACAAAAATTTATACATTTAAGAATTTTTGTAATTATTAAACATTTTTACCAAAAATATTCACCCTCTACATAAATATATTTACATCTCTTAAATCTAGACACTGTTTCACATTTTCTGTTTGCTACATAAGTATTTGTTTTTAATTATTTTTACCCCATTTTTGTTGTTTTGTACATTATATTCACAATACTCTTGGAATTATATTTACGTACTTTTACTTTAATATCATATTAAGTTTCAATTTTTACATTCTTAATTTCAAATACAGTTACAGTTACTAAAAAAATGTTATTTTCCTTTTTAAAAATTTAGTTATGTCCAAAATTTTATTTCTCCTTTCTCATGACATACATACATAATTAACCCTCTTAAGTTCCAATATATTTATCTGCAAGTCATCTTTAACTATCCAGCATTTACTTTACAACTCATTGCTATTCACCCTCCTGGATCAAATTGTCTGTAGCTAAGCATTACTCGTAGCTGTATCCTAACCTTCAAAAATTTGTTCATGAATAACCTCTTGTATTCATATGAAATTTCGTCCTATGATAACATTTGAAAACAATCTAAAGTTTCCTGAGTAACACATCTTTTAACAACTGTCATTTTCAATTCTTCTACTATCTCTTTAATTTGAGAGTACTCTAACAAATCTGTACTAAATTGTACTGGATTGGAGTTTTCATTTTGAACATCTTGGTACTTGTTAATTTCAGAAGTTAGCTTATGATTATTTATAGGCAAAACTTTAACTTCTTCGTATAACTTATTTCTCTGCATTACTGATTCCTTCTGTATTTCTGATATCTCCCCTCTGAAATTAACCTGCGCTTGATTCACATCTACATTCATAACCTCTTTCATCTCTCTTATCTCACTTGAAATGTTACTCATTCTACTACCTGACTCTGTACATTCTACATCAACATGTTCACTTTTAGTATTAACCTCACTTTTTTTGTTACATATTTCCCTGCTCATGTCTGGCATTTTCTTTGAAACTTCTCCTATCTCACTTGCTATTACTTCCTGATTTTCATCTCTCATTTTTGGCATACTACTATCTAGCTTCATAACTTTCTTTTCAATTTCTTCCCTGCTTTGATCTACCTTTTGCTCTAATATCTCATTACTCCTACCAATATCTTCCCTTAATTCCCTATGATTCTTTTGCATATCTTCCCTGTTTTGATCTATTATCTTTTCTAATTTCTCTTTACTCTTAAGAATATCTTTCAGCATTTCCATTATTTCCATCATCATACTAGCATCAAAATTAATATTTCCTGCTGTTCTATTCTCACTTCCTGCACTAACATTTCCTCCCTCAAATACTACATTGTTTGAGCTATTTTCTGTAACCTGTATTGAATTACAGCTAACTGTTACACTATCTCCCTCCATAATTATTTCTTCTGTATTATTAGTGGACATTGTTTTCTTTATCCTACCGCTCCTCAAGTACATTTGATTGTTACAATTTTGTTTTCTAAAAAAAAATACTATACTCTGACCTTTGTGATGCTGTCTGTTGCTGTTACTTTGATGTCCAGCTTCCTGCCCCTCTCTCCTAGATTATATGTCGCTTCTGCGTTGTATTATGATGAATCTGCATCGTCTCGATGTTTTTATCCGCGTCGTCTGTCGTTCCTGTAGTTGTTTCTGGAATCTGCGTCTTGTAGTTCAGTTCACTACTCCATTCGCTTCACGTCCTGGTTCCTTCTGCTCTTTCCTGGTCATTATGCTCCTTTCCTGGTCATTATGCCTCTTTCCTGGTCATTATACTCCTTTCCTGGTCATCGTGCCCCACGTTCTGGGTGCCAATTTGCGGCGGTATAGTTGTGTTATTTATATTTAATTTGTTGTTGTTTGTATTTGTTAGCCCCACATTTGGGCACCAATTTGAAGGTGGTTTAGTGTTATTTTTATTTATTTATTGAGCCCCACGTTTGGGAGCCAATTTGCGATGGTAAATTTATAATGTTATTTGTGTATGTGTGTTTACTCAACGTGTTGAAGCCATCTTGTGACGTGATTCATTTGTTAGGTTTGTTAGCTCCATCTGGTGTTAGCAATTTGCGGCAGTATTAGTTTTCGTTTGAAAGAATGCTACTGTTATTTTATTTAATTTTTGTTCACTGTCCTCCGGCTAGCTATGATCTTTTGGTCAAGCACTTCTCTTTATACAGGTTGTGTAAACGGAAGGGAGTCTCTTATCCAAAGATAACACTGATGAAAGAATTTCTTTTATACTTTTATTGTCGAACACTTTCACTATCACATTTACACATTGAACTAGACACTCGCTGAAACTGTTATAACAACTTCTTACTGATCACTTTTAATCCACGTACTTCAACCTTTTGTATAATTAAGTTTACCATACTTGAGATTTTGCATAACTCTTATACGCGTAACTTGCGAATCAATAGCCGACGTGTAATATTTCTGCTGGACTGAAGGCGACGTGTATCATACAGATATTTTCGACGAACTGACGGGAATGCGACGTGTAGTGTACAAAGAATTTGGATGAACTGACGGGGTCTTTACCTCTAACCTATCCTTTTTATACTCCTACACCTAGATATGCCTAAAGATTATAACTGAGCTGCAATTGGCTAATAAAACGCGCCAACATTAGCGTCTATTTTTATATCCAATGAAAATTATGAATACATATGCTCTAGGGAAATGTTCCAGAAGATTCTAAAAGAAAAACGCGCCAACATTACGTAACTTCCTCGTTTCCAATAATGATAAACAGCTCAACCCCTCGCTGCATTATTGCACGCTATTATTGTCAGTTTCAGTAAGGCAGTATAAACTTACTTCTCAACAATAATTACAATCAACAAACATCTCAAATCAATGTCACATAATAATGCATATTCATACTATAATCACTCTTTACATTTAAATAATTTGTGATACAAATTACTGCATCAATTTACACAAATCTAATGTGCACCCCATATTTGAAACTTAAAATTATGAAAAAAAAAAAAGGGTTTGTATTGAATGTAAAGCACATCAATGACAGAAAATAGGTAATAGGTATTTTATTTAAATTTATTTAATACAACAATGGATTTATTGTATATATAAACCATCAGATTATAGAATTGAAAGTGCCCTATTATTAGGGGACACATTTAATACGAAAGCGTTAGCCTTAAACTCTTTTGTTTTGGAATACCAAGAACTTCCGCCTCCTCTTTAGCTTTCTTTCGTATAGTGTCACTAGTCAAAGGTTGCCCATTCTTCCTCCTTTCACGCACAAATTCCAACACTTTTTCTTCAACTTCAGGATGTCTTCCTTTGCGAGGACCCGTAAATTTCTTCCTACTAGCTTTAGTAGCAAATAATTTCTGTTTTCGCCACAAGCAAACATTGCTCTCTGATACATTGAATTCCCTTCCTGCCTTTCTATTACCATTTTTTTCAGCATAAAGGATTACTTTACGCTTTAAAGAAGCATCATAAGACATTCTTCTCTGTTTTGTTCTTGCCCTCCATATTGTAACTAAAAATGCTCAATAATAGGCCAATGATAAATGAGCAGCTAGCTTATAGCGAGTTTCCGGATGCATGTTAACTCCAGCAATCCATTGTGACATAATAAACGAAAAAAATTGAAGTTACTGGTGTTCTATGGATGGATTTGCACTCGAATCTAATGTGCACCATATATATATGAATCAGATAAGAAAGATCCAGTGTTCATTTGTGGGCAAGGTCATGGATACCTCAATACTAGAGCAGAAGCATTGAAAGTAGTTCGAGTTGTGGTCATGGCATTACATTTTAAGTGTGATTCAAGTTTCTGTTATAACCAATCTTTTATGTAAACATAGCAGTTAAAAAAAAACATTCTGAACATTTCTGTAGCTTTGGTTGTATTAGACATTTATTTAGGAAGAATGTTCTTTATTATATGAAGTTGTGCCTTGCAGGATCTTGGAAGCCCCAGTCCATCAGAAGCACCACCTCGGGTTGTGCCAGATGTCACACCAGTGATACGATCTAGGACAAGAGTAAAGTCTTTGGATACTTTCAGAGGGTATGTATGAGTCCACAACCAGGTGTCATAAGGTTGTAACTTTTTAAGGAAAAAGCATAACAAATATTGCAATACATATATAGTGGAATTGGTTGGCACGTTCCTCATTAACATGTTTTCCCATGTATGACATTGAATTATAAAAGTTCTAGCACCAAATGCAATAAATAACATTTGTTTAGTACGTTTTCTTGCTCCCGCTTACTCCGTTCAAAGTTTGACCTTCTCATTCACTACTGTGGTCAATCCTTGGTCAGTCCAGTCGGGGTAGAGACTGGCAACCAATGAAATACATGTATGTATATATTTGTGTGGGCAGGATAGAGAATGCTTTAGCTTGGCGTGGTAAACGCCGATGTTAGTTCCTACTATTCTGTGTTGAGCAAACATATGTAGATTGTATTTTAACTTTTCATTTGGAATGGAAAAAGGAAGTGGGTAAATAACCAACAGAAAAACTTAAATCCTTGAAGAAGTAGATCGCTCCAAATATAAAAGTCTGGGTATAGTGTGGTAGTTAAACATTCCTCTGTCAACCTTAAACATGATTGTTAGCAAACATAAACTGATTGAAACTGCTTTTGAAAAAGGAGAAAATGCTAAAAGAAAATGTAATTGCCCTGGCCACTTTTCAAAATTACAAGTTCTACTAAAGCTTTTACCCAAGCAAGAACTTCAAATGTGCCAATAGATGGTACTGTGGTTTAAGCTCAGGCAACACATTTAGCACAGTAGATGGGACTGGATCGAAAGACTCAAGAATCGACATGGCCTAGTTTATAGATGTATGCCAGGTAAGGCTGCTGCCCTAGATAATGGCACTACACTGTGTGAAAGTATAGAGATGTAAAAAACTACAGCACTCCTTTCAATTTTAAAAGACTCTAGTCCTGACAATGTTTATAATGCAGATGAAATGGTCATGATGGGAAACTCAACAGGGAGAGATTACAGTTTTGTTATGCTGTAATGAAAATGGAACGGAGAAATTGGTACCTCTGTTATTGGAAAAGCATGGAGTGTGTGACTCTTTAAGAATGTGCAATCTTTTCCATGTAAATATAATTCCAACATAAAAGCCTGGATAACTGCTGTGGTATTTGAAAATTTCTTGTGAGCATGGGATGCAAGACTGGACATAAGAGGCAGGAAAATTGCACTCTTCATTGATCAGTGTGCTGCTCATCCACCAACTGTTTCAAATTTAAGAAACATAAAGATCATTTTCCTCCCAGCAAATTGCATGAGTAAGCTATAACCTTTAGATCAAGGCATAATTCAATGCATGAAGCAAATGTATCGGAAGAGACTGGTACAGAGAAGGTTGGCTGCACCGAAATCGATGACAAAAAGAATCACCATCTTAGATGCCATGCATTTCATTAGGACTGCCAGTGATTCTGTGACGCAAGATACCATTAGGAACTGCTTTAATAAAGCTGGCTTTTGCTGCGTTCTTGGTGATGACATCAACCTGGAAGATGAGTTTTCTGAGAGTGACAAATGGTACCAAATAGCAGATGGCACGGGCATGTCTTTTGAAACATATGTAAACAGCGACGATAGATGAAATACTTGAACAAATGAAAGAAGAAGCGTCATTGGGAAATGAAAGTGTTGATGAGTCAGATCCTGAGCCAGTTCCTACAGTATCGGAAGAGATGGAGGCAATGGACATAGTGAAGTGATATGTCTGTATTTTGAAGTTGTTGTTGATGATGTAATGACTTTGCTAAACAAACTGGACAGTAAAATTTTGGCATTAAAACCAACAAAGCAATCAACCATAGATATGTATTTCAAACTAGTGTAAATAGTGTCCAGTGTCCATGTTTTACATCTGTTTGTGAGGTAGGATGTATTAGATTTTATTACATAATTATATTTTTAAATTACACATCTTTATTTTTGTTAACATGTTTTCCCCATCTATGATGTCCAAATCCTTGTGTCCCTGCAAAAACATACTAACAAGATTCTACTGTAGTAGTGAGTATTTAGAAGAATGTAACAGACGTTAAAAAAATATTGTTGATTACTGTATCAAGCTAGGTATTGATAGGGGTGTGTTTTATCGGTGATAACTTTTTTTTATTTTTAAATATTTGCATTTTTGGTTCAATAATACTACAAAATTGTGCAATAAATTTTCAAAAGATGAAAAGCAAAATAAAGGCTTGATGTGTATAATAAAGCAACTTCAAAATTCACTTGCTTGCAAAAAATTAACTTATCTTGTACAATGCAATGACATATTAAATGTTGTTAATATCCGTATAAATTGAATTATCAATACTACTGGTACCTTATGCAAGATTTAACAGTGATACAAATTATTTTTTAAAAAAAATATTAATGTGGATGGTAGGGAATATTAAATTAATACCCCATCTGTGTATTCCATGTCACCTAATTACAACTTACAAGAAGTTAATTAATTTTGAAGATTGAGAAGGTAGTGATTACATTTTAGTGATGCAGTGTAACAACCTTCAACTCTCTCTATTTTAAATTACAAGAAGTTACCTTATTTTCAGACTTCATATAAGATCTCTAATCAGTAACTGTTAAATTATAGTGCAAAAAACATCTTGCATTGTCCACATTTGATATTGGTAGCCATAAAGATTGAATAGATTTCCACAAAATCTGAAACTGGTTACCTTTAGCTTTAAATGTCAACAGAGCATAAATGCATCAATTTCATTACTATCCTGATACAAATTTTGGGCGTAGTTGCAGTAGTTAATACAGCATAAAAATACATCAGTATTTTCACTGAAATTCAGGTAGTTCCTTAAACCTATACTTTACCAAATTGAGATTGATATTGGATTTTGCAATTAATTTTGGTGGCTCGAAAAGAAAATTGAGTGCTTTGATTACTAATTGATGTTTTAGAGGAGTTTAGTAACAATGGCGTCCAAATTATGCTTGATATTTGTGGAGTCTGTTTTTTGACGGAAGTTTCTGGAGCCGTTGCTTCCATTTTCAACCTTGGTTCGACTGCCATTGCTGGTTATAGTTGATTGCAGCCTTCTCTCTGATGGTGGAACGATGAACTGCTTAGCTAAGGTATCAACTGGCAGGATTTCAAAATTTATTAGCCGATCTTTATGCTTCCATATTAAATTGATTTTCCACATTGTGAGTTTTTGTGGCCTGTTGTACTTTTAAGTAGTTTCATATTTGGGTCTGGATTATGATTTTCCTTCCAAGAGTGGAATGCTACTGCTGACTTATCTTTTTGTTTTAATTTAACATTTCTGAAGTGTTCTTTGGTTCTGGTTTTTAGACTTCTTTTGATTTGTCCTATGTAAAACTTTTCACAGCTGATTTGGTATACTCTGGATCAATTCTCTGGTGGAATCTCATCTCTTGTTTTCAAAATTAGCATGTTTATTATTGAGTATCTGTTTATGGGAGTCAAGATAATATTTGGCTCTCTAAAACCTTTATGAATTTTCTAAATGCTTTCGATCAATACACCAACCTCTCATCAAAATACTGGAGTGCAAGAGAGAAAATGCTTCATTACCAATTGCCCAATATTAGATACCAACCAACCAACAAAACACTCTTATTTCCATTGCAATCTACAGTCTCATCACAAAAAATTACAATGCAAGATTTTCCTTATTTTCACCTTAGATTTCCCTCTGCGTTTTGGCACATACTCTCTTCTCAGCCAATTTGTGGTTGCCAAATTCCACCTCCCTGGACACCAAGATCTCATTGCAGGATCACCAACTTTTTGTTTGAGATATTGGCCCAGAAAAGTAAAATGTAATTTAAATTAGGCTTTCTTAGTTTATTATGTATTAATTATTTGCCTGCCAATATTTATTTTATAAAATATAGTGAATTCATTGTTGCATGTACAGTACTTGAAAAATTTATTAAGCAGTTAAATCTGTTCACTTACCTTTTAACAGTATTTCTGTAGTGTCCATGCCATTTCTCTTTCTTACCTCTCTTTTGATTTTCTAATGAGATTTCAATGCCTAGCTGCTGTTTTAGTTCTATATTTGTTTCTTTGCATTTTTTCAACACCTGTTCCATAATGCTTATAGCCATGATGGTAGATTGAGTCACACTTTTTGACAGTCACTTTACTAATTAAAAGTTATATAAAACAGAAATGACTTCACTAATTAAAAGTTGTATAAAACGGAAATGTTTTCGAGGGCATTCGTCCTCATCGTCAGCGACTGGGTGAATAAAGGTTTCTTTCTCCCGTATCCTCTTCCTGCAGATTCTGAACGTGTTGTCATCTGGTGTTGGGGGCACAAAGTTTTAACACATTTTTCACAGGCAGGATTTCAAAATTAATGACGCCATTTTTAATGATGTATATTTTTTCCCACATGTTCAATTCTATTGGTGTGGTGAGGGGTTTTAACAATTTTATACTTTGGCCAATGTTGTGGTTTTCTGTCCAAAAATGATGTGATACAGCAGATTTCTCTATTTGTTTTAGTTTTAAGTTCCTTAAGCCTGGTTTCCAAGTTTCTTTTTGTTTTTCCTATGTAGTATTTCTCACATTCATCATAATTAATCTGGTAAATGATGATGAATCATCTTCATAACCCTCCTTAGAGATGGTATCAACAATACCCAAGAACCTTGTTTATCCAAACAAAGTGGGACCAAAGGTAAACTGGATTATTGAAATTACAGATAATCCCGAAACAAACTATTAAGTGAATATAAATTATGATGTATGATAGTGAAATTAAGATCACTGCAAAAGCAGAAGAGAAAAAAACTTGAATGCAGTCCAAATGGAACGTCTGTCATAGCTATCAGGACCATCATGAAAACTAATGATACATAATCTCCCACACTTTAGATTTTTTGTTCTGTGACATTGACCATGGTAAGAATGGTAGCTAATGGTAGCTTCAAGCATATGAATGAATGCTATCTGTGGTGTTAACATTACATTTATATACATTTATGTGTATTTACCAAAGGACACACATATTTTCATGGTGAAACAGTAAGCAAAAATCAGTCTGGATAAATCAGAAATCCAGATTAATGAGGGCCAGATAAACGTTCTTGTATAATTCTAGAACATTTTCAGTCAACAGTTTTTAACTTAAGCTTTTATTGTTAATTGATTTATTAAATTGTGCTTAAATTATGTTTTCAAACTTCTGTAAAACATGTATGACATCACTGAGTCAAGCTTGGGTGTCCAAGGTATCATGATATAAACAATGATGCAGGATTGTTGTACAATCATGCACATTGATGATATGCATTGCTCTTTCTGGAAAGTAATAAAGTGTTCAAAATATATTTTCTTTTTTACATTTTTACTTACACATCAGTTATTGTTAAAAATATAGTTTATAATTATTTAGTATGATTTAAAATCTGTTCAGCAAGAAAAGAAGTAAGAACTCAAAAGAAAGAGGGATCAAGGACGAGTAGAATTGCCTATATTGGCTGAAGTAGTTACTGCTTGTCATGTTACACAGAAGTCTAACCTCCCTCTCCCTCCCTCCCCTCTCTCTCTCTCTCTCTCTCCCTCTCTCCTTCTTTCCCCACTTGAATAATTTTTCTCATTTATCTTTTGTGAACCAGGGGAAAACATCAAAGGCTGTGTAGACGGTATAGAGTATCTAGAAAATAGTTTTTTTAAACTGAAAATTATTTTATTGTGACATTCAGGAAGTTTTTTCTTTGGTCCACTAACCATTGTTTTTGTTTTCAGAATCAGCATTGCTGTAATGATATTTGTGAATTATGGCGGAGGTCACTATTGGTTCTTTAAACATTCTGTGTGGAATGGTTTAACAGTAGCAGATCTAGTATTTCCCTGGTAAGAACTCACACATCATACTCTGCAGTAGCTGAGCTAGTGAACAAAATATATTCAGATTGCATTATTTTGAACCGGGCTTTAACTTCTGAAGAAATTGATTATATTCATATAGAAAAAAGAGGTTTTGCTGATTTACAGCCTGTTTTGCAATCACATTAGTTTAATTCAGTGTTAGATAAAGGCAAAATGTTTCACAGACTTTCTCTTCTAGAAAATGTTATTTGCCATTTCTAATCTTTATGCATTCATAATTCTACATAAATAATACGTAATTTATATTACCATTCATTTGAAATGCTGCTCTGAAAATTTGCACCATATGTTCTTGTTATTTATAAAATCTTTATGATAAATGATTGTAACTTTAGTCACATTATTCTTATGCAGGTTCCTTTGGATAATGGGAGTAAGCTTGGCAATATCACTACGTTCACAGCTGCGTGGTTCCCTGCCAAGACGCCAGCTCTTATTCAGAGTAATGAAACGAAGCATTGTTCTTATAGCTCTTGGAATCATACTAAATTCCACTGGAAAGAATAGCCTTACAGAGCTCAGAATACCGGGAGTGCTACAGCGCATTGGTTTGGCTTACTTTGTGGTTGCAGCAGTTGAGACTGCCCTAATGAAGCCCCAGGGGTCTTTTCAGGTAGCGTTTTGTTCCACACACTCTATATCAGTTTTGTAAACAATCATGAAAGAGTAGCTTTAGTAGGTGGAGGTAGAGGAAGTGTTGTATTTCATCCAAAACTTGATATCAAGATTTTATTAGAAATATATATATTTTGAGGTCCCCCTCCCCCCAAAAAGAAAATTTTTAGAAAAGAACTGTGTTAAGAGGGAAAACAGAAAGAAAGCTCAATAAATACCCAATTTTATTTAATATGAATTAAAACTGGAAGTAATACACAGTGAAACGAAACTATCATTTTATAGAATATTGTTTGAGTTTTACATTTATGTAGCTTCACTAACATTTGTTGAAATAGAACATGTTTCACGGAAATGTCTGCATCCTCAGTTATGATCGAACTACGGTTTAAATTTCACTCAAAGAGTGTTCTATAAAATTTGTGGCAATTATTTTCTTTGCTACCATTGTAACTTCTTTCTCTTTACCTACTTCTGCTATTGCCTGTATAAGATCTTTATATCCTTGTATAATTCACTGCTGCCATTAAACTTAAAGGCCTAGTGTGACTGGATGAGGACATTGATTGATGCGTAAATTGTACTGTAATTAGTCTCTCTAAATTTGTTTGCTATTTATTAAAACTTAACCATAACTTAAAATTTTCCATTTTAAATTGAGAATGCTTTAAATTTACAATATTCAACATGTGACTCAAAGGTCTGCCTACCATTTAATAGCTCTTTACTTACTTTAACTTTTATTCTCAATGAGCTGAATTAACTACCAGCAAACTACCTTAACAAACTTGACTTTACATTGCATTCTCTTTGATCATTTGGTTTTAAAACTTTACATAAATAATTACAATGAATATATGCAAATGATTTCTGGTTAGAATACTTGAGTGTATGTTCTACGTAACTTTCCCGAAATATTAATATTTACCCCATTGAACGACTACTTCTCCTGACCCATACTGCAATTACTACTACAACATAAAAGATATTAACCTCTAACGTGATGTTCTCGATGCAATTAACTTTACACTGGCTGCTCAGTTGTTATACTATGTGCATATTCTGTTGCTCATAAAGTTCCCGGCATAGACATAACTCTTCTTCCAAACACACTGCATATATTAATAAGCAGCAAGACTAGCTGCTTGTGAGTGTGTTGATCGTAATGAGTGGGTAATGAGTATTGCTGAATGGCAGCCCTCTTCTGACTGCTACTCCTGGCTGCCTGTCTGTGATTAATATTTACACAAGGAGTGCTGGCTGGTGACTGCGCCCTCTCTACTGATTCTATTAGGCTTACTACCCGCTCTTTAATGCGCAACTGCTTCAATGTACAAATACCAAATGCCGCTGTCTGCTGTTCACCGCTGCTCAAAGTACTGTGTGGAATGTTCTAATCTGTTCCATGCAAAACAGGTTCTTATTATGCGCTAGCTGGCTGGCTGTCCGTCCAGTGAGGGTACCGTTACAGCTATTCTTTTCTCTGCCATATGTCTCTCACTGCAGAGCATTCCAGCATTCTGGTAACTTAACCAATGCAGCCTCAACTATTATAAATTACCAAATTTAATGTTTGAGCCAGACATTGCTTTTGCATGCCAGGCAGAGATTTTCAACAAAACTTCCCACCCAAACTACTCTTTACAGGGGGAAAAAATGTTAATTATTTTTCACTCTCTCAAAAATGGCTCATATGATTTTGAATAAAGTATGTACTATGTATTTAAGTTATTTGCATGAGTAATAGAATGTATATGTTGAATTTTCTCTGAATAGCCTGTGAAACCCTCTTCATTTATTTATTCAGTCAGTTAACAGTGTTATTCACATCTTGTGACAGCCAAACATAAATTCATAGCCATTTATAAATTTCTTGAAGCACAAAACCATTCTTCTCTGGCCAACCATTGTCCTTCTCTTGTCTCCTATCCATTGTTTCCATAATGCTTTTTTTCCATGTTATTAGTTTTCCTCTCTTCACTCATTCTTATTGCATTTGCATACTATGTTAGTTGTCTTGTTGACATAACTTCTGCAGAAGTATGAACTCCTCTTCATTTTGAATGACTTTTCTGTAGTTGTGCACAATGGCAGACCATAATAGATGCATATAGTCTTAGTACACAGAAAATTTAAAGCTGATTGAAATATACAATTTATGTCAAATAACTTTAGCATTAATTTTTTTATTTTTAAATATTCATTGTTACATCTTGGCATCTATACACCATCTTACATGATTCTTCTTTTTACCCACATGGTTTCATTACTTCATTAGTTAGAAAAACTGACTTGTGATATGCAAGCAGCTGTGTTTTGTTTTCTGTTTCATGGAAGCAATTAAGTCCATATTATTTAATATGAGGCTATTTCTAGTCTAAACTTTACCTCTGTGGTCTGGTGGTTAGCATCTAACTTCCAAATCCAGCGATCCTGGGTTCAACTCCCGGCTGGAGGATGTGGATTTTTCTTAACCAGGATTATTCCCCATTCTCCCTAGAGTCTGTTAGTATGAGTGTGTGAATTTAAAGTTCAAAAAGAAAATTCAAAGATTGCATTCAAGAACATCATTGCCGATGGGCAATTATTCCAAAGGCAAAGATGCCAATATGACCTAGCTGTTAAAGGCAGCATATAGATGGGAGAAAAAAGGAAAGGAAAAAATAACAACATGAATAAAAGAATCACTTTTTATATGAATATTGTAACTATAATATATAAGGGATTATGTGAGATTGTAGTGGGTAGAGAAAGTCATGTGAGTGTGACATATCAGATTTGTTAGGTTTATTTTACAGAATGCTGCTCCCCTTGTAATTAAAGTTTCTTTTTGAAAAGGTGCTTGACATTTGATTCTTTGCTGCTTTTATTTTTAATAAATAGCCTTTTTAAATTAAATTATAGCTTGCTATAACAATTGCAGTCAAGTTTGTAGACAAAGTGTATTTATACAGTCATGTAAGCTCTCAGTGCTTTGGTAAATGTTGGCATTACTGAGGCTGTTGGATAGCCTTCCCCCTCCTCCCCTATTTTCTGCCCCTCATTACTTGCTTATCTTTGCTATAGCTGTGAACCATACTATGCTTAACAGTCACACACATTGTTCTTTGTCTTTAATGACATTCTCATCCATAACTATGCACATGTGAAAAACAAAACCATAGACAACATGGCAAAAATAGCAACACTTAAACCTACAGCCCTGTTTTCATATGGGTCATCATTATGATTTTCATCTTGATAAAACTCAAGAGTGCGCAATTGCTTTTGTGTACATTGTAACCGCCACAGTGGCTCACAGAGTCATACACTTATCTGAAGCATGGAAATGAAATTAATGATACTAAAGAACATATTATTATTGATTATATCTATTTCCTGCATTTTGCATTGCATCTGTGATAGTCAGTGCCATTCGGACCTCCATCCCACATATGTTACAGGCATGATGTTCATGGTAACTAAACCCATGAAGTAACATTCTAGGCTGGTTGGAGTTGGGTGGCTTAAAAATATTAGGAATTACTTACCAGTTACAATCAATGCTTCAATTATTCCAGTTTGTAAACGATCATTCAAAGATTGAGTTCTGTTGAGACTAAAATTTTCTAAACTAAATATACAAGAAAGCTATACTTTGAGGAATGATGGATGTAGGTGTAATGGAAAATGTTTTGGGATGCATAACCGGACAACAAATCTTGTAAGATTATAATTTTAGGAAACAATAGATCTATGTAGTATTGTGGCCTTTATGGTGTAATACACCAAATACAGTTAAGGCTTAAGGCATACTGGCATTTAGTTTATTGTTTCCACCTTGTTTGACTGCTCTGCACTGACTACACTGGGCGCAACACTGACCTTGTTGGACCGACACGAGTGGTCTCTGCTTGGCCTATGTGTACCCTATCTCTCTGCAAACCTAATCATGTATTGCCACAGATTCGACTTAAATATGTAATTCACTAATACGAGGTGTGATCAAAAAATTTCCGGAATGGCTTCACAACAATGCTGATGCTCAGATTTCTTTAATTCTTATCCAGGCTGTACATGCAGCGTTCCTTCCCGATAAAAATGAGAGGTCATGTGACTTCCTGTGACCATGCAGCGACGAGGTTGACGCTCTGAAGTGAACACGTGTTTTGCATGTGCTGCGATTTTTCCGCGTAGCAAAAATGTCAGATTACAAAGAATGGACATAAAATTTTGCTTTAAACTCGGTAAAACTGCAACAAAAGCCTATGAAATTTTAAGAGCAGCTTATGGGGAGGAAGTTATGGGCAAAACTCAAGCATTTGAGTGGTTTTCGAAATTTAAAACTGGTGTGACATCAGTTAAAGATGCAGATCATTTGGGGCGACCCTGTTCCAGCAAAACTGATGAAAATATCAATCAGGTGAGGGAAATGGTCTTAAATGATAGGCACATTACAATAAGAGAACTTTCTGACTCATTAGGACTCTCCTTTGGAAGTGTTCAAAGCATCTTGAAAGACAATTTGGACATGAGAAGAATTGCCGCCAAGTTCGCACCCCGCCTGCTTTCATATGACGAAAAGGAAAGCCGGGTGATTGCCTGCACAGATCTTGAAGAACAGCTACAAAATGACTCACAGTTTATGGAGAAAATTATTACTGGTGATGAAACATGGATTTATGGGTACGATCCAGAAACGAAGCAACACTCTTCACAATTGAAGAGTCCTTCATCTCCACGCCTGAAAAAGGCCAGACAAGTTCGATCCAAAGTGAAGTCAATGATGGTTGTGTTTTTTGACATTAAAGGCATTGTACGTAAGGAATTTGTGCCACAGGTCAAACAGTGAATCAAGTGTTCTACAAACAATTGCTTCAAAGATTAAGGGAGAATGTGCGATGCAAACGACCCGAGAAATGGAGGAGTGGTGACTGGTTCCTGCATCATGACAATGCGCCGACACAAAAAGCTCTTTCTGTTTGCCAATTTTTGGATAAAAATAAGATGAATACTGTTCCCCATGCCACCTGTTCTCCAGATTTGGCACCAGCAGACTTTTTCTTTTCCAGCAACTTAAAATGCAACTCCGAGGACACTGTTTTGAGGACATTGATGTCATTCATCACGAATCGCAGAAGGCTCTGAACATGTTGAAAGAAGAGGACTTCCAGAGGTGGCAGAAGCACTGGGACAAGTGTATCAACTCCCAAGGAGACTACTTCGAGGGTGATAGTGCAGATTAGACAAAACAAACTGTTGTGTAGTATTTATGACATCATTCTGGAAACTTTTTGATCACACCTCGTATATGTATATATGATTTTATATTTTATGTCTCATTGTTCTTTCGCACAATTACCACATATTTTAATTTTTATACCATTACCATATTTATTCACATCATTTACTTCTTTTTTTTTTTTGACAAAATTTTGGATTCTGAAATAGGGATGTGTAAATTATGTGAGGAATGAAAATTACAGTTCCAAGTTTCAGCACATTATATTTAATTCCCTTTACTTTATGGATTCTAATCACTGCTAGCATGGTCAAAATCAGATGAGTCATTTGCAAGGTTAACTGAGTCCGTTGGCAAAACAGGCATTGGCTTCCAATCTGTCAAGGACATTTGAGATTCCTGTTTTCTTAAAACTCCTTTCCACAATGTTTAATGAAATAGATCTCCATAAGTAAATTATCCAGCACACATTATGGGGAACTCGGCTTCTTGATTTTAACCCATGGCTATGAATGCTTGATGTTTGCTATGAAGCAATATAATTCTTTTATGCTGAGGTTGAAGTGAACTAAAACAAACCTAAGCATGCACATCAGTATTTACCACTTGAAAAAGTTATAGGCATTTGAAAGTTCAAACCAATAACAAAGAATATGACAGAATGGTTAACACCACAAAAAGAATTTGACATAAATTGTGTGCTTTAAAGTGATCCACATTTTTTGAGTAGTTAGATAATGTCTATCTCTCATATTTTTCCATTATATAAAAGTCATTCAGATTGAAGAGGACTTCACTGGCTATTCCCAGGAAATTCAAGATACACACACAGTGGAAGTGAAATAGTCCTGTGCACTGTGGGAGGTGGGAGAGTGGATGTAGATGAACAAAAACCTCTCAACACCTTTTTTGTAATTAAATGCACCATTAACTAGATAATTGCGTTTAAAAGCAGGAGTATTTGGCAATGTGCGCTACTTGTTGATTCAGTAGTCTGCTTTTACTGGCGGCACCTTGAAATATTCCAACACTCTATAAAACCATTTAAATAACATTGGCCATGTATCAAATTCAGATGTTTTGTCACTGGTGCACGAGATCCACAAAAATTCTGGGAAAAGGTCAGGTTATTGTTCACTGCACTGTATGTAAACATTACCTCAAATTCTACATTCACACATAATTACAAATATTTTATTTGATATGTTTAAAGGCCTGAATATCTGGTCTATTCTGTTTGAGAGGCTTATGCCGTGCTAAGGTAACAAACTCGCGTGGAATTGTTAGTGATATTAAACAGTTTTAAGGTTTGTGTACACATAATACCTATGTATGTAGTTTAAAGGTATATTTTAATTATTACACAGTTTATGTGTCAATGCAGTGCTGTATTTGAAATGAAAATAAGCATTCCAAAGGTTATGGCTCTTATGTGAAGCACCTCTTACGTTAATAACACCATTATTCTGTGTTGAATTTAACAATGTGGTACTGATAATTGCTAAACCCTTAGGAAAGCATAATTTATAATGTGAATTTACACTCCATTGCAAAATGCTTAAAGGAAATTTTTGTGCAATTGTTTATAGTTTTGGCCAACCGGGAAGGTGCGCTTCTATTTAATTTTTAATATACTCATTTTAAAATGGGACTAATGTGCTTCATGCCAGCAAGTACATCTCGTAATTACTGGTCTAAAAAAGGAATCTGTATAACATGATGCAGAAGTGTGTAGAAGCAATTTCACCAATGGTTACTCCAATATGATTTAACAATAAGCTTATGAGCGCAAAAAAACTCGACTTGGTGAAATTTGCAACACTAACATTACTGATAACATTTGCGTGCATGAATATGTATGACAGATATCAAAATATTTTAAAAAATGTAGGTAAACAAAATTGACACTGCTCTTTGTGCCTAATGAATTCCAAAGTCACGGACTACCATTATTTACTTGGTAGCTTTAGAAACAAAAAATGACCATAACCTTTCACTAGCATTTACAAGTATGCAAAACATTGGGATTAATTTAAAATATCTGAACTTGCCTCCAGGATGTAAATTTGGAATAAGAGTTTAGAGGAAGTGTTCCAGATGCGCTCGATTATGACAACATGGAATTACACTGCCTGTATCATGAACCCACTGGCAAATGGCAACAATTGTGTCTGCACTTGGCACAGTCCTCCTAGGAAATCTAGAGCGGTTGAGCAGATCGAGAATTGCACTGCATTTCTCCATAAATTAAGATCATATCCAGATATTCGCATTTTGAAAATTGCACCATAGTGTCTGTTGTTCTGTAACAAGATTTTCTGTCCTTTGTTTTTTTTTTTATCCATGCCTCCTTTAACTCCTCTGATCTTAACTTGTGGCTCTGACATAAAAACAATTGTATGCGATTAAGTAAACATTCCCCGCGATCTATACCGATATCGGAAGAAAGTAAGTGCAGCTGATGCAATGTTGCCATTCTAACAGAACTAAGGAGGCCTCAAATTATGAACTTTTTAAATTTAATTTACACAAAAACCGTTCATTCTATTGAAATATGCCAAAGGAAAAAGTTGTCATTTATTCAATTTTGTAAGAATATAGTCATAAATTAAGAACCATTAGTCAACAGTAATCCAACAAGGTGTTGATAAATGTTTTGGATAAAAGCATTTTTTTTCTCGAAAACAGTGTATTTAATTACAAAAAAGTGTTGGAATTTTTTGTTCATCTACATCCACTCCCCCACCTCCCCCCATCCATAGGACTATTTCATTTCCACCCTGTATATGTTTGCCATGCAAATATCTTTAACATATGGTATTTAAATCAAAATTGTAGGAGCTATTTTTGAGAAAATAAAAAATAACGACATTTTTGCATGTAAGGGGTAGTTAAGGGTGAGTGCATTTTCTTTAAAATCTATGTGTCGTATCTTTAGAAGACGCTGAACTTAAATGCCTAGTTTGGTGTTTAATTGACTTCTTGCTTTTTAGTTATGCTGTTCACACACAACATTTTTCTAAAAGTGCTTTTTTATTTGTTTGTTTGTTGTTGTTTTTTGTTTTTTTTTTAATTGGAGCCAGGGAGTGTTTTTGGTAAAATTTTGATATCAGTTTTGGTTGATATGCAGTACTTCTTATATTTAATATAGGTAAGTAGTACAGAAAGTAAACAATATGCGTATAAAATGCATGTGGTATAAATTACATAAAGAAATACGGTATGTTAAAATTGTAGTATTTTATGCAATATCATCAGTGCTATTTTTGGGAAAATTAAAAATAAAAATAGTTCTCCACATGAATATGTAGTTGAGGTCAGGAAAATTTTCTGAAAAGGTTGATTAAAATCAAATTTATAATATAAATTAAAACACTATTAACTGAAAACCTTGAGGAATAATACTGAAATTATTTAAAGAATAAGTTAAAGAAAAAATAAAATGGAAAGTTGAATCAAACTTAAAAATTTCTATGCCGTGGCTGGAACCCCAACCATGTATCTTTGGCTCTCTACGCTGATGCTCTATGGTGACTAAGCCTGCTTCAATTTTTCAATTTATTCTCTATACAGTACTGGTGTGAAAGAAAAGTTATCAAATATAAAAATTTTTTTCCTATTCATTCATTACTAATGCTTACATATGGCAAAATGCTTCATCAGTGCATGAAACAAGCTAATTGAAATTACTCCTTGTTGCAGTATGGAAGGTGGTTGGTTATCCAAGATATCCTGGACAGTTGGCTACAGTGGCTGATAGTTCTAACCCTGATGGCTATGCATGTTGTGTTAACATTGTTGCTGCATGTACCAGGATGTCCTACTGGCTACCTTGGTCCAGGTGGTGACCATGACCATGGTGTGGCTCAGAACTGCACTGGTGGAGCTGCAGGCTACATCGACCGTTTAGTGTTTGGTGATCATCATATTTATCAGCATCCTACTTGCAAAAGAATTTATCACACTTCTGTTCCATATGATCCTGAAGGTTAGCATACAGTAATTCTGTGAACTATGAAAATAAGATAAAGAAAGGATAGAATGAGTCGACAAATTTTTTAACATCTTTTTTTCTCTCCACTTATGCTTGTTGTTAATTAAGATTAGTGTCTGAGAACATCTTCCCTGTCATTAGTTTTGCGGTTGACTGGTATTCCTGTGGATGGTGTGGTCCTACTTGACAGTGCTGCCCTCTCTCTGTTCTGGTTAATTAGATGATATCATAATTCTTGATAAAAATGTTCTAAGCCCACAGCCCACCTCCGTGGTGTGGGGATAGCACATGTGCTTTACATTCAGGAGGTCCCAAGTTTGAATCTCAGCATGAGTTAAATGCAAGTTTTTTTGTTTTTTTTTCTGGCTCCTGAGATAGTTGCTGCACCACGTTTCGGTACAAAGTTTCCGGTGGCCTTTGCCCAACTTTACTTTCCGGTGGCCTTCGCCCAAACGATTAGGAATCAACTTTGTATTTTATGTTTCTTTAAATATTATATATATAGAATCTCGTTAGTACGTTTTTGCAGGGACCTAAGTATTTGGACGTCATAGGCGGGAAAACGTGTTAACGAAAATGCAAAATCTGCAATTTAAGAACATAGGTAATAAAAATCTAATAATTACTACTCCTCCATGGGCAATTTAAATCGATTTTGAGTACAATTTCATACTGAATACGATCCGCGTTTCCATGTTAAATTCAATATGTTTAAATGGATTTGGATACACAAAGCCTGAGAATAAATAATTTAAGCTTTTATTTTGGTCAACTTGGATTTTTTAGGTTATGAATGTTTTTGAGAAAATAAATTGCGAATTGTGGAAGCGGCAATAGTGGTTTTGCTGTGTGTTTTATTACACATGTGATAACAATTTCTGCTAAAAAAGAAAAAATTATGAGCGTGCATCGTGTTACGAGTACAATAGACGATATTATCTTTGGTGTATACAAGACGATTTGAATACGGAGGTGTTTCCATGCAACAAATTTCGTTCCGGTCCTCTTCTGATCCTATTTTCCAAGAGAAAAGTTTTGTTTTAGTATTTTTCCCTTCTTTAAAAGCAGTTTCAATCAATTTAGGTTTGCTAACAATCGTGTTTAAGGTTGATGGAACTTCCGCACTATATCGACATGTTTTATATTTGGATTGTGATTACATCAAGGATTTTCAGCTTTTCACTGTTGGTTATTTACCTACTACACTTTCTGTTTTTCATTGTAAATGAAAAGTTAAAATACAATCTACGGTTGTTTGGTCATCACTCAACATTAGAAACTATCGTTAGCATTTACCGCGTTTACCACGCCAAGGTAAAGCATTCTCTATCCCGCCCACAGAAATCGTGTCACACAAGTATTTAAATGCATGCATGTGATTGGCTGCCGATATCCACCCCGTGACCAAGGATTGACCAAAGTAGCAAATGAGGACGTCAAACTATGAACGTGTTATAATAAACGCCTACTCCCACTGTACCGATCAAGGATTGGCCAAAACAGCGAATGAGGACGTCAAAATTCAAACGTAGTAGGCGGGACCGGGAAAACGCACTAAGCAAACATTATTTATTATATTTGGTGATTTGGTACCGGGACTTTTATAATTCAACGTAATACACGGGAAAACGTGTTAATGAGGAACGTGCTAACGAGATTCCACTGTATTTAGGTTTGCCTCGGCTGCATCAGTATTAATTTGTAGAAACCTGTGTCTCTTTGCAGGGGGTGATGCAGCTAAAGAATGTAGGCTTACACAAATTATAAGTTTTACTTCACTCCTTTTATTAATCCTTGACACGATTAAATAACACTTCACTGATATAGAGAGCTGTGAGATTATTTATTAATTGCTCTTTTAAACACGTAAACTTTATAATATTCTTGGCGTAACGAACTTTATATGTCTCACACTGGATACGTATTAAACTTCTCAAGGATGCGTCTCGTATCCGGATAGGAATGCTGTGTACTAGTAACTGACTTCTACCACCTGAATTTGTAAATTTTTCTATTTCAAGTCTGTGATTGGCTAATCCTACTCCAATAGAATACTTTTATTTAACTTTTAGCCTTTCTAGTTGTTGGTTGGCTATTTATAAACTGTTTTAAAAATATTACATTATTGTTTCCAAGAATTACTAGTAGCATTATTAAACTTTCTAATTCATTATTGCCTCAAGGTTACCTCATTGTTAGCAACTTTCGGCCTCTGTTCTCACAGCTTCTACATTATTAAATTACGTAATACATTCACATAACATTATTATACATGTACACAATAATATAAACATTAATACAATAACTGTTACATACATTTTATATATTATATTATATTATACACATATTGCTTCAAGGTGGGCTGTTATTTATTTTTTTATATTATATAATTAGACTGATATTATTTAAGTGTTAAAAACACTGCCTTACTCCTGAAAAGAGGAATGTCAGGTAACTCTAAAACTCTGAGCTCTATCAATATGACCTACCAGTTAAAGAATGTTAACATCAGAGTGGGAGTGGTTCTGAATTTTGAAATTCCCACCATTGATGATGTCATGTGATTAACCAGAAGAACAGAGGCTAACACAATGCCAAGTAAGACCAAACCAGCACCAGGAATGGTAGTTAACCATAAAATTGACTACTAGTCCTAGTAAGAGATGTAAGTAGAGAGAAGAGAAGTGTTAAAAATTTGTCAACTCATTCTAAAATAAGCTACAATAATGCTCCACCGTATACAGTACTTCCTGTTTATTTATATAAAGAAAGGATATTTGAAATAAAACAGATTATGACTTGCATTGTTACGTTTCTAGGTCTCTTGGGCACACTCACCTCAGTTTTAATGGTGTTTCTTGGAGTTCATGCAGGAAGAATACTTTTAAGCTACCATTATACTTTCATGAGAATGTTAAGATGGTGTGCTTGGTCACTTATCACAGTAAGTAATAATAGGTAATTTTTAGCTAAAAAAAATATGCTGCAATAGAGGAATATATATTCTGGAAGTTGTTCTCACGCTAAGCATGTGTAACCTAAAGATGGAGAGTGAATCAGACTGAAAAAAATTATGCCATTACCAGGATTTGAACAATGTAGCTTTGACTTTCTGTGCCAAGGCTTTTCCATTGAGCTACTATGGCCCTTGCATGAGAATGTGCACTGAATATCTCTTGTTTGGTATGTATGTACATATATATTTTTCAGAACCTTCAATGTGATATTAATTGAATATTATAACCTCAAAGGTGACTCAGTATTGCAAATTCTTTATTACCAGACTATTTCTAGGATTAATTTACTGCATTTCCCTTAAAACATAAAGTCCTCCCTTTTTCCTGAATCTGTTTTATGAAGTTCAGGGGAGTTTTAGAATTTTTTAAGGATGTTCCTTATACTCCTACTCAGGCTCCAAAGATAAAATATAATAGTTAAGTAGAAGCTTACAGAGAGTGATGCATTACTAATATATGTGACTAATGACTTAATGAGCCAAAATTTGAAATACTATAATATTCCAATGTCTTTATGATTTGTTTGAGAGTCCAAGATTTTTATTTTCATAAATTTGATTAATTTATTTACGAGAAATATTAGTGTGAAAAGGCATACAAATGTACTAGAGTCAAATGTTTAAACTTTGTCAAATTTATTGGGTTGTATAATTTGAATATCTCTTGCCATTACATTAAAAATTATGTTAATTTGAGAAGAAGAGGTGTACATGTTTATAGGTGCCACCTTGTTATACATTTTTGGGGGAAGGATTGTGCAATTAATTTTGGGTATTAATAAATATTTAGTGCAATTACTAAAGTAGTAGGTATTTAATTACAGTATAATACAGTTTCTTGAAAATTAAATGGTTCATTAATTTAAAGTTTGCGGAAAAATAATGTAAAGTCGTTGAGTCTTATCTTACTGTTTTCTGAAAAAAGTGTTGCATCTCAGTTCATTCCTACTGACACGGGTGCCGAGGTTGTTAAAATATGGACTTGTGAGCTTGGACATGGACTTGTCTGTGGTTCAAATCCCACCAAGACCATCCTTCCTGATAGATATTTTTCCAGATTTTCCTCAGTCCTCATAACTGGTAAATGTCAGGGAGGTACCCTAAACTTAGGCCTGGAACGTTTCCTTCCTAAATTTCCTTTCCCAATTATTATTTCATTTCATCCATCATCAATGACCACCTCTTGTAGTGCCATATACAGTAAGAATGCGGGTAAGCTCATTCCCTAACCAGGCAGGTTGTCAAAACAGTATAATTAATTTTATTGGTTTTACATAATAAAACATATTTGTCTAATATGTGTACCCAGGAACAAAGTACTTGTGAATTGTAAGTCGCCATTGAGATTGCAACCTGGAAAATGAGAAGCCTTGGAGGTCTACCTGAGGAAAAACTTGAGTCATTTGGGGAATTCAATGTCCTACCAGCATTTTGTCATAGTAGCTCAATGGTTAGAGCAACTGCATGGAAAGCGGGAGAACTATGTTCAAATCCCAGCATGACATTGAGTTTTTCAGGTTGCTTTGCATTAAAAACAATCCCTAGGTTGCCAAAAAAGTATAATTAATTTCATTAGTTGTACATAACAAAACATAAGTCCATTCCTTCAGTTCTTCACCATTCCTGGTTATAAATTTGTCTGCCACTGAATGAAGATTTAAGTTTATGGCTTCTTCACGATTACAATGGATGGCAGCAACAGGCGAATACAAGGAATTTCAAACTAGCCACACACATTACAAAAGTTATTTTAAGACCTTGTTACTATTTAGGTATGAGGATAATCATGAACTGAAAAAAATGGATGTAATGTGATTCCTTGGATTTCTTACAACATACTAAATCAATTGCATTTTGCTTAACATCTTATTTCAAAAAATGATTGTAGATATTAAAACTGTAAAATATGTTTCTACCATAGGGGATGAAACTACAGATGTATCAACATAAAAACAATTCAGTATTTGTGTACTCCAGTTCTGATCTGATATTAAGTGAAACCTAGGTTGCATCATCATTGCCTTTGTTTAAGAGTTGGAACTCTGCATTTGCAACTCCCTTCCATGTTTTTAATTTTTTTTTCTTTTTCTGTTTGTTTAAGGAGAAATCTATCTTGGAACTTTGGGGGGGCCAGGCCTCTCCAGTGAAATTGTTGGGTGGGCGATACACTGGCATTGTAAGTTAGGGGTAGAAAATGCCTTGCCCTCTTAAGTCAGCGCCTATGTATGCATATAAGTATGAATAAAATGAAGTGAATATACAGGAGGGACTTCAAAACTTAAGAAGAAAGATAGAAAAAAATCCTGAATAGGTATCCTATACTACAGAGAGCCAAAAACTACGAACTGCCTGCGCTGTGTTTTTCATGTCCACGTCCTTGGCGCTTGTTGCCGTCTGCCGCTATCATAGAAAGGCGCGGATGAAACCATACAACATTTTTAAAACTACTTTTAAAGGCTTTACTTACCAACTTTATGAAAGAAGATGCTGAAACTGGCCACCGTCGTTGTCCATACATTTTTGGCACCTCTTTAGGAAACTATCCATCACTCACCGTAGTTCACGTTGAGAAATGCTGGCAATTTTCTGGCGGATATTTTGTTTTAATTCTTCCAGGGTGTGTGGGTTTGTCTTGTACACTTTGTTTTAAGTTACCCCAGAGATAGAAATCGCAGGTGTTAAGTCGGGGGACCGAGGGGACCGCAAATCTCTACTAATAATTCTGTCCTCAAACACACTTTCAATGGTTCTCATCGAAATATTGGCTGTATGAGCTGTTGCAGTCTTGTTGTAAAAAGGCAAAGTCATGCTCCCTGTCTGTTAATTCTCTAAAAACAGGGGGCAAAATTGTGTTCACATATGCATGGGCTTCAACTATTGACTTGAAAACAATTGGCTTGAAAAATATGTACTATGAACAATAACTTAGTTAATGTGCATCATATATGTTAATTTGGCGTCAGATAAAACTTTCAAAAGTTTCAATCTCCTGGTTTATTCAGCACATATTTGTGCCTGTTCTTTAGCAAGTTTAATGTTCTTTAACCAGATGGTCATATCGGATAATAAATGAAAAAATTATGAATATTATTGTGACAGTCCAGGTTTTCAGTGTTACATTTCTCAGTTCTCTATGTCACTGTTTTGTTTTTATGTAGTTCACCTTCACTGGGAGTTCACTTCACTAAGGTGAGCAAATACAATTCTGTCACTTCACTTCCTCTGTGATGTAGCCTCTTCACACTGGATGGTTCACTTCACTCGGGAGTCAAACACAAGAACTCCACACCCTGTTGCTCTGCAGTAGCACTCGCTGCACCTCACAACAGCCGTCACCAACTCACCTGGAGAATCGCTCTTGATGTTGCACCAGACACACACTCACTAACTCGTTTGCTCACAGACTGACTCAACAACTCTCTTGCTCTCACGAGAACACTTGCTTATATGGTCAGTGGAATCTTTTCACAAGGCTCTTGAACGTTCTAGAACAATTTCGACACACTTCTTGGAGGAGGGGGGAGAAGCTTCCAGAAGGTCCTAGTTATCTGCCGATAGTGCACCCAATGTTTATGCTGGCTTAGTTATTGTTTGCTCGATAGCCCAACGCTGACCTCCCAATAACCTTGGACATAGCCCTGCTTCGTACAGCTCCCTCCTCAGTGCTACTAATCCTGAGCAGCTCCCTTATATGGGGCAAGCCGATTAAGATGGACCTCCATCAGCCTTCCTCGAGGTTGACGCCAAATGTGGTATAGCACATCGTTGATGCAGGTGATTATCTTATACAGATATCCCAGGAATGTTGCAGCTTCGAGCGACTTCCCTTTCATCCTCGTTGGATGGTAGAGCCATATGAGGTCACCCTCCTGGAATCTGGCAATGTTCGTCAGACGGTCATAACGCACTTTTATTCGGTCACTTGCCAGCTTCTGGTGCTCTCTGGCTAGATGGTGTATGTCATCCAGCCTACCCATTTGCACCCTGACATAATTCGTTGCAGGCTGGTCAGCATCAGAGGGCATGCCGAACAACAGATCACAAGATAGCCATAGCTCCCATCCAAATACCATGTTGACCGGTGTTATGCCAGTGGACTTGTGTAGTGATACTCAGTAGGCCAGGAGGAATAATACCACATGCACATCCCAATCTCGCTGATGGATAGATAACACTTTCCGGAGGTGCTCCTCAACCGTCTTAATATAACACTCTACCATTCCGTCTGACTGTGGATGAAGGGAAGTTGCATGGCTCTTGTGGATCCCGAGGCGCTGGAGTAGCTCTTGAGGTTGGATTCAGAATTCGTCCCCTGGTTACTATGGAGCTCCTGGAGGGGAGATCTCGAACCGCAAAAGAAGTTGCCCACCAGCGCTTTAGCCACAGTCGAAGCCTCTTAATTAGGAATTGCGTAAATCTCCGGCCACTTGCATAGCCAACAGCAGTTAGTGTCTGTCCTTGCGAAAGGGCCATGTCGACAATTCTTTCTAACGTGCTCCGATACATTGTTTCATCCGGCCCCGATTTCGAGTTTGGGGCCCATGACTTGCCGCACAGATGTCGCATTGTTGGCACCACCTCTCCACATCGCTACGAAGGTGCAACCTATAAATTCGGCGACGGAGCTTCCCCAAGGTCTTATACCCAGGTGCGCTCAATAGTACCGGCACGGGTCTCCTCGAGGACTTCTTTCACCTTGCTCTTCGGGAGTGCCTACTGTTCCCTCTTAATTCTTCAGTCTCGGACTCTCACCCTCTCTTTAATACATCGTTCCCAACCATCAGGGAATCTCCTGGGTCCAGTACCTCGTAGATCGGGCGACATCCTCCCACAGATCGTGCACCCAATTCTTTATCCGTCAGATCAGCCATATGTCTCGATCTGCTAGCTGCCCCCGCCTCAAGGTCTCTTCATCCCAACCGATTGAGGTTGCACCGCTCTCCTTCGCCTCGATTTTCGCATAATGGTTGCAGCTTTCCTGGCAGTGCTAGGGAAAGGGCGTCTGCATTAGAAGCACCCTCCTGCCCAGTGCTCCGAGGTAAAATTGTATTCCTGCAGCCGTTGGACCCAGCTGTCCTTCCAAATTAGGAAACCTAGCAGCCAAATTAGGGCGGACTGGTCCATTCGGAGGTAGATTCTACTGAAGTAGTCCAGTATTCGCTCTTCTCCATCCTGCTCTTGCGAAAGGATACCCCCAATACCGAAGTCACTGGCATCAGTGCCCATGATCAACTTTTTACCTGGGATTGGATCTCCTAGTACCGGGGATGTGCACAGGGCGTTCTTCAAGGTCTGGAAAGACATCTCTCAGCTTGGTCGGACCACTGGAAGGTTCGTTGTTCCTCTATCAGCTGTGTCAGCGGTTTGGCGTTTGCATACCCTGCCACAAATTTCTGGTAATTCGCGTAGACACCCAGGAACTGGTGCAGTTCCTATTTATTTCTGGGCTTAGGCCACTCTTTGACGGACTCTAGCCTATGGGTGGTCCGCAGCCACTCCAGCAGGGCTTATGATGTGTTTTAGGTGGCAACTTCCTTTTTAAACAGCTGACACTTCTTGGGATTCAATTTAAGGTTGGCCTGGTGAAGCCTTTCTAACACCTTCCTCAGGTTGCTTAGATGATCCTCGAATGTCTTGCCTATAACGATGATGTTGAGGTAAAGGAGACAAGTGTCGTATGTGAGGTCTCCCATTACAGACTTCATCAGTCTCTGGAATGTTGCGGGGGCATTACAGAGTCCAAAAGGCATTACCATGAACTGCCACAGACCATGTCCAGTAGAAAATGCTGTCATCTCTTTGCCGGGGTGAAGTGCCACTTGCCAGTGCCTCGGCTTCAGGTCCAAGGTGGAAAACCACTTGGCTCCCACATGTTTAGGGTGTCGTCGATCCGTGGCAACGAAAAGCAGTCTTTCTTGGTAAAGTTCAGCTTCCAGTAGTCAACGCAGATCTCCAGCCTTCTTTTTCACTAGCACTATCGATGATGACCATGGGCTATCGGATTCCCTATTATGCCTCTTATCTTCATGTCCGCTATCCGGTTATCTATTTCCTTCTGCTTTCCTAGCGGAACACGGCGAGCTGGCTGCCTAATCGGTCGAGTATCACTGGTGTCAATGCGATACATCACTCTATCGGTACGGCCATAATCATCTTCTGATAGGTTGAAGATGTCCTGGAATTCGGTGATCAAGTTCTCAGTTGTCTCCTGGACAAGGTTACTTCAATGATTAACCAGTTTCTTGGTGTTCGGTCAGCCCTCGATGTCTGCTGCAGATATTATAGGGTCGACCGGCTCGCACTTCCCCAAGACAGTTCGCTAAGCAGCTTCCTGATCCCGTTTGGTGATATTAACGACTCTCACTGGGACGGTCTCCCGAGCAGGAAGCAGCGCTCTCGTGACATAAACTGAAGCTCAGTAGCATCCTCCGTCCACAATCATGTTCCTTGCTATGGTTTTCTGTGCCTGCGCCGACACCACCCTCTCACTCCACGCTGAAACCACATCTCATTCAGCAAGCGTCTCATGGGTTCCAACCTCTCCAGATGGTTCAATGGGATTTCGTCGCGGCCATGGTGCAATATGCAGCACCCGACGTCCACCTTGGCATCGAAGAACCGAAGGTCATCCAGGCCCAGGATAATTTCCTCAGTAATTACAGCAATGAACACCCACAATTACAGCTTGCTCCTGCTCCTCTGCAGGGGCGTCCCGAATCTATCCGTGCGCAACCAGTCCATCTTCCTCATTCCCAGTCACGATGTTCAGTGTAAAGCAAGGGGAAGGTGATGACGGCACCGATGTGCCCCTCTTCACGCTGGCTCATATTAGTTTTCCTGATCCTCGACTGGGGTGCGCTCATAGTCCGGCCTCTCTGCAGCTCCAGCACTTAGGTCTCCCGAGGTGGTCCCAGTTCTGGCCGGTACCGGGGTGACTCTTTCGGCCATCATCTTTGCCACTTCAATGCGGAGGCCAGCCGCCAGGGCATCGTTGACGTTGTGGTGTTCCGTCAGGAGGAGCGTTGTTTCACCTCCCATTCTCTCACCCCATTGATTAACATGTGGACTGCCTCTTTGGAAATATAACCTGGTGGTAAATCCTTCAGGGCCCGATGCACCAGCCACTCCACCTTCATGGCAAATTCTCACCTGGTTGTTGCATTCTTGCTTTCAGCTGGGCTCTGTAAGCAGCAACCAGGTGATGTTCTCCATAACATCCCTTTAATTGTTTAATAAATTTCTTGGCCGAGCCTTAAATGGGGAAAGTGCTAAGGGTTTCCGCTGCTTGCCCCTGCAGGGCAGCTAAAAGCTGTCTTGTCATC
The DNA here is from genome assembly GCA_030765065.1 of Deroplatys truncata. Classification (NCBI taxonomy): domain Eukaryota; kingdom Metazoa; phylum Arthropoda; class Insecta; order Mantodea; family Mantidae; genus Deroplatys; species Deroplatys truncata. Next base: position 102,301,932 of record CM060984.1, read on the forward strand.
ATCTCTGCCTGCATCCAAGCATTGTATGTAGCAATGATCTCAAACTGCTGCTTAAACACCACTCAGGATGAAGTACTGTCGAATTTGGAGGCTTCACTGTTTTTACATTAGGCGACCTCATAGTGGTGGGTCCCTCTACACCTTCGGTACAGATCTTGGATGCTAGGTTGCAGCGCATATCCTCCACTGCAGTTTCCATCATTCTCTTGCTTTCCTTGGTCTACTGGTCTAGATCTTCTTGACGATTTAGTTGCTTTATTGGTTTATTTTCCTTCGTTTCCTTGTCTAAAAGTTTTTCTTGCTGATTCAGGCACTATTCCAGACACTCTTCCACTGCAGTAATCTTACCCTCTACATTAGATTTGATTTTTTCTAACTCCTTAGCGATGTCATCTTTCAAATCCTTCACTGTGGAATTTATCTCACACTTTACGGAGTTGCTGTCAAAGCCGAGTTTGGGTCTCATTTTATTCATTTATTTTTTAACACTGTCCATTTTCTCCATTCCAAATTTCATTTCTTCCAATTGCGTATTCATTTCTGTTCCCATCTTGTCCATTCCGGATTCCATTTTTGTCTCCATCTTCTTCATTTTACTCAATTCTCTCCATTCAGGCTAATAATTTTTTAAACATTTCCTCCAACTTGGTTTTCAAGCCCAATCCTGACACCAGTGTGACTGGCCAGTTTTTCAACTGTCACCTTTCTCCGTTCTCATTGTCGCTGTTTCATTTTTATCTGTCACTGTTTTGTTTTTATTTAGTTCACCTTCACTTTGAGTTCACTTCACTAAGGTAAACTAGTTCTATTCTCCGTCACTTCACTTCCTTCATGACGTAGCCTCTTCACACCGCACAGTTCACTTCACTCAGGAGTCGAACACAGAAGAGCTACATAACCCGTCACATCACAGTAGCACTCACTGCACATCACAACAGCCAACTGTTAACAATTAATTTTTTTTTTTGAATAGAGGGTCAACTGAAAAATTGAATGCCACAGCTGGGATTTGACCACGGTTCTGCCACTCTCCATGCGGATGCTCTAACCATTGAGCTACTGTGACAACATGCTAGTGGGACATTGAATTCCCCAATTGTATAGAGTCAACTGAAAAATTCAGTGCCACAACTGGGATTTGAACATGGTTCTCCTGCTCTCCATGCGGATGCTCTAACCATTGAGCTACTGTGACAACATTCAGTTGGGAAATTCAAGTGTCCCACCGGCATGTTGTCACAGTAGCTCAAAGGGTAGAGCAACCGTGCGTGGAGCAGGAGAACTGTTCAAATCCCGGCTGTGGCATTGAAGTTTTCAGTTGACTCGATATTAAAAACTTGCCAAGACCAGGCTAAGGTCTCTAAAAGGTATAATTAATTTCAATTAATTATACATATGTATATATAATAATTAAAAAGAAAAAATTAATTTTATGTTCTTAGCTTTATTTTCTTCTGCAGTATTATTTCCAAAAGCAATTCTATGTATTAAGTGGCTTCTATCTGAATTCTTGACTCCAGCCATAATAATATGAAGCTGGAAAATTAACTTCAGTAGTATTGTAAATGAACATTTATGTTCATGTTCTCAATGGTTCACTGAGTTAAATTTGTAGCTGGGTATGCAAACCCACCCAACTCACCGAATAAAGACCTCTAGCTACAAAATTATGACACCAGCACACAAAGCACATGAGATCCTAACTACCAATGCTGATGTTCATTCCTATAATACTCATAGGAAAACTGCACACTAATGTTCATAAGATAAAGCTATATAATAAAGAATTTGCCAAGTATAATGGGTTAACATTATCCAACATGTTACCTCCTATGAGCAGATTTAAGACAGCAACACAATTTTTTCAGCAAAATAAAACCATTTTATTCAGTAGACAAATATTGTAAATACTCTGAAAGAAGAGTCGGCAATAATTATTATATCCTCTCCTATTACCAAATGTTTTAATTAATTTTGTTGTTTCTTAGTTATGGGCAAACATGGCCATTATTCTTTTTATACTTTTTATTTTTATATGAAGGAACAGAAGTGTACTTGACATGTAATTGTGGAATATTCTGTGAATTTGTTATACTGATGCATACTGCTATATGTAACTTAGTGGATGAATAAACATTTTCTATTTTGAGCCAGTTTTCATATTCTGTTGGAATTATTCTACTTTTATTTTTTGCAAAAATAGGGTATAGGGTTATTATACTGGTTGCTGTTGCATTATAAAATCCTTCCTCACTCTTTGTGCCATGTGTTCCTCCTGATTGGAAGATATGTGTTTACTTGCATTATTTCAGTTTGTTGTTAATCATCAAAACAGCAAAAATAACTATGTTTTTGCTGTTTTTGTAATAACCATAATTGCCTCCTCTCTGAATTTATGACACTACTTTCCTCCATACAACTTTTCCTTTTAACAGCTGATTTTCTGGTGAGTGCCACCATTTGCCAGCATAGCTATAACTGGTAGTACTTTTTATTGCATAGGATTAGTTTTCTTTCAGGAAGTTAAGTATCAGTGTATTTTGTTTTGATATTAAGTAATTTTAGCAAATACTTGCCGCCATTTGAAAGTTGAATCAGAGTGTAAAAACTCAGTGCCACAGCTGGAACTGAAGCACAGATCTTCAGCTCTCCTGATGTTTTATCATTTGAGCTACTATGGCGCAAGCGCATTAAAATGTTGCAAGTAGTTTTAATTTCCAGGATTTATATAACTCTTTTGTTCATATAATAAATTTGCAGCTATATCTCCATTTATATCAACAAACTTAAGCTTTTGTATAGACATAGGATTTTTCAGTAAACTATGTTCAGACAGGGATGGTAATTTGTATTCCAAAATAGATTTTAATTGCCATTGTATGAGTGAAAATAATAAGGTTGCAATACTTTCATAAAACAATTTATTTCAGGGCATCATAGCTGGTGTTCTTTGTGGCTTTTCTAAGAATGATGGAGTTATCCCAGTGAACAAGAATCTTTGGTCACTGTCATTTGTGTTGGCATTAGCAAGTATGGCATTCCTGGTGCAGAGCCTTTTATACTTTATCATCGATGCCAAGCGGTGGTGGTCTGGAGCACCATTTTATTATGCAGGTAAGTATAGGTACATTCAATATTTATAGGAAATTGAAAGTGTCTAAACAACACTGGAGTAACATATTTTCATAATTAAATAATTATGCTACTCTTCTACCAGATGATGATTTGACTTCAGTTGTCAAAGTTGTCAAACTCTTTGTCCAGCTTTCCTCTTGAGTACTTCAAATTCCAGCACTGCTCATGGTATCACCAATTCAAAAATCACAAGGTATCTACAAGTCATGAAGATATAAAACTCTGGAAAAGCAAGGAAATTAAATATAGATGAAATTGTTTTTCCTGTCATCAATACTTGAATAAAGATTAATTTCCTCTGTTATAGCATTAGTAATATATATATAATTTTTTTTATACATTTTATTTACACATTTATGCACATAATAGGTAGAGAAGCATTCTACCCAAAAATTCGAAATGGAGATTTCACCAAAACTACATGTCTTGAGGCTCCCTAAATCCAAAAAAGAATTTCTAGAGAAAAGGACTGTGTGTGTGTGCGTGTGTGCGTGCGTGCGTGCGTGCGTGCGTGTCATACAGCACCACAGACAGTGACACTGGTGATACATGAAATGAAATGAAATTATAATTGGGAAGTTTAGAGTAGCTCCTTGGAATTTGCCAGTTACGCTGGTAAGAACCTCATCCCACCAGAGGACATTTGGTGGGATTTGTACTGGAGATCTCTGATTCACGATTTCATGCCTTAACAGCCTTGGCTTCCCATGTCAGTAGTCAGGGAATGAGAATCACATTTGCAACATAGATCTCTGCTTCCGTGATAATTAATACCAGGCAGTAATACAGACCATAATTATGTGACAGATGGTTTCCTGAGATCAACTTTTATTTGTTTAACTGGGTGAATGTAATTAAAATGCTCTAAAACATATTAAAATGTGAATAGAATAATGGTGATCTGATTGATAAGTATTACTTGTCCTATCAGAGGGACTGCAAATATTCCACATCTGAGATAAATACTAACTTTGTTAATCTCGAGTTCAAAATCAGATTTTTATAGACAAAAAGCAAAGTGAAAAAGATATACTCACCTTTATTTAAATTAGCACAAAATGTGATTTTTGGCAAGTGAAAAATTAATAAATACGTAAATGTGATTTAATAGCAAATTTTCATTAAGTATGGTGCTTGTTTTTGAAGAACTATATTTGGACAGATGAGGCTTTTATAATTGCATAGTAGGGTTTAAGTTCAACGTAGTAGATTAATTTTGCAATGTTCTTTGTTGTGCCATTTTGGTACATTAGGCCAACACTACCTAAACAAAAGGTGCAGAGTAATGTTACTATTTGTAAGTGATTCTTGTTTATGAGGCCTTATTTGTACTTGCTATGACTTGTACAGGGAGAGCCAAAAGACTACGAACCGCTGCACGGTACTTTTCCTGTCCGTGTCCTCGGCACTCATTGCCATCTGCCACTATCATAGAAAGGCGCGGATTAACATACAACATTTTTAAAACTACTTTTAAAGGCTTTACTTACCAACTTTATGAAAGTGTGTTTGAGGACAGAATTATTAATGGAGATTTGTGGCCCCCTCGGTCCCCTGACCTAACCCCCTGCAATTTCAAACAAAGTGTACAAGACAAACCCACACATCCTGGAAGAAGTAAAACAAAATATCCGTCAGGAAATTGTCAGCATTTCTCAACATGAACTACGGCGAGTGATGGATAGTTTTCTAAAGAGGTGCTGAAAATATATGGACAACGACGGTGGCCAGTTTCAGCATCTCCTTTCATAAAGTTGGTAGGTAAAGCCTTTAAAAGTAGTTTTAAAAATGTTGTATGGTTTCATCCGCACCTTTCTATGATAGCGGCAGATGGCAACGAGCGCCGAGGATGCAGACAGAAAAAACACAGCGCAGCCAGTTCGTAGTTTTTTGGCTCACTCTGTAGAATACATATAGCTCAGTTATCTCTCTTTACAAAATACTGCAAGTCTGCAGACTGACTTACAAAACATTCAACCTGCTGCCTTAGCATTCAGCCTTCTCTGTTCTACAAACAGAAAACTAGTTGGAGTGATAATGCTAGTTCTTGTCACAATAGGTCACTCTGATTGCTTTGTTGCATAATGAATAAAATGAAGGTTGCACAGTGTTGTCAGTTGTACCAACAAGCTGCTAAATCTGAAGGATTTTGACCAGTTTGGTTACCGAATCACTCAAAAGCAATTAATGGTTTTTAATAGATTTTGATGTTTGCTTGCACTTCGCTAAAAGCAATACTTGTAACAAAATTGGATATTGTTTTCTATTTGACCATTTTCTTTGATTGGAATAATACTATTAGCAGCATCTTCAATAACACTTGGACATGAGATATGCCCTTTATGGGGGGAGGATAATTTTTAATAACTGTTCTTACTACATATGGCAGGCACCCTAGTGGTCGACAGTGGTGATGATGATACATGAAATTAAATGATAATCTGGAAAGGAAATTTTGGAAGGGGATGTTCTAAGCCTAAGTTTAGGGTGCCTCCGTAGCATTTGCCAGTTATGAGAACTGAGGAAAAGTCATGAAAAACATCAGTCAGTAGGATGGTCTCAAAAATATTTTTTTTTTAAAAATAATGATTGTGTGTAGGGAGACTACCCTTTACATGTGAAGTTTTTCATTAATTTTTATTGCTTTCTCTACTGGAGTAAATATAGGAGTATTGCATTGTACCCAAAAATTTGATACCAGCATTTCACTGGAAATACAAGTTTTAAGGCTTCCTGAATCCAAAATGGATTTTTAAATTCAGTGTCTTCCAAAGGTGCTACATAAAGATTTTCAAGAAAATCTCCCCATCCCAAACTACCCTTAACATGGATAATTTTTTTTGTTATTTTTTTTATTTACTCAAAAATGATGCAAACAATTTTGATTAAAATACCACATGTTTAAGATATTTGCAAGACAAATACAGTGCGGTCATTTTATGGTGAGACCACGCATCCCACATATGCGTGCTCTGCATAGTGTCTATTACAATTAAGGTCTTTTGTTGCATAACTCCTGCATTTTTTAAGGAAAGGGAGGGCAATAAGTGCATTACTTACAAGTGAAAGTAATATTGCACTACAATGAGTACTAACATTGTTATAAGTGGGTTGGAAATGGTGTCTATCTGCATAAAGACATTCCTGGCATCTTCAATAAAAATGTCCATTCACACACATAAGTTCTTCTCACATAATGTTAATAATTTTTGTCCTTTAATTAATTTATTGTGTGGGGATTATTCCTATAAACTTTATTTTTTAGGGCTCCCCACAAATAGATGCACCAGTTTTGTCAATTTTTTCCTCCATTAGAATATCTTGTTTCCCTTCTTAGGTTTATTGTGTAGCGATCCCGTTGTCCTAAACTTATTATTCAGATGCCTAACAGTCTGTACCTGGAACTGGAATACCAGGAAATCTGTCTTGAAATTTTCTGCATACCTGTCTACATTATTAGGTCTTTACATATGTATCGTAATTAAAAATTCATTGTTCAAACATGAATTTGTCAGCAGGCATTTCAGTGGACTAATAACAAAACATTAACATACTTAAGCAAATCATATATAACACACATGTCTTGAATAAACTTTCACTTTTGAGGTGCACTTTATAACACAAATGCAAAGCAGCAGCTGAAGCACAGCTGATAGAGATAACTTTGAACGTGTCATGCGCCACCAGTTGCATATCACAAAAGTGCTGAGGTCACTGCAGGAGCACGTGTCACGCATATATGCAGACATATAAGCTCTGTAGCCTCATCTTAAAATGACTGCAGTGTATAATGTATATATATGTTGAAATTTTTGCGAATAGCCTTTAAAGTCCTCTTCATTCTGAGTGCCTGTTATATATTTGGTAAACCATAAGAAATAGACAAAATCTTACTACACAAAACAAATAGATCTCACTGAAGGACCCAATTTATGTCAAATAAGTGCTAACCATAGTTTGTAGGGTAAGTGGAACACATAAGATTTTTTTTTACTCAAAAATGACTAATAATTTTGGTTCAAATGCTATAAGTTTAAAGAGGCAGAAGTAGTTTAAATTTAAGATTAGATGTAAACAAAAGAACTTAGAGAATACATTGCCGAGGGGACAAAAATGACCACAAAGAAATTACAAAATTGGGACTATTTGGATTGAATATATCTTCCTTATATACACAACCTTGTGCTAATTATGATAGGGTATGGAAGAAATGCAACTCCATAAATAGAGAATTTTAAATTGGAAAATATAAATGTTATTAATAGTACTAAGTTTACATACATTTTGTAATAATAAAAAAATAACAACAGGAAAGTTATGTATAGAAATTAGGTTTGTAAAAATGGTGTCTAGAAGAGATGTAAAAATAAACAAAATGGTTGTAGCAAGTTATGTGAATGTGACACAATTTTTTTTCCCCCCCGTATTATTTTCTGTTTCATAATTTTTTCCTCTTTATTCCTCTGAAGAACAGTTAATTGGAATTGTCTATGTTTCATTATAAAAGTTGAAACTAATGTGAAACAGAATAAAGCCACTTTTTGAAGTTTTTTGTATTGGTATTTCAGGTATGAATGCAATCCTGTTATACATTGGACATGAAATTACACAGCATATGTTTCCTTGGAGTTGGAAACCTTTTTACAACAACCATGCAGAGTTCCTAGCAATGAATCTTTGGGGCACTACACTGTGGATAATCATTGCATTTGTTCTCTACAGAAAGCAGACTTTCATTACACTGTAAGAAATAACTTGACCTAAGGCAGTTTTGCTGCCTATTTTTATGTAGTCAATAACTGATTGCAATAAGCTTATATATATTTTTACATACATCACAATATTTTTAGCTACTTTATAATGATTGTAGTGTATAGAGATCTGTGTCTGTGTGTTTATATGGAATGAAGAGTGTGTTGAAAGGACAGCATTAATGTATTAAACTATAACTTTGAGATTTTCATAAGGTGTCTGTGATGAATTAGTTCTTCAGTTCTGTACTTATATAGAGTCATAGCGATTGTTTTTGTTATACTTCAGTCAATATACAATCATTAAGGTATATAAATCTAAAGACTTTTGGGTACAGGTAAGCAGCATAGAGTCATTTGCGTAATTTTGAAATGTTTATTATATCATTTTTGTACCTATAAAAAGGTTTAACAAAGTAAGAAGTGGATGCATATGAAGGTTTTGAGTTATACTTAGCTTTGAGACCTTAAAATTTAAAGCAAATGGCAAGTAAAATTCATGATAACTACATCATATATTTTAAGAATGTTCAAAACTCCTAGTTTATTTTTACATCATCATATGAAAATTTGTAGAGCTTCTTATTTCAGAGCTTATTATTATACATTGTAGATAGAATCATTCAGAATAGCTGCTGAATTGTTTATGCTGTTACTGCATGTATAATATCTTTTTGCAATACAATTGGAGTATTTCGGCTCAATTTTAGACTATTTTGAAACTCAGCTTCCATTTTTAAGTATGTAAAAATTCTGGATGATATTGTTTGCATTTCTTTCTTTAATGTTTCAATCATTTATTATAAATATAACTTTTAGAATATTAGCATTTTGTAAAATATTAGTACCTAAGCAGTTTGTTTTGTTTACTGTGTATGAACCCAGTTTGTGCTGCACTATAGATGTTTTGTCTTCTTTCTAAGATCTTTTTGTATGTTTGAAGTTAAATTATTTGTGTGCATTTTCTAATTTGTAGATTAGTCATGCTTCTTTTGGTTTTATGCAGAGCAAATGCAGCAAAAAAAATGCTTTTGAACTGTTGCTGCAAGTAGTGCAGTCATGCTTATTTTTTTCTTTTTAAATTTACCCAAACAATCAATTATTTGAGAATTTTATGCATCATTCCAAAGTAATTCAGCATGCTAAACATCACACAAATATATATATTAAATAAAACATTAAAGTATGAGATTTCAAAAATATTTTTGTTGTTATGAGCTGAGGTCCTGACCACTCTCTCACTTCTCCAATGTGAACAACTGTGTATAATGCTGTTATTTTTAATTTCATAAAATATATTTCAATCACAAAATATTTGTTGTATTAAATCTGTGGTATTGATCATGTAAAAGGAGATGTAGTGTTTTATAATTGATTTTGTACATATTTTTGTTAATTTGTTTTATGTGCTTGAATTGATTGTTTAGTTATTTATGAAATTCTGGTTGATGTAGCCTCATATTTGTTTAATTTTGTTAAGTAATTGTAAAATAAATGCATAAATCCAGTACAAAAGGCGTAAAGTATTTCTTGCTTTGTCTGCGATATCCATGTATCACATTAAGAAGAATTTATCTGGGAGGATAAATTAAAGAATGTTCTTTTTATTTACCATATATCATAAAAATTCCAGCAAATGATGATCTGCTGATCAACCCCACTCCCTATACTAAAATTTTGCAGGGAAACTTGATTGCTGGTGTTCAGTAATCATGAGACTGGGTGCTTGTATAGCAATTATATTGCTTGAGTTTTGTGAATCAAATCCTATGAACAACTGAAAAAATTGGTATTTATGCCATTGAAGTCATAAGACGAGCTGTACTCGTGCAAGTTAATAATGGCATTTAAATTGCAGACGAGCATAGCTTGCAAGCATGTGCTGGCCAATAAAATTGCATTATTTGCATTTTTAACTAACAGGCAGCATGTAAAGGCTCTCCATGTCATGCTAGAAGACTAATGAACAGAGAAAACTAATGCTGCTGGCACTAGGAGAGCAAATAAATAGAGATCATTTGATATATCCTATAATAAAGAGAAACTAGGTTAGTATGAATCATGGTCTGAAGTGAATGTACTGTGTGTGAAATGAAAGGATAAAAAAAATGTTATTTCTTTTAATGAAACATGATGCTGTTAACATAACAACAATTAAGCTCAGAAGATGGAAAGATTAGGCACCCAAAGTGGAGGTAAAGAAATCAAAGTGTGCCCTTGAGTACCAAAGGCGAATGGGAGATGTCAATTTGTAAGATCAGGTGACAGCTTTGTTTCCTATAATATGATGCACAGCTAACAGTTATGGGAAAAAACACCTTTCTATTTGCTAGATATGTGCATATTAATTGTTGCATTGTATTTGCAAGGTGACTGCTAAGAAAAAGACTAACTACATGGACTTTAGAATCAATGTTGTTATCAGCTGCTTCAAAGTGTAACACTAGTTCAATTTTAAAGATTCACCTTCACCCCATTGAGAACTGTAATATAAAAGATGCTCCCTTTTCCATTTTCCAATGCACATTTCACCCATAGAGAGAGAAAAAAAAAAAAAAAGGTAAGAGCCAAAAGATGTACGCTACACTAGGGGAAAAATTACCAAAAATGATTGGCAAGACAAAAAGTGCAATTAATTTTTTTAGAAGCTTTGTAACAATAAAGGCATTAGGAGTCAAATTTGGGACATGTTTACTTCACTTACTCTGTCATTTATAAGGATATGTTTCAGAAGCTTTTGCTTCCATTATCAGCTGTAGGTCAACCTTTATAAATTACGAGTAAGTGAAGCAAGCATGTCTCAAATTTGGCTCCTATTGCTTTAATATTGAAAACAAAAAGTGTTTTGTTGCCCTTCATTTGGAGAACTGTTTTGAGATCTACCACACCCAGCAATCCTATTATGCCATCAAAATCAGTGAGTCAGTTCATCCAGTGTCATTATATAACTTTTGGGAAACAAATTATATTGGTTGATTTTATGTGAATTTTTTGAACTTTACAATCCACTTGCACAGTTGTGCAGGGATTTAAGTCAGGTTTCTGAGGTAGCCATGATGGTATTTAACCCTCCGTCAGTCGCTAGGGGCCTGAGAGACCCCTGGCATTATATAAATGTTATAATTTTCGAACGAACGCACCTATGCAATTGCCTGACTAGGGCATCTAACATTACACTTTGCGCGATTATTTGCTGCAGCGATAACCTTATCTGTTTATTTGTTTGGCTGGAGGAATGACTAATCAGCAGTTACGTGTCACACAGGTCAACCAGGCCCCGCGCGCCTGCTCTCGTTACATATTGTTGACAGATTTGTTTCTCATTAGCTTTTGTGCAATATTGCTTTGCTATTGCAAGGAGCTGTTACTGCTTCGTTACGAATACGAGTAAAAGGTACGATCTACAAAATCCGATTGATTTGGAAGAAGTACATCGCCTACTTAGCGATGATGCCTTGCCTGTGGATGACAACTTATATGAATCAGATGATTCTGATTCAGAAGATAAACTCGAAACGAGATCTTTAGATTCAGAAACTGAGCATGAAAATGAAGAGGAAGACGACGAAAGCAGCTTCTGTGATAACATGTATTTTATAGGTAACATCATATGCTTATCATAGTTCTTCTAATTATTATTATTATTATTATTATTATTATTATTATTATTGACATACATTCTGTTATTTACCGGAAGAGATGGTAGAGAAAAAAAAACACCTTGGAAAATAACACAGACAAGAGCTCAATATATTGACCAAACTTCCTGGAGTGGTAGGAGCTGCCAAAAATGTGAAAACGGAAATTGATTGTTGGAACCTTTTTGTTACCGAAGATATAGTTGATTTGATTGTTGAAAGCTCAAATACCTACATTAGCAGTGTGCAGCACAAATTTGATCGTGAAAGAGACAGCAGACCTACAGATGTAATAGAAATAAAAGCTTTCCTAGGCTTATTGTACCTGGCAGAAATTTTTCGTGGTGGACGCCAGAATATTCACGATTTTTGGAGAACCGGTGATCTTGGAATTCCTCTATTCCGAATGGCTATGTCCGAAAAACGATTCAGTTTTCTAATACGCTGTATTCGCTTTGATGACAAAAGCTCAAGACTGGAGCGACGAAGATTGGATAAATTGGCTGCTGTTAGAGAAATGTTTACATTGTTTCTGAACAACTGTCAGAACCATTATTCTCTTGGACAAAATGTCACTGACGACGAACAGTTGCCGGCATTTCGTGGTCGACGTGGTTTTCGACAATATATACCATCCAAGCCAAACAAGTATGGCATAAAGATATTCTGTTTGAGTGATGCAAAACTGTTTTATACAACTAACATGGAGATTTATTGTGGAATAGCAGCCGGACGTACCATATTTGCAAACCGAGTTCGGCAGAGGCTGTAGTGCTGAGACTAACTGAACCAATCACTGGCACTGGACGAAACGTTACTGCAAATAATTGGTTTACCAGTGTATCACTGGTGAATGAATTGCGCAAAAGACAACTTTCTTTCGTTGGTACAGTGCGAAGGAACAAAAAAGAATTACCCACTAATTTCACTTCTCCAAAAGATCGCAGTCAGTACGAAAGCATATTTGGCTTCACAAAAACTGAAACGCTTGTTTCATATGTTCCGAAAAAGGGTAAAACAGTAGTTTTGCTTAAGTCTACATGTTTCATCCACACAGTTATCAGAAGGTGCTGAGAAAAAGCCTGAAATAATCCTGCATTATGACACTAAATCTGGAGTTGATGTAGTAGATAAATTATGTGCTACATACAATGTAGCAAGAACAAGGAGAAGATGGCCCATGGTAATTTTTTACCATATCTTGAACGTTGCAGGCATTAATTCTAGGGTTATCTTCCTTGGAAACCAGAATAAATATTCCACAAGGCAAGAGTATTTGAAAGCACTATCTTTAGCTTTACTGTTGCAACAGCTACAAAGGAGAGCAACAGCATCAAATCTACCCGGTGATTTGAAAGGCCTTTGACAAAATATAAACCTGAAGAATCCGGCGTAGATGAATTGTCAAATACATCGCTATGCACATTGAAACGGAAACGATGTGAACCCTGCACAAAGACAAAATGAACTGCAAAACTGAATATGCATGTGGGAAGTGCAACATCCCCCTCTGTGTTTGAGCAAACATGCTAAAATTATTTGCGAAAGTTGCTTAGTCGGGGAAAACACGGGTGAGGTAGTAGAAGATTCTGAGTAACTGAACATTTGAAATTACAAGTTGTATGTATACCTGCAAATGGCAATGTATTTCTTTATACTTACTGTAATACAATTTATAACGTATATGTACTCATATTTTAGCTTGTATTTTTATTTTGCAACATAATACCTACTAATGAAAGCCTTGTACGCTTAATCTAAATAAAGGTAAAAACAGGAAAAAAAAAAGGAAAGAAACGAAAGAAAACAAAAATACAAACAATAACAACAAAAATATAGCGCGGGTCTACTAGGCCCCGCATGACTAACGGCGTTCTACCAAAGCGCGCACCTGACGGAGGGTTAAATAAGATGCCTGTGGGTTAAGGTAAATGAACAAGGAGCAGGATGTCCTGCAAAGCATTTCCAAACACAAACGGCCAGATTTCCATTATCCTTATTGGTATACTTCACTAAATATTATAATAAATTGACGAGCACATTTGTTAATTGAAAGTTTATTCAAAATGGCACACTTCTAATATGAAATCATTTTTATATCATTGTATTTACTTTTTAAGGCTGATTTGAACTTTAGTTAAAGATCCAGTTTGTACTTCCTATTGTAGCAGGAAGGGAGGTCGTGAACTGTTTGTACCACTGTGGTCATGAAGGATTGAACTGCTGTCTCAGGGAGGTATGTGAGTTATCCTGGAGTTGGGTAGGATTGAGACAATCCTTTACACATTTCCAATCAATTTCTCTGGAGTGATCTGAAAAATTATGGCTGGCAACCATGGTGTTGATCTCTGCCAATACAGAATTATAGTCGGAATGTAATGCAATTAGTGATGTGAGCATAACATGGTAGGGGTAGTGCTTGATGATCACAAAGTCGATGACAGATGGTAGACCTCGACCTTGCGGATTGTGTGGGTTGCCAGGGGCTAGCACTCTTAGCTGAGGATTCCTATTTATCACGCGAATGATTGCATTACCTCTAAGATTTGCACAGGGGCCCAAATGCTAACACTGTTTGGTATTAAAGTTGCCCACTAAAATCACACAAGGATGAAGGGCTAGGATGGATTGGTAGTCAGTACGATCTGTCTACCGGGTGGTTGGTAAACAGAGACTATTATAACCTCTCTGCCTTTGATTTCAACACACTGCCATCGCCTTAAAGGTTTGCAGAGGAGGAAAGGAATGGGCTTATGGACTACATTTTGCCTCAAGTACTGGTTGCCCTTCACTGTGCCGGGCAAACGACTCCAGGTAGACGGAAGTGAATATCAGAACGCAAATGTGTTTTCTACACTATTATGACGTCCACAGCATATTGGGCAGCAAAGTGATGAAGCTAATCTTTTTGGTTCCTCATGCCTCCGACATTCTAAAAGGCAAATCGGAAGGAGGTACGAGACCTAGTTCCGTCCTCCATTCTGGTTCAATGGTGGGAAGCTGAACAAAATGGTGAGACCCTCAAAGATGATCATCGCCTTACTGGTGGGGCATAGCCTGGAGGAACCTAGAGATAAACTGGACGTGCTGTCCATGGTTCTGCAGCAGCTACTGCATCCATCTCAAGTCCGAGTAATTGATTGTTTTTCCATACTAGCCGTTTGCAGGACAAGGTTGGAAAGGTAGAAAAATTCAATGCCAAAGGATCCAAATTTAAGGATATTCCGGTTTCCGCCCGGTTGCTCTAACCAACTGAGCTACAATGGCAGCATACCGATACATTAAATTCCCAACTGACTCATTTTCTTCGGTAAACCACTAGGAGATCTGAAATTATTTTGAAATGACATACCCAAATGGCGACTTACAATTTCATAAGTACTTTAAGTCCCGGGCTTCATAGTTTAACCAACCATTAAGTCAATCAATGGTAATTAATCGTTCTTCCACACGTGTGTAGGACAAGGTTTCAGTGTCGTCAGCTGGAGGTGCTCACTCGCAGTCTCGTTGAACAACCTCCACAGCAGGCGATGTGGTCTCCCTTGCACATGTGAGCACATCTGTTTGGGGCCGGGAGCAGATTCTCTTGGGTGCATACCACCGCACCGAAGGTAGCGCAGTAGACGGTGGCAATAGTCACGAGTGATTGAATCCCAAGCAGGGCGTAGGGATCCTTCTACTGTGACCCAGAGATAACAGATCGAGGAAACAGTCGTCCTCGGTGTAGTGGTTACCATGCTAGCACGTAAAAGAACCTCAAGCCTGATAAAGATGCCTCTGAGCAAACTTAACGTTCACGCCCATTATAGAATGTGGGCGCTAAGGACCACAGCAGTTAAAGAGCGTCCATAAATAAAACTAAGTTTTTAATTTTGAGGAACCACGATCTATCTGAATCTCCGGATCGTTATCCCGCTCCACTACAACAAGAAAGAAGGATGGGGGGAGGCTGTTGTCCAGCTGGAGCGGGTTTCGTGAGCTGCTTTACACTGGCGACTAAGGTCACTCTTGATCTCCCCTAGAGGTGTCTCTACAGGCAGGGCCTGATAACACACTTTAGATCTCTTGTCTTGCCAAGGCCAAAAGTACAGAGCGGAATGTCCTACCGTTAAGAGCACTCAGCAGGAGTCCCGAAGGAAGCCCACCACCCCCTGAAAGGAGTCAACGATGATGAGAAAATTGTGGCATCTCTTCTGTCCGCTGGCGCAGGAGCTGCAGGGTCCTGCATTTTTCTGGTTTACGTAGCCACCGTTTTTACCTACTAAACGGAAACCACCACCTTCATTCTCATTCGATAAACCCGGCGAGCTCTAGATGAATATCGTTATGCTACATATCAATACTCTTTGTCTAACCTTTCGCAAGAAGATTGCTCTCTATGGAGGGAGACGAAACGAGTGCTTCGGAATCTACTGTTATGCCACCTTTGAAATTCCATAACCATGTATGTGAACACGAAGCTGCAATATGTGAACTACTGACGGATATTTTTCAAATTATATTCACCCCCCCCCAACCCCAGTATGAATGCTGAGTTGTCAGGATATTGAAACTGCAATTGACATATCGTCGGCTTACTTTTAAAACTTTTTTTTTTAAAGATTCATTCTCTTTAGCTTCATTTCTCTCAATGGTTTCTGTAGTTAAATTTTTCCTATGTTCTCAAGCCAACTGTACTTTATTCCCAAATGTTCAACATTTTCTTAGCTCTAGAACTCGTTTTCTGTTAAAAATGAAGAAGGGAGAACGCACTGGTAAGTAATAGATAACAAACTTTTGCTTTAAGTAACTATATTAATAGTATTCCCATTTGAATATTGCTTCCTACTATTTAAAACTAGGGATCGAAACGGAAACTTTTACCAAAGAGAACGCAAATCTAACCGACTGAACGAAAATTTTTACAAAACGGAAAGCTAATAAAACCTCAAATTTAACCAACCGAACCTGTCATACTATTTCCCACTCATTATTTTCGTATTTTAGTTTAAATCCTGTCAAAATATTTGCCTATTACAATTTAAAATTCAGTCTTATTTAAAATTGCAGTATACCTACCTGAGGAGTTTGTGAGAGCATAGTACAAAACTACACTGGCTTTCTTCATTCTTGTTATTAACATTATTATGTACGATTTAAACAACCATTAAGTAAACAAATGAGCTTTATGTTTTTCCTACAGACGTTTGATAACTTCAATGCAAACTGAAACATGAAGGTAACTTCATGAATTAGTAATCAAATTCGAAATACGAAAAGGTTAGTTTGCTCACTTCCGGGGTACGTTATAAAATCAGTTTAAAGTGAAATAAGGATTATGCTTATCAATAATATAGGCTGTAAAACAATATTTTCCGTGTAAAAAATTACTATAATTATACTAGCTGTGTGAGAATGTTGTACTCAAATTGCAACTGCAGACTATAGGGGTGTTTGCTGCTACAAAATTTTCCACATTTGTTATTGATATGTCGTTTCTGGTTTTCTTCGATTTTTTTATACAGAATATTTCATTACATACTAACAAGAGCCGGAATGGTACACATTGTTTACAAGAGGGAACGGAAGATATTCAAAGTTTTAAGAAACAGAACAGGATTTCGTTTTGCTCTCCTCCATTTCGAGCCCTGATTAAAACTCCTACCTTCACATTCTACGAAGTAAATTTAGCTTAACTTGTTATGATACGAATATTTATCTACTATTAAAATGTCTGAATTCTTGATGTACTATTATGAAATAACATGTCACAAACCACTCACTAAAGAACCACCTCACAGAATGAAGTTTCCACATAAAATAATCACTCATTGTCACAGTAAAATAAATTACGCAAACAACAGCGAAATTCGACATTATTAAGAATGACCGCCAGCTGGACAAGTGTTTGTTGTTTCTAAACCAGATCAACTGTATAGTAAAATAGCACCTCTCATTGGACAAAAAGAGACAGCCTAAAACCTGCGATCACAAATACATAATTTATTATTATTGGTTTATTTATAGGCTATAATCATCTCTCTGATATTGATCTTGGGTTATAAGAAAGAAAACAGAATTGTCATTTTTATTGTATATACTGGGTTTACAGGGTTAAAATCAACAATTTTCTTATAAAACCTTGTATGTCTAAATTCAGTAAGGAGTTAAGACTTAAGAGTTTTCATTCATAAAGCCTCGCAAGCCCTTCTTCCAGAATAAAATGGAGACTTGCGAGTTTTTAAGGTAACATTTAAAGACTTACAAAAATACGAGGTTTACTACGTTTTATTGAATATCAGCCTTAATATAGCGTTCAGACTCACGAGGTTTTAAACGACGATAGAGCATAAAAAATTCTAATTAAAACACACGAAATCTCAAAATGGAGCAAAATCAGACTTACGAGGTTTTAGAAGTAAGCCGACGATATATTCCTCGGTTCCAGAGCAGCTCAACTGCCTTCGGCCCGAGAACTTCGGTGGCTTCTTCATGACCTACCCACCAAAACAACTCCAGGACATGATGTTATTCCAAATATTGTTTTAAAACACGTTACCACTAAAGCTCTGACCTACTTGGCCTCCATATTTAATGCTGCTTTTTGCCTCGGATATTTTCCATTATCATGTAAATATGCTCTGCTTATCGTTCTTCCTAAACCTGGTCTACCACCTTCCTTACTCTCTATTTATCGTCCTATTAGCCTATCGCCTATACTTTCCAAAGCTTTTGAAGACGCCCATAAACGATTAAGCATGTTTCTAATGGACAACAATTTAGTTTTCACAGACACCACTCTACAACCCACCAGCTTCTGCGATTAACTGAGGCAATTGTTCGCTGTTTTGAGCTTAAAAAGCACATGGTCGTAGCACTTCTGGACTTTAAACAAGCTTTTGATCGAATGTGACACGCCGATCTGCTCTACAAACTTCGGAACATGGATTGCCGGGTTATTTTTATAATATGATTGAGCTTTCTCTCAGGTCGTACTTTTGAAGTATGGATTGGTCCTACTCTATCCTCTGTGCGGCCAGTCATGTCTAGAGTGCCTCAAGGTTCCATTTTAGCACCTGTGCTGTTCAATGTCTTCACCTATGACATATCTGCTTTACCACATGTCAACATCGCCATGCACACTGATATCACCATTTTACCACCTTCAAACCCGACGGAGGGCGATGGATTTTTTTCGCGCGTAAAAATCCTTAGCATGGCTTCCTTCAGAAGGGAAGTAAAGCCGGTGGTCCCCTGTCGTAGATTTACGGCACGTAAAAGAACCTCAAACCTGATAAAGAGGCCTCTGAGCAAAATTTCTGGTCTTTCACAACCAATACAGAATGGGATGCTAAGAACCACAGCAGTTAAAGAGCATCCGTAAATAAAACTCAATTTAATTATTTTTATTTTTAACACCCACTACGAACTAAATGTCACTCACAGATTACAGATGTCTCTATTGTAGTATCATGGATTAACAACTGGAGGATTTCTTTGAACTACAAGAAATGTGAAACCATGATTTTTACAATGAGTCATCATCCCCTTATCCTCCCTCCTATTACTCTAGTTCCCGAGGTCGCAGGTTCAAACTCAGTGGAGAACGATGGATTTTTTTCGGGTGTAAAAATACTTAGCATGGCTTCCTACACAAGGTGTCATAGGTTTATGGCATGTAAAAGAACTTCAAGCCTGAAAAACGGCCTCTGAACAAAATTTCCTCTCTTTCATGCTCAAAATAGAATAGGACCATAGCAGTTAAAGAGCATCCATAAATAAAACTCAGTTTAATTTTTTCCTCCTATTACTTTACAAGCTATTCCCTTATCCTGGAAATGTGCTGATGACACTTAAATATTTTGGCCTACATTTTAATTATTGACTGACCTGGAACTTTCACATTTATTCAAAATTAAATAGAAGAATAACTTTTTTAAGACTAGAATGATATAAAAGTAACCTGCAATGTAGTGACAGCAGTTTTGTGTTACAAGGGTTCATACAGAGGATTTGGGCAGTGTGCTAGAACAGTTTTTCCAGTGTTATAACTGTTCTTCTCCATGTGTATCTTGGTCTTCCTCTTCGTCTACTGCCCTGGGGTTTCCAATCCAAAGCCATTCTTTCCACTGCTTTATCATCTTTTCTTAGTGTGTATCTATCCATATAACACTATATTATAAACAAACAATGGTTGCACAGACCACAGTATCAGAGTTACTTTTAAAGGTGCTGAATTTTCAATATAATTACAAGAAAGAGGAATCACTTTAAAATTATTGATGGACAAAATCCTCCAAGATTGTAAACTCTGAGACCAATAGTGGGTTTGTCTGTGTGCCCATTAAAATACCTAAATTTGGCATTTGTGCAGATGTGTGTGAATTTTAAAACTTAATTTTCTCATAATTTTGTAATGAGAAAGCTTCCCATGATACACTGTTTGTTTAGTTTCTTTGAAATTTTCAGCATACATTCTTTGGTGTCAATGAAGAGATCTAAAGAACTTTTTCTTGGTATCAAGTATAGTTTTGAAATTAGGTTTTAATAATTTAATAGGTACATCATTCAATTTTTAGAAAACTTAAACCATTACACACTCCAGTACTTTTTCAGGAAAAAAATACTACACCAAATTTTAAAAATTTTCATCTTATAGGGCATGTTACACGAGACTTCACTTTATTTTCACTTTCCCCAGTACATACTTAGGGTAAGTGAGGGAAGTATTATATTTCACCCAAAAATTTGATACCAGGATTTCACCGGAAATACCGACATGTTGAGGCCCACGGAACCCAAAACAAGCATTTTTAGAAGAAGGTCCTTGCGTGTATGTGTGTGTGCATTTTTTTTTCTCCAAAATTCAAAAGATTCAAATTGTTTCAAAAGATGGATGTACAAAGACCAATAGACCAAGACAACTTGGGAGAAGATTTCCTTGAAAAAATATAAGTCAACACTAATTAATTTTGAAATCCTTGCTGGAGACAACCCAATCCGTAGATTCATCAGAGATCCAATAGGAGAGCCTCAAGATTCCACGGGGAACACATCTAATTATTCTGGCAGTAAAATGTAGTTGACAATGTCTGTGAAATATGTTCTACATGTGACTAAAGGTTAGTGAAGCATTAAGTGTTAATTTCAACTCAATGTTACTTAAATAAGCATTTCGCTTCACTGTGTACCACTTCCATTTTGTTTAATTATCATAAGCTTATATATATTTTACATACATCACAATATTTTTAGCTACTTTATAGTGATTATAGTATATAGAGATGTACATGTGTGTTTATATGGCATGAAGAATGTGTTGAAAGACCAGTGTTAATGTATTAAATTATAACCATGCTGCCTGAGATTTTTATAAAGTGTCTGTGATTAATCACCTCTTCAGATATTTTCTTACATAGAGTCATAACCATTATTTTTGTTATATTTCTGTCAATATATGAACATTAATTAAACCATATCAATCTAATAACTTGTAGATACAGATAAGCAAGCATGTAGTCATTTGCATTATTTTGAAATGTTTATTACATAATTTTCTTACCTATGTAAAGGTTCAACAGTGTAAGAAATGCTTGCATCTTAAGGTTTTGAGAGATCATACTTAGCTTCAGAACTTTATAGTTTATAGCAAATGGCAAGTAAAATTCATGATAACTACTTCATATACTTTAGGAATTTTCACAACTCCTAAGTATAGTAAAAATTCTGGATGATATTGTTTGCATTTCCTTCTTTGAGACATTCATTACACATATTACTTTTAGAATACTAATAGCATTTTGTGAAATATTAGTTGAATTCCTGTGAGTAGCTAATTTCCTAGGTTACTGCTTTAGGACCTGGTTTGTGATGCACTCTAGATGCTTTGTCTTCTTTGTATGAACCTTTTTAAATGCATGAATTATTTGTATACATTTTGAAATTTATTAGGTTAGTGATGCTTCGTTTCATTGCTTTTTGCAGAATAAATGCAGCAAAAAATATATTTTTGAACAGTCAAATAGTGTATTCATGCTTATTCTGTTTCTTTTAAATTTCCCAAACAGTTATTTATTTGAGAATTTTAAGCATCACTTCAAAGTAATTCAGTATGCTAAACGCCGCACTAATTTATTGTTTTTTTTTTGCATTTTTTTTTAATAAAACATTTAAGTATGCAGTGTAAAAAATATTTGTCCTTGCTATCAGCTGTGGTCCTGAGCACTCTCTCACTTCTATAATGTAAACAAGTGTGTGTAATGCTTTTATTTTTATAAAAGATATTTCAATTATAAAATGTTTGTTGTAATAAATGTATGGTATTGATCATATAGAAGATGTGGAATTTTATAATTGATTTTGTACATATTGGGTGTTAATTTGTTTTATGTGCTTGAGTTGATTGCTTAGTTATTTATGAAATTCTGGTTGATGTACCATCATATTTGCTTAAATCTGTAGTAGTTTTATACTGTTACTAGTCACTGTGGACTGTGAGTCTGCATGGGGAAAAATATGGATTTATAACTAAATAACAACAAAGTAACATAGGATATACAATTTACTATGCTAGTACCATTTCTACCAAAATTGTAATTTTCTTAATAATTATGTGTGCTTGAAATTCGCAAACAAATACTGTATAATAATGTCGTAAACAGGTTGAACTACATGCATTGGTTACTACAATGCTTCAGATTATACATTTCAGTCATAGTCTTCAACTTCATGGTTACTCCTTGCCAAAATCTTAACAACAATATTCCTGATTCTTTCAGACTCTGTTTCATAAGGATCCATTCTGCAAAAAAGTAGATAAATAAAAAATTTTGCTGACCTAAACTTAACAAAACGACGTAACTAATAGAAAGTGAAACTAGAATAAGAAAACTCTTGTGAATAAACTATTGTATGACTGCAATAGTGTACATTTACTATTTCTGCTAATGGCAACAATGTAGATGATTTCCATCATTGCTTGCATGGGGCTGTCAGTCTGCAATTACTGACCATTCCTTAACTACTGTACAAGTTCCAAGTGCAACAAAGGAATAACGTAATACTGCTGATTATAAGAAGGTCTTGGATCACTTGACTCCTAAGTTTAAAAAGCTTAAAGGGAACAAAAATAATACTTTTGTGCAGATGAAAGGTGCAATGGATTTCTTGCTTTGCCTGCAGTATACATTTCTCACAATAAAGAATTTACTTGGAATGGATAAACAAAATATCATACTTTTAATTTATCATATACCACAAAAATCCCTGCAAATTATGATTTGCTGCTCAACCCCTCCCATATGCTAAACTTTTGCAGGGAAACTTGATTGCTGGAGTTCAGTAAACATGAGACGGGATTATTACTTTTAAATCAAAGACATAGTGAAAAGATTAAATATATATAGAAGTGGTTGCAAATATACAATTTCACTAAAATAGGTTAACTCTGAGGTATTTAACCTATTTTAGTGAAACTGTATAATTGCAACCACTTCTATATATTATGAGACGGGATGTTTGTGTAGTCATTATATATTGCTTGAGTTTTGTAAATAAAATCCTATGAACACCTGAAGAAAGTCAAGGTAGTTAATCCATTCGAGTCTTATGATGAGCTATCTCAATAAGCTGGTAATGATATTTAAATTGCATGCTATGCGCAATTTGCATGCATGTGCTTGCATTTTTAATTGACAAGTAGCATTCAAAGGATCTCCATATCTCTTTAAAAGACTAATGAACAATAAAAACTAATGCCATTGGTACCATGAGAACAAATAAGAAGGATATGTTGCATGATGTATCTCATATTAAAGTGAAACCTGGTGAGTATGAGTCATGGTCTGCAGTGAATGTGCTGTATGTGAAATGGAAGAATAGCAAAAACATTTCTTATTGGTGAAACACAAAGCTGCTGACATTACAACAACAGGCAAGCTGAGAAGAAGGAAAGGTCAGACACCCTTGCGAAATCAACGAAATCAAAGTGTGCCCTTGAGTACCAGAAGCGAATGGGAGATGTTAATTTGTTTGAACAATTAATGCTTTCTTCCCTCTAATATGAAACACAGCAGAAAGTTATGGGATAATATCTTTCTATCTGCTAGATATGTTTGTATTCAATTGTTTCACAAGATGACTGCTAAGAAAAAGACAAACTATATGGCTTTAGAACTAATGTTACTCATCAGCTGCTTCAAAGTGTAACACTAATACCAGAGTTCAATTTTAGAGGTCGACCTTCAAAGCAAAAACACAAAACCAAACACAAAAAGGAAAATATTGCCATATGCTACAGTAGGAAGAAAAATATTGAAAGTGTTTGCCAATGCAAAAAAATGTTATGTTGCCCTTCTATTGGAGAACTGTTTTGAAATATCCATGCATATTTGGCCATCAAAATCAATTTGTCAGTGCATCCAGTATCATGCAGATAACATTTCAGGAATTAAGTGTTGGTTGATTTTATGCGCATTTTTAAACTTAACAATACACTCGTGCAGTTATACAGGGATTTAAATCAGATTTCTGAGGTAGCCAAGAGAGTATTTAAATAAGATGCCAGTGGGTTAAGCAAATAGGGTAACCAAACTGAACAAGAAGCAAGGTATGTCCTGCAAGGTATGGACAAACTGTAAACAGCGAGATTTCCACTACCCTTGTTGATACTTCACTAAATATTATAATTTTAAACTGATGCATACCTGTGCTAATTGAAACTTTATTCAAAATGGCATATTTCTATTTTGAAAGCATTGTTGTATCATTATACTTTCTGCTGTATCGTACCTTCCATTTTATCACATTAAGTCTACACTTGAATTATCAGGACTTGAGTATTTAAAAATCAAAAAACCAGCTGCAGAAATTAAATAAGAATTTTAAAATAATATAAAGTTCTAGAGCAAATATAAGTAATAGATTAAAATGTTAAATAGCTTCCAGATTTCTCTTAAAAGGTGTAACTGGCAGCCTGCCACTTCCACACCATTGCTATATGAATCCATTCATGCATTAGCACTGGACTGGTCCACCTTTCTTCCCTAGATGATGCTAACAATGTGAAACAATATGAATATGTTATGTTTACTTTTCATCATAAAAGCTGTGTGATACCCTCTGCATCTATACAAGCCTGACACTTCTTGAACTTATTATTGATCATTCTGCAACTGAAATATTTGAAGATGTACACTAGATAGTTTGTTCTAGTTTGTCAAGCATTGGGGATTTATTTCATAAACTTAAACAAGCATTCCACATACGTAATAATACATGGGTTTAGATTTGGCAAACAAACAGTCCAGTCAGCTATTCTGCCATCAGAAGTGCAAAATGCTTGGAATGTGCTTGGACTTTTTTCCATGAGAGCCTTTATCTCGTCTTAATTTTTCCTCTATTAGAACTGTTGGCTGTTTCTTTTTATCTAATGCAGACCAGTGTGTTTAAATTTTTCTAACAACATACATACCTATATTTTGGGTTTGTTAGGAATGGTGATGCCAGAGAGTTTCTGTATAAATTCTTGCTGAGAATCCACATGTAACTCCATTCAAGTAAAACTGAACACAAGCACATGCTATTTTGTACTAAACAACATAACAATGTGCAGTAAATACAATATAAGACAGTTTCACATCACGTTATCCCCACTATACACCATGCCAAACAACTCTAGATTCAACTGCAAATGCAGTTGTCCTCCATAGCCATGTGAGCTGGACTACTGCAGAACAAGGTGTTCAATACAGTAGTGAATATGAATATTGTTTTGTTGTGCTAAGAGATTTACAATTTGATTGTCTACTGAACTTTGACCCTGGCCACTCGTTCTGTAGCCAATCACTACATTTTTTCCTATATTTTACAATTTCCCGTCAATAAATTATCTTGCTTCAGCTTTTCATGTCCCATTTCCACTTGTTTTTCACTTCTCACTTATTGATTACTTTACCATCAAACATTCACCATAGTTTTCCATTCAAAGTAAGATACACTACTTCTTACTTATCTCTATCCACTGTCCAAAGCCATTTATTTTTGACTTTACACAAAAACTGTCCAATGCTCCTAGCGTCCTTACACATCATTTCGATTATAAGTGTACTTCTATCCCCCTTCAACCACTTCTTTTTAATAAATTCTCTTCCCCAATTTTCTGTTCCTTGGCACTTAAATACTATGTGTTCAATGTCTTCATTATCACCACATATCGGACATTGGTTTTGAGGTATACCCTGTCTTAACCCTCTTAGCCTCCATGCTCCAGTTCTTACCCATTCAATAGATTCTCTCTCTTCTTTATTTACTATGTCTATATATTTTTCCCTACCCCATGTATTTTTCATTGGCCTATAACAAACTAATGAGCTCTTTTCAGCAATCTCACTGAACATGATTTGTATTTCTATATCTTCCAGTCTTTTCCTTGCCTTTTTCCAAATATTGTTCATGTTATTTTCTCTCCTTCTCCACATGTCTCATATCCCATTTTTCTCCAAAATGTTCTGTAAATTACTTACCCAATCACCATTCATTAAATTATTCTCTTGGTATTGTATACATTGTCTTAACACATTACTTATTCCTAAATTTAAAATTCTAAACCAAAATTTCAAAGCTCTTTCCATATCTTCCCCTTAGTCGCTATCCTGCCCATCTCTAATTGCACTACCTGTCTTACAATTGCTTTCGGTAACCCTAGTATTTCTCTACAAAACATCCTGTGCACCTCATTTGCTATGAGCCAGATTTAGCTGCCATCAGTTAAGTTGCATCATTCGTGATACCAGCAGATTGCTTAGTAGTCACTAAAAGTGAAAGTTAGTTCATTTTCTTTATTCTCTCTAGTTTTAGTAGTTACTAACAAACTGCTTTAAATCATGGAAAGGCCTGGGCTTTCTTCCTTCCCTCTGTTCACTGACTCTGAAGGGGAGAAATGTGATTAGTAAATATTACCATTTTTTCTTGTCTCACATTTTAGTATCTGCTTTAGAAATTCTTAGTACAAGCTATTATTGCTCTGTGACTGTCTAATACAGTCTACCCAGTTAGAAGGCATTAAACACACACACTCTCTCTCTCTGTCATACACGTATACTTGTACATCCATCCACAAAAAATGAACAAATGAAGTACAGTGTCTTACTATACTATACTATTAGACAGACTCTGTGGTGTAGTAGTTAAGTGTGCTAATTTGTAAATCCAAAAGTCCCAGAATTGATTCCTGGATAGAGGGAAGAAATGGGGAATGTTTCTTTAATTGGGCTTATTCTCTGTCCTCCCTAGAGTATGTAAGTATGAATGAGACTGAATGTGTGTTTATGCATGCATATGTACGTGTGCGCGTGCATAGGTGTGTGCGTGCGTGGGTGCGTGCGTGCATAGATGCGTGTGTGGGTGCGTGCGTGTGTGTGGATAAATACCAAACTTGGTATTTGTGTTTAGCATCTTCAAGGATACAACACGAAGATTTTCAAAAAGTTCTTTTTCCCCAACTACACTTTAAATGGAAATTTTTTAAAAAATTTTGATTTTGTAAAAAATGGCTCTAATGATTTTGATTTAAAATACCATATGTGAAAAATATTTACATGACAAATAAAATTTATATCTTGAATTTTCTGGGAATAGCCTGGTAAGTACTCTTTATTCAGAAGGAATTTTATATAATCTTGTATAATTTGCAAACTTTAAGTGATAGACAAAAACATACCAGAAAAAAAATGATGTGTTACACTCACATGACTTTCTCTACTCTTGTACAATCTAATTTTACAAACGCCTATTCTCCATATGCTTCATGTTAATCGAGATATCGAGATGTCAATCTTATTGGTAATTTTCTTGTAGAAGCAAGGGAAATATGGTAGCTTTTAAGCGATAGTCAAATATTTTAACGCTGGTTGCTATGTGGTGCATTCCATTCTCTTTGTACGTCCAGGACATAAAAAAATGAATAACGCATTTGAGAAAAACTATAAGTATTGGAAAATTTAAGGAAATAACAAGCAATATGTCGAAAATGGTTCACTCAACAAAAGAAATGTATATGACATAAGTTGTGTATTTTAACGCGATCTACATTTTTTGTGTAGTAAAATTTTGTCTATCTTTTATGGTTTACCAGTTATGCAAAAGTCGTTCACAATGAAGAATACTTTTGGAGACATTCCCAGAAAATTCGAGATATACATTTCATTTCTCTTATGAGAATATCTTAAACATATGATATTTTCATCAAAATCGTTAGAGCCATTTTTGAGAAAATTAAAATTTTCGAAAAATCTTCCATGTAAAGGGTAGTCTGGGGTGGGGGGATTTTCTTGAAAACCTTCGTGTCGCTTCTCTGGAAGAAACTGAACCTAAATACCAAGTTTGGTGCTTATCCGACTGTTCGTTTTTGAGTTATGCTGTTCACAGACACAGACACACACACACACACACACACACACACACACACACACAGACACACACACACACAGACACACACACGGACATGTTTCCAAAAATGCTTTTTTTGGATTCAGGAGGTCTCAAAACATGTATTTCCGGTGAAATCTCGGTATCAAATTTTTGGGTGGAATGCAATACTTCCCCTACTTACTATACGTAGTAGAGAAAGTAAAAAAATGTAGATCTCTTTAACAATACAGTTTACTTAAAATAAGTTTTCTTGCGGCATAAGCCTGAGATATCAATTATTAAAGGTTTGAATTGTTCAATACTTATTCTTTTAAAAGTCCCATCAATTTTCAGCTGTTTCTCACGATTGCATGGAAACAGTATGGAATTTTAAGGCCAACATATAGCACCCAGTCTTAAACATTTGACTATAGCTGTTCTCTTTGTATTTATAATAAAATGTGTAATGTAACTGTTTTTGCAAAGGTTTATTTGGATTAAATGTAGAAAATAAAAAGATAAGCTTTAGTAGAAATAGTTTGTATGCCCACTAATAAAGATAGAGGGTAGAGAAAGTCATGTGAATGTATCACATCAGATATATTTTTTCTTGTGGTCATGCAAGAGCATGAAATTTCAAAGCCATCACATACCAACCACTCTTTAAAATTCTATCGCTTTACCAACTGTATCCTGCAATGAAATGTGTAAATGTGAATTGAAAGTTTATCTGGATTAACGGGATGTATGTAGAATAATAAGCTTTTATAGGTTGTAGGAGATTGAATAGAGCAAAGTCATGTGTATTTCAGCACATCAGATTTTCAAAGATTTGGCCTTTGCTTCAGCCTCCTGTATGCCCTTGTAACTACAATGAAATGTGTAATGAAACCATTTCTGCAGACATCTATCTCAATCAGTGGAAGTAGATAGACAAATAAGCTTTGTCAGAGCAGCTTATGGAAGAATGGGTAATATGAATATAATAAATCAGATTTTTTTTTTAAATTCTAGATGGGCATTTCTACAGGTTTTGAAGATATCTTGAGCTGAGTTTGAAATGTTAATCTAAATGTGTAATCAAATATGATAGGCTAGTTATTTGATTTTCTCTTTTTATAACAAAAAGTTTCCTCCTATATAGGGAGGTCAAACATTTATAGACATGAAATAGTGTATAATGATCATGCTGAAAGCAATTTTTTTACTTAAATATACTTTTACAAATTGAGAATATTATTTAACAATGAGCTGCCTTACTCACACAACTTTACTGACTGTTTTTTTAACAAATTAGTTTTAAACTTTCTCCAATCTCAGCATTAGGAAGACCTGAAGATGGGGGAGAGTTCTTCCAAAGCTAGTTCATTCATTAAACAGTAGATGAAGTTGTATCAATAAGGCGAATTTTCTTAATGTACATCACTTCTCTGCCAACATTCTCATGAATTTATATTGAGAATAATATATTTTTTATGGCTCTCTTATTGGCTGAATGAACAAAAGCAAAATGAAAAGGTTCAATTTTATTTCAACATAATGCTTTTAATGTGACTGTCAATTACATAACATTCATCTGTAAACATTGCACAGTGTAACAATAAATATACTCTGCATCATAAAAAACGGTATTGAGTTTCAAGTATACATTTGTTAGAACTATTTACAAAACTAAGTGTTTTGTGAAGCTTAGTATAACGTTTGAGCATCACCAG
Source organism: Deroplatys truncata (assembly GCA_030765065.1). Classification (NCBI taxonomy): domain Eukaryota; kingdom Metazoa; phylum Arthropoda; class Insecta; order Mantodea; family Mantidae; genus Deroplatys; species Deroplatys truncata. The sequence continues at coordinate 102,331,557 of CM060984.1, forward strand.
AAGGACTGCGTTCAGGGTTTTGGTTGTCCAGCCCAATTAAAGGGCTTGGTCTGCTTAATTCTTCTAGTCTCTGTATTATCAAATCTGCTTTGTTTTGAACTGATTTCATAGACAGTTCTATATCATCCACACGTTTCTTCAAGCTACAACATAAACATCATACTATTTACAAAGGCTAGGTTCATAAAATGAAGCTTACACTTGTTGGTGTACACTTTCACTTACACTTAACTGGTTGGTAGCTATCACATGTTGGAATCTGAGGTGGAGAGGACCTGGAACTATGCCACTAACTGAACTGAACAAAAATGTTTTTATACATATACTTGCCAGAACTGAAAGTTTATCAACACTGAGGCACCTTTCTTGCAGGCTAAAGAAATGGGGATGTTGGAAAAACAAGGAAGATGTTGAGAGGATAAGTAGAAAAAAACTTTATGAACCACACCCGCCAATTAATAGTACAAAAGTGTACAAGCCTAATAGCATTTAGCTGACGTAAGATTCTTTTCAATGAGATTTTAATGCTACATAAACCAATACAGATAAGATTAAGCACAACTTGCAGTAAATAGTCTGTCCAGTATATGCTTGTCACAAGGTGATTCTTAGCAGTTAACCAGACTTCTTTCTCTCTAAAGCTTTCCCTCATGTAGACATATAATATGTTGCTGTGTAGCACAATTGTTTCATTTCAGCTCTCATACTGAGGGTTTCAGGTTCAATTCTCAGCTCTGGGGTGGAAATTTTAAGTCAGCCCTATCCATACCTTCACCTCTGACTTGCTCATGTGAAGTATTGCCAAGGCCCAATGTGGTTCAGAGTTCACAGTAAAAGTTGTAGGTCCTCTCATTCCATTGCCATCTTAATCATCACCCTACCATCGGAGGTGTAAAGAAATATTGAGTGCTAATACAAAAATATATAACATTTGTAAACATTTCAAGAATGTGGCAGTGTTAAGAGTGGATAAATGTAATAGGACAATGCACACCAAACATGGCCAGCACTTCAACAAGTGGGGCAAGAAGGAAATAACAGAAACACTAACCAAAATTATCAAAGATAAAGCTCACCATAGGGCATCAGTTGTATACAGTGTTGATTATCAAAGTAATGATACAAGCACTATTTTTTAGGGTAAACAACAGTAGTCATTCAGAATCTCTTGTAACTAAATCATACCACTTTGTGCAGACCAACACTTTATATAATTTGAGTAGTATAAGTAAGGTTAGGGTAGATACCTTAAAATGTATATTAAAAGTAGGATATATAAATGTACAAGGTTTAGGGAAAAAGCGGAATGCTATAAATGAATATGCCAAGGAAAATATGTACAATTTTATATGTATAAGTGAACACTGGTGCAGGGAAGTTGAAATAGAATTTAATCCCCTGAAAGACTATTATCTAACGAACAGCTTTTGCAGAACCATACACATACATGGTGGGGTAGCCATTTATATTAACAAGGAGCTCAACTCCATGTATAAAAAGTTAGATTTTAGTTATCTTTGTGATGAAATGGACTTTGAAGCAATAGGCATCATTTTAGAATGCCCCAAAATAATTATTGTATCTCTCTACAGATCACCAAATGGTGATCACAAGGTATTTCTAGATAAACCAGAAACAATGTTAAATATGTTAAGCAACTAAAAAAAAGCATAGGATAGTGATAGGTGGTGACATTAATGCAAATTATGACATTACTATAGACAAACGTAGTGTAACTGAACTAGATAAAACTAGTATAAAAAGTGAAGTAACAGCTTTTCCATTCTCCGACCATTCTTCTGTCTGGGTAAAAATTCATAATATAAACATGGATAAAAATTGTAGTAACAAGACCAATAACAGATGAGAAAATGTTAAATTTTAAACAGATGCTCAACTCTGCCAGTTGGTCAGAATTATTAGTTCAACAATATAATGTACATCATACGCCAACAGATTTAATATTTCAATGGTTTATGAGTGCATATTTAAACATTTATAATGTCTGCATACCTCTTAAAGAGTGCAAGATAACGTATAGGACGGTAGTAAAAAATATTCAAAAATTTCAAATTGGTATACACCTCAACTAAGTAAAATGAAGTCATTTGTTATGTTATACTTTGGTGTATACAGAAGGGAAAAAATGGGAGAAACAAAATTAACATACTTAAAAATCAGAAAAGAATATAAACCAGCCATAAATGAAACAAAGAAATTGCATAACCTAAAGAAAATAGAGGGAGCAAACAATAAATGCAAAGAAGCATGGAAACTCATTAATATAGTAGCAAAAAATAATAAAGCAAATGAACATGCTATAACAGCTGAGGAGTACAGCAAGTATTTTGTCTCATTGGTAGAAAAAACTTGTAATAAGATAGTCTCAGATGATAAATTACATGACATTTCTGCAGTAAATCGTAATTTCATCCTAGTAGAAGTCACTATTGACACTTTTAAAAATGTTGTAAGAAAACTTAAATCCTCATAAACTAAAGATATATATATATATGCTGTATCTAATAACCTCATTAAAAAGTAGTTGATGATATGATTAACCCTCTTATGTTCTCCATAAATGTATGTCTTAGGGAGGGAATTTTCCCTTCAGCGCTAAAAGTTTCAAGGATCATTCCTGTGTACAAAAAGGGTGACAAGGATTCTCCTACTATCTATTGTTCCCATATTGTATCTCGATTGTTCCCATGTTTCCAAAATGATTGGAATCAGTGGTAAAATTGCAAGTATATGGTTATCTTGAAGAAAATAACTTAATTAGCCCATGTCAATTCGGCTTTAGAAGGGGTAAATCTACCACTGATGCAGTAGATTCTTTGATTTGCAGTTATTTGAAGAAAAAAACTTTGCACAGGCCATCTTTTGTGACCTGAGCAAAGCTTTCGATTGCATAAAGCCTACTTTCCTACTGCGGAAATTAAACATGTGTTGCATTAAGAGTATAGGATATAACTTCTTTAAAACCTACCTAAAGGGTCGTAAACAGGTAGTTAGTGCAGGAGAACAATTTTCTAGTGTAACTATGGTTAAATATGGCATTCTGCAGGGCTCAGTCCCGGGTCCACTATTGTTTTTAATAATGATTAATGACTGCCAACATATGTAATGGCCCACTCCATTCTATTTGCGGATGATATTACCTTCTTTAGCTCTAGCGTATATTTTAATTTGATTAAAGATGTTACTGAGAGTACCTTACACCAGGCCTCAGAGTGGTTCATTGCAAATGGTTTTCTTTTAAATGAAGTTAAAATGCAAAAAATATCATTCAGTTTGAGAGGCACCCACATTGAAAATTATAGGGAGAATGTTAAATTCTTAGGTATCTTTATTAATAGCCAATTATCTTGGGAAATGCACATAAAGTACATGACCGGTAAACTGTCTAGGTTATATATTTGATTAGGTGCCTTAAACAGCATGTACCTGAAAACTGTATAAGGTCTGCTTATTTTGTGTACTTCCAAAGCATTATTGCACATGGTATTTTACTTTGGGGAAACAGTATCTATGTTAAGTATCTTTATTACTACAGGAGAAAGTTATAAGAATAATAACAAACTCACCTAAAGCGGCTCACTGCAAACCTCTGTTTAAAAAAATTAAGACATTTACCATTGTAAATCTGTATATATACTATGAATATTCTTAAAGCACTGCATTTTGAGAACACCTTCTGTGTAAGGGTGGAGACAGGCTGTGTAACAAACGAAATTCCACAAAAGAAAGGCCTTCGGCAAGGATGTAAGTTAAGTCCAGTTTTATTTAATTTATACATAGATGATGTCTTACTAGAAATTGGAAGGAATAATAACTGTGCACCAGTAATTAACAACATCCAAATTCTAGGACTTCTTTTTGCAGATGACCTAGTGGTAGGATCTATTACAGTAAGTGGTTTAAAACAATCATTACAAGCAATTGATGTATATTGTAAAGAATGGAGGTTAAAAGTGAATCAAGAGAAAACACAGATTGTGGTTTTCAAAAAGGGGGGAAAATTAGGCAAATATGAAAAGTGGAAGGGAGAGAATAAAGATTACAGGGTAGTGCATGACTGTATCTATTTAGGAGTAAAAATAGATGGAGGTAATAAATGGGAGAAACAAAAGAAGTTTGCATTGGTAAAAGGTAAAGGGGCGATGGCAGCAATTAGAAGCTGCAAATATAAAGTACCTAATATAAATGTTAAATGGCTGGAAAAAGTTTATGAGATGGTTGTGGAGGCAAAAATGATGTATGGTATAGAAATATGGGGATTAGATACAGGATGGGAATGTATAGATGTGGTGCACAGGATGTTTTGTAGAGAAATACTAGGGCTACCGAAGTCAATTGTAAGACAGGTAGCACAATTACAGATGGGCAGGGTGACAACTAAGGGGAAGATAATGGAAAGAGCTTTGAAATTTTGGTTCAGAAGTTTAAATCTAGGAAAAACTAATGTGTTAAGACAATGTATTGAATACCAAGAGAATAGCTTAATGAATGATGGATGGGTAAGTAAATTATGGAATATTTTGGAGAAAAATGGGTTAGGAGATATATGGAGAAGGAGAGAAAATAACGTAAAACGTTTTTGGAAAAAGGCAAGGAAAAGACTGGAAGATATAGAAATACAAATCATGTTCAGTGAGATTGCCGAAAAGAGCTCATTAGTTTATTATAGGCCAATGAAAAATACATGGGATAGGGAAAAATATATAGACATAGTAAATAAAGAAGAGAGAGAATCTACTGCATGGTTAAGAACCGGAGCATGGAGGCTAAAAGGGCTAAGACAGGGTATTCCTCAGAACCAATGTCCGATATGTGGTGGTAATGAAGACATTGAACACATAGTATTTAAGTGCCAAGGAACAGAAAATTGAAGAAAAGAATTTTTTAATAAGAAGTGGTTGAAGAGGGATAGAAATACACTTATGATTGAAATGATATGCAAGGACGCTAGAAGCATTGGACAGTTTTTGTGTAAAGTAAAAAATAAATGGCTTTGGACAGTGGAAAGAGAAAAGTAAGAGGTAGTGCATCTTACTTTGAATGGAAAACTATAGTGAATGTGTGATGGTTAAGTAATCAATAAATGAAAAGTGAAAACAAAGTGGAAATGGGACATGAAAAAAACTAAAAAAAACTAAAAAAAAAAAAAAAGAGCAAGATAATTTAGTGTCAAGAATTTGTAGTGATTGTATACTGAATAAGTGACCAGGGTCAAAATGCAGTAGACAACACACGCACACGCACACGCGCATGCGCACGCACGCATGCACGCACGCACGCACGCACACACACACGCTTGGTATATTCTACCAAGCACACTTAAATTTAGCTGTTTAGCTATATGTATGCAGTTCCATGTCTGTGATTTGGAATTTGCAAATTTTATATATGCTATATTGAAAAAAAATGTGCAAGCAGTTATGATGCATCATGAAAAACAGCATGGACAATGTCTTCATTGGAAACCCAGCCTTAATATTATTGCATAATGTGTGACTTCATGTTAAATCTTCTGCTGCTTTCTCTGATTTTGCAAGAACTCTAATAACTGCAAAAAGGTATGTTTTAAATTTTAAGTATTAAATTGAATGCACTAAAAATGACTTACTATTCAAAATCTGCTGGAATCACTCCTACAGCTCCATAGACATTGAAAGCTGAAAAACACACACCAATAGTATAAGTAGAAATACTTCCACTGGGAAAATAATAGGGTTATCTTAACAAGCATTTTGCAACAGACATAAAATCTTGCAGATCTTAAATTGTGAAATACAAGCAGCATGCTCAACTGCCAGTTTCTTAGATGCAAAATGAATTACTTTTAATAATACTTTACTTAAAAATGTTTATCAAACTTAGGTACTTTCTGCTCTAATATGTTGATACCTTTGGTTTGAAAGTAACATTTAAAGGATGTTAGTAATGCACTTGAGTAGGTTTCTTTAAAAGAAAAATATTTTTATTGAAAAACACATAAATCTGCTTACAAATTGTTTTAAAATATTCTTACACTTAAAATTATAGATTTGTGACCAAATTGGTAATGTAAGTAGGTACTTGGCATGTGTTTCAGTAAAGGTGATTAATTTTTGTTATATTTTGGCAAATTCAAATGTTCTAAGCAATTAGAAGGGCTCCATTGTATGTTTATCTACTATGTTATATACTTTTCAAACTTTATTTGCCCACAGCCAAAGGACCAGAGTTGCAAGTCCACAAAATGCACGTAGCAACCAATGCAAACAAGTGAACAAGGTTAACTCAAACTGACACAATGTTTATCTTCTGAAGGTTTTCCAATTTTAAGTTGTTTAACATTCCTTATACCTACTAAAAAATTGAGTTTTTATTTATGGATGCTCTTTAACCACTATGGTCCTTAGCGTTCCATTCTATATTGGGCATGAAAGATTAACAATTTTGCTCAGAGGCCTTTCTTTGCTTGAGGTTCTTTTATATGCTGTAAATCTATGACATGGTACCACTGGCTTTAATTCCCTTCCGAAGGAAGCCATACTAAGGATTTTTAAGCCCGAAAAAACCCATTGTCCTCTGCTGGGTTTGAACCTCGGGAATTAGAGGCTAGCATGGTACCCTTAGACCATGAGGATGACTTTATACCTACTAGAGCCTATAGAGGCAAAGAAATTATTTTCATGAAGTGAATGCATAAATAAGTTTGGGCTCAAAACAGTTAATGCTGTGTAACATTTACCTGTTTAAGTATATGTGTGTGTGTGTGTGTGTGTGTGTGTATGTGTGTGTGCATGTGTTTTTTCTTGTTTCTGTATATCTTCTACTCTGTTCCTCACTTATTTCCAGAAACCTTTAACTAACCCCTCTCTCTCCTCCCATAAGTTACCCATTTCTATTTCCTGTAAAATTCTCCTTATTCCTTGAGTTCAGTTCATCCCATCACTGGATTTTTCTTGTATTATTAAACATTGCGTTAAGATATTCTGCTCATCCAAGTATCCTTTCTACTATCATGCCCTTGCGACCTACTCTTCCCAACTCCAACATTGCTGCTCCATTAGGTGATGAAATAGATAAACCTAACATACATTTACAGAATGATCTATGTACTTTATCAATCATCTCCCATCCTTTGTCACTTCCCCAAATCTCTGATCCATAGAACATTTTTGCTTCAACTACAGCTTTGTAAACCCTTTCCAATCATTTAATTTGCATATCTGGTATTTTCTTTAAGCATGTTCTTATAGCAGTTATTGCTAATCTTCCCTTAGCTAAGGCACTTATTTTGTGATCATTCCATCTCCCATTACTACTTATTCTCACAACCAAATAATCAAACTTGTTTACTATTTGCAACTTGAGACGGTAATTTGTATCACAAATTACTTTAATGTGGATGATTATTTTAATATGAATATGTATTTTTATGTAACATTGATTTCAGAGGTTTAATAATTGTAATTATTATTGGTAAATAATTTACGGCTCTACTGAAACTGTTAACAATAACACAATACTTTAGCAAGGGGGTGAGTTGTTTATCGTTACCGGGAACCAGGAAGTTACGTAATGTTTCGCGCCTTTTCGGTAAAAAAGCTTCTAGAACATTCTATAAAAATAATATGTATTAGTGGTTTTCATTGGATATTAAAATAGACGCTAATGTTGGCGCGTTTTATTAGCCAATAGCAGTTCATTTATAATCTTTGGGTGTATCTTAAGGCAAGCCTATAAATAGCCATGCTCGAAGCCGGTCGCCCCGCAGTTATACAAAATTCTCCGTACATTCTACGTTAATTCCGCAGTTCAAAAAGATGTCGCCAATCAGTCCTTCATTTTCGTCATAAGTTACACGCAGCATAAGTACGAGAAATCTTACAAAATATTCTAAAGTTAAATATACCAAATTGAAGTACGTGAGTTAAAAGTGATAAGACGTTATTATAAACAGTTTCAATATGGCGATTATCTAGATAAATCTGTGAAAGTGTCAGTGCACGTGTGAGACAATAAAACATTATAAAATACATTTCTTCACTAGTAATTTTTGGATAAAAGATTCCTTTTCCGCTTCACAACCTGTAAGACAAACATGCCTACCTAGATACGATAATAGCTAGCCGGTGGACATTTAAAATTCATGCAAATTGCTAACGCCAGAGGAATCTACGGACCAGACCAAACCAACGAGTGACGTCACACAAGATGGCAACGCAGAAAACAACATTAATTCTACTTCATAATGGCTTCCACAACGTGGTGCTATAAACACGTAAAATTTGCTATCGCAAACTATTCCCCTTTCCCATACCACTTTTCCTCCTTAAGTATAAAGAAAAATCATATTCACGTGACTTTCTCTACCCACTTCTACAGACTAATCCTACAAAAGCCTATTCTTATATCTGCTTCATGTTAATCAAGATAAATGTTTACAGAAATGGTTTTATTACACATCTCATTGCAGGTACAAGGGGTACATAGGCTTAAGTGATTGTCAAATCCATTGCTATGTGATCACTTTGAAATTCCATTCTCTTTTGCATAATCACAAGAAAAAAATGAATAGTGACTTACCACTTGAAAAAAAAATTTGTCTATCACTTACAATTTATACAAAAGGCACTCACAATGAAGAGGACTTCACGTGCTATTCTCAAAAAATTCATTTGTCATATAAATGATAGAGCCATTTCTCAGAAAATAAAAAATAACAAAAATGTTTCCATGTAAAGGATAGTTTGATAGTTTGAGAGGTGGGGGAGGAGATTTTCTTGAAAATCCTCGTCTCACATTCTTGGAAGATGCTGAACTTAAATACCAAGTTTGGTATTTGTGTAACTTTTTGTTTTTGAGTTATGCTGTTCAATACACATATACATATGCGCACATGCTAAGGACCTTTTTCTGAAAATACTTTTTTATTCAGGTAGTCTCAAAACGTGTATTTCTGGTGAAATCTTGTTATCAAATTTTAGGTAGAATGCAGTACATACTCTCATTACTACAGGTAAGTAGTAAAGAAAGTAAAACTAGGAGCTGCATGCTCAGGTGAATTGAACAGGTATGAAAATTTCCCCATTTATATCGGTTCATCCTTTGTGAAACTTGAAGCAGATATTTCTCATTAATTATTAGAAACCCTTCATTTCAATCATGAAAATGAATAATAAATTGTAGGAAAAACAAAATTTAAAGCTATTGTAATGATACCAATGCCACTTTTTCAGAAAAATACCCTATTTTTATTAGAATGTATGTTTGTGTAAATTCTGTAAGGTAGAACATCTTGTGAAACAACCTTTGAGAACTACTGGGAGCACAAACATTTAAAGAGCCAATTTGACATTTTATGGTAGCAGAATACTATTTCTTCTTGTGCATAGCTGATTCCTGGAAAAATAGATGGGTAAGTACCTTTTGACAACTTCAAAAACTTGTATAAGTATATTGACAGCTAATAAAGATGGGCAAATGGAGAACTGGCTGTTTACTTGAAATGTTCCAAATAGTGAATGTTAAAGAAGAAAAAATAAAACATTTCACTCTTTCTGTGTTTCATATTCAGTGTGTCTATTATATTGCTTGAGTTTCTATATATCTGAAACAGATTTATTTCAAATTAAGAAGTTACTGAATTTGCAAAAAAAAAATAATGAAAAAACATTCATTGAAACATTTCCCAACATGTTGCAGTCTATTTAAAAAACTGAAATTTTATAAAGGGAGTCATAGAATGTGTTTTAAATAAGTGATTGAGCTCAATAACATATTGGTTCCAAATGTGTTATTATATAAAATGACATAGATTCTAAAAGCTTTTTGGCCTCACCAAGAAAGCAAAACATTTAGGGGAATTTTTTTTTTTTTTCAGCTTGTAAATCAACATTTAATCTAAGACTTTCCAATTTTTTACTACCTTTATTAAAAATAAGATTTGTAAGTATGCAAAATAAGCATCTGTCTCAGCTGCAACTTCATTATTTGATATGAGTATTCATTTGCCCAGCCATTTTTTCAGGCTTGGGAATAAAATGTAATTGCTGGGAACCAAATCCAGTGAATATAGCAGTTTTGGAAGCAATTGCAAGTGAAGGTCATGCAGTTTAGCAGCAACAATCCCAAATGAGTGTGAACGTGCATTATTGTAATGAAAGAGAACTTTGTTTTTAATAAGTGTGGATGTTTAGTCTAAATAGCATACTTCAATTGGTCCAGTCAGTAGTGATGCATAATAATTGCACATTATGGTTCTGATCCTCTGAAGGTAGTGTATGAGCACCACACCATGAGAAACCCAGAAAGCCATAGCCTAGACTTTTCTTGTAGATGGAATCATTTTCACTTTCTTTGGTGCACTTTCACCTGATGTCACCCACTGTTTGTTTTGTTTAGTTTAGCACTGTTTAGTTTGGACTACTCCTTTATCTCTGGCATGTAATGATCCTTGTTTCATCTCCATTATAAAACTCACTGAAATAGTATTTATATAAGTATAAACACTCTTGAGAAATGTTCACTTGAGTGCACTTTTGCTGCATTGTTAATAAACGTGGCACCCATTGAGCAGAAAGCTTTCCTATATCCAAAAATTTGTGAAAGATGTAGTGGACAGGGCCTATCAAGGTCCTTATATATCAGCCAACTCATGATCATTGGGTATGGCATTACAAAGTTTTACAATCTCATCAGTTATAGCAGTTTTGGGATGTCCTGAGACCTCATCATCTTCAATGGAAATGCAACCTTGCTTAAACTCAGCAGCTCATTTTTTAAATGTTGAAAACAAAGGAAAAGAATCCTTTAATGTCAAATCTAATTTATTTTGTATTTCTATTGGGGTTAAGCCCTTCAAAACGATGTACTTTGAGACGGTAATTTGTATCACAAATTACTTTAATGTAAATAATTATTTACATATGAATATGTATTTTTATGTAACATTGATTTCAGAGGTTTAATAATTGTAATTATTAATGGTAAATAATAATTTTCGGCTCTACTGAAACTGTTAACAATAACACAATACTGAGGAAAGGGATTGAGTTGTTTATCGTTACCGGGAACCAGGAAGTTACGTCATGTTTCGCGCCTTTTCAGTAAAAAAAGCTTCCAGAACATTCTATAAAAGTAATATGTATTAGTGGTTTTCATTGGATAGTAAAATAGACGCTAATGTTGGCGCGTTTTATTAGCCAATGGTAATTCATTTATAATCTTTAGGTGTATCTTGAGGTAAGCCTATAAATAGTGTAGATTCAAAGCGAGCGTCCCCCAGTTCGGCAAGATTCACGACACACTACACATCGTCACCCAGTTCGGCAGGATTCACGAAGCATTACACATCGTCCGCACATTACACGTTGGCCGCTCAGTTCGTCAAGTTACGCGCAGTGAAAATCATTAAAGATCTAAAATATTACAAAGTCACTTATATACAAAAATTGAAGTACGTGAGTTAAAAGTGAGAAGTTATTACAAACAGTTTCAGTATGGCGATTATCTAGACAAAATCTGTGAAAGTGTTAGTGCACGTGCTCGACAATAAAACATTATAAAATACATTTCTTCACTAGTAATTTTTGGATAAAAGATTCCTTTTCCGCTTCACACCCTGCAAGAATTAAATGCCTACCTAAATAGCTGGCCGGAAGACAATATACATAACCTTAAAACTAATTCATATAGATTGCTACGTCAGAGGGAACTACGAGCCAGACCAACGAATGACGTCACACGAGATGGCTGCATTAGTGAGGTAAACAACATTACGTGAGAAACATTATCCACCACGTGGGGACACAAATACACACTAACACCACTTCAAATTGGCTCCCATACGTGGGGCAGTTAAAGTGAAGCAAATACACAAATACACACAAATACTACTTCAAAATTGGCGCATCAACGTGGAGCGACAACTAGGAAAGGAAGGCTAGACGACTAGGAAAGGAACAAGAATAACCAGAAACAGGCGAAAGCAGCAGTAAAATGATCTACAAGACACAGATTCCAGGAACAAGAGGAGCGACAAACGGCGCGGACAAGTGGATACAAAAAAACATCGAAACGACGTAGATTCATCACGAAACAACGCAGAAGCGACATACAAATCTAGGAGAATGGGGCAGAACGCTGGACATCAAAACTGCAGCATCAGACAGCATCAAAAAGGTAATTAAATGAGACTTAGGAGCGGTAGGATAATAAAAACAATGGCTACCAATAATACAGAAGAAATAATTATGGAGGGAGATAGTGTAACAGTTAGCTGTGATCCAATACAAAGTACAGGGAATAGCCCAGATTTTTTGGGGTTTGAAGATGAAAATGTTAGTGTAGAAAGTGAGAATAGGATAGCAGGAAATGTTAATCTTGATACTAGTATGATAATGATGGAAATGCTGAGAAATATGAGTAGGGAATTGAGGGAAGATATGCAAAAGAATAATGAGAATATAGAGAAATTAAGGGAAGATATTGATAAGAAGTTAGATCAGAATAAGAAAGAATTGAGGGAAGATATTGGCAAGAGTATTACAGATCAATTAAGGGAAGAAATTTGTAAGAATAATAAGAAATTAGAAAAGAAAATAGATCAAAACAGGGAAGATATGCAAAAGAGTCATAGGGAATTAAGAGAAGATATTGGTAAAAGCTTAGAACAAAACAGGAAATCAATTGAAAATATTGGTAGGAGTAATGAGGTATTAGAGCAAAAAGTAGATCAAAGCAGTGAAGAAACGGAAAAGAAAGTTATTAAGCTAGATAGTAGTATGCCAAAAATGAGTGATGAAAAGGAAGTAGTAGCAAGTGAGACAGGAGAAATCTCAAAGAAAATGCTAGACATGAGCAGGGAAATATGTAACAAAGAAAGTGAGGTTAATACTAAAAGTGAGGTTAATGTAGAATGTACAGAGTTAGGAAGTCAAATGAGTAGTATTTCAAGTGAGCTAAGAGAGATGAAAGAGGTTATGAACGTAGATGTAAATGAGGCGCAAGTTAATTTCAGTGGGGAAATATCAGAAATACAGAATGAATCGGTAATGCAAAGAAATAAATTGTACCAAGATGTTCAAAATGAAAACTCCAGTCCAGTACAGTTTAGTACAGATTTGTCAGAGTATTCTCAGATTAAGGAGATAGTAGAAGAATTTAAAATGACAGTTGTTAAAAGATGTGTAGTTCATGAAATTGTAGATTGTTTTCAAGTATTATCAGGGAACGAAATTTCATATGAATACAAGAGGTTATTCATGAAGAAAAATTTGAAGGTTAGGTTACGGCTACGAGTAATGTTTAGCCACACACAATTTGATCCAGGAGGGTAAATAGCAATGAGATGTAAAGTAAATGCTGGATAGTTAAAGACGACTTGCAGAGAAATGTATTGGAACGTAAGAGGGTTAACTATTTATATATATATATATCATTTGAAAAGAGCGACAATCTTCTCTACTTGTGGCCCGCACATCTACTCCAGTATCAGCCTCAAGGCGTAGCCGAGAGATTGAGGGCCCTCAGCCTCAAAGCGTAGCCGAGGGATGTTTTTTAGAAGGAGAGGAGTGTAGCAAGTTGCGGCCGATAGGCCGCAACTGCGAAGCGACGACAGGGCGTAGCCGAGGGATCTGCGCGTCTAAAACTCCAATCATTCACGTTCAACTACTTCGACGGGCCACAACTAAAACAACTTTGCCGAAAAGAGAAATAAATTATAAAAAAAAAAAAAAAAGAGAAATGTTTAAAAAAAAAAAAAAAATAAATAAATTAAAATTTTTATTAACTGTAATAGTATTTGAAAAGAAGAAGGTAATAATTGAAACTTAATATGATATTAAAGTAAAAGTACATAAATACAATTCAAAGAGTATTGTTAAAATAAAATTCAGAATAACAAAAATTGGTAAAAATAAATAAAACAAATACTTATGTAGCAAACAGAAAAGGTGAAACATTGTCAAGATTTAAGAGATTTAAATATATTTGCAAAGTACAAAATAACAAAAAAATTGGTAAATATAATTAAAAATAATTGAAACAAATACTTATGTAGCAAACAGAAAAGGTGAAACATTGTCTAGATTTAAGAGATGTAAATATTTGTGTTGAGGGTGAATATTTTGGTAAATATGTATAGTAATTACAAAAAAAATTCTTGAATTGATAAACTTTTTGTAACAATATAAGAAAGTAAACAATTTGGTAGCAGTGATTAAATAATTTGGGTACAGTATTTGATATAAAAAAAAAAAAAAATTGTTTGTAACGTCAGATTAATGTCAAAACAAATCAAACCAGAGCCAGTAAGTAGTGGCGAGATAAAACATGTCGTGTGTTAAACGCGTGTGAAGTGTTAAGTGAAAGTGATAGCGTGTGTTACAAGATTTAGGAGACTAAAAACAAAATTATAAAATTTCTAAACAGGTTATAAATATTTATAATTATATTTCTAGTGGGGCATATGAGACGGTAATTTGTATCACAAATTACTTTAATGTAAATAATTATTTACATATGAATATGTATTTTTATGTAACATTGATTTCAGAGGTTTAATAATTGTAATTATTAATGGTAAATAATAATTTTCGGCTCTACTGAAACTGTTAACAATAACACAATACTGAGGAAAGGGATTGAGTTGTTTATCGTTACCGGGAACCAGGAAGTTACGTCATGTTTCGCGCCTTTTCAGTAAAAAAAGCTTCCAGAACATTCTATAAAAGTAATATGTATTAGTGGTTTTCATTGGATAGTAAAATAGACGCTAATGTTGGCGCGTTTTATTAGCCAATGGTAATTCATTTATAATCTTTAGGTGTATCTTGAGGTAAGCCTATAAATAGTGTAGATTCAAAGCGAGCGTCCCCCAGTTCGGCAAGATTCACGACACACTACACATCGTCACCCAGTTCGGCAGGATTCACGAAGCATTACACATCGTCCGCACATTACACGTTGGCCGCTCAGTTCGTCAAGTTACGCGCAGTGAAAATCATTAAAGATCTAAAATATTACAAAGTCACTTATATACAAAAATTGAAGTACGTGAGTTAAAAGTGAGAAGTTATTACAAACAGTTTCAGTATGGCGATTATCTAGACAAAATCTGTGAAAGTGTTAGTGCACGTGCTCGACAATAAAACATTATAAAATACATTTCTTCACTAGTAATTTTTGGATAAAAGATTCCTTTTCCGCTTCACACCCTGCAAGAATTAAATGCCTACCTAAATAGCTGGCCGGAAGACAATATACATAACCTTAAAACTAATTCATATAGATTGCTACGTCAGAGGGAACTACGAGCCAGACCAACGAATGACGTCACACGAGATGGCTGCATTAGTGAGGTAAACAACATTACGTGAGAAACATTATCCACCACGTGGGGACACAAATACACACTAACACCACTTCAAATTGGCTCCCATACGTGGGGCAGTTAAAGTGAAGCAAATATAAAATACACACTAATTCTACTTCAACTTTATCACAGCTTGTATTTCAGTTTTATCCATTTTGTAGAAAATGTTAATACTAGTTTTGTCATAAACAAATGACCACACTTATGCATCTGAAATGTTACAGCACACGGTATAAAGGATGATAACTAACAACTATTACAGTAACTTGGCCATCTTTACATCTATGAGTCAGGCTGGGAACTTTTAGAATGTCCCTTATAATTGCCAACTCACCATCACGATCCTCATCAAAGGCTCTGAGAATCCGTTTAGTTTCCTGTTCAGTAATTACTTTATTCACATTTATGTCATATTTGGCTAAAAACATTTCAATTTCCATATCTGTGAAATTATTTCTGAAACAAAGAACAAGAAATAGTTTTATCAGTGCAACTTATGCTTTGTCTCAGATTTATACTTCTGATGTTGTTTGCTAATGTTGGTGTGGAATGTTAATTTACAAAAATCTTCACATTTATCAGACTGAAATGGTAGGATTACACTGCTAAGTAAGTTCAAATATAATTATGTTTACTCCAAAGCTTTGGTTGTAATGTATAAAACTGACTTACTTTTTCAATACTTTCCTGACTTCATCGTAGGTAACTTTCATCTCAGTCTTGGGTTTAGCATCAGGTTTCCGTTTTTTGTAACATCCTAGTTTGCGACAAATGTTCTTAAAACCACGCCTTATATAATCAGTCATTTCAATTCCTCTTTCAGCCACTATTTCAGATTTCACCTCAGAATATGTGTCATTGATGATAGCCAGGAACATGTTCTGAAAAAATAATTAAGAACTACTTGTTTACATTAGCTTGTCTTAAATAAGCAAGATGTTTCTCTCAATTTGAAAGTTTATATCTTGACTTAAACGGTTATTTAATTTTTTACACATTATAAATTCAACATTTTGTTCTATTATAAATGTGGTCAAATTATTACACTAAGCATTAACACTCATGTGTTCTTGAATGTGTGCTCCAGCATCAATAATTATTAATCACATTAAGCACTAATCACAGAAGACACAGCTCTGCCCATGTTATTGCATTACATGTGAAAGTTTTTCACTTCTCTCTTACTTTGTCACTGTCTTTTCCTCCCTCCTTCTCTCTCTTTTTCCTTCTCTCTCACTCTCTCCTTTCATCTCTGTCTTTCTGTTCTTCTTCCACTTTCTTCCTCACCCCCTCTATTCCTCCTCTTTTATCCTTCACACTCACTCTTTCCATTCTTCCTCTTAATTAATGTATTAGATAACAAAAATTGCTTTATATATATGATACTATTTTTGTTTCAATTATGCCAACTTGAGTTATGGGAAACATATATTTGTAAATAATCTATGCAATACTTTTTAATAACTACACAGCATTTTAAAATTCTTGACATCTAAAGCTCTACTGAAAATTTCAAGAATTTAAATTAAAAATTGTAGGACATAGAGCATTTTGAATAATGAAAAATGCTGAAAGAAAATAGCTAAGAAAAATGGACTGTTGTTCAGCACTGTTGTTTGCCTAAATAGTATGTTCTCATTAAAATGTATGATATTAAGAAAACAAAAGCATGGAAAGAAAATGTAAATGAGGAGCCATTTTGCAAATGTTGATACATGCAGAAATCAAGATTTTACAGGAACCACATTTTTTATTTTAAACACACAAGAATTTAACAAAACTTTTCACATAAAGCATTCTTTGTTCAGAGGCAATGAAAGTAGGTTAAAAAATAAATATGTGCACTTTTTAATATTGGCCTGTTTTACTCGCAAAAAACCTTGAGCTTTTTTTTTTTTTTTCCAAAACTTGATAGATTCAGTCTTTCTTCATATGTGCCTCATTAGAGTACTAATAAAACTGAACAAAATTAATAATCTTAACATAAAAATATAATTATCACAAAAGCCTAATGAGACACCTCTGCTAGAACAGTTGTAGAAGCCCTTTGCCTCATGCTATTTCGAAATACTGCACAAGTTTCTTAATGTTACTGGTTTTTTTCTTTAGATACCATGTTGATTTCTGGAAGAAGACAGGAATTTAACAGTGTCACATGTTTTAACTCTAGTTTTAGCACACAAACTGCTACTGGACACACTGTATATGCATTCTGTACTTCAAAAGAAACATTATAATGCTTGGAGATGTAGAATCAGACGACTGAAAAATTCAATGCCATAGCCAGGATTTGAACCACGGATCTCCCGGTTCAAATCCCAGCTATGGCATTGAATTTTTCAGTTGTCTGGTTTTACCTTTCCAACCTTGTCCAACACACGGCTTGTGTGGAAGAACAATTAATTCCATTATAATGTTTGGTTGAACTTTTTTTAAGTAATCGCTCACTGCGGAGCCATCTTGGAAGGCAATGTCAATAGGAACATCTTTTGAGCACTCAACTTTAAGTCTAATGCTTTCCAGTCCTTATTGAGGATCTTGACTATGTCATGATTCTTTAATATCATGTAGTAACCACTATCTTCCATTCTTTTGTACTTTTTCTCTGTTTTTCCAAAAACATGATCTGAAGCCATAACAACTGTATATCGGAAAAAATGAAGAATGCAACCAAAACAACTGCTTTGCTCTGAAAAGCTATGATCCTTACCATCACAATGTTGTTCTTGTTCTAATTGGTGCAAGAATCAGAAAACAAAGGGATGGTGGAAGAACCATTAGTTCAAACATTTTTTGTTTTTAGATTTAATAAAACACCTAGTACTATGGATGTGAATTGGTTGCACCCTCTTTGTGACTGAGTTTAGGTCAAAAGAAACGTTTCTCTTCTGTGTCTTTAAATAAATCATGACACATAGTTTGTACATGTTGTACTCACTTGTCTTGCATCAAAAATTTTGCTAAAAGTTTGGTAATGGTTGAATTTTTTGTGCATTAAAACATATTTTTATTACTTTTGCATTATCATACTTCATAATTTTGTAAAATTTGTCTGCATGGAGTTTCTGTAGTCTATACTGGGTCCTAAGTTCATTTTTTTAAGTTTGTCTCTACTTTTATATGCAGAAGGACTACCTTAACAGGAATATGTGAGGGGCAGTTTAAACAATTTGAAACAATGGTAGAATATATGCTAATATTTCAACAAGGAGCATGTCTCAGTTCTAAGTGTCTTCACTTTTTATGGAAATTTACTCACAGTTCTTAACCGAGAGTTCTGGAGCCAGCTATCCTCTACTAGGTTTTCCCTTAGCTTAGTGGCTCTTTTTGCACTTGTATGCCTTTATATCATGTTTTACTGTTATCATAAGATCATCATACTTCTTACCTGCAATATTTCCTCCTCTGCTTTCCTTTTAGTGGTTGTTTGATAGAATGAAATCTGTTTTCCAGGAGAGACAATCAGTCCTTTATGAAACCAGTTATACCTTGGAAACTTGACACATAAACAGGTACTACTCTCCAGTTGTTTTCTTGACACTGTAGTTTATTGATATACTTTGTTTACTTTATGAAGACTCTGTATCCACCATCCTATGTTTTGATGATATAATGGTTGTGAACCTCAGAAGCAATTTGTCCTGATCTGTTTTGCATAATTTCTGTAATTTATTGTGAGGTACGCTAATACCTTCATACACTCACTCTGTCACTTTACACTGCTTAGTACCTTTAGCTTTTAGACTGCATGAAGAGTCTGCTAGTCCATGAGAGCATTTTATGTTTGGCTCATGCTCTGTTGTCTTACGTTTAACTGTATGAGGACCTCTCTCTTTAGTTCTTGATTTTCTAACAGCTACTATTTCCCTGAACCATAATAAATTCACCTCCTGAATGAGTTATTCACTAACAAATGAGAGTGAGAAACTATGCTACTGATCTCCAACCAAGAGAAAAGCCATGAGAGGATTCTACTCTTTGAAGCTTTGCACCTACATGGTTTCAGATACAGATATTACATCAGTACAGTAAATATTAAGTGGAAAACATGAGCTCACATTACAGTGGATGGTTTAAATGTGATGATTTAAGCAACCAATAGATATCCAAGGACTCAAGGATTCATATTTTTCTCCTTGCCTTCTCAGATTTCCTGGACTTTCTTGTGGAATTCAGTAACTGGAATATTATGACACTAAAATACTCTTACTTTAAGCCTTATACTATGCTGAAAACATTTTACTTAAGACTTGTGTATACTTCAAATCAAGAGTCAAGAATGTATCAAGTTTTTTCTTTTGACTACACCTATCGAGTTTCACTAAATCTGATTTTATAGGTTGATTCAGAAGCTAAAAATACATATAGATGCCATACATGAATTTTTTGCATCTATTGACTTTTTCAAAAATGTTCCGCAAATGAGAAAAGAAAGAAAGAAACATATTTTTGTAATTTTTGGTCACATTTTGCTGATGCATTGCTTCCACCTGTATAAAGAAGATACATACCTATATAATTTAATTAGATCTGTAGAAAGACCACTAAAAAGGGTAGATATCCTTAAGTATTAGTTTTTTTAACTCTTTCTGGTAAAATTAGGCATGAGTTACTTTCAACGAAGTAAAATAATTTTCTAAATGTTAGAACTGCACGCTATGTAAATATTATGTTGCATCACATTAGATTGTATTATGATTTGTTGTGAACTGTTCATATGTGATGTTATATTAGGTTATGTTGTGATGTGTGAGATGTGCTATGATTTGATGTACTGGAAACTGAGATGTGGCTATCCCTCTCAGATAAAGATACTGCTTCAGCTACAAACTGTATATTTCATGAAAAATAATTAATGCTTTACAACTTACCAGTAGCACAAAGAATACAAAGAAAATGTAGAGTATGAAGAATATAGGACCAAGAACTCTATTTGCCTTTTCTATTGCAAGATAATCAAAATCTCCCAGAATTGTTCTCAATAAAGTGAAAATGGATGATCCAAAATTTCTGAAATCTTCCACCTGAAAATGTTAATAAACATAAAAGACATGAATTTATTTAAAGGTGAGTCGGAATTGTAACACTAACATCACTTAAGTTTACTCACTTAACATGTTTCGGGAAACCGTTGTTCCCATCCTCAGAAGGTTAATTCGACTGAGTCAGTAAGTGTTAAGTGAGTAAGTTAAGTAAACTTAAGTGATGTTAGTGTTACAATTCCGACTCACCTTTAAATAAATTCAATACACATCACTGTTTCTAGCTTCTTTTCATTACAATATCAACATAAAAGACATGGTTTCTTAAAAGTGTAAAGGTAAAATTTATGTTTAATAATATTGGGAGAGTAAAGATATACTACTTTTTACTCTCTAGCACATATATAGTAGGTAGAGAAGGTAATGCATTCCACTCAAAAACTCAATATCAAGATTTCACCGGAAATACATGTTTTGAGGCCTTCTGAATAAACAAATAAAAAAAAAGCGTTTTTAGTAAAAAGTCTATGTGTGTATGTGTATATGTGTGTGTGTATTTTTCATAAGAATAACTTGTACACCCACTAATAAGAGATAGAGGGTAGAGGAAATCATGTGAATGTAACACATAAGATTTTTCAATATTGTCAGTTGAATAGAAAAAAAATCATTGTGTATATGTGTGTGTGTCTGAGCAGCATAACACAAAAACAGTATTGATTAAAATACCACATATTAAAGATATTTACATGAAAAATAAAATGTACATCTTGAATATTCTGGGAATAGGCTGTGAAGGCCACTTCATTTGGAAGGAATTTTGTATAATCTTGTATAACTGATAAACATTAAGTGTTAGACGAAAATGTACTAGACAAAAAATGTAGATCTTTTTAAAACACACAATTTATTGCAAGTAATTTTTTTGTGGCATATGTCATTCCAGGGCCGTATTTAGAGGGGGGGTTTCTAGGGTTCAAACCCCTCCCGAATTTTCTGACAGTTTTATTTATTTAAATTCATAGCAAACCAATATGGGAAAATGTCATTAGATAACAGTAGGTATATTGCTAATAGCACATTTACAAACAAAAGGGAAACTTAATATCATCGCCTTACATAGGTAAGGTAACCATACATCCCGGTTTTCGAAGCAGTCTCCATGTTTTGTGCTGTAAGGTGGAATATCCTCATTCTGGTGATCTTTTCTTGTCTATATAATGTCTCCAAGGAATTATCTTATCCATGTTACGTCTATATACTATGGAGTAGGTACATCGTAACTGTGTGGGGTACTGTTAAGTTAGATCCACTGTGGAAAACCCTCTGCGAAATTTTTTTCTGGGTACGGGCATGTGTCATTTTCAAGATATCCATTATTAATTGTTTGAATTGTGCAATACTTAAGCCATTCTTTTAAAGTCCTGTCAATTTTTAGATGTTTCTCGCATTGTCATGGAAAGAGTATTACATTTTAAGGCCAGCATATAGCACCCAGTTCTAAAACATTGACCATAGCTATTCCCTTTGTATCTATAACAAAATGTGTAATACAGATATTTCTGATTAAAATGTCGTCCTCCATACTCTAGGGGCACTCTGCTAGTCTGTGGTCCTGAGGTCTGGGTTCAAATCCAGCAGAGGGTGATGGATTTTTTCAGATGTAAAAATCCTTAGCATGACTTCCTTCAGAAGGGAAGTAAAGCCAGTGGTCCCATGTCATAGATTTACAGCATGTAAAAGAACCTCAAGCCCGATAAAGAGTCCTCTGAGCAAAATTTTCAGTCTTTCACGCCCAATATAGAAGGGACACTAAGAACCATAGTACAAGGCGGATTGATAAGTCCATGACTTTGATAAGAGATAGCGTTTTAATCACAGGTTTATTGTTTGCACCCAAGTCTTACATCTATTCTGGGTATAATTGCAGAAAATTCGTCATTTGTTTCTTAGAACATTGTTGAGAGCATCTAAAATAAGCAGATGTGTGTTGCTTCATAGAAAATGGAGAAAAGTGAATTTTATGTTCTGATAAAGCAAGCACTATTTTTTGCATGGTAAGATGGTGAAGGAAACAGAAGAAAAGCTGAACAAGTATTATGGAGACTCTGCTCCATCACATGGCGTGGTTCACAGAATTTTGATGTGGCTATTAAGCACAAGAAATGCCATGTGCACAGGACAGCTGGTTGAAGTCACAGCAGAAGAAATGGTGAAAAAAGTTCACAATATTGTGTTGGCAGACCGCCGAGTGAAAATCCGTGAGATAGCCAAGACTGTAAACATCTCGAGGAAATGAGTGTATAACATTCTGCACGACTTTTGGGTATGAGAAAGCTGTCAGCAAGATGGGTGCCATGACTGCTCACAGTTGAGAACGAGCGGAATTGTGTGACCATTTCACAAAGATGTTTGAACATGTTCCAGCGCAACCCAAATGAGTTTTTGCAGCATTATATCATGGTTGATGAAACTGGGATCCACTACTATCAACCTGAAACCAAAGAATAATCAAAACAGTGGATTTCCTTTGGTAAATCTGCTCCAAAGAAAGCAAAAACCATTCCGTTGGCAGGAAAAATCATGCAGCTGTCTTTTGGGATTCACAAGGGGTGATAGACATCCACTACCTGGAAAAGGGTAAAATGATCACAGGTTCATATTATGCCGCAATGCTGGATCAGTTTCACAAGGAAATGTTAAAGAAACAATCCCATTTGGTGAAGAAAAATGTTCTCTTTCACCAGGATAATGCACCCACACACAAGTCAGCCATTACCATCGCGAAATTTGTGGAACTGGGCTATGAACTGCTACCGAGAGAACCATATTCTCCAGATTTGGCTCTGAGTGACTTCTTCTTTTTCACAAACCTGAAAAATTGGCTCACTGGGAAGAAATTCACGTTCAGCGAACACATCATGGCAGAAACAGCTTCATATTTGGCAGATTTCGATAAACCATATTTTTTGGAAGGGTTAAAAAAAAAATTGGAGAAATGTTGGACAATGTGTATTGAATTAAAAGGAGACTATGTTGAGAAATAAAATTGATTTTATGGAAAAAATTGTTATTTTCTTTAAAAAGTCACTGACTTATCAATCCACCCTCATAGTTAAAGAACATCCATAAATAAAAACTCAGTTTAAATTTAAAATTTTTTTTATTAAAATGAGATAGAAAATAAACATTTGTAAGAATAATTTTGTATACCCACTAATAAGCTATAGAGCATAGAGAAAGTCATATGAATATAACACATTGATTTTTCAATATTGTCATTTGAATGGAAAAAATCATTGTCTAACCCACATCAAGAGCTTGTAACAGCACATAGAGGAAGATTTTCTTATGTGCAAACACCTAGGATTGCCAGTTCCTTGTTATAATCTGAGTTTATTAAAGAGTTTAATCCTGTATTACGATGCAATGAGCTGGAACAAGGTACCTACTCTGATTCCTGGCCACTTAATATTCCTGGTTCAGACACACCCATGGGGTTGCAGATTTCTCAGCCCTAAATAGGAACAGTGCCCACTCAGTAAAGGGGCTGTCTTACAGGTATGGTAGTAGCTATTGTAATACTAGTACACAATAAAACCTTAAACAAATAACTGGAAAGTTAAAATAAATAAAACATCATAAAATTTACATAAACAATTAATAAAAATATTTGGCAGGTAGTGTATTTTATTACTTGGTATTTCAAAGTATCCTATTGTATCTATCTAAATAGATCAACATGGTAGGTGTAATAATGCTATATGTTTTGAACAACTACATACCTACCTACCTATAATGTTATAATTCCTTTTATACATTTCCAAATATTATGATTTGATATACCACATTATACTATAGGGTATGAATTGTACTTAACACTATTTTTTTAGGGGGGATATGTCACATTTAGATTAACAAAACTTAAAGATACAAACTGAATTAACAATTACAGTACTTATTAAAATTTTAATAAATGTGTTTATATTACCTGTGTTAATTTACTTACTTCAATATTTTTGTATTCCCCAAAATTTTGAATTCTCCCCTTAAAATGTTCCTGATGGCACAACTTATACTATGATTCCCACCCATGCACGATCCTGTAACAAGTATACTGAAATTGAGAATTTGGGAAATAATGCTTGTTCACACTTTTGTGTCATAGGATCTTGGCCAACAGACTACTTGTATAACTGTTCTGGAGTCTGAGAAGATCACCATTTTCTGAAGCATGTCTTTTCTTGCTAGTAAATTTTGGAGGGAAATTTTTAATTTCCTATAAACTTAATTTTAGTTGTTCCTATAAGTTTATTTTTTAGGGTTAGAAGTCACACACAGCAAGATATGGGGAATAGGGGGCCATAACCCCTTAGAAATTATCCTGTCATCAAACACCACTATTTATATCTTTCAAGGAGTTTTGGGCAGTATGGGCGTTGAAAGAATCCTGTTGAAAATATACATTTTTCTCTCTCTCTCACTATCTGACATTTGATAAAATGGTGCAAGAATATTCACAATACAGATGTTTGCATAAGCTTTCACTTTTGAGATGCACACAAAAACTTCAGTCTTTACAGCATGAATAGAAGATAGCAATTGACAGTTGATATTCACAGCCAATCAGTATAGCCTTGAGTGGGTCATTCATTGCTAGTGAACTAGCTGAACTATAATAAGATCATTGCAGTGCAAGTGAACCACACATACATGGGATATGAGGCCAGACCAGTAAATGACTGCTCTGTATAAGAGGGTTAGGCGAATACAGTAATCTTAAGCGATAGTCAAGTCTTGTAAGAGTGGGTTGCTATGTGTTGGCTTTAAAATTCATCTCTTTGCAGTCTAAGAGAGAGAAAAAAAATGAATGATGATTTTCCACTTGAGAAAAGTATAAGTACCTATTTGAAAATTTAAATCAATAACAATGAATATATTAGAAATGGTTAATGCCACAAAAATATTTATTTAGCATAAATTGTGTGGTTTAACAAACTCTAAATTTTTGTGAAGTAAGATTTTATCTATCTCTTATGGTTTATCAATTATACAAAAGGCATTCAGAATGAAGACTTCACAGAGTATTCTCAGAAAATTCAAGATACATATTTTATCAGGAAAATATCTTAAACATATAGTATTTTAATCGAAATTGTTAGAGTCATTTTGAGAAAATAAAAAATAACAAAAAAAATTTCAATGTAAAGGGTAGTTTAGATTGGGGGGTGTTTCTTGAAAGTCTTTGTGTCATATCTTTGGAAGATACATAACTTAAACACCAAGTTTGTTACTTATTGGACTTGTGCTGTTCACAGATATACACATACACATCCACGCCACAGATCTTTTTCTAAAAATGCTTTTTTCAGGTTCAGTAGGCCTTAAAACATATATTTCTGGTGAAATCTCAGTATTGAACTTCTGGATGGAATACAATACCTTTTCTACTTACTGTATGCATGTAGTACAGAAAATAAAAATATATAATAAACTTCTATGTAATATGAAAGAATATAGTATAAATAAATTTAAAAATGAATTAACAAATTGGCTGACCAGTAAAGCTTTCTGTATAACAGAAGAATTCATCATGGATTAGTCAGATAGCCAGGCTGCACTTAAGGCTTTAAGTGGGTAGTCATAAGGTAATGCCAGGACTGGTTTTATACTGCCTAAACTTGCTCACAAGCTTGACAGAATGAAGTTCAATTCATCTGATCATAGTGGTATAGAGGGAAATGAAAAAAACTGATGAACTTGCAAGACAAGGAGGAGCTTTGCAATTTATTGGACCAGATCTGGCTGTAGGAACATCTTAAGGTTTAGTAAGAGGGGCTATTAAGAGCTGGTACAAAGTAAAACATAAAACCTGGCTTAAAACTCCAGGAAACAAACATGGCAAGCTATTTATTAGAAAACCATGTAAGAAAAGAGTTTAAAGCTTACTTAAACATAACAGTCTTCAGCTGAGAACAATTATTGCATCTTAACATGATGGAAGTGTTTCAGGGTAACTTGGATTGCAGATTGTGCAAGAAAGAAACTGAAACAGCCCAGCACATTATATGCTTCTGTGTGGCTTGGCTCAATGTCTTGGCTTTGGGAAAATGTTTTTAGACCAGAAGAATTTTAAACATATCTGTTATGAGACTGTATTCCTTGGTAAAGAGTACAGGCATAATGAATTGGCTTAAAAACAATACAGGTAGCATAAAAGCCCAACTGAAGTGCATCCGGAGCAATGACAGAACTCTATATTGAACAAGAAAAGACAAGACATACACTATGTGATCAAAAGTATCCGGACATATGTTTTTCATCTTAGGTGCATTGTGTTGCCACCTACTGCTTGGTACTCATTATCCACGACCTCAGTAGTCATTAGACATCGTGAAACAGCAGAATGGGACGCTCTGTGGAACTCACGGACTTCGAACGTGGTCAGGTGATTGGGTGTCACTTGTGTCAGAAGTCTGTATGCAAGATTTCCACACTCCTAAACATCCCTAGGTCCACTGTTTCTGATGTGATAGTGAAGTGGAAACGTGAAGGGCCATGTACAGCACAAAAGCTTACAGGCCGACCTCGTCTGTCGATTGACAGAGACCGCCAACATTTGAAGAGGGTCATAAAGAGTAGTAGGCAGACATCTATCCAGACCATCACACAGGAATTCCAAACTGCATCAGGATTTACTCCAAGTACTATGACAGTTAGGCATGAGGTGAGAAACCTTGGATTCCATGGTCGAGCAGCTGCTCATAAGCCACACATCATGCAGGAAAATGCCAAACGACGCCTTGCTTGGTGTAAGGAGCATCAACATTACATGATTGAACAGTGGCAAAACGTTGTGTGGAGTGATGAATCACGGTACACAATGTGGCGATCCGATGGCAGAGTGTGGTTATGGCGAATGCCCAGTGAATGTCATCTGCCAGTGTGTGTAGTGCCAACAGTGAAATTCAGAGGTGGTGGTGTTATGGTGTGGTTGTGTTTTTCCTGGAGGGGGCTTGCACCCCTTGTTGTTTGGCGTGGCACAATCACAGCGCAGAACTACACTGATATTTTAGGCACCTTCTTGCTTTCCACTGTTGAGGAGCAATTCAGGGATGACAATTGCATCTTTCAACACGATTGAGCACCTGTTCATACTGCACAGGCTGTGGCAGAGTGATTACACGACAATAACATCCCTGCAATGGACTGGCCTGCACAGAGTCCTGACTTGAATCCTATAGAACACCTTTGGGATGTTTTGGAACGCCAACTTCATGCCAGGCCTCACCGACCTACATTGATACCTCTCCTCAGTTCCGCACTCCATGAAGAATCGGCTGCCATTCCCCAAGAAACCTTCCAGCACCTGATTGAAAGTATGCCTGTGAGAGTGAACGCTGTCATAAGGCTAAGGGTGGGCCAACACCATATTGACTTCCAGCATTACCGATGGAAGGCGCCACGAACTTGTACGTCATTTTCAGCCAGGTGTCTGGATACTTTTGTTCACGTAGTATATGAGTCATTTCACATCTAACCGAACACACATAAAACATCACTTTGTTGGAATTTTCTGAATTTTAGTTTACTTGTTCTACACATAAAATAAATGGACATGTATTTTATGTTTTGTGGGAAATCAAATTATTTTAGGATTTACAGTGTACTTAACATTTTTCTTATTTGCACACAATATTACGTAAAATAATTTATTCTCGGAATACAGAATGGTCAGGAATAATAACAATACATTGTTTTGCAGATAAAAACATTGTGGTTTTCCTTATATAAAATACTATTTTTTCAGAATAAGAAAACAATAACTTTTTTAAGTCTGAATGTTTTAAACTGCAATATCATATTTAACCCCCTAATATTAAAATCTGGAAAAAATACAGGAGAAATCTGTGATATATTTTGTTTTAAATCTGTTAATATCAGGATGGGATCTTCCTTAGAAGTATGGTTTTAAACAGTTTATTTGTGTTAGCATGTAGGGTTTTAGAGCAGAGACTGCTGACTGAGAGCTTTACACTGCAGCAGCACACCACACCGGCAGATGTGGTTTTACATAGTATGAATGTGATAGGCTATCACTTCCGGTGTTCGATATAACTTAGCACCTGGAATCTGATATTCTATAAAGCCTCTCTCTGCTGTTTCATTTTAAATGTTACTTTATGTTCAGCTTTTTGCATTAGAAGTTCATTCTTAGCTCTGTGATTTCTGAAAATGCATAATGAGTGAACTGAAGAAACATAGCTATGACTATTGCTTCAATCCATATAATGTTTCCAAGCATAACACAAGACAGAATTCATTAAGCTTAGTTACCCACAATATGCTTAAAAACATAAAATGGAGAACTTAACTTTGTCACCAGACCTAAAACTATGCAATGCGTGTCCAAAAAAAAAGTGCTAATCCAGAAGTGGTTTTGAACATAGTGCCCATTTTAAGGCAAGATACAGCAATGCGAAAGGGATCCCTGGTAACTTAGAGCTAAATTCATTTATTCCATCAACCAATAATGCAATAACAACCAGATGGTATTCACTTGAGCCTGAAGGGTGAAAAGTACACATTTAAATTGTAGTTAAGTTGCCTCCAATAGGATAAGATTGAAAGAAAGTTCAAATGTTACTCAACTGTATGTCAAGTTTAAGTTACATGTGAACTAACTAGTGCAACTCAAGTGCTGTGAACAGTTGACAAGGCATCCAATGACAGACTGCTGCTGCTGCTGCCACTCTGCGGCCGCGCTGCGCTGGGATCCTGTAAGGCACTGCTTTCTAATTTATTTTATTTAAAGTTAACTATACATGATCCCATCTTTGTTTTATGTAAATATATACAAACAACTACAACAAATTTATTTATAATTTTTATAGAAATTTAAACTTGGGGGTTAATAGGTACATATAGTTTTTAAATGTTTGGATTTTAAAAGTTGATGTAAATAGTTAATTGTATCAATTATAATAAATACTAAAAAAAAAGATTTTATATTAAGCTTTGCATTGCACTTTATAGCATAATTTTATCACATATCATCTATGAGATATTCTAATTTAAAGGCAGAGAGTGTACTGCTTTTCATAAGTTGGATTGTGCAATATTTTTAAAAATATTGCAATTTAAAAAAATAAGAATTTAAAACATAATTCACTTTGTTTTTGTAATCCATGGACAAAATTTGAAGTGAATCAGAGACATGATGGCCAGATTTTGTGAAAATTTGTGCTACTTGACGTGGAATGTCTCATATCAAAAGAATACAATATTCTTTTGTATATTGTATTGCACAATGTATGCTCATGTAATATTTTGTAAATAAGTGATCTTGTAATGTTTTATTCAAATAAAGCATTATAGTTAATGTAATGTTATTTAAAAAAAATTAATTTGTTTAGTTGATATTGGTGATTTATAATATTTTAATCACAGTTTTAATAATAGTAGTTTATATAAAATACTGCAATATTTTATTGCACAATGCATGTTTGCATTTTATATTCTTGTATAAACCATCCTATTGCATCTTTGATGGATAATGGCTGAATAAATGATTGACTGATTGATCGATCGACTGATTGATTGATTGGAAAGGAACCAAGTTCTATATTTGATGCAGTAATTTGTATCACAAATTATTTAAAAGTAAAGAGTGATTATAGTATGAATATGCATTATTATGTGACATTGATTTGAGATGTTTGTTGATTGTAATTATTGTTGGGAAGTAAGTTTATACTGCCTTACTGAAACTGACAATAATAGCGTGCAATAATGCAGCAAGGGGGTGAGCTGTTTATCATTATTGGAAACGAGGAAGTTACGTAATGTTGGCGCGTTTTTCTGTAGAAATTGCTGGAACATTTCCCTAGAGCATATGTATTCATAATTTTCATTGGATATAAAAATAGACGCTAATGTTGGCGCATTTTATTAGCCAATTGTAGCTCAGTTATAATCTTTAGGCATATCGGGGTGTATGAGTATAAAAGAGCTAGGTTACAGATAGACCCCGTCAGTTCATAAAAAATCTTTGTACATTACACGTCGTCTTCAGTCCGCCAGTTCGTCGAAAATATTTGTATGCTACACGTCGCCTTCAGTCCGTCAGAAACATTTGTAAAGTATACGTCAGCTATCGATTCGCAAGTTACGCGTAGCAGAGTTAGGAAAATTCTCAAGTGTTGTAAAGTTAATTATACAAAAGGTTGAAGTAAGTGAATTAAAAGTGATCAGTAAGAAGTTATTATAACAGTTTCAGTTTGGCGAGTGTCAAGATCAATGTGTAAATTGTGATAGTGAATGTGTTCGACAATAAAAAGTGTAAAACAAATTCTTTCATCAGTGTTATCTTTGGATAATAGACTCCTCTCCGTTTACACAACCTGAATAAAGAGATGTGCTCGACCAAAAAGATCATAGCTAGCCGGAGGACAGTGAAACAAAATTAAATAAAATAACAGTAGCATTCTTTCAAACAAAAAAACTAATACTGCCGCAAATTGCTAACACCAGTTGGAGCTACAAACCTAACAAAGAATTACGTCACAAAATGGCATCACCACGTGAAGTAAACACACATACATAAATAACATTATAAATTTACCATCGCAAATTGGCTCCCAAATGTGGGGCTCAATAAACAAATTAAAAATAACATTAAACCACTTCATATTTTATATTTCATTATGAAATGTGTCTGGAACACTGCTATGCTTATCTTTGCTTGCTTAACCCTCTTCTCTACGCAGAACTTGCATTGTATGCATTCTGGTGGCAGACCCTGCATAACAACTTTATGCCATGTTGTTGCATGTCTATCTGATGGTCAACATAAGTAATTTTGTTAATTTTGTTGGAATCTGTCTGGACTATATCTAGGGAAATTTAAATTTAGCATACTAGCAGTAACATTCTGCTTTTTGCTGAAACATTAACACCAGGTGCTAGGTAAATCATTTATCAGCACAGAAAATAAGCAATACTGAATGGACACAAAGGATGACATTGCAGTGCTGCCACCAAAAAAGTGTTATGAATACTTCTGTATATAAAGTAAATAGTATATAGATAAACGTAATAAGTTGTTATCACTAGTGTTTGTCTTCAATACTGTGTATTTTTCACATAAGTTAAATGACTTAGAAATTTTGAAGATTTACCTTTGTACCAAACAGCAAATATCCTAGTTGAGCAAAAGCAAGGAATACAATGAAAAACATGAAGCCAAATCCAATTATATCTGTTGCACACTGAAACCAGCAGAAAAATACATTTGAAAAGTAGTTATATACTGCTATAAAAGTGGTTATAAAGGAAACAATATGCAGGACCTATGAAACTCACAGCTTAAGTATGGATTTTTGTCTGGTGTAAAGTCTTCAGAGTGACATAACAAAATATACTTTTACACACTTTTTATAAGGTATACACTATTTTTTTCTTTTCTTTTTCTGCAGGCTCTGACTTTCATTGCTAAATAACTCATTTATCAAACCATTAAAATATTAATTGGTTTGGGCAACTCAGTGATTAATAAAGTTGTGGAATCATTCATTGCCATAGTATTAACTAGCAGCAAACCAATTTTATCTCTGAAGAAAAGCTATACAAAATTGAAGGTAGTCAATATAAAATGCTTTTAAAACTGTGTTTTCTAGGAAAGAGTGAATTATACTTACTCGAGATAATGTCCTGCTTAGTTGAGACATTGTTTTGTTGAAGGATACATACTTAAAAAGTTTCACCCAGGCAAAAAATACAAGGAATGCAATAGCATCATTATAATGTGACTGCCACAGACCAAGGAAATCAAAATTGGCATATCTGCTTACAGTAAGAAGATGAGACAGCATTGGTGTGATCACCAAATACCTATACACATTCATTCCAATAATGACATAGCCAGTCTGTAAGCAAAAAGGTTCTTATGTTAAATGTTATGTAAGTGGTTTAAAACAATCATTATAAGCAATTGATGTATATTGTAAAGAATGGAGGTTAAAAGTGAATCAAGAGAAAACACAGATTGTGGTTTTCAAAAAGGGGGGAAAATTAGGCAAATATGAAAAGTGGAAGGGAGAGAATAAAGATTACAGGGTAGTGTGTGACTGTATCTATTTAGGAGTAAAAATAGATGGAGGTAATAAATGGGAGAAACAAAAGAAGTTTGCATTGGCAAAAGGTAAAGGGGCGATGGCAGCAATTAGAAGCTGCAAATATAAAGTACCTAATATAAATGTTAAATGGCTGGAAAAAGTTTATGAGATGGTTGTGGAGGCTAAATGATGTATGGTATAGAAATATGGGGATTAGATAGAGGATGGGAATGTATGGATGTGGTGCACAGGATGTTTTGTAGAGAAATACTAGGGCTACCGAAGTCAATTGTAAGACAGGTAGCACAACTAGAGATGGGCAGGGTGACAACTAAGGGGAAGATAATGGAAAGAGCTTTGAAATTTTGGTTCAGAACTTTAAATCTAGGAAAAAGTAATGTGTTAAAACAATGTATTGAATACCAAGAGAATAGCTTAATGAATGATGGATGGGTAAGTAAATTACGGAATATTTTGGAGAAAAATGGGTTAGGAGATATATGGAGAAGGAGAGAAAATAACGTAAAACATTTTTGGAAAAAGGCAAGGAAAAGACTGGAAGATATAGAAATACAAATCATGTTCAGTGAGATTGCCGAAAAGAGCTCATTAGTTTATTATAGGCCAATGAAAAATACATGGGATAGGGAAAAATATATAGACATAGTAAATAAAGAAGAGAGAGAATCTATTGCATGGTTAAGAACCGGAGCATGGAGGCTAAAAGGGCTAAGACAGGGTATTCCTCAGAACCAATGTTTGATATGTGGTGGTAATGAAGACACTGAACACATAGTATTTAAGTGCCAAGGAAAAGAAAATTGAAGAAAAGAATTTTTTAATAAGAAGTGGTTGAAGGGGGATAGAAATACACTTATGATTGAAATGATATGCAAGGACGCTAGAAGCATTGGACAGTTTTTGTGTAAAGTAAAAAATAAATGGCTTTGACAGTGGAAAGAGAAAAGTAAGAGGTAGTGCATCTTACTTTGAATGGAAAACTATAGTGAATGTGTGATGGTTAAGTAATCAATAAATGGAAAGTGAAAAAAAAAAGTGGAAATGGGACATGAAAAAAAAAACAAAAACTGAAAAAAAAGAGCAAGATAATTTAGTGACAAGAGATTGTAAAATGTAAATAAACTGTAGTGATTGTCTACTGAATAAGTGACCAGGGTCAAAATGTAGTAGACAATCAAATTTGTAAAACTCTTAGCACAATAAATACTATACTATACTATTATATCATCTCAGAGCAAGATTGTACTAATAAATCTATATAAAATTAAAACAATATCATTCTTTGTAATGTAGCAATTACACTTGCATTGGTCATTGTTAAAATGGGATATGTTACAAAAACAATGTTTCAAGAAAAATACATATAAATGCCTTATTTTTATGAACTCTATTATCTTTTATTATCTTTTTTAATGAATGCAGAATGACAGAATAATACATTTCTTATCTCTCTGGTCTCTCACATTATTTAATGGAATAGTGGTTATAAACCACTGCTTTAAATATCTGCTTTAAGAATATTTTTCCTTGTTCCCTTCCACTTTCATCACTGCTGTTTTCATTTTGGGCCTGGGTTTTATTCACTTGTCATTTTGGCCATAACTGCAACTTTGTGTAGAAATCTAACCAGCAACATAAGGAGAAAGAGAAAGTAGATCATCTAATTTCTTTCTTTTGATCAGAATTGGTTCAAATCGGTAAGTTCTCATGATTGGCAAAGTGAAACTGCATCATAGTTTTTGATAGGTATATTGTGTCCACATAAACTCAGTTTTGATTAAAATAACATGCATACCGTTTTAACAAGAAAGCAATTAAGTTTATCAGCATGTTTGCATTTGAATTATGCATGATCAATGCATTCAGGTTCATTCCATTTGTGTATTTGGTTATTGCCATCATGTGTTATCAACATTGCTGTTTCTCAGGGTCTTTGTTATCTGTGATGCTTTCTTAAAGTTGTTGTTTTGATAAGTTCCAATATTAGAGGCAGGAATTGAAAAGTATTTGTGAAGGGAATTTGTAAGCCTTATAGCCAGTATTGCCTCAGGGTTTCAAAACAATATAAATTTTCTGAAAATATATTCTCAAAATTAGTTTGAAACACATGATTGAGGAATGGATTTCCTCTGTGAATTTTTGTTTAATGTATGGCTTGTTTATAAGATATATGCAATCTAAGTGGATATTTATTCAGAGATAACACATCTGCATTGTGTGATAATCATACTTTGTCTTTCCTATCTCCTATCCCTACCAAACTTATTCCAGAAATATATTAATTTTCCATCTAATTGCCTCACTAAATCTCTTAACATTCTTAGTTATTCATCCTTATATTAACCTTTGACAGACTTATTCCTATGTATGTGGTATTTAGCATAATTTTTCACTTACTCTTATGGAATAACCAGTCATGCGAAGTCTTAATTGTTCTCTTCAATGTTTAACCAACAATTAAGAGATGCGTATGGCAAAACTAACCAAGTATACTTTGTTTATTAGATTACATTATCTCAGCATACGTATGTGATTTGGAATCAGTTATACTTGCCATATGAACATGAAATAATGCTTGGTTATTATTTCTTTGAATAAATATTCTTTGCTATACATATCAAATCATGCACTTTTTGCTTTTTATGTTATTATACTATAAGGTAGACATTAAATACTGTTTTAAGAACCAATTTTGACCTTTTCACTGTTAGCAAAGGATATATCCGAGTATTGAAATTTCTTATTCTTGGGACTACACAGCAAAATATTCATATTTACAAACAATTAATTATATCAATTTCCATTCAACTTCATAAAGAGAGGTATTTACCTCCAAGACATGTTTCGGAAGCAACTTACTTTCATCCCCAGCTATGTTTGATTGCAGTGTGAAGTCAAGTGGAAATTGTTAAGATTAAGTGTTTGTAAATATCTAAGTGTATATATTTCGCAAATGTTAATAACAAATACTTCAAAAATTAAATTGAGTTTTATTTATAGATGCTCTTTAACTACTGTGGTCCTTAGCATGCCATTCTATATTGGACGTGAAAGACCGGAAATTTTGCTCAGAAGCCTCTTTA
Organism: Deroplatys truncata; assembly: GCA_030765065.1. NCBI lineage: Eukaryota > Metazoa > Arthropoda > Insecta > Mantodea > Mantidae > Deroplatys > Deroplatys truncata. The sequence goes on from CM060984.1 coordinate 102,367,129, forward strand.
TCAGGCTTGAGGTTCTTTTACATGCTATAAATCCACAACATGGGACCACTGGCTTTATCTCCCTTCCGAAGGAAGCCATGCTAAGGATTTTTACGCTCCAAAAAAAAATCCATCTCCCTCCGCTGGGTTTGATCCCACAACCTCGTGAACTAGAAGCTAGCATGATAACCACTACACCATGGAGGATGACAACAAATGCTTCGGTTATTCATTTGAATTAAGTTAAAAAGCAGAACACTCGCATTAATTGTATCTTCAGCTGCCTCACAAAATAATATATATAAAGTGCCAAACCCATAAACACAGATCTATCAGAGGATAGTATATCCCAGAGGTAAAAGAAAAGAAATCAATCACAGATGATGACCATTAATTGCATTAATTAATAATCCATCAATTACATCTTCAGCTGCAGTCTATGATATGTGAAACATGTCCTGCTTTTGAATTATTTAATTAATAAAGATAAATGAAGCACTTGCTACTAACTTCAGTTTCTACTTATTTTGGACATAAGTATCTGTCAAATCACTATCTTTTATCCTGCTCATTATCTGCATTGGTTAAATTTCTTCCCTTGTAGCTCTAGAAAGTATAATCTACCCTCTGAAAGATTTATGTTTATGATTTTACCACCCCGCTTTTTTGTACTTTTATTGTGGATACAGGTATGATTTTTTATTTTCTTATTTATACACTAAAGTGCCCGTTTTTGCATGCATATTACATGTCTCATTTACATTTTCCAGTGAGCCTGCTAACTTTGCTGAATGTTGATATGGCTTGTATTGGCTTTCTGTGAATAGCATGGTGTGACAAGCAGAATGTACAGTAAGACCTATTTCAGTTATACAGGGTGGAAGGTAACCTAAGATCATCCCTGAACAGGATGAAAACAAAATAATAAATAAAACAAAAAATCTTAGTGCAGTGTTGCTGTTTTTAAAGTAGTTTTTGAGAAAAAAGCAAAAATTGCTTAATATTAACTCTATTTTAAATGAAGATTTTAAGAAACTTAAATACTTTTTCAAATATTTCTTAGAGGAGATTGAAAGATAAATATTTTCTGCATTTTTAAATATATTTTGTATTCAAACAATTTTCACCCTTACTATTATTATAGGCTTTTGAAATTTATTTCATTTGAATCTGCATCATTAGCCACATAACATAACAACATTTTAAGATTGAAAGAAATGCACTTCAGCTGTTTGTTTATAAAGAAACACACTTCAGCTGCAGTTTATTGAGCTTATGGCTTGTTTTTGAAACAGTGGCTTATCGGTTACAAAATGGGTCACTTTACTAATGTTGAGTATCTTAAAATGATACACATTTACAGTGAAACACATCGTAATGCAGCAATTACGGCAAGAATTTATTGAGAAAGATTTCCAAATAGACCAGCACACATCATTTGTTTTTATCTGTCAAAGAGTTCTAGATACAGGAAGTGTATCTCCTCATGTTGAAGGAGTTGGTCAAAGAAATGTTGCACAAGAAGGAGAAATTCTTCACTTGGTGGAAGAAGATCCTGGAAGCAGCAGCCATGGTATAGCTCGCACTATAGGCATATCCCATTGGACTGTTTTGAGAACATTAAAAGAAGAATTGCTATGCCCTTATCATACTCAGTGCATCCAGTATCTTTCTGAAGCAGATTATGCACCAAGGGTAGCATTTTTCGAATGGTTTCTTCAATAATGAGGGGACTTTCCCCTTAAGATTCTTGCAGTGGATGAAGCAATGTTTATCAGAAATGGAGTAACTAATTACCATAATGCATACATCTTACGACAATCCACACACAATAAGACAAGGTAGCTTTCAGCATAGCTTTTCTGTAAATGTTTGGGCAGGAATCATAGGAAACACATTAATCATTCCATAGATTCTTCCTTGGGTTTTGAAAAGAGTCATCTATCTCCAGTTTCTTCAAGAAATGTTACCAGTTCTGTTTGAGGATGTTCCCCTGGCAGTAAGAAAAGATATGTGGCTATTACATGATAGCACACCTCTGTACATAATTACAGCTGTGTGTGGCCATATATGCAGCACTTAAGTAGAATGCTGAATTGATTGGAATGGATCAATAAGATGGTTGCAAAAATCGCCAGATCTAAATCCATCAATTGTTTTCTTTGGAATGATGTGAAAACTCACATATCTTTACAGAAGTGCCTGATATGAAAACATTGCAAGAGAGAATACTTGAAACAAAGGAAGAAAAAAACCAACCCAGACATACTTCGTAGAGTGCAGCAGAATTGGAGAAAACATTGTGAAGCATGTGTGTTGGTAAGGGGTGGACATTTTGAACAATTTCTCTAAACATTAAAAAGAAGTTCTCATTGATTTTCTGCTCTTGTCTTGCTTTAATTATTCACAGAGCCTTATAATTCACGAAGAAAGAGAGCTTAATCTTATAACTTGGTTTTCTCAAGTTTTTATTGACGTTTATAAAGAAGTGTTCCTATTAATATATTGCATATTGTTGTAAATGCTTCCTCAGTTCAATATTCTGTATAATATTTAGGTTATGTTGTAGTCATTATAGTTTTCTGTTTATTTGTACACTGGGAGTGTTTATTTGTTCATTACCATAGCAGCAGAAGCTGAAGAATTGAAAGTTAACCTGTTGAATTTGCTGTGTTACAATATTATGCAAAATAAAATAGTAATTATCTCAAGAATGGAAAGCTCTGTGGAAAAACTTTATTAAGGAAAAACACTCAAATGAATGTGCTCTTTCATAGTTTTAAAGGATAACCATAGGTCACCTTCCATCCTGTATACTGTGTGCACTACGAGGTGTGATCAAAAAGTTTCTGGAATGATGTCATAAATACTGCACAACAGTTTGTTTTGTCTAATCTGCACTGTCACCCTCGAAGTAGTATCCTTGGGAGTTGATATACTTGTTCCAGTGCTTCTGCCACTGCTGGAAGCACCTCTGGAAGTCCTCTTCTTTCAACATGTTCAGAACCTTCTGCGATTCGCGATGGATGACATCAATGGCCTCAAAACGGTGTTCTCGGAGCCGCATTTTAAGTCGCGGGAAAAGAAAAAAGTCTGCTGGTGCCAAATATGGAGAACAGGGGGATGGGGAACAGTATTAATCCTATTTTCATGCAAAAATTGGCGAACAGAAAGGGCTTTATGCGCGGGCGCATTGTCATGATGCAGAAACCAGTCACCACTCCTCCATTTTTCTGACCGTTTGCGTCGCACATTCTCCCTTAATCTTTGCAATACTTGTTTGTAGAACACTTGATTCACTGTTTGAGCCTGTGGCACAAATTCTTTATGTACAATGCCTTTAATGTCAAAAAACATAATCATCATTGACTTCACTTTGGATTGAACTTGTCTGGCCTTTTTCGGGCATGGAGATGAAGGAAGGACTCTTCCATTGTGAAGATTGTTGCTTCATTTCTGGATCGTACCCATAAATCCATGTTTCATCACCAGTAATAATTTTCTCCATAAACTGAGGGTCATTTTGTAGCTGTTCTTTAAGATCTGTGCAGGCAATCACATGGCTTTCCTTTTGGTCATTTAAGCAGGTGGGGCATGAACTTGGCGGCAATTCTTCTCATATCCAAATTGTCTTTCAAAATGCTTTGAACACTTCCAAAGGAGAGTCCTAATGAGTCAGAAAGTTCTCTTATTGTAATGCGCCTATCATTTAAGACCATTTCCTTCACCTGATTGATATTTGCATCAGTTTTGCTGGAATAGGGTCGCCCCAAACGATCTGCATCTTTAACTGATGTCACACCACTTTTAAATTTCGAAAACCACTCAAATGCTTGAGTTTTGCCCATAACTTCCTCTCCATAAGCTGTTCTTAACATTTCATAGGCTTCTGTTGTAGTTTTACCGAGTTTAAAAAAAATTATGTTCATTCTTTGTTCTTCGTAATCTGACATCTTTGCTATGCGAAAAAATTGCAGCACATGCAAAACATATGTTCACTTCAGAGCGTCTACCTCATCACTGCATGGTCACAGGAAGTCACGTTGCCTCTCATTTTTATCGGGGAGGAACCTGCATGTACAGTCTGGGTAAGAATTAAAGAAATCTCAGCGTCAGTATTGTTGTGAAGCCATTCCAGAAGCTTTTTGATCACACCTCGTAAATTAAACTGTTCACTAAAATAAGAGCTGAAGCTTTCCTGGCGACGAACATACTCATGAACAAACTGTACACTGTTCATAATGGCTAAGACTGGAGGTTCCCTCTTTTCTCACTGCATAGCAGTAAGTGAAACATAAAATTTTGAGGTAGAAAATGAAGCAGTATTGTTTGCACCAAAGCTGCGAATCTGCACAACTAGATGTTTTCTAGGTTGTAAATTCAAAAGCAGCTGTGCAAGCCATAGCCACAAAATCACAAGTACCAGTAAAAAAACTAACTACAAGGCAGAAACAGTCCAACTGGGCCAGAGCCTTTCCTCCTTAATGCCCACCTGAACCGAGGACTCACACTCCCCAGGACGTATGACAATGCCCGGGGCAGACGCCTGATGGGGGGCAGAGGGCCTACATATCAGAGTGAGAGACTAGGGTGGGTGATCAGCCACATGTCTGGGATGAGAGCGAGGAAGTGGATGATAGATGTAGATGAGAAAGAAATAATAAGAAAGGTGATGATGGAGCACTGGTGGAATGAAACATGAAGTGGAGAACCTGGAGAAAACCCACCCAGATGCCACTTTGTCCACCCAAATTCCACATACAGTCCCTGGATGTGAACTTGGGCTGCCTTGGTGAGTGGCCAGTGGTCTAACCACTCAGCCATGGCACTGCCACAAGTACCATTACAAAGCTGAAATAAGAGAAAAAATAAAAAGAAGGAAATATGTTTACAGAAGGCATAAAGCTGCAATAAGGAATAAAAGTCCTCACATGTTAGGTAACGAATTTAAGATAGAGTAAGTTTAGAAATACTCTGCAAAAAGCTCAGGAGTCTCAATGAAAGATAGAGACTAGAAATAAGCACATAAATATGAGTCATTACCTAAAGAGCAAGCCAATGGTTCCCAAAAATGCCTCAGAGATATGGGCACTGTGTATAAAATTTTAAACTAATGTAAGATCAGTCTTAACTGCATTTTAAAAATATTGTGAGAGGTACAATAACTGTAAGCAAAATAAGAGTAATCAAATTATTGTATTCTAAGCAATAAAAAAAATCTATCCACTATCAATGCCTCAGCCTATGAAATAATGTCATTTCTGTGAGTATTATAACACTAGACAAAAATTATGGCTAACATATCAAGTTGTTAGCTTCTTGTTGTTTTATTCTGTCCATATTTATCTTTAAATCTGCAAATTCATCTAAAAAGCTACAGAAAATGCTATAATAATTTAATAATTACCACCAGTATAGTCAAATCTAGAAGATTCCATGCTTGTTTAAAATATGCAAATCCTGAATTGAAGAGTTCCCAGAACTCCTCTATAGAATTGAGAATAATGAATGCTAAAAATAACCATTCACAAGCAAGTATGAAGAAGTCAAACTTTGTCACATATCGAATAAGTTTGACTGTTTTAAAGCTGTATGAAGGTATTACTCCACCAGTAGGAGGTATTTCCCACACAAGTCTGAAATAAATGAGCACCTCTTCATTAGCTCAGAATTATTTAAGTTAACTGCAAAATTCACTCCTTTTCCAATTTGATTCTGTTGCTGTTAAATAATACTTAAACCTGTAAAATAACATAATTCAATTTTATGCTTTGTTTATGGCCATGTAATATAAAGTTCATACCTTTCACGTTTGAAATAGTTTGTGGGAATAGTGCAGAGGAAACAATACATTGCTGCTTGTATTGTTACTTTGAAAATCACAGACTCTTATACTCACTAAACACTAAATTACAACTGCAGAAGAGGTATAGAAAAGATACAAACATGAAAATAACATAAGTTTATATTCTAACCCTTTTCGTCATCCTGTCCATCTCCCATGATTTAAATAAATTTTTGGGAGAAAGAAACTTTAATCCTCAAAATGTGTTGCACAGTTTCTGTATGCAAATCATGATGTGCGACCTACCATTTTCCTGCTTTTATTCAACTGTTGCTTGGTTATTAAAATACAGCACCAGTTATAAACTAATACCAACTGAAGTTTGTTAATCAGTTTATGTTTATGAATAGTTTGATAATTAATATATGTTTATAGATGGCTTTTATTGATGTTATAAGGAAAGCGTCTTACTGTTATCCTGCACTGTGACATGAGATAGAGCATGTAGCTCTAGTTCCCAGTCAGAATGTGCCTGGGTTCAATCCTACCCATGGGGATGCAGATTTTAAATCCTGGGTATACCAGTGCACACTCAGCATTGTGAGGAGACTGAGGAGCTGTAATTCGTAGTGCTCCTAGCCATGAAAGCCAACATTCCAGCTTGGGGATGCATGATGCTGGCCACATCACTTCCTTGTATCAGTTGGATGATTGTCCACCTCTGCTGTGCATAAGTGGGCATGAGGCTGACAGTCAGGTTGGTCGGCCCAGGCCCCATTTGAGCTGTAGCGCACCAGATGATGATGATGATGATGATGATGATTATTATTATTATTATTATTATTATTATTATTATTATTATTATTATTATTATTATTCAGTCATTATATAAAAATAATAAAATAAAAATCCATACTACAAGCAATGGGACAGAATCAGCAGATATTAAACATGGAGTTAGTCAAGGCTGTCCACTTCCTCCTACCTTTTTTAATGTTTATATTGACGATATCATTCATAAATGGTTGACTATATTGAATAAGACAGTAAGTAATGATAATTGTAATTTCATGATGCTATTATTTGCTAATGATGAAGCTCATAATAGGAAAATCTGAAGAAAGTCCAAATTGCAGTATAAGTTGAATCAAATTGTTACTAATTATGGAATGAGAATATCGACAGTTAAAACAAAAGTGATGGCATTTCAAGGATTGGAGCCTACAGAGCCAAGATTTTTATAGACGGACAAATAAATTAACAAGTAAGAGGGTTAGGGTGCAATTTTAAATGTACTAAATCAGATGATGTAGAGCTACAATTGGCTAAATTCAGATATTTCTGTGGAACTATGCATTGTACATTAAAACATAATGTATGGAAAGAAACATTAATTAAACTTTACAAAGCAATAGCCTTGCCTTTGCTGTTGTATAGAAGCGAATGTTGGACCTTAGCATCAGACCAATTATGTGAAATTAAATCATCAGAGATGAAGTTCCTCCACTTTGTAGCAGGATATTCATTACTGGATCATAAAAGAAGCACTGATATTAGACAAGAACTAGAGCCACTATTGCAGCATCCCCAGCTGACATCTGCCTGCACACAACATGACTACACGTGCAGTTGGTGCTTCTGTACCACTACACCGGCCAGGTTTCCTGCCATATCTACCCTTGTACACCAGCACAGATGACCAACCATCCACCCCCTTCACCGCTGTCAGCACAGCCTCATCTCCTGAACTGCCAGTCATGCAACACCTCCCGGAGAGTGCTCCAGCGCTCAACTTGAACTCTTTTACTGCACTGATGACAAAGATAGAGTCAGCTGCCAAAGATTAAAAACCACTGCCACCATATTACAAGCCCAGATAACAACACTCAGCAACAGGGTTGAGGTGCTTTGGATCTCAGCAGCCAAGCATCTCACAGCCATGGAAGCCCAACAATCACAACAACCAGACAATTTACTGCAGCCACCACCAGATTCAACAAGCTTCACACCACCACCCAAGACATTACAGCCGATGTTGACCCCAAAGTTCTTCCTTCTATCCAGCGCAACCTGTATCAGATGGGGAATTATTTCAAAGATGTGGAGACCAAACCAGCAAATTATGAGTGTGTATAACATTTGTATGTTTTGAAAACATTTTTATCTTCTACAAATAAATATTCCTGTGTTTATAGTAGAAAAAATAAATATTCCATTAACTCAGAATTTCTTTTATGTCTGGAACTGTTAAGTAGGGATGGGGATCGAGACAGATAGTTATGCTACTTTTGTCCTACAAGAGTGAGGTACCGGAATATTATCAAATTGCAAGGCGTAGCACATGCCTTTCCAGCCAATAGTGAACTGGGTTTAACTGCCTTCTCAACTTCACACATCTCGGTTCCCATCCCTTGGCCGATAGCGAACCAATTTTAGCTGCAGTGCCAACTTCCATGTTTTACTTCCCATCCCTACTGATAAGTAGTATAATTAATAAAACCTGTGTGCAAGTTTTCTCATGATCACTTGTATGAATTACAACCTTAGAATGACCTTTTGTTGTCATTGCTTTTCAAATAAATGCTCAATAACTGTTAAGCTGACATTTTCCCCTTATTGTCCATTTTTTAAATATTCTTCTGAAAAAAACTCTCTTTTAAGTCATTAGAATCATCTTTATCACTTCCCTGATCAGGGTCACTATTTACCACAGGCATGACACTTTGTGTCATTCTCCTCCTTTCTGCCTCCAACTTCATGTGTTGGGGCGGTTGGACTTTACAGTAACACATGCTAATAGAATAGAAGCTCCTTGGATGGTAAACTAACCAAAGAACAAAACAGAGGGAGGGGTTAAACCTCATGTTTCCTCCAGTGGCAAACCCTTTAGATAATTTGTGTGTAGGAGTGGACTAGATTGTAGTGTTAGTTTCTGTTCATTTGAACAATTATACCAAGGTTTGACTGTCTTACGACAATTTGACTGTACACTAATGCAAAGATAGTGAGAATTACTGGGCTTACTGTCATTACAAAAATGTGTATCTACCAATGGCATCTGATCAGAGGAAGCAAGGTAGACAAGGATTCCTCACTTTTTCATAATAGTAGTACTTGTAGTTGTAGTGGTCATTAGTTTATAATAAACCTTTATGCAATTTTGCCATCCAGCATGAAAGACATAAGCTTGTGTTATTTCAAATATGATCATAGGTTTCCACAGTCAGTATTATTAGTAAAATATAATATGCTTTATGGACTTATAGGCCATGGTTGAACAATAAAATTGATGTTGTTGCCTTGATTACACAGATAAATCAGCCATTGCTGAACATGCTCTCATGTTAGAGAAAGCATTATGTTCAAGAAAGCTGAAGTCCTTGCAACCACCAAACAGTTCTACTCTAAATTATTCAAAGGAGTGATAAACATCCCAATAATTTTAATACAGAAGAAGGATTTAAACTAAACCAGGCTTGGATTTCTGCTTTACAGCCAGTCACAAAGAATAGTGCATACACAACCTCTTCCGCTATTCCAACAGTATAAATTTCCATCCATTGTCATAGGAACCTGCAGTCATCAGCAGTTCTTGCCACTTTTCTCCTCTGAGGAAGTCTTCCATTGTTGAGAATGAAATGTGAAGTTTCACCAACTTTATTATTTGATCATGACCTACAAGCCCAGAAAACATTTTATTTTACTTGTGTTGTTTATCTAAACCAGGAGAATTGCTCTCAAGGGAACGTAAGAGAGGAAATAAAAGTGAGAATGTGATGCAGAGGCCATACATACTGGACTGTCTACAAGCTTCCAGTTGCTACTGTAGCCATTACATCACTGCTAGAAGCAGTAGAGGAGGTTCAGGATCTTACTGTGCGTGCGTGCGTGCGTGCATGTTTTTTACTGCGGTACTGACTCTTTAGTTTTCCCTTAGTTGGTGTATTGTGTGCAGTAAATATGGATGAAGCCCGACCTGGTACAATAGTAATATAATGCTTTTGAGTGAGGACATCACTACTTCTCTGCAAGGAGCTTTGTTTTTGAGAAGATGTGAAACAGTATGACATGAAAGTTTGAAGAAAGGACATTCTGGTCTTCCAAATGCACCATATTTCTTGATAGTATTCTTGGTAAACACATTCCTTCAAACAGTGAAATCAGATGGAACTGCAATGCCAGAATAATATCTACCATTCATGAATAGTATTGAGGTTTAATTGAGCTTTGGATGAAATAATTGACTGTTCAGACTTTAGTACAACTACAAGCCTTGATTTCAAAATAGCCTCCTAGACTTTGATTTTGTTTTTCTTCTCTCTGTTTTTTCATAACATACTCTTAAAGACTGAACTGCTTTTGAACATTCTTCAGAAAAAAAAAGTGATGCACAGTTTTGCAGCAATGTTGTCTCAGAATGTGTAACTTACATGAAAATCTTAAAAAGTGAAGATAAGTTGATTGAGATTTTGAAGTCCACAAAAAGCTTGACTAATTAGCAACCTGAAGCTTCAATGAATAGATCTGAACTGGAAGACGAATACCATGATAATCCAATGATGTCAAAACACAAGCAAATGTACTTTGAGATATTGGATTACAACTGGAAACAACATTTTAACAATGTGATAAACTGCTATTTTTCAAATTAGGTGATATTAATCATTCGTCAATTACGTTCAACATTTCCCTTAGATGGCCTAGATTCATTATTAAAATGTATGTTGCATCCTTGAACTGCTCACAAATGCATGTAAAACTGGCGATGTATTTTCTTCCCAGCATAAAGAGACATTTCACTTTGTCAGTTTGGGAGACTTAATTAAAATAACAAGAATCAAACTGACCAAATTCTTCCAGAAGCTTTCAAACTATTTTGCTAATTGCTACCACCCCTGCAACCAGTTGAAAGGATTTTTTTTTGTCTTAAATGCATAAAAATGTATTTGAAACAGTATAACCCAAGTTCATTTATCAGCTCTCATTTGCGCTTCATTAGTTAAATGAGAATACTTGAGAGCTAAGACACACATGGTATTATGATGTCATTGAACAGTTTGAGAAAAAGAAGCATCGCTGAGTGGGCTTGTTTTAAAAGCAACAAACCTCCAACAAGCTCATTTGTAAATAAAAGTGATTGTTTACTGCTGTGTACATGTAGTCTCCCTGCAAAGGTCTGACTTATTTGGTTGGTCACCCTGAATGTGTGTTCGTGCATGCATGTTTTCAAGAAAAGAGTAGGAAGTATTTATATAGTAGATTCCTATTGCTAGCATTATTGTAATCTGGAGATTGCAGTTAATAATAATGATACAGAACAAGAAATAATATAGAAATGATATGTGTACAAGGATATCTGAAGAGGTTAATATTTGTATTTTTATTCAGTCATCATGTTTGTCTTATTTGCAGCTTCTCACAGGAAAGGAAAGTCAAAAGATTTATTGTAAGCCAACTATTTTCATATCATTTGTTATATTACTGCCACACCCATTAGGTTAACTTGCTTCATGGCCTTCATTCTGCCTTAGGTTATTTTGTAGTACTCAGTGGTTGCATATAATTTTCCTCCAATAATATTGTTTCCTTAGATAGTTCTTGTCTGCATTTATGACTGACAGTTATGTACCAATTCCATTAAAGTTGGCATGTGCTATTGCAACATTTTTAACATATTTTTAATAGCCCATCAGTTTCCTTATGCTGAGAGCAGAATGAAAAGCAGTAACAAATAATTGCCTATAAGATGTTCAGGTGTGAGGAGATAGGCAGTGTTTGAGTACCAATGTTAACATGATGTACATCTTGGTAATACACCTTGTTGTTAGGAGCTGAAGAGATAGCCAATAATGAGTAATTTTCTCTATTTGTTCTTCAGCGCCATCTTGCGGTCTTCCTATTTCATTTTGAAACAAAAATATATGTGTTAAAACTGGGCAAGTGGACACAAAATTTTCATCATCAAAGCACTTTGCAAAGAAAACCAACTAAAAAGGCTTTTTATTGCAAGTGAGTTCATGTTTAAGACTGTTGCTCAGGAAAAGCACAACCAAACCTTTTCTTAGAAATCCTGCCCAGAGAGTTTAGAGGGATGATGATGATCAGAGTGGCCTCTTAGGGAACGCCTGCACGTAGGCTCATAGAGCCCTTTGTGCCTCTTATTCTAAGCATTACTCAAGTTCGATGGTCCATATAAAACTGAGCATGTCCTTGATATCTATCCTTCTTATATTCTAAGATTACAAAAAGAAGGACCCTGAGGATACATATCTATACATAGTGAAATCTTCACATTCACATCCTTCACACATCATCTTGTGTAAGACCCATTATGTACAAATGTCTGCACAGAGTGTTGTGGCCTGTAAGACAGCCCACAACTCCTCTGAGCTTAGATCTGGTCAAATTGAGAAGCTCACTCACTTCCTGGTCAGGCTTTGATATCAAAACATGGGCCTGCCTTGCAGTGGTTTGCTTACTCCAGATTTCAAGATGAGTCCTCACTGTAAGCTGGGTTGTCTCATACTTGACAATTCTAGTAAACATTGCAGAAGAGCTTGGGCCCAATAAAATCAAGCCCTGATCCCCTCTTTTCAAGAGAGTTTGCCATCTCATTTTCTCTAATACCAGTGTGCCAGGAATCCAAAGAAGTGTAACCGGGCATCTGGTACAGAGTCTATCTAACATCCTCTGGCATTGCCACACCAATCTGGATGTAGTTTTAACTGCCCTAAGCACTTACAAAGCTGCCACTTATAATTGAAATGATGTGCAAGGATGCTAGGAGTATTGGATAGTATTTGTGTAAAGTCAAAAATAAATGGCTTTGGACAGTGGATAGAGAAAAGTAAGAGGTAGTGTATCTTACTTTGAATGGAAAACTATGGTGAATGTAATATGGTAAAGTAATCAATAAGTGACAAGTGAAAAACAAGTGGAAATGGGACATGAAAAACTAAAGCGAGATAATTTATTGATGGGAAATTGTAAAATGTAGATAAACTGTAGTGATTGTCTACAGAATGAGTGGTCAGGGTCAAAGTTCATTACACAATAAAATTGTAAATCTCTTAGCACAATAAATAAACACAAATACAAAGCTGCCATGCTATCTGAGCAGATGTACACATCTGCTCATCTGCATGGCATAGTGTAAATATGCGTAGCGCAGGCTAAGATCACATATAGCTCAGTCTGAAAAACCGTGGCAACTCAACCAAGAGGAATGACAAGTCTGGTTCTAGGGCCCCAGGCCCCAGTCGCCGTCCTACCCCCAAGGCTGGAACCATCTGTAAACCAAGTCCTGCCCCTGCCTTCGGGAGAGACCCAGTCTCTGGATCCCACTCCTTCCTGGAAGATATTACCAACATATAAGATGGAACTTGAATTATACCCCTATAAATCCCTATCATCAGAGTTATTGGACACATCTCCTGAAGTATAGAAAGGATCAGTGAATGCTGTTTATGGGGTAGCTTAAAACACCATCCCCCTACAGTCCAGAGGTGGTGTGCATTCATCCTAACTACCTCCTTCACAAACAACTGCAAAGGGGAAAGGTCTACGAAAATCTCTAAGGTGGACTGATGGATCATGTGCACCACCCCTGTTATCATCATACATGCCAATATTTACAGCTTGGCAGCAACTACATTCACAGTAGGCCACCAAACCAGCACTGCATAAGTTGAAAGTCTTATAACCAAAGTGTATAGCCGTTTGACCACAGGTCTCGGACCCTGCCTCAGTCCTATGAATCTCCGGCAGGCCCGCAAAGCCTTGTAGGGCTTCTTTACTTTATAATCAACATGCTTTTTCCAGCTCAGCCCAACATTCAGAAAATGAAACCCTAGATACTTAACCCCTCCAGAAAGCTCCAACTTCTTTCCAAAAAGATGGACTCTGCCAAACCTGGCAGCCTCCTCCTCTTTGTGAAGTTCATTATTTCAGTCTTGTCTGGATTAATGGACAAGTTCTCTAGAGCAGCAGTTCCCAAACTGTTGGTCGCGACCCTCAAGGGGGCGACGGTATTCTATCTAGGACGTCTTAGTGGATATTTGGAATTATTAATATATTATTTTTATTGTTAATTATTATTATAACAATGGGAAAAATGGAATTTAGTCACCTATTACATATTACATTTAAACAGAATCATGTTTTGTATTTAAGAAGTATATTAATACTACAATTTCACAGTAAATGCACATGTACAATTTTATGTAAACCATTAATTATTACACTGCACATCAGGATGATTAGTTATAAGTATGAGCCTGTTTGCTATTAATTAATCCTTCAATATCTGGCTGTGTATTAGTTGCACACATTATTAAGCCACTTTCTAACTGCAGTCTATTCCTAGATTTAGTCTTGATGTTCATCATTGATGAAAATCCAATTTTGCAGGTGTTTTAAGCTACCCCATAAACAGCATTCACTGATCCTTTCTGTACTTCAGGAGATGTGTCCAATAACTCTGATGATAGGGATTTATAGGGGTATAATTCAAGTTCCATCTTATATGTTGGTAATATCTTCCAGGAAGGAGTGGGATCCAGAGACTGGGTCTCTCCCGAAGGCAGGGGCAGGACTTGGTTTACAGATGGTTCCAGCCTTGGGGGTAGGATGGCGGCTGGGGCCTGGGGCCCTAGAAACAGACTTGTCATTCCTCTTGGTTGAGTTGCCACGGTTTTTCAGACTGAGCTATATGTGATCTTAGCCTGCGCTACGCATATTTACACTATGCCATGCAGATGAGCAGATGTGTACATCTGCTCAGATAGCATGGCAGCTTTGTATTTGTGTTCATTTATTGTGCTAAGCCCTTCCATTTCATTCATCATGAGTAAACAGCTGCACCAACGGGAAGGTGAGGGGTCAGACTCTAGGCTTTTGTATGGTTTGATTCTCACAACATTTAACTTGGTGTAGGAATTGGGGGTCTCCTCAGTAAATAACAAAAGCCCTTTCACAGTCTAATATGTGCCATTAACAAAGTTCTAGAAAAAAAAATCAATAGCAATAAAATCAGCCATAAACAATATTAGCTCTTGGGCAAATAAATTGAAATTGACTATTTCAATCTAAAATGGAATATGTCATATTTACAAGAAGATATAGTTTGAAAAACTATAAACCTCCCATTTATCTCAAGAATCCACAAATTCCATATAATCCAACTCTAAAAATTCTCGGCATAATTTTTACTTTCTCTACTACATATAGTAAGTAGGGGAAGTATTGTATTCCACCCAAAAATTCAATACCGAGATTTCACCGGAAATATATATTTTGAGGCCCCCTGAATCCAAAAAAAGCATTTTTGGAAACGTCCATGTGTGTGTCTGTCTGTGTGACTGTGAACAGCATAACTCAGAAACAAACAGTTGGATAAACACCAAACTTGGTATTTAGGTTCAGTATCTTTCAGAGATGCGACACAAAGGTTTTCAAGAAAATCCCCCAACTCAGATTACCCTTTACTGGAACTTTTTTCGAAAATTTTAATTTTCTCAAAAATGGCTCTAACGATTTTGATTAAAATATCATATGTTTAAGATATTTTCATGACAAATGAAATGTATATCTCAAATTTTCTGGGAATGCCTCCAAAAGTATTCTTCATTGTGAACAACTTTTGCATAACTGGTAAACCATAGGAGATAGACAAAATTTTACTACAAAAAAAATGTAGATTGCGTTAAAATACACAATTTATGTCATATACTTTTTTTTTGTTGAGTGAACGATTTTCGAGTTATTGCTTATTATTCCGTTAAATTTTCCAATACTTATACTTTTTCTCAAATGGGAATTCGTTATTCATTTTTTTTTTTTGTCTTGGATATGCAAAGAGTATTAATCTGTGGCAAAGAGAATGGTCCTGCACATAGCAACCAGCTATTAAGAGATATGTATATGCTTAAAGGCTACTGTTTTTCTATATTGCTCTTGCAAATACTTATATGCTTATATGCTTTATTGTGCTAAGAGTTTTACAAATTTGATTGTCTACTGCACTTTGACCCTGGTCACTCATTCAGTAGACAATCACTACAGTTTATTTACATTTTACAATTTCTTGTCAATAAATAATCTTGTTTTTTTTTCTGTTTTTTCATGTGCCATTTCCACTCGTTTTTCACTTTTCACTTATTGGTTACTTAACCATCACATATTCACTATAGTTTTCAGTATAAAAAATATTTGATTATCGCTTAAGGCCTACTATGTTCCCTTGCAAATACAAAACAAGGGAACATAGTAGGCCTTAAGTGATAGTCAAATATTTTTTATACTGAGAAATAAACAAACTGCTATGGTTTTGTGAATCTTCTATCGGCTTTTGCTTCAAAGGAATGCTGATTGGAACCAATTTCATAAGATCGTTTCATTTTATTAATTCATATCTTATTGTTCATTATAGTAGAATTCTAAATGTTCCTATTTTAGTTTATATTTTTTGTTTCTATGGTTTAAGGACTGTTTCATTTTATTCATTCATATATTATTTGTTATAGTAACATTTTCAGGGTTTATGTTTTGGTTTCTGTTCTTTGTTTGCTGGTTTATGTTTTAAGACTTTTCATAATGCCTAGTAAGAAACGAACCAGTTTTAATTTTTTAATGTTAAGAAGTTGTTTTCCGTGAAGGCAGCCAAAGTGATTGCTGGCACCTTGAGCACAGTGCACAAGTAACTCAGTGATGGCATTATGTTTTTCAACTGTAATAAATATTGATGCTTGGTGTTCTGAAGTAATTGATAAAATTCTTCATTTAGGCAATGATTTGCACTTAAAATCAATTTCAAATTATGATGGTGTTATTGCATATCCGCCTTACTTGTGCACTGATGAGATTTGGCTGCAGGATATTGTAATTGATGATGTAAAAGTAATCTGCAATGCAGTGACAAATAATTTTGCATTACAAGGGATCATACCGAGGGATTTAGGCAGTGTATTAAAAACATTTTTCCAGTGCTATCACTATGGTGTGTTTACTGCACAGTTAAAATCTATAGCTCTTCATTTTTTTTTTGTCCTGGTAATGCAAAGAGAATGGAATACTCCACATAGCACCAGCTCTTAAAATATTTGACTATCGCTTAAAGCCTACCAATTCCCCTTGCATCTACAAGAAAATTAGCAATAAGATTAACATCTCGATTAACGTGAAGCATATGAGAATAAGCGTTTGTAAGAATAGCTTGTACAAGAGTAAAGAAAGTCATGTGAGTGTAACACATCAGATTTTTTTATGAGGAACTCATATGGAATATGCATATAAATCATATTACCTCACAATGTATATCAAGATTAAACCTTCTAAAACTTGCTGCAAATAAAAATGGGGATCTGATGTTACAACAATGAGATCATTTTATATACCCTATATAAGATCCCAACTATTATATGGATATAAGAAACACTTACAGAAAATTATTGCACTCCAAAATGCAGTGCTAAAATTGTGCTTGGAAGTCCCAAAAGCTACTTCTACATGTACTGTAGAAATCAAGTCAAATGTCAAACCTATTAGGTTATATATATGTGGAAATTCTTAAACTACACTTAAAGCTTCTGTCTTTGACAAGATATTGAATGTTCTTTAAAATAATGGATCACAATTTTAACAAGTTTTATAACATAAACATAATTAGTATAAAAATGGAATAAAATGCAGTTGTTAATGCAATCCCAATATGGAGATGGAGAAAAGACCAGAATCTTATAATATCCTAGGCAATTATACCAAGAGCAATCCACAAGTCTTAAGATCCAACTCCATAGAATTAATCTGTAACAGATACGAACATTTTGTTCATATGTGTGTGGTGGACTATTAAAAAGGTCTCCGCTTTTCAGAAGATGACGACAAATCTTTTAATTGTAAGATTTTGTTGGAAATTAATGTAGTTTCATGGAAAATACTTAGTATTGTTAAGCAATGAGCAATGAGATCTCCAATATCCTCAGGGTGAGTTACAAGGAAGATTTATCTTCTTTGATATATTATCAAAGATGAAATGAATGCACCTTTCCATAAGTTAAATTTTTTCTTATATATTTTTCTTTCTTTTAAATTTCACATGTTTCTCTACTATCTGAAACCTCTCTTAGCATAATTTAGTATTAAGACCCAAGTTTTAATGCCAATAAATATTACTACTACGATTAATGGTTTGATGGGATACACAACTGTACTGTATAAGTACTAATGCGATATTGAAACTTGCTGCTGAAGAGAAGAAAATTATTTGTAGTTCATGGCAACATTCATCATTCTAATACTGCACTTTGATGGAATAAAACAAATTTGTTATTTTTATTTGTTATACTGTCCTCGCACAGATTTTTACACATATAAGTTTTTAAGCAAAGTTTGCGATGTTGATACCAAAGTAAATGAATAAATGCAATTTCCAAATACAAACATAGGTTAACATACAACAAATGTACAATTCCACAATAAACATAAAATAATGATCATGATAATGGCATCAAGAACATGAAAATAGCATAATACATACATAAATGTAACACCAAATGAAACCAATTGTGTATTTTCCATGTATTAACTTAAACAGGTAAGTTAAATACGTTTTATGTTTTATTTTTATTCATCCTTTCTGCTTCATATGTGCTGATGGGTCTTGAAATCTGGATGATGAACTGGAGGTGCGGGATATTATATTCCAAAATATAATGGGAAATATTATATATTGTGGCATTTAGCAGGTTTTAGGGGATTATTTAATATATTTGGGGGGATTATACATTTAGGGGTTGGCAGCATGCACCGGTAATGGCATAGAGATTAGAAGGCGGAGTCAACAGCTATTTCACTAATATGTACACAGTTCTTTTCCTCTCTTTCCTCAGCACATTGTCATGGGACAGTCAACATGGGTTAAGCACACACATCTTCTTTCAGCCACCAGGTACTAATTTTGCATTTTACTTTTTTGTAATAAATTAGCTTAATTGTTGTTGAGTTCTTGTAGGAATATTTTACTGCCATTCCTGTTTATGCAGAAGTTAGGGAATTTATACCGTAAATGCATGAATAGTTAGGCTATACTCCCATGTCCGATCCTGTAATTGATAAGAAAAGATTCTGGTACCTTAATCAGCTGAATTTGTTTGAGATCATGACAATATCATGCTCTTCTACATGTTTTTACTCTATCTGATAAATTTGTAGGTATGCATTTTCAGCAACTCGATGGAGCCATGTTGTATATAATTAAATGTGCTCCAAATTCATATTTCTGCTTCTATAAAATAACAATTGAATAAAGAAATGAATTTCCAATAGCAAATAATATTTCAATGGATGCCTAGCTACTGTGGTATCATTGTAAATCAATTGTTGATAATATCACAAAACAGGTAGCAATTCTGCAACCATTACAAATAACACCTTTATCCAGAGCATCTTCAATTAACATTCATTCAACAAATTTACGGATCAAATTATGGCTTTCTTCTGATAAAGGTAAAACACTAAAAAAGAATATATATATGTATATAAACCCTAATGATTTACAAATGTTTAGTATTATAGGTACTTATATATATTCAAGCAGTTTTAACAAGAGTGAGAATGCCATATTGTCATCCAGGCATCCTATATCACTTCAACCTCATTGAATCAATTTGTATTTGGTATAACAATAATGAAGATCTGGAACACATCCTCATAAACTGTCCTATCAAAATCCTCAAAGAACTAAACTAAAATGTATAATTTCTGTAACTTTGGCTAAATCTCTGCAACATATATTGAATACACCTCTTCTATGGTCTGTGGCTGCAGAAATATACTACAAACTTTATGCAGTGTATCCATTGTGCAGTGCATCATTTGTAAAGAGAGGAAATACAAACTGAAAATATAATGTCAGCAAACAGCTGGATATACTAAGAGGATAGAATGTTAATTGAGATATATATTTACAGAAATAGTTTAATTAACATTCCATTGTAGTTTCAAAGGGGATACAATAGATTGAAGTGATAGCAAAATCTTTAAAAGGTGGATCGCTATATGCTGGTTTTGAAATTCCATAGGTCTTTCCATGACATTGTGAAAAGCAACTAAATGTTTATTGCTTGCAATGCACTTCAAGAATGCATTGAAAGATTCAAACCAATAATAAAAAAATCTCAGAAATGGTGGCACGACATAAAATCTACCTAGAAATAAACTATGTATTTCAAAGAGATCTACAATTTTTGAGTAGTAGGTTTTTAACTGCCTCTTAAGGTTTACCAGTTGTACAAAATTATACCACTTTTTCTCAAATGAAGAGGTTAAGATGAACATTTTATTTGTCATGTAAACATCTTAAACATATGGTATTTCAATAAAAATCATTTGAGGCATTTTTCAGAAAATAAAAAGATAAAAACAAACATTTTTCCATGTATAGGACAGATCAGTTTGCAAGGGATTCACTTGAAAATCTTTGAATCCTTGGAAGATGCTGAACTTACATAAATATGAAGTTTTTGTTATTTATCCAACTGTTTGTTTTTTAATCATGCTGTTTACAGACAGACAGAACATATAGATATTTTTCTAAAGGTGAATCTTTTGTTTCAGGGGACCTTGAAACATGCATTTCTGTTGAAATCTCCATATCAAAATTTTGTATGTAATGAATACATGTAATACTAGAGAATGTGCTAGAGAAAGTAAAATTAATAGAATAAGTAGCTCTACATAAAATTCCTTAGAAATATACATTTTACTTACTTAATAACGCAGAAGAGATTTATATTGGCATTATAGACTGTAAAATCAAAAAATATAGCTCGTGTCCCTCTGGTGACCCACAAGTTGCTCTTCAATGTTTGTATCTTAGTTTGAGTTTCATTTTTCTTCAGATCTAGGTCTACATAATAGCCACCTCCTCCATAACTTGCAATTATTCCCCAGTAGGCATAGCCATCCAGGTCTTGTTCACTTGAATATACCCATCTAGTTGAAGGGTAAGAAAGCAAGTTTGAATCAGAAAGGAGTAACTTATACATAAGAAATACTGTGTACTAAGAATGCTTTAAATTGCTTAGTCCTAATTGGAGCAACAATGAGTCAGATTCTATGTGTTTAAATATGTCATTTGACAAAGTTTACAAGAGTGTTGTATTGAGATATATTTTATAGATAACTTCACTACCTGGGGTTTTTATCCCAAACACTTTTTAAAGCTTCTTCCATTCATCATCACTAATTTAGGATCAGTATTATAGAAATAGTAGCCTAAGAAATTTTGAATTGATACAACAGATTGGTTACTTTTTAGCTGATGACATTAAGTTAAAAAAGAACTTGGTAATGCTATCAGTAAAAGCCTATGACTCAGTTTTTGTTCATATATGCTGTAACTTGTACAGAAAACCTAACATAAAAGTATCATTGGATGGTGCTGATGCATGCATATAAATATACATATAAGATATTTTAAATTATCGACCAATTAAACGAATTTATGGTCAAAGTTATGTCTGTAATCACTTGAATATTTCCCCTAATTCATTTTCCCTGAAATAAAGAAGGAAGAAATGAAGGAAGGGAGGAAGGAAGGAAGAGGGAGAGAAAGAAAGAGAGAGAGAGAGAGAGATGTATAAATTTGTAGCAGTATGCAGCATATTGTCACTCCAATGAAGTTATCAAATTCCAAAAATGCATTTATACTTAATAGACAAACACATTTTGCATTTTATTATTTTTAAATTTAGGAGTCAATCTGTTACACTAATGCTTTACTTAGTGCTTTTTCTCACAGGATACGTTTTGAGAGCAAGTGTTTCCATTGTCATCTTCATCTTCAAGAACAAACATCAGATTATGAACTTTGAAATCCTGAATCTGAGCAGGTTCATCATGCCATTTGCAAGTAACTCCAACAACTACAGTTATCCTCCATGGTACAGGGGTACTGTGCTAGCCTCTTGTTCTCCAGGTCACAGGTTCAAACCCAACGGAGGATGATCATTTTTTTTCAGGCATAAAAATCTTTAGCATGACTTCCTTCAGAAGGGAAGTAAAGCCAATGGTTTTATGTCATAGATTTACGGCATGTAAAAGAACCTCAGGCCTGATAAAGAGGCCTCTGAGCAAAATTTCAAATCTTTCACGCCCAATATAAAATGGAATACTAAGAATCATAGTAGTTAAACAGTGTCCAATAAATGAAACACAATTTAATATTTCCAACAACTACTTAGTTGACCTATAGCTGATGATGGAAGTGATTGCTTCCATAACATGCCCTGCAAATAAAAGTAGGAGTTAAATATAAATATCACAAATTTACTCATAACTTTAAATTTCTTTCTTTTTTGTTTTACTGCTATGAGCTTTCTTTTCAATCATAATTAACACTTTGCATTAATTTTTAAAAATGTGTTTTTATTACAACTTGAAACCAATGCAGGCTATAATACAGGAGTAATGTGAGAGTGTAAGCCCCAAAAAGAGCGTAATAATATCAGTTTTACCAAAAGTGCAGATTTGCAGCTTTGCCATTGGATTGACAATGTATAATAAATGGGTTATTGTGGGGGGGATGTATATAATGTTTTAGTAGACTACAGTTGGATATGTTGAACAGAAATTTGGTGAACAGAAGAATGGTATGAAAAATTGACAGAATATTAAAAGTGTTTTGTGAAATTATTTTAGACATACCACGCAATATTGAAGGAGAAAATGCATGTTAAAATTAGAAATGCTTGGTTTAAGAGGCTTGATTTTGGAAAGAGTAATGAAATATTGGCTCTGACTCTGGATAATTAATAGACAGAAATAAATATTTTGGAAGAATTATAATATTTTAAGAGAAGAAGGAGAGGGAAAGGAATGTGATTAATTTGGTTAAAGAACTTTTATTTAAGAATGGGTAAGGTGAAATCTGACTTAGGAGGAAGTTCAGAATGAAAAGGTTTCAGAAATTAGCTAGGGCAAGAATGGAAAATACAGACACACAAGAGCTGTGGCCTATAATAATGGAAATAAGATAATTAATATCCTATAAAGAAATAAAAGATGAGTTGTATAGAAAGAAATATATTTACAAATGTAAAAGTAATGAAAGAGAATTTTAACTTAGCTGCAGTTGGGCATATGGAGTCTAAGAGATTTGAGAGATACCTAATACAGAGCAGGAAATATGCATAATTTGTGATAAAGAGATGATTGGTATAAATATTATAATTGAACAGAAAACTGCTGATAGATGAAGGTATTAATTAATAAGAAATAATATAAAAGGAAGAGTATTACCTAAAACATTTATGACCAGCAGCAAGACAAATATTTGTGGAGAACAAAGAAAAATGGATATACTTAAGGTGACTCAGAATTAGTTACACTAATATCACTTATGTTTATTCACTATGTTTCGGAAAATGGTTTGTTCCCATCCTCAGAAAGTGCCCAGCTCACCTTCTGACACCTTCTGAGGATGGAATCAAACCATTTCCGAAACATGTTAGTGAGTAAATATTTTTATTTATTTCTTGTGCTAAGAGATTTACAATTTGATTGTCTACTGAACTTTGACCCTGGCCACTCATTCTGTAGACAATCACTACAGTTTATCTACATTTACAATTTCCCATCAATAAGTTATCTTGCTTCAGTTTTTCATGTCCCATTTCCACTTGTTTTTCACTTGTCGCTTATTAATTGCTTTACCATCACACATTCACCATAGTTTTCCATTAAAAGTAAGAGAAACTACCTCTTACTTTTCTCTATCCACTGTCCAAAGTCATTTATTTTTGACTTTACACAAAAACTGTCCAATGCTCCTAGCATCCTTGCACATCATTTTGATTATAAGCATATTTCTATCCCTCTTCAACCACTTCTTTTTAAAACATTCCCTTCTCCAATTTTCTGTTGCTTGGCATTTAAATACTATGTGTTCAATGTCTTCATTACCACCACATATTGGACATCAGTTTTGAGGAATACCCTGTCTTAACCCTCTTGGCCTCCATGTTCCAGTTCTTACCCATGCAATAGATTCTCTCTCTTCTTTATTTACTATGTCTATATATTTTTCCCTACCCCATGTATTTTTCATTGGCCTATAACAAACTCTTTTCAGCAATCTCACTGAACATGTTTTGTATTTGTATATCTTTCAATGTTTTCCTTGCCTGTTTCCAAAAATTTTTCACGTTATTTTCTCTCCTTCTCCACATGTCTCCTAACCCATTTTTCTCCAAAATGTTCTGTAAATTACTTACCCATCCATCATTCATTAAACTATTCTCTTGGTATTCTATACATCGTCTTAACACATTACTTTTTCCTAGATTTAAAGTTCTGAACCAAAATTTCAAAGCTCTTTCCATTATCTTCCCCTTAGTCATCACCCTGCCCATCTCTAATTGTGCTGCCTGTCTTACAATTGCCTTCGGTAACCGTAGTATTTCTCTACAAAGCATCCTGTGCACCTCATCTATACTTTCCCATCCTCTATCTAATCCCCATATTTCTATACCATACATCATTTTTGCCTCCACAACCATCTCATAAACTTTTTCCAGTCATTTAACATTTATATTAGGTACTCTATATTTGCAGCTTCTGATTGCTGCCACCGCTCCTTTACCTTTTGCCAAATGCAAACTGCTTTTGCTTTTCCCATTTATTACCTCCATCTATTTTTACTCCTAAATAAATACAGTCATGCACCACCCTGTAATCTTTATTCTCTCCCTTCCACTTTTCATATTTGCTTAATTTTCCCCCTTTTTGAATACCACAATCTGTGTTTTCTCTTGATTCACTTTTAATCTCCATTCTTTACAATATAGTTCAATTGCTTATAAGCATTGTATTTTGAGAACACCTTCTGTGTAAGGGCGGAGAAGGCTGTGTAACAAGAGAAATTCAACAAAAGAAAGGCCTCAGGCAAGGATGTAATTTAAGCCCAGTTTTATTTAATTTATACATAGATGATGTCTTACTAGAAACTGGAAGGAATAATAACTGTGCACCAGAGTAAATATAAGTGATGTTAGTGTAACTAATTCTGACTCACCTTAAGTAAATTAAAAAACACATCACTATTTCTAGCTTCTTTTTCATATATTAAAAATGGATATCTTCATTAAGTAGAGAGGTAGAGACTGTATTTTATTGGATTTATATACCATAACAGTTACAAATTTAATAGCATTGAAATCTAGCAATTAGCCAAATAAGAATAATGTAGTTATTCTTAAGAATCTAAATTTTGTTGGTTATGAATTGAATGGAACATTGGTTAAAATCAATTCTTAACCAATAAATTCACAGAGTGGAAGAAGTTCCTTTTAAGAGCTAGTTTATAAAAACAGAACTCTTTTATCAATTTTTTTGTATCTTTGATAGGTTTGGCTTTATTAATGATATGTACATTGCAAGTCAGATTTTTTTTGGCAGCTTGGTAGTGTGGTTTGCAGAATCTCTACATAGTGCAAGAACAGGATTCCACTTCATTACATGCATGATGTATGCAAAGAGAAGTCCTTGGTAGCACATACAAATTAATCATCCTTTAAGATTAACTTCTGAAGAAACATAAAAAATGGAAGAAAGCCTTTTTAGACAGAATTTTTCATGGCTATCCTGAATTAACAGATGGAGCAGTAGTCGTAAACTTTTGTAAATGTTTTACAATATTAATAAAAATATATAAATGATTAGATTTTTACTTATGATATACTGCCTCCAGAAACAAAATTGTGTTACACATATGTACTACAAACTTTTACAAAGCTTAAAAGTTATCTCAGAATATGCTTGTAGGGTAGTGATGGTGGTGGTGGTGGTGGTGGTGGTGGTGGTATTGATGGTAGTGATGATGGTACCAGAGATGGTAGTGGTAATTTTTGTACAAAAATACAGTAATTGTTGGACATGCAAGCAATAATAATATTTTCTTTAATTTTAAAGCATACGCTGTTCCATGGTTAAGCCCAAAATCTTCTTTATCTTCAAACTTTTCAGAATAAGCAGCATAACAAGCAATAAACATTCTGCGGAAGTCCTCATGTATTTCACAGGAATCATTTCTAACTTTCACCTGTAAAATAAGCACCAATGGCAAAGTTAAAAATATGTTTTTCTATAATTATATTTTTCAACAATGGCACAGTATTCTGAGATGAGACAAAGTTGCCGTACAACCACAGTATCACGTACCAGTGGTGGATGGCAATGGATGATGTATATAAATTTGAATTTACTTACAACTATAAACTCAACATATGTACAATATACAAGGTAGGTTCCATAGTTTTCAGATCTGACCAAGTTGCAATACAGTAATTAGAAAAAAGTTGTATACAGAAAATCTTCACTTGAGCATTACGAATCAAATTTGGGACACACTTGCTTCGCTTACTCTGTTATTAACATATGTAAATTTATTGTATATAACTCATGTTGCTGTAATTGTTTCTTACATCTCACCTGTTTACTGAGCTTTTTCTCATTTTGTAAATGCTTGTAATAAATAAAGTTATCTTATCTTATTATAAGCACATGTTTCCTAAGCCCTCACTTCCATCTTCATCTGTAGTTAACTGCAGCTGAAGGAGGCTAAACCTGAAATAAATTACTATAAGGTTGGTCCTTTCAAAAGCTGGCATCTTCAGGATTCTGCTGAACATCTGAATATGAAGAAGATAATTTCAATGCAAATTCCATAACTTCTGTCAGCAGTTAAAAAACAGGTTTGAATGGAGCATTGTGAAATGTTTCTGATTTTCTGTCATTAAAACAGGAACAAAGTTCCAGATGGCAATGCTTAAAAGACTGAGTTCCCAGGAGTATCTCAGAAATAGTTACCCCCCCCCCCCCCAAAAAAAAATTGTTTGACATAAATTGTGGCTTTAATGAGATATACATTTTTTTTTGTGTAGTAAGATTTTGTCTATTTCTTGTGGTTTATCACTAAGCAAAAGACATTTAGTATGATTCCCAGAAATTTCAAGATATATTTTCATTAATTATGAAAATATCTTAAACAAATATTTTAATCAATTTTCTTGAAAATCTTCATGTCTTTGGAAGATGCAGAACTTAAATACCATGGAAATATGTATAAATGAAGCTATTAACAATGAAGCAAGCATAAATATATTATACAACAATAAATATTTGTGACAATTCTTCGCTTATATTTTTAAATCACAAATTAAATTGAACAGGTCAATTAAATTTTTTATTTAAAAAGATTATTTCTCTACAATGTACATAGTAAGTAGAGAAGGTATTGCATTCCACCCAAAAATTCAATACTGAGATTTCAATGGAAATACATGTTTTGAGGTCCCCTGAATCCAAAAAATAAAAAGCATTTTTAGAAAAAGGTCCATGTGTGTGTGTCTGTGAACAGCATAACTCAAAAACGAAAAGTGGATAAATACCAAACGTAGTATCTAGGTTCAGTATCTTCCAAAGATGCAATACAAAGTTTTTCAAAAATATCTCCCCACCCCAAACTCCCTTTACATGGAACATTTTTTGAAATATTTGGTTCTCTAAAAAATGGCTCTAATGATTTTGATTAAAATACTATATATTAAAGATATTTACATGACAAATAAGATGTATATTTTGAATTTTCTGGGAATAGCCTGTGAAGTTCTCTTCATTTGGAAGCAATTTTGTATAATCTTATATAAGTGATAAAACTTAAGTGATAGATGAAAACATACTACACAAAAAATGTAGATCTCTTTAAAACACAATTTATTTATTTTAAATATATTTTTATGTGGCATAAGCCATTTCTGAGATATCCATTATTAAATGTTCAAATTGTTAATAACTTGGCCATTCTTTTAAATAACTGCCAAAATTCAATTGTTTCTTGTGATTGCATGGAAACAGTATGGAATTTTAAGGCCAGTATATAGTGATCAGTTCTTAAGCATTTGACTATCGCTGTTCCCTTTGTATCCCAATGAAATTTCCATAAAGGTTTATTTGGATTAAAATATAGCAGATAGGAAAATAAGCTTTAGCAAGAATAGTTTGCATACCCACTAATAAATGACAGAGAGTAGAGAAAGCCGTGTGAATGTATAACATCAGAAATTTTGTTTTGAGTTATGCTGTTCAAAGACAGACAGACACACATAAAAATTTTTCTAAAAATGCTTTTTCTGGATTTAGTGTTTTCACAGAGTATCAAAAGGTGCATTCCCAGTGAAACCTTTGTATCAAGTTTTTGGGTGGATTGCAATACTCTCTCTACTGACTATAGGTAAGTAGTAGAGAAAATAAACGTATAATGTAAACAAACAGAAAATGAGCAAAGAAAGCCAAACAAAGGAAAGGAAAAAAAAGAAGAAAAGAAAGTAAACTTGTTTGCAGAATATTCAAAGAAGTTAGAAAATAATGTAAGTCAATTTCTATTATTTAGGTTTGCTGAGGTATTACTACCATCACTTCTTAATTGAGAAACCTCAAAATTACAATTATTTATTAAGTTGAGTCTCAGGATGGGAATTTTGGAAGGGAGATATTTTTTGGAAATTAAAAAGGATTAGAGTTCAAAATGGGGACTTTGTTTAAAAATACCAAACATTTAAAATATTTCTTAATTTGAGATGAGTTAGTCATTTATTAAGATTGTAACATTTCTTTATTTATTATAAATGATATTTGTATATATTTTGAATAGCTGAAACATCCAGAATATTGAGAAAAGAAGGAAAAAATATTAATTATTTTAAAAATTGCATAGCCTATTATAAAATAACATCATTGGGGAAAAAAAAATTATATTGCTTGATTTAGCTATGTAGAGGGGTCATACAATTATACTTATTGAATTGCAACTATAGAAATGATGAATACTATATAAGCTTTTTCCAAGAGTAGGGGACGTCTTGGCATCAGTTACACACGAAACCATGGGTAGGCGACTCCAGAAGCAATATTCCGGAGGGCACCATAAATTACAAAGACTTGAAAATTAAGTCATTGAATCAGGAAACAGTTAATAATTGTGATTCAGTTATTATTTTTGTGCAGTAATATTTTTTCAGAATAAATTTAAGCTTTATGAGAGTTTGTAATCTTATTTCATAATACCTTCCCATACCACAGCCTCAGATAAACATGAAGAGTTCTCATAGCTTGTGAAAAAACAAAATGTATGACACAGTAAGAGAAATAAAATTAGAACCCAATTAGAAAAACATTGCAGAGAAACATTCATGCTTCCAGGTTTCTGACTCCAGTAAGTACACAAAGATTTAAAGATACCACTAAAGCGAGCCACTCAACACAATGGACCAACATAATTTAAAATCATATTTTAAATGGATCCTGAACAAAGCATATTAAAAAACCTATATTATCTTAATTACATTTTAGAAAAAGAGTCCTATGTATATTACATCTTCCTGTAAAATTATTTTCTAATTCACTTAAAAATTTTGAATTTGGAATGAGTCACACTATCTTTACACAAGCCTTCGCTTACTCAATTTTTAAAACTGGAACGTTTATGAAGGCATTTGCCCTTATCATCAACAGTTCCCACTTCTCAAGTTAATCACAATTATCTGCATATTCCTCCTATCTCCTTATAATGACCTATTTTATAACTATCTAGAGTACTTTTGTTTTCAAAGCCAGCACAAAACTTCTGCTTTCCTTTAATCTCTGTCTTACTTCCTTTCAAAAGCCATTTTTAATATTTTCACTCATTTACCAAACATCCTCTGTTTACAACTCTTATAAGAATTTCTCCTCTCTCTTTACTGTCTTTCTTTCCTTCATGCTTCTTTGCTACTTTAGACTGTTTTTGTTTCATTTATGTGCTGCCTTTAACATCTCGGTCGCATTGGCAGTTTTGACTTTGGAACATATACTGATCGTTTTTTTAATTGATGTTTTCTTGTGTTACTTTTGGTTTTCTATTGGATCTTAAATCACACACACACATTCACACTCTCATTGGTATTGATACTGAATTTTATTTAATATATCAGACAAAGTATAAAATTAAGACAAGGAGTCCTTAGTTAAATGCAAAAATGAAAATTAAATCTATTGTGTAATGCAAGGGTGGGGAAAACGCCTTCCTTCTGCGAGTCACCAAATATGCAACACGCACTGCATCACACAGCAGCATGTGAAAAACAAAGGGACAGTGGCAGAGGGAGAATGGCGCCTATGAGTCAAAATGACTCACGAGTCCCGTTTTTGCCACCTCTGTGTAATGAATAGAACAAGCAGTAATCTTCAAGCAAAATGAATAGGCAGTTAAGAAAATGCATAATTTAACAAACCTGACGTAGTCTTGGTAGGCCAAGAAGCTTATTTTCAAACAAAATATTCCTGTCTTGAATTGCAAGGCTTGCTATGGGATCTCTGCTATCATACCAAAAATCCCAGTAGAGTGACTCAGGTATCCCTTTTTCTGCAAACTGAAAAATTAAACATACATTAGCTCCAGGATATTATTTTTGTTTAATTTCATTTCATTTATTGAACTCTTTATTGTGCTTGTATGCAGTAGACTACGTCATAAAATACAAATATAATATATTATATTAATTAAAGATTTGAAGCTTTCCCGGCATTGGTTATTGCCATGGGCAGTTACTCGTATTTGACCTGGCTGCTAGCCCAAGAAACTATCATCAATATATTAAATTATATAATACAATATCAATCATTATATAGAATACAGTTTTAAGTTGTATGCTACACTGTATAATGCAATAATATTACAGACATTACTGTTTTAAATACTCTTCTACTGAATAATATCTTTGTCAAATAGAAATGTTTGTAATTTCTTATAACCGTCACATTATTTTATTTCTGCATGCAGTCCTTACATTACTTTGTTTCAGTATAATTAGGCAACTTTTAATATATGTTAAGTCTGTCAATAGAGAGGGTGATGTTATTTTTGCTTTCTTTACCACATACATAGTAGGTAGAGAAGGTATTGCATTCTGCCCAAAAATTTGATAACAATATTTCATCAGAAATACATGTTTTGACGCCCCCTGAATCCAAAAACAGCATTTTTAGAAAAACGTCTATGAGTGTGTGTGTGTGTGTGTGTGTGTGTGTGTGTGTGCGTGTGCGTGTGCGTGCGCGTGCGTGTGCGTGTGCGTGTGCGTGTGCGTGTGTGTGTGTGTGTGTGCGCGCGCCTTGTGTGTTTGTGTCTGTGAAAAGCATAACTAAAAAAGGAAAAGTTGGATAAACCCAAACGTGGTATTTAAGTTCAGTACCTTCCAAAGATATGATATGAAGATTTTCAAGAAAATCCCCTCCCCACTCAAAACTGTCCTTTACATGGAAGATTTTCTGTAATTTTTGGTTTTCCAAGAAATGGCTCTAATGATTTTGATTAAAATACTGCATAATAAAAGGATATTTACATGATAAATAAAATGTAAAACTTGAATTTTCTGGGAATAGCCTGTGAAGTCCTCTTCATTCAGATGGAATTTTGTAGACTTCTATAACTGGTAAACATTAAGTGGTAGAAGAAAATGTACTACACCAAAAAGCAGATCTCTTTAAAACACACAATTAATTTCAAGTAACTTTTGTTGTGGAATCAACCATTTCGATATCCATTATTAATGCTTTGAATTGTTCAATAATTACCCATTCTTTTTAAGTCCTGTCGATTTTCAATTGTTTCTCATGATATCATGCAAAGAGTATTTTAAGCCAGACATATGTATCCAGTTCTTAATTTGGCTATCACTAATCCCTTTGTATCTATAAAGAAATATGTAATGCAGTTATTTCCGGAAAGGTTCATCTTGATTAAAATGAAATAGATAGGAAAACAAACTTTCATAAGAATAATTTGTGTACCCACTAATAAATGATAGAGGGTGAAGAAAGTTATGTGAATGTAACATATCAGATTTATATTTCTCATATCATGGTCATGAATAATGGAAACTTTTTGCACGGGAAATCTGTATTTTATCATATTATGTAAAGTAGTTTTGAAAATGTAGAGGCTAAGTAATGTCAATAGGTATTTTTACTTTTTCTACTGCATATAATAAATAGAGGAAGTATTATATTCCACCCAAAAATTTCATGTCAAGATTTTACAAAAAATACATGTTTTGAGGTCCCCTGAACTCAAAAGAAGCATTTTTAGGAAAAGGTCCATGTGTATGTGCATATATGTGTGTAAACAGCATAACTCAAAAACGAAAACTGTGACAAATATCAAACTTTGTATTAAGTCCAGTATCTTCCAAAGGTGCGACATGAGATTTTCAAGAAAATCCACCCCCCCCCATTCTAAACTATCCTTTACATTGACAAGTGTTTGAAATTTTTCATTTTCTCAAAAATGGCTTTAACAATTTTGATTAAAATATCATATATTTAAGATATTTTCATGACAAATAAAATGTATATCTTGAATTTATTGGGAATAACCTGTTAAGTCCTGTTCATTTGAAAGAAATTTTGTATAACTTTATGTTATGTATAAACCATTAGGAATGGGTAAAAATGCATTAAACAAAAGGTGTAGCTCTCTTTAAAACACACAGTGTATTTAAATTATGTTTTCTGTGACATCAACCATTTCTGAGATATCTGTTATTTATTGGTTTGAATTATTCAACTCTGTCATTTTCTTAAAGTGCTGTCGCTACTCAGTTGCTTCTTGCAATGTTCATGAAAAGAGAATGAATTTCAAGGCCAATGTATGCCAACTAACTTTCAAACATTGAAGATCAATTCAGTTTCTTCTATTCCCCTTGTACCTACATCGTAATGTGTAATGAAACTACCAGTATTTCTGTAAAGATTTATTTTGATTAACGTGAAATATAAGTTTCTATAAAAATAGTCATTGGAATCTACTCAAAAATAAAAATGATAGTGGATAGAGAAAGTCATGTGAATGTAACATATCAGACTTTTACTTTCTTTACTACTTACCTGTAGTAGCTAGAGGAAGTATTACATTCCACCCAAAAATTTGATATCAAGGTTTCACCAGAAATACACATTTTCAGGCGCTCTGAATCCAAAAAATGCATTTCTATAAAAAGATCCCTGCATGTGTGTGTGTGTGTGTGTGTGTGAGTGTGTGTGTGTGTGTGTGTGTGTTGTGTGTGTTGTGTGTGGTGTGTGTGGTGTGTGTGTGTGTGCGTGCGTGTGTGTGTGTGTGAACAACATAATCCAAGAGTGTAATGTCTGATAAAAGGCAATCTTGGTTGGGTTTAGCATCTTCCAAAGATGAAACATGAGTAGTTTTATGAAAATACCTCTCCCCACTCCAAACTCCTTTACATGTAAGCTTTTTCAAAATTGTTACTTTTCTCAAAAATGGCTATAATGATTTTGATTAAAATACCATATGTTTAAGATAATTAAATGATAAATAAAATGTATATATTGTGTCTTCTGGGAATAGCCTTGGAACCTTCTTCATTTAAAGGGAAGGTATAATTTTATATAACTGTTAAACCGTAAGAGATACACAAAGCACTATACAAAAAATGTAGATCTATAAAACCACAAACTTAATTTTAAAATAAATTTTTTGTGGCATCAGCCATTTCCAAGATATCTGTTGTCATTGGTTCGAGTGTTCGATACTTTGTCATTTAAAGTGCTGTCACTTTTCAATTGTTCCTCATTCTGTCATTGAAAGAGTGTGGAATATCCAGGCCAGATGTTTTTTAAACATCTGACTATCCATTTGTTTTCCTCTATTCCCATTGTACCTTCAATGAAATGTGTAATGAATCTATTTCTTAAAGATTTATCTCAATTAACATGAAGTGGTTAGAAAATTAAAATTTTGTAGGAATATTTTGTAGAAGCTGCATCAAAATAAATGATAGTAGATAAATTCATGTGAATGTAATACATCAGATTTTTTTTCTGTAAAACTTTACTTGCCTGTTAAATTTTCAAGGTATGTGGTTGCCATTTTTTGTAGAATAAAAATTTTGTTAAAGCTTATTTTTTATATATTGCTCCATATTTCAGTGCAGTGTGAATTGTGTTATTCTTGGTGTTGGCACATATCTTATTAAACATTTAAGCAGAATTGATAATATGTGAGTCAGGGTTTATAATACTTATATCACTTACATAGGCTTATGTGAAACAAGTATATACAACAGCTTTGCTTCTATCACCAAGTACTTGCCGACTTTTGGAATATGATGTCTTGTAGTTGGAGGTTGTTGTGCTACTGTAGTCCTCTGGTTGTTACTCCAGGAATTTCTTGCTGAAATTGTGGCATGGTGGCAATTCAGTCAAACATACAGTTCTTTGTTTTCCAGGTTGAATAAGTTCTTCCACACTGTTATTCCCTGTCTCTTGTGATACTTTTAATCAATACTGTTTCTGAATCTGTTTCATACTTTTTTTACTAATAGTTACTACCACTGCTGACTTTTATTGTTTATATCTCATGTTTGTATCTCAGGGATGTTCCTTAGCATTTATTTTTAATAATTTACTTTTTGTTTTCCAAATGTAGCATCCGTTACGATCTCTGCAGCTCATTTGGTATATTTCCAATTGTTTGGTGTTGTAATGGTGTCTTTCATCTGCAATGTTAAGAGGTTTTGGATTGAGTATATCTTCCTATGTGCTAGAATGATGTATTCTTTAAAGATTTTCCAGTATCAGTCAAGAGTTTGGACTGAGTATGTGTCCTATAGGTGCTAGAAGAATGTATGTCCTTCAAATGCTTTCGGAAATCAGTCATGGGTTGAGTATGTGTTTCTAGCTGCCAGAACAATGTTATATAAATTAAAGATTTCCTAAAATTAGTCATGGGTTGAGTATATCTTCCAATTGCTAGAATGATGTCATGTACTTTAAAGATTTTCTGAAATTAGTTATGGGTTGAGTATATGTTCCTAGGTGCTAAAATGATGTTATTATGACTGCATGTGCATAGCTAACTGTGGACTGCCAGTAAGCAGCCCTTCACTTGGGTGGAGCCTTCAGCCAAATGTTAGAACAATAGTGAGAGCAGAAACAACAAAACAACAGGCATTGTGGAATAATAGCCCATTATGTGGCACTCACCTGTTCTAGAACATTCGTTTCAGAATGTTCTCACAGGTTCATCTTGTAGAAATTCTGCTTTGTATGCAGGGGGTATATAAGGGGCTACTCTGCTGGGACAGGAGTAGTTGAGTTCTGTTAGAAGAAATGACAAAGTGAAAAGTGGACAGAGCAGTTTAGTTGTGAGTTGTGACT
The DNA here is from genome assembly GCA_030765065.1 of Deroplatys truncata. NCBI lineage: Eukaryota > Metazoa > Arthropoda > Insecta > Mantodea > Mantidae > Deroplatys > Deroplatys truncata. The sequence goes on from CM060984.1 coordinate 102,402,158, forward strand.
CAGCAGTTCAGTTGTGAGTCATGATTCAGTAGCTCAGCAGTTCAGTTGTGATTTGACAGATCATTGTGGTGTATTCCGAGTTGTGTGCCAAAGTGACTCAAGTGTAACATTTGTGCTAAGTTGAGATAAGATGTGGGCATAGGCGTACAAGCCCGAACTAAAGTGTCAGTCTAATGAATGACACCACAAAGGATCCATGTCCAAAAAAAGTGCAATGTGAACCTTCTAGGGTGAAAGCCATGATGATAGTGGATACAATAATGAAGGTATTATCATTATCCATGCCTACCTTAAAATCAAAATATCAATGCAGCATACTACCAGCAATTTCTCAAACAAGCTATGCAGAGAGACAATCCACCTTTCATCTTGCTTGATAATGCTTATTGTGATGTCGCAGGAGCAGCGGCTGACTTGCTACAGAAATAGGATTGGGAAGTATTGGAACATCCTCCATATTACCATAATATTTGTGACTACAACTTGTTTCCATGGTTGAAAAAAACTCAGAGGTAAGAGGTTTCCAAGTATTACATTAGTGCTTCATGCAGTAGGGCACTCCATCAGAGAGATCAACAGAAAGAACCTCACTAACGACAATCAGTGGTTATTATGGATTTAGCAAAAGATACAGGACCATGCTTGTGATTATATTGAAGGGAAGCAAATGTATTTCCCAAGTAAGTTCAATAATATGTTGAAGCTGAATTTAGTTAAGCAATCTTCTTCAGGTATATTAAAATAGAATGTTTGCTAAATGTGAAATCCCTTAAAAAAATTTCAACCTTTCTATTATAACCTCAAAATTTAATGCATTGTACAACTATTCATTTATTTAGACTATGCTATTTTTATAATGTGTTATTTTTAACTATTTTTGTAATTAATATTTAATTGCCAAGCAAGGCCTGATTTTCATGTTTGGGGTGCAATAGGTTTCATGACCATTGCTAAATAATAATATTTATAAATTACATGTGATTGGACAATAGCAAGAATTAAGGGGCAGAAGCCACCTTTCTGCCAATCATGGCTTAGCTTCTCTCTCTGATTTCCTTACTTGGCTTTGTTATGTCAAGTTACTTGGTTATGATGTTCCTCCTAGAAGCCTACTCTGATGGACACATCACAATACTAGACGAAAAGATGACCTAGCAACCCCCAGATATGGGGAAAAGATGCCTAGTTTTATAATGTCCTTCATTCTTCTCCTCTTTTTCTTCTTCTTCTTCATCAAGGATTAGGCCTCTGGCCTGTTTCATCTCCAGATTGAAATCGTTCTCTCCATCTTTTTCTATGTCCACCTGGATTTCTGCAACCTCTTAGATTGTACTGTAATATTATAAAGGGTATACAGCATTGTTCCATTCTCATTAAATGACTCTCCAGTTATTTAAGATCTATTTATAACCTGTGTTACATTTTTTATAACTGGTTCCTTATATCATAATTTCTCTGATGGTCAATAGAGAATATCCCGCCAAGTCTTAGCAATCTCATTTCTGAAGCTTCTATTCTCCACTTCTATTGCTCAGTCATTGTCCACGTTTCATCCACAGAGGAATGTTGGAAGTGCCATTATCTTGTAAAATTTAAGGACTGTCTCTAGGCTAACACTTCTTATTATCATTTTCTTTATTGTACCAAATAGTTGCTGGAATTTGGCCTGGAATTTTACCTAATGACATTAAATATGCAATAATAGTAAAGGCAACATTACATTAAAAAGGTTTCTAATAAGAAATGTGTATTACAGTATACTGCCCTTCTGGTAGAAGTCACTAAGACCAAATTTGACTGTTTTGAGATTATCACCTACACCATCATACAAAGAAATGAAAACTGGCAGAAGTCACATTATTGCCATGCAGCAACTTGTGTATGCTCTCAGCAAGTTTTTATTTCAGTCTTGGAATTGTTGTTTCTCAGAACAGAAGTGAAGTTTTGTGTGCTACAAAATGCTGTGCAAGATATATAAATTAGTTCTTCAGACTCAAGACCAACTAGTGTTACATAATACCAAACATAAAATAAATGAAGGAGAGCCTTTCAGCATTTTGGTAAGTTATACAATTGTAAATAAATTCAGAAATATTTGGAGTAATTATTTCTTAAATAATTTGAGTTTTGAAGTGGGAACAGGCAGCACTGCCTAATCCCTGGAGTGCCAAAAAAAAAAAAAAAAAAAAAAAAAAAAAGATGAGGCTGAAGAGAAAGAAGAACTTGAGTAATTGGGTGAATTTATTGTTCTCTAGAATTGCTAGGCAACTCAACATATATAAGATCACTAATGTGGAGACATCAGAATCAGACCAAACATAATTATCATGTACGTATGATATTAGCATCAAATTGCATTTTATAAATGTGTATTTCATAACTTTTGATCCACTAAAAATAACTAAATAAATCTTTATTTTCTTAATAGAATAATGATAGTGATCCTTTTGATGATGCAGGGCTAGATGAAAATGATGCTGACCCTCCTTGACTACCATCTTCTGAACCAGATGTAGATCACCAATTGTATTTACACCAATGGCAACATCTGACATAAACTTCTGCTAATGAAGACAATCAGACAACTCTGGCATAGTACAATCTGTAGGTAATATTATTTTATCTTAGAGCAATACCTCTCTGGGCTAGTGCATAATATGTTAACTTATAAATGCAGAGGTTACGAGTCCAATTTCCAGATCCAGTTTGGAGTTTTCTGCAACTATGATTATTTGGCCTCAATAGTATTTGGAATTAAGAAGACAGGAATGAGTTAAAGCAATAATACAAAGAAACAATGTAGCCGAAATGAGAATTATTTCATAAAGTATATGTTTCCGGATGAAAAAATAGAAGGTTACAATATTAACTTTTTATAAATATGTAGGCTATATTTGAAACATTATTTTTAGGTGTTGAAGACCCTATATTAAAGAAATGCACCAGATGGAATAAAGCTAATCCATTATCTTGGAACTACAATATAACAAGCAAATTACGAAACTCTGGACAAACATATGCTTCAAGTATGGGAAATTTATTGCAAGGATACCTAGATTTGTTAGTTGCAAGTGCCATTTTAAATGGTATACTATTTTTACAGGAAGAAAGGACAAAAATCTGCTCAGAGTATTGGGCCTTGGGTGATTATGTAAGGCAAAAGGATTTTATGTTAAAACAGAGCAAAATTTGTTTGCTGCAACCTCAAAGATCTAGAAAAGGTGGAAGAGAAAAAATGCAAAGCAATTCTTTTTCATGAAAAACGGAGCATGAAGAGTGTGCAGAATGTTTTTCTTAAACACTTTGTATCAGTAACAGACCATTAAACAAATCCTATGAGAAAATAAATTCATTAGGTATTTTCACATCTAGTGATCTACAAGGAAAATACTCACTGCAAACAAACTCTCTTCAAGTGAAATAGAGAAAATAAAGCAGCATATTGAGAAATTTTCTACCATGGAGTCTCTCTTATATTAAAAAATCTTCACAAAAGAAGTATCTGGCAGCAAGCTGTCTATATTTAAGATGTACTCTCTTTATAAAGAGAAGAGTGTAAAAAAATAAACAGAAAGCAGCAAGTTTGATAGCTCACAAAATAACTTTTTGCCAAGATTATAACTACTTATTTTTTAAGCCTAAGAAAGATCAGTGCTCATTTTGCAACAGATATCAAGCTGCTCAAGGGGAAGAAAAGAAAGAACTGGAGCCTGAGTATCTAAAACATAACCAAAGGAAACAAGAAGCCAACCAAAGCAAAGCAAATGACAAAGCAAGAGCTTCCAAAGAAGAAATATTTGTGACAGCAATTTTCGACCTAAAGAGTGTCTTGCAAATCCCAAGTAGTGAAGTGGCTCCCATGTACCACAGTGTGAGCCTTGTGCTTACTACTTAACAGTTATGAGGGAGCTCCACCAAATAATGCACGCTGTTACACTGCATGAACTAAATGGAAAATGGGAAAGTAGTGAATTTGGAACTTGTCTTTACCTTCTCCTTACCAATCTGCCACAAACAACAAAAAGAAGTATTTCTTTTTTCGGATACTTGTAGTGGGCCAAATATAAATTAAAATGTTGCTGACATTTTGTTTCATGTTGTTGAGACCACTAGCATTGATGTGATTAACAAAATTTCCTTAAGTCTGATCATTCTATGATGGAATGTGCAGTACACATAATCACATTTACGATGAAAGAAATTTGTAACTGTTTTCACTATTCATGGCTGGCCAAATATCTTTCAATCTGCTCCTTCTGCAAGGAAAAGAAAAAAATGCTGCACCTTATAAAGTAAAAGAGATGAAGTTTGATGACTTTATTGATTTATGGGATATGTCGAGAACAATTCTGTACAACAAAACTAAGAACAGTGAAGGAAAGAGAGTAAACTGGTTAAAAATAAAATGCTCCAGGTATGAAAAAGACGATCCTGGAAAATCTGAAATACAAGTATGAGCATTTTGAGAGATATTCACAATAAATGTGCTTGGATGAAGATTTCCCACTGGTATACCTATTCTCCTTAAGGTGTATAATATTCCCTTTCCTATATTTGAATTGAAATGCAAAGATTTGTTGTCACTTTGTGATAAAGGAGTCATTCCAATGGAGCTTCAATCACGGTATCGCTCCTTGCCACATTAAAAAAATCTGATGTGTTACACTCACATGACTTTCTCTACTCTTGTACAAACTATTTATACGAACGCTTATTCTCCATATGATGGCGGCGCCGTGGCCGAGTGGTTAGACCGCTCGCCTCCCACCAAAGCAGCCCGGGTTCAATCCCAGGGACCTGCATGTGGGATTTGTGGTGGACGAAGCGGCGTCTGGGCGGGTTTTCTCCGGGTTCTCCGGTTTCCCCCGCCATTCATTCCACCAACTGCTCCATCATCACCTTTCCTTTCATCCATTTCACCAACATTTCGTTTCATCTACTTCCTTCATCCCATACCAGGCATCGGGCTGATCACCCATCCTGGATGTTCTGTCTGATCCATGAGTGTCTGCTCCTCGACGGGCCTCTGACCCCAGGCACCCGCTTGTAAGTCCTGGGGGGTGTAAGTCCTACATAAGAGGAGGGTAAACAGATAATGAATGAATGAATGAATTATTCTCCATATGCTTCATGTTAATCGAGATATCAAGATGTTAATCTTATTGCTAATTTTCTTGTAGATGCAAGGGGAATATGGTAGACTTTAAGCGATAGTCAAATATTTTAAGAGCTGGTTGCTATGTGGAGTATTCCATTCTCTTTGCATTACCAGGACAAAAAAATTAATAACGAATTTGAGAAAAAGTATAAGTATTGGAAAATTTAAGGGAATAATAAGCAATATCTCGAAAATGGTTCACCCAACAAAAAAAATGTATATGACATAAATTGTGTATTTTAACGTGATCTACATTTTTGTGTAGTAAAATTTTGTCTATCTCTTATGGTTTACCAGCTATGCAAAAGTCATTCACAATGAAGAATACTTTTGGAGACATTCCCAGAAAATTCGAGATATACATTTTATTTGTCATGAAAATATCTTAAACATATGATATTTTAATCAAAATCGTTTAACCATTTTTGAGAAAATTAAAATTTTTGAAAAATTTTCCATGTAAAGAGTAATCTGGGGTGGGTGGATTTTCTTGAAAACCTTTGTGTCACATCTCTGGAAGATACTGAACCTAAACATCAAGTTTGGTGTTTATCCAACTGTTCATTTCTGAGTTATGCTGTTCACAGACAGACATACAGACAGACACACAGACATGTTTCCAAAAATACTTTTTTTGGATTCAGGAGGCCTCAAAACATGCACTTCCGGTGAAATCTCGGTATCAAATTTTTGGGTGGAATGCAATACTTCCCCTACTTACTATACATAGTAGAGAAAGTAAAAATGTGTAAGATAGAATCCCAGAAGAAAGTATTAAAAGTGAAAGTGAAGGATAACACAGTACTTAGTTTGATTCAGAGTATATTCAATTAAACAATGGATAAAATCTAGTAGAGTTTAGTAATTTGTTCATAATAATCATACATTTCACGTTAATATGTTTAAGTTCAGCAGTTAATCTTGGGTTATATGCAATGTCCAATGTGATTCAAACTAATGCAAAACTTTTATACATTTATTTTTTGTACACATGCACTGAACAATTATATACTTGTATAGTTATTAAAATGACAAGAAAATAAAAAGAACAACATGTTTTAGATAACTATTACAATTATCATAAAATAATGATATACTATTTAGAATCCAGTGTCACCCATCTCCATTAAACTGCCTTTACTCTTCACACATAAGTCACTATTTTGGAAATTTTAAAGAATATTATAGACATTTATGAAAAAAAAACAACATTAAAATTGCTATATTTCAAAACATCAATTTCAGACTTAGTGATTTCTGCCAGAACAATGGTGATATATGAATGCTCTAAGTAGTAGGTGTATATATATATATATATATATATATTTTTTTTTTATTTATTTATTGTGCTGAGGGATTTACAATTTGATTGCCTACTGAACTTTGACCCTGGGCACTCATTCTGTAGACCATCACTACAGTTTATGTACATTTTACAATTTCCCGCCAATAAATTATCTTGCTTCAGTTTTTTACGTCCCATTTCCACTTGTTTTTCACTTGCCACTTATTGATTACTTTACCATCACACATTCACCATAGTTTTCCATTCAAAGTAAGATACACTACCTCTTACTTTTCTCTATTCACTGTCCAAAGTCATTTATTTTTTACTTTACACAAAAACTATCCAGTGCTTGAGTTTTATTTATGGACACTCTTTAACCACTGTGATTCTTAGCATTCCATTCTATGTTGGGTGTGAAAGATTGGAAATTTTGCTTAGAGGTCTTTTAATCAGACTTGAGGTTCTTTTACATGCTGTAAATCTATGACATGGGGCCACTGGCTTTACTTTCTTTCTGAAGAAAGGATTTTTACACCTGAAAAAAAATCCATTGCCCTCCACCAGTTTTGAAGCTACAACCTCAGGAATAGATGTGTGTGTATTTATTATGTTAACATTGTTCATTTGTGCTGTAAAATTGCACTGCAGTGTATTAAAAGTAAATAAATAAAGTAAATAAATAACTAAAAATTGTTATGAATAAATGCAAACAAATGATGTGTAATACTCACTCTGTCTCTTACTCATTATACATTTGCATATACAGGGTGTGTCTAAACTCCCTTTACAGACTTTGAGGACTTGTAGTGGCGACCAAAATGGTTAACTGTAGCATGGAACTCATGTCCGGAAACGTACCGTTTTCCCACTACACATAAAATACTACCACAACACACATTGCTCTCTCCAACTCCTGCTGCCTGCCATCTAGATCCACTTACAAGAAGGGCTCGATGTGACAACCACCGACTTCAGCACAGATGCAATACTTCCGTACCATGTTATGGTACACTCAATCACCAATTCCCAGTGCTCCAACACCCGCTGCTGTATTAGTAGGACATAACTCATGCTATAGGTCTTCCTTGGATCCCACAGGGGTCTCATAAATCAAGGATTGTATGTAACCCCACAGGTAGTAGTCAAGTGTGGTCAAGTTAGGAAAACGTGCAGGCCAAGCAATTGGGCCACCACAACCTATCCACCGTTGCCCAAATCATTGGTCCAGATGAAGTTGGACAAGTGCAAAATGAGCTGGTGCTCTGTCGCGCTGGAACTCACTCCCAGTGAGTGGCGCTGAAAAAGTGTGTGTGCTGATTTTGCGTGTAGTAGAAAAACGGTACTTTTCTGGACACAAGTTCCCATGCTAAACTTAATGGTCTTGGTCCCCACTACATCCTCAAAGTCTGTAAAGGGAATTTACACACACTCTGTACATTACATTATTGTTATAAAAAACGATTCTGCTATGTTACATTATACATGATAAATGATTTCCAAGTAAGCAGTATGAATTAGTTATGTACACACAGAAACAAAATTCCTATGTTTAAGTCATTATAAGTTCATAGGAAAAGAAAAAAAGTTTTGTGTTACATTTGCATGACTTTCTCTACCCACTCTTCAACAACTCTTTTTATAAAAGCTTATTCTTCTGTCTTCTTCATTTAACAGAGATTGTCTTGCAGAAAATGTCTTGTTGTATACAAGGTATACAAGATACAAGAGGATTAGGGGAGTTTCTAGGCTTTAAGCAATAGTCAAATCTTTTAAGAGCAGGTTGTTATATGATAGCTTTGAAATTCCATTCTCTTTACATGGCCAAGAAAGAAAAGCGAATAGTGAGTTTCCTCTCGACAAAAGTATAAGTATTTGAAAATCCAGACCAATAACAAAGAATATCTCAGAAATGGTTAGTGCTACAAAACATTTTATTTTACATAAATTTTAGGGTGGGGGCATTTTCTTGAAAATCTTCATGTTTGCATCCTTGGAAGATGTTGAACTTAAATACCAAGTGTGGTACTTAACCAACTTTTCGCTTTTGAGTTATGCTGTTCACAGTCTCTCTGTCACACACACGCACGTGCACACACGCACGCACGCACGCACACACGCACGCACGCACACACAAACACACAGAGGAACTTTTTCTAAAAATGCTTTTTGGGGTTCAGGGGGCTTCAAAACATGTATTTTAAGTAAAATCTCGGTATTGAATTTTTCTGTGGAATACAGTATTTCCTCTATTTGCAGTAAGTATGTAGTAGAGACATAAAAAGAAGAAATGCAAACTCCAAACATGTTCCATATGACAATGTGTTTACCCTTGAGGAATCATAAATATAGAGAATGTATATTTTGTATAGAATATTTTGAAAATGGTTACAATATAAACAAATTTTATTTCACACAAATCACAAGTTTTAATGGACTCTACCTTATCCTGGAGTAAGGTTTCGTTCCCTCTTATCATTTACCAGTTATACAGAACTATACAAAATTCTATCAGAATGAAAAAGACTTCAGAGGACATTCACAGATAATTCAACATGTATATTACTGTTACAAAATAAAACAATGAAAAGTTTTCTATGTGTTTCTATGTAATATATAGTGGAATAGCTGAAATTGTATCAAATCATTGTGTTGCTTTAAAGACGCTGGGCTCAAATACAAAATTTAGTATTCATCTGGCTTTTAATTTTTGAGTCATGCTAGTCACAGGTACAGATACATGAATGCATCCATTTTCTAAAAATCCTCTTTCTTGGATTCAGGGGGCCTCAAAATATACACTTCCAATGAAATCTTGAAAAAAAACTTTTGAATAGAAATAATATGTTCCCTGCACACCACAGATTAGTAAGAGAGAAAGTAAATATCAGTGCTTCAATTTGTGATATTCACTTTTTGGGAGTAAAGAACATTTCCAAAAAATTACACCATTTATATAACATATCTCTGCAAGTTCCATGTTTGTTAGGATGAGTAATCTTATTTTGTCCACAACAGCATGGTACAGGATTATTTTTACTTTCTCTAGCACATTCTTATAATAGGTAGAGGAGGTATTGCATCCCACCCAAACGTTTTATATAGGTACACGTTTACGTTTTGAGGTCCCCTGATTCAACAAATATTGTTAACAAAATAATTCTGTTCTGTGAACAATATAACCAGAAACAGAAGGTTGGATGAATATTAAACTTTATATTTAAACAAGAATGCAACACAAAGATTTTCAAGTAAACCCTCCACCTCAAACTGTCATTTACTAGTACAATTTGTTTTATCTTCTCAAAAGTCTTCTGTATATATTCACATGACTTTCTCTAACTTCTATCTTTATTAGTTTGTATACAAATTATTAGTACTAAAGCTTATTTTTCTATCTACTATATTTTAATCCAAATAAACCTTTGCAAAAATAGCTAAATTATACATTTTGTTATAGATACAAAGAGAACAGTGATAGTCAAATGATGAATAACTGAAAGCTACATGCTGGCCTTAAAATTTCAACTGTTGCCATGCAATTGTGAAATACAACTGAAAACTGATGGGACTTATAAGAACAAGTATTGAACAATTCAAACCTTTAATAATGTATATCTCAGAAATGGCTTATGCCACAAAATAAACATATTTTAAATAAATTGTGTGTTTTAAAGAGATCTACATTTTTTGTGTGGTGCATTTTCATCTATTGCTTAACATTTATCAGTTATACAAGATTATACAAAATTCCTTCCAAATGAAGAGGACTTCCTGGATTATTCCCAGAAAATTCAAGTAATGAATGTTATCTGTCAATTTTTTTTAGAAAGTAACAAATTTCGATAAATGTTCCGTGTAAAGGGTAGTTGGGATGGGAAGATTTTTTTGAAAATCTTTGTGTCGCATCCTTGGAAGATACTGAACTTAAATACCAAATTTGGTATTTATTCCACTTTTTTTTTTGAGTTATGCTGTTTACACACACACACACACACACACACACACACACACACACACACACACACAGGTCGACCTCCGTGGACTATTGGTACCGTGCTAGCCTCTAGTTCCCAAGGTCGTGGGTTCAAACCCAGCGGAGGGCGATGGATTTTTTCAGGCGTAAAAATCCTTAGCATGGCTTCCTTTGGAAAGGAAGTAAAGCCGGTGGTCCCATGTCGTAGATTTACGGCATGTAAAAGAACCTCAAGTCTGATAAAGAGGCCTCTGAGCAAACTTACCAGTCTTTCACGCCCAATATAGAATGGGACACTAAGGACCATAGTAGTTAAAGAGCGTCCATTAATAAAACTCAATTTAACACACACACACACACACACACATGGACATGTTTCCAAAAATGATTTATCCGGATTCAGGGAGTCTCAAAACATGCATTTTCGGTGAAGTTTCGCTATCAAATTTTTGGGTGGAATACAATACCTTTTCTCCCTAGTAGGTACATGGTAGAGAAAGTAAAAATAGCACTAACAGTTTTGATTAAGATGCCATAGATTTAACATATTTACATGACTAATATAATGTATATCTTGAATTTTCTGTGAATAGTATGTAAAGTCTTCTTAGTTTTGAATTAATTTTGTATAACTGGTAAACCATAAAAGGCAGACAAAAACCCACTATACAAGTATTGAAGATCTCTTTAAAACACACAATTTATTTCTAATAAATTTTTTCTTCAGCCATGTTCAAGATATCTGTTGTTATTGGTTTGAGTTTTTCAATATTTTGTAATTTTTTAAGTGCTGTCAATTCAATTATGTCTTGCAATTTCATGGAGAAAGTAGAATTTCAAGGTCAGCAAGAGTGATCCACTTTTAAACATTTGACTATTGCTTTAACCTCTGTGTTCCTCTTGTACCTACAACAAAATGTGTAATGTAACCATTTCTGCAAACGTTTATCTTAACATTAAGTGGGTAGAAAATAAGCTTTTGCAAAAATAGTTTGTGTAAGTTATATAAAAATAAGCAATAGTGGTCAGAGTAAGTTATATGAATTTAACACATCATTGTTTACATATTGTGCAGATTAGGAGATGATAGGTTATTTTCTTAGTATATGTATCTTATTCTTACCAACCAAAAATCTTCTATGGAAGTAGCTTCCTCAAAGTTCTTTAAATTATTAACTTTTGGATCGAGGATGATATTCATCATTACTTTTGTATACCAGTAGTTTGTTGTGGATATCATACCAAATCCCACTAGAAATAAATTTTAAAAGAGGAAAAATGAATTGATGAATTCAAAAGGTGCTCATTTATTTTCAAGCATTAGTAGAAAATACAAACAATGAACAGGTATACATACATAAATTCATTCATACACTTTATTGACAGATTGGATGTATATGTAGTTTTCAAGAGGATAAAAAACTATTGGTGCAGTAAAAACTTTCATGTCAGAATAATATTATGACCTTTGTCATTTTTTCTAATTTAACCTCTGGACATTCTTATGCACAACATAATGTTTTTGTAAAAATATTGTTGGGAAATTCTTGAATACTTACTAAAACATACCGCAGCAAGAAAGAATAAATATATCATTAAATCACGAATTGTTATTCGCAACTCCTCTTCTCTTCCTTTACCTGCAGCCATTTGTTGGGTCACCCAGGTACCTACAATAGTGACAGAATAAGTAGTATTAATAGTAGTAGTAATGATAGGCATTTGCTAATAATTGCAGTACAAATACCTATTGTATTACCTTTAAGCTTTGTCTTCCAGTCTTTTTTACTGGGAGGAATTTGACTTTCTGTAGGTTTCTCAGATTCATATAGTGTATTTGGTCCTTTAAATGAGCTATATTTTCGTTCAGGGAGCCCATGTTTATTTTGTTCATTTGTAACCCGCTCATGTGGATTCCTTATAGGTGATGAGTCTGTTTCATCTGGGGATCCTGTAACAAAGGATTTCTTGTTAATAAATATTTGTAAATTAGGATTATAAAGAGAGAATGTACTCATCTGTATTTTGCATTTTTTAAAATTTTATAAAGATAGCGCACTGCTTACTTAACAATGATGTGTTCTTGCAAATACATAATTGCTGGTCTCCATTTTCATATTTTCAAGTATTTACTTACCTAGTTCTATGTGCATATTGATACCTGGTGTGGTAGTTTTGCAGTTTTACTAAAATCAGTTTTGGTGTGTTTATTGTTTAACATTTAGCGTTGCTAGGGAAAAATTAAGATTAGCAAGGTCCTTATTTAGCGCATATAAATTTATGCGCTATTCAAATTAGCCGCCGAAACTCCATTTCTAGCAGTGACCTCTATGTATAATAAAGTTAACTATCGTTAGTTAATGTTTAATGGCAGCTGAAAGAATGTGCAGAAATGAGAAAACTATTGTTTTGGATTACCATGTTTTTTATTAAATTTGGAATACATATGCATTTGAGGTGATGCTTATCTAGAGCATTTTAAATAATCGCACAACATAATGTGGACATGTCATAAGTGCGGAAAACCCGTTTACTTTGGTGAGTATAAAGTGCAAATAGAAATGACAATTTCGAGGAAAAGCATTGATGGAGATTGCGGAGGATTAAAATGAATCAAACTGACTTCTTTGTTAGGAATGCGCATATAAACATTCCTCAAACGTTTCATGTTCCTGGATGATGTTAAACATAATTTTTTTCCGACTATCAACAACAGGGCTTTGAGAGGGCGTTTCAGTTTAATTCGTGTATTAAGGTCATATTCCTAAACTATCTAGAAAGGCCAAATTGCTAAATAAGTAGACAGTTAACCGACAGTTAATATCCTTAAAGTGGAATGGTTAAACATGTTGAAAATCAGCAAAAAAATAAATAAAAAAAAATGGCCACAGTAACTTAAAGATTTTGGTTGAAGTATTACTAGTTCTGGCAGAAGATGAACGTTATCACCATCATATAGACTTCAGTTTGTTATAGTGTCCTCAAGGTAAACCAACATCCTTCATTGATGCATCTCTTATTTTGAGCAACTCGCCAAGATGTTGAACATGTGATAGGTACAATACCTGCTATGGAACCAACACCAGTTTCAGCTTACTCGATATCACAACAATGAGTAGTGCACCATTACATATTTAAAGACATATATTTCTAAACAATTCATTAGCATGTGCTTATATATTACACTGTGCTCATCAACAATAACACACACAAAGATCATGTAATCAAGCTGCACTATTATCAATTCCTGAAACAGAAGTAATTATATATAGGTAGTTGTAGAACTACTTTGGGGTAAGTTGCTTTTAGGTGGTCTTCAACAGTGATGGAAGTGATGTCTTATATGTCCTACAGATGTCACTGTCATTCTCTAGCTCTAACGCAATGCTGGCAACGTATGAATAGCTAATGCCGCCAAAGCCGGTAAGATACTCAGCCTCAAGGCGTAGCCGAGGGATTGAGGGCCCTCAGCCTCAAAGCGCAGCCGAGGGATGTTTTTTAGGAGGAGAAGAGTGGCCGTAACTGCGAAGCGACGACAGGGCGTAGCCGAGGGATCTGCGTCTAAAACTTGAATATTCACGTTTACAGGAATTCCTTATTTCGTGGATTTTACTTTTTATTTAGGTTGGCACTTCCCATTCAGCATCTGTTTTATTGGGAAAATGCTACATTTGTTGTGTTCATATCGCAATTTTCCTATAAAAGTAAAACATCTAAAACAGGTGGGTAGGTGAGCACCAGGTATTGGCGAGATCACATCTACTTATAAACCCACTCTTAAGGTAATTTACTCCATTCCTTCTTGCTTTTTTCAGTGTTTTCAATGAAGACCACCTAAAAGCAAAATAGCCCTACTTTGTAATGCACATCACACTCTATTATAATTCTTGGGATGAAGTTGTAGGGGTTTCCTATTAAAATGAGTTTTCCTTTAATTCAAGTTTTTAGTAGAATTGTTTTCACAAAAGAAAGAACTGTTGTTGTTTATTTTACTGTAGCCAAGTAGGGAAAAAATATTTTTCGCACTGCAAATATAAAATTACAGGTGTACCAACACTATTCCTCTTCCAGTAACACAGTTACTTTGCATACATACATAATAGATGTGAAACTGATTAACTAGAAATTTTTTAACAAACAAAACATTTAATTCTTTATTATAAGTGTGTAGCATAAAGTTAACTTCATTATTCATCCCATTTTTGATATTTTGGTACTGGCAGGAGTATCTTTTCCTTCATTTTCATCCTGCTGGTATTGTAATAACTCTGAGGGTGATGTGTGATCCTCTCCTCTGGTTGTCAGTAGATAAGCAGGTTTTAGTCTGTTCATTGAAATCTTCACTGACTTTTCTTGATTTTTATTGTGAAATATTTGGCATGTCTTATTACTACTGGAAATGGACTGTCAATGGAGGTTCAAGTGGTTTCTTGACCCTTGCATCTAACAAACACCTGCGGTGAAGATTGCAGATTCTTTGGAATGAATATTGGTCTTTACGTTGCATATTTAGACTTAATAGCCTGTAAAAGTAACATCTGTTATTGCAGGTTAGATGCAAAAGTGCCATATTCCGTTTTAACTCTTGGCTCTTCAAAAAATTTGTCTGATAGTTTGGTTGATTTTTCATACACCATTTGTGTGAAGGAATAATTTCAAGTGCTATGTAGTGAGCTGTGATGGCTGCCTTTAAAGTTCTGTGGAGTTTCTCTATTTTAACGTTGGATTGTGAGTGATATGATGTGTGCTGGATCTTCATTCCACATACGATATGACTGCTAAGTTTGCAAAGAGCTGTGACTGAACTGGTACTCGGGTCAGAGATGACAGTAGAGGGACACCAAATCTTGAAATCCAATTATGATTATAAGCTCTTGTCACTGTTTCAGCTTAATGTTTGAAATGGGTATAACTTCCATCCAAGATGTAAATCTGTTGATACATGTCAAACAGATTGTCATTCCATTTGAATGTGGTAGAGGGCCAATGAGATCATTATGTACCGTACTGAATTGTTCATTTGGTTCCTCGTAGTTTCCTAATTGTCACTTTTATGATGATTTATTTTGTTTCTCTGACAGTCCATACATGATTTTGCCCAGTTTTTTATGTCTTGTTTTAAATTTAGCCAAATAAACTTTGACATTATTAATTTCACAGTGACTTTTATACCAGGGTAAACTAGACCATGAAAATTTGCAAATATTTGAAGTCAAAATTCTTTAGGAATGTATGGTCTTAAGTTGTGTCACCAAAGCTTTGCACCTGAAGGAAGTGGATAGTGCTTGAAGTCTAAAAATGAATTCCCAGTTTTAAGTTCTTGCAGTTCCTTGTCTTTGACTCATTGTTTAGCTATCTTGTCATAATTTATAACTGATATTTTTTCTATTCTGGAAAGTGCATTGACAATAATATTTTCTTTCCCTTTAATTTGGCAAACATTCATTGAGAACTTGACGTGTAACTGTAGATGTTTCATTTATCTAGGTGAAGCTTTCTCATTATTTTGTTTAAAAGCAAAAGTAACAGGCTTGTGATCTCTATAATTGTGAAGTCCCTCCCTTTTAGAAAATGCTTGAATTTCTTGATTGATAAGTAGATTCCCAGTTGTAGATCGTATGTACTATAATTCTTTTGTGCGTTATTCAACTTTTATGAAAAGAATGCAACTAGTTTCCATTTCCCATTCTCCAGTAGTTGCAGAACAGAATCAATAGCAGTATCCGATGCATCTATGCATAACCCTATGGTAGATCAGGATCTAGGAATGTGAGTAGTGTACAGTTTGCTAAGTCTTGTTTGCACTTTTCAAACAATGTTTTTGCTGCCGCTGTCTATTGAATTAATGTTTTATCCTTCTTCTGGGATCCATTAAGATAATCGTGAAGAACAGCTTGAGTTTTAGCAGCATCTTTCAGATAACATCTATAATAATTCACAATATCAAGAAATGTTCAAAGCTGATGTAATCTTGAAGGTAGCTTGAAATCCAAGATTGCTTGCACTTTTTCTGGAAGGGTTTAGTTCCCTCTGAAGTTATCCAGTAGCCAAGGAATCCTAATACTTTTGCTGCAAAGACTGACTTTGAGATGCTGATGTTTAGGCCTACTTTGATCTCTCCAGTAGCAGTTTGAGGTGATTACGATGTTCACTAATACTAGAAGAAGCAACTACTGTGTCATCCAGAAAACAAAGTACAAAATTTAACCCCTTAATACTTCATTTATGAAACTTTGGAATATTGAAGATGCATTCCGGAGTCCAAAACTCATTAATAAATTCAAACAAACCAAATGGTGGATTATGGTAGTTTTCAGCTTATCTTCTTCATCTATAGGTTTTAAAAAGGTCTATTTTTGAAAATATCTTCTTCCCTTTCTAAATGTAATGGACATTTGGATTTTGTTCCCCATCTAATGGCAAAATTTGGCCAATAGCAGGCACTTTGTGTCAGTGTTGTTCGTATGAGAGAGCCACCAACATCTGAATGAAAAACATAGTGGTGGCGTATTCCTTAACAATGTTTATTATTCACTATTTATATAAGCTTGGGTTTCTGATTCATGGGAGTTTAGGTTAGGTTTAGATTTCTTTATGTAAAGGGTCATTCCATGAAAACTTGAAACAAGATGGACTATTATTTTTTTATAGGTCAAGGTTGATAGGTGTTAAATTTGAAATAAAATATACCTAACTGTGAGAGATTGTGTAAACAAGTGGGAACATTGTTACCTCTCTATTACTGTGATTTTACTGCAAGGTGACAACAAATGATGAAAGAAGTGCTTGAGCAGCTTATTTCACAAAGGTTTCTTAAGAGCAAGTTTTAAATAATTTTGAAAATTAATGTGTTTTACTTACATATAGATGCTTTAGCTAGATTTACATTAAATTGTAACTTCATGTTATACGTGACATTGTAACTTTAATTATCATTGTTTAAATGTCCTATTCCATTGCAGAAAAGGTTTATTTTTTGTATTATTTTGAAACAGTTAATATTTATTCTATGCTGATATGTATGAAATAAATATCCAACAGCACCCCAACCTCAAATAATTTAGATTCTGAAAAACACTTTATAAGTGTACTGTATATTTTAAAATATGCAGGTTATACCTTTGCAAGTAGTATACTGTAGGCATATATCCCATAAAATACCTGTGTGAGATTAATGATTTAGTCAAGCAATTTTACCAAAGGGACTGTATATCACTGCAAGCTCCAGGGGAAAAAGGATGTTGTGATAGTAAGAGAGAATGAAGAAAATAAAAAATTTCAGAAGAGATTTATGTACACCACTATTACGGAGGCATATCATATTAAAAAAGGGAAAAACTAATAAAAAAAGTGGGAAATCAAAATTCTTTTCATTGTGACCCAAATTTATCCTTCCAGTCAGTGAAATACCTTACCACAATTGCTTGTGCCACTATCATGAGAACATCAATTTGCATACTGTGTGGATATACGGAGAATATCCCTAAAACATAACTATCAGTATATTAGTATCCAATTCTGAAAATAATAACTGCATATTTGTAACATCAGAAACCTGCTCAGTCAGCATAATATCTTAACAGATGATATAAATTAATTAGCATGGTTTGTTTGGATCACCATTGATGAAAGGTTGTAAAATGTCTGAAGAAGTTTACTGTCTGTGAAGCATTTGAAGAACTTATTGAAAAAATACCCCAGCTTTTAAAACATTGCTTCATGGTAAAAACTCAGTGTACATGTTTTCAAGAGGTACTGTAGATGCCAAAGAAATTGCAGTACAGATTAATTTTGCCAAAGATTACACTGCCAGATTTCAAAATGAAATTCACTTAGCATATTGGAACTCCCAACAGATGGCAATGTACCCAGGTGTTGCCTGTATAAGTCCTGGAATGGCAAGAAGTTATGCAATTGCAGTGATGAAATATCACATGATAAATATGCTGTCAATGCATTCCTTTGAAGGCTGGTTTCTCAGATCAGGAAAGCATACTCGGAGTTCTCAACAATTAACATTTTTTCAGATGGTGCAGCAAGCTACTTTAAACAGTGTTATTCTCTGGGTAATTTAACTCACCTTCAGGAAGAGTTCAAAGTTTTGTTAACATGGAGCTTTCTAGCTTTCTAGTCATGGGAGGGCAGTGTCAATGGTGTTGGTGAAGAACTGAAGAGATTAGTATGGCAAGCTATATAAGGTGAAAAATGCATGATTACCAATGCAGAGTATGTTTACTGGTGTACCAGGAAAGTGTGAAAATCAATAGGGGTGATATTTTGTTCTAAATATGAAGTGGATCAACAAAAGACACAATTTGTTGCTAATGAGTGATACTTGATGCTCATTCTAAGCACTACATTAAAGTTCTATCCCCTTATAATGTGGTTTACAAAGAGCATACTTTGTCCAAAAGAAGTTTCAACTTTGATTTTGTGACTGGCAGAAGTGTCCAAATTGAAACAATAGAAGGAAATTCAAATGTTTAAGTAGCTGCTTTTGTAGTGGTGAAGTTTATGACAAAAAAGACAGCTAAAATCTTCATAGGACAAATCTTAAAAGTTGATAGTACTGAATGTGAAATCAATTTCATGAGGAAAATCAACACAGATTTCAAATTTGCATTTAAAAGTAATGACAGTTCATGGATTGCAATTTGTAATGTATTGAAAGTACTTCCAGTTCCTGATGTAGATAATTGCCAGAGATGAAAATTTGTTTTTCATAATGTGAGCTCTGATAAAGAATGCAACATAGTAATACTGGTATGGTAATTATTTTATGAAAATGCAGATTCAGCAGTTTTCATTTTGTACATGTCATTTCAGTCACACTAACTGTCCCTTTCCATCACATAAGTAAAAAATGATAGCTAAAAATAATGATTTCCCATGTAATTCTCCATACTCTAATATTAATTCTTGATACATGATTATTCATTACTGAAATGATGAGACAGCACATTTGTATGTTTTTAACAACTTCGGAGTCATTTTAACTCAGAGGGAACTTCCTTTTTGTCCATGTCCCTTTCCATCACAGGAAAATTACTTTATATTTTTACTTCAATTAACAAGATTTTTTCGTTTTATGCCTTTTGTGTTAGCCTTAGGATTGAAATTCTCTATTATGAATAAAATAAACATTCACAATTTGTTTTAAGACTTATTTTTGGAACAATTCAGAGAAACAAAATCTTCCAATTATCCCATTCCATCACATGGAATGGCCCTAAACTTAGCTTAATTAGCAACCAGTGGCCATACCAAAGCACGTGAGCGTAGCGAGCATATGTTTCACATTCACTATTTATATAAGCTTTCATTTCTAGATATAGGATAACGATCTCGATTGGTTTTATCATTTATTTCATTATCAAGCACAAATTGAAATTTTTTGCTTTGCTATCTTCATTTTCTTTGGATCTAGTTGTCTTGCTCTAGCCCATACTAGTGTACCCTGAGTGATGATGTGATGCTTGACATTGTGTTTGGTTTTGCTAGACACTAAATTAGGCTTGGTGATCTCTGAATATTGAGAAAGTAAACCTTCCAAGTTTATGTTCTGACTCATGGTACTGATCACAATATCTTCTGAAATTGGCATGACTTCATCCTTGCCAAAGAGTTTTGATTACACTGTCCATCAGTCTCTTGTTATTGATGTCATGGTACTGATCACAATATCTTCTGAAATTGGCATGACTTCATCCTTGCCAAAGAGTTTTGATTACACTGTCCATCAGTCTCTTGTTATTGATGTCAATTAGCAGTCAAAATTTGTTTAACAAATCAGCTCCCAATATTGGTTTGTTTATTTTTGTCACTACAAATGGCCACTGAAACTGACGATGTATTCCTAAATCAATATCACACATTTTAAATCTGTATATTACAGTTTCAGTTCCATTGGCAGCATACATTTATGATGGATACTATCTTGTCATTTCTTGTTGCTACTGTCAGTGAGACACCACTATCCACAAGAAACTCAGTCTGGTTTTTTTGTACGTTACAAATAGGCAAGTTTTGTGGCAGTCAGGAACACCAGAATTTGCTGCTAATTCTGCTGTAATGTCAAGTTTCCCTGCTCTGACCAACTGTAAGGCTGTGTACACTTTTCTGGCTTGCATTGTTTACCAAATCTAAGTGATAGTAACAGTACTTTCCTCTTGGGTTGTGCTTCTAGATTTATTGCAGTTGTTGTCACGATGACTGGAATTTCTAGTGCATGATCTTTTGGTTGGTGGATGTTGCAGAAATTTGTTCCTATTCCAATATTTTAGGCATAACCTCTTTCATAGTAATTTGACTTTCAGTTTGTTTGTTGCTAATGTTGGAAGTTGCGTATAATTCAGGTTGTGGATTCATTTCTACTCTTCTGTCAGCCATAATGGCTATTTTCTCTTAAGTTTCTCTTAAGAAACATTTTAATTGCTTACAGTTAAAATGTTTCTTATGGAACCTGGCAACTTTTCCATCCATAGTGTTTTCAGAAATTTATCTGAGATGTCTACTCTTGCTAGAGTTCGCATCTTCTAAAGCAACTGGCTGGGTTTTTGGTCTCCTAAGTCAATACCAGTAACTTGCCTCTTAATTTGTGCACCCTCACTTTCTTTGAAAATATTACAAATACATTCTTTTGCTAAACTATATTTGTTTGACTCATGACTTCTTTTATATCCCAGACTTTTTCTACAAATTAGGTTCCAACTGCATAATTAAATAGTTGAATTTTGTATGTAAAACCAAATTTTTGTTTTCAGGTTTTTCATTCCAAAAAGGCAAAATTTTAATGCCGATCGTATACATTTGTAGCTTATACTCATCTTCCATTATTACATGTTTTGTTCTTCCTTATCAGTCAGCATAAAATGTAGGGATTTCTTATTAAAATCAAGTTTCCCTATGTAATTTTTCAAGTTTTTATTAGATTTGTTTTCACAAAAGAAAGAATTACTGTTGTATGTTTTACAGTAACCAAATTTGAAAAAAAAATAATTTCTGCATTGCGAATATAAAATTACAGTTGTACCAACAAAATACTTTTGTACATGTGTAAACTACCACCATTTGTCTGTATGCATGCTATTTTGCTCTCTAATCATAATATTCATTTAAATTGTAGAAGGTGTTATAATAGTGAATTTGGAAGTTTGTTATAAATTTGAATTGCAATATGATAACTACCTTTTTCAAGAGTTTTGTTCAAGCAAGCTGTCTGCTTAGCATAAATGGCATATCCACTTCCATCCACGTGCAAGCAGAGGGCCTTTTTAGACTCAAGGTATTGGCCTCATGGGAAAGCCCACAGACTGGAGAGCCACTCGGTTGGCGCCACCCCTGGGTTCAGAAGGGGGGCTTGGCTTAGCTCTTGTTCTGGTGGACCTTCTCAGCGACCTATTTCTCTTGACTGCATGGAAAGAGTATGGAATTTTAAGGCCAACATATAGCGTTCCAGTTCTTAAACATTTGAGTATTGCTATTGCCTTTGTATCTATAATGAAATGTGTAATGTAACTATTTTGCTAAGGTTTATCTCGATTAAAATGAAGTAGATAGAAAATAAACTTTTGCAAAAATAATTTTTATACTGATTAATAAGCGACAGATGGTAGAGAAAGTCATGTGAATGCAACACATCAGATTTTTTGTTTGTATAGCTCTATATTGTTTGTACTGTTCTTTAACTTAGTAAGATAAAAAAAAATCTTTATATTTCTTATATGAAACTGGAAGGTTTGATGTATCAATATCTTGGATGAAAGAAACTAATACATATTACATTAGTAGTTGATTGCATAATGTATGTTAGTTACCAGAAAAGAAAGTATGCCAGGAATTCACGAAAGCTAAATTAATGAAATGATTACTGCTGCAATAATTTTAAGGACATTCATTTTTATACTTTTTAGGCGATGCTTTTGTAGTAATTTTTGAAATCAGAAACTTAGTTTCAACAGCTACCATTACAACTTACAAGTGTAGAAAGGCTGCTGTTGCATTTGTGAAGCTCATTTACATTGTAACAATATCAATAACATACATAGTTGCTTTGTAACTGTCATCTAAACAGCAGTAGATATGAGTCAAAATTGACCTTGCCCCAAAATGCAAATGTCGGACACAGAGCTTGTTTTCATTAGAAAAACATTAGATCTTTAAAGCTGAATGTCAGTGAAATGTGAACAAGATAATTAAACATGTACATTTATTTACAGCGGAGAGGAAACAATCTCTTGGCTATGACTGGCATCCAGAATGCCTGAGGTGTGAGGAATGTGGTAAACGTCTAAATCCAGGACAGCATGCTGAGGTAAATGAAGTTTCGCTTCAGATAAAACAAATGTCTAAGAGTATGTTATTAATTGAAAGAGCAAAAATAATGGCTATTTTATTTGAATTAGCACCTACAGTAGAACCCCATTAATCCAGAACAGTGGGTAATTCTGGGTGAATTATATATTCCAGAAATCCTAGTAAAATCCAGAAAAGGAAAAAAATAATTAAATAAATAAATCTACTTAAAATAATCTGCTGTCTTGCTTTGAAGTTTCTTTTTCCTGTATTTTCTTGCTGTGCAAGTTTTTCTTTAAGTTAACACCATACTTTTCCATTTCCGTGCTGCTTACAATTGTAAAACAAATGTAACAAAGATTCTCACTCTTGAGATTAAGGTTTCAAACAACAGGTAGCTATTTAGTGTTCTTGTTGCAGTTTGAATTAGAGGTAGCTGAATGAGTTATCTGATAAAGACACCATCTTATTTGTTTTCCCCATTAGAGAAAGGTTTATGCTTTATCATTAAAATGGGATGCTTATTGGCACACATTTCCACCAAAGATGGAGGGATGAATAGCAAGCAGTTCACATTATGACTTAAAAGTCTACTTTAGAAAAGAACCTAAAAAAATGTTAGCATGCGCAATAATTTTGGACAAAATCCTGTCGTGAGATACTCAAAATGCTTAATCTACAAGGTTATTAATACAGTAGGAAAGTAAAATCTTCATTTGCACAACTGCTCATAATGTACACAATTAGATGAAAAAAAAATGTAGTGGAATAGAACTGTGTGTTGAATTCTTAATCTCTCCGTAGAAAATAAAAGCTATTTGTTAAGGCATTGTTTAGTTTTGAAATTAAAATGTTCGTAATAAAAAATGAGAAAGTTTTACAAAACCAACACGTAGTTTTACTATCTCGGATAAAATGAATACAAAAAGAAATTTGAAGCCATAATCTTAATTGTGCTTAGTAGAAAATATACCCCAAATGAATATCGATTGAAAAATTAATTTTTAAGCTT
The DNA here is from genome assembly GCA_030765065.1 of Deroplatys truncata. NCBI lineage: Eukaryota > Metazoa > Arthropoda > Insecta > Mantodea > Mantidae > Deroplatys > Deroplatys truncata. Next base: position 102,425,883 of record CM060984.1, read on the forward strand.
GGACTGCTTTGCACAGAAGTTCAAGTTGATGCCAACAAAATGTTATACACAAGAACCTTGTTTATCCGGACTAGGTGGGATTGGAGGTAATCCAGATTAACGAAAATTTGGATAATCTGGAAATATTCCACTAAATGCAAAAACTCTAATATGTACTACAATATACAAACCTTTTATTTTGGCACTAACAAGAAATGCTTTTTTGGCACTTAAACTTTATATTTACTGTAGCCCACTCACACGTATTTATTGAAATATGTAGTGTGTAAGTTTCTTTTGTTTCAAACATGTGTGGCATTTGAGAGCAGCATGTTCGTGTAGAGTTTCACTAACATCATTTTGTCTGGAGTTGTTTGTGGCTGTATTCTAGGTAAATCATCATTTTTTCCAGCTGTGCTGTTGCCTCCACATGAGACATTTCACTCATGCACACTCAAAACACGGGAACAAAAGAACAATACCGGTACAGCTTTTTAACTCGTAAGGAACAGATCCACACTGCCATAGTAACGGTAGCTGGAAGCATGGGACTGGCAATCTCTATGCTACCTGTGGTGCCAACATAACAACTGCACATATACAGTACCGTACCAACTGTCTACTGCATATTTTCATGTTAAAAAAAAGGTGGAAAAGTAAACAAAAAATGAAACCTGATAAACTGGAGATCCGGATTGATGAGGGCCAGATAAACAAGATTCTTGTGTACCTGCAAGGAACACTCTGCATGTTGGAAAGTGGGATTTCATTCAGGTTGCAAGGGGAGCTAGCCCATGGTGATATTTGAGCATTTTTAATGTTTAATTTTTGATCAGTTGGCCCTCTGTTCAGTGTATGGAGGAAACATGGGAGTAGCAGAAGCTAACCATTAGGGTTAGTGCAGTGGTATAAAGCTCCACATGCCAAGCACAAGGTTGGCTGGTCTAAGCTTCAGTGATCAAAAATGGCTGTAAATATCAATCTGGGCCAAAACTGTTGCAGCTTCTGAGAAGCACACCATCTCAACTGCCTGCCCTAGCAACCCAAATTAAATACCATTTTCAGACTAGTGGTATATTTTTTCTCAGTGAATTTGACCAGTAAGATTTCATTAAATTTGTTATGTTAATGTATAAAATTTCATCCTGAGCCAGACTATTCTGTGAAGGGGTGTGGCAACAATACCACATACATCAATAATTTTTAACAGGGATGATCTGCATGCTATGTGTATTTTCATTGCAGCCATTCATTGGCTAAAATTCTCTGCTGCCTTGTTTTTGTTAATGTTTCAATTCTCCTATTCCATCTTCTAATACATCCATATAACTACGGGGTTATTAATACAACTAGTGGCTGGCAGAGTGCAATAGGTTACGTGAGAAAGACAGGCTGTATTGTTGGGCATAACATGTTTACTGAATGCAATACTGAAAACAGTGGTGGCGGCGGCCTGTGTGTGTAACAGTGATGTTGAAAATGCCCTCAGCAGCAATACCTCGATGTGGACAACTGTAATTTAAATGGTTTTAATTTAAGTAATTTGGTTGTATTTCTGGCAGAGGATATTGACACCCCTATCTCCTGAGCAAGATGATGGAGTGATTTTTTTTTGGCAAATGTTCTAGACATTCCCCTATTGTGTCTAACTTCTTTTCAATAAGAATGCAGAGCCTTGTAAGCCAATTCCTATCATTCACAGATACTGTCTCTTGGAATTTTGTAACAGTTCATCAAACATGATTACCAGGGTATTCTCTTGCAAAGCGCCTTATCCTTCTCTGCAATAATCAATTTTCATGTAATTATCATACATAAACACACTGTTCAACACTGAATGGTGACATAATTAGCAAAGAACAATAATAATGCTAGGTAACACGTAAACTAATACACAGTGTAAACAGAGAAGTGCGCACAACATGGCCAGTCCTTGAGAATCATGCACTCCAACTGACTAGATAACTGCATGCCTGGCACTGGTGGCTCAGACATCGTTTCACAGGGAAGTAGCCGCCGCTCTATCGGCCACTAGTTGTATTTACAACTCTGCATATAGCTTCTGTAGTTTTATACAGGGATGCTGTTTTGTTGTACTTAGGTTCAAGTTAACAATGTCTAAAATTATTTGTGTAGCATAAAGGTGTTCCATACTGCCACGTACCATGCTATGGTGCTCTGTTTGGACCTCAGCTGTTTGGGCATGGAACAAGAGTGGAATCTCACACCAGCTTTGGCAAAGTGGAAAATCGATCTGGAGGGCCCAACATGCCAAGGTAAAAGCTGCAAGAATTGGTATTAAAATTACAAAAAAACAATATATAAACTTTTAGTTTATTCTTGTCACCTACAAGGGCCATTTACAATGAAAGTTATATATACCATTATACCTTAATGGTATTAAACTTTCTGTAAAATTGCATGTTGCATGGTGTCATTCAGAAGGAATAACTGGAACATATGCATTAACCAGTCGCATGAGAGTATGAAACAGCTAAATTATCATGGCATCCTTAAATGAGACAGCAGTACACAGCAGAAGAGGTAACACACATACATCAACATACAGAGCAACAACTGGCTTCCATCACAATTTTTCTGAAAACCAAATCCACATATTACTTTCTCTACCATGTACATAGTAGTAGAGAAGTTATTTATTTCCTACAAAAATTTGACGGTGAGATTTCACTGGAAATCCATGTCTAAAGTCTCATGAATAAAAATAAATTTAGAAAAAGGTCTGTGCATGTGTGTCATGAACAGCATAACTCAAAAATCAAAAAGTTTGATAAATATTAAACTTAACATTTAATTTCAGTATCTTCCATGAAGGTTTTTAAGAAAATCCCTCCACCCTAATTATCCTTTAGATGGAAGTTTTTCAAAATTTTTTATTTTCTCAAAAATGGCTCCTATGATTTTGATTAAAATACCACACATTAACGATATTTACACAAGAAGTAAAATATTTATCCTAAATTTTCTGGGAATAACCTATTAAGTCCTTTTCATTCGGAAGGAATTTTGTATAATTGTGTATAATTGGTAATGTTCTATATTTAACATTGTTAAAATTTCTGATTTCTTTACCATTTTCATAATTATTTTATAGGGCATCCCGCATATGTTTGTATCAAAAGTTTTTTCTACAAAATGTTGCATGAATTTTTTCTAGTTTCTTCTAAAAAGTTTTTAAATATTTTTTTGCTTGTCGATAGTTATTCAAGTTTATTTCCCTCTCTTCTGCAGCTATAGTTTTTTGATATATTTATCTACTTTTTCTCATTCGTTTTCTAGCCTTTTTTAAACTATCAGTCCAAACTTATCACAATATTTCTGTGTTTTAATTTTGGGTACTGTCTTAGATATTACAGTTTGATTATTTTTTTGATTTTATTTAAATATAGTCCAATTGGCTTGCTGAATTGAAAATGATGGTTTGCTAAATTAAATTTTCCATGTTCATATGTAACCTCAACACAATTAGTATGCAAGTCGCTAACTTGTGTAATGTTGACTAATTGTAAGTTTGGGTTAATTGTTATCATTGCTCCATTGAGTTTTCCCCTTCATTAACCACTCTAGCTACTTATGCTACTTTTCCTCTTATTATGTACAGTTCTTGAATGCATAAAAGATCCAGCTTTAACTCTTTTGAGATCCTTTTTAGTTCTAACATGACTAATCTACTCCTTTGCGCTTTAATTTGTGCAATTTTAATTAAATTACTATAATCTTAGAATTCATCCATTTTGCCTTTGATAAAATATTCTTTAATGTGCATAGGAATGATGCTTGCTGCCGGTCCGAAATTCTTGTTCTGTCAGCTGTTTTAGACATTTTATGCATGTGAATTAACTGCAGATTGTTGTTATTGTTTCATGACCTTATAGTTTTTGATTAAAAATTTGTTTCCTTTCATGCTTAATGTTATTGCCTAAATGTTTAATAAATTTGCCAATTATGATTTCCTCTTTGTTGTAATTTTTTTTATGACTTTTTGTGTGTTTGGTGTTGGAGTTTGTTGTTTGTTCTTAAAGGGAATGTTTGAAGTTTTGTAACTAAACGGTTAAGTTGTTACTGATGAGTTAGCTCGTTTCGAACAACTTGCACTTTCATGACAAATTAGTGTGTAACAATTTGGCCAACTTTGATTTATATAGAAACTATTCTACATTAGCATAAAACAAAATGTTTGTAAATTTAATCTAAATCAAGGATGCCTCTTCTTTTTTTTAAAAACTGTTTCTAATCGTTTTAATAATTATTATTTATTGTTCTGGGTTTTTAATTCTGTCAACGACATCAGGCACAAGAAGTATAATGATTTCACCATTTTGATGTAACTTGCAAATAAGATGCTTCAAGGCTGCTACCAAAGACTGTTTCTCCAATCTGCTATTTGTTGAATGTTCGGTATGGCCGCTGTCCTTGAGCCGTCTTTTATAATTTCTTGTTTATTAGCTATATCACTTGTTGTGTATAATATAGTATTCTGTTCACTAAATTTCTCAATGTATTCATTCCCCTTCTCTTTCTGTTTGCTTCCCTCTTCTTTTCTGATGCCTATACTCTCCAGGGAGCTATATGTCCATCTTGTCTTATTTCTTCTTCTAATAAATTTATATTATTTTTTGGTTGTTTTCTTCCTTTCCATAGTCAATTTAAAAAACTGCTATGAGATGTATGTTTTCTAACCATAATTTCATCATCTTCTACTTCTTTTTCTTCCTCACTTTTTTACTTCTTACTTCTCCCGTTATAATCAACCTTGATTTTTCTTTTATTTCTCATTCCTGTTTCATGCTCTATTTTATGTTTCGGTGGTAGTCCCGGTTTAACTTCCAATTTATCTTTTTCTTTATGAATGTTATTTTTATTAATTATTAATTTAGTTTTATTATTATCATTTTTGTTTAACATTTCCTCCTTTGTTTGTGTACCTTTTTTTATCTGTCCTAACCTTTATTTGTGTAAAATTATTTTCTGTAAATTCTTCCTGATGCGACAGGGATTATTTCATTTTTTTAAAATTGTTCCTTTGTTTTTCTTTTACAGTGTTACTGTCCATAATCAATATGTGAAACTACCCTTTCCCACAGCATGTGATGTGTTGGGCAAACTTGCTTTCCTCTGCACTTTTATGGCTTGGTATACAGATCTGGATTTTTTTTTTTTTTTATATACAATCTTTCCTCTTGTGATCTTCACTGCAATGGCCACAAGTCATTTTATCCTTATTACAATATTTTAATACATGCCCGTAGTCAAAAGTTTTAGACATTTCCACGGAGATGAAATCTTTTGTTGTAACTGATTGGAAACCTATAAAAAGCTTTCCATTTTGTATAATAATTATCACCTTGGCTGAAACTTCTGTAACATGGTGTACCATTACCCGGTTCCTAGGTCCTGTTTTAAATCTAAGTCTGAAGTTGTTTTCAAATTCTTCTCTGGTTACGATTCTTTCAAAATTTTGTTTAAAAATATCTTCCTTTATTTCTTCATTCCTGATTCCTGTTAATACATCATGACAACTAGATTTCATTTTTAAATGGTTTAATTTTAAGCTGTTCGTTCTTCAAATTTTGACTGTTGATAATTTTATTTATATCCTTTGCTGTTTCTGTTTTCATTATTGTTTCTCCCTGCTGCTCTTAGGCTTCATATTTTAATTTTCTCATCAGCTGGCTTAAGATTTTGAGTCACAGTTTTCTGATTTCCTTAATATCTGCACTTTTAGTAGATATAATAAAAACAGTATGCTTTTTCATTTCTACTGTCTTTTGTAACTTCAACATTTTCTCTGTTGGTGCTGGAGTTGCTACTACTTGGGCAAATGTTCTTATGGGTGCTTCTAGCAAGAAACAGCTAAAAATCGACAGGGATTTAGAAGAATAACTAAGTATTGAACAATTTGCACCATTAATAACGGGTATCTCGGAAATGGGTGATGCCACAAAAAAGTTATTTTAAATAAATTGTATGTTTTAAAAAAAATACATTTTTTGTGTAGTACGTTTTCGTCCATCACTTAATGTTTACCAGTTATACAAGATTATACCGAATTTTTTCTAATGAAGAGGACTTCACAGGCAATTCCCAGAAAATTCTGGATATGCATTTTATTTGTCATATAAATATCTTTAAGATAAGGTATTTTAATCAAAATTATCAGCTAGTTTTTAGAAAATAAAAATTTTGATAAATGTTCCAATTAAGGGTATTTGGGATGGGGGGATTTTCTTGAAAATCTTTGTGCCCCATCTTTGCAAGATGTTGAACTTAAATACCAAATTTGGTATTTATATCTGAGTTTTCATTTTGCTGTTCACAGACACACACATGGGCCATTTTCTAAAAATGCTTTTGGCGGGGAGGAGGGGAGTTCAGGAGGCCTCAAAACATGTGTTTCTGCAGAAATCTTGACATCAGATTTTTGGGTGGAATACAATACTTCCACATTTAACAGATTATCTTAGATAAATCTGGAAAGTTTCAGCTTTGTAGCTTTTACGATTTTTGAAAGAGGTACATATGTTTAAGAAAATTTAGTTTCAAGGTAATTTCTATTGCAATTTGTTTTGAAAAGTATGACTAACTTTGATGAATTTTGGAAAGTGCACATTAGCTGCATACTTTGTCTCCTGGTTTGAGCAATATATTTGAAACCAGAGAGAGTAATAAAACTTCCCCCAAAAATGCCTTAAAAACACATTAGATACCTAAAAAGAGTTTCAATAAAAGAGACATGGCAGAATAACTTATTTAGATCTGCATTCCATTTAGATCTCTTTTTTTAAACATTAAACACTTCAAATGTCCATAAACCAAGTATGTTTGGAATCAGGTGTAAACATGGAGTTTTTCATTCAAAGCCAAAAATGTCCAGTTTCGTCATTTTATATTTTGCTTTCTTAAACCTTTTAAGAAAATAGCATATCTTAAAGGTAACATAGCTGACACACAACCTGATGAAGTAGCAAATGGAAATTGTATGAGCTTTAAATTATTTACTTTCATTTGCAGATCTCATTTGGAATCAAAGTTGAAAGTTTTTAACCAGTTCTATGATGGAAGGAGTGGAGAAATCAGGAGCAGGGAGGTAAGAAAAGAGCGTTACATGTAGCTTGGATATAAAAACTACAGTGAAAGAAAATAAATACAATAATTTAATTATAAAATATTGCATACATCATTTTCAGGGAAATTAAAAATTCAGAATGCAACTCGGTGTGCGTGCGTGCGTACGTGCGTGCAGTTGTAGAGCATCTTCACAAGAAGATTGCTCAAAATCACAGATCAGATCACACAACACACATTTGACCATAGCACAGTGAAATTGGTAATATTTCAGGAACAGTTCAAGAGGAAGGGACATATTCCAATATTCCTTCCATATTTTCCTACTCATTTACAGTAGCCAGTAGCATAGATATAAATCTACTGCAGACATCTGTACCCCTGCCCACATTGATTGGACATAAATTTGGCCAAGACTAAACTTGCAGAATAATATCTCAGCCTGGCTAATATAGACTGCTCAGAAAATAGTTACAAATACATAGGAATTGTGATCACTACTTCAATTATTCCAGTTTGAAAATGGTGGTTTAAGGATATAGATTTTTGGGACTAAATTTTTAAATTAATATGTGGGAAAATGATACTTCAAGGAGTGATGAATACAGGTTTTAATAATTTAAGCTATAACAGAAAACATTTTGGGACAACTTTAACTGGAAAGCAGAAAAGTAGTCACTCAAGGAATGATAGATTGATGCTCGAATGTATACAAATTAATCAACAACCTTGGTAAACGAGAACCACACTGTTGTTTAAATATTGATAGTAGTAACATAGAATATCTAATCTCAAATCAAATTTGGGCATTTATTGTAATCATAAATATTTTATTTCAGAACTTGATAATAAAGTGCACAATTGTGATATAGCCCGTCTCTGTGGTGTTGGGGCTACCTCGCATTCAGGAGGTCCCAAATTTAAATCTCTGTTAGAGTGAGTTACCCAGATAAGGTTTTAGGTTTTTTCCAGGGTTTTTTCTTATCCTAAGAAGATCAATGTTGGTTAACTAAGTTCTATGGACCCTGGGATCATATTACCTACTAGATTAAGGGATATTAAACTTCAAGCAAAAAAAAAAAAAAATTATTATCTCTCTACTTGGAAAACTTGACAAGTGCAATGTTTTTTACAGCTAATAAATGCTAACCAAAAATATAAAATACCCCCATAAAAAATCTGGGATTTACAGGATAGATTGCAAGGACTATGAAAGTATTTATGTACTAGGTCAAACAAAATGAAACATAGAAGCAATACTTAAGCTACACTTTAGGAACAGCAAATCCAGAGAAAAGGAAAAATTGGCAGTAGAGACAATTTTTTGACGAAAGGACATGAAATTGTTAACACAGTGACAACAATTAAGCTTGCAGAAAAATCCACTGAATTGAATATTTTTTAGTAAAAATTATTTTTATGCAAAAATCGCCAAGGTTAATGAACTTTGACATTTCAATATACCAAAATCTCATAAATAAATTCTTACAACCATCAACAGAGGGAGAAATAGTGAGCCATGATCATTAGGGGCAAGCTATTCAATCACAGTCAGCTGACAATGAGGAAGACATTCTTCAAAACTAGTTCTGATGTAAATACCTAATTTAGTGAAATTTGTATATGTGCAACCACATCTAAAACTTTTATGGAATCATTTCACTGTGTCTTCCAAATTACAAAGGATCAAATTTCACACTTAATCAGGTATATTTTAAGATTGTAAGAAGGAAGATTTTCAGATGTGTCTAAACAGTTATTAGTAATAACTTATTACTCTATGAGCGGTGTGCACCATTTTGGAGTAAATTGCTTCGGAAGTAACGTTTACTAAAGAAGTCCCACTATGGAATTAGGCTACTACAGGAGCAATTTACTGCGAAAGTAATGGGGAGCTCAATTACAATTTACTCTTTTAGTTACAATTACAGAAGTAAGAGCTCATTACTCCCGGAGGTACTGTTTTGTTTGCATGATTTACTTGATGCAATCATGAATAAGTTTGTGTGTGATAGGAAAAGGGGAGAAACGTCAGCGAAAGAGATATGTTTGTTGTTAGAGAAAGAAAATCCATTTAAACAATATGAGTGTAAAAAATGTGTTATAAAGATGCAGGAAAGTCGTGATTGGCGAGTTTAATAATTCGAGCGATGGGAAACATACTGAAGAGCAGCTTAAAATTCTGGAAACAAAGTTTCTAATCTTCATTTTGCATCACAGATCACTTGCGTGTTGATGGAGGAATACCCTTTCTGATTTCGGAAAAGTTCACCATATTCATGGATGGGCACAAAATAGTAACGTGTGCGCAGTCAATTCCACACACAATGTGTGGGAAATCTGTAAAAGTGAAGAAGAATTGCTTTTTATTTTATGAACACTTGTGTATATTTATATGCGTAGGTACCTTGCTCTCAACCTCAAAAGCGCTCTGACAACGCAATGAAATACATGACCAGCAGGTGCATGTATACCGGGATTACGATGAGCTTTACTTAATGTGACATGAAAATCCTGGTAAACTAAAGGTATAATTGGCATGCACTTAACGTAATGGGAATGACTCTTGATTGATAGTTCTTTTATTACTTTGAGCTAGTGCCAATTGATTCTAATTACCATGTGAAATCAAACTTAATATATCAGGTAGGAGAGTTTGACATTGCCAAACTTTTAAGTTACATCATGTTAAGTTAATTTTAAATATCTCCATTTAATACAGCGTAAGACTGTCACATTACGTTAACTTCATCGTAATGCCAGCTCAAGCATCTGAAATATTCCGGTACGAAACACTCATAGGACACATAACAATAATTGCATTTTGGATTATAGAGCTGAATTTGTGTCTTGAGTTTTTTTGAAATGCTCTCCAAGCAGGTTCAAAAGATGTTTATAAGATTCTTTCCTATAATATAATACCAAAGTGTTCATTGAACTTACTCTCTCTCTGTATAAGTATCATATGGTTCTCACATACCACTATTGCATTCCCATTGTTTTTTCGTCGAGATCATCAATGTAATGTAAGTAATCGCTGTTTTCTTCATTGAGATCATCAATGTAATCTAAGTAATCCATGAATACATCAAAATATCTTCCTCCAAATAAGATATGGTATTCTAGTTCAATTGACAGGTTAGTTACTCTATCCGTGTTGCAAGAGTAAATTCTAACCTATATTTGTGCTCTGTTTAATTCCATAGTAACATATTACGACAGTGCTCTCCGACATTTATTTCTGCGGTAATTTAATCTGGGAGTATCTGAAGGGAATAAAATTTTTTGGAACTAGTTTATTGTATGGAAGTTGCCGAGTGTTGACTTGAATAGTAGTTTACTACAAAAGTAGAGCTTACTCCAGGTTGGTGCACGTCGCCCTATGAAACTTTCTGCATTTAGCTTTTTGAATTTTAAATCGATCTTCTGCAATCACTGAGAAAGTTATTGCTTTAACAACATTCTTGAGAGAAAGGCCTTCTTATAGAAATAATTTAAATGGTGCTGAGACTACAGGCAGCAGAGGTCCAAAACTTACCAAATAAATAACTTAAACACTTTTCTCCTTTTTATTCATTCCTTTTTATTTTGACTTAAAAATATTCTATGAAGGTTACAAAAAAAGTGGGTCCACTTGTGCAATGATTAACAATAAATAACTCAAAACATTTTCCTACATGTGATAAAGGATTAAAACTGAACTATTGAACAAAAGGGTGATTCACAATAACCCAAGAACAGTAATCAAAACGGAAACAAGAATGGGAAGCAATATAGCATACAAGATTTTGGTTTGCAATAGCCTGGTAACGACTACAGGAATACATATCAATCACAAAGTGGAAAGTTGATTTTGCACATTGGAATTTCATTTGTTTTTAATTTACCAATGATATTTTTTCATCTGCTTCCAGTTCAGCAAAAAAAAAGAAAAAAGAAGAAAAGTGGGTTAGCAATGTCAAAATTTGAGTAAACATTACCTAAATGCAGATCCATTACATTTCCAATTCCTTTAGTCTTACCAAGCTTTCATTCCTTTATTTAATGGTGTGCATTAAAGTTGTTTATTGTTCTTTGTTAATTTCCACCAGTGTTTGTTGTTGTTTGTAGTTTTTGAGGCAATAGCAATTTTGAGTTGCATATAAATAAACTACAGATGACCCTTTCACTAGAAGAACTAACGCTCATGTATCTTCAGGTGTCACGATCTAGGATGCACATATGCTAGAATTTCGTCCAGTTTCATGTTTCCAGCTTGCAATTACAGAGAGCACTAGCAGTCTCTATTTGCAGTCATCTATAATAATCTCTACAAAGAAGAGTATAATATGCACAATATGGATCTAACATGTCATGCCCGAGAACGAGAAATTTAAAACTTGGCTAAGTTTTCTTTGCTGTTCCCAGGACTTGGGAAAGCTTCCCATCAATTATGAACATTCCCATTAAAATACATGTATTTCAATTTTATCATTCTCGTTACCATTCTCGGTTGTTGTGAACCAGGCTTAAGAGTCCATTGCAGTCGTTTTGGAGCACTAATACCCTCAACTACAAGGTATTTTTGCTGAAATGTTGTACATCAGAGCGTTTCTGTATCATCCTGCTTTGAGTTGAACCTATTGCTTTTCTCAGATTCTTTAATTTGTGCACATATTAATAATTAATTCCATTACACATGATTGAATAAATAAGAATTGTGGCTGCAGAAGAACCTGCTTGTTTAGTAAAAACATCAGTGGTTTCATTTAAGATTATAATCTGCAGGTTGATAAATTCAGTAATCTAAGAATGGCTGAATCACATGGTATAGAGACAGGTGTAGAAGATACATTATTTTATCCAACACAATGTTTTACTTCTGTTTTGTAGGTAAATGGTCGCTTGGTCCTTGAAGGAGCACTGCGCATACATTGGGGTGTCTTGGGTATGATACATCTTAAGGAAGATGACGATCAGCGCACTGTGGTAACAATCCGTAAACGCAATTCCTGCAGGAGTGGCATTTTTAATGGTGTTGACTTTGAAGTAAGTGGTTTATTTAACACACAAGTAGTATTCTAGCCATAAATGTATTCCTTGTGTCTCCAACTGTTTTATTACATTCAGGCTGTAAAGGTTAGCCAACTGAAAAAATTAGTGCATATGGAGTTATATAGGCTAACTTTGTTTAATAGTTACAGCAGTCTTTTTCAACCATGAAAGCACAGCAAAAGTAGTTCAAAATGTCTAGTCCATGCATGCTAATTAAGAATATAAGTCTTAAATGGCTAGATACAAATGTTTTAGGTATATATGCTATGTTGGAGTACTTATTAGCATTGCTCTGATGGTCCTTATGCTTGAAATAACTACCAGACCATTGCAAGTTCAAACTACAGAACAAAATTTGTCAAGAATTCATATTCAGTAGTTTAGTTGGAGACCACCTATACATTTCCAATTTTTAGGTGAACCATTGCATGTATAGTGGAAATTTTGTACACAAATGTGAAAAAACATTGTAGTCACATTTCAGATTTGATTGAAATTGGTACAAAATAAAGGGTAGTTAAGGTAAAGAGCTTTCAAATCAAAGTTGTGCTGAATATCTCCAAACATAGGCTAAAGGCTTTGAAATTTGCTGGCCAAAACAAATATTACAATAAATTATGTGTATAATTGACTGCAAATCAGTAGGAGGGAATAAATACACTGTTTTTCTTTATTATCTTCTTTATTACTTATCTATAGTAAATTGAAGTATTTTATTCCATAGGAAAATGTTATATCTAAATTTTCATCAGAAAATATATGTTTTGAGACTCAAAAACAATCTGTCTGATAAATACCAAACTTATCTTCCAGAAATATGACGTGGAAAATTGTTCATTATTTTTTTTTATTTCTGAAAAAGACTAATGATTTTTATTAAAATACAATGTATCTAGAATATTTGCCTTACTAATGAAATGTACTTTACTGCTCATTAATTCCAATAGTTCTCTAATATACATAGAATTCCTTCTAAATTCAGTATAATACCATTGGTAGGGAAAGGAAAATTTTGTTTTATTTTTTAGCATATTTTGATGTTATTTTTTTTATGGTTTTATGTATTATTTTTTAATGGTATACATTTGATTTTGGTGACATTTGTATGATGCGCTATTTTAAAATTTAGGTTGTATTGAAGTAGAACCCACTGTGAAGTTGCATTTTACTTCATTAAGAAGTTTGTTTTAAATACAGACATTTCATGCATACAAAGTCATGAAAGCACTTCATTTATTTTTGTACATGCACAGTGTAACAGGAATTATGATACATTTTTACTTCCATATTATATTTGCAGTTCTATCAGTTATTCAGATACTATGAAATGTATTCTTCATGCACACTTAACAATGGTTTAACAGCTGCACCACTGAGTGCCACCTCAAACTTCAAATAATAGCATGGTCATGAGTTCAAAATTTCCTTTGCTTAGATTGTGTTTTGTTCAGTCATAATTTCACTGTACTGTGAAAATAGTTGTTCACTATCCATGTTGGATAAAAGAATCTATATTGCTTATAGAACTGCAGCTGTAAATTCAGGGTGATCTGCTTTTGTTTATTGTAGACATTTCACAGTGTCAACCTTTCCGGTTAAAAGTTGCAAGCTGACTGCATCTTGCAGCTGTTTGTAGGTTTAAAAATTTTGGATTCATTGAGTGACTGCATAATAGAAGCAGCAGTTGACACAGTCTTCACAAGACCTTCAATCACCACATTTATCAAAATGTTTTTAGAATTAAAAGATATGTTCGTCATTGTGAACACAGGCTTTCAGGGATCAGAATTCCAAAGTCCTGAGAGTTAATTTTGAAGACATAAGCCTACTCGAATCACAGAAAACTTAGCTTCTGCTTGAAGAAGCTGATTGCCAAAACGCTTGAAAATTTTGCTTATTTCACCTTCAAAATACCCTGGCTGATCGACTTAAAAACTTTGTTTGAAGAGTATAAATCATGGGCAGAAGGAAACAATCCTTCATTATACCATACAAATGCTATGAGGTCACGAGCACATTCCTTCAACTTTAACAGCGTTGATGTAAGACTTTGAAAGCAAATTTATGTGCTGAATTCCAGCATTCCCAATTTTCTTCATTATATCACTTCAGAAGAATTCGACCATGTCCTCCAAATAATCTGCAACATAATCTATGGACTGAAACCATGAATTCCAGAGAGCCTGAATAGAAAAAGGAAGTAGTTTATTGTTTTTGCTTGTCCTAAGGTTAATTTGCGAAATTAATGAGAATTAATGTCTTCAAACAGCAATGAATATATGCACATAAAAAGTGTTAAAGAATAAAGAAAAGTGCTAAACCATAAAAATGGCAAAGCAACAATGATGACCTACAATAATTTCAATGCCACATTGCTTGTACATGGCAACAAACAAAGAACAAAATAAAAATTAGGCTACCTAGGAAGTGGTGGTCACATGGTGTGGAAGAATGGGTGAAAGTATAATAGAACTTTCCTTAATTTTGTAGCAGCTGAATCAGACTTAAAATTTGTCAAGTTCTCTTCAGATTCATATATACTATAAAATTTCAATTCCATATATGCAATGGTTCACCTAAAAATCTTGCATTTTTGGAGACTGCTTTGAAAATTACTCTTAGTTTCTCATTGATTTAAAATTTTTTTTCACTTCATTTGTTTGTCAGTACATTTGAAATGTATTAACAAACATCTTTCAATATAACATTTCATAAACTGTTTTGTGCATACAGGTTGATAAACATATGGACAAAATATAGCTAATAGGTGCTCCACAAAAATAAACACACAACTTTTTCAGCTGTATGTTGTGCTAAAAGCAAAGCCAGGTTTTCATTGAAAAACTACAATTTTAGTTTACAATGTGTTTCTTCCTTATATTGCTAAATTATTTGTTTCTGTTAATTACATGAGTACCTCTAGATTCTGTATAAGCAGAATTTCAATAAATGCAGTTTATGAAATATTTACAGTTTAATTGATAGAGCTTTTTTCTTTTCCCTTTATGCTCTAAGCACTTTTCATTATTAGTGTTTTCAGTGGGATTTTTTTAATTTTTTTTTTTCCCGTTTTCATTTTTCCCCCTCCTTTTGTCAGCACCAAAAGAAAATTTTACCATAAGCTTATGCAATGCACTTTAACTGCTTTATTTTTTTAAAATCTATATTTTAAAACTTGTTTTGTGAGCGCATTATTAAGAATTGGCATTGATGCTGTGTTTTGGTAGGTATCAAACCTTAACAATTTGAGCAGGAGTGCCATACCAAGTAGGAGTAATGAACCTGATAAAGAAAGTGTTGATGTTACTCATAACAATGAGAGCTGTTGTTTGGAAAGTGCAACAGTAGCTGAAAATAAGCTGAAATCAGTGACACTGCCTCACAAGTTGGATATCAAACAGATAGATTGGGATGAGCTTGATGAGTTGTTACAGGTTAGATTTTTTGTTGTTGTTGTGTGTCATCTCTTGTGATACTAACAGTGATTCTGGCTGTTGGGCTGTGCTGTTACTAATTGTTAGAAACTAATAAGAAGTGGTTGGATTATTCATATCAGTGTTATGCTGTCTCAAATGTGGATGTTTTATTGTGAATGATGTACCAAATTACTACTTTGTGCAATTTATCCTCTTGGGTGAAATATGGAATTTTTGAGATATGAATTCTCAGTAAGATTTATGGCCATCTTTACCAATCTTTGTCAGTGTTCTAATGTCTCTTTAATTTAAATTGAGGATTCATTAGAAAAATGTTATTTTTCACCAAACATCATATTGCATATACATTCATAAAATCATCATTGTGATGTTAAAGTGCTTATCAGACCATTTACTTAGAGAAACATGGTGCAGAAATTCTACACTAAAAACATGCTGAACAAGAAACATACCAAGTTTATTTAAAGGTGAGTCGGAATTGTTACACTAACATCACTTAAGTTTACTCACTTAACATGTTTCGGGAAACCGTTGTTCCCATCCTCAGAAGGTTAACTCGACTGGCCCGTGTTGTTGGTGTTTCCGTTTTTTGGACTGGATCCTGTGGTGGCATCTTGTGGTGGAGAAATCTACTTCCAGAGAGGATTTGGTGGCGGCAAATCAAAATTCATTAGATGTGTGTTGTGTTTTAGAATGGTGATCTTCTCCCATGCATCTAATTCGGCTGCAAATTTGGCAAATTACATTAGTCAAACCAGCCAAATTTGCAGCCGAATTAGATGCATGGGAGAAGATCACCATTCTAAAACACAACACACATCTAATGAATTTTGATTTGCCGCCACCAAATCCTCTCTGGAAGTAGATTTCTCCACCACAAGATGCCACCACAGGATCCAGTCCAAAAAACGGAAACACCAACAACACGGGCCAGTCGAGTTAACCTTCTGAGGATGGGAACAACGGTTTCCCGAAACATGTTAAGTGAGTAAACTTAAGTGATGTTAGTGTAACAATTCCGACTCACCTTTAAATAAATTCAATACACATCACTGTTTCTAGCTTCTTTTCATTACAATATCAACGTGATACCAAGTTTATTTTCTTAAAATAGTCTTCAAAATTGGGATAGATATTATGCACAGGATTTTGATTCTTGAAAACTGTTACTTAGAGGATACCAGTGTGCATCTGCTGCACTTAAATGCTGCTGGTGCATTAAATGCAGCAGAACTTCTCTGTTTTGCTGAGAAGTAAGAGCATAAAATGAGGTAGTCAGGTATCAGGTTGGAGATTACAGTTATCAGTAGCACTGTTAAAGGAGCAATATAATGTTGATCATAATCATATGCAGTACATACAGCCATTCAAAATGTTATTGAATAACTTTTTAATTTAATTTCACAGGATAACTCATTTGATCCTTTCCCATTTTGTGCATAGACTTAAGGACTTCATCTCGAACAAAGCTAGTGAATAACATTTGTTGCGCAGGCTGTTATACATTGTTAGAAAAGAGTAAACATGGAGGGGGAAAGGGAGGGATTGCAAGTTTATGGCAGTTTAGTGCAAAGCAGACAATACATTATTTTGTTGTTAATGTTAATGTACCATATAATTACATATTTTAGCTTATTCTTCATTGAAGGATTCTCCTTCAAAGTCTGAACCCTGAAGGTGAGCTGTGATTGGATCCACACAATGGAGTCAATTTAATGCACAAAATTATATAATTTGATAACTTAAACAGGAAGCAAGTTCACACAAACACTCTGATATTACACTGATTGGCCGAGAAGCATTGCCTATGATATTGCAGAGATTTGCTTTTTGCTTATATAATTGTTTTGCTATTTCCCTAATTGCCTTTGTTGATGACAAAAACTCTAGATGCAAACTGATGCTATAATAGTCGCCACATGAATAAAGCTGGATGTAGATTGGCAAGGAATGTGGTCACTTGCCTCTGTTGCCAATCACTATACAAAAAATTTCAGCTCACATGATATATATATATATGCAAGTACCTTTGTTACGTGTGTGTGCTGCTGCGTCATATAAATGCACAATATTTGTGAAGGAAAGAAGTCTTAAAGAATTGGAGTCACCTTATACATGCATGTATCTTATACACACACTTAAATATGACATCCTACTTAAAAATGATGTCGAAGAATCAGATGAGATAATGCAGAATAAGTAACAAAACAGCACATCTTTGTTTTGTTTTTAACATCCGTTCTTACTACTTTCAGCACCACAGGCAGTTGGACACTGATGATTTATATATTTAGTAAAGAAATCTTGGGAAGTAAGTGTTCCAGGCATAAGTTTAGAGTACCTTCCAGCATTTGCTAGTTACGAGGACCGAAGAAAACCTGGAAAGAACCTGTCAGGGAAGATGGTCCTGGTGGGATTTAAACAGCAGACCTCTTGAATGCAAGCCTTGCGTGTTATCGTGGAGCCATCTTGCTCGGTCAAAACAGCACAGATTATATTTACAAAAGCTTATCACAGATAGGAGCAATCCTATTTTACCTCAAGACATAATGGGTACAATGCATATACTTCCTAACTTAAAAATTCAGGAACAGTTCTCAGAAGGGATCAACATTTTTATTTCCTTTAATTTTTTTAAACGTATTATTTATTTTTGAGATATTGAAGAATTTTTGGTATATCCAAAAACTAACGGGAATGTGAACTTCATGCCTAATTTGGTCATTAGGGTAATTTAGCTCATCTCTGGAAGAACTACTAGGCAAATATCTGAAGGCACATTTCGTATTCATTTTGTGACATACATCACAATGAACAGTACTGAGTGGTATCGGTGTGTCAAAGCGCTATGCTAGAAAGAAATTAATTTTGTTGAAAGGGTGCAGCTGGTACATTTAAACATATGGTTTCCAGATATATAAATAAAGTTTCAGAAATTCTTGTGTCAATATCCATGTTTACTGCAGGTGTTTAAATAGAGGCAAAATTCAAGATTTCAGTAATGTTACTGATATTTTTATGTATATAGAGCCCCCTTTACCTGCTATGGTCATATTAGGGGCTTTGGCAGAAATATTTGATGGTGATTTTACTCTGAACTTTTTTTTTTTTAATGTAGGTTGGGTTACTCTAGGTTTTCGTTGTCTTTGACGTATTTTCACATGCACATTCACTCTCACATCCACACTTCCAGATTCTATGGATGGTAGGGAATAATCCTTATGCCGCTCTGAGCTGTGCGCCATTTTACGAGCTTTATTTTGTTTTCTTTTATCGCTGTCTAATAGTGGTACTACTCTACTCTTTGCTGACTCTTGCTGAGCCATGTGCTGGAAAGAGAGAACAGATGCCTGCAAGCGAGATAGAGTGGTTTTTGCCTGTGTTGGGCACGTGAAGGCATAGCCTGGAGCAAGTTGAAGGAGAGGAACCTCACTGTAAGGTCTATGAGTTTGTTTTGTCGACTTGCCGTATGTCTTTTATTTGGCATTTTAAATCTTTTGAGTTTGACAAGCAGCATTTAAGTGATTTATGGTGAGCACTTTAAAAATTTCCAAGTCGGAGAAGGTTAACCATTTTATTTCACATGAGTATTTGGGCGAATATATGATACGTTTATTAAATTAAATTTTAAACCTTGCTATTGTTGCTAAATGGATAAAGCCTGCAAATTCCTATTTCAAAATAAAAGGCATATGTGTTTGGTAATTTTATTTATTTAATTAGCCTATATCTTCACCTGTAACAAAACACAACTAAACAAAGATCTATTGGGTTATTGATTCTGGGTAATGGGGCTAGTATTATATCCTAATTAAAGAAAACTTCCCACCCCCTGGCCAGGAATCAAACACGGGACCTCTGAGAAGTCAACGCGACCATTTGATCATGGAGGCAAGCATTACTGATTTTGTGTTGTAAGTACATTAGTTAGCACACACTTTCTCCTAGGTCTTGTTTTCTACTTTAAGTACATTACCAAATAATAGTTTCTCTACTGAGGAGAAATTGCTTCTGCTATCTTGCATGATTCCATTTCTGCTGCCAGTATTGTTTCAATTTTTTTATGAAAAATTCATGTGCCAGATTCATCTCAAGGAAAGCACTTCGTTTACACAAACTTTCATAGGTTACAAGTCTGGTCTATAGCTAAAAGCTGAGGTGGAAATTTGGAATACTTTTGTGTTAACATTACTTAGAAAGCTAAAATGAAACATTTTAGAGTAGAATTTTGATGCATTGTTATCATCAGCATTACTTTCTTGCATTTACTATTTAATCTTTTGTTCGAAGGAATGATCTGGTTTAAACCATCAACTCACAATTTCAATATGTTAAACATTTCATTGTTTATAATAAATTCCATTAACTTAGTAATGTTTTATAATTTATTTGAACAAGATCTGATTGAAAAAATATTAGTTTGCACAGCCTTTTTATATTAATGATATCAAGCTTTGAATTACATGACAGCAACACCTGTTGGGGTTAAATACAGCACAATAAAAATTTTATTCTAATAAAGATCTAAGGTTGTTATTATTTGTTATTGCTGGTGTGCATGATTCAGAAAAGGACTGTCATCTGATAGTACAAGATTTAACAGTAGTGAATTGGATACCTTTTATACTCCACAACAAACTTTGTTTTAAAATGTTAGAGATTTAATTCTTAATCAGAATTATAGCCATGTGCACCATTCTCAATCAAGATTTTACCATGGTAAAATACTGACTTTACCGTGATCAATGGATTAGATTAGATTAGATTAGATTGTATTCTGTGAGTTCACTAGCAGCCATAAAGACTTGTGAACATAGAACAAGTCAAGGAAATGTACAAAAATTATATATAAACATAAATATTACATAGAATATGGAACATTTGAAATAAAATACAAATACTATATGCGTGTTAAGGAAATGTACAATAAAGTTACATATATACATAAATATTACATAGTATACAGAACATTTAAAATAAAATAAGGACATATTATATACAAAATGAAACAAATCAAGTGTAATTTATTACAGAGTTGTATACCTCCTTACTGTTATAAGCTTAACATACGTATAGGCAAGAACAGTTATTTTAACATTCACTAGGATTTTACCTTTGTTAGTCTGATCATTTTGTTCTATTTGATGTGTAATGCATAGCATTTACTGTCAGTTCTTAATATACATACATTTAAATAGCTTCATTAATTCTAGAGCAGATTTCAAATATAACTGGCAATTGTCATTAATATTTACTAATACTACTTACAGAGCTATATAAGTATTATCAGTAGGATAATTTGTCATTAAGATAATCTTGTACAGAATAATATGCTTTTGAGCATAGGTACTCTTTAACAGCAGTTTTAAAGACATTGAAGTTGTCAACTTTTCTCTTAAGATCATTAGGGAGAGTATTAAATATTTTTATGGTCTCATAATATACACCTTTCTGGAAGCAAGAAAGCTTTGTACTGGGACGATGGATGTTACCCTTTTGTCTAGTGTTTATCTCATGAATTTCCATGTTTGTAATAAATGTGGTTCGATTGCATACATAGAATTTTAAGATTGAAAATATATACATGCAAGGTAGGGTTAATAACTTTAGTCTTCTAAAAAGATGTTTGCAAGAGTGTCTGCTATGAGTGCTGGAAATGATTCTTATAACCTTCTTTTGCATGAGGAATATTCGTTGACTTTCTACCGAATTTCCCCAAAATAGTATTCCATATTCAATGATAGAGTTAAAATATGCATAGTATACTAATTTAAGTGTATCTATAGAACTGACATTTACCAATGCTCGGATAGCATAACATGCAGAACTGAGTTTGGGTATGATATACCTAATGTGAACTTTCCAATCTAAATATCTGTCTACTTGGAGGCCCAGAAATTTAATGTTGTCTATTTGTTCTAGTGACATGTCATTAATCCCAATTTCTATTGGAGTGTGTAGTGATCGATGGGTTATAAATTTAACAACTTTTGTTTTGTCTAAATTTACAGATAATTTGTTAGCTTTAAACCAGTGTGACATACAGTTCAAAACATAATTCAATTTAATTACACACTCATTCAAGTTTTTACTAGTCACCAGAACACTCGTGTCATCAACAAACAGAATTATACTTGCAATATCCTTTATATAAAGTGATAGGTCATTTATATAGATCAAAAATAATAAAGGTCCTAGGACTGAACCTTGGGGCACTCCATGTGTTACTGTTTTCCATTTTGATGTCTGTTTTCCAAATTCAATATCATTGACAACTTCAACACTTTGTTTTCTTTCATTTAGATATGATACAAACCAACTTAGAGTTTCATTTTTTAGTCCATAGAATTTCAATTTTGCTATCAGAATATCATGATTAACACAGTCAAATGCCTTTGCTAAGTCACAAAAAATCCCACCTACATGCATTTTTTTGTTTAATGCAGTTAACACTTCATGAGTAAGTTTATAAGTTGCATTATTGGTCGACATTCCTTTTCTGAACCCGAACTGATCCCTGACAAGTATGTTGTTACATTCAAGGTATTTATAAAGTCTATTAAACATCACCTTTTCAAGAACCTTTGAGAAAATTGGCAAGAGAGATATTGGTCTATAATTTGAAACATTATTGCGTTTGCCTTTTTTGAAAAGTGGTTTAACAATGGAAAATTTCATTCTGTCAGGGAAAATTCCTGACCTTAGTGACTCATTGCACAAATAACTAAGGGGAGTGGAAATTTGAGATGAGCATGATTTTAAGACTTTTATTGTTATTTCATCATAACCAGAAGAGTTTTTTGTTTTGAAAGAGTTAATAATTTTGTTTATTTCAGAAGTCGTTGTCAGGCTAACTTTAAATTCAGGCACTTCATTAGTGAAATTTGATCTTAGAAATTCCAAAGCTGCCTCTTTACTTCCAAAATTAATACTCATTTTGTTTGTTACATCCAAAAAGAATTTGTTAAATATTTCTGCAACTTCATGAGGTTTACTAATTTCTTGATTATCAATGTTTAGTGTTATTAAGTCATTTTGTAATGAGGATTTACCGGCTTCTCTTTTTATTATATTCCAAGTAGTTTTTATTTTATTGTCAGAGAGTTGAATCTGTTTATTGTAATGCAATATTCTAGCCGCTTTTATTACCTTCTTTAGAAGCTTACAATATTTTTTGAAGTAGTGTTTTAAATCTATATTATTACTAATTCTTACTTGCTCATATAATTCTCTTTTACGTCTACATGACGTCCTAATTCCTAAAGTGATCCAGGCGTTCTCTCTTTTGAAGTTAGATATTTTGTTTAACTTGACCGGGAAGCAAGCTTCAAAGTGGGTTTTGAAACACTGAAGAAAGATGTTATATTTATTATTGGTTCCATTCGTTTGGTAAGTTTGATTCCATGACTCAAGTTCAAGTATTTTGCTAAACTCACTCAGAGTATTTTCATTTATTTCCCTAGATTTCTGATAAGTATATTTAGGTTTGGATTTTAAATTTAACTTTTTAATGTGTAGAACTTGTGCATCGTGATCCGACAGGCCATTAGATTTTGATGAGACATTGCAAAAATTAATGCTATCTGAGTTTACAAATATATTATCTATAGCTGTAGAGGAGCTGTTTTGGATTCTTGTTGGAAAGTTTACTGTATGTGTCATGTGGTATGTTGTAAGTAAAGTGCTGAGTTGTTCCCTTTGAGGACTAGGTTTCAAATAATCAACATTTATATCACCACATATGATTAATTCTCTTTTTGGTTTGAAAAAAAATTTTAGAAGACGTTCAAGTTGCTTTCTGAATATTTCAAAATTGCCTAAGGGAGATCGATAAAGGTCATTTGTGGTGCATTAAGGGTGGTAAAAGTTTATAAAGGTTTATTCACAGCTGGTTTTCGTAAATTATCTGTCTCCAACTCCACTGCATTTTAATGTTAAAATGGTGAAACAGTATAGGTTAGAATTCCTAAGCAAGAAAGAAACCATTTTCACTAATGAACACATCTTCATAAAGTTATGGTCTCTCTGGTACGTTCAGTTTTTAATGCCTTGAGGCTTTTATGTGACAGGTTACAAATATCCTGATTGAAGACATAATGAAAATTCACACTATCACAGCGTTACGTATAATTATATTAGTTGAAGCATGGTTGCAAGAACAAATATAGAAATAAAGGGAGTAATGAATAGATTTAATGCAATTAGAACATTTTTCAGGAATGGTAGGATATATCAATTGCACACATAAGAATCCAGTAATTTAGTGCCAAGGTTGAAGTCATCATCATGGTTTGAGAGTAGTGTGTTCACCCCATATGCAAGGTTTCAGAGTTCAAGTCTTGGCTGTGGATATATATATTTTTTTTCTGCCTCTCCCTTTCAGAAGGAAATGTCGATTAAGCTAAATGGAACTTGAATCAGTGTGAAAAGAAAGGAAGGAAAACAAATCCATAATTGTTCAATGTATTTTTTCACTAAGTTGTAAGGCCAGCTTTTCTCACGTGTCTAAGTTGTTGCATCTATCTCTTTACTTCCAATTTTTTCTTAAAAATTGCATATTAAATTTAATAACATGCTACTTCATGTTTAGAGAAGCTTGGTGGGACTACTTTTGTTTTCCTTCTATTGCATGCTGAACAAGTACATGCATGTGCTCCAGCAGAGAGGTGAAACAAGTGAAAAAGAGAATGCAATGTACTTCTGGGTGTGTTCAGTAGACTTTACCTGCAGTGAGTGGTGCACTCAACCAAGGTGAGCGTCTGCCAGCTAAGCACAGTCGCCTAAACTGGGGTGAACTTTGGTGCACTACTGTGTGATGATTACCCCACTCAAATTTTTACCGCAGTAAGCTGAAGGTCCCTTAAGGGTTTGTATAATGAGAATGTTGCACATTGCCATTAAAGTGACAAAAATTACTTTTTCAGATTAAGCATTTATATCTTATTCGGGAGTCACTTTTGTATTTATTTTTTTTCTTCTGTTCTCTTAAAACTGTATAGTGTACCATGATTACTAGTTTCTCAGGGACAAATACTAATGAAAGGATTCATTGCACAAATAAATTTGGTAGTTCAACTGTCTTAAATGTTTTTGTTTCCCTTTGCTTGTGCATAACAAAAGACTTGAAGCTTCAGATTGTATGTGGTACCTTCTTTGTTTCTTTTGTATTTGAATTTAAATGATTTATGTATACCTTATTTAAAGAGCTAATGGTATAGAAATTAATTGTGAAGCATAATGGAATGTTAGGAAGTAGTGATGATGTTTTGGTGATGCTGATTTTTTTTATATGTGGTGAACACTGAAACTCGTTCAAGATTTCTGTGTAGTTAATTTTAAGGTCATGCAGTTTGCACTGATTGCTTATGCCAGATAATGGTTCAGATGATAGATGAAGAATATTGTTATGCAAAACGCAGAATGAATCCTTACATTTTAGTTCATGGACAGATTGAAAACATAGTGGAGAATGGAAACATTCATTCCTGAACCATGTTCTGGTAAATAAGTGGTTAGTGAAATGTGTGTTCTAGTTCATGCTTTATTCAATTATTTTAATCTTAGCTGCTTCACTATAAAAGTTTTTATTGTGAATATTGCTAAGGCAATTTATGTTTTTTTAAATAATCATTAGTTTCCAGTTGTGTAGAAATGGATTGGATTTAAGTGTGTACTTCAGTTCTGGTAGCTGTTGAGGCTTTCTTCCCATGCTAACATTTGTTCTTAAGGTGGTTACTTACAGTTTGTGAAGCTTTGAGCATAGTAACATTGCATGTACTGCAGGCAATTGGTGAAAAATATCCTTAAGCTTACCAATTTCTGGTAATAGTTGGTCTGATTATTTTATTGGTGCTATTCTGATCACTTTTTATTCTACAAGCTTGAAATGGGATAATTCAGCCTTTATTTCTTGCTAAAAACTAAAGCTCCTTGTACACAATCAAATTCATTGCTTTAAAAGGCTTTCCAAGAGTTGTCATAACTTCACAGCTTTTCTTGTCAAATTGCTTCCAATACTTTTGAAGTCTCAAAAGCAAATAAGGTCATGCTCTAAACGGTAAAAGATATGATGATGATTTGATGGCTTTGGCCATGAGATGCAAATATTTGTAGTGTCATGAAATATGCAACATGGCTGAAAGTGAAAAGTAAACAAAAATGGCTACCTGGGCAAGGATGTGGTCTGCGAGCCGATTAGGTTACATGAAAGCCAGCCATGTCTATACATTGTGGACTCTGTGGATTACCACAAGATGAAGACAGAAGCATATGAAGAAATTGCCAGGCAAATTTCTGAACTAAGTATTCAGTAATGCATTGATGCAGTGTTATATAATGTAGTTAACCTATCAGTTTGTATTATGTCATTATATTCTGATTTCATGGCTATAATACGTGAAAATGCAATGTAACTGCAAAGAGCAATATTTCATTGCAAATAGTTGTACTGTGAAGCTAATGGTAAATTACTTTGCATGTGAAAAATAATCAGTGTGTTCTGAAGGGATTCGTTTTGGCAAAAAGACAATGTTGTTGTTCACCAATGGCACTGGGGATTAATTGATCTGCATCATTTTCCCTCTGGTTCCCAATATAAAGTTTTTTGGCTTGGGAAGCATGCCTGTGTTGTAGTCCATTTAGCGTTACCCAGGGAACACCACGTGGAGGCGGACTATGTTGTTCCCCAAAAAGACAATGTGTAAATATACATTTATGACATTGTCAAGTCTTGCCAAGTATTGTCCAATCTTGTCAAATATTGAAATATATTCAACAATTTTTCTTGTAAACTCTTGAATTGAAAAATAAGTTTGATCATGTACAAGGAGTTTAAGGGCTTAAGGAATGTTAAAGAAAAAGGATAGTTATAGCTTACCCTAATTAGGTTCTATCTAAACAATAGTATTCTAAGATCCATACATTTTGAATTAATACCTTTTTATATATCAATGTTTTTACACTCAAAGGGGGAGCTAATATTTAGCAGAATGGATGATTTCTGAGCTTGTGGGCTGTGGTCTGCTGTAACAACAGCCCACAGACTCAGAAATCGTCCATTTTATTATTGACACTGGCCGTGAAAGCCTCCATTGTTTAGTTTTGTCTGATAATTTATGACTGATAGGGAGACATGCCCTCTTCATATGGTAGAAAAGCTAATCTCCAGGTGGATTTTTGGTAATTTTGGCAAATTTTCCCTTTTTCAGGGATAAAGAATAACATTTAAATTCAAATCAGACTGTTCCCTTTCCAGAAATTAAAAAACCAAATTATTGGCAAATTACAGTAAATACTACCTTCTCTACAATTTATTATTTATTTATTTTTCTGTTTTAACCTTTGAAACAATTTCATAGTGTTAATCCCTTATGCTGCATTTTAACTATATATGTAACATTTTGTTAACTGCGAAACACACCACATTTACTGTTACATGTGCTTTCCTGGCAGAGTGGAGGGTAAGAAATAATTCAAATTAAATAAAAACCATGCTTTCCTAATTAGAATCATTCTAGGTTTAGAAGCTGGCTACTGCTGACTAGACCGTAGAGACAATCGTTGTACAATTTGTTTCATGGTTATGGTATTGTTATTGTGCTTCTTTAGCCACAGCATAATCTTTGAATAATCAGCTTTTCTTGTTGTTTTACACTTTGTCCTTTTTCCAGACAATTAGTATTAGCTTAATTTTATTGTGAAAGAAGCTGACTATAAATACTGTACTTTTCTGTAAACTGATGTTATTGTGTGTGTCTTAAACATTATGTCCAAATAGTATACATAGATGCAGGATCATTAGTATGGTCATTGAAAAACCTCTTCACAAAAGTGTCCTCTCTTTCTACCCGTGAGATACTCATATGTCAGTGAAGTTCCTGGTTTTGCAGTAGTAATTATGTAAAGAGAGTTAAAGGCTTGTAAAATTTTGACATTTTCCTAGTATAATAATGCATATCGCTATACTGGTTATTTAGATTATAAGTATTACTTAGTATTTCAACAAATTCTAGTGTAACAATGTGTTGCTTTAGTTTCATGATTTGGCGTGAACCTAATTATTTTGAGCATCTCTTTCTTTTACAAATGCAACTAATTTTGTATTAGAAAATCTATTTTAAGTATTTGAAGATATGGCAAATGTAATTCTGATGCATATACATTATTGTTAAAAGCAATTACAAGTGAATTTAAACGTTAAAATCTGAGAACTTTTTCCTTTGGTTGTCTGTTATTGTTCATTGTGTTTGTTGTTTCAGAAAACCAAAGAGAAACAACATGAGCTTAACCCTTAAATGCATTGTGTAGATATGTGTAAATTAACTTCAGAGTTTCTGGGAGTAGCTGTCTAAATTAAACTACAGTTGAACCTCACTTATATGTTATTCATTTGTTTTTTGCAGATATTTATTAAACTTAATAGGCACCAAACTTTGTACATTAATATTTAGCTCAACTACAGTAAAACGTGTTAACAAAAATACAAAATCTGCAATTTAAAAACATAATTACATAATAAAATCTAATAATTACTACGTTTCCATGGATAATTGAAATCAATTTAAGTCCAATTCCATACTGAATACGATCCACATTTCCATGTTAAATTCAATACGTATTGAGGTCAATTTGGATACACAAAGTCCGAGAATAAATAATTCAAACTTTTATGTTGGTCAGCTTGGATTTACGTTGGTGAATCTGTTAAACGTATGTTAGTTTGTTTCTCTGTATAATTTAAGCAGGTTTTGAGGTTAGCGAATGTTTTTGAGAATAAATTGTGAATTATGGAAGCGATAAAAGTGGTTTTGCTGTGTGTTTTATTACATGTGATAACAATTTCTGCTAAAAAAAACAAAAAAGACGAGCGTGCATCGTGTTATGAGTAGAGTAGAAGATAGTATCTTTTAGTATTCAGTACGATTTGAACACAGTAGGAGTTTCCGTGCAACATACTTCGATCTGATCCTCTTCTGATCCTACTTTCCAAGAGGAAAGTTTTGTTTTAGCATTTTTCCCTTCTTCAAAAGCAGTTTCAATCAGTTTACTTTTGCTAATAATTGTGTTTAAGGTTGACGGAAGAATGTTTAACTCCTGTGATATAACCATAGGATTCATATTTGGATTGTGATGTTCTACTTCAAGGATTTTAAATTTTTATGGAAAAATTTTGTTTATTTGTCGCACTTTCTTTTTCTCCATTGCAAACAAAAAAAAAATACAATCTATGTATGTTTGGGCAACACTCAACAGTAGAAACTATTGTTGGCCTTTACCATGCCAAGTTAAAGCATTCTCTATCCCACCCACACAAATCACGTCACACAAATATGTGCATACATGCATGTCATTGGCTGCTGATCTCCACCCCGTGACCAAGGATTGACCAAAGCAGCAAATGAGGATGTCAAACTTTGAAAGCATTAAGCACCTACCCTGGACTGACCAAGAATTGGCAGAAACAGTGAATGAGGACGTCAAACTTCGAACGTAGTAAATGTACTAAGAAAAGTACCAAGAAAATGTACTAAACAAGCGTTATTTATTGCATTTGGTGCCAGAACTTTTATAATTCAACGTATTACACAGGAAAACGTATTAATCAGGAACATGCTAATGAGATTCCACTGTATACATTTTTTGGTTATGCACTTTCTCATTAATACATTGTTCTGGTCCCCATGTACAAAATATATTCATTTGCTTACTCATTTATATCTTATGTTTATGCTATGTGGGATATATTACATTGGTTTTTTGTATACTGTATCCTTGCTGTTGCTACAGAAAACAGGCATGTTGGATGGGCAGCAATATTTTAAAATTGTATTATTGTTACACACGCGTTAACAGTATGGTCGGGCAAGGTCATCCTTCCCCAGCTTGTACTTGATGACAGTGATGAAGTAGGCCTAAATAATGAGTGTTCCCAGTGTGCATGAGGCAATTCAAGCTCTACATGACAATCATTGCAAAGCTTAAATGATGAGCATTTCTGCAATTAATGCATATAATCGACTAGTGTATGAAAGTGTGAAAAAATCAAAGAAGCAAAGAAAAATTGACTTTTTTTTTAAGCAGTGTAAGGCACCAGTACTCTTAACACTTTTTTTTATTTTTAATTAGATAGACAGACAGACAGACAGATATTTATTTACTTTAAATACATAGTGCATACATATTTCATTTTACAGACTTCACCGAGTTGCTGGTTTCCTAGGGCCCCTATCCTCTAACACTGTGGTTACCAAGTCAATGGGCCCTATTTGACTGAATAAATAAATATTTATTAATCTTTGTAGATTTATTACAATTCAATAGTTGCTTGAATACGTAACCTACATCTACTCCTATCATAACCTTTTCTGTTCTTCCCTAAATTGCCATGCTTCCAAGGGCTCATAGCTCAAACACCGTGGTTATCAAGCTATTGAGACCGTTTTACTAATCTACTTTTCAATAACTACTTTTCTTCTTACTCCTTATTCCTATATTTCTTCAGCCATCTCTTTCTAATTAAACCTAAATATTTTCCTACTTCTAATATGTTCCCCTTGCATTTAACATCCATCATCTTTCTACCTATAATCTCAATTGGTAAATTGTCCCATTTCTTTTTCTGCTATCTTTCCCTTGATTCCTTAGTTTCTTCACATTCTAGAATTAAATGCCAATAGTTATTATACTTTCTATTACATAGTGGACACTTTCCTTGGTTCTCTCTTTCCCCTAAGCCTTTTATCATCATCACTCCTGTCCTCGCCCATGCAAAACCTTCTCGTGCTGATCTGTCACATATACCGACATATTTTTCTCTTTCCCACACCATTTTTAAATCTGCATATATACATAAGGAAGATTTAAAATTAAAACTAGCTAAAGTTTCTTTCAATATCTTCAATTCTCAATGTTACCCTTCTCCAGAACCCTTTCTCCAGTACCTGCCCCTCTCTCCAAATATCTCCATAGCCTATTTCATTCAGGGTTCCTTCTATATACTTACACCAAGTATCCTCTTTGTTGAGTTTTAACTGCACTTCTAGGCACTGCTTTAACATATTATTATTTTCCAGTTCCTTAATTCTATACCAATATTTTAATACCCTTTCCACAATTTTTGCTTTGCTACCAAACCTCCCTAGCTCTATTTGGGCAACACCATTGGGTGAAGCCCTTGGTAGACCTAAAATTATTTTACAGAAATTTCTGTGCACCTTATTTACATTTTCCCACCCTCTCTCTAAACCCCAAATCTCAGTTCCATAGAGCATTTTAGCCTCTACTACTGCTCCGTATATTCTCTCCAACCATTTTATTTGTATCTCTGGTATTTTATCTAGGCAAGCTCTAATAGCTTTCATTGCCAGTTTTCCTTTTGTTAGTATCATTTTCTTTTGCTCATTCCAACTCCCATTACTATTTAGTCGTACTCCTAGATAGTCAAATTTCCTAACCACCTTGACTTCATTTCCTTGCCACCACCATATTTCATTCTTCCTTAACTTATTCCCCTTTTTAAATACCATTATTTTTGTTTTCCTTGTGTTTATTCTGAGACTCCACTTATTGCAAAACTTTTCTATTGCTCCAATTGCTTTAGTTAACCCGATATTGGTTATTGCTCCTACAACTAAATCATCTGCAAATAACAAACCCGGTATTTCTTTATTTCCAATTACTGGCAGATGCCCATTTTCTATCTTAATTGCCTCTAAAATATCGTCAATGAATAAGTTAAATAAAATAGGACTTAACTTACATCCTTGCCTTAACCCTGTATTATTTGAAATAACATTTGTCATTATATTATTTGAGACCCTTATACAAAAGTCATTCTCTGCATATATTCTTTGTAATGTTTCTATGAACCTGATACTCATTCCTATCTTGCTCAATTTAGCCCATAAGGCTTCCCTATTAATTGTATCAAACGCTTTTTCAAAGTCCACAAATAACATCTACAACCTTCCCCTTTTGTTAGCTAAATATTTACTGACCATTGTGGATATTACAAAAATATTTTTAATTATGTGTGGCATGCATCATGCAGTAAATACTCTAAATAATGTATAATGTTTATGTGCTTGTTTCATTTGTTGCTTTCTTGTATTAAACAATACACAATTAGTTTGAGTAATAAGCTAATAAAACCATTTCAGTTCCATAAGAAAATTCACTTTTACGTTTTCTCATTCATACACTATTTTAGCCATTTCCTTTTGAAAACAGATAACTGAGGTTATACTATAACACATGTGCTGCAGTGTTTTCAATCCATGTTTACAATGCTTGACCAACAAATAGTATGAATGTTCCACTTATATTGCTTTGATGTACATGAATAGAGAGCCTGCTCCAGATTGCTTAAATTGAAGTTTGAATAATTATAAGGCAATTGGTGGTGGCAGGTGGATAAAAGGATAAAATTTACCTACTTATATTAAAAATATTCTAACATTGTGTTAAAAGTTTAGCATAATGCTAAAACTCTGGAGTTTCAACAAGCGTGTACTGTGAATTGTTTGTTAACATCAAAGCAAACAACAGCTTTCAAGAAGGCAGGAACCAAACTACATGGCTTCTGAATGCGCTCCAATGCATTTTTGTTGTGCATGTTTCAGTAGTAGATAGTTACATTCATAGACAATTCCCATGTGATTTTCTACTGAGGTTAGAATCGTGATGTCAACTGAAAAATCTAGGAACTAATGTTTTACATAAAGAACAATAGTTTCAATTCCATCACACACAAACATGAAATACGAAACAGCTTAACAATAGACTGATACACACCCTGCTGAAAAAACAAGAATATCAACTAGAATATCAACACATAATAAATACAGCTGGAAACAGTAGGCTCAACAAACTAACAATCTACAAGATTATAAAATTCAAACGGCAGAAACACATCAAAGGCATCACAAAACTCATTCAACAAGAAAAGCACATATCAACCAAGAGCACATTACAAATTTAAGAAGATTTTTTAAGAAATGCAACATTAGCTTAGCCCCAAAGAACAAATTTAGCATAGAGAAATTACTTTGCAACAAGTTAAACGCCCTTTACCTTAAGACAAAAAAAGCTGGAATTTACAAAATCAATTCTTCTGATTGCAACAAGATATATATAGGCAAGGCAAAAAGAAATCTGAAAACTAGATTAAAGGAGCATATGAATACAAACAAATGGATAAATTAGCAGTTTCACACTATTTCTGGATGACCAATCGCAACATCAAACTGAACATCACTAATCAAACCAACCAAATATACAGCAGAATTAAACATATGGGAGAAGATCTTCATTTTGAAACACAGCCCACAGTTAATGAACTTTGATTTGTCTCCAGCAAGTCCCCTCTGGAAGTACTTTTCACTCCCACAGGATAGATATCCACCACAACAGAAACACCAATAACCGGGCCATTCAGACACCTTTTGATAATGGTAACATTGTTTCCCAAAACATCTCAAAGTGAATGAAATAAATGATGTCAGTGTTACTAAACTTAAGTAAATTAAAAACATTGTTTCTAGCTTCTTTCCATCTATTAATGTTATGTTTCACCATTTGAAAATACATTACTGGTTACTAAGTGTAAAGAAATTATTGAGTGCAAAAATGCAGATGGACTTAAGTTAAAGGAGAAGGATGCAGCCTGGAAGAAAATTCACAAGAAATTTAACTGCGGTACACATGTTTCTCTGAGGTCCAGTAAGCATCTGCTGCAATTTTATGCAACACAAAATGCCAAGAGCAAAGAATGTTTAGAAGGTTTTAAAACTGGAGATGGAGACTACATCAAAACTAAAGTGGATTGAAGAGTGTTATCTCTGATTAAGGACCAAGAGACACCAACAAAAGTACTTCACTTCTTGAAACAATTGCTTTGGAAACCTTCCAGATAAACGAATGGTAACTTTGGAAATATCAACACTTATCACCATTAAATGAAATGTGTCAGCAGTTTAAAATTTTAGAGTAATAACTCTTGTGGCATAGGAGATATGCTTCTGTTGGTAGTATTCTAACCTCTCTTATTTCTTCTACAACCTTAGAGTACTTGCAACTCTGTGGTACTATGACCACTTTGCGCAGCCTGTATCACTTTAAAAGTACCCCCTTTTGAAGGTTTTCAAATTCATTATGATGCATAGATTTTCTTTGGTTAGGAATATCATTAAAAAACTTCAAATACAGCAACTTCATGTCAGCAGCTTGGTTTGTTGTAGCAATTTTCCAAATTCTAACAACTGTTAAATGCCTTAACATAAGGGTTAACTTAAGAAATTAACTTAACGCAAAGTTTAACACAATGTTACAGCTAACAATGTTCGATGAAACATAATTTGACCTAACTTCAATGTTAGATCATTTTATATTGTTTTAAAATTTAACATCGGCTGGTGAGATCAGCCAACAGAGTTAGGTATTCAACTAAGAATTGATGATGCTGCATAAAAGCTTTAAAATAGTTTTAAAGAGGAATAAGGGAGAGAAAAGAAAGTTGATATTGGTTACAAAATTTACAGCAAAGATTTTGCACAGACAAGAGCAGTGGTTAAGAAACTAAACATGACAAATGAATTGTTTAGTAGATTGCCTAGAACCAAAGTATGGAAGAAGAAGTGGGATAATTTTGAGATAGAAATTTGTATTTTAAAACTTTTAGAAAGAAGAAAGAAAGAAAAAGAGTGCCAACTAAATACGTAGAGAAGGTAAGAGAAATGCTGGTGAAAAGTTACTAAGACATAGGTAGGGTTCATTGACACAGATGATTAGAGTAATGATTAAGAATGGAGTAAAATGTAGATAAGACATATCCTAAAACAAGGTAATATAAAAACTCAGAATTGTTGAACCAAGATAGTGCACAAGAAAGACTAGGATCCATAATACACAAACAACCAGGTTGTTTGATATATAAGATTCTGCAATGCCATGAAACTATATACAGTAGCATACGTTATTAAATGCATATAATATATTAAAGTTAACCTATTTAGAGACAATCAAATGTCTTTAACATGCAAAACTAGTCCCTATATATGTAAATTATATTAAGTTGTACAACACACAAAAACTTCATTCTTTTGCAACAAATATTGGAAAAAATTCTGTATTTTTGGGGGGAGAGGTTGTATTTCTTTCTTTATAAATATTTTAGAAAATCCATAAGTACTTTTGCAAGACGAAATTATAAATCGTGCATTTAAGGATTAAGCTATAAATAAAAGCAATTATTTTTTTCAAAAGCCAGAGTTATGTTCTAAAACAACTCTGTTCAAAGAACAGAATCAAATTTCAAAAATTAAAAACTGCTACTAATATTGAAACTTTTGGCTTTCTGAGTCAATACTCTTTCTTTCTGAGCTATTGCAGTCTCAACTACTAACCAAGTAGTGAACTTCTATTGAAGATTCCTATATTGTCCAGTAAACCTCCAAGAGTTATACAATACTATAATGCCCACCTGTGGTGTGGGGAAGCATGTCTGCCTCATTCAAGAGGTTGAGAGTTGAAATCTAGGTTAGGTGAGTTAGTTGGATAAGTTTTTTTTCTGAGGTTTTCCCTTATCCTGAGAAGATGACTGTTAGTTAACTATAAGCTCTATGGAGTCCGCGTTGATTTGAGATTATTTCAACCATTTCGTTCATTCACATTCTGATATGACCTACCTGGTTAAAGAATGTTAAACTTCAAAAAACCAAAACCATAAAAGGTGCAACTCACCATTACAAGTGTGTATTTTTATTAATTCTACCCTGACTACAACATTGTATTTTTCAAATGTAATTCACTTATCCATACCTGAGCTACTTCATGTATATGTATAAATTCTGTTCATATTAGTATAGAAATGTTTGGAAACAACACTTATTGCCATATCTATCAATATTTGCAAAGTTTTAGGAAATTATCTCATATCTGTTTATCCTCAGGTGGAACGTAAGGTGGAAGAAGGGGATAAGCTGTATCAGACCATGCCACTAAGCTTGCCCAGTATTTCCACTCAGTCAAGCATAGAGGACAATAGCCGCAACCTGTCAACACAATCCAGCACAACAGAGAGCATATCATGCGAGAACAGGAATGGAGTTCAGAGTAGGCAAAATGGTGTAAGCTGTGATTCTGGACTTGGTACAGAGTCATCGAGCACTTCATCAAGTGACCATCGCCTTAACCGGTCAATGAGTGGCCCAGATTGCTTGGAGAGGGACTGTTGCCACCATGAGTCCACACTGCATGATTCTGACGTATCGGATGAATATGAAGATCAAATGGAAAGGAATCTAGAAGATAGCGTGGAAGTGAGGCGGGCCACAAAGACTGGTTCTACAGCAATTAGACGTCGCCCAGGCAAGAGACTATCCCGCACAAAGCTTAAGCGCCGCTGTTCGATCAATGGACACTTCTATAATCGAGAGACGAGCTTCTTCACACCACCTCATGGAAGTCAGATGAGTGTGTGGGTCACATCTCTTGTCAACACGCAGGAGGTGATAAATTTGCTGTTGGAAAAGTATAAAGTTGACAGCAAGCCCAGCAATTTTGCACTATTCATTGTAAGAGATAATGGAGGTAAGTGCAGATGGCTAATTCTGAAATTAATTGGAAATTTCAGTTTCGTAGCTTGTAAAAGTTACATTTAGGGAATGTGGAATGCAGAAGTGATCAAACTTAGGCACCATCTAGCTAATAATTAGATAAGGATTTCCATTGTGAAGTAGGTTTAAAATAAACGATTAGCTAGGAAAACAAAATATGGAGTTTATTTAAAGGTGAGTCGGAATTGTTACACTAACATCACTTAAGTTTACTCACTTAACATGTTTCGGGAAACAGTTGTTCCCATCCTCAGAAGGTTAATTCGACTGGCCCGTGTTGTTGGTGTTTCCGTTTTTTGGACTGGATCCTGTGGTGGCATCTTGTGGTGGAGAAATGTACTTCCAGAGAGGATTTGGTGGCGGCAAATCAAAATTCATTAGATTTGTGTTGTGTTTTAGAATGGTGATCTTCTCCCATGCATCTAATTCGGCTGCAAATTTGGCTGGTTTGACTAATGTAATATTGGGTTTGATGTTGTGATTAGTGATCCAAAAATGGTGTGAAACTGCAGATTTGTCCATTTGTTTGTATTTAATACATCTCATGTGCTCCTTTAGCCTAGTTTCTAAGTTTCTTTTTGTCTTACCTATGTATACTTTATTGCAATCTGAACAATTGATTTTATAGATTCCAGCTTTTTTGTCTTGTGGAATGGGGTCTTTTAACTTGTTACAAAGTAATTTCTCTATGTTAAATTTGTTCTGTGGAGCTAGGCTGATGTTATGTTTCATGAAAATCTTCTTAAATTTGTGAAATGTTCCTGGGTGGTATGTGAATTTCTTGAACTTTAGCTCTTTATCTTGCTGGCTGAGATTTGTTGTGTTTCTGATGTGCATCTGTCGTTTGAATTTTGCAATTTTTTTGTCAATAGTTGCTTTGTTGTACCCATTATGTATTGCTGTGTCTACTATATGCTGGTATTCTAACTGGTATTCTTTTTTATTAAGGGGGTATATACCAGTCTATGTGTTAGGCTGTTTAGTACTGCATGTTTGTGTGTGGTTGGATTGAAACTCTTATTTTTTATGTAATTAGTAGTGTGTGTTGGCTTCCTGTATATGCCAAAGGTTAGGTTCTTTTGTTCTCTGATGATTTTAAGGTCTAAAAATGGTAGCATGCCTTCTTTTTCTATTTCTATGGAGGTTGTTTTGTCTGTGCCGAGCCAAAATCAGTCAGTTGCCTAACTTCTGGCAAAGCTTTTTCCCCATTGGCTTCTTAAGCACCTTTTGTTTTAGAATGTTTTTAAAATTACTCACTCTTATGAAATGTCTCTTCTTGCTTGCAATTATTCCCTCTTATTATGCATTTTAGGTGTTTGCTTGAAGCAGTTTTATCTTCTATGCCTTTGTGTTATTTCTCTTTACAACATTATTCACTTTATTCTTTCAGTGGTTGCTTGTTGTTCTTGCCACTACCATATGGTTCCTTACACTAATATTTCTGAATGATCGTCATTCTCTGGTGATGTAGCATTGAAGAACTGCAATTCATTGTAAATTGTTTTCCCAACTTTGTATCTTTTGAATGTAATTTTTTTTTCAAATTCTTTGTCTCTTTTGAATAGAGTTTTTTACTTTGTGCACGCTTTTTCTCTGAGAAATAATTTTCAATTTTCTTTCTTGTTTTTTCTAATATTTGCTTTCTTTTTTTCTCTATTTTCTTTGTAGCAGTTTGTTTTATATTTTATCACTATTGCTATTGTGAATCTTAAATTATGGAAAGAAAACAAAAAGAAAAAGTATGTACATTATAGGTTTGCATATTCTTATCAAAAGTGTCACTTCCAAGTATTATTGTCACATCGTACTGCAATGGAGGGTGGTGTATCTGCCTTAAAGTTTATAATGTATAAACAGTACTATCATGCTGTAGTACACAAAAGTAATAGTTCTCAACTATTTGTTACTTTGATAAACAGTATGATTAAACAGGACATGGAGATGACTTTTTCTAAAAGTACTAGCCATTTTTATAAGTAATTTGCTTTAAGTGCAAGTAAAAGTGTACGTCTTTAAAAAAAAGAAAGAAAGAAGAAATAGAAATAAAAAAATGGCTAGCCACTGCTACGTTGTAAATTATAATGCCTTGTAGTGGCTTTTTATGAAAATCTAAAAATTTTCCATAGAGGTAGCCATAATTTAAGGGAATGAACTTACTGAATTCATAATAATTTTTCAATATTTTTTTCAAATAAAAAGAATAACATTCGTCAATTAACTTTACATATTTCATTTTATGTATTTGATTTAGTTTTTCTCTTTAGTGTACAAGGAACAGCTACAATATTATTAAAAAAAATCTGATGTGTTGCACTCACATGACTTTCTCTACTCTTGTACAAACGCTTATTCTCCATATGCTTCATGTTAA
Organism: Deroplatys truncata; assembly: GCA_030765065.1. Lineage (NCBI taxonomy): Eukaryota > Metazoa > Arthropoda > Insecta > Mantodea > Mantidae > Deroplatys > Deroplatys truncata. Next base: position 102,464,402 of record CM060984.1, read on the forward strand.
TCGAGATGTTAATCTTATTGCTAATTTTCTTGTAGGTGCAAGGGGAATTTGGTAGGCTTTAAGCGATAGTCAAATCTTTTAAGAGCTGGTTGCTATGTGGCGCATTCCATTCTCTTTGTATGTCCAGGACATAAAAAAAAAAATGAATAACGAATTCCCATTTGAGAAAATAAGTATTGAAATATTTAAGGGAATAACATGCAGTATCTCGAAAATGGTTCACTCAACAAAAAAATGTATATGACATAAATTCTGTATTTTAACACAATCTAATTTTTTGTGTAGTAAAATTTTGTCTATCTCTTATGGTTTACAAGTTATGCAAAAGGCGTTCACAATGAAGAATACTTTTGGAGAAATTCCCAGAAAATTCGAGATATACATTTCATTTGTCATGAAAATATTTTAAACATATGATATTTTTATCAAAACTGTTAAGAGCCATTTTTGAGAAAATTAAAATTTTCGAAAAATGTTCCAGGTAAAGGGTAATCTGGGGTGGGGGGATTTTCTTGAAAACCTTTGTGTTGCATCTCTGGAAGATACTGAACCTAAATACCAATTTTGGCGTTTGTCCGACTGTTTGTTTCTGAGTTATGCTGTTCACAGACACACACATACGGACATGTTTCCAAAAATGCTTTTTTTGAATTCAGGGGGTCTCAAAACATATTTTCGGTGAAATCTCAGTATCGAATTTTTGGGTGGAATACGATACTTCCCCTACTACTATACTTAGTAGAGAAAGTAATTATGGATATTCTATGCAGGTGACATCCAGAACATTCTACTTTTTTTAGACGTCAAAATCATGTGCTAAACCTGAAATTCAGCTGAAGTGAAATAGCTTGATGTTTATAAATTAATTTGGTGGTTATTTAATTACATACTTTTTTTGTCACATACATTTATATAATTTGGGTAGAAGTCCAGTTAGTTGGTGATTCATTAGTTTTACAGAATTTTGTCTAGCTAAAACATTACAGAACATAATATGACAACAAATTACAAAAGGGCCATTGGACAATTGGAAGGTTTTGTTTGTTTGCATTGTTCCAAAAATAACTCTTAAAACAAATTTGAATGTTTATTTTATTCATAACTGAGAATTTCAATCTTAAGGTTAACACAAAAAGCATAAAAGGGAAAGTATCTTCTTAATTAAAATAATAATATGAATTAATTTTCCTGTGACAGAAAGGGACATGGACAAAAAGGAAGTTCCGTCTGAGTTAAAACAACTCCGAAATCCTGTGAAACTATACAGATGTGCTGTCTCATCATTTCAGTAATGAATATCTAGTATTAATATAAGAGTATGGAGGATTACATGGAAATAATTACCTTTTAGTTATTTTTTATTTACGTGACGGAATGGGACAGTTACTGTGATGGAAAGCAACAAGTACAAAATGAAAACTGCATCTTTCATAAAATAATTACCATACCAGTGTTGCTGTGCTACATTCTTTATCTGAACTCACATTATGATATATAAGTGATATCTACACCAGGAAATAAAAACCTCTGGAGATTACCTACATCAGGAACTGAAAGTACTTTCTATACATCAGAAATTGCAACCCACGAGCAGTTATTACTTTTAAATGCAAATTTGAAATCTGTGTTGATTTTTCTCATGAAATTGATCTCGCATTCAGTAGTATGAATTTTTAAGATTTGTCCTATGAAGTTTTTAGCTGTCTTTTTTGTTATAAACTTCACCACTACAAAAGCACCAAAGAACAGTTGAATTTCTGTCCATTATTTCAACTTGGGTACTTTTACCAGTCATAAAATCAAAATTGAAACATTTTTTGGACAAAGCATGCTTTTTGTAAACCACATTATAAGGGGATACAACTTTAACGTAGTGCTTAGAATGAGTGTCAGGTATCACTCATTAGCTTTAAATAGTGTCTTGTTGTCCACTTCATATGTAGAACAAAACATCACCTCTACTGATTTTGACACTTTCCTGGCACAACAGTAAAAAGACTGCATTGTGTTTTCCACCTAATACAGCATTGCATACTAATATCTTCTGTTCTCCACTAACACCATTGACACTGCCCTTTCCATGACCTGTAGCTAGAAAGTTCCATGTTACAGAACCTTGAACTCTTGCTGAAAGTGAGTAAGTGGCTTGCTGCACCATCTGAAAAAATGTTAATTTTTGAGAATTCTGGATAGGTTTTCCTGATCTGAGAAACCAGCCTTCGAAGGAATGTGTGAATGGCATATTTGTCATGTGATATTTCATTACAGACAATTAAGTAACTTCATAACATTCCAGCACTTAACCAGGCAACTGCTGTGAAGATTGTGATCTGTTGGGAATTTCCGATTTCCAATATGTAGACTTAAGTTTCATTTTGAAATCTGGCAGTGTAATTTTCAGCAAAATTAATCTGTACTACAATTTCTTCGTCATCTACAGCACCTTTCTGTTTTTGAAAATATGTACTTTGAGTTTTTACCAAGAAGCAGTGTTTTAAAAGCTGGCATACTTTTTCAATAAGTTCCTCAAAATGCTTACAGACAGTGGTCTCTCTTAAAAAGTTTTTAAATTTTTCTATCAATGGTGTTCTAAATAAACCATGCTAATTCATTTGTATCATCTGTTAAGGTATTATGCTGACTGAGCAGGTTTCTGATGCCACAACTATCACATGTGTTTGACATGCAGTTATGATTTTCAGGATTGCATACTAATGTACTGATAAGTTATGATGTTTTAGGAATATCGTCCTTATACCCACAAAGTAAATTGATGTTCTCATGATAGTAACATGAGTAGCTGTAGTGAGGCATTTCACTGACTGGAAGGACAAATTTGGCTCGCAATAAAGTAATTTTGATTTCCCATTTCTTATCACAGCTTTCCTTTTGTAATATCTGATATGCCCTTCCGATAGTGGTGTACATAAATCTCTTCAGAAATGTTTCTTCTTCTTCATTCCGTCTTACTATCGTAACATTCTTTTTCCCACGAGCTTGCAGTGATATATAGTTCCTTTTGTAAAATTCCTTAACTAAATCATTAATCTCACACAGGGATTTTATAAGATATAAAAAGTACACTACTTGCAATGGCATAACCTGCGTATTTTAAAATATACAGTGTACTTATAAGTTAAGTGTTTTTCGGAATCTAAATTAAACATGCTATGTTAAACTTACTGATGCACATATACTTGTTTATGATGGAAAGAGACAGTTATTAAAAGCTCTCCCTAGTGTTATGTTTTTGAGTTATTTGAGGTTAGGGTGCTGTTGGATGTTTTATACATAAAGTTTACTGATCATACATATCAGCATTGAATAAATATATATTAATTGCTTCAAAATAATACAAAAAATAAGCTTTTTCTGTGATTAAATGGGATATTTAAACAATGATAATTAAAGTTTCAATGTCAGGTATAATATGAAGTTACAGTCACCAATAAATTCAATCTAGCTGAGTCTATACGTAAATAAAAAACATTAATTTTAAAAATTATTTAGAACTTATCCTTAATAAGGCTTTTTAAAATAAACTGCCCAAGCACTTCTTTCAACATTTGTTATCACCTTGCAGTAAAATCACAGTACTAGAGAGGTAACAATATTCCCACTTGTTGTTTACACAATTTCTTACTGTTAGGTATATTTTGCTTCAAATTTAACACCTATCAACCTTGACTTATAAAAAAAATAATTGTCCATCTTGGTTAAAGTTTTCATGGAATGGCCCAAAACATTTATACATACAAACTTAAATACAAAAATATATACATTATTAATCTATGTTTGACTGGTTGAACTGTAACTAGCTGTAACTATGTATAAATGGTTTATATGGTTCTAGAGACTGTCTTCCATATATTCTTTTACTGAATAGCACGTCTATTCTCTGAGGATCCTTTCCAATGTATTGAGAACTACATTTTTGTCTTTAATTTCTGTTTACATTTTGGCAATTTATTATAAATTTTTACTCTGGAATAGAAAGAACTTTTTTCAAATAATTTGAGACTTTGGGCAGGTGCTTGTAGGCAATCTTGTGTTCTGGTTTCATCATAATGTACATTGTGTTTAATATTCTTCTTCATCTTCTTCCTTCACGGCTTAGGCATTTGCGTGTTCCGGTCTCATATTTGTTGAAGCCATTTCTATGAGACTAATGAGAAGTTTTATTTTACATGGTGGGTACCCAGCCCAGCGCAAAACCCCCAGCCTGGATGACCAGAGTTTTCTGTCAAAGAGTTCTCTCCTAGACAGGTGGCTTTTACTACAGCTAAGGATTTTTGTGTTTAATATTTTATGTAGTATTTATGACATTTTTCATATAATGTTTGGTTAATTCATAGACATATTATGAAGGCAGGGTAAGTATGTTTAGTTTGCTAAATACATTGCTGCAGGAAGTTTTGGCACTGAATGTGTCATAATACAAATATAGTAAGTAGGGGAACTATTGCATTCCACCAAAAATTTCAATACCTATATTTCAGCCAAAAATACATGTTTTGAGTGCCCTGAATCCAAATAAAGCATTTTTGGAAACGTGTTCTTGTGTGTGTTTGACTGTGAGCAGCATAACTAAAAAACTCAGTTGGATAAATACCAAACTTGGTATTTGAGTTTAGTATCTTTCAAGGATGTGACACAAAGATTTTCAAGAAAATCTCCCCACCCCAGACTACCCTTTACATGGAACATTTTTAAAAATTTTGATTTTCTCAAAAATGGCATTAACGATTTTGATTAAAATATCATATGTTTAAGATATTTTTATGGCAAACGAAATGTATACCTTGAATTTTCTGGGAATGTCCCCAAAACTCCTCTTCATTCTGAATGGTTTTTGCATAATTGGCAAACCGTAAGAGATAGACAAAATTTTACTACACAGAAAATCTAGATCTCATTAAAACACATAATTTATGTCACATACATTTTTTTTGTTGAGTGAACCATTTGCGAGATATTACTTGTTACTTGTTTGACTTTTCCATTACTTGTACTTTTGTTGAGTGAAGCATTTATGAGATATTCCTCATTATTTGTTTGAATTTTCCAATATTTATACTTTTTCTCAAATGGGAATTCCTTATTCTTATGTCCTGGACATGCAAAGAATGGAATGCTCCACATAGCAACCAGCTCTTAAAAGATTTGACTAGCGCTTAAAGACTACTATAATCCCCTTGTACCTATAAGAAAATTAACAATAAAATAGTTTCTGCAAATGTTTATCTTTATTAACATAAATTAGAATGGAGAATAAGTTTGTAAAAAATAGTTTGTACAAGAGTAGGGAAAGTTATGTGATTGCAACACACAAGGGTTTTTTTTTCTGTATTTTAAATATTTTCTTCAATTTTTGTCACTGCAATGCAATAATGGAATGAAAATAGCTGTAGTATGTGGTCTTTCTGGTTTCTAAGTTTGTGAGTTTTGTTAGACAGTGCATTTTAAAGCAGCCACTATTTAGTGCTTTACCAATATATTGAAAGTGCTCTTCTCATTTTAGTTCATTTATATATAGCCTTGAGATTTTTCCTGTAGATATAGGGCTTATGTAGTGATATTTGCATTATTTATGGTATTATTAGTTCATGCATGTGTTTTGAATTGAATTAAAGCAGTTTTTATCATATTTAATTTTAGCCCATTATTATCATACAAATTTTTCATTAAAATTGTTTCATTTGTTTTTTAATTAAAGCCTGATAGTACAATTTAATAAGATGGATGTATCATCAGCACCATGATTATTTTATCCATTATATTGTTTGGGAAATCATTTGTACACAGTATGTATAGGAGGGATCCTAAAATGCTTCCCTGCGGAACCCCTGATCTTATATTTCTCCAGTTTGATTTAACAATTTTGTCACCATCATTTAGGATTACGTTTTGTTTATGATCCATTAGATAAGAGTTGAACCATGCTAATGATTGTTTATGCCATGGAGATTTACTTTTTAAGCAATATGTCTTGGTTTATGCAGTTAAATGGGCTGGTTTCACCAACTGATGTTAAAAATACTTTTAACATCCTGTTTATTAACATTATTAGAAGTTTAATATAATGTTAAAACTCTTTCATTTCATCAACCTTCTACAGCCCAACATCTTGTTAACATCAAAGACAACTGCAAACAACAGCTTTTGAGAAAGGTTGACTGAACACACAGCTTTGGAATATGCTCCAATGTGCTTTTGTCTATATATCATAATGCCCTATGTTTCAGCAGCAGGCAACTAATTATATTCATAGACAGTAGTTCTCTATGTTAATTATTACCACGTGATTTTCCTGATTGTTTAGGTTAGAATCACAATGTAAACTGAAAAACCTAGGGGCAGAGAAACTAATATTTACCATTTGAAAATGCATTAATTATGGAACTGGTTAATAAGTGTAGAGAAGGAATTATTGAGTGCAATAAAGCAAATAAACCTAAATTAAAGGAGAAGGATGCAGCCTGGGAGATAACCCAATTTAATTGCAGAGCATAGATTTCTCCTAGGTTCAATAAGCAACTGTGGCAAATTTATGCTAACATAAAATCCAGCACCAAAAATGAGTTCCTCCTTTTACAGGTTTTCAAATTCATTATGTTGTATCTATCTTCTTCAGTAAGGAACAATATTAAAACATCCCAAACATAGCAACTCCGCATCAAAAAATTGGTTTGCAGCAGGTATTTAACAAATATGTTTCATTTGAAAAATGAATTCTAATATTTGTTAAATGCCTTAACACAAGCATTCAGTGATATCAACATAAAACAAAGTTTAGTACAATATTAGAACTAATATTGTAGGATGAAGTAAATTTGAGTTAACTTTAGTGTTAAATCACTTTAACACTGTTTTACAATTTAATATCTGTTGGTGAAACCCGCCTTAAGTGTTTTAAGATACACTTACCAGGGATGCAAATTTCCACTTAATTTGAGAATGACCCAAATATAATTATAACTTATATGATTTTCCGGGCTGTTATGCCGTGGTCTGCTGAAGAAAGATTTCCCAGACGTTTCGTCCACCGCAGTTGTCCACCGCAGTTGTGGACGAAACGTCTGGGAAATCTTTCTTCAGCAGACCACGGCATAACAGCCCGGAAAATCATATTAGTTATAATTGTGACACCGGCCGTGAAAACCTACGTTCTTACATGACCCAAATATAATTTGCATTAGGATTCCAGAAGGTTTGCAACTGTTGAAAATGGCATAGATTTTAGTGTGATATTCTCTTCCATGCAGAGCAGCGACGTCTTCGTGATGATGAATATCCTTTACTTGTTCGAGTTATGTTGGGACCTCATGAGGATGTTGCCAAACTGTTCCTGATGGATCGGCAGAATACAGAGGAGATCAGTAGTGAAGTAGCACAGTTCTTGAATCTCAGTGTGGCAGAATGCAGAGCTATCCTTGAGAGATACCAAGAAGAGGAAGAACGGGAAACCAAGCGAGTTCGTACTAAGTGAGTAATGCAGTTTTACAATAGTTATTAGTGAAGACACACTTGTATGTTGGGACATTACAGCTTGATCTGTGAATTATCAAGTTCAAGTTTACAAAAAAAGATTAACATGTTTGAAACTATGAGGGATATTTAATAAATAAAGCACAGTTTGCCAGTACAAAGGGCTGAATTATTATGTCATCACTACATTTGTTATGTTGTTATACCTACTAGAGTTACAGGTTTTCTGGCTGGTTTAATCACTCTGAACTTCTGTATACAAAGCTACTATCCTTCAACCTTTTATTCTTTACTTTTAATTTAATTTCCGTTTCTTTCCTGAGTTGTTTTTACCATCCCATTCATACCAGTTCAAGTAGGCACCTCTGCTATGTCTTATGGTTGTAAAGTCTCTGCGTTGATAGCGTTTCAAGTCAGAAATAAGGTGAACATGGTGCAAAAGAGCACCTGTATGGGTTATTATAATGCATAAGCATATAAGTAAAGTTAGGAAGCTCAGAAAAAATCTTTCATTTTGAGTGAAGGCAAGGCCCAACATGTGTTCATTTTGGGTCACTGTAGGCCAGAAAATGCTGGGCTTTATTTGTCCTTTTTTCTCTTCTTGGACTTTTATTGCTTATTGGTCCTTTTAGCCTTTTTTTGATCGTAACATCTTTGTTTTTGGCAAATTCACCTTTTTTACTGCTCCTTCTCAATTTGAACAGACAACAATGATTTATACAGATTAACATATTCAAAAAAATATGAACTGAAAGAAGAAGAATTTTATTCATAAAAGTTTTTCCAACTCTATGTTTCATACCACCGAATTTTATATTTTTTAAGCAAAATGTTTATCTCTATTTCTAACATTTAGATGTTAAATGATAAATTAAGTACAACAATCTCTTGCTACAATATGTATGCATTGATGCATATCGAAAGTCCATAAATAACATACTTTGGGGGAAAGTGTCATACTTTTCCTTTTTACAATAGCTTTTATAATGATGTTGATGTCTAATGCCAAGCATTAAATGTATTATTTAAATGTGCAATTAAAATTAAAAGAAGTAAACATATTAATTAATTTGCATCACATTTTTACTTTTTTTTCCAGTTATTAAATCCTTTTTAGGGTATTTTAGTTGTTTTTTTTTTTTGGTAAGTCTTCCATAAGACATTTATAGACCTTCAACTTCCATACCCTATACATAAATATTTTTTACACTGAAATCTCACTTCTAAAAATATTATTGGTTGGAATGTCTTCATTGCTGGGACATAGAAGTGCATTTCACCACAAGGTTGCAAACCCAGGTAAAGAAATCATAGTCTTGGTTTAAACGTGTTATATGAGCTAGCAATTTCTCATACATAGCAAGTGAGAAAAACCTCTGCTGCTTCCTGTTGGTGCCTTATCCTATGCATGTTGAAAATCAAAGCTGCACAAAATAATTATAATGCACTTAATTGCTTTTTCTTCTGAAAAATTAGATTGCTCATGCAGGATGTTTCATAAAAAACAAATATAAATACAGTAAAATCTCGTTAGTACGTTTTTGTGGGGACCCAAGGATTTGGACGTCATAGACGGGAAAACGTGTTAACGAAAATACATAATCTGCAACTTAAGAACATATTTATGTAATAAAATCTAATAATACATCTTACCTCAAAAACGGATGTGAAATATAGACACTATTTACATTGGTTTGAAATACATATCGATAGTTGATTGCTTGGTTGGTTTTAATGCCAAAATTTTACTGTCCATCTTGTTTAGTAAAGTCATTACATCATCATCAACTTCGAAACTGCACACATATCGCTTCACTATGTCCATTGCCTGCATGGCTTCTGACACTGTAGGTACTGGCTCAGGATCTGGTTCATCGTCACTTTCGTCTCCCACTAATGCTTCATCTTTCACTTGTTCTTCAAGTATTTCATCTATTATCGCTGTTTCACACACTGGAATTTCATTGTCAATGTTTACATAGTTTTCGAAAGACTCGCCGGCATCGTCTGCTATTTGGCGCCATTCTTCACTCTCGGAAAACTCGTCTTCCTGCGTAATTTCATCACCAAGAACTCGGCAAAAACCGGCTTTATTAAAGCAGTTCCTAATGGTATCTTGCGTCACACAATCCCAAGCAGTTCTAATAAAATGCATGGCATCTAAGACGGTGATTTTTCTTGTCGTCGATTTCAGTGCAGCCAACCTTCTCTGTACCAGCCTCTTACGATACGCATGTTTCATGCACCGAATTATGCCTTGATCTAAAGGTTGTAGCTTACTCGTGCAGTTTGCTGGGAAGAAAATGATCTTTATGTTTCTTAAATTTGAAACAGTTGGTGGATGAGCAGCACACTGATCAATAAACAGTGCAATTTTCCTGCTTCTTATGCCCAGTCTTGCGTCCCATGCTCGTAAGAAATTTTCAAAGATGGCAGAAGTTATCCAGGCTTTTGTGTTGGAAGTGTACTTACATGGAAAAGATCTCACATTCTTAAAACATCACGGATTGCGTGCTTTTCCAATAACCAGTGGTACCAATTTCTCCGTTCCGCTTTCGTTACAGCACAACAAAACTGTAATCCTCTCCTTGTTAAGTTTCCCACCGTGGCACTTAGTGCCCTTAAAATCCAGGGTTTTGTCTGGCAAAAGATGGAAAAATAGTCCTGTTTCATCTGCATTATACACATCATTGGGGCTATAGTCTTTCAAAATTGACGGGAGCGTTGTATTTTTCCACATTTCTATGTTTTCACACAGTGTAGCGTCAATATCTACGGCAGCAGCCTCACCTCGCAAACATCTGTAGACTAAGCCATGTCGATTCTTGAACCTTTCAATCCAGCCATTGGACGCTTTGAAATCATCCAGTCCCATCTTCTGTGCTAAATGTGTTGCCTGAGCTCGAACCACAGTACCGTCTATTGGCACATTTGAAGCTCTAGCTTGTGTAAACCACTTTAGCAGAACATCTTCTAATTTTGGAAACTGGCCAGGGCGATTACGTTTTCTTTTAGCATTTTTTCCTTCTTCAAAAGCAGTTTCAATTAGTTTACGTTTGCTAACAATTGTGTTTAAGGTTGACGGAGGAATGTTTAACTTCCGCGCTATATCCACACGTTTCATATTTGGATTGCGATCTACTTCCTCAAGGATTTTCAGTTTTTCACTGTTGGTTATTTGCCGCACTTTCTTATTCTCCATTGCGAACAAAAAGTTAAAATACTTTTACGTTTCGTCAACACTCAACAGCATAAACTAACCACACCAAGCCACTGTTAAACTAAAGCGTCACCGCAGAACACCAAAGAGCGTCACTAAAGCATCCCCCCCCACACACACACAAAACGCGTCCCACAAATACGTACATGCATGGTATTGGCTGCCGGTTCCACCCCGCCTGGTTTGACCAAAGTAGCGAATGAGAACATCTAACTTTGAATGTAGTAAATCTACTCCCGCTGGACCGTTACTTTTATGTTCTCAAAAATGACTATTAATACCGACCGACCAAGCATTGGAATTGGCCAAAATAGCGAATGAGGGCATCAAACTTCGAACGTAGTAAGCGGGAGCGAGAAAACGTACTAAACGAACATTATTAATGCATTTGATGCATTTTGTGCCGGGACTTTTATAATTCAACGCAATACACGGGAAAACGTGTTAGTGAGGAACGTGCTAACGAGATTCCACTGTACTTGGAAAGGAAGAGAGGAGATGGAAACTGAAAAATTTGGTTATATTTTATTGTATCACAAAATGTGTCAAGAATGAAAATATACAAGCATGTACGATGAACAAAAGGCATTGAAAGTTATACCAGGAGTGATAGTTCATGATGAAGTAGAGAAATAGAGGTTAGTTGATTGACGTAAAAAATATAGGTAATAATTATTATCGATCCTGTGGTGCACAAATCTTTAATTTATTAGTGAAATTTCTATTCCTTATGAATTAACTGCTTACATGTTGGATGGTAACTCCAATTCTTGCTCTGTTTGTCCCAAAATAGAGTGTACAGATTGTTATGTGAGAATAAACCACGTCACAAAATCTACATAATTGTGTACATTGAAATAATTGCTTTGCTCTGTGATCCAGCTTGATTATCTTCTAATTCTATCGTACGTACTTATTCATATTACTACCTTCATATTCATTGTTCCACATAGCCAAATCCATTAACTGTGTCATTTTTACTTTCTCTACCACATAGGTAGAGAAAGTATTGCATTCCACCCAAACATTTGGTACCGAGATTTCACTGGAATTACATGTTTTGAGACCCCCTGAATCCAAGAAAAGCATTTTTAGAATGAGATCAGAGTGTGCATGCATGCGTGCGTCAGAGAGAAAGAGAAACACAGAACAGCATAACTCAAAAAATGAAAAGTAGGATAAAAGCCAATCTTCCAATACGAAGATTTTCAAGAACATCCCCCACTCCAAATCCCCTTCACATGGGATGTTTTTCTAAATTTTTGATTTTATAAAATATAACTCTAATTATTTTGATTAAAATACCATATATTAAAGATATTTACACAAATAAAATGTATATCTTGAATTTTCTGGGAATGGTCTGTGAAATCCTCTTCATTCGGAAGGAATTTTGTATAATCTTGTATAACTAGTAAATGTTAAGCAATAAATGAAAATGTACTTTACAAAAAATGTAGATCTCTGTAAAACACACAATTTTCTTCAAATAAGTTTTCTTTTTGTGGCATAAGCCATCTCTGAGATGTCCGTTATTAATGGTTTGAATTCTTCAATACTTAGTCATTCTTTTAAAGTTCTGTCAACATTCAATTGTTTCTCGCAATTGCATGGAAAGGCTTGGAATTTTAAGGACAGTATATAGCACCCAGTTCCTCAACATTTGACTATTGCTGTTCCTTTTGTATCTGTAATGAAATGTGTAATGTGCTATTTCTGCAAGGGCTTATTTGGATTAAAATTTAGTATATAGAAAAAAAATCTGATGTGATACATTCACATAACTTTCTTTACCGTCTATCGTTTATTAGTGGGTATACAAACTATTCTTACAAACTATTTTTTTGTGTGTTATGTTTTGATCCAAATAAGCCTTTGCAGAAATAGCTGTATTACACATTTCGTTATAGATACAAAGAGAACGTGATAGTTAAATGTTCAAGAACTGGACGCTATATGCTGGCCTTAAAATTCTCTACTGTTTCCATGCAATTGCAAGAAACAACTGAATGTTGACAGGATTTAAGAGAATGACCAGTAATGAACTATTTGAACCATTAATAATGGATATCTCAGAAATGGCTTATACCACAAAAAAACTTATTTGAAATAAATTAAGTGTTTTAAAGAGATCTACAATTTTTGTGTAGTACGTTCTCGTCTATCACTTAACGTTTACCATTTATACAAGATTATACAAAATTTCTTCTGTATAAAAAGGACTTCACAAGCTATTCTCAGAAAAATCAAGATATACATTTTATTTTTCATGTAAATATCTTTAGTATGTGGTATTTTAATCAAAATTGTAGATTTAAAAAATCAAAATTTTTGAAAAATGTTCCATGTATTGCGTAGTTGGGGAGGAATTTTCTTGAAAATCTTTGTGTTGCATCCTTGGAAGATGCTGAACTTTAATACTAAATATGGTACTTATCCGACTTTTCGTTTTTGAGTTATCCAGTTCACAGACACACAGATAGACGCACACACAAATCTTTTTCTAAAAGTGCTTTTTTTTTATTCTGGACCTCAAAACATGTATTTCCATTGAAATCTCGGTATCAAATCTTTTGGTGGAATTTTATTCAATATCTTCTCTATCTACTATGTACGTGGTACAGAAAGTAATAAGCTTTAGTAAGAATAGTTTGCATACCCACTAATTAATGTTAGAAGGTAGAGGACGTCATGTGAGTGTATTACATCAGGTTTTTGTTTTTGCAAAACTTTGATTTTGGTATATAAAAGGTGGAAAATACTGATAATTCTATAACCAGGTTTGCAGACCTTGGTGAATATTACACTGGTTGATAAAACAGCTGTTTTTAACACTGCTTACCTGAGTTAAATAAAATTATCATTGTTGGTAAAACAGGTCCTTGGTTATCTTCATGATCATTATTATTTGCCTTGTTTGAATAGAAGCAAAACCTCTTGCTAACCTGTTGCTTTTTTATATTAACATGTAAACATACTGTTTATTTTTCAGATTCAGAGAAATGCGCCGAAGAATAAAGCAGAGAATGGAAGATTTAAAAGTTAGATTATGATGGGAGATGAAAGTCTGTTGATAATTATATGACAAGGAGAAGATAATTTTATTTGAAACTGTTGTCTGTTTCATCTGGTTCTTTAAGATAAACTGTCATTTTGTGATTTTGCTTTTAACATATTTGACATTAACTTTTTTTAACTTTAACTAAAGATGAAAGAAATCAGTTTTATATTTATGAATCTAGATGTTTCAAAATCCATTAGCCTAAGCATGTAATCCAGTGCTGTTTGTTCTCTCTAATTGCTTAGGAGTTAATTTGAATATAGCAGGTTGTCATGATGAAAGTATTTAGTTCAAAGCAACAGTGACCTGATTAAGCCCATGTTGATGAAGTTTCGATGTCACTCATTCTTTGTCAAGATATGGTTCTCTAGCATACAACTGCCTTTTTGTAGTTTCCATAGATTAACAATTTTGGATTTGAATCAAGTAGAGGTACACAAGTATGCAATATGCTGTTCTGGGTTCTCAGGCTGATTTTCTAAGATGCAGTCTGACTATGATTTTAAAAATGGAATTTACATATTTCACTTTTTTTTCTTCCAAATTGAGTGCCTAGACCTTGAAGGTTGTTGAAAAGCAATTAGATTAGATTAGCCCTTAGCTTTCTCTTTTATTTCATAATGGTGCAGTATAACATACTAACGTTAGTATCTCAAACTCTGCTTAGCTCCTCATGCCTAAATATGGCTATCTCCTTTCAGGCAGTAGCACCATTTTCATTTTACTCTCAGTATACAGGCTGTTAGGAAATGTAAGAATGTAATATCTTGCAATGCTGTACTCCAACTACACATGTAGTTGATTTGTAGCTGTCAGTTGTAATACAAGCGGCTAACAATGAAATCTCTCATTTGAACCATTGTCATAAATTGTAATTGTAAGTAGATAAATCAGTAATTGGATGAATATGAAACTTTTCAAAGGATGCATTTACAGTTCTTATCTCTACATTCTCTCTGGCTATTCCTAAAATTTTGATGCATGGTGCACTGTACAGATTTGTCTGTATGCGAATATAGACCTGACTAAATGCTGAGTTTACAGTATTTTGATTTTAGCACATGTTACTTTTTTAAAGCTGTAAGTAATTTCAGTGACGGACAATTGCAAGTTTAGCAGAAAAATTGTTATTAAGTTTGTAATTATGAAAGCTTGCTATAATTATAAAGTTTGCAAAATATCACTGCCAAATATTTTGTTTGTTTTCATTATTTCCTGCTTGTAATTAGGATATAGAACATTAAGTAATTACTCAAATCATAATAAAAGGCTACTAGCATTGTGATCTCAATATGTAAACCTGAAGATTCACTTGAATACTTCATCAAAAATAATTTGGTTAACTGAAAATTCATAGAATGGATAAGATTGCAGAATAACTACTATTCTATAGAGTTGAAAAGTATGAAAGAGCTAAGGGGTTCTGAATTTGTAAACGAGTGAACAAAATGCACTGAATCATGTTTTGCTTTGATTTATAATGTAAAAACAGTAGATCTGCCGAGTTAAGGTATTAATAACATTTAGATGCATTCAAAATGCTTTAATATATAAAGATCAAGAAATACTATAAATAGTTGTTGAATAAAATGCAGCAGTTAGTGTAAATACAGCAAATAGTTGAACTTATATGTGAAACATCTTGGACAGAATATAAATTTGTCAAAGACTGTGATGACTTATGTATTCAGGATTGAGATAAGGTCAATGAGCTTGGATAATGAAATTTTTGTGGTGAAATATTCACTGCCATAACCTCAGTATGTAGACAATCAGCAAATGTTAGAAGCAATGTGAGAAGAAAATAGCAATATGGTTACTTCAAAACCATGGTATTCTTACACCCTCGGAAATTGCTCTCTGAATTATATGCCTTTATTTTTGCACATTTTCATGGTGGCTCCTTAATGATGTACATCAGAAAGGAATTGAGCACCAAAAGGAAACATTTTAACATTGGGTATTTGCTATATTCTTGCAACCTGATGAATTTAAAGTCATTTATTTTGATTTTTAGATGCATTTGGAGATTGCTTTTCAAAACGGCTTTCTGCAAAAAGATAAAAATTTACTTTTTACAAATGTATACACATGTTTATATTCTTTTATGCTAGAATGGTGCATCCTGTTTTGCAGAAGTTGCTTTTCTGTTGTAATAACCATTAAAGATTTGGTAGCTTTTTCAGAATTTCTGGTTTAGTTGTATTCAAGTCTTACCATACTGATAAGTATCACTCATTCTTTGTTTTTTTTAAACATTGTTAGTCAGTCCCTCTGTTTCATTGTTTCGCTTTATTTGGTCTTTTAGAGAAAATACTTAAGTAGTTTTAATTTCATACATCAACTGAACAATTGGTTTTATATAAGTTTCAAAAGCATGTAAAGGCTGTCTTAAGAAATGTTGCCCATTTTCTTAAATTTCACTCTCTTGTTTCACTCTAACTCGTGTGCCATTCATAATGGATTTATCTTGTATCTATAGCAGGAAATTTTAGCATTTACCAAGTTGGGTGTTAAAGCTTGTCACTAAATGTGCTAATACATTGTTGATGCTATATGTTGGGCAACATATTCAAAGCCAATGGACAGCATTTATGGGACAGACCGTAGTTGATAGTTCAGAGGGTGAGATACACCTTTGTATATGTGTGTGCTAGGTAACTCACATCTTTAACCCCTTCACTGTTATTGACCTATATCTAAAGGAGCAGATTGTCTTCTGTCGTTCTGTTTGGTTTCTTCCCTGTGATGACATTAGATGCTCTGGAGTGTGCTATCTGTCCTTTAAATAATCTATGTTTATGACTTTTACCCCATTTTATTGCCATTATTTTGGATACAGATACAATTTTTTATTTAATGTTTACACAATGGAGTGTCCGTATTTATTGTAAGTATTGCATACTTCATTTGAATTTTCCTATAAGCTTGCTGGTTTAGCTAATGCTGACATGATTTCTATTTCTTTGAATTCCTGGTGGTGCAAAGAGGATGTGTACTGCACAGGTTTATCAGCAAAGGTAAAATGAGACGAGTGATATAATCATTACATCTCTCATATTGTATGTAAAGCATTCCACATAGAGCAAACAAGATAGCATGACTGAGTCACCACTGTGTGCAAAGAATGTAACAGTGAAAGGGTTAATGAATAGAAACCTGTTATTTTTTGATAACCCAGAAACTACTGCTTTATTTTCATTAGTGGATCTAAAATTTACATTTATGTGTCCCATGCTTTTCTATTCTTATGACAAGTTATCAGGTTGCAATATTAAGATTATTCTGGGACTGTCAGAACTGTTTTATTAATTGCAGCCTTGCTTCCCACAATGATCTCAGGTGTTTTGAAGAAGACTGTAGGGATAGAGTGAAAATGCAGAAATTGTCAGACTTTTTGTATTGTTGCATAACATGTTTGATATGAATCTCTGGTCTTCCCAAGAAAGTAAACAGTATACTATTAGACTAGATATATACGGAAAACCAGAGAGCAGAAATTGGACTTGCTGTGTGCCATAGGTAAATCTGCTGCTTGGAGTGTAGAAAATATTTTTATTTCAGATGTGCAGTTTGTGCCAGCAGCAACAAAATTTGGAAGCTG
The DNA here is from genome assembly GCA_030765065.1 of Deroplatys truncata. Lineage (NCBI taxonomy): Eukaryota > Metazoa > Arthropoda > Insecta > Mantodea > Mantidae > Deroplatys > Deroplatys truncata. The sequence continues at coordinate 102,481,775 of CM060984.1, forward strand.
AAAATATAAGTCAGTGAAACATCTTGCCAAATGCACATTTTATTTCTTGTATGCTGGAAAAGTCATGAGAACAAAAGAAAAGAGAGGCAAAGTTTTGTTAATGTTATTTGCTGTAATAACTTTATCCTGTTAAAGAAATGGTTTTAAACACATTCTTTGTTAAATTGAAAGAAAGATAGCACTGTAAATGACTATGTTAGTTGAGGTAAACATAACTGATATATCGATATCTTGTGAAATAGTGTGTTAAAGAAAATACATTTACGAATCTCTATATACTGACCCATGCATATGCTATGTTGCATCCCGCCATTAATATTTGGAGTATGAGTATTCAGTGGTGTGAGCATCATACGTACGGAATTTATAGATTTATTATAGCAGTTAAACAAATTTTTCAGAGAGTTTGCTACAGTATCTTACTAAGTAATTGTTTTCTCAAAGCAAATTCACCCTTTTAAGGTTTGGTGTATCATTCTAAAAGCAAGATACTAGCATGGGTAGCCAAGGTAATTAAGGCATGGACTCATGCTTCATTAGGTCTGCAGTTCAAATCCAGGATTGTCCTCCCTAACTGAGTTTTCTTCCAGGTTTTCCTCCTCAGGAGGTACCCTAAACTTAGACCTGGAACATTTACTTTCCAAATTTCATTACCTAATTATCGTTTAACTTCATATATCATCAGTGTCCACCATTTGTGGTGCTGTATGTAGTAAAAATGGGCATTAAGCACTATTAAAAGAAAATAAAAAAACTTGTAGGTGACATTTTAAAGTGCTGATTTCTTACAAATTTTGGTGCTTGATGGAGCTATGGATCTGTTTTGCCAATGTTTTTCTGTTATGTGCATTATTCTTAGACATGTTGAACCTTGCAAGGACCTTCTAATTGTGCTGCTCCAGTACTGCACTGTGGCAGCAGTGTTATATTTCAGATGCAGATCCTCAAAACAGGCTTCAGGCATGTTGATGCTAAATGTGGGATAACCTTTACGAGAAAATATAACATTTTTTTAATGATGAGAGGGGTTCTTGAGCAAATATGAAGTCTTACTGAACTTCGCTTATTTTAACTCTTTCAGAAGATCAAGAAAAAATACAGGATCTTTTTTAATCACATGACAAAATAAGCGTGCTGCAATAATGAGCAGTATTATTTCTACATAAATCTGTTTGGTGCCCAAATGATACTTGATTTCAGGCCAGATTTTCCACTGTTTGGAGAGATACTGTTTAGAATTCTATGCTTAACCCTCCCCATACAGCATTAGTTTGGGCCAGATTTAATAAAATTTAAAGCTTGCTCTAAAATTGAAAATATGTGCTATCTATGCCTGTTCATGTACATTATAAATAATATATTGTAAGTGATTCATGCCTGTCTTTATGCTGATTTTGAAAAGAATTCACTAAGTTGCTGGATGCAAAAATGTATTATCTGTTAAAAGCTCTATAATATAAACAATTTTTATTTATTTTTTTTACACACATAGGTTCACTCTAAGTAAGTTTTCTTTGTGATGAAGTTTGAAACACTTATCTGGATGGAAATTGGCTTGTCAATTAAAGTACTAGCATTGGTAATAACATGTAATACCTGTGAATCTAAGCACTCATCATTGTTGTCACTGTTGTCTTCCATGCTCTAGTTTCCGAGGTCGCAGGTTCAAACCCAGCAGAGGACGATAGATTTTTTTCGGGCATAAAAATCCTTAGCATGACTTCCTTCGGAAGAGAAGTAAAGCTGGTGGTCCTGTGTCATAGATTTATGGCAGTAAAAGAACCTCAAGCTTGCTAAAGAGGCCTCTGAGAAAAATTTCGGTCTTTCATGCCCAATATAGAATGGGACGCTAAGAACCTTAGTAGTTAAAGAGTTTCCATAAATAAAACTCAATTTAATTTTTAATTGTTGTCACTTCAGCCATCATTGCACTCAGCTTGCTGCAAAGCAGCTCCTATATTGCTTGCTATCTTCTTCTAAACCAAATAATTCAAAGTGAGAATAATAGTCATTGAATATTGAACTTATTTCACTATCTGTCAGTGTTTGTTTCAATGCCATCTTTTGAATATCATCCAAATGACTACAAAAGCAGAAACTACTCACACATGCACATTTACAACCTCATAAACTTGTAGCTGGGAATCCACTTTAAACATGTTTTAACTGTTAATTTAGATTAATTATTGAATTGATTTGTGACACTACATCACTTACTATATTTTGGAGAGGTTTATCCAACCACCACCAGGGATGATGCTGCCAGTTGACCAGAAACTGATGATGGGAGCAATTAGCTCCAGAAACATATTTTCTGTTTCAAAATATAATAAGTGATGTAGCATCACAAAGCAACTCAATAATTAATCTAAATTATTAATGCACATCACTGTCACATTGTGAGTTAAATGTTTTAATTGGCTACGAGTGGCATCCAGGAATACTGCTGACATCTGATGATTATGCAAAGCATTAGATAGATCCAGCCACAAATGCTCAGTTGGTAACTAAGTTTTCCTCATCTCTGGAAGCTTGCGGTTATGCCTGGATTCTGACTGTGAAGGCTTAATGGTGCTTCAGTGGAACTGCTGTGTATAATTTGCTGTAACAGAGAGGGGTACAATATACCTTGTATAGATTACACAATTATAGTGTGAGACATTTGAAAATTGAACAAAAGTGAGACATGGTATAACCATGGGCATTTTAGGTTTATGGGACATGCCTCCTTCCAGTGCTTTTGTAATTTAAATTTATTCAGTAGCATATCTCTGCATTATTTATCATTTATTCTTGGTGCTTGGATCTACATTATTGTTTCTAAAGACATTTGATCCTATCAGCATAAAACAGATAATTTATTATTTTCTTATATGTATACTAGTTGGCTTACCCTACATTATATAGGTGGGTTTGTGTAGCCTTCTCAATACTTTAAAAACCCAATAGGTAGCAGAAAATACTTAGATTTCTGACCTAAACATTTATGTTGTTATAATGATGTAAGAAACAATGTTAATGCTCATAAAATATCAGTAGGGGGAGGGAATTGGAGGTATTTTAAAATATTCTGAGAGAAGTTTCATACCATTTCTGACTTCTGTAATGTACCATGTATAATCAAAGGTAGGAAGGGGGAATCAGAATGTTCTCTGTTTTAGTTTATTGCAATTTGGCCCTGCAGTTATTAGTGTTGGCCCAGGCTGTACATTTGTAGTGATGTTAAACTTGTTCCTTTCTCTTGCATGCCCTTAACAAAGGGTGAATTGTATGCTGTCTCAAATGATGTCAGTGTAGATCAGCATTAGATTAGTTACCCAACTACATTACATTTTTATACTTTTTTATTATTCTGTAATGTAAAAGTTTATGAATATATTTTCTTTTGTAATGTATTTTATTGTCACTCTGTTTTAACATTTATGTAAAAGTAATGTAAACATAATGTACTGCATTAAGGATTAGCGATAATGACTGATGTCAAAATGAAGCTGTGATGTTGGCACTACTGTAAATACGAAGCAACGTGGCTCCAGTTGAGAGTTATATTTTATAGAATGTGTTAATTCTATACCAAAAAGCCCATATTTGCAGTGAAATACTCTGTATCCTTAGCCCATTTATTAATTATTCATTAATAAGCATTTATGAATGTGACCTTGGGAATATTGATAAATTCTTTTTTACAGATTATCTTCATATTTTCTAAAGTTTTCGAATGAAGGAATGATGCAAGCATTAATATTCGTAATTATTTGTAAAGCATTTGTCATGTTTTAAAAAGCTTGTCATTGCAGCAACCTTGTAGGAAACATTGAAATTAAAGTGATAAATTTAAAATGGCTTAGTGGTTAATTATATATTGTGGGGAAGAGGTAATTATTTAAGAATTTTTATTAAAAAGTGCAGAGGATCAGCACACAATTTGCCTTAATGAAATGCTGTTTAAACTACTTTTTATCCAGTTTTATACTAATTTCTCAGGACCAAAAGTTAGTTTGAAAATAATGTTGCACATTGTAAACGTAAGCTAGAAAATATAAGTTGTTAATGATCACTATTACATGAGTTATTCTGAGCAGCTTTGCAAATATCACAGCTTCATTTTGTGTATTGATTTGCATCATTCCACTCAGCATTTTATCAACAAAGTATGCTTAAGTTTGCAGCATTGTATGTGTGTTATCAGTAATTTAATGTTGCATTCTTAATTGCTGTTTGTTTTGCAAATAAATGAGGCTTTGTATTTTTTACATACTAAAGGATAAATAAGTATGACATTTTTGTTTGTTTATGGTGCTTACCTTTGATTATGTTGTTTATGTTCACATCACTAATCACTTGGTAGTTAATGGACTGGTCACCAACATCTCATTACATATAGTAATCACTGCATGTTATCTCATCTTTTTTGTTTTAAGCTGTTTAGTAAAATGAATATTTTAGAATCACATCATATTGTGATTGTAGAGGGCAAGTATTTTATTAATTATATTGAAGTTTTATTATATTATGTTTAAAATGACTATTATAGGCATTATATGGTAGATATTACATGTTAAGCAACAAATCCTCTCTCTTTGTTAAGGTATTTAAAGGAGATTCTTGCAGTACCATAAATATGTTGTGTCTTCGTGTTGGGGCAAGCTTTCTATTATGTAACATTCATTTTCAGAGCACAATGCATTGGGAAAGCCAAATAGTTAAAGTGGAAACTCCATGCATACATGAGAGAATCTCAAACTCAAGTTGTATTTATTTTACTACTTCAGAACAGAAATAAGATGATGATGATGGATATACACATATACATACAGTATAACCTTAGTTATAATGTAATCTTAGTTATTTGTTTTGAAAGGGAGACAACTAAAATAATGTATAAATGAGAAAATGTAAAAATGAATTTTGTAATAGCACTAAAATGTTTTATTAGATTGTTACTCAAACCAATAATGCATTAAGTAATATAAGAAAGCATTAAATGAAGCAAACACCACATAAATAATAAACACAAGACACTGTTTAGGTTACTTACTTGCATGCCAGTTACTGTTGTAATTAATATATATATTCAGAGTATTGGTGCCTTGTGATGGTTTAAAATAATTATGATTTTTTTTTTTTTTCCCCTCCTTTGATTTTCCTCACAGTTATACAGTAGTCGATTGTGTGCATTAAGCACAGAGGTTCTATCATCATTTAGGCTTTGTGATGATAGAAATCATTGCGAACTTTCAAGAGCTTGAATGCACACCAGGAACACTTATCTTTTATGCCTACTTCTTCATTGTTGTCATCAAATGCAAAACTGGTGAAGAACAACCTCACCCAACTGTATTGTTAACACGTGCGCACCAGTAATACATTCTAAAAATATAGATACCGCGCCCAACATTCATAATATATCTTAATGTAGCAGAAATACAACATGTAAATGAGTAAGTAAATGTGACATATTAATGAGGAAAGGTATAATTGAGCTTTAATGGATAAAGTTTAGTGCCTAAAAAATTTAACATATATCTGCGAAAAACTTAGAAATGAATAATGTATAAGTGAGGTTTAACTGTATGTATATAATTATGCCTAAATATAGACTTGTCAAACTGCCAGACTGGACATTGATTTCTGTGAACAGTTGAATAGATGAAGGTTGGTTCTATCCATGATTGGTCACTTGATAATGAAATAGTCAGTAATATATGAAATGTTTGTGCTATAGTAAATGAGTACAATAACTAGAGGCACAAAATCTTTCTACAAGTTAATATATTTTTCTAAAGTGGAGGTTATTATTTCTGAAAAGTTATACTTTTACATTTTAAAATGGTTCTTCAGAATTTTGAAGTATTGGTTTTATTATGATAAACAGTACCGTTTTTAATACTAGAGCCATATATCATAGAAAACAAATTTTGGAAAATTTGCTGCTGTTTTATCTTTATAATTTATTTGTTGAAACTTATTAGAAATTTCAAGCAATTTTGACATAATGTATTATGCTTCTAGTTTTTAAATTCCAATAAACTTTTTTCATTTTATCGCAATTCTAATTATTCTGCTTCTTATCTGTTCATGTTGAAGTATTGAACAGCAAAAGAATATTACATTTTGAGAGGATTTGCTGCTTATTTTAACAGTGTTCTGATATTAATGATATTGAAGCATTTATTTAATTAATTTGAATATTTGGTCCTGTTAAGTGGCAGCTAAGTGATTTTGATAACCTTCTTTCTTAAGAACCACATTTAATCAATCATACAGGGTCCTTCTACCATCAGGGCCTTGTTTATGAATGGGAACAATGGCACATGAACTTAAAGTAGCAGTTTGCAATAAAATTAAGTTTACTTTTATGGAACAGTTTTTTTAACCTAAGCAAGATAAGATTTATTGCATATCTGTGTGAAGCATGTTTTTCAAGCTGCTGGTTTGCATTGAAGTTACAGTAAGTAGATTAAAGAGAAGAAGTTGTATTATAAAACAATTGGAATCCATATGCATGTGTGTATGTGTGCGTGCATGCGTACTACACACCACTTTTTTTTTCCAGAAGGAGCAACAATAGGAGAAAGCAATGATGGGTTGTTGTTTCATGTTTGAAATAAAGCTGCTTACACACCCCAAAGACTCAAAGTGCAGCTGAAGAAAGTCAACAGAAATGCTTTTAAACCCAAAAAAGCAATTGGTTGTATGTTCGGAATCAATTCATTTTGAATCTATTAAAAAGGTGCTTCATGCAACAAATAGAGTACCTAAGAAAATAAAAATTGGTGCTTACAAAAAGGAGGAACTTAACACATGAAACTTTTTGACATTAATTTTGGTGAGACAACTATACATTCTTCCTGCATATACATTGGGAAGACTGAGAGAATGCTAGAAATCCATCTTAAAGAGCATTTCATCATATTTTCAATAATAATAATAATAATAATAATAAAAAATCTGCTATATCAGCACACTTCTACAGGGTGTCTACTGATACTGAAAATATACTTTAATTTTTTTTTTTTTACGTACTGGATGTACTGAAATTATACTGGAATTAGTGATTACATACTGAAAAATTGGATGACATATCCATATAATATTGATTTAGTTCAGATTGAATTTTTGGGTGATTGGTTCTTGGTAAGTCTGGTTAATCGAATAAGTATTTTTTGAGTGTTATTGTTTTGCATGATAGTTTATTTTCTTAATTTATCTAATTTATGTGTTTATCTATATACAAATGACTCGCATTCGGATAATCTTTCATACCTAAATTTCTTTTTACAGGCTATATAACGTTTCCAGAATTTTGAAGATTGTTGCGGGGCAGGCTAAGATTAGAAATACAAAATATACTGATATTTCATTCCCATTTCTGTGAATATCGGAGAATTTTTGGTTCATTGTTATGAATAGCATAAGAGGAAATTTTATAAGATTACAGTTCTAAGGGGGTATAGGATGAGAATTCAGCTTAGAAAATATTTTAGATCATAAAGAGTACAGAAAATAAATTCAATTAAATCGTCATTTGAGATATAAAAAACAACACCTGTGCAACATTGGGTATGGCAGCAAGTAATAAACACAGCTTCATATTATGGCTGTGGAAACAATAAAACCAGTAATGATGTTAAGCTGGTCGCAACATGCACTTGAATGGTGCTGCATTTTTACTGTAATATGACTCAATGCAGTACTGGAATTTTGTCAAAACTCAGTTTTGAAAATACTGGAAATATACTAGAATTCTAAACCTTCAAGGCTGGTTCTTGGAGAAAAACCAGATTAGCAGAGAGATTAAATTGCATAAACTCTACAATAGAGCCATTGATCTTAGCACATGGCAGAACATCTATGTAAAGAAATTTGAGGAAAATTTAATGAATTTCAACATCCCAGAAGATATTGTAATGTTTAATTTTACCAAGCATCCACCAGGAGCGTCTTGAGTTCCCACACACAAGATTCACATGAGGTCAGCAGTTGACAAGCAGCTGACAATGCAAAAAACATCCTCGCAGGTATGAAGTGTTATTGAATCAGGAAGAGTGTGTCTCACAAAATTAAAAGTGATGTTTCTTTATTCTTTAAACCTCCTGATGAGAGTTCAATTAAAAAATGCTCTTCTATCTACACTTGAAAGGGGTCATTTAAAAAACAATAGCAAATTGCAATGATGCAACAAAGTTATCGAAAGCATATGTCATTCTAAAAGGACTATTTGCCAAGGATAATCCTACGGTGGCAGGGACAAAAAGTATTGAAAACAATGTGTTGCTAATTCCTTAGGAATAGCTTATGGCTCAGATAAATCTGTGAACAGCAATTGCTTAAAGGAATAGAATGACTGTATTCTCATATGTGGTGTATGAAATGGACTGTAAAAGGGCAGTAAACTACATTAGATATCACAGTTATCTATTGTTTATTAGTGATAAGTTTTGGCTACTCATTCTGCACTGAATGCAGGTAGCACAATTAAATCAAACTCCAATTTAGGCTATGGCAACAATCAGTGATACTGATGCCACTGGCCTATATAAAGATCTGTACTATTTTGGAAACATTACAACATAAAGATATGAGTGTAAAGCAAAGATTGCATAGGTAAAAATCCTGTATTATAGCTAAAGTTTTTAGTTTTATTGCCGACTGCTACTTTAAGATGGGTGCAACATACGGTACTTCAAAACTCAGGTTCACAAAAATTTAGTTCAGGAAAAACTCACAAATTAAAGTATACAGTATTAGTGTTGTAAATCAAGGACATTTGTATACAAAGGTGAAAAATTTAATGGTTCCTAAGCAGTTCAAAATAATTTTAGAGACTTTACTTTATGAAGGAATGATTTAAACGTTCAGCCTTTTGGAACTCCAGCTGCTGTCATTGTTTTCACATGTGCTTTTAATCCATAAGGCAGGGAAAAGAAGTAAAGGAAACATAACATCTCAGGTTTTTTAAGATCTGATAGAAAAATGTACATCTGTTTAGCAAAGAAAACTTTGTGCAACATTTTGAGAAACACTTTTTCTACTATATTCCGGTTCAGTTAAGAAGGCGGGCAGAAGTTAAGGTTTTATGCATAGAAAGAGAGAGATATATTGCAGTCGGCATTGCCATATCATTCCTCTTGCAGAGACAGGATCGCGCATGACGCTGAGATATTAAATGTTCATTCAAGCACAATTATCTTAAAAATAAGGCATTCTCTCATTATACAAATTAAATAGTGACCAGATAAAAGGAATAAAAACAAAATAAAGGGAAAAGGAGGTCCATGCATTAGTAACATGTACATAAACCTCTTTCCTTATCTTGTGCATGGAGCGCAGAAATATTCTTGCTGCAACAATGTCGCTTCATTCCATTAAGAACTTCCTACCATCATTAGTATGTTTGTACATAAATCCCATGCCTTTTAAAATACTAGTATTGGGGCATTTCCACCCTGAAAATTTTCAGCTTCTCCCATCTTTACAACCAAATTGTCTGCGTTGGGTATTCTCCTCTGTTGTACATATAAAAAATTATGTGACAAACATTTTTGTAGAAGTCATCTAAACGCGTACCTAACTTCCTTATTGCGATTGTGTTGCTGGCCTGGTGATTTGAATATTGGGACAAATTAGTTGGAGTGTTCATAGCCCAGTGCTATATGCATTTGTTGTCTTCTCCTGTGCTATGGCAAAGTAGAAGGCAGAATCACGTGATACTTGACAAATTATCTCTGTTTTCTGAAATAATTGCATACACAATTGCCTGTTTATTAATACCCGACGTACTATTTTATCTTCCCTTATGGTTCATATCAGCACTATATTTTCACCACACTTCGCACAAAACAAAAGAAAGCTTTAAATTTGAATAATGAGCACTTCTGCTCGCATCCAGCATTAAACTCAAGCGCATTAGTTTTGAAAGTCACATGACACTTCCAGTTTACTGCACATCTAGCAGAGGACCGCCTTCTTTGCTGATCCCAGGTCTAAATTTTGTTCTAAATGCCCTTTTGTATCATATGTATATAAATGTATGTATAGAGATCCTTTGTCTCTGAGTTATAGTATTATTTACATGTATACTAATTCTGGTCTAAGAAAGTCATGCACAAAATATTTAGAGGATGTTAGGTAAAGATTATACTTACAGTGGTTTTGTGGAGAAGACATTGATTTGCAGATGTTGCAATGTTCATTTCTATGCTTATCTTTGTTCTGCTCTTGTAGATTAACTTCTAAGTGAATTCTGTAACACAACTATTTTCAAATGGCTGTATTTACTTTGTTTAACATAGAGAATTCATAATTTGCTATAATGGTGCATATCATTGCAACTGCATTGGATATTGAGTGAGTTAAGGTACTAGTTTTGTGAACATGGGGGGTTTTCAATAGGAACTCATTTTCTTTAATGACTGGTATTGGCTTCATAGTATGCTTCCAAAAAATATTGTTTCATTTGTATATCGTCAAAGTGATGCCTCTGCAGGTGCAGGTATGTTCTGTCAACTCTCATTTTGCAGAGTTGCATTTGGAGTGTTCATAATACAAGGAAATCTAGTTCACATTGGTGATTTTGGACAAATTACATCTTTAGGTACTAGAACTAAATCTAATTTCAAAACAAGGTCTTGTCCAAAATATGTAGTAAGTTAAACATGAATTTTGCAGGAAAATGCAAACAAGACCAACACATCTAAATCAAGTTGAAACATTTTATTCTTTTTTAGATTTTATCGTAATGCCAAATCTTGATTGTCCTGTTTGGATGTGTTTTATCAGATAAGTTAATTTTGCTTTTTGTTATTAGTGCCAGAGTGCTGTGGTTAAGCTTACTCTAAAGATCATTTTGTAGAACACTATTTAGTTGAATGTACACAACTAGATTCACCAACCTTTCACTAACAAAGGTTAGCAGGCTAGTTAATGTAAATTTGACTCAAATAGTGTTCTGTAAATTATTATTTTTGCTCCACTCTGTACTACTTCCAGTTTTAATTCATATTATTACTCTTAAGATGTCTTCTTTGAAGTATAATTTATATCCAAAATTTCATTATTTCAGTGAACTCAAGAACAGAACATTGCCTCTGTCTTTGAGTTAAAATATGTGTATTTCCTGTTTAAGCAGATATCTCTTTGGTGCTCCAAAACCATTTTGTCTTGAAAATTAATTCTTGCATTTTTAGCAGTGCTTTTGTTTGGAATTATAAAGAACAGGATGTTACTAAAGTATGTTTTAAATTAATTTATATTTAGGATTAGAACTAATTTTAGAAAATTAATTTGAATTACTGTTGATCACATAAAGCAATATTTTATACAAAAATATTTTTGTCATAATTTTATATGGCTTCTACACACCTACTAGTTTGCCACAATATGAGTGCATTCGGTGGGAAGCGGAACTAAACAGTTGTGGAACAAATGGGCAGGGCATCAGAAGTGGAGTCAGGTAAAGAAAACATCCATAGTTCCAAGTTGCATTTACTAGTGAGGCTGAGGCTTGCAAATGTTATGTTTTCATCATGCAGCTGTACATTTTCACTATCACCTTTCCCCTTATTTCCCTTTGATCGCTAGCCTTGATGATATTGCACTTTGTCAACAAAACAGTGGCACCCTCCTACAAGTGCACTCATATCATGGTCAACTAATAATTTGGTATTTGCTGCTCTTTTGTTTTACATTTGGCTTTAATACAGGACAAGAGTATTAAAAAATTTACTTTTAAGGACCTTTGGGAGTCTCAACTGTGTTACCCTCAATCTAGTGAAATCTTTTAGTTCATATTTTAATTTCTTATGTTACTGTAGTCCGAGCTATGGGCATGCATACATTGCCTTTGAAGTTCCAAAATACAATAACTACTTTCAACTTTAAACAAAAAAGGATTTTGTTATGTGCAGTGGTGGATGTCAGTCCTACAAATCTAGCAAAAATTGTGTTGCATGAATCAGGGATATCCAGCCCCCTCCAGTTCGGTGATGCAGTAGTGATAGTGACAGTATAAATATTCATTTTATACATGATAGGGCAGTCTTGTGCAGATTCTGTCACTAGATGACAGGGGTGTACCAGGACAGGGTGCTGCTTTGTCTTTTGTCTTTTGTTAGTGGTTCTTTTGCATTTAGTTAAAGCAGCATCAAAGTTACAGTTTATTTTTAAAACTATGTAGTGTAGTCAGTAGAGGTTCAATTCCTTGCCAGAATCAAGAAATCTCCCTTTGCCCAAGATGATTTCTCAGTATGCCTGAATTTGGTGTGTGAACGAATAAATAAATAATAACCGATTTGCCCTTATAACAGCTTTCAGAATTACAGCTTGGCAAATTCTGAGCACATGTGCAGAGTCTTATGCCAATAAGATGACAATATAGAATTAGTACAACTGCATGATAACAAATAGGTAGGTACTGCAGAGGGGAAATAAATAAATTAAATAGTGTGTGTAATTATTTCTATGTGAATAATTTCTGCTATGCAGAAAAGATAAAATAATTGTAATTTATTCAGCAAATTTGAAGTATTGAGAAACAAAAAAGCAAAAGTAACCTCAATTCTTAGTAAAGTACCTATTCTCTAATTTACATATTTTTTTTCTTTCTTTGGACCCTTTCTAATACAATTATTAGAAAATTTGTAATAGTAATTGAATTACTTAACTCCCCACAGCACCTAGTTGTTTTAATACCTAATATTGTTGCAACAATAATAATAATAATAATAATAATAATAATAATAATCATAATCATAAAAAAGTATACATCCAAACGAGAATAAATTTGCACACTCAATAACAGTTAGAAATATTGGACACAATAGCATTTCTTGTTGATGGATGCTTGGAAGTATTCCTTCATTTCAAGAGTACATAAAACTACCACACAGATCTCAGGAGCATTTATGTTTACAAATTCAACAATTCATGGTATTGAGATTAAGGACTTTTAAGTTGATTTGTGGTACAGGTTTAAAATGGTTTGATTAGAGATTTGTTCTGTGAAAGTTTTGTTGGGGGTAATAATGTTTTGCGGCAAAGCTGGCATCTATCAAAAACTGCCACAACGCTCAAAATGAACAGAGAAAGATGTGCTGGTAATACTGTTCATAGTTTCAGTGTCTAAAGGCATGGAACAATTTAATTTTAAGTATAATTCTGTAAGCGTTGGAAAGCTTTCTGTGCTTTTTGCAGAATAGAAGAGAGTAGTAATTAATTTTTAAAAGTTTTTACATGCAAATGTACTGCAAAAACGTACATAAATGCACAAAATGTAATGTTATGCTAAACTTGAGATAAGCAGAGTATAGTAAGGTTAATAGGTGATGTGCAGTTTCAAAGTGTATTGCTCATCCTGCAAACTACATGTGCACTCTGTGCTATTTCAGGATACCCCTTTATGTCACAGCTATCCATCATCTACTTTGGAAATAAATAATGACAGGTGAAGCTCACTATTTGTGTTTCAGCGCAATAACGAAGATGCATGGTTCGGGTTCCAATTATCCCATTGAGTTTTTAAATGCTCTATATTTTATTAATCTATATTGATTAATGAAAAATAGCAGTTTCTTAATTTTTGTTTCTGAGGTGTGCACCACAAAATAAGTTGTATTGACTTCCATATACTAAAGTTATTTTTATGGATCATTATATATGCATCCTGTGTAATTAGCACACTATTAAATTTCTATTATAGTGCTATATGCTACTGCCCTAAGGTGGTTTAATTCCTGCCCATAGCTCAGATGATAATTGGTGATAAACAATTTGTGGCTATCCTGTGGTGCTAATCAGTTATCTTTCTCATTTTTATTGATATGCATTATGAAATTGAAAGATTGCATTTTTACTACTCAAAACTGCAATATGGGATCATGTAAAAGTGCTTCACTGGCCAGAGGAATTGTTTATAGCTAATGAAGTTATTGACTTCTGGCACAGTTAGATATATGAACCATTAATACACAATGTTGAAATGAATTAGGTTATTTAGCACTTCAATGCATATTTTAAGCTTTATTTGCATACATTTTTTGTGAACTTGCAAATGTGTAGTTTCTTAAGAAACATTGTAATAGGATGAATGACAAAGAAAAAATAATAAAAGACTAACACCAAAGAAATATTGTAAAATGAAATGTAATAAATTGGATTTGTAGCTCTATTTTTGTTTTTATTATTTCTCTGTTTCCATTTTACCTTACATTTTCACCCTGCATGACTTTTAGTTAAAAGGTATATGTGTTGAGAGAGAGGGGTGAAGAAAAAAAGAGCTAATTCTTTCAAAAAGATAGAAAGAAAAAGGGTATAAAGCTTTAGGTGTGTAGGTATATAAGCAATGAGAACTATACATGTTAAAATAGACTGACCTTAAAGGCAACTTAAATGTCAAAGGAAAGACTAGAGAGGTTAATCTTAAAAACTGAGTCTGTAAGTAACATATTCCAGAAATCCTAACATAGATGTAACAGGTTAATTAAAGGTAATCCAGGCAACAGAAATAGACATAAGCTAGAATAGCTGACACAAGCAGCTGAAATTCAGAGAGAAGACTAGGATAAACTGACATAAGGTAATTCTGAAAGTAAATACTGAGAAGTGTAGAGTTAAACTAGGATAATTTGAAGCAGAAGGTAATTCAAAGCAATAGAAATCCAGAGGTAGACCTGAATGGATTGTCTGTATGAATGATGGCCTATTGCTGGTTGTTTGGAGTTCTCGAAAATTCTAAGTACTTACCTTTACCAGGAAACCCTAAGTTATGTCATAATAAGTAGTACAAAAGGGGATTTTATAACATTTATGATATGCAAGTGTACTATATTATAAATTTTATAAGTACAAATTAGTGTTAATAGGGAATGGATGTACAATTTCAAGTTGCATCGTATCATCATGCCAGACATGCTGAACATGCAGATCCAAAAAGGGTCTTGGTATTTACAGATTAGTTAAAATAACAAGAGTATATGAAAATTCTATAGAATACTAAAAACAAACTGACAGCCTGACAGTACAGATCATGAAGTTCTTGATCAAATAGAAAAGAATGGAAAAATTTGCATCTTTCTTGATTTGGTGAAAAGCTTTGACTCAGTAAAGCATAATCTTAATAAATAAATTAGAACAACTGGCATTCATGGACTAGATAAAAATCTTATAGGATCATACTTAGTTGGAAGGAAGCAAACGGTACAAATTCTTCATACTATAGGTAAAATGATAAGTATTATACAGTTTGACAATAACTAATACAATATGGCAAGGATGGCGAAAACGACTTCCTTCTGCAAGTCACCAAATATGCAACACGCACTGCATCACTCAGCAGCATGTGAAAAACAAACGGACAGTTGCAGAGAGGGAACGGTGCCTGCGAGTCAAGATAACTTGCGAGTCACGTTTTTGCCACCTCTGCAATATGGGATCCTCTGTCATTTATACTTTGTGTAAATGATATTAATAACCCCAAAACTCTAGCATTAGTTGTTTCCTTTGCTAATGATGCATCAGCAAACTTCTTGGGGCTAATTACATTTTGTTAAATGAAAATGTTCTAAATACAATGAGACTGCAACATTATATTGAATCAAATATTCTAAGTGATATGAAAAAGCCAAATTATGAATAGAGTTGCACATAACAAAACAGAAATTATCTTGTAAACAATGAATTAATAAAAGTGAGCCAATATAAATATTTAGGTATAATAATGGAAGATAACCTGTAGGGAACATTAATTGTATAATTATTTATTAATAAGTTAATATATCTTGAGATATTTTAAGATTTTTACAAGTAAATGTACTCTTTTGTTATATTATGGCACAATTTAGGCAAATTTATTATATGGTCTATAAGGGGAGCAGCAAAGCTGCTTATAGACCAGTAACACTGGGTGCGCAAGTTGTGTGTCAATGCCCAAAGAAGAAAGTTTATTTTTCTTACTTTTTAGTGATGGATAAGGAAGCATTGCAGTGCGGCAGTTGGACAAGTAGTCTGGCAATGCCAGACAAGGCATGCCTTGCTGAACCCTAGACTCATTGCACATGTGTTTCATTTCTTTCCACCTTGTGCTTATGCAAGCTAAGGTTTTGTTTTCAGTTTTAATGACTTGACTTTATATTAATTGTCTATCTCCCCCTCCATCTTTTGCATTTATGATTGTAGTGGCTTCAGTTTTTTAAGATGGCTAGTGAAGCTGTAATTCAAGAACTATTAAAAACTCCTTCATTTCTATACTGAGAAAAAACAAGTATTTAACAATGGTTGATTGTGTTCTATCTCACAATGTCAAGTAATGTGAAAGGCAAAGGTGTTCCGGTTTTGAGAGTTAGTTTTAAATGGAGCTGTATGAAATTTCAGATTGGCTCTGCAGTGCAGTGAACAGACTTTACTGTTGGGCATTTTAATATTCTCAGCTAAGAAAAAAGTTTGTAATTATCAAGGATACACAGATTTGAACCATCTTAATACTGCATGAAGAATGGCGAGTCTGTCTTTTTTTAAATTTAATACTTTAATTTCAACTGCAACAAGAATCAAGATTCCTTTGGATTTCCAACAAAGGGCTGAAATTCAGTTACACAACGAAAAAGTAAAAAAGAACGGGAATATTAAAGATACTGATTAATGCTGCTGCTCTCTAGAAAAGCAGGAGCTACCATTACTGCTCTCATAATGAGCAGGCAGAATCTTTAAATAAAGGAGATATATGGAATTCTTATTGGAAGTGCAGAGTTTTATTCCATGTTAAAAGAACCTTTACATACATCTACAGTTTTCTGTAGTACTTCAGCAAGCATTCAAAATTATTGGATAAATTCTGTAGCAGATGTATTAAGAGATGAAATTCAGAACATAGATTTTATATGTTTGATGAAACATCAGACATAAGCAACAGATCTCAAATGTCAACTGCTTTATGTTATTTTTCAGCAACAGAGAAAAAAAGTTGAATGATTTTGACATGAGTGCTGATAAAATTGCAGCAGCTCTTTACAACCATGTTAATGAAGTAATGTACATATGTAGGTGTGAGGACGAGCCAATTGATCAGACATATTGTCACGTATACAGTTGCAGGCAGCAAGATAATTAGTTATAGATTAGATATTTTACTATATTGGCCAAACTCTTACATTTTAATACATTTGGTCATTTTTATATTTCATACATTTTCTTGACTTGGAATTCTAGTTAAAGTTAACTTATAACAGGAAACCGTGGTCTGCTACTTCCTTTGACATTTCAAAGGGATGTTACTGTAGCATCACTTCCTGAGGTGTACGTGACTTTTTGCAGACATTTAGCTGCACCTTAAACCACGATACGTCACATAGAATGTTCTAGAACATTGACGTATCGAGCCATGATTGGCCGATATATTTCAAACCTAGGGCGGTGGCACACCATATTTGGTAAGGCTCATGGCATAATTGTCAAGACCCCCCTAGGCAGTAACTCTCTTTATAAGGAGCTGCAGACCCTTGCTTAGGGTCGTTCTGATTCTGAACTTGTCAGCTGTCCATGCTGCTGGCCCTGCAACTGCAATACCTGACAACTCTCGTAAGGTAAGATCCCATTAGGGAAGTTCACCATACTTTATTGAACACTTAAAGACTACACAAGAATCCAGCAATGTAATGAGTTGAGCCTTCAGCTAGTTTCAGTCTGAATGCTTAGTCCCTTCAGGACTACATTTGTATATTTTATACAGGTCTCCTCTAGACCAAAATCTGGGGACTGAACCTCAGCATCACTTCATGTTCTCGCTAACACAATAAAATGGATCACCAAGAACCATTGTTGGTTATTTGTTTTGCTAGCTACCTTTAGATTTAAGCTACGTTCCCCAGTCCCAACCCTTAAGGTTGCGACAATATGATGATGACTGCTATCTCAAGAAACTTCAAAGCCAAGTACTGGAAAAGTATCCTAAAGCTCTCTCTATGCTATGTTGTGGTTATATAATTAATTTAGTCTTACAACAATAACAATAATAATTTTATTGCAATCAATACCATCTGACACTGTCAATTATATCTGTACAATCAAGATACATAGTATTTATAAAGAATAAAAACGTACACACGCGCGCACACAATGTCCATTATAATTCAGTGATATCATATAAGCATTTTCCTATTAGGAATGTTTTTTGAGCAGGTTTAAATTTCTAAACTATGATATCCTTAATTACCAACAGTAAATTTATTATGTAATGTTGCTCCTATTTTATATGCGTCATTTTTAGTTGGAGTTTTATTTTTGCTCACCCTATGGTAATCATTAACTCTCTTTGTATCATATTTATGACAGCCTTTATTGAGTATGTTAAAATACCTTTTATCTTTAATAAATATAATAGTTTTGAACATGTATAATGAAACTACGGTTAGGATGCTTTGTATTACAAATGTTTCCCGACAGGATTGTTGAGGTCATAGGTTGTATATACTTCTTATGCACCTTTTTTTGTATTTTTAATAGCCTGCTCATATTAGTTTACTTGTTCCCCCCAAATTTCAATGCCATGTGTTAAACATGGGTAAATAAGGCCATAAAACTGTGTGACACAAAAGTCAGTTGACAAATGGGAAAAAACTCCCTATCTAAATATATTGGAGTATGTTCACTTTTGTGAACTGGATAATGTATTATTGTACAATTTTTAAATTGTTTACTTATTTATCATTATTTAACTTTTATTTACTTACTTATTTCCTCTTTATACCTTAAGAATTCTCCAACTTTTATCTTTCACATTTTTCTAAATTAATTTCTGTGGATTAAAAGGATTAGAAGTTGAAGTAGCCATGGTAAACAACAATACATAACAATTACTTTTATATTTTGTTTAGCTTTTTTGAAGCTATTGAGATGGGAATGAATTAAAACAGATTGTTTCCAATTAAGAAATTAACATTCATTGAGAACAGAAGGATAATGTTGAGTCCTGAACAGCGAGTGGAGGTAGTACTTCTCTGTGGAGACAACCATTGAACAGTAAGAGAAGCTACAGATGCGTTTCATCATCGTCATCCAAATATTCCAAAACCATCTTACCAAATGTTGCAAAATTATTTCATAAATTCAAGACAACTTTCAGTGCACTCGACAAGAAACGAAGTGCTCGTCCCAGATCTGCTATCAATGAACTGAATACAATAAATGTGATTGCAAAGATGACAACCAGCCCTAAAAGATAAGTGCGCTATGTGACTCGAGAAAGTGGTATCAGTAGAGAATCTGTATGCAGGATACTAAAATCAGCATGTTTTCACTCCTACAAATTACAGCATGTACACACAATGCAAGAAGAGGATCCACTCAAGAGGCAAATATATTGCAACTGGATCACGCAACATTTGCATGGTGATCAATTTTTCCTTCAGCATGTCCTGTTCAGTGACGAATGCCTATTCTTTATGGATGTGTACGCTCATATATAAAATGCATGATAACTGGTCCAGAGAAAACCCAAATTGGATGCGAGAATCAAATGACCCTGGTACTCCAAAAGTTATGATCTGGTATGGAATAATTGGTGGTATGAGCATCATATTAAATGAGAGAATTGAACTTTATTCTAGGAGAAAATGAGGGGTTAGGAAAATTAATAGTTTTATCACTTGAGATATTGTTTATTTTTAGTCCCTTGGGTTTTTAATTTTGTGTTGTGTGGATTCACAGTTGTTTTTGGAATACATTTTAATAATGTGTGTGTCTAAACATGTGGAAGTGGATTGAGCATATTCCAGAGCCACAAATTGAAATACTCAATATTGGAACTTAATTTGCTGCCAATTTTATAATTGTTCTTGGGACAAATGAATCAAGCAAAATCTATAATGAAGGAAGGTCATTCATAAATCAATACTTTTGTATCATGCACAATCCATGCCACTTCTTAATTCAATTCATTCTTCTTAATGTGATTCTCGCATTTCCTTAAAAATAAAGCTCAAAACACTTTAAGTGTTTCTTTCATTAAAGTGTATAAATTCTTTAGGCAAGTTGTATATTTCTTCTCTGCTGATTTTGTTTAACATTATATTTTCACTTCATACTGCACAAGATTATCATTGCTTGCTCCAGTTTCATGCAAACTCTTGTTTTAAAAATGTAGATCTTAAAAATATGCCATAATTCTAAATTCTGTGTATTAATAGCATCAAATGATTTATGGGTAGAGCTCATATGTTGGCAATGCTGACATGAACTCTCCTTCAATGTCATTTAGAAACTAGAAAGTGGGAGGTTGTTGAAAAGTGACATAAGTTTGAATGATAATGAATTAAAGAAAAAAGGATGGAATAGATTTATGTGTTTATCAAAATGAATAAAATTGAGTGTTTCAAAAGGAAGAAGAATGAATCAAGTTTAAAAAATCAAAACTAAGAATGGTGTGTTACAGTTTGGCAAATTAAATTGTCTTCCCAAACATATAGGATTGGTTGCATCAAGAAAACAGCTAGAAATTTCATAATCCAAAAATGTGTAATAATTTAATATCAGTAAATGTATTAGCATTGAAAATGACTTGGTGTGCATCAAGGCTCTTTTCACATTCATTGCAAATACTGCTACTGCTCTTGAGAGTCAAGGGAAACCTCTTTATGAACAATTAAAGCTACTGAGCACAGTAAAGCAGAAACTCTGTGGAGCACCTGGACTGCAGTAGAAAAAGCAAAGAAGAAGACGGATTTAGTTCTTCAGGAAAAAACAAAAAAAAAACAAAAAAAAAACAGCAGGCTGAAGAGTTTGTTTGTTACCACTGGACAGAATGATGATAATTATGAATGATGATAATTTGATCATCTGATCAAAAACCTAAAATATTGCCCTGTGTCTTCAGTTGATGTATTGTCTTTCTCAGTGTACACATTAATACTTTGTGACAAATGTCGTAACTTTTCCATGAACAATTTAGAGAAAATACTTATTATTTACTGTGAAACCAATTACAGCAACAATGTTTAAACTTAATCTGTAATTGTGGGCATCAATGTCAATTATGAAATGGTTTGTTTTAGTTCAACATTGCATATTAAATCAAGTTAAGATCATTAAATCACTTATATCACTGTTTTAGTGATTTTTTTTGTTTAATATTCGCCTATTTATATCTGCCTATTTTTAATTTTATAGAGCCTAAATACAGCAGTTAAGGAGCCTGTTGTGACCACCTAAAGCATTACTTTTTAGTGCCTAAACTTCCGCACTCTACTCATAACACATGCCTTTTCCATTTCTTAACGATTTTGTAGTTACATAGCACATACATCATAAATTTATCCTTTCAGTGGATAAAATGTGTTTGCTTTGTTATGTGAGTAGTAGTTTGAATAAAATTTAAGAAACAGGCAACAATCATTTTAAGATATTTACGAGTGCCACCGTTATGTAATAGTTTCTTGCTGCATATAAGGGTTCTCAAATTGATGCGAGAGACCCATTTGTAGCAATTTCGCGCACTTCCGCATCCGGACAGGCCTGAATGAAAATTGCTGAAAGATGCTAATGAGGAGCATTAGGACGCCGTAGTGTTTCCGGATATGCGCACTTGGTGTGGAGTTCAATAAACCGCGAGGTTAGAAGACGTAAATTGGGTCGGTCCACCGATAATTTATTATTTTGCTGATCTTTGAAGTAGCACGCAAGTTCATTCATGTGATGCCAGGCTTAAGTTGTAACCGCTCTTGTTCAAAACCCCAAACTATTATTTAACTCGGCTCAGAAGAAATGCCTTTTCATGAATTACGAATATACCTACGAGTTTAGCAGCGCCAATACCACTTCATTTGCTGTAGGTTTTGTTTTCTGTTTCCCATGTGAACGAAAATCCGAAGTGATTCCTTGTAAGAGTCGAAAATAATAATTGGTGCATATCTGTGTTTAAGAATGGCTTATTACTAAGGCTCGAAAGTTGGGACCTTGTATGCCTAAGTCATCGTCAATGTCAACAAATACCTCCTAATAACACAGAGGTACTGTCACTGAGTACATGTATTAGCTTTGTTTACGTAATGCCTATGGCCCCAGTTGACCGCAGGGCACACCGGGTCCCAAGTTCCGAGCCTTACCTATTAAGAACTGATATTCATAACGGGAATTCAATGATTATTTAGATAGAGTTCGGACGTATTAGGAGAAAAAACTACAACTGTCACAGTTTTACATAGATGTTTACTATTTGTAAGCTCTATAGATTGCAAATCAATTGAGCATTGTAGCATTTCACTACTAATATCAGCGTAGAGGATTATCTTCAAATCAGTAAACTTTTAGTGATAAGCTCATTACGAGTGTAAAAAATAAATACCGGTGTTAAAACATTTGTGGATTTATTTCATACGTTCATTAATAGAAATTCTTATCGTTGGTTCAAGCAAAAATAATGTTATACTCATTATGTCTATCTGAGAACTATACAGATCATGAAATGCAATCAATAAATTGTTATTTACACAACTGATAAAGAGTGATGCATTTCCTTACGAAGAGATGAGGTTAAATTCTTATGCGAATGAGTAAATTCGCATTTTCTTAATAGTTGCATAATAACGTTTCTTTCACACTACATTATTTTAACTTTAAAAATTTCGGTAGGTTTCATTATATGGTACTATAAACAAATGAATGCTGTATGTTCTGTTTCCTGGGAATTGGATTTAAATGACGAATGTAAGATTCTTTAAACGAAAACTTCAAACACATAGAGTAACTACTCAAATCTGACATTGTATGAAATACACACTGTTCTCTAGTTTGTAGTTTTTAATTTATTATGTGCTATCCTCATATTTTAATTTGAAATGTTTTGTTTATATTTTACACACTCTTTTTAGTTTGGAAAACAAGCACATCACGACGTAGCGTGAAACTAATTATAAAGAGTGTTTATAAGTGTTTGATACATTTTTTGAGGAAAAGAAAAGATGTTAGATTCGAACCAATACCGTGATTGATCCTGCCTCCGTGGTGTAGGGCTAGCGTGCCTGCCTCGTTTTCAAGAGGTCCCGCGTTCAAATCTCGCCTAGGTTGACTTAACTGGATAAGATTTTCTCCGGGATTTTTCCTTATCCTGAGAAAATGAATTTCGGGTAACTCTAAGCTATAGGTACCTGGACCCAATTGAGCATCATTTCAAACATTTCGTTCATTCACCGTCCGATATGATGATCAAGCCGGTTAACGAAAGTTAAACTTACATTAATAAAAATACTGTAACCAAAACATCAAACACACGAAAACACATTAGAGTTGTCTTTGAGTCACGCTTCAAATGGTCATCATCACATTGCAATTCCACGCACAAATATCTGCGACTTGCATGAAGAAGACTTTCCTAGCATTGCAAGTGCGATGCTGAGCACCGCATGCCGTAAGTGGGCGGTGAAGTCGATCGTTTTTTGCTAGAACATACAGTGACGGGCACTTCGTATCTCATATGCAGCTGTTCCTTCGGCGAATGTGGAGCAGGATGGCACCTTGAAACTGTAATTTTCCAACAAAATGGAGCTCTCCTCATTTGTCAAGGTTTGCTCCTGAATACCTGGTTGCCACAATTTCATTTTCACAATGCATTTGGGCTCTCATACTCCGGATCTTACACCACTCTTCCGTTTTGCATGGCAGTGCACAAGTTCGCTGATACACGATAAAGATCGGCCCACTGCCCATTCAAAGAAACGTATACGCTATGGTACTCAACATCACATCTACAAAATTACTAAGATGTTCCAAGCGGCGTTGTGTGTGACATTGGGCAGTGGTCCTGTGAAATCTGGCTGAGAGAACTGTGATGGATTATGTGTTAAATAAAGGAATTTTGTTTGTCTAAGGTTCAAGTCTAGTACCAGCTTTTCCCAACAATGTATTCAAACTTTATAAACACGATCGTGCGTTTTCTAGTCTTGTTAAAACGCGAATGCCCACATGTGGGTTTTACAAATTCAAATTCTTTAGAAAACCAAGGTTTGCCAAAATAACGATGTACTTATGTCGCATACGCTTCTTTTTTTTAAGGGCTTCTGATTCTATAAAACTAATTTCCTCACCTTGTATAGCTTCTTCTTCGAGTCAGTTTACGAACGTTACCTAATTTTTCCACGGATGTGACATCTGAGTTAATACCCTTTATTTCCCCGATTTTAAAATAGCCGCTACCCCTAACTAAAGGCATTAGAAAACTCGAACCAATAACAAGGAATATCTCGAAAATGATTAGCCCCCCCCCCCACACACACACACACACACACACGCGCGCGCACACGCACACACGCACACACACACACAGTCAAGACATTTGACGTAAAATGCACTATGTGATCAAAAGTATCCGAACACCCCCACGAACATACGTTTTTCATCTTAGTTGCATTGTGCTGCCACCTACTGCCTGGTACTCATTATCCGCGACCTTAGTAGTCATTAGACATCATGAAACGGCAGAATGCGACGCTCCGTGGAAGTCACGGACTTCGAACGTGGTCAAGTGATTGGGTGTCACTTGTGTCAGAAGTCTGTACGCGAGATTTCCACACTCCTAAACATCCTTAGGTCCACTGTTTCTGCTGTGATAGTGAAGTAGAAACGTGAAGGGACATGCACAGCACAAAAGCGTACAGGCCGTCCTCGTCTGAAAGAGACCGCCGACATTTGAAGAGGGTCGTAAAGATTAATAGGCGGACATCTATCCAGACCATCACACAGGAATTCCAAACTGCATCAGGATCCACTCCAAGTACTATGATAGGCGTGAGGTGAGAAACCTTGGATTCCATGGTCGAGCGGCTGCTCATAAGCCACACATCACGCAAGAAAATGCCAAACGACGCCTCACTTGGTGTAAGGAGCGTCAACATTACACGATTGAACAGTGGCAAAACGTTGTGTGGAGTGACGAATCACGGTACACAATGTGGCGAACCGATGACAGGGTGTGGGTATGGCGAATGCCCGGTGAACATCATCTGCCAGCGTGTGTAGTGCCAACAGTAAAATTAGGAGGTGGTGGTGTTATGGTGTGGTCGTGTTTTTCCTGAAGGGGGCTTGCATCCCTTGTTGTTTTGCGTGGCACGATCACAGCGCAGACCTACATTGATATTTTAAGCACCTTCTTGCTTCCCACTGTTGAAGAGCAATTCGGGGATGGCGATTGCATCTTTCAACACGATCGAGCACCTGTTCATACTGCACGGGCTGTGGCGGGGTGGTTACACAACAATAATATTCCTGTAATGGACTGGCCTGCACAGAGACCTGACTTGAATCCTATAGAACACCTTTGGGATGTTTTAGAACGCCGACTTCGTGCCAGGCCTCACCGACCTACATCGATACCTCAGCTCAGTTCCGCACTCCGTGAAGAATGGGCTGCCACTCCCCAAGAAACCTTCCAGCACCTGATTGGAAGTATGCCTGCGAGAGTGAACGCTGTCATCAAGGCTAAGGATGGGCCAACACCATATTGACTTCCAGCATTACCGATGGAGGGCGCCACGAACTTGTACGTCATTTTCAGCCAGGTGTCGGGATACTTTTGATCACGTAGTGTATGTGCTTTAACGAGATCTATTCTTTTTACATAGTAAGATTTTATCCCTATCTTGCGGTTTACCAAGTATGCGAAAATTATTTAGAATGTAGGACTTCAAAGGTTATTCCCAGAAAATTCAAGATCTACATTTCATTTTTCATGACATCTTAAACATGTGGTATTTTACTCAAAATTGTTAAAGCCAAATTTGAGAAAATCAAAATTTTCGAAAAATTTTAATGTAAAGGGTAGTTTGTGCTGGTGGTTTTTCTTGAAAATCTATGTGCAGTTTCCTTGATAAATACCAAGTTTTTCGTTTTTGAGTTATGCTATTCATAAACAGACAGACGCGTGGGGGCACGCGCGATCTTTTTCTAAAAACGCTTTTTTTTTTAATTCAGGAGTCTCAAATAGTGTATTTCCGATGAAATTTCGGTACTGAATTTTTGGGTAGAATACAGGCGTCAAACCAAGCTCTTGTAAAGCAGAAAAGGCATTTCTCTAAGTAAAGGTTACTCAAATTAATCTGGTAGTCCTGATTGCGGTTATTATGCAACAGGCTGGAAAACATGATCTTACTCTTTCATTATATAGGGGTTACCAGATGTTTCTTTGTCTGTTGTTCCAAATGCACCATGCATGCAAATTTACGGGAATACTGATTTACTAAAATTTACGCATTAAAAATTTGACAGAGCGTAACAAATTACGGCATGAAAATATACTAATGTTGATATATTATGGTGGAAGTCTGGTTAAATACCAGCAGCCGAATATCTATAAATTACTTATTCCTTAAGGATAACCATAAGTGAAATTTCTAAATCCACAATTTCAATTTGATTCATTTGAATTTTAATACAGCATTCAGGGGTTAATGTATAATATTGTGAACGCGCGCGTGGAAGCTACCTGCGGGCCGCCGGTGAGCGCATTCCGGCCGGCGCTTCTGAACAATGGCTCGCGTAACAAACCCATTATGTGCCGCCTGCCCGCTGTTTGGGTAATTACTGATCCAGAAGGTTCCTTTTGGCCGGTTTGAGTAGCTACCCCTTCGAGAACGTTCCGCTTTGTGTGTGGGGCCTGTATAGCGGGCCGCTGTTGCCCGGGGAGTTAGTTAAGAAGTTGCAAAGTTAA
The DNA here is from genome assembly GCA_030765065.1 of Deroplatys truncata. Taxonomy (NCBI): domain Eukaryota; kingdom Metazoa; phylum Arthropoda; class Insecta; order Mantodea; family Mantidae; genus Deroplatys; species Deroplatys truncata. The sequence continues at coordinate 102,508,461 of CM060984.1, forward strand.
AAGTGGACAGTTGAAATGGGCAGTGCAGAGTGCAGTTCAGTTGTGAGTTGTGATTCGACGGATGAATTGTGTTCCTAGTGTGGTTAACAATAACTCAAGTGCAACGTTTGTGCTTCGCTGAGTGTCTTAAGTGATAATGTGTGTTCCGCCGTAATATTTATTACAATATGTATATCAAGTTTGGTATTTATCCGCATTATCTTTTTTGAGTTATGCTGTTTACAATCTCTCTCTCCCTGTCTCTCTCGCTCTCTCTCTCTCTTTCACACACACACGCATGCATACGGACCTTTTTCTAAAAAATGCTTTTTTATTCAGGGTGCCTCAAAACACGTATTTCCGGTAAAATCTCGGTATCGAATTTTTGTGTGGAATGCAATACCTTTTTTACCTACTAGGTACGCGATAGATAAAGTAATAACGTTAAAATGATACTATTTATTACTTTATGCTGTTTAAAAACATTTAGTGCATATATAGACCCTCCTTCATCCTTTTCTGCTCCACTGCAGTTAATTTCATATTTCAAGATTCCTGAGGCTTCTCTTGAAATGTTTGTTCACGTTAATTGATGCAGTAATTTGTATCATAAATTATTTAAATGTAAAGAATGATTATAATATGAATATGCATTTCTGTGTGTCATTGATTTAAGATGTTTGTTGATTGTAATTATTGTCGAGAAGTAAGTTTATACTGCCTTACTGAAACTGACAATAATAGCGTGCAATAATGCAGCGAGGGGGTGAGCTGTTTATCATTATTAGAGACGAGGACGTTACGTAATGTTGGCGCATTTTTCTTTAGAATTTGCTGGCGCATTTTTCTTTAGAATTTGCTGGAACATTTTCCCTAAAGCATATGTATTCATAATTTTCATTGGATATAAAAATAGACGCTAATGTTGGCGCGTTTTATTAGCCAATAGCAGCTCAGTTATTATCTTTAGGCATATCGGGGTGTAGGAGTATAAAAATGGCTAGATTAGAGGTAGACCCCGTCAGTTCACCGAAAATATTTGTATGCTACACGTCGCCTTCAGTCAGTTCGTCGAAAACATTTGTACGTTACACGTCGCCTTCAGTCCAACAGAAATATTTGTACAGTACACGTCGGCTATCGATTTGCAAGTTACGCGTAGCAGAGTTATGAAAAATCTAAAGTGTTGTAAAGTTAATTATACAAAAAGCTGAAGTACGCGAATTAAGAATGATCAGTAATGAAGTTATTATAACAGTTTCAGTTTGGCGAGTGTCAAGATCAATGTGTATATGTGATAAGTGAATGTGTTCGACAATAAAAGTGTAAAACAAATTCTTTCATCAGTGTTATATTTGGATAAGAGACTCCCTTCCGTTTACACAACCTGTATAAAGAGAAGTGCTCGACCAAAAAAGATCATTGCTAGCCGGAGGACAGTGAACCAAAATTAAATAAAATAACAGTAGCATTCTTTCAAATAAACACTAATGCTGCCGCAAATTGCTAACACCAGATGGAGCTAACAAACCTAACAAAGAATCACGTCACAAAATGGCTTCACCACGTGGAGTAAACACAAATACACAAACAACATTAATAATACCGCCGCATAATGTAGGTAAAACATTATTGCTTTTTACTACAGTTTTATGGAAAGCTAGTTGTATAGACAGGCATTTAATTTACTATATGACTTGCTTTAAAAGCTACATAGAACTAAAAGTAGTAGGTTTGTAGTGTTTAATGACACCCTTTTTACAGATGAGCATCCTTAACATACGCAGCAATGTCTGATTGCACCAATTCCATGCCAGGCCGGCTCTACAGTACCTTTTAGACAACGTAAGACTCCTGACATTACTTTCTAAGCGGAGAAGTGGGAGAGCTACGCTGCCACGTTGTATTAGTAATTAGAGCATCTGTCAGCTGTTAAGCAGCACGCCGAATAGAAAACAGCTCACTGGGACATAACGCTAGTAACCAGTAGTAAACCACGTCAACATGGCAACGTGTTGCCTCTCAAAGTTCAGCTTCTAGGCGAAGGGAAAGGAGGGTGGTTGCACCTTAATGGCTAGAGCAGAGCGGTGCCATGGAAACATACCCCTCCAAGAAGTGTCAGAAGTTTCATGTTATTTAAATTCTACCGAGGAGTTTCGCCGCTCCGTGCGATAATTGTAATTGCCGTTCCCCGTCACCTTTTAAACATAACTCAGTTTTTATGGCAATATCACTCCTCCATGACTACTTATTCTCACATAACGCATATATAAATACAACTCAAGAAGAGATATATTATGTGGTGAAAGAACAAGATTATTCTGAGCGAAAGATAAAAACAGGCAAAGTCACACAGTAAAAATGTTCAATATTTCCGGTTTATCCCTTCATCAGGAGATTAAAACATTAAAAACATACACAAAATGAAAACACACTGGACGGTCGACTGCGGCTACCGCCCCCTGGAGGAAAAGATGAAGCTGTAGTGACCTGAAACACTCTTGTTTATAAACGTGATGCTTATTATTGAACACCTAAAGCGCACGGGGTGTTTTAACGATTATCATCAATAAGGGTCACATCCAAAGTGACCAACTCTGGGGCTTCATTCGTCACCAATTTCGTAACAAAAAATCTTCTGGAAGTGCTAGAATTTAAGCATGATTTGCAATTCCGTCCTATTTTCAAATATCTTGTTCATGCTTTAAAATGTTGCCGCCCTGGGTGATGGCACCTACCCTTGAGCCGGCCCTGTTCTATGCCGATGTTAGAAAAATTTGTTCATGTTTTTCAGAATTACCCAAACACAGGTTTTGGACTTTTGAGTGGTTTGCGAGGATATGCAGAGTCGAAAATTAATTACACACACTGCTGCAGTTTAAAGTATGAATAAAATCCAGATTACAATATTACTTTGTATCCTCCTTCGACTCTACAGAAATAGTCCCTACGGGCTATTCTCATAACGTTTATGAATTTAATGTAGTCCTTTGTAGGCGCAGAGTTCCATAATTACCATCGCACGCATGAAGACTGCGTGCGTCACGCACTTCATCGATCTGACGAAGAACGTTGTGATTCTTGTTCCGTACTCATCTTTTTAACACGCCAGCATTGTTGTCTGTGACAGAAAAGGGCTTTGCGACTTTATATACTGTTTTAATTCATTTTAGGTGCGTTTGCTACTGCAGGGATTTCATAGGCATCACTGGCATGTTAAAATTGGGGGAATCACATTAATGATTAAGTTTTTAAGCTTGTAGATGAAAAACAAGATATATGCAGTATGGTATATAAATTTTACTCTTGTCTAATATGCTACATACAGACGTATACTGACGTGCATAAAAAGTGACGCATAAGGGAACGCAACTGTTTATGTTGGTGCTGCCAAATATAGTCCCACCCTCTGCCAGGGTGACTACCTGTATTCCTCAAGTATAATTCTAGCCACTGAATTGCAAGTACTTTGCCTCTTCCAAAATGTGGCTGAACTGCCGGATGGTAACATTACAAGATAGTTGTCCATGTTCTCAATGGCAGAATACCGTAAAGGCAAAGCTTCGCTGAATTTTGACGCAAAAATGTAATATAATATACGTAGTAAAAATCTGATGTGATACATTCACACGACTTTCTCTACCCTCTGTCGTTTATTAGTGAATATACAAAGTATTCTTACTAAAGCTTATTTTTCTGTCTACTACATTTTAATCCAAATAAACCTTTGCAGAAATTGCTACATCACACATTTCGTTATATGTACAAAGAGAATAGCGATAGCCAAATGTTTAAGAACTGGACGCTACACGCTGCCTTAAAATTCCATACTGCTTCCAAGCAATCGCGAAAAAACAACTGAATGTTAACAGAACTTAATGATCAAAAATGAACAATTGGAACCTTTAATATAAGATATCTCAGAAATGGCTTATGCCACAAAAAACCTCATTTGAAATAAATTGTGTATTTTAAAGAAACCTACACTTTTTGTGTAGAAAGTTTTCGTCTATCGCTTAAGGTTTACCTGTTCTACAAGATTATATAAGGTTTCTTTCAAATGAAGTGGACTTTACAGCCTATTCCCAGAAAATTCAAGATATACATTTTATTTATAATGTAAATATCTTTAATATATGGCATTTTAATCAAAATCGTTAGAGCCATATTTTAGAAAATAAAATTTTTTGAAAAATCTTTCATGTAAAGGGTAGTTTGGTTGGGGGATTTACTTGAAAATCTTCGTGTTGCATCTTTGGAAGGTACTGAACCTAAAAACCAAGTTTGGTGTTTATTCGACTTTTCGTTTTGGAGCTATGTTGTTCACATACAGACAGATACATACACACAACATACACACATGGACCTTTTTCTAAAAATTGTTTTTTAATGTAAGGGCCTCAAAACATGCATTTCCGGTGAAATTTCGATATAGAATTGTTGGATGGAATAAAATACTTCCCCTACTTACCACGCGTAGCATAGAAAGTAAAAACTTAGAAATAAAGGCAAAAGTTAAGAAGCTTTTGTGTTTTCTTCTTATAATAATCTAAAACCTTGTATTTTCATGCTATATTAGCGTTTTCTAAATTTTTGTTCGAAGAAGGCAATAACTTTAACCTTCGTCTCCATATTGCTGATGAAAATTCTCATATAAATGTTGTAGATGTCCAGTTTAACGACACATGCAAATAATTCTTCACTCCTTCCTGTAGAAGGCTAAATTGTATTGTATTGTTGTAGACTTTCCTTGTGTACCAGTCGTAGTGAAACTTTTCCATGGAGGCAGTATTCAATCCACCCGGAGTCCTTCATTTCACATAGATTATAACATCGCTCATTGGCTTGCTTTTGTGTCCCCGAATGTTTTTCAGGCCTGTCTCACAGAGTAGTAATAGCTGCTGGGTGGAGTCGAAGGTTGCTTTATTTGAAGCTGGAAACTTCAGAGAGGTAAACACACTATTGCGATGTAGGGGATTTATACATGTCAGAGTACGTACTCTGTCAAGGAGACAAGTAACCTGAAAGCAGTGCATTCTATCGGTTCTGAAAAGTACGCGTACGCGTCTACTCACTGGTGACTGGACCGAGCAAGATGGCTCCACGGTAACGCGTGAGGCTCGCATTCGGGAGGTCCCGAGTTCGATATGGCCACCCACTCTGACCATGGTTTCTTGTGATTTTCTCTGGTTGACAAAGGCGATTGCTGGAGTGTATTCTACCATGGCTCTCCTCTCTCTCTCTCTCTCCCCATTTCTTCTCATTTCGTGCCCTTTTCATATCTCAGATTGACTCCGGGGCTGTGGTTTGGTCTTTGTCGGGCAGATTTCGCAGAGGCTTGCGCTTTGGAGGTGTTTCCCGGTCCCACTGGAGGGGCGTCTCAGGGTGAGTCTTCTCAACCTGCGGATTGAGAAGTTATGCAGTCTCGGCGATGTACAGACTATGCCGTAATCACTGTCCTTTGCATCGCGTCGCATCAATTTCGGCCGAAATGACTGCTTTGCACCGTTATGCGTGCACTGGCTTGTACTCGTAGCGCAATAGTGTGCGCATTGGCCTTCTGTGGTGAAGGTCCCAGGTTCAAATATAGTCACTCATAGGTACTTTTTATGTTTAGTAAATTTAACGAGAACTGATAGTTTGACAATGAAAGTCTGTTTCACTTAATCCGTTTAATTTGATGCAGTAATTTGTATCACAAATTATGTAAATGTCAAGAGTGATTGTAGTGTGAATATGCATTGTTGTGTGACATTGATTTGAGATGTTTGTTGATTGTAAGCATTGTCGAGAAGTAAGTTTATACGGCCTTACTGAAACTGACAATAATAGCGTGCAATAATGTAGCGAGGGGGTGAGCTGTTTATCATTATTAGAGACGAGCAAATGACGTAATATTGGCGCGTTTTTCTTAGAATTTTCTGCAACATTTTCCCTAGAGCATATGTTTTCGTAATTTTCATTGAATATAAAAATAGACGCTAATGTTGGCGCGTTTTATTAACCAATAGCAGCTCGGTTATAATCTTTAGGCATATCGGGGTGTAGGAGTATAAAAAGAGCTAAGTCAGAGGTAGATTCGTCCAGTTCATCGGAAACATTTGTACATTACACGTCGTCTTCAGTCCATCGGAAATATTTTTGCATTACACGTCGTCTCCAGTCCATCGGAAACATTTGTACATTACACGTCGCTGAGTTCAACAGAAACAGTCATGGTGAATACATTCGCAGGTTACGCGTAGCAAAGTTATAAAAAAATCTGAAGTGTCGTAAAGTTAATTAAACAATAAGTTGAAGTACGCGAATTAAGAATGAGCGGTAAATAAGTTATTATAACAGTTTCAGTTTGGCGAGTATCAAGATTAATATGTGAAAGTGCATAATATGTTACGACAATAAAAGTGTAAAACAAATTCTTCATCAGTGTTATCTTTGGATACAAGACTCCTTTCCGTTTACACACCTGTATAAGATAAGTGCTCGACCAAAAAGATCATAGCTAGCCGGAGGACAGTGAACCCAAAATTAAACACAATAACATGCGCTCAGTAAAAGATAGCATGAAGTGACCGCGACAAATTGTCTTTTATACGTGCGGCAAATAAACAGTAACATTCTTTCAAACTTAACAAAGAATACCGTCGCATATTTGGCTACCACAACGTGGGGCTTAATAAATAAATAAACATAATACCGTCACAAATTATGTGAATTTCATTAAAACACGATTTGTTGCTTGTTAGAATATGCTTTAATGAACATCACGATTAAATGTAAGAAACGAATAAAAATCTCATTTATTCGCAGGCGTGATTGAACTTCTGATCTTCACCATGACTTCCCAGCATATTAACCATTGCGCTATTAGAGCACGTTTACGAGCGCCAACGTTGCCCTAATCAGCGGGCTGTGAATGCGGTGGCAGCACCTGCATTTCGCATTGTCTGTAAAATGCAGGGTTGCCTAGTAACCGATATGAGAAGACTCATGCAGTATATATAGGTCCATTCCTGCCCATTGTACCGAGAGGATGGCTCAGGCTAAAGCCATGGTTCACATTTGTGAGGTTCCGGTTCGATTTCTGTAGGACCGGCCATACTGACCTTGGTTTTTATTCATGATCGATAGGTGAATGTTGGGATAGTTTATAAGACGCTACTACGAAATTAGGCGGTGCCGTGGCCGAGTGGTTAGACCGCTCGCCTCCCACCGAGGCGGACCGGGTTCAATCCCAGGGACCTGCATGTGGGATTTGTGGTGGACGAAGCGGCGTCTGGGCGGGTTTTCTCCGGGTTCTCCGGTTTCCCCCGCCATTCATTCCACCAACTGCTCCATCATCACCTTTCCTTTCATCCATTTCAGCATAATTTCGTTTCATCCTCTTCCTTCATCCCATCCTGGATGCTCTGTCTGATCCATGAGTGTCTGCTCCTCGACGGGCCTCTGACCCCAGGCACCCGCTTGTAAGTCCTGGGGGGTGTAAGTCCTACATAAGAGGAGGGTAAACAGATAATGAATGAATGAAAATACTACGAAATTACTTGTCCCTCGTTTCCTTCTAATTATTTATCTTGTTCTGTTTCAGCGTTGGAGGACCATGCAATAGGGTTGGTGCGTTGCAGTGGAATTTGCTTTGTGGTAAAGATTTCTCTCTCGCGTCCGGAGGGCTGTCGGGTGCTCTCTGGAGGAGATGGCTCTTCATGTTGGACATATAGATTGTATGATAATCTACAATGAACACAACTGTATGGCAATAACAAGTGTCGCAGAGTTAACAAAAAAAAAACAATTACTAAGGAAACAGTAAAACCCTCTCTACGATTGCACACTAAGCATAACGGACGGGATTAAATCTATATATTATTAAACAATTTGCTTATGATTTAATTTTTGTTACATTAATAAATTAAATTTTATTATCGATTTTCGAAATATCACAGCCAGGGGGAAACGGAGAGGGTGAGACAGAGGAAAGAGAGAATTGGGAAGAGAAAACGAGAGAATGTGAGAGGAAATTAGGGAGAAAGAGAGAGAGAGGGCGGGAAGAAAGAGGAGAGAGAGAGAGAATAATCCTCGTAGATAACCAATATCATGAATAGATCTCAGCTCCTGCTATCTTATAATAAAAGAATAAAATACATATGCATTATAAGAACATTTTAAAATAGATACACGAACCTAATTCGAATCTTGTGGACGCTATTTTTATCTAAAATCTGCATTCGTTTTTACAACTAATTTAAATCATACTACAAAGAGGTTTTCCTATCTGGCTAGGGCTTAAAGAAAAAATTTGATGTGTTACACTCACATGACTTTCTCTACTCTTGTACGAACTATTTTTACAAACACCTATTCTCCATATGCTTCATGTTAATCGAGATATCGAAATGTTAATCTTATTGGTAATTTTCTTGTAGATGCAAGGGAATTGGTAGGCTTTAAGCGATAGTAAATATTTTAAGAGCTGGTTGCTATGTGGAGTATTCCATTCTCTTTGCATTACCAGGACAAAAAAAATGAATAACGAGTTTGAGAAAAAGTATAAGTATTGGAAAAATTAAGGGAATAACAAGCAATATCTCGAAAATGGTTCACTCATCAAAAAAAATATATGACATAAATTGTGTATTTTAACGCGATCTACATTTTTTGTGTAGTAAAATTTTGTTTATCTCTTATGGTTTAACAGTTATGCAAAAGTCGTTCACAATGAAGAATACTTTTGGAGACATTCCCAGAAAATTCAAGATATACATTTCAGTTGTCATGAAAATATCTTAAATGTATATTTTAATCAAAATCGCTAGAGCCATTTTTGAGAAAATTAAAAATTTCGAAAAATGTTCCATGTAAAGAGTAATCTGAGGTGGGGGGATTTTCTTGAAAACCTTCGTGTCGCATCTCTGGAAGATACTGAACCTAAATACCAAGTTTGGTGTTTATCTGACTTTTCGTTTCTGAGTTATGCTGTTCACAGACACACACGCAAGGACATGTTCCAAAAAATGCCTTTTTTGGATTCAGGGAGTCTCAAAACATGTATTTCCGGTGAAATCTCGGTATCAAGATTCTACTTACTATACGTAGTAGAGAAAGTAAAAAGGGTCACTTTATGATTTTCATAAGGTGCGATAAAAGAAATTGAAATAAATTTTAGCTATTAGAGCTCTGATTTGATATATATGTAATACATTTTTTTCACATGCTTGATTCATTTCGGATAGTACACGAATGAAACAGATAAGGTTCCCAAGCTGCATCATATATATTCAATTTCTTAATTTAGTATTCGCCGGACAATGAATGCACTCCTATTCCTTTACTAATTTTTACTTTCTCTACTACGTATAGTAAGTAGGGGAAGTATTGTATTCCACTCAAAAATTCGATACCGAGATTTCACCGGAAATACATGTTTTGAGACCCCCTGAATCCAAAAAAGTATTTTTGGAAACATGTCCGTGTGTGTGTCTGTGTGTCTGGCTGTGTGTCTGTGTGTGTGTGTGTCTGTCTGTGTGTGTGTGTGTGTGTGTGTGTCTGTCTGTCTGTCTGTGAACAGCATAGCTCAGAAACGAACAGTCGGATAAACACCAAACTTGGTATTTAGGTTCAGTATCTTCCAAGGATGCGACACAAAGGTTTTAAAGAAAATCCAACACCCCAGATTACCCTTTACATGGAAGATTTTTCGAAAATTTTAATTTTCTCAAAAATGGCTCTAACGTTTTGATTAAAATATCATATGTTTAAGATATTTTTTTGACAAATGAAATGTATATCTTGAATTTCCTGGGAATGTCTCCAAAAGTATTGTTCATTGTGAACGACTTTTGCATAACTGGTAAACCATAAGAGATAGACACAAAAATGTAGATCGTGTTAAAATACACAATTTATGTCATATACATTTTTTTGTTGAGGAACCATTTTCGAGATATTGCTTGTTATTCCCTTAAATTTTTCAATACTTATTTTCTCAAATGGGAAGTCTTATTCATTTTTTTGTCTTGGATATGCAAAGAGTATTAATCTGTGGCAAAGGGAATGGTGCTGCACCTAGCAACCAGCTATTAAGAGATATGTATGTGCTTAAAGGCTACTGTAATTCCAAATTGCCCTTGTAAATATATATTCCCTTTACATCTATAAGAAAATTAGCAATAAGATAGAATCTGCAAATGTTTATCTCGATTAACACGAAGTAGATGGAGAATAAGCGTTTGTATAAATTGTTTGTAACAGAGTAGAGAAAGTCATGTGAGTATAACACATCAGATTTTTACTTTTGCTACTGCTTACTTTTAGTAAGTAGAAGTATTACATTCCACCCAAAAATTCGATATCGAAATTTCACCCAAAACACATATTTTGAGGCTCCCAAAAATGTATTTTTAAAAAAGGTCCTTGCGCAGTATGTATCTGTAAACAGACACTACGCGAAAAACGAAAATTTATACTAAACTAGGCTTTAAATTCAGCGTCTTCTAAGAATGCGACACGAAGATGAAAATCCCTCCACTCCAAAGTACCATTAAATGTAAACATTTTCGTTATTTGTTGTTTTCTCCAAAATAGTGAACGATTTGGATTAAAATTCCGCAGGTTTATTTGCACGACAAACACAATGTATATTTTGAATTTTCTGGAAATAGCCTGTGAGGACCTCCTCATTCGGAATGACTTTTGTATAACTGGTAAACGTAAGAGATAGATAAAATGTTACTACACAAAAAATGTAGATATAGTTAAAGCGCACAATTTATGTCAAATAAAATATTTTTGACGTTAATTTATGAGATATACTTTGTTATTGATTTGAAGTTTCAGATACTTATAATTTTCTCAAGTGGTAAGTGGTTATTCGTTTTTTCTAGTGGTCATGCAAAGAGCATGGAATTTCAAAGCCATCACATAGAGGTCCTTTTTTTAAAACTCTGACTACCGCCTTAGCCTACTCTACTGTACCTACAACTATATGTGTAAATGTGTAATGAAAGATTATCTGAGAAGTAGTAGAATATGCTTTTGCAATAATAGCTTGTAGAAGAGTGAGTAGATAAAGTCATGTGAATGCAACACATATTTTTCTTTATTTTTAAGCTTTAATAATATGAGCAATGAAATATTTAAAAATGGCAATATTTTGGACACTTTACTTCCCTTGAGTAAGTTAGAGTGCTGTTTCACCTCAAACGCAGGCACATACACATGTATTTAATTCATGTTCCACCAACAGACTCTCTATCCACCCCGTGCATGATCACGATATCACATTGAAGAGAGAATTGCTGCAGCTGGTGATCTTTGATGGGGTGACACGTTGAGGCGATAAAAATCATTAACCGCCACTCATTCAAAATTCTAACCCCAAGTTCCACCCACCACCTGCCTCCAGATGCGCTTCAGTGAGTAAGCCCCTCTCTTATGCGGGCGGGTGAATAAATTAACTGACAACTGGATCAGCGCCACAATGGACCTCTGAAGTAAAAGGAAAGAAAAGCTGTTTTTGGAAAATAATTCCAGATTTTTATCGTTGTTAGCCACAGGAACGATACGCTTGAATGTTTAAATCACCACAGCATCTCTGTGGTTTACCATTGGCTGTAGTTTGAGGAAAAGAATCCTTTGTTTTTTTTTAATTATTTCTCTAAGGTTGTAAACGCAGTTTGCCACTTGATGAAGCTTGAGGAAAAACAAGAAAATCTTCCTTTTGATTTTTGGAACCATTTCCTACGTCTGCAATTAGTTTGTTATCTGATGAATCTTAAGAAAAATAATCCTACAAGTTTGATTTTTGAAACCTTTTCCATTCAACTGTCATCGTAGCTTGCCTAAGACTTTAACTTGAGAAAAAAGTCTCCCAAGACTGATTTTTGAAACTATTTCACTCCTACAGTCTGTACCTTTAGAAAAATAACCCTATAAGCGTTTTAAAGAATTCCCGAACTTCCTACCGTCCATAGGTTGAGCAAAAAAGATTCAACAAGATTAATTTATGAAATCGTCTCTCTATAGCTGTGACGAAATTAGAATTTACCTTTAAAACTGGGTCTCTTCAGGATCTAATCGCCAAGTAAAACTGATAATTCAGGTAAATACAGAAAGTTTCAGTGAGAATTATTAATGAAATCCAAATAAAGGAGGCATTTCCCTCAGGTCTCATTCAGATATATGAAGCTGAAGCCGTTTATTTCAAGCTAACAGTATGGCACAAGTTGCACCAGAATTTGTGAGCCTCGATTCGAAATTTTGGATTACAGTGTACCAGTTCACTTTATGTATATGAGTTCCACAGAGGTATCTTATCTTACTGAGTTTTGACGTTTTTCCTTGATTGAATTTATTTCTTTCGCTTGATTTTTCCTCCCACTTGAAACACCTTCCGACCAAGAAAACACATGCTACATACATTAGTCTCTTGAACAAATGCTTTTCTAAAAGAACAATTTTGTTGCAGAGCAAGTACCCCCGAGTGGTAGTCTGTTGATGTAGTCTGTAGTAGCAGTAGTCTGCAAACAGCCTGATCTATTGTGGCTGCACCCCGGGAGACAGGGATGAGGTGAAGGAGCTATAGGAGGTGGCAGGTCCGCAGGCAGACAGGTCCACAGAGAAGCAAAGAAGTCCCTAATATTTCCAGTTTGAACACCCGCGCACCAGTAGAGGCAAAGAATCCTGAGAGAGCGCGACGAAGCGACCCTAACAGGCAGGACAACCTGGCGTTCGCGGGGAGAGATGTTTTCAATGCGCAAGCAACTACGCCATCTGCCCGACATCACCAGGACCCGCAGATACACCTGAAACGTGAAAGGGAGTAATGGAAGTGAGAGGAAATGGGGGAAAGGAGAATACACCACATCAGCATTCGTCTAGGCGACCAGGGGAAAACCATGAAAAACCCCATGGTCAGAGTGGGCGGTCAGCGGGAACTGAACTCGGGATCTCCCGAATACGGGCCACAGACGTTGCCGACTGAGCCATCCCGCTCGGTTAGCCAGTCAGTGAGCCATCAAAGCAAAGAGCGCAATTCTTGTTGTTCGGTGCGGACACCGTGGTGCGAAAGCTGCGAACCCTGAGCACTCGTGGTACGTCTGACGTTACTAGAAGTACGCTGGGCCAAACATCCGAGCCCCTCACGTTAGGGAGTTATTTAGATTGGGTTGGACTCGACGAAGCAGTGGTTCCCGATACCCATGGCAGATTGGGTACGTTTGGGCGATTAACGTCCAAGCGGGGTTGTGAGACACCTCAAGGTCCTCCACTACCGCCCTGGATAGTTGGTAGACAATCCGCTAGAGTGTCGAGTTGTTCGGTAGTCATCTCCTTCGGGGGGTGACGCGCGTAAGTGGCGTATCCACTTCCATACTGTAATTGGGGGGGCACATTCAATTTTTCAGGTACCGGCCTACAGGAAAAGCTCTCTACGGTGGGAGAGTCACTCGGTTGACGCCCTTCCTCTGGGTCACGTGGGGGCCCCTGGTGTCGGAGTGCTACTATGATCACGACGGTGTTCAACCTCTGTAAAATTGTCACTATTGTGTAACCTAGCGCCTGAGCCATCCAAATCTCAAGCTTTTATAACCGACAACCAGAGGTAAGCATGAGGAAACAAAATTTAACCGATTGGCAAATATTTCGTCAATCAGAACGACGTATTAATTTGCTGCTATTGGATGTAAATAAGATGAGTGTGGGTTGGGCGAATTTGAAGGCCTAATGGCATGGCCTTTTAGGGATCTGTTTAGGGATTTGGTGAAAGATGCTATGCTTATCTGACAAGTGTTAGGCTTCAGAAGATGGAGGAAGGAAGGAAATGCCAGCAAAATTTTTGGACATTAAGGATACCCTTCTGTGGAATTTAAAAAATACATAATTTTAGGTCGACTCATTTGAAAGCTTATTACAGCAATCAGAGTTTTATGTATAATATATAACCCAAATTTCATCATATTTTAAAATCAGTTCCAGAGATTATTAATTTTTTATTATATTTTTAACTGTTTTAAAAATTGCTCTACACACTGCAATTGTTTTTTGAAAAATTAATATTCTATAATTAAACTGTTTAATATATTAATAAAACTGTAGAGATAAATGTTTAATTATCATACTAGTTTGTGAGAAAAGAAATTTAAATATGAGACAAACTTTAGCTTAAAAATTAAACACTATGAATATTATTGTTTAATAACGTTACAGTTAAATAATCATGTTGAAAAATACACATCATCAATTTTTTACCCTATCATTAACAAGGAAGTATACAAAACTTCATTGATTTATACCAAAAAGTATATCTTGTGAAATGATTTGAAAATAGGAATGTACCGACAAATGAAATCCGCGAAAAGAGAATTACAGCGTTAAAATAACACTGTCTCTGACTTTATGCTGTTTTTTTCTGATGATCGCAGGGGATTAGGCAATGCTCCATTGAGGATATGTATCTGTGCTCCACAAGGGGGCGCCTCCGGGAAGGAGAAGGAGGTGAGAGGAGACACCAGGCGGCCGGAACCAGGAATGGCGGCACAGCAATAACAGGATCCCTAAAGTTTCCAGATTGAGACGCTGCGACAGTCGGACAGGCAGACCGGGCACCCCCGCCCCATACAGAGGGTCCAACACCCCGCTCCGAAGGGGCGGTTCATTTAACCCCCGACAACCAGCGGGCCACAGATGTTACCACTTGAACAATCCCTCTCGGTGACTTTGTGCTGTTCAAAAAGCATTTAATGCACATACAAACCCTTGATCTTTTTCTGCTCCTCTGCAGCTAATTTAGTATTTGAAGATTTCTGAGGCCTATCTTGAATGGTTTGTTCACATTTATATAGTCAGAGCTTACCGGTTTTTACTTTCTTTACCATAAACATAGTAGGTAGAGAAGGTATTTCAAAAATTCGATACCGAGATTTCACCGGAAATACATGTTTTGATGCCCCTGAATTCCCCCTCCCAAAGCATTTTTAGAAAGTCGTATGGTTGTGTGTCTGTGAACAGCGTAACTCAAAAACGAAAATAAATACCAAACTTGGTATTTAGGTTCAATTCTTTCCAAAGGTGCGATACGAAGATTTTCAAGAAAACCTCCCTCCCCAAACTGTCGTTAACATGGAACATTTATCGAAATTTTTGATTTTCAAATCAAATCTAACGATTTTGATTAAAATACATACCATATATTAAAGATTTTACATGACAAATAAAATGTATACCTTAAATTTTCTGGGAATAGCCTGTGAAGTCCTCTTCATTCGGAAGGAATTTTGTATAATCTGGTATAACTGGTAAACGTTAAGAGATAGACGGAAACGTACTATATAGGAAATGTAGATCTCTTTAAAACATACAATTTATTTCCAATAACTTTTTTGTGGCATCAGCCATTTCCGAGATATCCATTATTAATGGTTTGAATTGTTCAATACTTAGCCATTCCTTTAAGTCTGGACGATTTTCAATTGTTTTTCGCTATGTCAGGCCAGCGTATAACGTCCAGTTCTTAAACATTTGACTATCGCTATTCCCTTTATGTTTATAACGAAATGTGTAATGCACCTTTTTCTGGAAAGATTTATCTCGATTAAAATTAAGTAGATACAAAAATAAACTTTTGTAACAATAATTTGTATGCCCACTAATAAGCGATAGAGGGTAGAGAAAGTCATATGAATATTACGCGCCAGATATTTTGCTTTCTCTATCATGTACCTAGCTAGTAGATAGAGAAGGTATTGCATTCGACCCCAAAATCCTATGCCGTGATTTCATCGGAATAGATATGTTGAGACCTCCTGAATTAAAAAAAAAACAAACAAACCCATTTTTAGGAAAACGTCCTCGCGCGCGCGCCTGTGTCTGTGGAAGAGCATAACTCAAAAACGAAAAGTCGGATAAACACCAAACTTGGTATTTAAGTTCAGTACCATCCAAAGATGCGACACAAAGATTCTCAAGAAAATCCCTTACCCCAAACTACCCTTTACATTGAACATTTTTCGAAATTTTTTTATTTTCTAAAATATGGCACTAATGATTTTGATTAAAATATTATACAGTAAATATATTTATATGACAAAACGTATATATTGAATTTTTTAGGAGTAGCTCTTAGAGTCTTAATTCGGAATTAATTTTGTATACTCTTGTGTAACTGTTAAACTCAAGAGATAGACGAAAACGTAATACATATGACTGTAGAGCTCTTTAAAACACAATTTATTTCCAATAACTTTTTTATGGCATCAACCATTTCGAAATATTCATTATTGATGGTTCGAAAGTCCTGTGGATATTCAATTGCTTCTCAAGATGTCACTGAAAGAGTTTGGTTTCTTAAGGCCAGCATATAGCGTCCAGTTCTTAAGCATTTGACTATCGCTATTCTCTTTGTATCTATAACGAAATGTGTAATGTAGCTATTTCTCCAATACATGAAGTAGGTAGGAAAATAAACTTTCGTAAGAATAATTTTTATGTCCACTAATAAAGGATAGAGGGTAGAGAAAGTCATGTGAATGTAACACATCAGATTTTTATTAAAATTTTATAAGAATTTAGGCTTACGGCAGACATTTAAATCCCTATATTCCATGCTTTTAAAGTTGTACAGCTGTAAAAGCTGTATAGAATTAAAATGTTTAATAACACTAAAGTCCATATTTATGAATTTTGGCAATTATTGGTCTTTTTCATAGATGGGTATGCTTAATGTACGTATGAGTACTATTCTTCCAGTGTTAACAGCTTTGTTATTCATTACTTCAGCTACTTAAATGGTTAACTAGCTTTTGCGCTGATTACTTACAGACAGAAGACATAGAAGCTACAGTGAACGCAAGGAAAGACATTTTTAAAATTTTACTGCAAAAATGGGATGACTAATTTTTATAAATAAATTATTGTAGTATACTCTAGATTTTTTCGATAAATCTCCGCACAGTTACAAATAGTTGGTAAACATTTCAAGATTTTATGTTGACTAGCTTGTGATAATCAAGGCATTTGTATGGAATAACTGTACCATTTTAAATTGCAACTAAACACCACACAGGTAGGTAACATTAAGCATTTTTAAAAATATTCATAATAATTGTAGTGCTTAAACACAGCCTAAGAGTGTAAAAGAAATCCTGAATAAATTATGCAGTTATATTAATTCGGTTTAGCATATATATTTATTCAATTCCAGTACTATAAAAGCTGCATCGTTAGGGTTTGTCTTACGGCAGTGTATTAGCTGCACATTTAGTTATACTACATGTGTTAAGATGTTGTTAGGGCTTGATTTCTTCCCTCTAATGAACTATAAGCTTTCTCAGAATAACACTTTTACACAGAAAACCATGCAATGTTTCCGTAATGTGAAGTAGATTTACAAATACAAGATGGAATTTAAGAAGTATGCGACACCATCAAGTTAGAGATAGAAGAACATTTTCTGATTTAAAGGGATTTATATGAACGATAACATTCTTTTCTAACGAAACACATTAATTGCTTTACTTCTTTCTTAAAATATAACCTTAACCCGTTTTTATCCAATCTTATGACTTTTATGCTATAAATGCTTTCTTGAAAACGATTCGATTACTGAAATGTGCCCTAAATCGAAAATACACAGCTGTTTTTTTCGTCTTTTCTGACTGCCTAGGTGCGTGATCAATCACGTTTATAGTCTCAGAGAATATCGCTTCTGACCTCATGCAAGGAACTGTTTACGCACTGCTTTCCAGATATTTGTTGAGAGAAGTTTTTGCAAGCCTTACCTAAATCGTTTCCATGTGGGACTAAAATACGACTCAACAAATAAGGATACGATTAGGTAAGTACTAAGAGTGAGAAATTTGGAGAGGAAAAGGGAAGCCCCTCGCGCACTGCGGCCTGCATGAGGTCTATTGCGGCTACCATCCCCCTAAGGAGGAGGGGATGCAGTGAAGAACCACAGGAGACGACAGGCCGGCAGGCAGACTACAGAGACACGCGGAAGTCCCTAACAGTTCCTAACTGTTCCACTACTGGAGCTGCCCAGAAAGAACGATGAACGACCCATTGAAACAGACAGCCCTCTAGTGTCCACGGGGCATACTATTTCCTTTGCAAACATCCGCACCATCTGCCCGGAACCGCCTCACATCATGAAACTAGAAGCACACCTGAAGTATGAGAAGGAAACGTAATGAAAGCAAAATGAGGAAACAGAAGTCATAGATGATAAACTATCCCAGAATTCGCCTACTGACCAGGGAACCTATGAAAACCTAAGGTCAGAGTAGACGGTCAACGGGAATCGAACCAGGGACCTTCAAATGTGAGTCTAAAACGTTACCGCAAAGTGAACTCATTCGGTGAAGTTTGTGGTAAAATTTTCCAAAAGGGAAAGTTGAAAATTAAACTTATGTTCAATTCTGAATTTATCTCTTTAGTTAATATATGATCATATCTTGAAAATTTCGATACCGAAATTTCACCGGAAATGCATGTTCTGAGGCCCAATGAATCCAAAAAAGGTCCTACGTGTGTGTCTGTGCGTGTGTGTGCGTGCGCGCTCCTGAAAACAGCATAACTCAAAAACAAAAAAATCGGATAAATACCAAACCTGGTATTTAAGTTCAGTATCTACCAGAAGGCGATATGAAGATTTTCAAGAAAATCCCTCCACCCAAAACTACCCTTTACATGGAACATTTTTCGAAATTTTTGATTTTCTCCAAACCGACTCTAACATGTTTTATTAAAACACCGTGTATTAAAGATATTACATGGCAAATACAATGTATATCTTGAATTTTCTAATAATAGCCTATAAAGTCCTCTTCATTCGGAAGAAATTTTATATAATCTTGTATAACTGGTAAACGTTAAGCGATAGATGAAAAAGCACTAAACAAAAAATCTGATGTGTTACACTCACATGACTTTCCCTACTCTTGTACAAACTATTTTTACAAACGCTTATTCTCCACATGCTTCATTTTAATCGAGATGTTAATCTTATTGCTAATTTTCTTACAGGTGCAAGGGGAATATGGTAGGCTTTAAGCGATAGTCAAATCTTTTAAGAGCTGGTTGCTATGCGGAGCATTCCATTCTCTTTGCATGTCCAGGCTATAAAAAAAAATCTGATGTGTTACACTCACATGACTTTCTCTACTCTTGTGCAAACTATTTTTACAAACGCTTATTCTCCATCTACTTCATGTTAATCGAGATAAAAATTTGCAGACTGTATCTTATTACTAAGTTTCTTGTTGATGTAAGGGGAATATATATTTACAAGGGCAATGTAGAAATACAGTAGCCTTTAAGCACATACATATCTCTTAATAGCTGGTTGCTAGGTGCAGCACCATTCCCTTTGCAACAGATTAAAACTCTTTGCATATCCAAGACAAAAAAATCTGATGTGTTACACTCACATGACTTTCTCTACTCTTGTACAATCTATTTTTACAAACGCCTATTCTCCATATGCTTCATGTTAATCGAGATATCGAGATGTCAATCTTATTGGTAATTTTCTTGTAGATGCAAGGGGAATATGGTAGCTTTTAAGCGATAGTCAAATATTTTAACGCCGGTTGCTATGTAGGGCATTCCATTCTCTTTGCATGTCCAGGACATAAAAAAAAAATCTGATGTGTTACACTCACATGACTTTCCCTACTCTTGTACAATCTATTTTTGCAAACGCCTATTCTCCAAATGCTTCATGTTAATCGAGATATCGAGATGTCAATCTTATTGCTAATTTTCTTGTAGATGCGAGGGGAATATGGTAGCTTTTAAGCGATAGTCAAATATTTTAACGCTGGTTGCTATGCGGCGCATTCCATTCTCTTTGCATGTCTAGGACATAAAAAAATGAATAACGAATTTGAGAAAAAGTATAAGTATTGGAAAATTTAAGGAAATAACAAGCAATATCTCGAAAACGGTTCACTCAACAAAAGAAATGTATATGACATAAGTTGTGTATTTCAACGCGATCTACATTTTTTGCGTAGTAAAATTTTGTCTATCTCTTATGGTTTACCAGTTATGCAAAAGTCGTTCACAATGAAGAATACTTTTGGAGACATTCCCAGAAAATTCGAGATATACATTTCATTTCTCATGACTTTATCTTAAACATATGATATTTTCATCAAAATCGTTAGAGCCATTTTTGAGAAAATTAAAATTTTCGAAAAATGTTCCATGTAAAGGGTAGTCTGGGGTGGGGGGATTTTCTTGAAAACCTTCGTGTCGCATCTCTGGAAGATACTGAACCTAAATACCAAGTTTGGTGTTTATCCGACTGTTCGTTTTTGAGATATGCTGTTCACAGACACACAGACACACACACAGACACACACACAGACACACACACACACACAGACACACACACGGACATGTTTCTAAAAATGCTTTTTTTGGATTCAGGAGGTCTCAAAACATGTATTTCCAGTGAAATCTCGGTATCGAATTTTTGGGTGGAATGCAATACTTCCCCTACTTACTGTACGTAGTAGAGAAAGTAAAAATCTGATGTGTTACACTCGCATGACTTTCTCTACTCTTGTACACACTATTTTTAAAAAACGCCTATTCTCCATATGCTTCATGTTAATCGAGATATCGATATGTCAATCTTATTGGTAATTTTCTTGTAGATGCAAGGGGAATATGGTAGCTTTTAAGCGATAGTCAAATATTTTAACGCTGGTTGCTATGTGGTGCATTCCATTCTCTTTGCATGTCCAGGACATAAAAAAAATCTGATGTGTTACACTCACATGACTTTCTCTACTCTTGTACAATCTAATTTTACAAACGCCTATTCTCCATATGCTTCATGTTAATCGAGATATCGAAATGTCAATCTTATTGGTAATTTTCTTGTAGATGCAAGGGGAATATGGTAGCTTTTAAGCGATAGTCAAATATTTTAACGCTGGTTGCTATGTGGCGCATTCCATTCTCTTTGCATGTCCAGGACATAAAAAAATGAATAACGAATTTGAGAAAAAGTATAAGTATTGCAAAATTTAAGGAAATAACAAGCAATATCTCGAAAACGGTTCACTCAACAAAAGAAATGTATATGACATAAGTTGTGTATTTTAACGCGATCTATATTTTTTGTGTAGTAAAATTTTGTCTATCTCTTATAGTTTACCAGTTATGCAAAAGCCGTTCAGAATGAAGAATACTTTTGGAGACATTCCCAGAAAATTCGAGATATACATTTCATTTCTCATGATATTATCTTAAACATATGATATTTTCATCAAAATCGTTAGAGCCATTTTTGAGAAAATTAAAATATTCGAAAAATGTTCCATGTAAAGGGTAGTCTGGGGTGGGGGGATTTTCTTGAAAACCTTCGTGTCGCATCTCTGGAAGATACTGAACCTAAATACCAAGTTTGGTGTTTATCCGACTGTTCGTTTTTGAGTTATGCTGTTCACACACACACAGACACACAGACACACACACACACACACAGACACACACACACACAGACACACACACGGACATGTTTCCAAAAATGCTTTTTTTGGATTCAGGAGGTCTCAAAACATGTATTTCCGGTGAAATCTCGGTATCGAATTTTTGGGTGGAATGCAATACTTCCCCTACTTACTGTACGTAGTAGAGAAAGTAAAAATGAATAACGAATTTGAGAAAAAGTATAAGTATTGGAAAATTTAAGGAAATAACAAGCAATATCTCCAAAACGGTTCACTCAACAAAAGAAATGTATATGACATAAGTTGTGTATTTTAACGCGATCTACACTTTTTGTGTAGTAACATTTTGTGTATCTCTTATGGTTTACCAGTTATGCAAAAGTTGTTCACAATAAAGAATACTTTTGGAGACATTCCCAGAAAATTCGAGATATACATTTCATTTCCCATGACATCATCTTAAACATATGATATTTTCATCAAAATCGTTAGAGCCATTTTTGAGAAAATTAAAATTTTCGAAAAATCTTCCATGTAAAGGGTAGTTTGGGGTGGGGGGATTTTCTTGAAAACCTTCGAGTCGCATCTCTGGAAGATACTGAACCTAAATACCAAGTTTGGTGCTTATCCGACTGTTCGTTTTTGAGTTATGCTGTTCACACACACACAGACACACACACAGACACACACACACAGACACACACACACACAGACACACAGACACACACACGGACATG
This sequence comes from Deroplatys truncata, assembly GCA_030765065.1. NCBI lineage: Eukaryota > Metazoa > Arthropoda > Insecta > Mantodea > Mantidae > Deroplatys > Deroplatys truncata. Next base: position 102,530,635 of record CM060984.1, read on the forward strand.
TTTCCAAAAATTCTTTTTTTGGATTCAGGAGGTCTCAAAACATGTATTTCCGGTGAAATCTCGGTATCGAATTTTTGGGTGGAATGCAATACTTCCCCTACTTACTATACGTAGTAGAGAAAGTAAAAAAGAATAACGAATTTGAGAAAAAGTATAAGTATTGGAAAATTTAAGGAAATAACAAGCAATATCTCGAAAACGGTTCACTCAACAAAAGAAATGTATATGACATAAGTTGTGTATTTTAACGCGATCTACATTTTTTGTGTAGTAAAATTTTGTCTATCTCTTATGGTTTACCAGTTATGCAAAAGTCGTTCACAATGAAGAATACGTTTGGAGACATTCCCAGAAAATTCGAGATATACATTTCATTTCGCATGACATTATCTTAAACATATGATATTTTCATCAAAATCGTTAGAGCCATTTTTGAGAAAATTAAAATTTTCGAAAAATCTTCCATGTAAAGGGTAGTCTGGAGTGGGGGGATTTTCTTGAAATCCTTCGGGTCGCATCTCTGGAAGATACTAAATCTAAATACCAAGTTTGGTGTTTATCCGACTGTTCGTTTTTGAGTTATGCTGTTCACAGACACACACACACAGACACACACACACACACACACACACAGACACACACACGGACATGTTTCCAAAAATGCTTTTTTTTGGATTCAGGAGGTCTCAAAACATGTATTTCCGGTGAAATCTCGGTATCGAATTTTTGTGTGGAATGCAATACTTCCCCTACTTACTATACGTAGTAGAGAAAGTAAAAATCTGATGTGTTACACTCACATAACTTTCTCTACTCTTGTACAACCTAATTTTACAAACGCCTATTCTCCATATGCTTCATGTTAATCGAGATATCGAGATGTCAATCTTATTGGTAATTTTCTTGTAGATGCAAGGAAAATATGGTAGCTTTTAAGCGATAGTCAAATATTTTAACGCTGGTTGCTATGTGACGCATTCCATTCTCTTTGCATGTCCAGGACATAAAAAAAATGAATAACGAATTTGAGAAAAAGTATAAGTATTGGAAAATTTAAGGAAATAACAAGCAATATCTCGAAAACGGTTCACTCAACAAAAGAAATGTATATGACATAAATTGTGTATTTTAACGCGATCTACATTTTTTGTGTAGTAAAAGTTTGTCTATCTCTTATGGTTTACCAGTTATGCAAAAGTCGTTCACAATGAAGAATACTTTTGGAGACATTCCCAGAAAATTCGACATATACATTTCATTTGTCATGACATTACCCTAAACGTATGATATTTTCATCAAAATCGTTAGAGCCATTTTTGAGAAAATTAAAATTTTCGAAAAATCTTCCATGTAAAGGGTAGTCTGGGGTGGGGGGATTTTCTTGAAAACCTTCGTGTCGCATCTCTGGAAGATACTGAACCTAAATACCAAGTTTGGTGCTTATCCGATTGTTCATTTTTGAGTTATGCTGTTCACAGACACACACACAAACACACACACACACAGACACACACACACAGACACACATACGGAAATGTTTCCAAAAATGCCTTTTTTGGATTCAGGAGGTCTCAAAACGTGTATTTCCGGTGAAATCTCGGTATCGAATTTTTGGGTGGAATGCAATATTTCCCCTACTTACTATACGTAGTAGAGAAAGTAAAAATGAATAACGAATTCCCATTTGAGAAAATAAGTATTGAAAAATTTAAGGGAATAACAAGCAATATCTCGAAAATGGTTCACTCAACAAAAAAAAATGTATATGACATAAATTGTGTATTTTAACGCGATCTACATTTTGTGTGTAGTAAAATTTTGTCTATCTCTTATGGTTTACCAGTTATGCAAAAGTCGTTCACAATAAAGAATACTTTTGGAGACATTCCCAGAAAATTCAAGATATACATTTTATTTGTCATAAAAATATCTTAAACATATGATATATTAATCAAAATCGTTAGAGCCATTTTTGAGAAAATTAAAATTTTCGAAAAATCTTCCATGTAAAGGGTACTCTGGGGTGGGGGAATTTTCTTGAAAACCTTCGTGTCGCATCCTTGGAAGATACTGAACCTAAATACCAAGTTTGGTGCTTATCCGACTGTTCGTTTTTGAGTTATGCTGTTCACAGACACACAGACAGACAGACACACAGACACACAGACAGACACACACACGGACATGTTTCCAAAAATGCTTTTTTTGGATTCGGGGTGTCTCAAAACATGTATTTCCGGTGAAATCTCGGTATCGAAATTTTGGGTGGAATACAATTCTTCCCCTACTTACTATATGTAGTAGAGAAAGTAAAAATGAATAACGAATTTGAGAAAAAGTATAAGTATTGGAAAATTTAAGGAAATAACAAGCAATATCTCGAAAACGGTTCACTCAACAAAAGAAATGTATATGACATAAGTTGTGTATTTTAACGCGATCTACATTTTTTGTGTAGTAAAATTTTGTCTATCTCTTATGGTTTACCAGTTATGCAAAAGTCGTTCACAATGAAGAATACGTTTGGAGACATTCCCAGAAAATTCGAGGTATACATTTCATTTCTCATGACATTATCTTAAACATATGATATTTTCATCAAAATCGTTAGAGCCATTTTTGAGAAAATTAAAATTTTCGAAAAATCTTCCATGTAAAGGGTAGTCTGGAGTGGGGGGATTTTCTTGAAAACCTTCGGGTCGCATCTCTGGAAGATACTGAATCTAAATACCAAGTTTGGTGTTTATCCGACTGTTCGTTTTTGAGTTATGCTGTTCACAGACACACACACACACAGACACACACACAGACACACACACACACACACATACACACAGACACACACACGGACATGTTTCCAAAAATGCTTTTTTTGGATTCAGGAGGTCTCAAAACATGTATTTCCGGTGAAATCTCGGTATGGAATTTTTGGGTGGAATGCTATACTTCCCCTACTTACTATACGTAGTAGAGAAAGTAAAAATGAATAACGAATTCCCATTTGAGAAAATAAGTATTGAAAAATTTAAGGGAATAGCAAACAATATCTCGAAAATGGTTCACTCAACAAAAGAAATGTATATGACATAAATTGTGTATTTTAACGCGATCTTCACTTTTATGCAGTAAAATTTTGTCTATCTCTTATGGTTTACCAGCTATGCAAAAGTCGTTCACAATGAAGAATACTTTTGGACAATTCCAAGAAAATTCAAGATATACATTTTATTTGTCATGAAAACATCTTAAGGATATGATATTTTAATCAAAATCGTTAGTGCCATTTTTGAGAAAATTAAAATTTTCGAAAAATGTTCCATGTAAAGGGTATCCTGGGATGGGGGGATTTTCTTGAAAACCTTCCTGTCGCATCTCTGGAAGATACTGAACCTAAATACCAAGTTTGGTGTTTATCCGACTGTTCGTTTCTGAGTTATGCTGTTCACACACACACAGACACACACACACACGGACATGTTTCCAAAAATGCTTTTTCTGGATTCAGGGGTTCTCAAAACATGTATTTCCGGTGAAATCTCTGTATCGAATTTTTGGGTGGAATACAATACTTCCCCTACTTACTATACGTAGTAGAGAAAGTAAAAATGAATAACGAATTTGAGAAAAAGTATATAAGTATTGGAAAATTTAAGGGAATAACAAACAATATCTCGAAAATGGTTCACTCAACAAAAAAAAATGTATATGACATAAATTGTGTATTTTATCGCTATCTACATTTTTTGTGTAGTAAAAGTTTGTCTGTCTCTTATGGTTTACCAGTTATGCAAAAGTCGTTCACACTGAAGAATACTTTTGGAGACACTCCCAGAAAATTCGAGATATACATTGCATTTGTCATGAAAATATCTTAAACACATGTTATTTTAATCAAAATCGTTAGAGCCGTTTTTGAGAAAATTAAAATTTTCGAAAAATTTTCCATGTAAAGAGTAACCTGGGGTGGGAGGGTTTTCTTGAAAACCTTCGTGTCGCATCTATGGAAGATACTGAACCTAAATACCAAGTTTGGTGTTTATCCGACTGTTCGTTTCTGAGTTATGCTGTTCACAGACACACACAGACACACACACACAGACAGACACACAGACACACACACGGACATGTTTCCAAAAATGCTTTTTTTTGGATTCAGGGGGTCTCAAAACATTTCCGGTGAAATCTCGGCATCGAATTTTTGGGTGGAATACAATACTTCCCCTACTTACTATACGTAGTAGAGAAAGTAAAAATATGGAGCTCTTTAAAAAGCGCAATTTATCTTAAATACTTTTTTGTGGCAATAGCCATTTCTGATGTATCCGTTATTAATGGTTCGAATTGTTCAATATTCTGCCATTCTTTTAAATATCTGTCGAGCTTTTGCGGTTGTTTCTTTGCATGGAAAGAGTATGGAATTTTAAGACCAGAATATAGCATCCAGTGCTTAGACATTTGACTATCGCTATTCTCTTTGCATTTATAAGGAAATGCAATTTATAACGCAACAATTTCTGCAAGGGTTTGTCTCAATTAAAATGAAGAAGACAAAACAATAAGCTTCTGTAAGATAAGTTATATACTCATTAATAAATGATGCAGGATAGAGAAAATCATGTGAACGGACACATCAGTTTTTTAACTTTCTCAACCATTTACCTATGGTAAATAGAGGAAGTACTGTATTCCACCAAAAATTCGATGCAGAGCTTTTCACCTTAGATAAAGTTTTGAGGTCCCCTGAAAAATATCGAGAAGAATGCTCTGTGTGTGTGTGTGTGTGTGTATTTTTTGGGGGGTGGGTGTGTCTGTGAATATTCTAGTTCAAAAATAAAATCTTGGATAAATATCAAGGTTGCTATTTAAGTTCAGCATCTTCTAGGCTTGCAATAGGACAGTATTTCTGGTTTATTATGAAAACAATCCCCAAAATATACCAGAACTGAAGCAGGAAAATATGCTGTGTCACTGGTCAAACCGAGGAGCAATAATGTGCTAAGTCTTCACAAATTTCATAAGTAACCAGCTACAGAGCAAGTTGTAGTGGACATGTTCCAGATATTATTTTCCATACATAAATCGGAACATATACCCTTTGTCTTAATATCAAAATAAATACAATTTCATGAAAATAAAATGCGTTTTCAGTGGTATTAAATCCAGTGTTTTTATTGGGACACCCATCACAATATTAATGCACGACCATGCCTAAATGTAGTAATTATACGCCCCGTAGCTGCATTTTAATGGGCCTCATTAAAGTGCACCTCTTCATTAAAATGTAGGTTTCCACCAATCAGAAGATTTGCGTTTAACAATCAATACTTTCGTGTCTGCGCACATACCACAACCATGCCAACTGTTTCACTGCGTAAGGTATGGTCAATGCACTTACTGACTCAGATAAGCGTAGAATGTTAAAAATAATTTATAAATATGTTAAACTTAGACATGGTTGAGCGTATGAAACTTAAGTATAATGGTAATTAAGATGCTCGTTTCATAAACACACTCGCATTTTAATTGCTACAATTATACTCTCGTTGCATAATATATTATTACAGAACAGTACAACAATAGTTAATTTGTCCACCTTTGTGGTGTGGTGGCAGAGTGTCTACCTCACACTCAAGAGATCCTTTATGCTGAAAAGTTGAATGTCGGGTAACATTAAGCTCTGTTGATCCCGGGATCATTTGAACATCATTTCAGCCATTTCATTCATTCATAGCTCGGTATGACCTAGCCGGTTAAAGAACGCTTAACTTAAAAAAGTAGTTAATTTATTTCCCTTTAAAATTAAGCTAATACTAATGAGCTTCAGATAGGAAGAGAAAGTACAGAAAAAAGAAAACAGGACGTGTTTAGTCAAAGAGAAGGTACTCTCTGACCAAAGAGGATAATAATATTCATTAAGACCGTAAAATGCTTTTGTTCTTTTGGGTGGTTTGTGGTTTGCCGATGTTTGGTATCTAAGAACAGGCACAATTGGAACTGAAATGTTATTCCAAGTCTCTAAAATGAAGGCATTTGTCCACGTTTCCAAAATTCTCCTGTCAAAATGGGTATGTCCTAAAAAAGCACATACGATAAAGTCTGAACTTCCGTTTTGATCGGTAGACATGCTACCATTTTCACTTTGAGATGGACTCACATGATGTAATCCAAATGCGTAATATATTTTACATTGCAGAAGGTGGAGGAAATCATACCTTATTATGACGCAAAACGTATGTACTGTACAGGATGAAATGAAATTCAGGCATAAATTAAAGCGCTTACAGAGCTTCATTAGAACAATAAAGTTGAAATATATTTTTGTTTACCTCAAGTTTTCGAGAAAAATGTTTCATTGCTAAACATTGGAACGTTGAATTATGTTTGCAAAACTAAAGGCTACAGACAAGGTTCGAGCTATGGTGACCTATCAAATAAGATTCTTCTTCTTCCGGTATTTATTTATTGACGTCCTGAGATAACTAAGATCTCTTTAACGTCTATATATTATTATTATTATTATTATTATTATTATTATTATTATTATTATTATTATTATTATTCTGTTTACCGTCCTCGTATGCAGAACTTAAACACCTGGAATTACAAGCTTTGGATCATACAGAATATTCAGGATGTGTGATCACCCGGATGCCTGGTATAAGAGTGAGGAAGTAGGTGGAATGAAGTGATGGGGGAAAGGAAGGGTAATGATGGAGCAGTTGGTGGAATGAATGGTGGAGTAAACTGGAGAACCAGGAGAAAACCTGCCCAGACGCCGCTTTGTCCACCACAAATCCCACATGCGGTTCCCTTGGATCGAACCCGGGCCGCCTTGGTGAGAGGCGAGCGGTCTAGCACTCGGCCACGGCGCCGCCCTTACAATATTATTATTCAATACATTAAATTTTTCTTCTGTTCAATTGTTCATTGTCTATCGATTTTATTACACTTAAATCATTTTATTTGTATTTAATATCATTAAAACAGTGCTACTCTTTTTCTTTTTTTTCTTATTTACTTTAACACTCTTAGCCTAATCTTAGTGTTTTTCTTTTAATGCAAACATGTCATATTTTCCTTGTTGAAATGTCTTTTGTTTCATTTGTTTCAACAAGTTTATTATAATACTTCTTACATGATGTTTTCACTTTTTAAAGCTTCACTTTAACTTCAATAATACATTACTTTTAGGAATTCACACTTCATTTCTACCTGTGTTATTACTGATAGCAAATTAATACGTATTTTTGGATACTAAAATTTATAACTTTTCCTTGATACAAACAATCTTGTAGTTTTATGAAAGACAATTTCTTTTTCCAAGTTTTACCAAAACATTCTCAGTATTAATTTTCCATATTTTGAACCATTCTTCTTTGTGAAGTATTCCATATTGTAAATTTCGATACCCAAACAAATCTATTCCAAAAATGTTTTTCCTTCCAAATTATGAATTACTTCATCTTAAGCCATTTTGAACTACACCCCTGAAATCTGATTCACTTTCCAGATTTTATCTTACGGACAACCAGTGTGAACAACAATTATTAATACTTATAAACGCATTTCAAAGCTCCTAATACTTTATTTGTATATCTTGTTGAAGAATAAAGATAAAACTAATTGGCTGAGGTTTCTTTTCGAAGGAGGGGTTATGTCCACGAAATATAGGTAATTTTACTGGAATGGGGATTTGACCTCAAAACTAAGGTACAGGTATCAACACTGTAAGCCAGGAGTGGAGAACATTTCTTTAAATACGCAACGCGCACACACTTAGAACCACATAAGATGCAAATGCAAATCAGATCGACCGCTAGCCCGAGAAACGGCAGAGGAAATCCAAGTGTAAGCACGAGTTATCATTTCGCCTACTATACGTGATTGTTTGTAAATGACCTATGATAGATTCCAACACAGCGTTTTAAATGAAAGTGGTACCATTTTTGGACTACAAAATGGCAGAGTTGCTTCATTTTAACTAAATAAACTTACTTGCTCCTTCCCCTCTGGTGTTCGTTTCAAAACTAAAAGTTGCAGATACAAATTTTATTCCGCGTTTTAAGTTCTCTCTCTCTCTCTCTCTCTCTCTCTCTCTCTCTCTTTCTGTGATTGAAGGGCGGAACAAACAGAACATAGGGTCCATGTCAATATTCGGTAAGGCTAGCAGACATATGCAAACAAACGAGATAAACAATATTTATATATAAAAAATCTGATGTGTTGCACTCATATGATTTTCTCTACTCCCGCACAAACTATTTTTACAAACGCTTATTGTCCATCTACTTCATGTTAATCGGATAAGCACTTGCAGAAACTTTCGTACTGCTAATTTTCTTGTAGCTGCAAGGGGAATATGGTAGGCTTTAAGCGATAGTCAAGTCTTTTAAGAGCTGGTTGCTATGTGGAGCATTCCATTCTCTTTGCATGTCCAGGACATAAAAAGAAAAGAATAACAAATTCCCATTTGAGAAAAAGTATAAGTATTGGAAATTCAAACAAATAATAAGAAATATCTCGGAAATAGTTCACTCAACCCCCCCCCAAAGCATATGACATAAATTGTGTGTTTTCTACACAAGATGTGTAGTAAAATTTTGTCTATCTCTTACGGTTTACCCATTATGCAAAAGTCATTCAGAATGAAGAGGACTTTTGGAGACATTCCCAGAAAATTCATGGTATACATTTCATTTGCCATGAAAGTATCTTAAACATATGGTATTTTATTCAAAATCATTAGAGTCATTTTTGAGAGAATCAAAATTTTCGAAAAATGTTCCATGTAAAGGGTAGTTTGGGGTGTGAGGATTTTTTGAAAATCTTCCGTGTTGCATTTTTGAAAGATACTGAACCTAAATACCAAGTTTGGTGTTTATCCGACTTTTCGTTTTTGAGTTATGCCGTTCACAGACACACAGACACACACAGGGACCTTTTTCTAAAAATGATTTTTTTTGGGTTCAGAGGGCCTCAAAACATGTATTTCCGGTGAAATCTCGGTATCGAATTTTTGATTGGAATGCAATACTTCCCCTAGTATGCAATATGTAGCAGAGAAAGTAATAAATATAATCACGAAATAGTGAAAACCAAAATTATATCTGCGTACAAAATAATAGTAAACAAGATCGTAAATGCACATATGGCGTTAGATTTCCCATTCGTTCGCAACATCTCATGTTTGCGTTCTGGTTTTATTAAATATTTTGGGAAACAATCCTAAAAGATGTACAGTTTTAGCAGTCTCTCCATATACACTACCCTTAAATTTCTATCCATTTCAAACAAATTATATCCACGAGTATTCGCTAGTGCGTGTTGTTTCTTTATTCAACATCTGCTCTTGTTCCCTGTTTGTTTAAATAACACCAGCTTAATCGATGTATTATGGTTTCATTAAATACATCAGTGTGCAGTTTGAGTTTTGCAAGTCTGTCTACATATACCATTGCGTTTTCTGATAGGGCAATTTTAAATCTCTGGGATTCCCCAATGTGACTTTTAATGGTAGCTTTTATATTCCATTAATCTATGAAGATATCTTAAAGGGTTGTTCAGGTAAACTTGTCATTTTCGGACGCATGACGATGGACCTTAGATGGTTTAAGGATTCTCAGTTCATGATAATACGTTTAAAATAAAATGGTTACGTCTTTCAGTAGAGTTACACACAATTAAAATCGAATTTAATCCATTTTAATAAGGTATATTAAAGCATTAAAATCAGGTGAACAATCGAAATTCGCTCTTTTGTATGACAAACACGAGTGTAAACTATTACACCACGCAGCAACCGTTTCGGATGGGATTCTAAGCATATTAACAAAGTTTTGGCCATTACTTTGGATTCCATTATGGTTGAGTTCCACTTCTATTGGCAATAAAAATAATACAAATGGCGAATTTCTTTCTACTCGCTTGGAGTAAACAAAGTATTTCAGTGCAGTGTTATTTATCAAAGTTCCAAAGCTTTTAGCTTCGGTTTGGAAATATCTTCTTATAACCTCGATTCGGACTGCCTTTTACTTAGCTACCATTAATTATACCGGTTTCAACCGAATTTGAAACGTGTTGAAAAATTTTATTCCGACTCTTGTGTATAACCTTCATACTTACAAAGTTTAGCGGGTTAATACATATTTACGGAAGGACAGGCGGGTAAAGTAACGCAAATATGTGCTCTGCAGTTACGTAGTTACGTAGGGCATAAACATCTAATGTGCTACATTCACATAACTTTCTCGAACTACTCTGGTTTATTTCTATATAGCTTTTACAAAGTATTCCAATGAAAGTTTATTGGACTTTATTGCATGTCCGTTTATCAAATTAGTTCACCACGGTTTGGTCGTTAGTTCGCGCTTTGTGGCTATGCAGTTTAAAGTTCTGTATATAGAGAACTTTAATTCCGTTTATTCTGAAGATCCGCCAACATTTGAGCGAAAACACCGCGAGATTTACTCGAGGTTAGATTTAATAGAGAGAGAGAGGGAGAGCGAGGGCGAGAGAGAGAGTGTGTGTGCATAAATTCGTGAGAGTGTACGCAAGAAAGGAAACAAATCATTGCTCGTCGAGCGCAAGAATTGGGGCTTTCGCCGACCACAACTTGGCGAATTCTGCAACTGGACTTGAAGTTTCAAGCTTACAAAATGGTGTTAACTCAAGAACTAAAGCCCAAAGACCATAGGTTGCGCCGTGTATTCGCTGACTGGGCTATGGAGCAATTGGAAGCTGACCCGAATTTTTGTCGAAAAATCATCTTCAGCGACGAAGCCCACTTTTGGATGGATGGTTGTGTTAAAAAACAAAATTGCCGCTATTGGAGCAATCACAATCCAATGCAGATTCAAGAACGACCACTGCATCACCAAAAGGTTACTGTATGGTGTGGATTTTGGTATGGTGGAATCATTGGTCCATATTTGTTCCAAGATGAGGATGGAGAAGCTCTATCTGCCAATGGAGAAAGATACCGGGCTCTTATAAGGGACTATTTTTGGCCTAAATTGGATGGTATGGATTTCAGAAACATCTGGTTCCAGCAAGATGGTGCCACATGTCATACTGCTCTCGAAACAATCGATCTTTTGAAGGAGAAGTTCAGAGGTTTCATCATTTCCCGTAGTGGTGATGTTAACTGGCCCCCGAGGTAATGTGATTTAACGCCGTTGGGTTACTTCTTGTGGGGTTATGTTAGATCTCGAGTTTAAATCAACAAACCAGAAACAGTAAATGATCTTATGAATAACATCATGCGTGTTATTCGTGAAGTTGGACCTAATTTACGTTCTTCTGTCATTGAAAATTGGGTCAACCGTATACGCGCCACCCAACGAAGTCGCGGCGGTCACTTAACTGATGTTCTCTTCCACATGTAATGCCATTAAGTTCCAAAATAAAAAAGAGAAATAATGCTCTGTCATTTATAGAACGTGTTTTATTTAAGTTCAAAGATAGAAAACTCTTGTTGAAAGACTCTATATTAAGGGTTTCTGTATTATGTGAAAGTTGTGAACCTTTTATGTTATTAAATAACTACCGGACTAAAGAGAAAGTAATTATCTAATAAGTTATTTGACCATTCCAAACGATGACTTTTCCAACAACAAAGGGTACTTATAGGTACATTTCCTGAACTTGGAATACTTATGGGGGGATGTTAAGAAAGTCAGATGTTCCGCGATGTTTCACATCCTTTTGCGTCAATATTAGAGGATTATCGTCCGTTTTTAGGAATAACCGGGTCTGTACAGACTTATTAAAAAATTCGATATCGAGATTTCACAGAAAATACATATTTTGAGGCTTTCTGAACCCCAAAATCAATTTCAGAAAAACTCCGTGTGTGTATGTCTGTGATCAGCGCAACTCAAAACAAAATGTTGGATGAATACCAAACTTGGTATGTAAGTTCACTCTCTGGATGGGACTCGAGGGTTTTCAGAAAATCCCTGACCACAAACTACGTTTTACACGAACATTTTTTCGAAAGTTTTGATTTTCTCAAATGATTTTGATTAAAATCCCATTTACATTTAAGATATTTACTGTGAAATAATAATAGTAATAATAATAATAATAATAAATATAAATATCTTATATTTTCTAAGGATAACCTGTGAAGTACTCTTCATTCGGAAGGAATTTTATATACTTTCATGTAAGGGCTGAACCATAAGACATAGACCAAAACTTACTATGCAAAACATGCAGATCTTTTTTGAACACTCAATTTATTTTAAATAACTTTTTCTGTGGTATCAGCCATATCCGAGATATCCGTTATTATTGGTTTGAATTTGTCAGTACTTTTGTCATTCTTTTAAAGTGCTGCCATTATGCGGTTGCTTCTCGCGATACCATGGAAAGAGTATGGAATTTCAAGGCTAGCATGACTATCGATTCTGCTTTCTGTATCCCCCTTGTACCTACAACGAAATGGGTGATAAAACTATTTGTGTAGAAATTTATTTCGATTAACATGAAGTAGGTAGAAAAGTAAGCTTTCGGAGGAATAGCTTTTAGTGGCTATATAACAAAATTCTGATGTGTTACATTCACATGACTTTCTCTGCCGCCTATCGCTTATTAGTGGGTATTCAAATTATTCTTACGAAAGTTTATTTTTCTATGTACTTCATTTTAATCGAGATAAAGCTTTCCGGAAATAGCCACATTACACATTTCGTTATAGATACAAAGGGAAAACGATAGCCAAATGTTTAAGAACTGGACGCTGTATGCTGGGCTTAAAATTCCATACTCTTTCCATGGGATCGGAGAAACAACTGCAAATCGGCAGGACTAAAAGAATGCCCAAGTATTGAGCAATTCAAACCATTAATGACGGATATTTCGGAAATGGCTGATGCCGCAAAAAAGTTGTTCGAAATAAATTATGTGTTTTAAAGGGATCTGCATTTTCTGAGTGGTACGTTTTCGTCTATCGCTTGACGTTTACCAGTTATACAAGGCTGTACGAAATTCCTTCCGAAAGAAGAGGGCTTCAAAGGTTATTTCCAGAAAATTCAATATGTACATTTTATTTTTCATACAAATATCTTAATATATGGTATTTTAATTATAATCGTTAGAGCCACCTGTAAGACAATAAAAAACTTCGAAAAATCTCTCACGTGAAGGGTAGTTTGAGATGGAGGATTTTATTGAAAATACTCGCGTCGCATCTTTGGAAGTTGCTGAATCTAAGTACCAAGTTTGGTACTTATTCGACTTTTCGGTTTTTAGTTATCTGTTCATAGACACATACACAGACGAACCTTTTTCTAAAAATTCTTTCTTGGGATTCAGGGGGCCTCAAAACATATATTTTCTATGAAATCTCGACATCGAAAATATCTCATACTTTCTATACGCAGTAAAGAAAGCGAATACGAATTTAACACATCAGAGTTTTTGGACTTGTAATATTATGTCTCTCAGTTAAAGAAATGGTATGGGCGAGTCTGAGGATAACGGGATCGCTGATCAACTGTCTGAAGCAACGTTTCATGATCCCGAGGAACGGCGTCGGCCCTTCGGAACACCGTGCGGCTCCTGACGTCGGTCGCCGTGGAGGAAGACGTCGCGTGAGAGGGAAATGGTCAGTATAGATGACGGACGGCGGCGCTAGGGTCGCCTACACGAGGGGCTAGGCTGTTTTGTTTCATTGCCGTTGTGACAGCCATGCTGTGCGGTGCTGCATACTCAACGTGCATCCGCGTGTGCCACGTGACGACCATGGAGGAGCCTTTCCTGATGAACATCTTCATCTTCTGAAAACGGCAACAGTGAGTGATGATAAGATACATTTTGTATATTCATCCTAGTTATCGTGTCACAATGGTACTAGAGAAAAATGAATCGCCATTCATTGTGTGTAGCCTAGCTTGCGGATTTCTTCTTTAATTCATTCCGTTTGAAGGGCAAAAAATCCGATAACCGATCAGGACCAGCTGCCAGACTAAGGGACTTTCCATAGAATTTACTGACAGTGAAAAACTTAAGACCAGGTAACCTTAGATGCAAAAATCTGATGTGTTGCATTCACATGACTTTCTTTACTCACTCTTCCATAAACTATTTTTACAAAAAGCTTATTCCTCTATATACATCTTGTTTATATGATGCACCTTCATTACTAATTTACACATTTCGTTGTAGATATAAGAAAAATACAGTAAGTTAAAGCGACAGTCACATGCCGGTCGCTATGTAATGGCTTTGAAATTCTTTTCTATTTGCATGAACATGACAAAGAGAGGGGAATAAAGAATACCGATTTGTAGTTGAGAAAAGGTATAAAGCATTGAAAATTCAAACCAGTAGCAAAGAACATCTCGGAGATGGTTAACCCCACAAAAATTTTTTTGGCATAAAATATGTGCTTTAACGAGACCTATAATTTTTGTATATTAAGATTTTGTCCACCCCTTGTGGTTTACCAATTATATAAAAGTCTTTCGGAATGAAGAGTTTACAGTTATTCCCAGAGAATTAAGATATAGAAATATGTTATTTGTCACGCAAATATCTTAATCATGTGTTATTTTAATCAAAATCGTTGTAAACATTTTCGAGAAAAAGAAAAGTACGAAACTTTTGTATTATAAAAGGTAAATTGGGGTGGAAGGATTTATAGAAAATTGCGTCGCGTCTTTGGAAGATGCTGAACTTAAATACCAAGTTTAATATTTAATCAACTTTTCGTTTTTAAGTTATGCTATTCTCTCTCTCTCACACAAATTTTTATAAACATGCTTTCTTCGATTCAGGGGACCTCAATTTCATTAGAATCTCCATATCGAATTTTTAGGTCTAATGAAATACCACTTTTACTCACTAAAGATAAATAGCAGAGGAAGTAATAATTGTCTTTTTAGGGCACAGCTTTCACAAATTCAGCACTTGTATTAAAAAAATAGTTTTTTTAAGTTTAACGTCCTTTAACCTGGTAGTTATATCGGATGATGAATGAATGAAAGAAGTGGGTGTAATGAACCTCAAATGAGCCCGGTGTCCATAGAGTTTAAGAGCTAACTGAAATTCGCTTTCTCAGGATAAGGGAAAAAACCCAAAGAAACTTTATCCGGGACTTACCGAGATTCGAACTTGGGACCTCTTGAATGTGAGGCATACACGCTATATCACACCACAGAGGCGGGTCTAACAGTATATACTGTTTTCGTTATTGGATGCAAGTGTAGGTTAACAAAAGGATTACACATACGACCGGCTGATTCATAGATTACTTATTTAAAGCGGTACATCATCACATCACGCCATGTTCAGTAGTCCACTTTTCAATTCCTGAGATTTTCAGACATTACTTTGCAATTGTTTGTACACTGTTGCGAGTAACAGAAGACAGACGGAGGGGCCTCTAGCAACGGAGCACAACATTAATGTAGGCCACAGTGGACCCTTTTTGCTTCCAAGGTGACCCCTGAGAGGAAGGGATGAAGGGAGATCTGTAGGGCGTTCAGATCCGGACGATGACGTTCGCTAGCAAGGACGGGGTTCCTAACGATTCCATATACAGGCCATCGTGACGCTAGCACTGCCTAATCCAAGTGTTCGCTGGAGGTCTCGTGGCAGTCGAGGCAGCACGGTCACCAAACGCCATGGAGAAATCTTTTCCAAAGCACAAATTTCACCGTCTTGTCGCAACACACAAACCGCCGTCGTATGGTCCTTCAACCCTGAAACAGATAAAAGGAAATGATCGGGACAGGAAATTCGTAATAGAAGGGGAACCATCCCAGCATCCGCCTAAAGATCCGGGGAAAATATGAAAAAACCCATGGTTAGAGTGGCCGACCCGATGGGAACCGAACCCCAAATGCAAGCCTCACACGTTACCGCGGAACCATCTCGCTCGGTGTTCACGCACTGTGATACTCAACATTTCTGTGTACGCTCAGTTTTGAAGAACATATCTGAAATGCTCATTATAAAACATATGATGTGTTATATTCACATTATTTCTCCCTACTAATTATTGTTTATTTTTATATAACTCCTTCAAATTATTCTTAATTTTTTTTTATCTATGTCATGTTAAAACGTATGCAGAAACGTTCCATTGTACTTTTCGTTATAGGCACATGGTTGTTGAAGCGGTAGACAAATCTTTAAAAGGCGCGTCGCTAAATGTTGGCTTTGAAAATCCACTCTCTGCACGACATCACGAAATGTTGACTCATCACTTCAAAGAATATACGAGAAAGTATTGCACAATTCAACCCATTAGTAATAAATATCTCGTTTGATTGCGAAGTGATTAATGCCACAAAATAACTTTATATTTGTGTTTTAAGGAGATGTGCATGTTTCGTGCAATAAGCGTTCGTTATCTCTTATGATTTACCAGTTATACACAATTATACAAAATGCATTTAGAATGCAGAGGACTTCACAACTATTCGTATAAAATTTCTACATTTGATTAGTTAGGCAAATATCGCAAACATATGTTTTAATAAAAATTATTAAGAGCCATTGTGAGAAAATAAAAAATCTGATGTGTTACACTCACATGACTTTTTCTACTCTTGTACAAACTATTTTTACAAACGCTTATTCTCCATATGCTTCATGTTAATCGAGATGTTAATCTTATTGCTAATTTACTTGTAGATGCAAGGGGAATATGGTAGACCTTAAGCGACAGTCAAATCTTTTAAGAGCTGGTTGCTAAGTGCCACACTCCATTCTCTTTGCATGTCCAGTACATAAAAAAATGAATAACGAATTCCCATTTGAGAAAAAGTATAAGTATTGAAAAATTTAAAGGAATAAAAAGCAATATCTCGAAAATGGTTCACTCAAAAAAAAATGTATATGACATAAATTGTGTATTTTAATGCGATCTACATTTTTTGTGTAGTAAAATTTTGTCTATCTCTTATGGTTTACCAGTTATGCAAAAGTCGTTCACAATGAAAAATACTTTAGTTGAAATTCCCAGAAAATTCGAGATATACATTTCATTTGTCATGAAAATATCTTAAACATATGATATTTTAATCAAAATGGTTAGAGCCATTTATGAGAAAATTAAAATTTTCGAAAAATGTTCCATGAAAAGGGTAATCTGGGGTGGGGGGATTTTCTTGAAAACCTTCGTGTCGCAAGTTTGATGTTTATCCGACTATTCGTTTCTGAGTTATGCTGTTCACAGACACACACACAGATACAGATACACACACGGACATGTTTTTTTTTTTTATTCATGGGGTCTCAAAACATATATTTCCGGTGAAATCTCGGCATCGAATTTTTGGGTGGAATACAATACTTCCCTTATTTACTATACGTAGTAGAGAAAGTAAAAATGAATAACGAATTCCCATTTGAGAAAAAGTATTGGAAAATTTAAGGGAATAACAAGTTCACTCAACAAAAAAAATGTATATGACATAAATTGTGCATTTTAACGCGATCTACAGTTTTCGTGTAGTAAAATTTTGTCTGTCTCTTATGGTTTACCAGTTATGCAAAAGTCTTTCACAATGAAGAATACTTTTGGAGACATTCCCAGAAAATTCCAGATATACATTTCATTTGTCATAAAAATATCTTAAACATATGATATTTTAATCAAAATTGTTAGAGCCATTTTTGAGAAAATTAAAATGTTCGAAAAATGTTCCATGTAAAGGGTAATCTGGGGTGGGTGGATTTTCTTGAAAACCTTCGTGTCGCATCTCTGGAAGATACTGAACCTAAATACCAAGTTGGTGTTTATCCGACTGTTCGTTTCTGAGTTATGCTGTTCACAGACACACAGACGGACATTTTCCAAAAATGCTTTTTTTGGATTCAGGGGTCTCAAAACATATATTTCCGGTGAAATCTTGGTATCGAATTTTTGGGTGGAATACAATACTTCCCTACTTACTATACGTAGTAGAGAAAGTAAAAATAACGATAACCTTTCCATGTAAAGGGTGGTTTGGGGAGGAGAAATTTTCTTGGAAATCTTCATGTGGCATCCTTGCAAGATGTTGAAGTTAAATACCAAGTTTGGTATTTATTTCACATTTCATTTTTGAGTTATGGTGTTCTGTCTCTCTCACTCTCTCTGTCTGTCAGTCACTTTCTCACTCTCTCTCACGCACACACGGATCTTTTTCTAAAAGTTCCTTTTTTTGTGGATTCAGGGAACCTCAAAATAAGTGTTTCCGATGGAATCTCGATATGGAATTTTTGGGTGGAATACAATACTTCCCCTTCCGCTATTGTAAGCACAAATGTTTTTTCTCCATATGTATGTATGTATATATGAGGCACTTCGTGGTATATATTTTATATCCACACCACTAACTGTCGTATACAGCTGATTAGAAGTTTTATTGCGTAGTGTATATATACATTTGAAACTTCTCCAAGAGGTGCATTATTGTGTGTACAAATTTAACTCGGAAAGTATTTTGAAATACATTTAGAAACCTATTTTTACATAACTATAATAGATTTGAACATTTAATTGTAGTAGAAAGCTAATATAACTAGTAATATAGTATTGCAATGATGACGTAAAGGGGCATACTTAAGGGTGAACCTACCCTCGCCCCCCAAAAAATTTCTTTGTTCCCGTTACAACAGCAGTGAAAATAATCCGAATAAGAGAAAGAAATCGCAGACATTTTAGCTAAAATCAGCCCCAGAGGGAAGCTAAAATGAGCCCCAGTTTCAGAAAGGGAAGCTGTATTTTTCAAAGGGAATTTTTCTTAAGACAATCTGACAACACTGAAAGCTTCAAAGGTACGACCTCTTTGGTTGTCTATGCTCTCATAATATTGACCATTTTACCAGTTTCGACTGCTTCTATAGAAAGAACTTTTTCCACATTGGGATAACGTAGAAAAGATTTTTTTTTTTGGAATTTTACTTTTATTGATTCTTTTTGTTAAGTAAACTTCTTTATTGATTTACCTATTTATAAATTATGTTTATGCTATGCTAAGATATATTATGCATACTTTATATATACAGTATGCTAGCTGTTGCAGCACAAAACAGTAGGCATGTTGGGCGAGGCATCAATATTTTTGGAACGCATTATTGCTACGCATGTGTTAACAGTACGATCGGGCAAGGCCATTCTTCCCCAGGTTGCATCTGATGAAACTGATGATGCAGAAGACGAAGAAGAAGGCCTTTATAGTGAAACTGTTCCCAGCGTGCATGAGGCAATTCAAACTGGATATTACACAACGATATCATCGCAACACCTAAACGATGTTATTTCTGTGATTAATGTATATGATGGACTGGTATGTGACTTTGTGAAAAAAATTCTGATGTAATACATTCATTGATTTTTTCTACTCTCTGTCATTTATTAGTGGGTATACTAACTATTTTTACTAAAGCTTGTTTTTCTATCTACTACATTTTAATCCAAACAAACCTTTTCAGAAATAGTTTAACTGCACATTTCGTTACAGATTCAAAGGGAACAACGATAGTCAAATGTTTAAGAACTGAACGCTATATGGTGGCCTTAAAATTCCATACTGTTTCCATGCAATCGCGGGAAACAACTGAATGCTGAAAGGGCTTAAGAATGACAAAGTAATGTACAATTCGAACCTTTAATAACGGATATCTCAGAAATGGCTTATGCCACAAAAAACGTTTTGAAGTAAATTATGTATTTTAAAGAGATCTACATTTTTTGAGCAGTACGTTTTCGTCTATCGCTTAACGTTTAGCAGTTGTGCAAGATCATACAAAATTTCTTCCAACTGAAGTGAACTTCACGGGCTGTAAATTCAAGATATACATTTTAGTTGTCATGTAAGTAACTTTAATATGTTGTATTTTAATCCAAATCATTAGAGCCATTTTTTTTGAAAATAAACAATTTCGAAAAATGTTACATGTAAATAGTAGTTTGGGGTGGCGGGATTTTCTTGAAAATCTTGTGTCGCATCTTTAGAAGGTACTGAACCTAAATACCAAGTTTGGTATTTAATCGTATTTTCGTTTTTGAGCTATGCTTTCACAGACACACACACGGAATTTTTTCTAAACATGAATTTTTTTATTCAGGGGCCTCAAAGCATGTATTTACGGTGAAATCTCGGTATCAAATTTATGGGTGGAATACAATACTTCCGTACTTACTACACACAGCAGAGAAAGTAATAAAAGAAGCAAAGAAAAATTGACAATTTTTTTAAACCATCGCAAAGCACCAATGCTCTGAATTATTTTTTTTTAGTTTGAAATATGAATAGCAGTTTGTAATGCGAATAGTGTATTATGCTTATTATTTGTGTGTTTGTTTCATTTATTTATTTCTTATATTAAATAATGCATAATTAGTTTGAGTAATAGCCTAAGAAAACAGTTTCAGTTCCATAAGAAAATTAAGTTTTTTCTCATTTCTACATTATTTTAGCCTCTCCTTTTCAAAATGTATAACCGAGGTTATACTGTAATTATATAGACACGCCAAACAGAAAGTGAAGATTTCTGACTCAGAACCCAGAGAATGTACTTATTTGGAAAAACATCTGATGTGATACATTCACATGACTTTCTCTGCCCTCTATCTTTATTAGTGTGTATACGATACAAACTATTCTTACTAAAGCTTATTACGTTCTCTACTACGTATAGTAAGTAAGGGAAATATTGCATTCCAACCAAAAATACGATACCGAGATTTTACCGGAAATACATGTTTTGAGGCGCCCTGAATCCAAATAAAGCATTTTTGAAAACATGTCTTTGGTGCGTCTATGTGTATGTCTGCGTAACTCAAATACGAAAAGTCGAATAAATACCAAACTTGATATTCGATTTAAGTATCTTTCAAGGATGCCACACAAAGATTTTCAAGAAAACCCCCACCCTAAACTACGCTTTGCATGGAACATTTTTCGAATTTTTTGATATTCTAAAAATGGCTCTAACGATTTTGATTAAAATGCAATATATTAAAGATATTTACATGACAATAAAATGTATATCTTGCATTTTCGGGAATAGCCTGTGAAGTCCACTTCAACTGGAAGAAATTTCGTATAATCTTATACAACTGCTAAACGTCAAGCGAGAGACGAAAACGTACTGCACAAAAATATACATCTCTTTAAAACAAGTTTTTTGTGGTATACATCATTTCTGAGATATCCGTTATTAAAGGTTGGAACTGTTCACTGCTGGGTCATTCTTTAAAGTCCTTTCAGCATTCAGTTATTCCTCACGATTGCGTGGAAACAGTATGGAATTTTAAGGTCATCATATAGCGTCTGGTTCTTAAACATTTGACTATTGCTGTTCCCTTTATATCTACAACGAAATGTGCAATGTAGCTATTTGTCAAAGGTTTTTGGATTAAGATGTAGTAAATAGAAAAATAAGCTTTAGTAAAAATAGTTCGTATACCTACTAATAAATGATAGAGGGTAGAGAAAGTCTATGCGAATGTATCACATCAGAATTTTTTATGATGCTCCAAAGCTCAGAATTGAAGCTAAAATACAATTCTGTTTCTCTACGAAATTTTTGAAACAACTATTTGTATGACGGCTATACTATTAAACAATATTTGACAGAAGTTTAAAATCATTTGCTTTTGTTCTTCTTGCATTTATTGAAATATTTAGCATGCACCTGATGCATAAAGACTTCTAATGGTTGACAGTGATTGATTATTTGTTCACTTTCATTATGATGTAACACTACAGTAGGTTCAAGGTTCCACACTAACGGCAATTATTATAAAGCAATTCTCATAAAACAAAACCCGCATCTGTTACCTAGTTCAGTAAAACAGAGTAATTGGTCTCATGCCGTCAAAGGCAGATTCCAAATCAGTTTCACCCTCTCGCTAATGCAATCAACAATCTCATTATGCTCATTCGGCCGCGCCGATATATTGAATGCTTTCTGCGCGATTTGAGGCTGCACCCTTATATTAAATTGCTTTCTTTAATTTGCCAACAAGCCTACTAGCTCTGTGAATGTTGATACGGCTCCTATTGGCTTTCTGTGGTAAAAACAGGACTTGCACAATGCAACGTATTGAAGAGTATTGTGGTTAATATAAGTCGCACTGTTATATCTTCTTCCATACTAATTAGCTGAATGATATTTTTTGCAGACATCCTTGACTATACAGGCTCAAGTGAAATATATTGTATTTGTAGCGTCAAAAGTCTTTTCTACTTATCATTGATTTTCATGGATATTTTATAGATTATTAATTACAAAGGCCTATTTTTTCTGTCGACTTTTGTTAAACTGCCAATTATTCACTAGAAATGGCATCAGTTGGATAATCAAATGTTTTACAACCTTTACATGGAACATTTTTCGAAATTTTTGATTTTCTAAAAATGGCTGTAGTGAGTTTTGATTAAAGATATTTATATAGCAAATAAAATCTATATTTTGAACTTTCTGGAAATAGCCTGTGAAGTCGTCTTTACTCGGAAGGAATTCTATACAATCTTGTACAACTGTAAACGTTAAGCGATAAACGAAAATGCACTGCACCAAAAGTGTAGATGTTTTTAAAAAACATAATTTATTTCAAATAACGTTTTTGTAACACCAACCATTTCCGAGACATCCACTATTACTGGTTCCATTTGTTCAATACTTTGTCATTCTTAAGCCCCATAGATTTTCAGTTGTTTCTCGTGATTGCATGGAAACAGTATGGAATTTAAAGGCCAGCGTATAGTGTCCAGTTCTTAAACATTTGGCTATTGCTCTTCTCTTGTATCCTAAGAAATGTGTAATGTAGCTATTTCTGCACGTGTTTATCTGGATTAAAATGAAGTAGATAGAAAAATAAACTTCCGTAAGAATAATTTATATACCCACAAATAAACGATAGAAGGTAGGGAAAATGTAAATGTAACACAGCAGATTTTTCAGTAAACAATTTTTATTGACATAATACATAATTTAATAATTAGAGCATAATACTTAAGTGTTGCATGTCTTAAGTCATGCGTCCTCTCATTCTCAGTGTGTGCGCTTCCGAACTTGTTTTAGTACTGCTCGTGTTGTCTCGGATTGGCTAATCCGATTTTAAGTTTGCGATAACTGGTCAGACATTCTGACCGTTTGAAACTGCGTATGTGGTCATCAGAATCGTAAAATTAACCCCCAGCGTACTAATCGCGGAATTGCCGATGTTGAACACAGTCATATTGGACTTAATGTAAATAATTTATTTTTCATTTTACCTTCTCTACCACTTACTAACGGTTGATAGAGGAAGCATTGTATTCCATCCAAGATTCCATATTGATATTTAATAGAAAATGCACACTTTGGGGTCCCTGAAACCCAAAATACCTGCATTTGTAGAGAAAGTTGAGTGCGTGTATTGATACCATAACCCCAAACTACTCTTTATATCGAAAAAATAATTAATTTTGTTGTTGTCTAACAAACGACTCCTAACAGTTTTGATTAAAATGTCGTTTGAGGTATTTACATAAAACATGTACATCCTGTGAATAGCCTGTGAAGTTCTCTTCATTCTTATTGAATTCTATATAATTTATATAACAGAAAAACTATAAGGAATACAGAATTTTACTAATTAAAAGTTGCAATTTGTACTAAATAATTACTTTTGTAACTTTAATCATTTCCGAGATATTTCCTATTGTTTGTTTCACTTTTCCAATAGTTTAAACAACACTTTTTTATACATAGTATGTCCTTTCTTTTGTTTCTCGTGAGGTCGTGCATAGAGTATCAATATCATTGCCGGCATATAGCGATTTAGGGTCCATTCACAATGAAACTTCGTCATAAGCATAACGTAAACATAGAAACGTGTTTCATGTTATCTCACTGTATGCATTCACATTGGCTACGACATAAACATGGCCATACACTTACAGGTAAACACAGACGTTTGTAAGCTTCAAGCTTTCATGTTTATGTCCACTAACTTATATGAAACTACCCAATCAGAGCGATTCTCCATACACCTTATCACGTGATCATTGCCATCTCACATTAGATTTTCCGTCGCTATATGTTGACTCGCTGTCTTTCTGTGTAAGTTCGCGTGCCAAGAATCACTGGTATATCTATAAAAACCGTAGCAAAACAAATTGTTACGGTAGGTGTTGCTTTGTTCTACGTTCAACATCCTTTAACCGGTCTCATTCATTTTGATAAATTACATAACCTCTTTTGCAGTGTATACTGTCGGTTGTCGCCTCACAGGACGCCATATTAGTTCAGGTGTTTCACGGTCTCTTGCGATTGGCTGCTGTTTACGTTTTCGTTTGTCGGTTTTAATGACAGCATACTGCGTTAAGTTTAAGCTTAAGTTTTAAGTAGTTGTATTACTGCTTAATTTTCAGTAGAATGGCCGCTAACTTTTCAAACATTGACTGTCGCCTCCTAAATGCTCCCGTATGTACATCAATATATGTATTAATAACATTTAGACCAAAATGTATCAAGTTCAACAAGTAGATAGAAAAAAAAACATATTTTTGTGTATGATTTGTGGAATAGCTATGGAAGTAATTGATATTAGTTAGAGAAAGCCATGTGGTTGTAACATATAAGGGTTATTTTTTCAATGCGTGCATTTACTCCGCCTTATCATATAAGGTGCAACGTGGAAAAGAATGACCGTATTGTTAACATGTGCCCAGCAATAAATGCGCTTAGAAAATGTTGATGCCTCACCTAACATGCCTACTGTTTTGTGTTGCGACAGCAAGGATACAGTATACAGAAACAATGTATAATTATATCTTAATATAGCATAAACATAACATATAAATAAGTAAATGAATAAATTTCGTGCAAAGTTCGGTGTCCAAAATGTTTATCTATAAACCTGCCAAAAACGTAGAAGTGATGTTCAACTTTACAATAATTTAACTATTCTATAAGCAGCTTCTTGGTAAGATACGAGCAGTAACGAACGGAAGTGCATATACTTGCCGACTCGTGCTCTACATAAGTGGGTGTGCTTCAAGCGGAATTTCGCATAATAATTGATAGTAGAGTATTGTTTGTGGAACAAGCAGAGAACATGAGTCACACTAGGTGTGCAGATGGTAACGTCAGATAACACTTCCGTTGCACCGTTCATTAATAACATGCAGCTGGCATTGGTAATGTTACTGTGGTTCGCCTGAAACTACCTGCCTAAATACACAACTCAGCTGCTTAGGCGTTTTAATGAATCTGATTTTCAAGAAAGAAAACAAAGCTACTAGTCAGGAATCACGG
Organism: Deroplatys truncata; assembly: GCA_030765065.1. Lineage (NCBI taxonomy): Eukaryota > Metazoa > Arthropoda > Insecta > Mantodea > Mantidae > Deroplatys > Deroplatys truncata. The sequence goes on from CM060984.1 coordinate 102,555,886, forward strand.
GTGTACAAGGCAAAATGATAACGTATAGGACTAGGACTTTTATAACCTAATACGCAAAATAAAATATGCTGCTGTGACCTAAACTTTACAAAATATGCAAAATAACATACAAATTAGGGCACCGGGGTAGCGCAGTGTTTAAGTTTCCGGCTCTGATACTGAGGGTCTGGGTTTCGATTCCGGCTCTGGAGTGGGGACTTATTTAGCCCTATCCACGCCTTCATCTCTAACTTGTCCATGTGAAGTATCCCGAAGATCCAACTGGTTCGGAGTCCACAGTGAAAGCTGTAGGTCTTCTCATTCCACCACCATCCTCATCATCACCCTACCAACGGAGGCAACGGATTCCCCCGTTGGGTGCCTACACCTCAGAAATGGGTCCAGTTATCACTTGCTGGAATTAGGTAACCCCGAAGGTCATAGGCCGTATGACAACAATATTATGGGGAGGTAACATTTAAATTGTAAAATAAATTAGTAAACGAGTTTATGCCAATTAACCATTTATTCAAGAATAAATTTGACTTGAGAAGCAAGCTGAACTGTGGAATTTGATGTAGTATGCCATTATTTTATTAAAATTATTAGTACATAGTAACGTACGCTGTGATTTGTTATATTCTTCTTTTTACTTCAATTTATAAGCCCTGAGTTATAATATACAATGAATACCTTGTGCAAATTTTCAAATAAAAATTTTCAATTGTCATCGAAGAAAGCCTTGTACTTCGAGAAATTTTTTTCTATTTCAGCTGACATAAGAAGAGCATATTTAAATTGGAAAATATCATTTGAATCTAATTCTAAATGATTAAAAGAAAGCTTTTCACCCAATAAAAATCTGATGTGTTACACTTTCTCTACTCTTGTACAAACTAGTTTTACAAACGCTTATTCGCCATATGCTTCATGTTAATCGAGATGTTAATCTTATTGCTAATTTTCTTGTAGGTACAAGGGGAATATGGTAGGCTTTAAGCGATACTCAAATGTTTTAAGAGCTGGTTGCTATGTGGCGCATTCCATTCTCTTTGCATGTCCAGTACATAAAAACAATGAATAACGAATTCCCATTTGAGAAAAAGTATAAGTATTGGAAAATTTAAGGGAATAACAAGCAATACCTCGAAAATGGTTCACTCAACCAAAAAAAATGCATATGACATAAATTGTGTATTTTAACGCGATCTACATTTATTGTGCAGTAACATTTTTGTCTACCTCTTATGGTTTACCAGTTATGCAAAAGTCGTTCACAATGAAGAATACTTTTGGAGACATTCCCAGAAAATTCCAGATATACATTTTATTTGTCATGAAAATATCTTAAACATATGATATTTTAATCAAAATCGTGAGAGCCATTTTTCAGAAAATTAAAAATTTTGAAAAATGTGCCATGTAAAGGGTAATCTAGGGTGGAGGGATTTTCTTGAAAACCTTCGTGTCGCATCTATGGAAGATACTGAACCTAAATACCAAGTTTGGTGTTTATCCGACTGTTCGTTTCTGAGTTATGCTGTTCACAGACACACACACGGACGTTTCCAAAAATGCATTTTTTGGATTCAGGGGGTGTCAAAACATATATTTCCGGTGAAGTCTTGGTATCGAATTTTTGGGTGGAATACAATACTTCCCCTAGTTACTATACGTAGTAGAGAAAGTAAAAATCATTGAAATGGAACACAGAATTAAAGCTATATCAAATCAAGGATAAGGGGTGGAGAAAGTCAGGTGAATGTAAGACATAATTTATATTTATTTAGCTAGGTTTACATTCGGAGGCCTTTGTTGTCGAGATGCGTTAAAACAGAATCTCAGTATTGTAATATTTACGTGCTACAGATCATCTATTTGAATAATGATGTAAGCCAGAATGAAATTTGGTGACTTAATGCCTGTGGTTTTACGCCTCTCATACTTTCTAAAGGTGTCCAGGGCCATTATTATGCTGCCTCTCTCTCTTTTAATACACATAAAATCAAGGTGTACCTATTTTCTGTAGATTTAATACACGTTTTGCATCTTTGATGATCATTGCGTGAATATATGTAAATCGATGTCGAGATTTCACTGGAAATATATGTTTCGAGGACTCCTGAACCCCCCAAACAGCATTTTAGGAAAAGATCTGGTGTGTGTGTGTAACTGTGAACATCATAACTTAAAATGAAAAGTCGGAAAAAATACCAAACTTGCTATTTGAATTCATGATCTTCCAAAGATGCGACAGGAACATTTTCATAAAATCTCCCTCCCCAAACTACTCTTTACGTGGAAAAAATTTCAATATTTTTGACTTTCGAAAAAATGGCTCTAATTATTTTCAATAAAATACGATATACTTAAAATACTTACATGACAAAATGTATATCTTGAATTTTCTGGGAATAGCCTATAACGAGAACACTTTAGGGATACTTCAACTATATTTCATAGTTGGTGTCTACCAAGTAAGGCAAACTTAAATAAATGCAAGTTATTGTAATTACTGATCCAAGAGAGGGGCTGCAATTGTATACGTTCTAAATATTTTGCTTGTTTTGTAGTAGTTGTACATAATTTAAGTTTATAAACACAAATGTTCTTACAAGTTATACAGAGTGATTTATGAAGAACTGACACGTTTATTTTCTTTAATTGTTTCAAAACGAGTTATGCTAGCGACAACTTATTATACCTAAAATGCAGAAGAATTTTGGGAGATTATTTACCTTTATAGCAAATGTTGAAAATGTCCTCCATCCTGCATAATGCACAACTCAACACGTCGTTCCATGTTATTGGCCGCTCGTTGGAGGACTCTGTTGTCATTAGCTTGAATCTCCTGTGTAATGTTGTGCTTCAGATCCTCCAATGTCTGGGGACGTGTGGCATAAATCCTGTCTTTTAAGTAACCCCATAGAAAGAGGTCCGGCGATGTCAAATCCGGAGATCTCGGTGGCCACAGGTTCTTGGAAATTATGCGGTCGTCAAAGAAACTTGCAATTAGTGCCATGGATTCATTTGATGTATGGCATGTAGCGCCGTCCTATTGAAAATATCCTTGACTCAACTTTACATCATCTAGTTGCTCAGCAAACTCCATGAAAATCCGTCGGTACTCTGCAGTGTTCACATTGTTTAAAAAAAATTGGTCCCACTATTCTCTGTGCGGATATTACGCACCAAACTCCGATTTTAATCGGGTGCATAGGTGCTTCATGAATAACATGTGGATTTTCGCTGGCCCAATAGCGTGAGTTATGAATTAACATAGCCAGATAAATGGAATCATGCTTCATCTGTGAACCATGCGGTGGACAATATGGCAGGATTTTGCACAATAAACGCCTGAAACCAACGACAATAATGCAGTTGTCTATCCTTATCAGGTTCCTGTAACTGATGGACAACCGTGATACTATACGGCTTTAGGTCTGCACTTTTCACAGCTCTCTGACACATTGAGTAACTGTATCCTGTCTCCTGCGACAAACGTCTTAATGATGTTTAGCGCGACTGATCCAGTCGTGCTCTTACGTCAACAACAACCGTGGGAAGCTAGATGAACGAGTTTTGCCTTTTTCACTCGCCAGAAATCCAGTTGTTTTCAATTTGTTTACTACTCCCAGTATTGTGTTTCTTTGGGGAGGATTGCGAACACCAATTCTCTCTGATGTGCCCTTTGAATAGTCGTAATTGAATTCGTAATCCAGCATTGCTTTACAAGGAAGAGTCGTTCATTTAATGTGCACTCCATTTTCACGTTGACTGCAACAAAATCTCAAAAACAGTTGCCGACAATAAAACTAACAATTACGAATAAAACATGAACATCTGCGCATCTAGTGACAGGTAATCGAAACTCCAGAACATTCTGCTTAATTTGGTGCTAAAATTGGGGCATTGAGTGAATTTCGGACAGAATAATTAAAGAAATGTGTCAGTTCATCATAAATCACCCTGTAGTATTTACAACATTGGAATAGAATGAGCATTTAATTAGTTATACAGATTTTTAATTATCATGTTGCGTTATCGGATTGATTTATATTTTCCTCTACCACGTACCTTGTAAGTAGAAAAGGTATTATACTGCACCCAAAAATTTGATACCGAGATTTCACCGGAAATACATGCTTTGAGGCCCCTGAATCCAAAACAAAAAACATTTTTAGGAAAGGATCCGTATTGTGTGTCTGTAAATAGCAAAATTCAAATAACGAAAAGTCGGATAAATACCATACTGGGTATTTAGGTTCAAAGAAAATACCGCACCCCAAACTACCATTTACATCAGTGGTCGGCAACTGCTGCTTTTGTGACGCAAGAGGCAGTTCCAAGCAAAGAGCAGCACAGAGCGAGCGTAGAGACACATCACCATAAATACGAACAAGTGGTTAAGGTGAGTCTGTCAGTTTTTATTGAAGTTCGTGTATTAATCATGGCGGAGATACAAGAACACAGTAGTGAAAGACTATCAACTCCCACATTTTCCAAAGTTGTCTAAAGTATGTCGCCCAATTACCGATATGAATAATTATGTACAAATTGTGGAGGAACTAAGTCAAGAATTTGATACGGATTTCAAGATATTGTAAATATCTCCATCTATCATCTACATATTCGCAACAAAATTTTCAGTGGATATTGACAGAGTGTCATCGTTGCAATTAGAAATAATTGTCTTACAAAACAGATATTGACTGAAGGACTATTTTAAAACAAAAAGGATTTGTATTCCTTCTATAGAAATTTCTCCCATACAAAGTTTCCTCGGGCGCACAAGTTTCTTGCCAGGATGCTGAGTATACTCAGATCTACTTACCTATATGAACAGTTCTTTTCTTGTATGAAGATCATTAACCACAATATAGAAAGCAACTTTCTGATCTGTACTTTAAAAACGTTCTTCGTCAGCCTATGTGTTAGCCAGACTATGGCTCCAAGTACTACAAAACTATAAAGGAAAGTGTCGAGCTTGGGCAGGGCAGTGATACAAAGTAATTGTTTGTTTCACGTTTCTGCATGCTGTGCATAATGCAAAATAAAATGCATAAAACTGTATTGCGTAAAAGAATTTGTGTGTGTGTGTGTGTGTGTGTGTGTGAGAGAGAGAGAGAGAGAGAGAGAGAGAGAGAGAGAGAGAGAGTGGCAACCTATTTTTAACGTTCCAAAACGAAAAATGTGGCACTACTGCTTAAAGTGTTTGAGGAAGTTTCACAGCCACATTTATGTAATCGAATGCCTCTGCAGTTATGTATTTCGTGGTTCTATTAGTACATTAAAATAAAACATTGGTTACATTGTTTTACTGTGGGTATTTTTATATACAAATGTATTGTTATTCCCACTGTGATTGATTGAAATTTGTAGTTAGTTGCAAATAACGTGTACTGCCAGAAGAAAAATGCATAGTCGGTTAAAGCTCGACGCCACCGGGCCGCCACTGTTCAACTGAAGGTTTTCAGGCCTCCCTTCTATTCTGTGCTGACTACACACATATCACCGTGCAGTGAGCACTTTCTCTCGCGAGATGACGTCACAGAGCAAGGTATTTGCCTGCCAGTGCTTTACATGGAACATTTAAAATAATTTTTATTTTCTAAAAAATGGCTCTAACAATTTTTATTAAAAACCATATATTAGAGATATTTATACGACAAATAAAATGTATATCATGAATTTTCTGGTAATAGCTCGTGAAGTCTTCTTCATTCGGAAGGAATTTTTAATAATTTTATATAACTGGTAAATGTTAAGCAATAGACCTAAGCGTACTACACATAAAATGTATATCTCCTTTAAAAACACAATTTATTTCAAATAACTTTTCGTGGCATCAACCATTTCCCTGATATCCATTATTAATGATTCGAATTGTTCAATACTTAGGCATTCTTTTCAAGTCCTGTCGATTTACAGTTGTTTTTCGCGATGTCATGGAAAGAGTATGGAATTTTAAGGCCAACATAGAGCATCCAGTTTTAAAACATTTAACTATCGCTATTCCCTTATGTATCTGTGACAAAATGTGTGGTGCAGCTATTTCCGGAAAAGTTTATCTCGATTAAAATGAATAAAATGGGAAAACGTTCGTAAAAATAATTTATATACCCACTAATAAGAAAACAGAGAGCAGAGAAAGCCATGTGAATGTAACGCATCAGATTTTTGTAAAATGTATTCCACATTTTGTATTTCTATGCCTTTCATTCCCTTTGAAGGCTAATAAGTAAAACATCTGTTTTTTTGTGTCTTTCGCGTGTAATTTTTAACATTTCTTTAAGAAACCTCTCCCTCGCTCTTTATAGGTAACTGGTAATAAGCAAACGAAAATTATCTATAAACACTGAAGAGTCGTGGTAGAAACCAAGAATCAACAGAAGTTTTCGAAAAAGAAGCTAAAGGTTTAGAGAAGTTATGTAACTTCTTTTTTGATTTAGCTTTTTTGGATTTTAAAGTTTTCGTGGCACCATAGTAAATATTAAGACAGAGATTCAAGAATAGAAGGTAAAGTTTAGACATTATTTTTAACAATCCCTAGAAAAAAGTTTAGCACTGGTTTTATTCCATCATTAGAGAAATGCTCGCAAGTTATGACTTCTATCAATAACTATAAATTTTCTTGGAGTTCTTGAGGCATTAGATATATCACAATTACAAGAGGGGAACCAAACATTGTAACTTCCAGAACTAATATGATCTGGCTTGCTGATATGGTAAACAGTCGGTCCGCCAACGACGGATATATATTTGCTAATGCATCTTTTAAATGGAAAGAATGTTGTTCTCCAGCGACTCTGACGCTGTTATTAACTATGCGTTGTCAATTCATTACCTTCGCACTATTTTCATATTTCCCTCACTGGCACACTGTCTAATGCAAAGTAATGTAAATACCTCGCGAGACACACCTGCTTTAACTACACTACACACTTATCAATAAGTTGTTGAGAATTTTTGAAATCGAGTTGAGTTTTCTCTTCCTTGTTTTTGCATCGTTTAAAAAATGTGTATACAATAAACGTAATATTTCGAGTCTGTCTTCCTAATATCTGCCTCTTTGACTAGTCACTAAATTCACCGCTTAAGGCTATTACACTAACTCACGCCTCTTCTATTGCTACTTAATGCAACAATTAATTGCGGATATGAAGTATTTGAACTCTGAAGGGGATTATCTCATTCCATTAAGCGATTACTGGACCCATTTCTGAGGTGGAGACACCTAGGGGGCGGAATCCGTTGCCTCCGATGGTAGGGTGATATATGGATGACGGTGGAACGAAAGGACATAGAGCTTTTACCATGGACTCCGAACCACGCTGGGTCTTGGGAATATTTCATATGAACAAAGGCGTGTAGAGGGCCACTTAAAATCGCCACATCAGAGCCGGGAATCGAATCTCGGACCCTCAGTACGAGAACCGGAAACGAAACTACTACGCCACCCCGGTGCTCTTCTTAGTATATTATTACACTAAAGTAAAAGAAAATATTCATAATAGTTCAATATTTTCTCATATAACTTCTCTTTAGAGTTTTTATACATCCTGTTGGGCCCTTAAGCTTTAATGGTAAGATACATAAACATATCCGACGTATTTTACCGGTAATATTAAATAGCGTTAGTTATACCAGGTTGCCACGAAAGCATATTATATCAAAACGTAAATTTTTTCGGTATTCAATCTCTGGTGTTAAAAGCCTTTAAAAAGCTCTAAACTCGAAACGATAACTCTCCAAATTCTGATTTGCACCTCCGCATCAAGGTGACAAAACACTTTTGTAGCCCCTGATGTTGTACCTGTTAATAGTTACAGTCTTGTATAATTTAATAGGCGATTGGTTTTTATGTTGATAGCTGCAGCAATCGTAGAAATGGGTAAACATGCATTCTACCCCGCTCGTCCCGTTACTTGCAGCTTGGTTGATCTTGTTTGTCGTACTCGCTCATGCATCCATCCGTTTGTATTATAGGTATTTATTCACTGCTTTACAATGCAGTAGCTGCACAGAATTGTGGATAAGAAATCATCCCCAGTTGCAACTTGATATGTATTGTTAATGAAAAGCATTATAAAGTATACTTTATTAAATTATTTCACTCATAATTAGTACAAAATATCAATGAAGCCACTGGTGGCCGAGTTTATAACTCCGATATATACTTTGTGGTGGGTCGGGAATGATGCCGCTCAGGTTATTCTAATTTCAGCGTAGGTACTCACCTATCCTTCTGATGGTCTCTGGTTCGAAGTCCGCCGGCTGCTCTCTCGTGCTGGGAAATGCTGCAAATTAAACCCTCCCTCTCGACTTTATTTCAGGAATGAGTGAAGACAATGATATAATCATGTGTTCGGTTATTAGCTGAACTTTATTCCAAACATAAAAAGTAAAAGCTGCTAGCAAACTTATTTATCTTATTTACATGACTCTTTTTGTCCAGTCTTAACTTTTTTTCCCGATACCCGCTATTTGTAGTAATTTATGGGAGCTAACTCAATGTCGTCACACGATATCTTCCCCTCCCTTCACACAACCTTCAGCATCTCGCTGCTTAAGAATCTGAGCCACAATGTGGGCTGCTTGGACAAAATTCCTCCCTTTATATGAAAATGTCCTGACGCGCACCTTCGCGCCGATAATTGCAACAGCTGTTTTGATTGGTGCTTTATATAGCGTTGTATGAGAGTTCAATCGCTCGTATTTCTGCCGTCATGCTTCTGGTGTCATATTTGGGAATTCCATTATTTCTGTCTCTTTCTTCAGTCGGTTCTCTCTCTCATACATACTGTCACTTTTCCAACTCCCTGTGCTGCTACTGGCGTCTTGGGGATTTCACACTATCTCGGTCTCTTTCTTTCGTCGGAATTCTCTCTCTAATAAAAGCTATTACTTTTACCAACTCCCTGTGCTGCTAATTGTTTTAACGTGCTAGCTGCTTTCCCTATCCAACGTATCCTTTACGTTGTTCCATACATAAGGTTATAACATTTTAATTTGCATGTTATATACAATATTATTTACAATATTTATGGTATTTACAACTGTTGTATTTCTTACTTATTTCTCTTTTTAGTTTCTCTACCACCTACATAGCAGGCAGAGAAGGTATTACATTCCACTCAAAAATTCGACGAAATTTCACTGGAAGTACATGTTTTGAGGCTCCCTGAATAAAAAAGTGTATTTAGAAAAAGGTCTGTGTTTTGTCCTTTGTGTGTGTCTGTGAACAGCATAATTCGAAAACGAAGTCGGATAAATACCACACCTGATACTTAGGTTCACTACGTTTCATAGACGAGGCACGAAGATTTTTAAGAAAATCTCCCACCCCAACTACCCGATTTTGATTAAAATATCATATATTAAAGATATTTACATGAAAAATGAAATGCATATCTTGAATTTTCTGGGAATAGCCTGTGAAGTCCCCTTCATTCGGAAGGATTTTTGTATAACCTTGTATAACTGGTGAACGTTAAGCTATAGACGAAAACGCACCATGGAAAGAACGTAGATCTCTTGAAAACACACAGTTTACTTAAAATAAGTTTTTCTGCGGCATAAGCCATTTCTGAGATATCCGTTATTAAAGATTCGAATTGTTCAATACTTGTCATTCTTTTAGTCTCATCGATTTTCAGTTGTTTCTCGCGATTGCATGCAAACAGTATGGAATTTAAGGCCGGCCTATGCCATCCAGTTCGTAAACATTTGACTATCGCTGTTCTCTTTGTACTTTAACGAAATGTGTAATTAATGTAGCTATTTTTTCAAATGTTTATTTGGATTAAAATGTAGTGGACAGAAAAATAAGCTTTTGTAAGAATAGTTTGTATACCCACTAAAGAGAATAGAGAAAGTCGTGCTTGTATCACATCAGATTTTTGTACTATGCATTCTTTGCGATTAGTTTCTCTATTGTTTATTACCATATCTGCAATAATATTCTTTGTAATCACTGTGTATATTGATTATGGGATGGGTTTTCCCTACAGTTTCCAGAGAAAGTATGACCCTATCTTGAAACTCCTTTAATTCTTTCATGCTTGATGTACAGTGTGCCTGTGTTCAGGCAATTATGTTCCTAAAACAAAAGATGGTTTGTTGAGTCAGATTTGTAGTCTATGTCCGTGATATAACGGCAACTTCTCTATTTAGGTATGCAGCGGGTATATCTATTTTACTACAGGTGGAAGCTGCCGATGGGCATCGTAAGTCACATCACAGGGAACTGACTGTGGTATTTAAACAAGAATTGGATTGTGATAGCCTTGGAGCAGACAAGTTGGACGGCTGCATTGCCATATTGTATTAGAGTACCAGTAAGTAGTTGGAAGTCACGCGCTGCTGTGTAGTACAACATGATAACGCGCATCTCCACAACGTTCAGCTCGTTGGCGAAGGGACAGATGGCTCCTTACTGGTTGGAGCAACATGGAGGGAACGTTGCCATAGGAATGTTCCCCTCCAGCAACTGACACAAGTCCTTCTTGTTTAAATTAAACTGCAGATCGTTATATGCAGAGAAGTTACTTTCATATCCGGGGTTTAGACAGCAAATCTGATTCTCCAAAGTGCCCAGCACTTAGGCAAAATAAGTGTACTGCATATAGCACATTCCCATATATCACGATTGCGCCTTTCCACGTAAGGTTTCCAAATCGATCAAACCAATACTATTCCACCCACTCATCACATCTCTCAATGACTGGCTTCAAACACATCCCAAAAAATAAACATGAACCAACGAGTGCTGTTATATTGTGTGAAACGGAGGAGTCGGAATTTCCTGAGTAAATTCTACTCTGATTCGATTATGTAGAGAGAGGGATGGATGTGAAGTGAGTTACCTGCAGTGCTGAATTGTACAGCAGCCATATTTATATCAAACGTTTCTTCTGAAGCCGACATGGATTGGCTAGTAGAAAAATAGAATCTGTTATTATTATTATTATTTTTATTATTATATCTGCACAATAAAATTAATGTGACTCTGGCATCAAAACTACTTGAATTATTGTCGTTAACCTTAATAATATTATCAAGATTATTAGTAACAACACTACTCAACTAGCAAGAACATAGCTCATTGGCAGTATTACGCTCCATCCAATTTTTGGGGATGACTAGGAAATTTGTCAATGAAGTGGTTAGAATTATGATGGGCGGGAGAAACTTGACGCTTAGAGAGGAAGAACCTACACATTTTATTACCTGCTTAAATGCCATCGTTCCTATCTAAGCCACGTTTTCTACTCCGAAGTGTACTGTCATTAAAGAATGCTGGTATAAATGAACCACTTCCGGAATTGCTAGTAGTAGCAACTTTTGCGGCAGATATCGCAACAAGAAGCCCTAGGTGCGAAAAACACCGCATCTGAAGAGCTCAGCCCATCATCTACAAAGAAAAGATGCATGAAAAACATTTCAGTTCGAACAGAATCGTTGAGTTCTTTGCGCAAAGTGACAAAAGCATGGGTATAGATTTTCTTTTATGGACGCTCTATAACAACTATGGTTCATAGCGTCCCATTTTATATTGGGTGCGAAATACCGGAAAGTTTTTTCAGAGGTCTCTTTATCAGCTTGAGGTTTTTTTACGTGCCTAAATCTAAGACACGGGACCACCGGCTTTACTTCCCTTCCGAAGGAAGCTATGCTAATTATTTTACGCCCGAAAAGGATGGTTATAGGGTCTTCTATACTTCCCATGGGTGATTGTATGAAAAATACACTTTCTATTTATGGGCACCTGTACCTGCTTATATTGAAACATATAGAAGCGGTTTTAACCGTTCGACCTTATTACATTGAACTCATTTTTGCAAGAATTCCTTTAAGCATTTCTACATAGCGCTCGCTATGTTACGGGGCCGCGGATCGCACGTATGCGTGCTCCGCGCACTGCCTGTTACAATGGAGGGTTTTCCGTTCTAAATCTCCGCGTTACTTACTCACGAGTGATAGTAACATGCACTATAATGAGTACTAACCTTGTTATAAGTGGTGTTGAAAGTGATGTTCATCTGCATTGAAGCATTCCTGGCATTTCGGATGAAATTTCCATTCACACGCATAAGTTCTTACGTAATTCTCATAATGTCTATTCTTATATTGTTTATACACCTGTCTACATGATTCGGTTTTTACGCATGTATCGCACATAAACATTAGTTCAAGTGTGAATTTGTCGATAGGCATTTCAGTAGACTAGTAACAAGAAAAGAACAGTAACAATAGAATGGTATTAAGTAAAACGCACACAACACATGTCTTGAATAAACTTTCACCTTTGAGATGCAGAATGCACAAACTCTAGTGCTTACAGCATGAACAGAAGGTAGTAACTGACGCAGTACGAGTATAACGCAGCTGATAAACGTAGTCTTGAGCTGTTCATTCACCACTAGTGCGCAGCACTATTTTAGACACTTCGGAAAAATACCGAAGTCACTGCAGTGCAGGCTGAGCATGCATACACGGATCAATGGGCCCACCATACAGCGGAACCTTTGCATTCCGCCCAAAAATTCGATACCAAGATTTCATCGGAAATACAGTTTTCGAGGCCCCCTCAATTAAAAAAAAGGGGTTAGATGTGGTGTCTCTTAGAATAAAATTCCATGGGTTTGTGTGTGTGTGTGTGTGTGTGTGTGTGAAAAGCATAACTCAAAAACGAAAAGTTAGGACAGCATCTTCCAAGGATGTGACAAAGATTTTCAAGAAAATTCTCCCACTCAAAACTGCCCTTTGCATGGAAAAATTGTCATTATTTTTCATTTTCTCAAAAATGTCTCCTCGAAAACTTTTATTAAAATAAAATAATTTTACGATATTTGTGGGCAACTAAAATGTATACCTTCTATTTTCTGAAAATAGTCTGTGAAGTCCTTTTCATTCTGAATGAACTTTGTATAATTGGCAAACAGTAAGAGGTGGAAAGATCTCGTTGAAGCATACAATTTATGTCAAATACCCTTTTTTGTGGCGTTAAACATTTCCGAGATATTCTTTGTTATTGATTTACATTTTTAAACGCTTACATTTTACACGCAAGAAGCATGGAACTCCAAAAACTCATATAGTGACCCGATTTTTAAAAATCTGACATCTCTCTTTAGCCTACTGTATCCTTTTTGTACCTATAGCGAAATGTGTAAATGTATAATGAAAGCTTATGTAGAAATAGATGTGGGAATAGATAAGCGTATATAAGCGTGAGTAGAGAGAGCTATGTGAATGCAACATATAAGATTTTTATTAATACGTACCCTGGACAAGGATTTAATAGTAAGTGGGGCATTGCTGTTCCGGAGGTTAAGTTATTGTACTGTAGAGACAAGCACTTGCAGAGACAGTATTAAGGACGACTGAAAACATTAATTACCGGCACCTAAGGATAATGGTGTGATAGAGTTGTAAAAATACCGTATAATACCAAAATGCATCGTATAAAACCGCATTAATCCTAGTACAATACACGCAACCTTCACTACCGCAACGATCACCGTTGTGCATAACCACCAGGAGACTTGTTTGTGTAAGAGCATGCAGTGGGATAATCGTGGCTAATTGGATTGTGAAGCGGAGGGGATTCGGCACCTTACCAGGAATGAGGATATTGTAGCGTCGACCCACGAAGGGGCGACCCCGAGAGGGAAGGTAAAGCGAGAGACCGGGAGGGATGAGGTGAAGGGAGACACCAGGTGGCCGGAACCAGCAGTGACGGCACAGCAATAACAGGATCCCTACAGCTTCAGATATAGATGCCCCGTAAGTCGATAGGTAGACATGGGACCCCGCCCCACGGAGAGTTCAACGCCCCACAAGGAGCGTCCTTATACCCTGGCAAGCAGCCGAATTCCGAGGAACGGAGAAAGTTCACAGAAAGTATCAATTTTATACGCCGCGCTGCACCGAAACACCATTGTCGACACTTCCAAACCTGAAATAGACCAAATGCGGTGAAAGATGAATGAGATGGAACGAAATGGGACAGGAATTTTGGGGATGAAGGAAACTACTCCAGCATTCGCCTGATGACGCGGAAAAATCCCGAAAAAACCCATGTGTCAGAGTGGGTGATCACCGGAGATCAAACCTGAGACCTCCGAATGCGGATCACAGACGTTACCGCATGAGCCATACCGCTCGGTTGTGGCTAACTTAGTAGAATTGAAAACTAGTTATAAAAACTTTTCTGGAGAAACTTTATGGTTTGCTCCTCAACATGTCGCACTTTCTATCTGATAAAGAGGATTGTGTGGCAAATACCGATTAGTTCACTAGCACCTACACTTCTGAATGTACCAGCACTATCATCAGCCGCAAGTGAGCGTAATTGATCTACCTATGGGCGAATCCACTCAACATCTAGGAACAGACTTCCTTCGGCAACAGCCGAACCCTCCAATGGAATCCGTTGCAAGGATGACCATGCACATGCACCAAAACCAGTCGAGAATCAAAAACTGCAATTGCATCTGATTAAGAGGTCGATTAACTTGGGAATTGTTGAATAAAAATCTGATGTGTTATATTCACATAACTTTCTCTACCCTCTATCGTTTATTAGTGGGTATACAAATTATTCTTATGAAATTTTATTTTCCTACTTCATTTTAATCGAGATAAACGTTTCCGGAAATAGCTACATTAGACATTTCGTTATAGATACTAAAGGAACAGCGACAGTCGAATGTTTAAGATACGCTGGCCTTAACATTCCACACTCTTTCCATGCAATCGCGAGCAACAATTCAAGATAGACAGGACTTGAAAGGAATGACTAAGTGTTGAACAATTCGCATTATAAATAATGAATATCTCGGAAATGGCTGATTGCACAAAAAGTTATTTGAAATAAACTGTCTTAAATAGATCTACATTTTTTGTGCAGTACGTTTTCGCCTATCGCTTAACGTTAACCAGTTATGCAAGATTATACAAAAGTTCTTTAGAATAAAGTGGACTTCACAGGCACTTTCCCATAAAATTTAAGATATACATTTTGTTTATGTAATTATCTTTAATATACGATGTTTTAACCCAAATCATTAGAGCCATTTTTAGAAAATAAAAAAATGTCGAAAACTTTTTCATGTAAAGGGTGATTTGGGGTAGGGGGTTTTCTTGAAAATCTTCGTGTCGCATCTTTGGAAGGTATTGAATCTAAATACCAAGTTTGGTATTTGTCCGATATCTCGATTTTGAGTTATGTTGTGCACAGTCGTGTGCACACACACATACGCACGAACCTTTTTCTAAAAATGCTTTTTTGTTGGATTCAAGGAGCCTCAAAACATGAATTTCCGATGAAATTTCGGTATCGAATTTTTGGGTGGAATGCAATACCTTCTCTACCTACTATGCATGTTAGAGAAGGTAAAAATTGCCTGCACCTTTTCAGTTATTGAAGGACTTTCTTGAACTGTTTTAATAATAATAATAATCATAAAGTCACAGTTCTGCATAAAATATTCTAGTTTTGCTTTCTGTGATTTCGTGGAGTTTTCTTTTGCAAGAATACATGCAGTTATTTTCCATTAAAGTATAAGCCAAGTCAATGACATGGAAAATATTGCTATACTCATTCTATTTGGATTTATGTTTTATTAATATTGTTACTCAGATATTTAATTTAGTAACAAATATTTAATTTGTGTTTTCTTGGAGAGAATGTGTGATATAGCTATAATACTATTGGCATGAGAAATTAATGTACTTTTTCAAAACAAAAAATGTTCGTATTCCTTACAACATTCACGTCACTATCCAACCAATTTTACCGACAGCATGTATTATACCGTATAATTGCCCTACTTAGTTTTATACCAAAAATACAGCTCTGACTTTAAACCATGCCATGAGTCTACGTATGAGGATCGAAGAAAATATTGTATTTCCGTATTCTTGGTTTTTCAGTGGGGAGCAGTCACAGCCCTATTATTAATTCATTACAGCAATAATATAGACCTTTTCTTCGCTCGTGTACAGAGCATCAAATCAAAGCGTAGTTAATGTTTAAAAAGTTTGGTGTTGTAACTGCAAGATAGTTCACTAACACTTTGGATGCATCTTCAAATATGTATGATGCGGAGAGAACAAAAAGCCCTAAGGAGTGGTGCAGACAGCGTCATGCCCGCACTTATAGTGTTCAATGTCGTAGTACTTACAGAAATCAAAACATTTAGTTGTGGTTTAAAGAACTATAATACATATTGTCTTTATCTTAATTGTTTTTTCATCCTTATTAACCAAGTTAAGGATGTGGGTCAACTTCAGAATGAAGTGAAGTTTACTGTGCAACGAGTAGGATGGAGTGTGGTGGCGCATTGGGGTGTTGTTTACCATTGAGGCCGTATACAATCTGCTTAGTGACTAGAGGTACACTCACTTCCATTTATGCCGCCACCGCAGCTTTGGGAGGCATTCTACCGGCCTTCACAGGTGGAGTATATGTGGTGTGTGTATCTGTTTACATTTTCGCGTATGCAGTGGCGTCCTGTTTTACGAGCACAATTTTAGGTTATTCACATATGAATATATAATTTTAAGCAGTAGCTTTATTTGTCGTCACTTATAATAACCACGTTTAAATATATAACTAAATAAAAGCCTGTTTCGCACACTATCCTTACAAAAATATTTCTAATGGCAACATCATGTAAAATTGAAATAATTATACTTTTTACTCTCAAAGAGGACACATTTACTATACATTATTGGAATCATTTTCAATCAAAATATCCTCTAAACAAAACGCTATTTTGCACAATTTCTCCATTTTAATGACACTATAACGTAAAACTGAAGTAAATTATACTTTTCACTCTAACGAGGACACATTTACTAGACCTTATTTTAATAATCTGTCCAATCTCCATTCTTGCCCAATACCTGATTTAGACACACTGAATCACTTAGGTGCTGAAAGAACTCTGGCTCTAAATACAAATATTTCCACATTTCATGACAGTGTTCACAGAGGGCGACTAAACTAGGTATTGGACAACAATGGAGATTGGACAGATGCATACACCTCCTCCTGTGAAGACCAGTATAATGCCGCCGGAAGCTGCAGTGACGGCATAAATCGAAGCGAGTGTACAACACACTTCTGTCTTTCATTCCGATGTACAATGTGTTCTACTTCATTTTCTACCATCACTAGACTGTATTGTTTACACTAGCAACTAAGGCAGCTCATTGGTGTCTTTATTTACATCAACAGTATTGTGTTTACGGAACTCTATAGTAAGGTTTCACATACATTCACTGCTAACTTCTCTTGGTTCCTTAGCCTGTATTATGCACTAGCTGGCTTACCCGACATTGCATAGGTGATTTTCTTAAATCTCCAATGACGATTTAATTAATTGTATTTCCCCCGCATTCTTTATAATTTTACAATGATAATCCTGTGCAGTCACATCCGATTTCTATACATTATGAAAAATTCCTCGAAATTCACGGAAGCGTGTATGAGATATTGGCGGATGTTATATTTTTTATTTATGTAACCTCCGGCGCCCTTCAACAGACTTTCAAACTCTGTATATATTTTATAGCTTGTAAGTATTTTTTGGAGATGAAGTAGTAAATTGGAATGGTGAAGTAACTTTTATATAAGTATTGTAGATGGACTATTAAATATCTGTACATTCTCTTTGCTCCCGTAGATATTTAATAAAATAAAGGTTACACAGCTTTCACATAATGCAGAACCACTAACTTCAATACACAACAAAAATGGGGCAAAAATGGTGAATAATAAGATTCTCCATTCACGGCTCAGGAACAGAATCCGAAGGGTATGGCATAAGACCAAGGTGGAAAAAGTTTTTTCTTTGGGCGAATATGCTACTGTTTTTTAAACGGACATTTATGCTATTATTCAATTCATATATGAAAACACAAGGAGAGCTTACACTGGTAAACAGATCCTTATCTTCTCAGATAGCAAGCTGCACTTAAGGCTCTAAGTACTCAGAAGGTAACCTCAGGACGGATTTTAAACTGCCTAAACATGCTCACAAGCTTGGAAGAACGGAATGAAGTTCAACTCATCTGGGTGCCGGGTCATAGTGGCATAGAGGGAAATGGAAAAGCTGATGAACTTCCAAGACAAGGAGTAGCTTCACAATTTATTGGGCCAGAGCCGACTCTAGAAATATCTCGATGTTTAGCAAGAGAGGTTATTAAGAACTGGTTCAAAGTAAAACATCATAAAATCTGGCTTAAAGCTCCAGGAAACTAACATGATAAACTATTTATTAGAAAACCATGTAAGAAAACAGCTAAAAGCTTACTTATGTGTAACAGACTTCAGCTGAGAACAATTATTGCATTTCTCACATGACATGCTCCTGTGATAAAGCATCTTAACACGATGGGAGTGTTTCAGGATAACTTTGATTGCAGCTTGTGCAAGAAAGAAACTGAAACAGCCCAGCACAATTATATACTGCTGTGAGGCTTTGGCTAATAAAATTATAATTAAATTTGGACTAATAATTAAAAATAATATTGATAATAAACTATTAAAACTAAAAAAATAAATCGATATAATTACAAATCTCTTACAAGAGATATATTGCTTTTGGGAAAATGTTTTTAGAATCAGAAGAGCTTGAAACCATGTCTGTTTTGAAACTGTATTCGTCGATAAAGGGTATAGATATAATGAATTGACTTTAGAACTATACAGGTAGCACAAAAAGCCCAAGGCTGAGGTACGTCAGGAGCAATGACGGAAATATGTATCATAAAAGACAAGACAAGAAAAAAAGACTCTCAGGGCACCAAGTGGAAACTGCATATAGCCCCAACCATTGAGAAAAATAATTGTTAATTACAAATGTCGGTCGAATAAATTCTGATCTTACACTGAACATAAATATATCATATTATTTTAGCATAAGCTGGTAATGAACACAATATCAACATAGGTACTGTGAACACATAGAAACTCAAGAAATACAAAAAGACTTTCTTGCCTAAGAGTTATTAAAATATTTTGGCATAAGCATCGCGTACTTATTCTACCGCTATAATCAAATCCAATTGTCTTTTGTTTTGATACACCTCCTGCTTTATTCAGTTAATAAATTTGTACTGTATATGTACTGTATGTGCATATACTGCTTGGAATTAGCCATCGGCGACTTTTGTTTCGCTTCTTCTTCCTTTATGTATTAGAACATTTCTGTCTGTAGCAATCTACATATCTTGTTCGTACCACATTTTATTTGGTTTTGTTTTACTTTTACACGCTTCTTGTGTGGAATAATGACAACTGCTTGCTACTCCACGGCATTCTCAACGAAAAGTCAGAACCTTCTTCACAAGTATGCTCTTATAACTTCAATGTCTTCGTATTCTAGTATTTTAGTAATTTATAAATTGAAATTAGAAGGTGTTTTATAGGCAATTTCTGTCAGAAAGAACAGTGCGTTTCAGTGGTGAAAGAAGTTTAAAATCAATTGAATGGTTTTGCGATTATCCTATACACATACCCACACATACACATTTTATCTATTTTTACTTTCTCTACTACGTATAGTAAGTAGGAGAAGTATTGTATTCCACCCAAAAATTCGATACCGAGATTTCACCGGAAATATGTTTTGAGACCCCCTGAATCCAAAAAAAGCATTTTTGGAAACATGTCCGTGTGTGTGTCTGTGTGTCTGTCTGTCTGTCTGTGTGCCTGTCTATGAACAGCATAACTCAGAAACGAACAGTCGGATAAACACCAATCTTGGTATTTAGGTTCAGTATCTTCCAGAGATGCGACACGAAGGTTTTGAAGAAAATCTCCCCACCCCAGATTACCCTTTACATGGAACATTTTTCGAACATTTTAATTTTCTCAAAAATGGCTCTAACGATTTTGATTAAAATATCATATGTTTAAGATATTTTCATGACAAATAAAATGTATATCTTGAATTTTCTGGGAATGTCTCCAAAAGAATTATTCATTGTGAACGACTTTTGCATAACTGTAAACCATAAGAGATAGACAAAAGTTTACTACATAAAAATGTAGATCGCGTTAAAATACACAACTTATGTCATATACATTTTTTTGTTGAGTGAACCATTTTCGAGATATTGCTTGTTATTCCCTTAAATTTTTCAATACTTATTTTCTCAAATGGGAATTCGTTATTCAGTTTTTGTCTTGGATTTGCAAAGAGTATTAATCTGTGGCAAAGGGAATGGTGCTGCACCTAGCAACCAGCTATTAAGAGATATGTATGTGCTTAAAGGCTACTGTATTTCTATATTGCCCTTGTAAATATATATTCCCCTTACTTCTACAAGAAACTTAGCAATAAGATAGAGTCTGCAAATGTTTATCTCGATTAACATGAAGTAGATGGAGAATAAGCGTTTGTAAAAATAGTTTGTACAAGAGTAGAGAAAGTCATGTGAGTGTAACACATAAGATTTTTTAATATTAATATATATTTATTTTGTCAATGTGTTAAACGGTCATGGTTATTTATGTAAACACATTTTTCCCATTAAAAGGGCTAATTTTTAAAGTTTTAGGTGTAATCTGTTTTGGGATAGTTAATTCAAGCATAACTTTGCCACATAAATGCCAAGCTGTGTTATTCTCCATATCAAACCCTTTTATCATAACATGAAACATGCTTGGTGCGGTCAGTGTATGGTCACTTTGTATGGAATAAGGTTACTGGTGTAGAATCGATAGTTGGCGTCCTTTCGTGTCGATTGCTTGGAAATATAAAGCTTTTCTGCGTTGTTATTGCTCGCGACTGCACGTGAACTTAAAAAGCGCATCATTGTACTGCAGGACCTGCATAAAATGGCAGGTTTGCAGTTTGAAAGAACAATTTGTTGATAACATCAATTGATTTTACCTCTCTCACTATAAAATAACATCAGACATAAGGGTGCTCAAGGATACCAAAAAAACAATGCTTATTTTAACAGAATTTAAGGATAATCTTATCGGAAAATTGGCCGTTCGTGCCAAGAGTGTTCTTTTTAGTTACGTTTAGATTCTGGTCTTATCGGAAAATAAGAAACAATTTTAATTTTATTGGGCAAAAATTGCCTTTTTATTTTTTCTATTACATAGATTAAGTAAGGGAGGTACTACATTCCACCCAAAAATCTCAACTGGAGATTTCACCGGAAATACGTGTTTCGAGGCGCCCTGAATCCAAATAAAGCATTTTTGGAAACATATCCGCTTATGTGTCTGTCAGTCTTTGAACAGTATAACTAAGAAAAGAAAAGTCGGATAAATACCAAACATGTAATTTAGTATCTTCCAAGCTTGCGACACAAAGATTTTCAAGAAAATCCCTCCATCCCAGACTACCCTTTACATGAAACATTTTTCGAAAATTTTGATTTTCTCAAAAAGGGCTCTAAGTATTTTGATTAAAATATCATATGTTTAAGATATTTTTGTGTCAAATGAAATGTATATCTTTAATTTTCTGGGAAAGTCCTCAAAAGCCCTTTTCATTCTGGATGACTTTCGCATAACGATAAACCGTAAGAGATTGACAAAAGTTTACTAAACAAAAAATTTAGATCTCGTTAAAACACACAATTTTTCATACACAGCTTTTTGTCCAGTGAACCATTTCCGAGATATTCCTTGTTATTTGTTTGAATTTTCCAATACTTTTTCTCAAATGGGAACCAGCTGTTAAAAGATTTGGCTATCGCTTATTCACCTTGCATCTACAAGAAAGGTAGCAATAAGATAGTTTCTGCAAATGTTTATCGCATTAACATGAAGCAGATGGAGAAGAAGCGTTTGTATAAATAGTTTGTGTAAGAGTAGAGAAAGATTTTTTAGGTAAAAAACATTCTAAGTGGTTTTAAAGGTGTTCTGGAAACAATATATTTCATGATACTTTCATTTTCTGAAGTTAAAATGACTTTTAGATGTGGTTTTGATGAGCGTAATAGATTGCACATGTTAATCCATGTTCTATCGTGTTTCAGGCTTCCGGTGTATTCATTATTGTAATTGCCTTGACCCCATTCCTAAAAGGAAAGCTAATCAATCACATTAACGTTACAGTCTCCTTTGTAATGTTTTTACTTTCTTTGTCATCTGCTTATAGAACTTTCATCCAAAGTTCCTAATGGAGATTTGACTGTAAATTCATCTTTTGAGGTTAGGTATCCTGAAAAGACAGTTCTAGAAAAAGTGATTTTAAAACAAGACGGTGAGTATCTTGTCAATTAATCCTGGAAGGCATAAATGGATCAGAAATAAAGATAGCTTTTATAAAAGAGTGTGGCATATTTCGCTACAGTATTAAGTATCTGACCTGATGGATACTTAGGTCATGCATTACATCACACATATTTATAAATGCAGAAGAGAAATAAAGAGTGTGATTGTAACTAATATTTATTTTCTTCTACAACAGGGTTAATGGGAGAGAATGCACTTATTGTTGATTTGTTTTCACTTAAAATAGCAAGATGACCTTTTGGGGGGCATGATGGCGTTTCTTAGCTGCTTCTGCCCTTACAACTGCTACTGACTACTCTTGGCTCAGTTGGCTTAAGTACTGAATATAATGTCCAATGTCAGAGGAGTTAGCTAGGTTATAAGCTTCACTGCGGTGCTATCAAGTCTGTGGAAAAGGAAGAGGTGGGCCGTGCGCCTACGTAAAATAAACGGTGATTGGCATGAATGACCTCTATGGCAAAAAACCTGTTATTAAAAATCACTGACATTTTAGTCAGCATTTTTGTATGTTACAAACCATAGTAATATAAAAAGTGTATCTCTTCTTCATCAATGGATTGCATCCCTCTTTGTAGGACTTACACCCCCAAGGACTTAAAAGCCAATGCCTTGGATCATAGCATATACAGAATGGCTGATCAGCCCAATGGTGGTGAAGAAGAAGGAAATGAAATGTAGTGATGAAAGGAATGATAGGAAAATTCGCGGATTGAATTATCCAACCCAGCATTCCCCTAGCCTTCGAGGATAGCCGCGAAAAAAAATCTTCGAACAAGTTGGCCAGCCCCTGGGGGGTTGAACCGGGACCTCCCGAATGCGAGTCACAGATGTTACCGCGATGCTACCTCTCTCGGTTAAAAGGTGTATTTAAACTTCCAAAATATACAGCTGTAAATATAAAGTTAACAGCTTCTTTTAATTGTGTTTTGCACTAAACACTATTGTGGACATGCAACGTTTGCGGACGATATTAACGGAAAATAAGCACCAGCGTACAGAAATGCTATTACGAAAGTCTTTTAAAGCACCTCTCGTAGACAGCTATTTTCGTATTCTCGTGTAATTGATAAGAGTACTGTGATGTAGAACGTTTCATTACTCGAGACAATTTGCGAAGCTGACTTTGTATTTTGCAGCGCCACCTGCAATAATCAAGGGCAGTTCTTTTGTTTCGTGAGACTTGCGGAGAGATTGCATTCTGCCCGGAAATTTCGTGCAGACGGAGTCAACTTCATACAAAATGAAACAACTAATCCATACAGTTTTACTACTGCAGTTAACTACTGGGCTGGGAGTGGCCTTCAGAACGTCAAGCTATCCTCTCCCATAAAATATGCAACTTCTGACTAATGGTTTTCAGAGTCATTCACATAAACTCAGGGCTCATCATAACGTCCCTCATGACTTGCACAATAACCCAAAGGTGGTGGCTTAGAAGAGCATCAAATTCTCTTTGATGATGAAGTGACATTGTCACTCTTTTTATGCTTTATTGCATAGGGCTTTTAAAATACCCCACCGCCGAATGTATACCCATTCACTCCCTATGGGCGACCCTAGTAGTACTTGAGACCAACTCTCATCTCCTGGAGCGCCATAAGAATCTTCATATTAAATGTCAAGTGAAGTTTTAAGAAAACTTAGCTCAGGGAGGAGGTCCTGCCAAAATGTGCGAGGGTAAATTCCAGAAAGGTGGATGTAAATTCTGAAAAATAAACTAAACAAATTCCTCCACACTTTTTCAAGACCTAAGCTTGGGAGGCCTTCAGAGAAACTGGTGTGATTAAAATTTTATTTTCACACCGTTTATAATTCTTCCAGGTGTTGCTTCCAAAAAAAGTGATGTGTTACAATCACACGACTTTTTTATGCACCAGCGTTTATTTTCATGTCTGTTCTGCACATTTTTTCATACAAATATTTTTCTCTGTACTTTTTGTTATTATACTAAATGTTGGCTTACACGGTTTTAATATACATTTTGTAGCTGGTACCAAGAGCATCCTAGAGGCTGATAGGATAGTAAGAGGTTGATACGTTAGTCAACTATTTTGTGTTTGGAAAGGCAGAATCAGACTGAAAACTACAATGCCATACCCGGAGTTTGAATCACGGATCTTCGGCTTACCGTGCCGCTCCTCTAACCATGGTTAACTAACTTGGCAACATACCGGCATGATCCGATACGGGTGGTCGAGGTCGTTGAGACATGGACTACTGAACGGGAGGTCCGCGGTTCAAATTCAGCCAGGACCGTTCTCCCTGCCTGGGTTTTTTTCCCAGGATTTTCTCAATCCTCATAACTGGTAACTGCCCTAAAGTTTCCTTCCCAAATCTCCATTCAAAATTATAATTTTATTTCATACACCATCAGTATACACCGCCTGCGGGCCGTATGTAGTAAATATGCGATTTAAATACCATTAAAACAAATTCCAGTGCAATATTAAATTCCCCAACCGACTCACATTTTTTTCCGATAAACCACAAGGTACTCTGAAATTCATTTTGAGATAACACATCCCAAAATTAACCGAGCGGGATGCTCACGCGGCAACATCTATGGTCCGCATTCGGGATGTCCCGGGTTCGATTCCCGTCGACCGCCCTCTCTGACCGTGGGTTTTTTGTGGTTTTCTCTGATCGGTAGGCGAATGTTGGGGTGGTTTCTCATCTATTATTTCATTTTCCTTTCACTTTGTTTCTTTCTCAAATTTCAGTTGTGCTTCTAGGTTTCGTGGCGTAGTGCAGGGTCAGACAGATGATGCAGATACTTGTTCAAAGGAAAGAATGCTCCTCGTAGACGCTAGAGGGCTGTTTGATTGAACGGGTCGTTCATCGCCCTCTCTGGAAAGCTGTTGTAGTTGCATGGGTCTTCGAGCTGGAAACTGTTAGGCACTAACGCATGCCTCCGTGGTCTATCTGCCTGCGACCTGTGGCCTCCTGTTGTTCCTTCGCTTCATCTCTTCCTCCTAGGGGGTGTAGCCGCAATAGATCTTACATAGGTCCAGTGCGCGAGGTGTCTCCCTCCGCTGTACACCCCATACCCTAACTACAGAGAGAAAAGTGGCCAGAAAGGGAGAATAGATAGACTGACCCTCTTTCGCTGATGGAAGAACCCGGCAAGAAAAAAAAAGTATTCTGAATAATACTTGCAAGTAACCTGGGGTTTGGAATTAAGTTCGAAACTAATGATACTGAGACATTTGGCTGGGGGTTTGGAGGCAACATGCCTACATTTTAAAGTAAGTATTCATTTTCGTGTAACGAAGGAGGTAGGCTCTCAGACTTCTTCACCGAAACCCATTGTCTCTCTTTCCAGAACCTTGAAGTGAACGTGAACAAAGAAAAAAAGGCGGAATTGCAAGAGCGGAACATTACCCGTCATCCATCACGGACAAGATTTTCTCGCTGTTTTTGTATTGTGTTGTAGTACGT
The DNA here is from genome assembly GCA_030765065.1 of Deroplatys truncata. NCBI lineage: Eukaryota > Metazoa > Arthropoda > Insecta > Mantodea > Mantidae > Deroplatys > Deroplatys truncata. Next base: position 102,581,582 of record CM060984.1, read on the forward strand.
AGTATTGATATATCGCTAGTTTGCATGCCATCTCTTGGATGCTAAATGTTGTGAGTGCTCTACGTGTTTGGGAAAATGGATTTCACTTCTTATTTACCTTGCCGACCCTGTCTGCCTGGGTGACTTCTGTTAATATGAATACGAAACCGGGAAATGCGCAGAGATTGGAAATGGAGACAATAATCCCTTCGTGAATTATTCAAAATATTTGTGATAGGTTTAATTCAAAGTCACACAGTATGTGGTCTCAAAAGAAGTGACTTTTGTGAGGGTCTCCAAGGAAATAAAACGGAAAACGAACATTTGAGGACCTAACATTGAGGAAGTATTTTATTTTGTGCAGGAGTTTGCACCACGCTTTGGGCGCCAATTTGAAGTAGTTTGTATTGTAGGAGTTGTATTATATTTCAAATGTTGGGAGCCGAACTTGTAGTAGTTGCAACCGCACGTATGGTAAACAGTTTCCGGTAGCCTTCGCTCCAAATGTTCTTTCAGGTGGCTTTTGCCCCAAGTTTAAAAAAAATTAACTTTGTAATTTGACTGTTTCTTTAAATATTATATTTATGTTTGCCTCGGCTGCGTCAGTATTATTGTTAGAGACACGTTTCTCTTAGCAGGGTTGTGATGCGACTAAGAATGTAGGCTTACACAGATTATTATTTTACTTCACTCCTTTTATTAATGCTTGACACGATTTAAATAACACTTCACTGATATTGAGAGCTGTGAGATTCTTTTTATTAATTAATTACACTTTTTAACACGTAAAACTTATTTTTCGTCTCACACGAATACGTATTAAATCTCTCGAGGACGCATCACGCGTCCGATTAGGAACACGGTCTACTAGTAACTGACTTCTGAATTTGTAAATGTTTCTCCTTTTCAGTTTCTGATTGGCTAGTCCTACTCCAATAGAATACCTTTATTTAACTAAAGCTTTTTCTGGTTGTTGATTGGCTATTTTTATAAACTGTCACTAAAATTACATTATTGCTTCCAAGAATCACAAGTAACATTTGAACTCTCAAACTCATTATTGCCTCAAGGTTACCTCATTGTTATCTCATTGTTAGCAACTTTTAACCTATTTGTCACAGCTCCTAATTATTAAATTACGTAATATATTCACATAACATTATTGAACATGTTACAATAATATTAACATATACAATGACTGTAATATACACTTTTTATAGATTGTTACATACACATATTGCTTAAAGGCGGGCTGTTATTGAATTTATATTTATATAATTAGACTGAAATTATTTAAGTTTTAAAAATACTGCCTCAACATCGACGCGCTTACCAATTAATACTATAATCCATTTTACTTTCACAATTACTAATGCGATACGAATAGTTTCTTTTATGGACAAGAGGAAGCACAGCATTAATTTACACTCCCTTTTCTCGCACCGCCAGCTGCCGCTTCACGTTAAGCAAAAATATCTCAGGGTTGATCATCCTTTGTATTTAAGCAAATAGGTTTGTCATTTTTAACCATTAAATGTACAAATGAAGTAATACAAAGATTACACTGTTTTACCAACAAAACTAAGGAAAATGTATTGTAACAAAATAGACAAATTTTCTTTAAACTTCCTTAACAAATGTTGAAGACAGATATAGCTGTAATCATATTTAATGAGAATGGTAAAATTCGTGAGCATATGCTTCCTGCACTTCTTCAAGATTATTGTTCTTTCTTCGGCTTGTTTCTCTCTTGTTCTTTTTGGCTTCTGTAAAATGTTCCTGTTTTCTTCTTCGTTTCCTTATTTTCATCTTTCTTCGACTTCACACCGGCAATATAATTCGTGTTCGTCAATCAGCATTTTGGGGATTAATAACATAAAATACAGCAGAATATTTCTAAAATAAATCGTTTAATTCTCACGTCAGTAAATGGTTGGTCTAAATCCGTAATAATTACAAATTAAAAAGCCTATAGTAAACGTAAAAATGGTCGATTCGAGCATTACATACTTATCTCGTAGAAAGAAATTCAAAACAGGCCCAAAAGGTTGAGAAATAGCCATTTAAATAAGACAGAGGCAACAGGATATAGTAAAACGCATCCCAAGCTGTGCCAATTCGGCGCGTTAAACTGAGGTTTTTATTTATGGGCCCTCTACTACAATGGTTCTCAGCAACCATTCTATTTTGGGCGCGAACACTGGAAATTTGGCTCAGAGGCCTCTTTATCAAGCTTGAGATTCTTTTACGCGTCGTAAATCTGTGACACGGGACCATTGGCTTTACTTCCTTTCCGAAGAAAGCCGCACTAAGGATTTTTACGCCAAAACAATCCATCGCCCTCCGTCGGGTTGAACCCGCGAACATGTTGCCCCTAGAGAGACCACGGAGAACGACCCAATTCGGCGCTGAACTACTCATACACTTCTAATGTCTAATTTGGTCATTGGATGACAAATGGGATTTTAAAGATATGTTTGTACAATGCAGTAATGGCTATCTTAACTATATTATAAATTATTTTAAGATGTGAGGAGTTTCCTGTTTGTCGGTGCGGCGTGCATGACTAGAGGGTTAAGCCCATCGCGTTTAAAATTACTGTGGAGTTAACATTTAACGGCGAACTTACTGATGGATTTTATAGCTTTCAATTCTAGTCATTAATTTACCAATAGACTAAAAATAATTTAAAGTCCGTATGTTAAAACCTGAACACGATGGAGAAAATAGTTATGAGGAAGAATATTATTTTTATTACATTTATTAAATATAATATTAAATGTTTAATAATATTATATTTATTTTTATTAATTTGTTTTTACACACATTGTAAATGTGTGTATAAAAATCTGATGTATTACACTCACATGACCTTCTCTACTCTTGTATAAACTATTTTTACAAACGCTTATTCTCCATATGCTTCATCTTAATGGAGATATCGATATGTTAATCTTATTGTTAATTTTCTTGTAGATGCAAGGGGAATTGGTAGGCTTTAAGCGATAGTCAAATATTTTAAGAGCTGGTTGCTATGTGAAGTATTCCATTGTCTTTACCAGCACAAAAAATGAATAACGAATTCCCATTTGAGAAAAAGTATAAGTATTGGAAAATTTAAGGGTATAACAAGCAATATCTCGAAAATGGTTCACTCAACAAAAAAGATGTATATGACATAAATTGTGTATTTTAACGAGATCTACATTTTTTGTGCAGTAAAAGTTTGTCTATCTCTTATGGTTTACCAGTTATGCAAAAATCGATCACAATTAAGAATACTTTTGGAGACATTCCCAGAAAATTCGAGATATACATTTCATTCGTCATAAAAATATCTTAAGGATATGATATTTTAATCATAATCCTTAGTCATTTTTAAGAAAATTACAATTTTCGAAAAATGTTCTTTGTAAAGGATAATCTGGGGTGAGGGGATTTTCTTGAAAACCTTCGTGTCGCATCTCTGGAAGATACTGAACCTAAATAACAAGTTTGGTGTTTATCCGACTGTTCGTTTCTGAGTTATGCTGTTCACAAACACACACAAGGACATGTTTACAAAAATGCTTCTTTTTGGATTTAGGGGGTCTCAAAACAAGTATGTCCAGTAAAATCTCGGTATCGAATTTTTGGGTGGACTACAATGCTTCCCTTACTTACTCTACGTAGTAGAGAAAGTAATAAAAACAAAGCTATTTTCCATCCCAAGCAACTTAGATGGTCAGGATTTGACAGAAGACTAAGCAAAACATTTAACAAATAAAATACAGGATTCTGATATGATATGCATATAATTTTTATTTATTTAATTCACATTTTACTCCAATAATGAAGATGAATGTAGTTAAACCTACAGCCAGTACCAAGGCCATTTTTATAATGCTATATAAGCAACACTGGAATTTTTAAATATCGTGCTCATTTAATTGTCTTTCCTTCATTTTATGTGTATGGAGTATTCAAGTCCATTTCCATTAACGATCTATACTGAATAGTAAGGCGAAAATGTGCAACCTCAGAAACAACCTAACTCATTTATTTTTCTCAACTGCAAATATACATTTTTTTTTTCGGAAACTTACAAGCATATTTTTGTGTGTGCACATTTGAATAGATTACCATATAAAGATTCCCCATACCTGACGATTTCTTTCCTATTTTTACTTTCTCTACTACGTATAGTAAGTAGGGGAAGTATTGCATTCCATCCAAAAATTCGATACCGAGATTTCACCGGAAATACACGTTTTGAGACCTCCTGAATCCAAAAAAAGCATTTTTGGAAACATGTCCCTGTGTGTGTGTCTGTGAACAGCAACTCAAAAACGAACAATCGGATAAGCACCAAACTTGGTATTTAGGTTCAGTATCTTCCAGAGATGCGACACGAAGGTTTTCAAGAAAATCCCCCCACCCCAGACTACCCTTTACATGGACGATTTTTCGAAAATTTTAATTTTCTCAAAAATGGCTCTAACGATTTTGATGAAAATATCATATGTTTAGGGTAATGTCATGAGAAATGAAATGTATATCTCGAATTTTCTGGGAATGTCTCCAAAAGTATTCTTCATTGTGAACGACTTTTGCATAACTGGTAAACCATAAGAGATAGACAAAATTTTACTACACAAAAAATGTAGATCGCGTTAACATACACAACTTATGTCATATACATTTCTTTTGTTGAGTGAACCGTTTTCGAGATATTGCTTGTTATTTCCTTAAATTTTCCAATACTTATACTTTTTCTCAAATGCGTTATTCATTTTTACTTTCTCTACTACGTATAGTAAGTAGGGGAAGTATTATATTCCACCCAAAATTTCGATACCGACATTTCACCGGAAATACATGTTTTGAGACCCCCTGAATCCAAAAAAAGCATTTTTGGAAACAAGTCTGTGTGTGTGTCTGTGTGTCTGTCTGTGTGTCTGTGTGTCTGTGTGTCTGTATGTGTGTCTGTGAACAGCATAACTCAGAAACGAACAGTCGGATAAACACCAAACTTGGTATTTAGGTTCAGTATCTTCCAAGGATGCGACACGAAGGTTTTCAAGAAAATCCCCTCACCCCAGAGTACCCTTTACATGGAAGATTTTTCGAAAATTTTAATTTTCTCAAAAATGGCTCTAACGATTTTGATTAAAATATCATATGTTTAAGATATTTTTATGGCAAATAAAATGTATATCTTGAATTTCCTGGGAATGTCTCCAAAAGTATTCTTTATTGTGAACGACTTTTGCATAACTGGTAAACCATAAGAGATAGACACAATTTTACTACACAAAAATGTAGATCGCGTTAAAATACACAATTTATGTCATATACATTTTTTTAGTTGAGTGAACCATTTTCGAGATATTGCTTGTTATTTCCTTAAATTTTCCAATACTTATACTTTTTCTCAAATTCGTTATTCAATTTTTTATGTCCTTGATATGCAAACAGAATAGAATGCGCCGCATAGCAACCAGCGCTTAAAAGATTTGACTATCGCTTATAACCTACCATGTTCCCCTTGCATCCGCAAGAAAAGTAGCAATAAGATTGACATCTCGATATCTCGAGTAACATGAAGCATATGGAGAATAAACGTTTGTAAAAATAGTTTGCACAAGAGTAGAGAAAGTCATGTGAGTGTAACACATCAGATTTTTTTATGTCCTGGACATGCAAAGAGAATGGAATGCGTCACATAGCAACCAACGTTAAAATATTTGACTATCGCTTAAAAGCTACCATATTTTCCTTGCATCTACAAGAAAGTTACCAATAAGATTGACATTTCGATATCTCGATTAACATGAAGCATATGGAGAATAGGCGTTTGTAAAATTAGGTTGTACAAGAGTAGAGAAAGTTATGTGAGTGTAACACATCAGATTTTTTTTTGGGGTATTTATATCAGGGGATTCCTTTCTCCTTTCACTGAAAGTTTGCAGGGTCACATGATTCAGTAAAATGGTGTCAAATGAAAATAGAAAGAAAAACATCACCTATTACATTTGCTTAACATTATTGCAACATTTGGGTAATTATTTCACCAGTAATAGATACCTATAGACTATTATGATATTTTCAAAATTTTTAAGATTGTCAGGGGAAGAAAGTTTAGTGGAACAGAAGTGTAATTCTGCCGATTTTCCTTCCATTCCGTGAAATTGATTTTCGGTCAATTATTATAAATATCAAGGGCTTTAGGAAAATGTAGTTCTAAGGCGTAAAGTATTGAAGGATTTCATAGACAGTTTTTCGTAATTTTATGTTTAAACAATTAAGCGTAATGACGAAATTAAAAGTAAAAAATATACATGCAATATGGGTAAGGCAGCTGGTACAATATAAATTTATTTTGTAACTGTATCTGTTATAGTTTTTGTGGCCGTCCTACAGATATATTAGAACTTCAAGAGGATGTCAAATAGATGGTGTTCGTGGTAAACTGAGCCAAACGCACTAAATTTAAAGCGTACGAGGTTTTTTTATTCTATTTTATTCCCCTTTAACATACAATATCGTAGTATATCGCGACAATGTTTGTAACGGTATTTTCAGATATAAAACAATTTAACATTAGTGTAATAGAATTTCATGAATTTCAATAAGAATATGTGTTACATTATATTTAATTATTCAAATTAATTATTTCTAATAGCTTAAGTAAATTTTCTGTGTGCTGAATTGTTGAGGGCATTTGTAATTGCACTGAGCTTGCTGGTGTTGGTCTTGATATGGTTTAATGTTAAGTTATATTTATTTGTTGAGGCCCACATTTGGGAGCCAATTTGCGGCGGTATTACTTATAATGTTTGTGTATTTGTGTTTACTTCACGTGGTGAAGCCATTTTGTGACGTGATTCTTTATAATGTTTGTTAGCTCCATCTGGTGTTAGCAATTTGCGGCAGTATTAGTGTTTGTTTGAAAGAATGCTACTGTTATTTTATTTAATTTTTGTTCATTGTCCTCCGGCTAGCTATGATCTTTTTGGTCGAGCACATCTCTGTATACAGGTTGTGTAAACGGAAAGGAATCTTTTATCCAAAGATAACACTGATGAAGGAATTTGTTTTACACTTTTATTGTCGAACACAGTCACTATCACATTTACACATTGATCTTGACACTCGCCAAACTGAAACTGTTATAATAACTTATTTACTGATCATTCTTAATTCACGTACTTCAGCTTTTTGTATAATTAACTTTACAACACTTTAAATTTTTCATAACTCTGCTACGCGTAACTTGCGAATCGATAGCCGATATTTTTGCTGGACTGAAGGACTGAAGGCGACGTGTATCATACAAATATTTTCGACGAACTGACGGGCTCTACCTCTAACCTAGCCCTTTTATACTCCTACGCCCCCATATGCCTAAAGATTATAACTGAGCTGCAATTGGCTAATAAAACGCGCCAACATTAGCGTCTATTTTTATATCCAATGAAAATTATGAATACATATGCTCTAGGGAAGATGTTCCAGCAAATTTTACAGAAAAAACGCGCCAACATTACGTAACTTCCTCGTCTCTAATAATGATAAACAGCTCACCCCCTCGCTGCATTATTGCACGCTATTATTGTCAGTTTCAGTAAGGCCGTATAAACTTACTTCTCAACAATAATTACAATCAACAAACATCTTAAATCAATGACACATAAAAATGCATATTCATACTATAATCATTCTTTACATTTAAGTAATTTATGATACAAATTACTGCATCAGTCTGTGGAACTCGGAAAGTAAGTGACGTACCGAAATGGTAGTGGGGCAGATGTTGCATTCAAGCTGGGTTGTTTTATTCAGTAGATGGGAATTAGCTTAGTGTGTCCACTTCATAGTCTCGTGATGACAAACTCCTCTTTACGTCTCAATTTCTGCAGTGGATAGGATGTTCTGGAGTTCCGCTTAATTTCATGCAGATTGCGAAGAGGTGATTGTACCCATGTTATTTGCCACAGGTTGTGTAATCTTCTGGATGCATATTTTGCAACATCTTTTTGAGGTAAGGATAGGTATCTTGGTGTATTGGGGGTCTTGTGGCCACCTGAATCCAAAAAAGGAATTTTTAGAAACATTTCCGTGTGTGTGTGTGTGTGTGTGTGTGTGTGTGTGTGTGTGTGTGTGTGTGAACAGCACAACTCAAAAACAAAATGTCGCTTAAATACCAAACTTGGTATTTAAGTTCAACGTATTCTAAGGATACGACATAAAGATTTTCAAGAAAATCCCCCCCACCCCAAACTACACTTTACAGGAAAAACTTTCGTTATTTTTCATTTTCTCAGGAATGGCTCTAATGTGGTTCTAAAATACGTGTTTAAGATAGCTGCGTGACAAATGGCATATGCTAAATTTTCTGGGAATAGTTTCGTGATGTCCTCTTTATTCGGATGAATTAAGAATAACTTGTAAACAGTAATATATAGACAAAAGCTTATAAAAATCTGATGTGTTACACTCACATGACTTTCTCTACTCTTGCACAAATTATTTTTACAAACGCTTATTCTCCATATGCTTCATGTTAATCGAGATATCGAGATGTTAATCTTATTGCTAATTTTCTTGTAGATGCAAGGGCAATTGGTAGGCTTTAAGCTATAGTCAAATATTTTAAGAGCTGGTTGCTATGTGGAGTATTCCATTCTATTTGCATTACCAGGACCAAAAAAATGAATAATGAATTTGAGAAAAAGTATTAAGTATTGGAAAATTTAAGGGAATAACAAGCAGTATCTCAAAAATGGTTCACTCAACAAAAAAAAATATATATATGACATAAATTGTGTATCGATCTACATTTTTTGTGAAGTAAAATTTTGTCTATCTCTTATGGTTTACCAGTTATGCAAAAGTCGTTCACAATGAAGAATACTTTTGGAGACATTCCCAGAAAATTCGAGATATACATTTCATTTGTCATGAAAATATCTTAAACATATGATAATTTAATCAAAATCGTTGGAGCCATTTTTGAGAAAATTAAAATTTTCGAAAAATTTTCCATGTAAAGGGTAGTCTGGGGTGGGGGGTTTTCTTGAAAGCCTTCGTGTCGCATCTCTGGAAGATACTGAACCTAAATACCAAGTTTGGTGTTTATCTAACTGTTCGTTTCTGAGTTATGCTGTTCACAGACACACACACACAGACACACACACGGATGTGTTTCCAAAAATGCTTTTTTTTGGGATTCAGGGGGCCTCAAAGCATATATTTCCGGTGAAATCTCGGTAGCGAATTTTTGGGTGGAATACAATACTTCCCCTACTTACTATACGTAGTAGAGAAAATAAAAATGTAGATCTCGTGAAAGCACCCAAATTGTGTCGATTATACATTTTACTCCATTTACCATTCCCGAGTATTCCTTATTAATGATTTGAATTGTTACTTTTTAAACTGCTAAGCCGCAATTCTAATTTTTTTCGTGGTCAATCAAAGCGAACAGAACCTCAAACCTATCACAACGATGGCTTAAGTCTACTGTATTCCCCTTGTGCCTAAAACGAAATGTGTAATAGAACAATTTGAAAATGCTTATCTCGAATGAACATGAAGGACAGAAGAATAAGCTTTAGTAAGAATCGTTAGCAGAAGAGTAGGTAGAGAAAGTCATATGACTGCAATACATCAGTTTTCACTTCAGCTGTTAACTTCGGATCGACAAAATCCATGAATTGCTAGCATATCATTCCTGGATTATGTTTTTGAGCAATGTAATAGCATCTAATTGCGTGAGCTAACAATAAGGGGCTGAGATGGAATCAGGAGTTATGTTTCTTTTGTTTTGTTTACAATATGTATAGCAAATCAACATGTAGAAACACAAGTCTTTGTAGGCGTATTATTACTACTTCAAATGGGTTCCAACGTTTTGTTATGGTTCTGTATCTGGATCTGCCGTACCTGAGCAGGGGTGAGTAAACACTTAAGGTTACCCTAGCAACCCCAAGGAAGGGGTCTACTACCCTCATAAAGCACAAGGTGGTTCATAAAAAGCTGCGTGTTTTCCATAGCACCTCCAGGATTCCTATGATATCCCGCCTCTTTTACTGACTGTTATTTTAAGATGCTTGAGGGTAGAGTTAACGAACTGGTGTAATTAACGCTTTCGTTTTAAATCAACAAGCTAAAACACTTTCTTTTCGGTGCGGGAGAGTTTTCCAGCATATATTTTACGAAGTGTAAGGAATGCTGTTCTACAGGATCTACCAAAACTGTGATGAACCTAAATAATGCCATGGGTGGGTTTAAATTAATTTTTACTTTCTCTACTACTAGTAGTTAGAGAAGGTATTGCATTCCATCCAAAAATTCGATACCGGGATTTCATCGAAATGTATGTTTTGAAGCCCCCTGAATCCAAAATGCATTTTATAAAAAGGCCCGCGCGCGCGCACGCGCGCGCGTGTGTGTCTGTGAACAGTATAACTCAAAAACTAAAAGTCGGATAAATACCAAGTATTTTTTTTTGTATTTAAGTTCAATGCATTCCAAAGGTGTACGAAGAATTTCAAGAAAATCCTCCACCTCAACTACCCTTTATAACAGGACATTTTTCAAAATTTTCGATTTTCTAAAAAATGGTTCTAAATATGTTGATCAAAATATCATATATTAAACATAACTTAATGAAAAAGTATATATATTTCTTGAATTTTCTTGGAATATCCTGTGAAGTCCTCTTCATTCGTAAGGAATGTTGTAGGTATAATCTTGTATAATTGGTAAATGTTAAGCGATAGACGAAAACGTGCTAGAAAAAAAATGTAGATTTCTTTAAAACCCATAATTTACTTCAAATAATTGTTTTTGTGGCATAAACCACTTCTGAGATATCCGTTATTAATGGTTAGAATTGTTCAGTAGTTTGTCATTCTTTTAAAGTCGATTTTCAGTTGTTTCTTGCGATGTTCATAAATAGCGTATGTAATTTTAAGGCCAGCTTGTAACGTCCAGCTCTTAAACATTTGACTATCGCTGTTCCCGTTGTATCTATAACGAAACGTGTAATGTAGCTATTTCTGCAAAGGTTTATTAAATTGACTTCAAATAACTGTTTTTGTGACATAAGCCATTTCTGAGATGTCCGTTACTAATGGCTAGAATTTTTCAATACTTTGTCATTCTTTTAAAGTCGATTTTAAGTTGTTTATCGCAATGTTGAAGAAATGCGTATGGAATTTTAAGGCCAGCATACAGTGTCCAGTTCTTAAACATTTGACTATCGCTGTTTCCTTCGTATCTATAACGAAATGTGTAATGCAGCTATTTCTGCAAAGGGTTATTACGATTATAATGGAGCAGATAGAAAAATAAGAACACATAAAAATAGAAAGGTAGAATCAGGTGACTGAAAAAATCAATGCCATAGCCGGGATTTGAACCACGGATCTCCCGGTCTCCGTCCGGTTGCTCTAACCACTGAGCTGCTTCTGAGCTTCGTATCTGACTTGAAAGTACTTAGAGCATTGTAGGTCGCCAATGGGGTATGTCATATCAATACAATTTGAGATCTCCTTGTGGTTTACCGGGAAAAATACGAATCAGCTGGAAAATTTAGTGTCGTGCCGGCATGTTGCCATGGTAGCTCAGTGGTTAGAGCAACCGGACGGAGACCGGGAGATCCGTGGTTCAAGTCCCGGCTATGGCATTGAATTTTTCAGTCACCTGATTCTACCTTTCTAATCCTTCCAACACACGGCTTGTGTGGAAGAACAACTGATTCCACTCATAAGAATAGTTTGCACACCCAATAATAAAGGATAGAGGGTAGAGAAAGTAATGTGAATGTACCATCCAGATTTTTGGCGATCCAATGTTTTGATCCAATTCCCATTCATGCTGTCGTGGTGGAAAGTTAAATTTCCTGCATTCAGTGCTGATAATCTAATCTACCTGCGTGTTTTAACTATTTTACTCCACGTATGTGCATGGACTATATTAAATCCTGTATCTTTTGATACATTTGTTATTGTAGACATGGAATATAATCAGATTTGATATTTGAATTTTAGCATTTAAATTTTACCTAGGTCTTATCTACTTGTGATTTAATTCATGTAGCAGCTAATGGAAATTATTGATCATTATAAGATCTACAACTAGGCATAATCGATCGGCAGTCGCCACCAATGCTGGTATTGGTGACCTTGCTAGTGGAGCCATCGTGTGCAACAGCTGTTTGTAAATTATTGATTTTATTTTCATGTAATTGCCATTTCTATTCATTATCGTCGAAAAAAATAGCATGCAATACACATGGGTTAAGTGCATTAGAGAATTTCGTTATAGAAAATATTCAACTTCGCCTCGTATTTTCAAATTCTTCCTCGTTCTCCATTGATGCGGTTACCGCACTTGTGTCCAATATAATATTAAGGATGTTTAAATAAAATTATGTTGCCTCTATTAGGTACTCCGAATTTAATAATAAATATATTTATGTGATCAACAGGAGAATTCCTGTTAGAACAAACCGCCTTCAGTTCACAGCATATTGAGTCCATTGAACCTAACTTTAAAAACAAGAGTAGTTAAAATCTTAAATTAGCAGAGGTGATAATAAAACTGTAACTGGAATTTTAGATATTGGATAAAATAATTTTTTAAAATCAGTTTATCTATTCTCTTTTATCCAGAACGGTTTATATCCTATCCTAAATGATACTTAGGTGCGTTTAATTACCTTGAAAGAAAAGCTTTTCTGCTTTCTCATTCTAAGACTGCCATAAAGACAAAGCATAACCAAAATTAACCAAACATAGTAAACAAGGGAACAAGTTACAAATCCAGTCGTACACAGATCGATCATTTTCCCCATAGGATGGTTAAGATGTTTACGTAATCAAAAGCCCTAAACACCTGTCTTATTATTGAGTTTTGCGAATAAAAGTGTATAATAAAGGTATAAAAGCATAAATTGTCGCGGTATCGTTCGTGTTATCTTATTTGCTGAGCGCCTGTTATTGTTTTACTATTTTGAATTTTGGGTTCTTTGTCCTCCGGCTAGCTATTATTACTCAGTCGAGCAAATCTCTTGAACAGGGTGTGTAAACGGAAAGGACTTGTTACTAAAAGATAACACTGATAAAAGAATTTGTTTTTACACTTTTATTGCCGTCACACTTTATTAATTTCACATAATTACTCTTGATACACGCCTGACTGAAACTGTTATATTTTCAAATGTAACTATAATCACTTATTTACCGCGCATTATTAATTCGCGTATTTCACATTTTGTAACTAACTTTACGACGCGAGAGATTCTGTAGAATTGCGTAACGTGTACTTCGTGAATGCTTCTGTTGAACTGCGCGACGTGTAACTCGTGAATGATTCTGTAGAACTGCGCGACGTGTAACGCGTGAATGATTCTCTTAAACTGTAGGATACCTGTCTTTGGCTTCTGAATTTATACTCCCTCACCCCGATATGCCTAAACATTATAACAGAGCTGCTATTCGTTAATAAAGCGCGCCAACATTAGCGTCTATTTTTATATCCAATCAAAATTACGAACACATATTCTAGGAAAGATATTCCCTCCATTTCTAAAGAAAAGCTCGCCACTCTGACGTCATTTGTTTGTCTCTTCTAATTAATAAACAACTCACCCCCTCGCTCATTGTTATCCGCTCCTATTGTCAGTTTCAGGGAGGCCGTGTAAACTTATTTCCTAACAATGCTTATAATTAACAAACATCTCAAATCATTGTCATACAATAATGTTAATTTACACTACAATCACTCTGGCATTCACAGTGTTGTGATATAAAATACTGCCTCATATGCCCCACTAGAAACATAATTATAAATATTTACAACCTTTTTTTGAAAATTTTATAATTGCGTTTTTAGTCTCCTGAATCTTGTAACACACGGTATTTATCACTTGCACTTAACACTGCATACGCATTTAACACACGTTATACATCTTGCCTTTTTCTCGCCACTATTCACTGGCTCGGGTCTAATGTGTTTATATACATACATCTGACATTACAATTTTTTATAGCAAATACTGTACCCTGAACTATTTAGGTCACTGTTACAAAATGGTTATACTTTCTTAGGTTATTGACATAAAAATTTATACAATCAAGATTTTTAATCTGGTTCATCTTGTAATTATTGAACACATTTACCAAAATATTCATCCTCTAAACAAACATATTTACATCTCTTAATTCTAGACATAATTTCACATTATCTGTGTGCTACATGTGTGTTTTGCTTTAATTATCTTTACCCCTTTATTTGTTGTTTTATACTTTATATTCACAATACTCTTTGAATTATATCTACATACTTTTACTTTCATATGACATTAACTGATCATTATTACATGCTTCATTTCAAATGTGGTTACAGTTTACTAAGAAAATGTTCTTTTTCCCCTTTAAACATTTATTTTTGTCCTGAATTTATTTCTCCTTTCTTATGACATATATACATAGTTATTTCAATTTCTTCCCTGTTTTGATCTAATTTGTCATTACTCATTAAAATACTGCCTCAAAATATTGGATCATTTTGATATTTACAACATTTCTATAGATAGATACTTAAGAAGTCTCACACATTTTCCTTTATACAGTTTTGATAAATTCTGTGTTTTCTGGTTACATGGCAAACGGCTTAATTTCAAACGCCTAAGAGGTATTAGGTGTTTTTCTTTGGTGCTTTTTCCCGTCCTTAGAATAAATATCAGTGATTACTGTATGTATTCTAGGATTTAAATCCTTGAACTCATTTACGCATTCTTTACATACTTTCATTGATTCGCTGATATGAGTAATTTAGTTAAAAAGTGAGCCGACTCAATTACATGTGACGTGTCACAGCCGTGACGTAACTTCGCTTCGGTTGTTCATGTGCAGTGCGGAGAGAAGGGAAGGGCAGGCTTTGTGTCTTATCAGAGGTGGCGAAAATGTGACTCGCGAGTCATTTTGACTCGTAGGCGCCGTTCCCTCTCTACCACCGTCCCTTTGTTTTTCATACGCTGCTGAGTGATGCAGTGCGTGTTGCATATTTTTGTTACTCGCGGAAGGAAGACGCTTTCGCCGCCCTTGTCTTACAACAACATAGGTACAAAGTACAATATTCCTTCTTGACCTGATACACCTTAACAGTACCTTCATGTTTCTCCTTGCCTCACACTTCTGAGTTCCTAAGAACCGCGAGCAAGCAGAGACTTGCTCTCTGACCAGAATATTGAGTTGGTTAACACTACGTTATAATATAACACTAGCTTATAGGTATAACACCGGGAGGAAGAGGAAGAGTGAGAGAGGGATTGAGAGTATGAGAGTGTGTGTATGTGTGTGTGTATGTGTGTGCGTGAGAAGGTGTTGGTATTTCCGCATAAACTTTTGTTGAATAAACTATGTATCATTTTCTGTTTGGAAAAGCTACTGCCTTAGTAAAATGGCATATCCTTGTAAATAAGCTATGTATTCATAGTGATTGATAATTATTTTTCTGAAGCTTCGTAGGCTTTCACGGCAGATGGCATTATTTTTCTTTCTCTTTAATAGCACTGAGGATTAAATATTAATATTTAATAATTTATTGTACATTAGCTTTTATAGTAAAGCAGAAAAAGGAACATTATTATTATTATTATTATTATTATTATTATTATTATTAATAATTTTTAAAACACTTTTAGTAGCCTCGTTGCAAAATAGGAAGACAGAAAGGAATGCAGAGGGAAATGAGAAAAAAAGCAGACATCAGTGGATAATGGGATGAATAATGCAGTCACGCAGGTAATGCGGTATAATAATAGAGTTTGCAAAACGCATTTTGAGAGACAAGAACGCTTTTCTGAGCTTAATATTAGCCATATTTTGTTTTAAATTGCAGCTAAAGGAACAGACTTAACTACCCATTCAGTCAAGATGCTTATTATGCGAGAATAAAAATCGTAACTAGTTCAGACCCAAGGAGGTGACGAGAATGCCTTGTTCGCCGGCTCACTAAGAACGCAACATACATGGCATCACTTAGCAGCAGTAGAACATAATATTATGACTTCCAGTTTTCATTGTCACTACACTAAGTTCTCTCTATCACTTTTCTAAGTTCCCACTGTTACTTCACTAATGTGATGTAGTTCAAGTTTCCCCGTCAATTCACTCTTCTTCACGACGTAGCGGCGTAATGAAATGCGCGCAAAACAGCCTCTTCTTCCACTTCACTTGATGGAGAGTCGAACCAAGGCCTTACTAATCTCTGGCAGTAGCAGCACTCACTGTACTCGCAACAGAACTTCATCACCACTACCTGACTCTTAGCGCTTAATGTTTTTTATTTATGGACGCTCTTTAACTGCTGTGGTCCTTAGCGTCCCATTCTATATTGGGTGTGATGGACGGAAAATGTTGCTCCGAGGCCTCTTTATCAGGCTTGAGGTTCTTTTATGTGCGGTATATATACGATACGGGACCACCGGCTTTACTTCCCTTCCGATGGAAGCCATGCTAAGGATTTTTACGCCAGAAAAAATCTGTTGCCCTCCGCCGGGTTTGAACTAGTGACCACGGGAACTAGAGACTAGCATGGTAACCACTACACCACGGAGAACGACTTAGCACTTGTCGCATTAGTAACGCACTCACTAACTAGTTCACTCGTAAGCATTCTCGCCTATATAGCCGCTGGAATTTTCCTGAGAGTTCTAGAATGTTTGGGAGGTAGGGAGAAAGAAGGTTCAGAACCATTCCGTTTTCTCCCGATGGCGCTCCTGATGTTTAGGCTGAATGACAGCACCTATCAACCGACTGGTCGGTAGGTCAGCGCCTATTATGGGATAATTTTATTGAATGCGTCACAGCATGGACAGACAGCCAGCCCCCCGAAAAGGAGAGACACTGGGAGCATAAATGCCATTGCGAATCCCGTCTTCGCCGCCCCTGCCCAACGCTATTGGTCTGAATAATCGAAAGAAAGCTTGAAGTACCAGTGAGTAATAGCTTCATGAAAGTGATTCCGTTTTAAATCCCAAGAAATGCATTCTTTTGGAGGTCATTTACTCGTCCAAACGATTGGAGTAATGGGTGGTGAATCTAAAAAGAAATAAGTATTAAAGGCAATTCACAACTCAACTTTGCAGTGAACTTAAGACAACAATAGTAACTTAAAATTACTGTCAACGCAGTGTAAGCACATCGTCTTGCACCAAGTTTATTTTACGTTATATGAATGAGGGCGTTCATGTGTTTTGTCACACAAACTCGAATACAACTGGAAGAATACTAACAATAGTTCTTGAAATGTTGCTGTTTTATTCGCTTTCTCAAGTGTTCTTCGATAGTTTTATTATTATCTCTACCGCTTACCCATGGGAGGTAGAGGAAATATTCTCTATTATACTCCTCCAAAAAAATCCCACTTTCCAAACTACCCTTTGTATGAATAAAGAACGGTCATAACTGCTTTTATTAAAATGTCATATGAACATTACAAATAAAATGCATAATTTGAATTTTCTGCAAATGCCATGTGGAGTCCTCTTCATTCGTGATGAATTTTATATACAATCTGTGACAAATATTATTGTAGCATTAGCCATTAATGAGATTATATCCTGTTCTTCGTTTGAATTTTTCAATAAATGGAGCAATACACAATTAAACGTTTCATTCGTTCTTTCATAATCTCATGTGTGCAATATCATGGATTACATATTTAACTTCCTTGCTTTTTAGCAGAGACTGTTGCCTCAGACTCCTCATGTGCCTACAACAATATATTGAACATTTTTGGCCAATATTTTTAACACATAGTACATGGAAAATAAACTTTTATGTGAAACGTTTGTGAGTCAGTATCCTGAAGATGGGACAGAAGCGTCGGTGTTCCACCTATTATTCTAGAGCAATGGTGGCGAAAACGGGACTCGCGAGGCAGTGTGACTCGCAGGCACCACTCCTTTTCTAGCTGTCTATTCATTTGTTTTCTATAGGCTGCTGAGTAGTGTAGTGCGTACTGACTCGAGGAAGAAAGGCATTTTCGTCTCCCTTGTTCTAGAGTATACTGTCCGCCAGTAGAGCTTCAGCGCTTCACTGTTGCAGCATATGGAAAAGAAATGGGAGACTATTTCGTGAACTGTACTGTATGACGAAAGAATAATGCTTTCAAGTCATAGGTACGAATTTGATAGATTCAAATAACTAGGGGTTACTAAATGATTAGTATATGTTAAAGGCATATTTCAGAGCACCGCACGCAGGCCAGCGGCCCATTGTGCTTCCAACGTGATCCCTGGGAGAGAAGGATGAGGCGAGGGACCCGCAGGGCGACTAGATCCGGATGCTGACGGCCCAAAGACGGACGGGGTCCCTAACGTTTCCAGATAGAAGGCATCTGACTACGCCCGGTCCCTGCCCACAAGCCGTAATCTCCAGGTTCTCCCGGTGCGGAGCCCTACGCTGAGAACTGAGCGGTACCGCAGCGACGCCAGGGAAGAAACCTTTACAGAGCGCAAGCCACCGCTCAGCCGCAACTCGCCGAAAATTGTCGCCTGGTCCTAAACACTGAAGCAGATGA
Organism: Deroplatys truncata; assembly: GCA_030765065.1. Taxonomy (NCBI): domain Eukaryota; kingdom Metazoa; phylum Arthropoda; class Insecta; order Mantodea; family Mantidae; genus Deroplatys; species Deroplatys truncata. The sequence goes on from CM060984.1 coordinate 102,600,140, forward strand.
TAGGTATAGGAAATGAGAGAAATGATAGTCATAGTAGAAGATAAACCACCCTAACATTCGCCTGGCGACCCGGGGAAAACATGAAAAACCAATGGGCCAGAATGGGCGGACGCCGGGGATAGATCACGGAACCTCCCGAATGCGGGCCACAGACGCAACCGCCTGAGCCAACCCGCTCGGTGTTAGTATATGTTAGATTCCAAACATGTAGTTCTAGATCATTATTAACAGACGCTCACAAACAAAACCTTGGTTTTAAACACTAGCATAATCACAAAAAGCAATGTGTGTATTTCGCAAATACACTTGTAAGCTAAATGGTTCTTTCCCTAACACAGACATAAACATCATGACAGTGAGTTCCCTTACTATGCAAGCGCAGCAGCACTACGCTCCACCTTTAGGTACCTCCGAAGAAAACATTCTACATATTACGTTTAATAGCACGCTGAAAGTAACGAAGTGGGAAGAGATCCTTCTGCTTTAGTGTGGCTCTATTTGTCATTTTCCCTAAATGGCCCATTCTTTTGGATCTCACTTATTTTGGTTCATTCAGGCTCAAACTATTGCATCTCTGCGTATATATTTACTGTAATAAATTCCATTAATAAGAAGTATGACCATAAACAAAAAGGTTAATAGCTGTAACTAACCAGTCTTCCGCAATGTAGTTGTTAGCAGCGGAAATAAAGCGAATGTTTTTGCGGCCGTCGCACTAATCCCATGCTACATCGGTGCTGGCGCGAGCCGGATATAGCAGCTTTGATTTCGCAAGGTGACAATGCCGCACACAGGATATGATATGCATCACACCCCGATAACGCCCGACCTCATGAATGTCGTTCCGCTCTTTTATTACCTTCATACAATACAATCCGTCCTTCGTTCGTTACATCAGGTCGTGCAAACTAGCTTTGTGGAGACGTAATGACATTATGGAGAAGGAATTGAGTAAAAACGTGTTAGCCTGTGTCGACTGCATTATAGCTTTTTTTATTAAATATACTGAATCCATAATTTTCTGAAAATGGACTTTAGACAACGGCACATGCTTAATTTGATAAATAATTGTTCTTTCACACCTGCCGTGTGAAGGCTAAGTTTGGAAAGGTAGAATCAGACTGAAAAATTCAATACCATAGTCAGGATTTGAACCACGGATCCTCCCCTTTCCTTGACATTCAGTTGGTTAGAGCAACCGCACGGAAAGCTGAATATCCGTGGTTCAAATACTGGTTATGGCATTGAATTTTTTCAGCCTGATTCTATCTTTCCAACATTTAATATGCTTCGGAATCTCAAAAGTAGAAGTACCTAACTTTGTGTGGAGACTGTAATGGTTTACATTTTACAACAAAAAGAGACTACCTGGCATAGGAATTCTTAAGCAGTTGGCTCAAGTTAGCTGCACTCAACCTATCATCAATATACCAACGTATGTACACAACAGCGACCATGAATCGCTGACGGCAGGTAAAACGCGGTCACGTGATTGGTCTGCACACGCCAGCAGACTGTAAGAGGGATGGGGCTTGTTAACTACGATATCACGGCGTAAAATCCGGTTACAGTTCAACCTAATTTCTTTTCGTCCTGGCTTTAATGCTTGGAAATTCCTTTATGCCTGGAGATTACAATGTTGATATTATTAATGAAGATCAAACTCTAATAATACTGATGTTCTCTATAACAAAAGATAAGCCTTTTGTGAGTAACGAACAAAAACGCTTAATTTTCAAACGTGTAACTCTTAAAAGGGTTACTATACAAATGATTTAATAACACCAAATTAAATAAATAATTACTGGGAGGTATTTAGTTTCTAAATACACTAATTATAACTATCCTACCTTCATGAAGTTTGTTAATTAAATTTCATACTAATATGTTTCGATTTGGAATTAATCAAAATGATATTGGAATTAAATAAAAAATTAGTGAATTCAAATCCGACCCAAGAAAAATTACACATATTAACCTACTCATAAATAAAATTCTTGAAGTTTAAAAATTACAAAATAATATTTAGAACATCTTAAAGTAGTTCTTAAAATGTCAAAAAAATCCAAAGTAGCTGTATATCACATAAGGGCTTGATATTATAACATAATAATAGCCAAAATAAAACCAATAGCCAAATGTATGTGTAAATTTGGAGCATTTGAAGAATTGGAACATTTTACTAAACAACTTCTAAATAAACCTCTTGGGCATCAAGTCACTTATGCCAGGATCTGTGATAATTTTAGAAATAGTGCTGCACTCCATTTTTTCCAGCTTGTCCAAAAAAAAAGCTTCCAAAGGTCAACCTCTTAGACTGAAGCGAAGCTCCGCCCCTAGAGGACTTACTATACGCGATGCAGGCAAGGCAAAGAAGTTATCCAAACCGCCATCTATCATATGTGCTTGAGGAGATGTGCTATACTCCTTTTACCTGTGTTATAAGACTGCAGTGATTTTATTTTTACTGTGCTAATACAACACTATGACTTCATTATATTTTACTTGCCATATTTTGGAAGTAAACATTTTAAATATACTCTTGCACATACATTTTTGTGTGGTATGCTACAGTGGCGGCTTTTGGGGTGAAGAGAGTAAAGGGCCCTTCATCTTCTTTGTGTTTAAAAAATTAAAGAATCATGTAATCAATATTTATTTGAAAATTCTCAGCCTGGTTGTTTCCAGAGTCTGAGCTGCTGCAATGTTTTTACTTTCTCTACTACGTACAGTAAGTAGGGGAAGTATTGCATTCCACCCAAAAATTCGATACCGAGATTTCACCGGAAATACATGTTTTGAGACTCCCTGAATCCAAAAAAAAGCATTTTTGGAAACATGTCCGTATGTGTGTGTGTGTGTGTGTGTCTGTGTGTGTGTGTGTGTCTGTGAACAGCATAACTCAAAAACGAACAGTCGGATAAGCACCAAACTTGGTATTTAGGTTCAGTATCTTCCAGCGATGCGACACGAAGGTTTTCAAGAAAATCCCCCCCACCCCAGACTACCCTTTACATGGAAGATTTTTCGAAAATTTTAATTTTCTCAAAAATGGCTCTAACGATTTTGATGAAAACATCATATGTTTAAGATAATGTCATGAGAAATGAAATGTATATCTCAAATTTTCTGGGAACGTCTCCAAAAGTATTCTTCATTGTGAACGACTTTTGCATAACTGGTAAACCATAAGAGATAGACAAAATTTTACTACATAAAAAATGTAGATCGCGTTAAAATACACAGCTTATGTCATATACATTTCTTTTGTTGAGTGAACCGTTTTCGAGATATTGCTTGTTATTTCCTTAAACTTTCCAATACTTATACTTTTTCTCAAATTCGTTATTCATTTTTTTTATGTCCTAGACATGCAAAGAGAATGGAATGCGCCACATAGCAACCAGCGTTAAAATATTTGACTATCGCTTAAAAGCTACCATATTTCCCTTCCATCTACAAGAAAATTACCAATAAGATTGACATCTCGATATCTCGATTAACATGAAGCATATGGAGAATAGGCGTTTGTAAAAATAGATTGTACAAGAGTAGAGAAAGTTATGTGAGTGTAACACATCAGATTTTTTACTCTGCAGTCCGCACTGTTTCACAAGATTGTGCATTCTCAGGCGACAGGCTGGCAAACGACACTCGACAGAAAGGGACTGTATGCTCTCTCTCTCTCTCTCTAACCAGCTGCTGGCTAGTGCATGTGAAGAAACACTGTCTGCCAAACCCTGTTTCTAACTCTAGTTTGCACGATTGCTATGGCAACATGATAACAAACATTTTTTTCAGCTTGAGATTTTAAACCTGTAAGTGCTGAGATGGTCTCAACAGATAAAAATCCTTTCACATCCTTTCCAACCAACTGTGAACCATGTTTGCTTTGGGGCCTAGGGTCCATGGGGAGGGAAACATCATACTCGAGAGCCATGCTTTCTTTATTGTTACAATGGCTTGTGGATGTTATCGCTTACGTTTGCAAAACGAACCAATTAATGACGTAGTTTGTAGTATACTTGAGACACCATTTTCCGGGTGGAAAGACGAGCATAAGAGACATGTTAACAGTTGAAAGACCTACCATGCCACTACATCTTTGTATAAAAAACGAAAATAACGGTAAATGCTATAATGTTAATTTTAAAATATCTTGGTTTTCCGAATTTCCGTGGTTGTGCAGTAGCTCCAATTTAGAAAGGTTATTTTGTTGACCTTGTTTACTTTTTAATAATAATCATAATTTCTGAAATAGGGAAGGATTTTAAGAACATTACGCGCGCTCTAAATAAGCTAAAGATTCTGCTCGACACCTGAAATGCAAACTACAATTAAAGACATGCTTAAACAATATAAACACAATTTCTGACGCTCTACAGGAAAGCCTAGCCTATTTATGACTTAGTTCAATGAAAATGTTCGTATAAACAGACTGTTTTTCCAGTTGTTTATATTGGGTTGTCTCATAAGTTCGTTCGTTTTGTTCGCAAGTTCATCTACCGCGCCTGAAAGCCCTGAACCCTCTGTACACTCAAGTTATCATAGTTGCCTAACCACCCCTACGACTTAGAGATCAACAATTAGACTCGCTATTGGATATGTCAGTGTGTGTTTGTGACTGACGTTGGATGGAACAGCGTGAAATTGTGTTTACAAACTATGGAAAGCAAAAAGGAACATTTCCAACATCTTATGCTGTTTTACTATCGTAAGGGTAAAACCGCCTCACAATGACGGCAGAAAATTTGTGCTGTATACGGGGAAGATGTAGTAACGAATCAAGCATGTCAAAAGTGGTTTAGCCGATTTCGAGCTGGGAATTTCTCCCTAAAAGACAAACCTCGATCTGGACGGCCAATGGTTACGGACGTGGTAAGAATTCATAAATGATAGTCAACAATCCACGAATGACAACTTGGGTGTTGGCATTGGAGCTCAATTTAGCTCGTGCTACTGTAGCCAGGAACTTGAAAAAAACTGGGTTACGTAAATATTCGCGATGTATGGGCGCTTCACGAACTGAGTGAAGCGAATTTGATTCAGCGCGTTTCCATCGGTGACTCATTGAGACGCAATCAGAATGATCCTTTTCTGGAACGGGTGGTAACTGGAGATGAGAAGTGGATTGTGTACAACAGCACCCGAAAGAGTAAATCATTGCGCAAGAAAGGGCAGCTACCACTATTGGTTCCTAAACCAGGGCTGCATCCGAGAAAGGTTATGCTATCCATTTGGTGGGATTGCAAGGGAATCCTGTGTTACGAACTTCTTCCGAATAATGAAACTATCAATTCCAAGAAATACTGCTATCAGTTGGGTCGTCTAAAGGCAGCCATTGTAGAGAAAAGACCGGAATTGGGAAAAGATGTCGTCTTTCACTACGGTAACCCCAGACCACGTACCTTTATGGTGATCCGTCAAAAGTTGCGTAATTTTGAGTGGGATGGGTTACCCCAACATCTCCAGACATTGCCCCATCCGACTTTCATCTATTCCGTTCCCTGCAGAATTTCCAGAATAGTAAACGCCTCACCTCCTTGGAGGACTGCAGACCGAACCTCGAAGAGTTCATCAACCAGAAAACCCCCACATTTTGGAGAATTGGAATTTATAAGCTTCCAGAGAAATGGCAATATATTGTCAACAATAATGTTGTATACTGCGGAAATAAATAGTTTATTTACAAAACCTAACTGCCGTAGCTATTTGTCTTTTGAACGACCTTGGTTTAAAGTTTGTAAACAGAAAGTTCGGCAACTACGCTGTCGTAGCTGTGTTGCGGGTGAGGTGTGTTGCCAGGTGTTCTTAGTGATTGAGACGTATCTAAAAACGAACGAAATTATGAGATAACCCTATAGATGCGGTGCTATATTTAGCTAAGCAAAAACTTGGATTTAGGGGGCAAGTTCTTGCTTAGTTCAATAAATCATGGAAATTTCAAGGAACTGCTTGCTTTATTAATATTGAGAAGTTCATTGGAAATTCAAAATCAATATTTGAAAATTATTAGTGTATTCATTGGGGACTCCGAAACAATTCAAAATGAAGTCATAAACTGCATTTGAATAGGTACGTACAAGATCATGTAAAAATGAAATTCATAACAGTAACTTTTTTGCTATTGAAGTTGATAATAACACAGATATAACTCAAACTTCAGTGTTCTATCGTAATAAGATGTATGAATTTTGAAGGAAATGTAGCGTTTCTAGCTATCTATGAAGTTAGTGTTGATAGAACATCTGAAGTTTTGTTTAATCTTCTGGAAGGGATTTTGTCTGAGTTTTTCATGCGAGAACAAATTAGTGGCTCGATGTTATGATTCGGCAAGTGTAATGCCAGATAACTTAAATGGTCTTCAGAAGAAAATTAAAGACAAAGCATCTCAATCTGTTTTTATGCATTGCTTAGCTCATCGACTAAACTTGGTGCTTCAACAAAGTTTAGATTGCATTTCTAAATGTCACATATTTTTTGCAAGTATCAGTGGGATTCCTTCATTTTTCCACCGTTCATCAAAAAGAACACAGGTACTGATTCATTTTCAGCTAGGCATAGACCTTAGCAGAAACTCAGTGGTGTTCTAACTCAAAACTACTCACTGTAATTGTAGAAGATTGGGAAAATTGAAATAAGAGTTTGAGAATATTATAAGGACAAGCAATTTGATAAAAGATAAAATCAGCTCAGTAAGGGATTTGTCAACGAAATGAAAAGTTTCGAATTTACTCTTCTGGCTGTAGTTCAATGATAGTTCTTCTTTGACAAACAATCTTTTTGAAGTTCTGCAGAAGAGGTCATTGGATATTGATTATTGCATTTCAAAGATCAAGGTGACATCTTATTTAATAAGCAATAAACGAAATGGACAATATGTTTTGGAATTATTTGAGAAAGGCAAAATGCTGACCAATCTGAGTCAACAAAGAGAACATGGAAATTTGACAGAGAATGAAATTTTAGATTCCATTTCAGGAAAACGAAAGTAAGGTTTAAGGATTGTGACAGTTTATAATTTCTTGCCCTTGTGGATACCATAAAATTTGAAAGTTACGCTACAGTTTTTCCTTTTTCAGCTCTTGAAAATTACAACGATGTTATTCAAAGATATTTCAAAGAATTGATCGTTTAAGGTGAACTACGTCTCTTGTATGCTGATGAGGTGTATAGGTCTGTTACTACAGTGGAGTATTTTAAATTGTGCCAGGAAAATAAGGATGTATTGAGGAATCATGCAAATTATTTGCTTTAGTGTTAACAATTCCACGCACAAGTGCATCAGTGGAAAGTTTTTCGTGTTTGAAAAGAATTGAATCTGTCACTAGAAACGCTGTCACAAGCACTGTCAACAAGGAACTTTACATGTAAACTTATAAGGAATGAGCCATTTTATAAGGGCGTCACGGATAAGTTTGTTGCTCTCAAAGACCAGAGGACTAACTTTAATATACAAGAAATAAAATAGGTGAGTCACGCATGATAAATATTATTTAGTTAAATTATTATGTTTAAATTTGGCTATTACTGTTTATTTAAGTCTGCAGCCCTTCACCTACTGTTTAAGGCACGGGCCCGCCCGCTGATATAACACATGTAAAATGCAAGCAACGCACGATTAAAAAAGGAAGAAAGTTAGTTGTTTTATATTAATTGCACAAAAGCAGAAATAAGCTCATTATTCCCAAATTCTGGTTAATGCAGTTACGTAATTTTAATAATAGTTTTATTTCTGATACAGATGAAGAGTTAACCACAGAAATTTTATTCCAGCTTTATTCACATTCCTGAATAAATTTAAACGAAATGCTTTTTTATATTCCTCAATATTTCTTAGAACGCTCTACTAGATCTTTTAGATAATTTTTCGCCATGGAAATCTAAAGTGAAGGATTCAGTTGAATAGTTCCTTAAATGGAGCTTAATCGTTCATTCACATATTTCTTACGGAAATTTTATTGTTCAGTTAAAGACTATTCCGTCAGTATTATTACCTGTGGTACTGAAGTTACCAGCCTTACGTTTTCGCCTTTTGTAACCGTTTACTGCAAAAGGAAGAGGCAGGAAGACATCTTAATTAAATTTTAAAAGTCTGTTTGAGTGGTGTGAAAGCATTGCTTCTTTACTTGACAGCTTTTGTTTTCAAGAAGCCGTGACATTGCCAATAACAAATGAAGGCACGGATAATGGACTCTGGAGGATCGTTATGCCCTTGCACGGGGGCTGAGGATGGGAGGTAGAGCGGGGAAGTGGCGAATTTGTTTGAGGAAGTCAAGGTGAGCAATTGTTTGCATAGAATGATGTGCAGTGATGAACTGTACGTAATCTGACATATCACTCTTCTCTCGTGCAAGTACGTAGAATGTACGTACCATCAACAACGTTTTCTAACCGAGTTCCTGAGTTTTTTACCGTAGGCTTTCCTTATATTGTTTACAGGGCATTCGGTCTACATTTTGCGGTCCCCTTAAACAAAAGAGAAAGCATATGATGAGTAACACACACACGATTTTTTCTACATACAAATTCACGCATAACTCTTACATACTATACATATAAAAAGCGATTATTCTCTTCATGTTGCGTAGTCATGGTTTCAAATTAAAGGGGCCGGGAATACCCTATCTTTCAAATGTAAAAATTAAAATCTTAGTATCTTATTTTCTCATTATCTATTAGTCACATTTATTGAAATTTTAACTGCATATCTATAAAAACCATAATAACATGTACATAGTGATATTAAATTATTGCAACTGAAATATTAAGTTTTAACCATATTTATTCAAAATTTCAGTTGAAAAGTCTCCTCTCAGTAATTACTGAAAAAATATTGTTCTAAAAGTTGCAAAATTAACTAAGCAATTTACGTTCCAAGTTTCATTGTTCTAAATTCAGTAATTTCTAAAAAAAAGCGCCACATTTACAGAGAAAATCTTAGTTTCAAGAAAAATACACATAAATTAGAAAATGCATATAATATACCTCTTACCAAAATTATACGCAAAACATATTTATGTATTTACTTGCTGTAAGCACACCTTTGCAGTGCCACGTGGCTTACAGCACCAACATAGAAAAGAGGAAATCATGTCTTTCTAACACAAAAAGCCCCAATGTTATAGACTGTTTTAGAAAAAAAAGGCCATTCAGCATTGAAATTTAAGTATTGTTTTTCATATGTTCATAATTTTCTCTTAAAATCACTGCATACTTTAAAAGTAGTTTTTAAAATAAATTAAAATTGTAGAATTATTTACACAAGCGTAATTAGTAATTTTAAAGCCAACGTTTTCAAGTAAGAGTATTGGATTTTTTAAAACATTTTCATTCCCGTTTACGTTAAGTAACACAATACATGCAGAAAGAAACAGCGTCTCTTTATATCATACGCAGCAGTAAGAGCTCATGCAGGGGGGGGGGGAGCAAGTAGGAGCATAGGCACAAATCAGTATACTGACGGATTAATATCAGTAAATTAATCAGCCAAGCTGCTGGACCGACATGGGTGATCGAGATCGTTAAGCATGGAATCGTGAACGGGAGGTAGGTCCGCCGTTCAGATCCCGCCAGGACCGTTCTCCCTGACTGAGATTGTTTCCTTTTCCACAGTCCTCATAACTAGCTAATGCCAGGGAGGTGTGCACAACAAAGAATATTTCGGAAACGGCTAAATGAAGGCTATTTGAGATAAACATTGCAATGAACACCAGAAACTTTTGCCGATCTCTTATTGTTTCCAAGTTATACGAGCATTATATAAATTCAATCAGAACGAAGGGGACTTCACGGGCTGTTCATGAAAAATTCAAGACATACATTTTGTTTATTTAGCAAGATCTTAAACATTGATAGTTATAAAACATGTTGGTGCATTTTTAAAAATAAACAATTGAAATTCTGCCATATAAAGGAATTTAGTTTTTGTTGGAGCAATTTCCAGAAATTTTCGTGTTGGATTCATTAAAGCTGTCGGACTTAATTATTTTTGTTTCATGAGTTCTCTCTCTCCCTCTCTAAAAAATCTTGTTTTGGATACAGAGGACCTCAAAACTTGATTTCTGGTGAAATCTCTATATCGAATTTTTGGGTGATATACAACACTTCTATCTACCATAGACAATCGGTGCAGAAAGTAAAAAGAATGCGAGCGCGTGCTTATGTGAGAGAGAGAGAGAGAAATAACGAAAAGTTGGATAAACAGCAAAATTAATGTTTAAGACAGGATAGTAGGCAAATTTGCATCCTGGGGATTGCGACCCAGATAGATCTTTTGTGGCTAACACTCCCTAGCAGGAAGGGATGAAGTGAAGGAACCAAGGAGGCTAGAGGCCGCAGGGACCTGGGGGATTCCCGTCCCACTGCTGGAACTGCCTAGAGAGGGAGATGAACGACCCGTTGACCAAGCAGCCCTCTAGTGTCCACGAGGAGCACTCTTTCCTTTGAGCAAGCATTCGCACCATCTGTACGGCACCACCATACGCCATGAAACCTAGAAACACACCTGAAAGACGAGAAGGAAACGGAACGAAAGTGAAGTGATGGAAAGGACAAACCACCTCAGCAATCGCCAACCGACCAGGGAAAACCATGAAAACCCAAAGTGAGAGCGGGCGGTCAACGGGAATCGAACCCGGACCTCCCGAATACGAGCCTCATACATTACCGCGGAGACATCTCGCTCGGTAAGTTGCATGTAACAAACATCATATAGACAATTTTCTAATTATTACCTATGTATACAATGAAACACATCCTGTTAGATATTTATCGCAGATGTTTTATATAGGATGTCTCTAAATTGATCATGGTCGTGTCAGCTTTATTCATCAGATTTTTAAAAATAGCTTTTACTTTTATTTGCCAATGTGCAAAAACTATAGGAGTTTAGGGCCTTCTAATTGGGCGCAAAAAGGCATTATCGCTTACTTCGGCTAAGTAACCGTGTTATGTCAGGATATCCTGCAGATAGATGTTCCCAAGACATTAGCAGGAGCTCAAACCTCTTTGCTTATGCAAGTAGGCTAAACTCTTCTCAGAACATTGCCCTCTTCTGATAGAAATCTTATCAGGGTGATTCCGACGCTGCATTTTCGTGCCACAGCAGTGCATCTTCATTGAAGTGTCGGCCCCTTCCCCGCCGTGACGTCACGTAGGTACTTTGTAGGTCAGCGGGGGCGGAATAGCACTCCATTATAACTGGGGCTTTTCATCTTCCGCGTGTATTCTCAAAGTAAATCCTATGTCAAGAGTGAGAAAGAAAATTCTGTTTCTTTTTTCGATTTAATATTCTATTAGCGTCACAAATGGGCGTGCTTTGAATCAACGCCAGAGTCAAATATGGTGCAAGGTCGGCACAGATGTTTTTGGTGAGTATATCACAACCAAATATGGTATTCAAAGAGTGTACTTGAAGCAAAGCAAATAAAATTAATATTGCATATTTAGAGAGCGTTTTTAAGGATACCCATTTATGAAATTTCTACAATCCACAATTTCAGATCGATTCATTTCAAATGTTCATATAGCAATATCAGGTTTAATGTACGTATAATATGTGATTAAGTTTCATGCATATTTTTAAATTAGTTCCAGAGATATTAATTTTTTGTAATATTTTGTTACTGCTTTGAAAATTTTCTCAAAACGATGCAATTGTTTTTTGAAAAAAAATAGTTTAATTCAACTCTTTAATACTGTATTAATAAATTATAGATATTAATTTTTAATTATCATACTAGTTTGGGTGAAAATGAATTTTAAATATGAGACTTCAATTTTTTGATTAAGCTTTACTGAATATTAATATTATTGTTTAATAACGTCACATCTAAGCATGTTAACATTCATCTAATCATTCTTTATTGTATTATTTACAAGGAAGTATAAAAGTTTAATTCATTTATAACGAACTATTTAGCTCGATCCCGATAATCAAGGGTTTCCTGATCTAAGGCTTCCGGTCAGTGTTGCCAACACATTTATTTACCGGTTTCATGTTAAAATGCATAATGAATTCTCCGCACACAACTTCTTTGACCAAACTATCAATAAAGGAAAAAAATTAATGAACAGCATCATTCGAGAGCAATCAAATAATTGCGGAATCCAGAGCCTACAAGAGAATGTACATCAACATATTTCGCTTCCATTTCTAATAACAGTACAACTGTTGTTTGCAACAAGAAAGAAATTCAGTTAACTTTTAATTCTAATAACGGTTTTTAATAATTGTACGTTTTAAAGTTTACCATTAATTTTGTTCAATGAAGCTGCATTCTCATTATTTCGGGCAATAGTAAAAGAAGCTTAAAATAAATCTAAAATCTAACTACTTAAGGGTTATTGTACATAACCTTAGTTATTTATTGTCATACAACTGTTAAAAATAAGATTCTCATATCCGAAACGAAAATGTTCAAAAACTTTCCTCATCCTAAACTACCTTTTGCATGGAAAATGTTTCGAAAACTTTGGTTCTTTCAAAATGGCTGCAACTATTTTGATTAAAATATCATATTTTTAAGGTATTTTAATTACGACGAAATATACAGGATGGACCATTTAAGTTGAGACTGTACAATATTTCCAATACTAAGCATTGTAGAAAGAAATGTCTTGAACAAAAGTTTTTGATATTATGGAAGAAAGTAAATGCCATTAGTCGTGTTTTAGTTGGAGGACATTATGACGGTCATTTTAGGATTAATTTAAATTGACTCTAATTGTAGGTTCCCAGTTAAAAAAAATCTGATGTGTTACACTCACATGACTTTCTCTACTCTTGTAAAAACTATTTTTACAAACGCTTATTCTCCATATGCTTCATGTTAATCGAGATATCGAGATGTTAATCTTATTGCTAGTTTTCTTGTAGGTGCAAGGGGAATTGCTAGCCTTTAAGCGATAGGCAAATAATTTAAGAGCTGGTTGCTATGTGGAGTATTCCATTCTCTTTGCATTACCAGGACAAAATAATCTGATGTGCTACACTCACATGACTTTCTCTACTCTTGTACAAACTATTTTTACAAACGTTTATTCTCCATATGCTTCATGTTAATCGAGATATCGAGATGTCAATCTTATTGCAAATTTTCTTGTAGATGCAAGGGGAACATGGTAGGTTATAAGCGATAGTCAAATCTTTTAAGCGCTGGTTGCTATGTGCCGTATTCTATTCTGTTTGCATATCCAGGACATAAAAAATTGAATAACGAATTTGAGAAAAAGTATAAGTATTGGAAAATTTAAGGAAATAACAAGCAATATCTCGAAAATGGTTCACTCAACTAAAACAATGTATATGGCATAAATTGTGTATTTTAACGCGCTCTACATTTTTTGTGTAGTAAAATTTTGTCTATCTCTTATGGTTTACCAGTTATGCAAAAATCGTTTACAATAAAGAATGCTTTTGGAGACATTCCCAGGAAATTCAAGATATACATTTTATTTGTCATAAAAATATCTTAAACATATGATATTTTAATCAAAATCGTTAGAGCCATTTTTGAGAAAATTAAAATTTTCGAAAAATCTTCCATGTAAAGGGTACTCTGGGGTAGGGGGAGTTTCTTGAAAACCTTCGTGTCGCATCCTTGGAAGATACTGAACCCAAATACCAAGTTTGGTGTTTATCCGACTGTTCGTTTCTGAGTTATGCTGTTCACAGACACACACACACACAGACAGACACACACACACACACACACACACACACACACACAGACACACAGACACACACACACACGGACATGTTTCCAAAAATGCTTTTTTTGGATTCAGGGGGTCTCAAAACATGTATTTCCGGTGAAATCTCGGTATCGAAGAGAAAGTAAAAATTAAATTGACCCTAAAATGACTATCATAACGTCCTCCAAACAAAACACGACTAATGGTATTTGCTTTCCCGCCATAATATCAAGCAACTTTTATTTAAGGCATTTCTTTCTATAACGCTTAGTTTTGAGATATTGTACACTATCAACTTAAATGGTCCATCTGTATATCTTGAATTTTCTGGGTATAGCCTCTAAAAACTTCTTGATTCTGAATGAGTTGTATAATTGGTAAATCTTAAGAGATACACAAAATCTTACTACACCAAAAAATGTAGCTCTCATTAAAGCACACAATTTACGTTACATCTTCTTTGTGGAATTAAGTATTTCCAAGATGTTCCTTGATATTGGTTTAAATTTTCAAACTTATACTTTCAACTGGAAATCGTCGTTTATTGCATTCCACCCAAAAATTCGATACCGAGATTTCACCGGAAATACATGTTTTGATACCCCCTGAATCCAAAAAAAGTATTTTTGGAAACATGTCCGTATGTGTGTCTGTGTGTGTCTCTTTGTGTGTGTCTGTGAACAGCATAACTCAGAAATGAACAGTCGGATAAACACCAAACTTGGTATTTAGGTTCAGTATTTTCCAGATATCGACACGAAGGTTTTCAAGAAAATCCCCCCATCCCAGACTACCCATTTACATGAAACATTTTTCGAAAATTTTAATTTTCTCAAAAATGGCTCTAACGATTTTGATTAAAATATCATATGTTTAAGATATTTTTATGACAAATGAAATGTATATCTCGAATTTTCTGGGAATGTCTCCAATAGTGTTCTTCAATGTGAACGACTTTTGCATAACTGGTAAACCATAAGAGATAGACAAAATTTTACTACACAAAAGATGTAGATCGCGTTAAAATACACAATTTATGTTATATACATGTTTTTGTTGAGTGAAGCATTTTCGAGATATTGTTTGTTATTCCCTTAAACTTTCCAATAATACTTTTTCCCAAATTCGTTATTCATTTTTTTTTGCCCTGGTAATGCAAAGAGAATGGAATACTCCACATAGCAACCAGCTCTTAAAATATTTGACTATCGCTTAAAGCCTACCAATTCCCCTTGCATCTACAAGAAAATTAGCAATTAGATTAACATGCCGATATCTCGATTAACATGAAGCATATGGAGAATAAGCGTTTGTAAAAATAGTTTGTGCAAGAGTAGAGAAAGTCATGTGAGTGAAACACATCAGATTTTTTTTCTTTCGTGGTCATGCAAAGAACATGGAATTTCAAAGCCGTAATATGGTGACACGCTGTTTAAAAATGTGACTATCGGTTTATCTACTGTATGCCACACGAATATGTAAATGTGAATTTAAAGTTTGTTTGGACTAACAAAAAGTAGATAGAATAATAAGCTTTTGCAAGAATAGTTCGTAGGAGAGTGAGTAGAGAAAGTCATGTAAATGCAGTATAACAGATTTTTTTAAGAATATATTCTCAGTCCTCAAATGTACTTTAAGGAGTTCATGTTGATAACAGAATAGGATATTTAATCTTCTGCTGTACTTACTTCATGTCCTCCTTATGACAGATCAAGCTGAAGAAGATATGTTCTCAAGATGCTATAAATTATAAAACCCATGCAGAATGTGGGTCAGGTCAGCAAGTGACCCCCATAGATACTTACTTCTACCTCTCAGTATCTCCAGTCGATCAACACGACAACACGTCACAGCTTTTATTTTCAAGAGTCTAACAGAACTGCACGAAGGCAGACGTAGGTAACTGTTGCAGTGATTTTTCTTGCCTTTAATTCCAGTTTATATCATCTCTTTGTAGGAAGGTTTTCATATAAGGGTCTCAGACGATTTAATAAGAAGTTTTCCCTGCAATTCTGGGAAAATTCTTTTACGCTATAAATAAAAAGAATGGATTTGAGTCACATCTTTAAAAACCACTATAACCAATAATATCGTTCCAACACATTATTATCGGTTCATTTGTGTCTTCTTTATGTAGATGGTTGTTTTAGGCTTTAGTTAGTGACTGATACATTCGCTACTGTTTATATGGTGACTGACAGGAGACAGAATTTGCTGCACTTAGAAGGGAATCATATACTTATTCTCTCTTCTTATTTCTCATTTAAGAACTTTTTAAAGTCTAAAAAATGAAATTCAGTAAGTGACATATAATATCAAGTATAATGTAATTATTGCTAAGCAATGTCGTTTAAAGAAATGAATAAAGCGTTGCAATTGGCTCTTGTTTTTGAAAACCGATATGGATATGTTTTTAGTTTTAATTTTTCCTACTTGAGTGATCCTTTTTAGGTTTCCATACTCATTTTATTGGCCTATTACGCTAATGTTAAATTTGCCAACTTTATGGTCCATTACCTCCGAAAATATTTAAAATATCAGACTGAAATTCTTGCAGGATGTAAATGCATGTCTTATAAGTTTGCTGATCTACTTTTATATAGTAGTATGGTTTATTAGGAAAGATAGGCTGTTTTAATTACATATCTTTATTAGTATTTATCAACAATTAATGTTTTAAAATATAAACAACCAACGTATTAATACCAAAGTAGACAAAACAGCGATCATTTCAAATTTGGCTCAGTTATGTTCAATAGCTTCCGAGAAAACATACCATTTATATCAGAACATGTCATTCACAGAAAACTATCATTCATAGTAAAAATAGAAGAAAGTTACTCAAATATATTAAAAAAGACACATTGCTTCGGGATGCGAAAGTCGTCATATTTAGAAGTGGTAAGAATTTGCAGACCAAAGCTTCCCTTAAAAGGGCTAAAATTAACCCCTCTATTCCAAAGAGTACAAGAGTTATGACTTTTTACTTTCTCTACTACGTGAAGTAAGAAGGGAAAGTATTGCATTCCACCCAAAAATTCGATATCAAGATTTCGTCGGAAATACATGTTTTGAGGTCCCCTGAATAAAATTTTTTTTTTACTTTCTATACTACATATAGTAAGTAGGAGAAGTATTACATTCCACCCAAAAATTCGATACCGAGATTACACAGGAAATACATGTTTTGAGATACACTGAATGCATATAAAGCATTTTTGGAAACATGTCCGTGTGTGTGTGTGTGTGTGTTGTGTGTGGCTGTCTGTGACAGCATAACTCAGAAACGAACAGTCGGATAAACACCAAACTTGGTATTTAGGTTCAGTATCTTCCAGAGATGGGACACGAAGGTTTTCAAGAAAATCCCCCCACCTCAGATTACCCTTTACATGGAACATTTTGAAAATTTTAATTTTCTCAAAAATAGCTTTAACGAATTTGAATAAAATACCATAAGTTTAAGACATTTTTATGGAAAATTAATTGTATATCTCGAATTTTCTGAGAATGTCTCCAAAAGTATTCTTCATTGTGAACAACTTTTGCATAACTGGTAAACCATAAGAGATAGACAAAATTTTACTACACAAAAAATGTAGATCGCGTTAAAATACACAACTTATGTCATATACATTTTTTTTTGTTTTCGAAATATTGCTTGTTATTTTCCCTTAAGTTTTCCAAATCTTATAGTTTTTCTCAAATGGGAATTCGTTATATATTTTTTGTCCTGGTAATGCAAAGAGAATGGAATACTCCACATAACAACCAGCTCTAAAATATTTGACTATCGCTTAAAATCTACCAATTCCCCTTACATCTACAAGGAAATTAGCAATACGATTAACATCTCGATATCTCGATTAACATGAAGCATATGGAGAATAAGCGTTTGTAAAAATAGTTTGTACAAGAGTAGAGAAAGTCATGTGAGTGTAACACATCAGATTTTTTTATGTTCTGGACATGCAAAGAGAATGGATGCTCCAAATAGCAACCAACTCTTAAAATATTTGACTATCGCTTAAAGCCTACCATATTCCCCTTGCACCTACAAGAAAATTAGCAATAAGATAAACATGAATATGGAGAATAAGCGTTTGTAAAGATAGTTCGTACAAGAGTGGAGAAAGTCATGTGAGTGTAACACATCAGATTTTTCTGTAAAGTGGTGCAAAATTTAGCTTACAAAATGACGATGAAACACAATTTTTAAAATATATATTTAAAATATAAGTGTTTGGCCTGTAATGTTAAAATACATATCACAGTAAACAGGAAATTCTAAGCTATAAGGCTATACAACAAACTAAACATGTTATTTTTAGCGACTTTTCCCATTTAGTCTCCCTTTAAGGCATTTTCTTACTGGAAGGCAATCAAGCAGCTTAATACACCCATTTATATAAGGTTGGATTTCCTGAAATATCAACAATAATCAAGTGGACGGTGAAGTTTACGCTTACTCTATGGAAACTTAATAAAGTAACATACCAGTCCTTACTGCGGAGCTTTGTTATGACAAATGAGGGAAAGTAGCGGGAAGATATCGACCGATAGAGAATGACCGGTGGTCGGTCAGACCAGCGCAACTTTTCGTTAATATTAATGTACCCTAAGGTCGATGGCTTCTATGGAAACATACATGCAACTTATGTAGGCCAAGTAAATACTACCATGGAATGGTTTCTTAGCTGGGGGTTTTCCCAAATGGAATGGAATATATTATGCGTAAATAAGTTATTATATAGCCTCTAGTTCCAGAGGTCGCAGGTTCTCAACCTGCGGAGGGCGATGGATTTTTTTCGGGCGTAAAAATCTTTAGCATGGCTTCCTTCGGAAGGGAAATAAAGTTGGTGGAGCAGTGTCGCATATTTACGACACATAAAAAGAACGTCTAGCCTGATAAAGAGGCCTCTTAGCAAAATTACTGGTCTTTCACGCCCAATATAGAATGGGACGCTAAGGACCACAGCAGTTAAATAAAGGTCGTCCATAAATAAAACTCAATTCAATTTTGTAAATAAGTTATAGGGTTGCATCAGATCTTTGCGATGCATATGTGAGCGATAAATTACTTGATTATCTTTCCCGATATCTTTGGCAAGAGAAAGTATTGCATTCCACCCAAAAATTCATATCGAGATTTCACCGAAAATACATGTTTTGAAGTCGCTGAATAAAAAAGCATTTTTTACCTTCTCTACCACCTACCTAAGGTATTGTAAGAGGAAGTATTGTATTCCCCCAAAAATTCGATACCTATATTTTACGAAAATACATGTTTTGAGGGCCCGAGAACCCCAAAAAAGCATTTTATAAAAAGCTCCGTGTGTGTGGCTATATATGTGTGTGTGTGTTTTTGTGTGTGTATGTGTCTGTCTGTGAACAGCATAACTCACGAACGAAGAGCCTATTAAATACCAAACCTGGTATTTTAGATCAGCATCTTCCAAGGATGCGACACGAAGACTTAAAGAAAGTTCTCCACCCCAAACTATCCTTAACATGGAAAATTTTGATTTTCTCAAAAACGATTTTGGCTAAAATATCATATATTTAAGATTTTTCAAGACAAATGAAAAGTATATCTTTAATTGTCTGGGAACAGTCTCACCCTTTTCATTCTGAATAACTTTTGCATAACTGTAAACAGTAAGAGAAAAATCTTACGACATAAACATGTAGATTCGTTAAAGCACACGATTTATTTAAATAAAGTCTTCTGTAACGTTAACCATTTCCGAGTTATTCTTTGTTATTGGTTTGAATTTTCAAATATTTATACTTGTTCAAAAGGAAAATCTCTAATTTTTTTCTTTTTTCCCCCTTTCCTGGCCATGCAAAGAGAACGGAATTTCAAAACCATCTCATAGCGACTCAATCTTAAAAGATTTGACTATCGCTTAAACTTTACTGTATTTCCCCAATCCCTTTGTACTTACAAGAAAATATGCAATTAAAAAAATATTTCTAGTAACTCGATAAACATGCAGCTTTTGTAAGAATAGTTTGATAAAGAATGGTTAGAGAAATTCATGTAAATGTTGCACATCAGATTTTTACTTTGTCTACCACATACATAGTAGGTAGAGACGGTATTGAATTCTACCCAAAAATTTGATACCGAGATATCACCGGAAAGATATATTTCCCCAACCCCCCCCCCCATTTTTTATACTTTCTCTGCCAACTACCTATAATAGGTAAGAGGAAGTATTGTATTTCAACCAAAAAATCGATGCCGAAATTTCATTGGAAATACATATTTCGAAGCCACTGAACACCTCGAAAAAGCACTTTTAAACAGGTCCGTGTGTGTATGTAAACAACATACCTTAAGAACGAAAAGTCGGTGAAATACTAAACTTGGTACATAAATTCAGCTTCCTCAAAGAATACAATAAGGTTTTCAAGAACATTCCGCTCCAAACTATCCTTTACATGGGACATTTATCGAAAATTTTGATTTTGTCAAAAATGGCTCTATGGGTTTTGATTAAAATACCATATGTTTAAGATATTTTCATGGCAAATGGAACATACACGAATTTTCTGGGAATATCTAGTGAAGTACTCTTCATTCTGAGTGACTTTTGCGTAACTCCTAAATTGCAAGAGATAGACAAAATATTACTTCATAAAAATGCTCATTAAAGCACACAATTTATATCAAATAACTGTTTTTGTGGAGTTAACTATTTCCGAGATATTCCTTGTTATTGATTTGAATTTTCAAGTACTTATACCCCTTTCAAAAAGAAAATCAGTATTCCTTTTTCCTCTCGGACATGTAAAGAACGGAATTTCAACGCCATCACATAGCGATTCTACCTAAAAGGTTTGAATATCGCAAATCCTACGGTATTCCCCTAATCCCCTTGGATCTATAAGGAAGTGTCCAAAAACAATTTATGCAAATGCTATCTCTATTAATATGAAATAGACAGAAGAATAAACTTTTGTAAGAATAGTTTGCTGAAGAATGGGTAGACAAAGTCATGTGAACGTATCACATCAGATTTTTAGAAAAAGGTCCATGTGTGCATCTGTGAACAGCATAACTCAAAAACGAAAAGTTGGATAAATACAAACTTGATATTTAAATTCAATAGTTTCCAAAGGTGCGACACCTTTACTTGGACCAATTTTGAATTTATTTTCTCAAAAGGACGTTCTGCTTAAAATAAAGATCTATTTAAAACACAAAATTTATTTCAAATAACTTTTTTGTGGCATAAGCCATTTTCGAGATATCCATTATTAATGGTTTGAATTGTTCAATTATTTGTCATAGTAAAATCCTATTGTTTCTCCGATGTAATGGAAAGAGTATGTGAATTTAAGACCAGCATCAGTTCTTAAACATTTGACTATTGCTATTCCCTTTGTATCTATAATGAAATGTGTAATGAAGCTGTTTCTGCAAAGGTTTATCTCAATTAAAATAAAGTAGATAGAAAAATAAGCTTTAATAAGGATAGTTTATATACCCACTAATAAATGATAGAGGTTATAGATAGTCATGTGACTATAACACGTAATAATTTTTAGAAACAGGTTCGTACGTGTGTGTGTGTGTGTGTGTGTGTGTCTATGAACAGCACAACTCAAAAACGAAGAGTCCGATAAATACCAAGATGCGACACCAAGATCTCCAAGATCTCTTCCAATTCTAACTACCCTTTACATGGAAAATGTGTCGCTTTTAATTTATCAAAACAGGCTCTATTTGACTACCGCTGAAGCCTACTGTATCCCCCAATCTCCTTGGATTCACAAGGAGTGTCCAAACTTGTATTTCCGGTGAAATTTCGGTAACTAATTGCTTTCCCTACTAAGTATAGTAAGTAGGGCAGGTATTGTATTCCACCTAAAACTTCGTTATCGAGATTTCACCAAAAGTACATGTTTTGAGAACCTTGGAGCCAAAAAAGAAGAATTTTTAGAAAAACGTCCTTGTGTGTGTATGAGTATGTGTCTGTGAACAGCATAACTCCAAAACGAAAAGTCGGATAAATACCAAACTTGGAATTTCGACTCAGTACCTTCCAAAGATGCAACACGAAGGTTTTCAAGAAAATCTGCTCACTCCAGGCTACCCTTTACATGCCCCTAGCAATTTTGATTAAAATACCATATATTCAAGATATTTACATTACTAATAAAATGTGTATCTTGAATTTTCTGGGAATAGCCTGTAAAGTCCACTTCAATTGGAAGAAATTTTGTATAGCGTTGTATAATTGGTAAACGTTAAGCGATAGACGTAGACGTACTACACAGACAATGTAGGTCTCCTGAAAACATACAATTTGTTTCAAATAAGGTTTTTTGCGGCATTAGCCATTTCTGAGATATCCGTTATTAAAGGTACGAATTGTTCATTTCTTAAGTCCTGTCAACATTCACTTGTTTCTCGCGATTGCATGGAAACAATATGCAATTTTAAGGCTAGCATATAGGGCATCTAGTTCTTAAATATTTGACTATCGCTGTTCCCTTTCTATCTATAACGAAATGTGTAATGTAGCTATTTCTGCAAACGTTTATCTGGATTAAAATGTAGTAGACAGAAAAATAAGCTTTATTAAGAATAGTTTGTATACCCACTAATAATACCCCGTTTGCTTGATTTTGCGGTAAAAATGCAACTTTATTTGATGGAGGAATAAAGTGTCAAAGTTGGGAATTTTGAATTCCTTATTTTCGGCTCAATTTTTACGAATTTATTTCTACACCAGTTTGTCACATGTCGATGAAAGCGTGTGGATGTATGCACAAAAAATAATAATATTCTATCCAATACATGAAAGATAATTTTGAAAACACGACGCTCAAAAAAGTAGCAATTTTGGCATAATTTTAAAAAAATTATTAAGCAGATCAAATGAACGGTATGAAAAAGCGCCAAAACACGTAAACTGCATCACCATTTGACCTTTATATAAAACTAACAATATATTTTTCCCTCCATTAATTTGGCTGCTAGAATTTTTTAAAGTGCAGACGAATACTTTCTTGAGGTGGTGTATCTGTAACCTCTCTGCTCCAATTTTATATCCTTATGGAGAAGAAAAGCAAATTAATTGACATGATCGTCCCTTCGGCACCCACGGCTCGATCCCCCTTGGTTTGAATAAGATAACGATTTAGGGGTAATGTGCTGAGAGCAAAGTTACAGGTTGCTTTTGAAGTATCAAACTCACTATTTTCTCAGAGAAGGCCAGCTCTCAAAACACGAGGCCAGACAAAGATAATGGTACTGGGTGTATTTGCAAGATGGCGTGCGTAGCCAGGGTTATACTAATCCACCGGAAGACGTTTAGATAAAATATTTACGATAAGAAACTAGGGAAAGGTCAGCCAAGTAATATGGATTCATACGACGCCTTCATCGAGCGAGGTGGCGGCACCATAAGGTGTGCGACTCGTATTCGGGAGGTCTCGATTTCCAACCCTCGGGCCGACCAATCTGACCGAAGGTATTTTTCGCGGTTTTCCTCGGTCGGTAGACGAATGCTGGGTTGGATAATTTGATCCACGAATTTTCCTATCATCTCTTTCAACACTACATTTGGTTTCTTTTTTCTTCACCGCCATACAAGGCATTAGGCTCATCAACCATCCTGGATATGCTATGAGCCAAGGTTTGCTTGCTCCTAGACAGGCTGCTGACCCAAGACATTGTCTTGTAAGTGCTTGAGGGTGTAAGTCCTGCAAAAAGAGGGTAATCCGTTGAAGAAGACGCCTTCATCAACATGTTCCATACATGTAGCACAGCAACAAAATTTCGATTTTTTAATTGCCTCTTCTATTTAGCTGTTTCAGTTTTTAAATAATTGGATCTTCTTCATATAATTTTTACAGACCGCAATCACTTTGATACTTTTATTAGTTTCTTCTCAGAACATACACGCTTATTACTACGTATTACATTAAGTAGAAGAAGTATTATATTCCACTCAAAAACTCCATGTCGATATTTCACCGGAAATGCGTTTTGAGGGCTTCTGAACCAAAAACACAAGTATTTTTAAAAACACACCGTGGTGTGTATGTGTGTGTGTGTGTGTGTCTGTCTGTCTATCTGTGAACAGCATAAGTCAATATCTGATAAATATCAAACTTGGTATTTAGGTTCAGTATCTTCCAGAGATGCAACACGAAGGTTTTCAAGAAAATCCCCCCACCCCAGATATATGGAACATTTTTCGAAAATTTTATTTTCTCAAAAACGGTTCTAACGACTTTAATTAAAGTATCATATGTTTAAGGTATTTTTATGGCAAATAAAATGTATATCTTGAATTTTCTGGGAATGTCTCCAAAAGTATTCTTCATTGTGAACGATTTTTGCATAACTGGTAAACCATAAGAGATAGACAAAATGTTACTACACAAAAAATGTAGATCGCATCAAAATGCACAATTTATGTCATATACGTTTTTTTGTTGAGTGAACCATTTTCGAGCTATTTCTTGTTATTCCCTTAAATTTTCCAATACTTATACTTTTTCTCAAATGGGAATTCGTTTCTCATTTTTTGTTTTGGATATGCAAAGAGTATTAATCTATGACAAAGAGAATGGTGCTGCACATAGCAACCAGCTATTAAGAGATATGTCTATGCTTAAAGGCTACTGTATTTCTATATTGCCCTTGCAAATGCAAAACAAGGGTAACATAGATGCCATAAGCGATAGTCAAATATTTTTAGAACTGGTCGCTATGTGGAAAATGTAATTCTCTTTGCATGTCAAGAACATAAAAAAGAACAACGAATTCTCAGTTGAGAAAAAGTGTAAGTATTGGAAAATTCAAAGAAATAACAAGGAATATCTCGAAAATGGTTCACTTTACAAAAAAAAAAGTTAAAGACATATATTGTGTTTTTAACGAGATCTACATTTTTTATTCATTATAAATTTCGTTATAGATACAAAGAGGGCAGCGATAGTCAAATGTTCAAGAATTAGCACTATATCTGCCTTAAAATTCCATACTACTGTTTCCATGCAGTCGCGAGAAACAACTGAATGCTGAAAGGACTTTAAGTGACCAAGTATTGAACAGTTCGAACCTTTAATAACGGATATCTCAGAAATGGATTATACCACAAAAAACATTTGAAGTAAATTGTGTGCTTTAAAGAGATATACTTTTCCTCTGTCGGTTAACATTTAACAGTTGTACAAGGCTATACAAAATGTCTTCCAACTGACGACTTCACAGGCTATTCCAAGGAAATTCAAGATATATATTTTATTTGTCATGGAAATATCTTTAACATATTGTATTCTAATAAAATCGATAAAGTCATGTTTAGAAAATAAAAAAGTTCGAAAAATGTTCCATGTAAAGGATAGTTTGGGTTGGGGAGGTCGCATCCTTGGAAGGTACTGAATCTAAGTACCCAGTTTGTTATTTAGCTGACTTTTCATTTTTGAGTTATGCTTCACACACACACAGAACTTTTTCTAAAAAATGTTTGGGGCTCAAAACACGTATTTCCGGTGAAATCTCAGTATCGATTTTGGTTGGAATACAATACTTCCCCTACACTGTATGTAGTGAGAAAGTAAAAATAGTCACAATACGTTTCGTGTAATACGTTTACTCGATTCTATAAAACTGATTAGTTAACGAACCTCTATTTGCAGAAAACAACTAACCGTTTTCTATGCTAGAGCCAAAACAAAAGTAAGTTACATGGTTATGCTTCACCACCCCCAGAAAGGAAATCTCCATGTACAACTACACCGAGAACCAGTCTGTGCCATTTCATATTCCATTTCAACAAATCATGCATGGGTTGAACGTCACAAATCCTCTAATTTTAAAAATATCTTCTAATTATGAAAATGCTTCCTGGAAACTATAACCAGTATGAATACATATTTACGTCTTTAAAAATAGCATCAGATATAACAGGCACAGGAGGATTTATAAATAGATGTGCAATGAACTGCTAAAGAAATATACAGAGCCTAAGTATACGCTTTACATTGATGGTTCTAAAACAAACAGTGGTAGTAGCTGTTCCATCATAATTAATTCGGAACACAAGATACTCCAAGGACTCCCAAATGTATGTATGTTCTGTCTTTATTTTTGAGCTGTTCCCTATCAAACAATTTCTGTATTAAGTGACAAAATACACCTGACGCACCTGGTATGATATCGATGCACTGATTTCTAGTGTTAACACTTTTGTCTGTTTACACTATTATTTAGCATGCCTTGCTAATGAACTAGATTACAACATAAATAAAAGGAAATGAAGCAAGACTTTCTTACATCAAGATTATTTGACGGGTTTGGCGTCTAGAAACTTCAGATTAATTAGAATTAGAATAAAGGTTATTCAGAGGTTGTCGCGGTAACTTTCGTGTTATCTTATTGCTGAGCGCCTGTTATTGTTTCACAATTTTGCATTTTGGGTTCTTTGTCCTCCGGCTAGCTATTATAATTATTCAGTCGAGCAAGTCTCTTAAACAGGGTGTGTAAACGGAAAGGACTTGTCACTAAAAGATAACACTGATCAAAGAATTTGTTTTTACACTTTTATTACCGTCACACTTTATTCATTTCACATATTGACTCTTGATACACGCCCGACTGAAACTGTTATATTTTCTAATATCACTATAATCACTTATTTGCTGAACATTATTAATTCGCGTATTTCACATTTATAACAAACTTTAAGACGCGAGAGATTCTGTAGAATTGCGCGACGTATAACGCGTGAATGATTCTCTTAAACTGTGCGACCTTTGTGTGATTCTGTTGGACTGAACGACTTATTACCCGCGAATCCTTCTGTTGGACTGAACGACGTTTGCCTTGTGAATTATTCTGTCAAACTGCGCGTTACCCGTCTCTGGCACGGAATTTATACTCCCTCACCCCAATATGCCTAAACATTATAACAGAGCTGCTATTGGTTAATAAAACGCGCCAACATTAGCGTCTATTTTTATATCCAATCAAAATTAAGAACACATATGCTCTAGGGAAAATGTTCCCTCCATTTCTACAGAAAAGCGCGCTAATCTGACGTCATTCGCTTGTGTCTTATAATTGATAAACAACTCACCCTCTCGCTCATTGTTGCCCGCTCTTATTGTCAGTTTCAGTGAGGCCGTGTAAACGTATTTCCTAACAATGCTTATAATTAACAAACATCTCAAATCAATGTCATACAATAATGCTTATTTACACTACAATCACTCTGGCATTTACATTGTTGTGATATAAAATACTGCCACAAGGTTTTGACACTTTCATTATACTCACAACGGCAGTATTTGATAAATGACAATAAATATAACGTATGATTATACCAGTATAAATAGGATCGATTGTAAAATGTTGAGCTTTGTATTCTGTTTGCCGAAGTATTGCATCATAGCTATGTATTGCTTGGAATAAAACGTAACCGACTTTTGTTTTTACACGCATCCTCTGCGGAGCACCGCAACTAATTGGCTTTTGGTTCTGTACGCATTCTCTGTGAAGTACAACTATTTTCTATTCCATCGGATTATCAACAAGGTTTTGTATATCCTTTTTAGTCTTTTAGTAATTTATGAACTGAAATTAGAAGGTGTTTTATAGTCCATATCCCTAAGAAGAAATAGGGCGTTTGGTTTTTATGTTACCCTTGAGGCAGTATTTTTAACAGTTAAATGATTTCAGTAAAATTATAGAATATATAAATTCAATAACAGCCCGCCTTAAAGCAATATGTGTATGTAACAATATATAAAAATGTATGTAACAGTCATTGCATATGCTTGTATTATTTTATCCATGTGTAATAATGTTATGTGAATGTATTGCGTAATTTAATAATCTAGGAGCTGTGATAATAATAAGTTAAAAGTTGCTAACAATGAGGTACCCTTGAGGCAATAATGAATTTGAAAGTTTAAATGGTACTAATCATTATTGGAGCAACAACAATGTAAATTTTGAGACAGTTTAAAAATAGCCAATCAACAACCAGAAAAAGCTTTAGTTAAATGAAGGTATTCTATTAGAGAAGGATTAGCCAAGC
Organism: Deroplatys truncata; assembly: GCA_030765065.1. Taxonomy (NCBI): domain Eukaryota; kingdom Metazoa; phylum Arthropoda; class Insecta; order Mantodea; family Mantidae; genus Deroplatys; species Deroplatys truncata. Next base: position 102,627,907 of record CM060984.1, read on the forward strand.
AGAGACTTGAAATACAGAAATTTACAAGTTTAGACGGTTGAAATCAATTAAGTTGCCTGCAAACAGTGTTATCCTAACCGGACGCAAGACACATCCTGGAGAGATTTAATACGTATTCGTGTGAAACAAACAAATAGTTTACGTGTTAAAAAGTGTAATTAATTAATAAAAGAATCTCACAGCTCTCTATATCAGTGAAGTGTTATTTTAATCGTATCAAGTATTAATAAAAGGAGTGAAGTAAAATTATAACCTGTGTAAGCCTACATTCTTTAGTCACACCACAACCCTGCTAAGAGAAACGTGTCTCTAACAAATACTGACGCAGCCGAGGCAAACATAAATATAATATTTAAAGAAACAGTTAAATTACAAAGTTATTTTTTTTTAAACTTGGGGCAAAGGTCACCTGAAAGTACATTTAGGGCGAAGGCTACCGGAAAGTGGGTATCATACATGCAGTTGCAACTACTACAAGTTCGGCTCCCCAACAGTTGAAATTGAGGCAGTATTTTATATCACAACACTGTGAATGCCAAAGTGATTGTAGTGTAACTTAACATTATTGTATGACAATGATTTGGGATGTTTGTTAATTATAAGCATTGTTAGGAAATAAGTTTACACGACCTCACTGAAACTGACAATAAGAGCGGGCAACAATGAAACGAGGGGGTGAGTTGTTTATCAGTTATAAGAAACAAGCAAATGACGTCAGATTAGCGCGCTTTTCTGTAGAAATGGAGGGAATTTCTTCCCTAGAGTATATGTGTTCGTAATTTTGATTGGATATAAATATAGACGCTAATGTTGGCGCGTTTTATTAACCAATAGCAGCTCGGTTATAATGTTTAGGCATATTGGGGTGAGGGAGTATAAATTCCGTGCCAGAGACGGGTAACGCGCAGTTTGACAGAATAATTCACAAGGCAAACGTCGTTCAGTCCAACAGAATCATACAAAGATTATACGTCGCACAGTTTAAGAGAATCGTTCACGCGTTATACGTCGCGCAATTCTACAAAATCTCTCGCGTTGTAAAGTTAGTTATAAATGTGAAATACGCGAATTAATAATGTGCAGCAAATAAGTGATTAGTGATATTAGAAAATATAACAGTTTCAGTCTTGCGTGTATCAAGAGTCAATATGTGAAATTAATTAATTGTAACGGTAATAAAAGTGTAAAAACAAATTCTTTTATCAGTGTTATCTTTCAGTAACAAACCCTTTCCGTTTACACACCCTGTTTAAGAGATTTGCTCGACTGAGTACTAATAATAGCTAGCCGGAGCACAAAGAACCCAAAATGCAAAATAATAAAACAATAACAGGCGCTCAACAATAGATAACACGACGATACCGCGACAAATTGGCTCCCATACGTGGTGCAGATAAACATGAAGCATCTTCCAACTACCAACACAAATATTCTACTTCAAAATATAATACAACTCTTTCAATACAACCTTTTTCAAATTGACGCCCAAAGCCTGTTGCAAACAAGTTACAATACAAACCTTTCTCACCCTACGCACACACACGCACAATTTTTCTCTTTATAATATTAGTATAGATTAGCTGAGTTTATTTAATGAAGCTTTTGAAACCTCCCTTAGGCCGGTTTCTCATATCCCTTAAATTTCCTTTAATCTGCATGAGTGACGATGGTGTAAGTCAGGTGTGACTAAAAAACCTCCTTCTTCCAAGTCCAAGGTTTATCTATGCATTCATCTAAATAGCATGTGCGGTTCAAATGGAAATCAGGCGGCCTGCCTGACAGAGTCTATGCGACGAAGGGAGTCTAAGTGTAATCGCGAAGCATCTTTCTGCCACACCTGGTGAGGCCACGTTTGGCGAGTCTTTGAGAATTGGCTCATAGCTCTGTAGGGCCGGTTATCGAGGACTCCACACTTAGTATTTCTCTTTGGGGAACAGAAAGGCTTGTAACGGTCAAGATTTGGACTCATACTAAACGTATTTAGGCAGAAGTCATTATTAAACTTCGTAAAAGCATCTGTTTCTATACTGAGGTTTCAAAGGCTTCAGATTTTTGTGCAGTATACCTTCTCTTGAAATTTTATTCCCTTGCAGCATGCAATATTGATTTATACAACATGCTCATGAATACCATCAAAACAAACCCTTAGACTCAAAGAAGAAAATAATTATATTTTCATGGTTATTATCTTTTTTGTTGAAGGAAACAGAGCATAATTAATATTCCATCTGTATTATTATGATGATACCGTGATTCATCACCACAAGTTATAATTAATTCTGTAACAACATATCCATCATTGACAAACAGGGCAGCCCAGCGTGTCAGCGCGCAAGTTTAGTTTCGTCAATGTGAAATGCAAACGTGTTTGCATAATTAATTAATTGCATTACCTAATGAAGGTTAAAAATCAAATTTATTTTAAAGTACGCTCATAAACTTAGCCATAAAACAAGTAACGTCAGTTTATTAGCCCTCCTCTTAACTTAGGAATGCTTCCTTTGCAGAGAATAAAAAATTGAATCTATTTATCTCAACCTCAGTATATAACAGACAGAAATGCTGGGCTTCCGACCTTTCTAAATACCCACATCCTGAAGGTAAATTACGGTTCCATTGGATCTTATTTTTATGATGTTCCCTTTTTAACGGTTATTTGACTCCCTACCGCAAGAAGAGGTACTAAATCATTGAATAGGCTAACTATAATATAAACCAAGCGAGGTGCCTCCGCGGTAACGTATGAGACTCACATTCTAAAGGTTCCGGGTTCGTTTTCCGTCAACCGCCCACTCTCACCTTGGGTTTTCGTGGTTGGTAGGTGAATCCTGTGTTGATTTCTCATCTACCACGATTTCCTTTCATCGTTTCCCTTTCATTCCGTTTCCTTTTCATCTTTCAGGTATGCTTCTAAGTTTCGTGGCGCATAACGGCTGGACAGATGGCGCGGATGCTTGCTCAAAGTAAAGAGTACTCCCCGTGCATACTAGACGGTTGCTTGGTCGACGGAAAGTTCATCGCCCTCTCTAGGACGGGTCTTCAAGCCTGGAAACCTAAGGGACTTTCATGCGTTCTCTGTGGCCTGTCTGTCTGTGTCCTGTAGTCCTCTGTGGTTCTTACTCTTCATCCCTTCCTCCTGGGGGATGGTAGCCACAATAGATCTACACTGTGTGATCAAAAGTATCCGGACACCCCACAAACATATGTTTTTCATCTTAGGTGCATTGTGCTGCCACCTTCTGCCTGCTACTCATTATCCACGACAGTCATTAGACATCGTGAAACAGCAGAATGGGACGCTCCGTGGAACTCACGGACTTCGAACGTGGTCACGTGATTGGGTGTCACTTGTGTCAGAAATCTGTGCGCGAGATTTCCACACTCCTAAACATACCTAGATCCACTGTTTCTGATGTGATAGTGAAGTGGAAACGTGAAGGGACATGTACAGCACAAAAGCGTACAGGCCGACCTCGTCTGTTGATTGACAGAGACCACCGACATTTGAAGGGGGTCGTAAAGAGTAATAGGCAGACATCTATTCAGACCATCACACAGGAATTCCAAACTGCATCAGGATCCACTCCAAGTACTATGATAGGCGTGAGGTGAGAAACCTTGGATTCCATGATCGAGCGGCTGCTCATAAGCCACACTCACGCAGAAAAATGCCAAACGACGCCTCACTTGGTGTAAAGAGCGTCAACATTACACGATTGACCAGTGGCAAAACGTTGTGTGGAGTGACGAATCGCGTACACAATGTGGCGATCCGATGGCAGGGTGCGGGTATGGCGAATGCACGGTGAATGTCAGCTGCCAGCATGTATACTACCAACAGTGAAATTAGGAGGTGGTGGTGTTATGATGTGGTCGTGTTTTTCCTGGAAGGGGTTTGCACCCCTTGTTGTTTTGCGTGGCATGATAACAGCGCAGACCTATATTGATATTTTAAGCATCTTCTTGCTTCCCACTGTTGAAGAGCACTCGAGGATGGCGATTGCATCTTTCAACTCGATCGAGCACCTGTTCATACTGCACGGGCTGTGGCGGAGTGGTTACACGACAATAACATCCCTGTAATGGACTGGCCTGCACAGAGTCCTGACTTGAATCCTATAGAACATCTTTGGGATATTTTGGAACGCCGACTTCGTGCCAGGCCTCACCGACCAACATCGATACCTCTCCTCAGTTCCGCACTCCAATAAGAATGGGCTGCCATTCCCCAAGAAACCTTCCAGCGTCTGATTGAAAGTATTTCTGCGAGAGTGAATACTGTCATCAAGGCTAAGACTGAGCTAACACCATATTGACTTCCAGCATTACCGATGGAGGGCACCACGACTTGTACGTCACTTTCAGCCAGGTGCTCGGATACTTTTGATCACGTAGTGTATGTAGGTCGCAGTGCGAGAGATGTCTCCCTCCGTTGTATAATATATACCTATACTTATAACGGGTCTTCAGATTTATTCACCCTTTACCGCCAGTCAGTTTAAATGAATGACATTATTAGTTGAGCAAACCCCTTTTTCAAAGGGGAGGTGTGGAATTGAATCTCAGATTGCACGCGTTTCCGACTTCGTAAATAGGTTGATGATATGCGGCGGTGCAGCACTGTTTTTCACTAAACATTTTGTGCGTTCTTTGCGAGATGGAAGTGAACACCGAATACAAAATTTTGCATGATTGAGTGCTACTTCGGAACTGGAAGGATACAAGAGCGAGTCTATCTTTACTATATTGGCCGCTGTGTGAAAGATTTTCTCCGTTCTTGCCCAGAATTTCAAATCCCGAGACAAAACATGCTAAAAACAGTTGCTTTTCATTAACAAAAAGGACAGATACTATTTTTTAAAATATTTATAAAAGTTACTTCAGTTTTTATTGAAAAGTTAAAGCTGTGTCATTAAAGCCAAGACACTCTACGCAGCAAAAACTGTGCATTTATTTGCTTAACTATCAGCATACATGTTGAAATTGAGTTTACGAGACGCAAGCGAAAGAAGTTCCAAATGTAAATACAGGAAAGCTACGATACAAGACCGATTTTTCTAAGGTGGCCTGTAAACTGTTAACCTGTAAACACGTTCCGCTCATCCTTCACTGGTCCTCTGCGAGAGACACTGGTGATAAACTCGCTTCATGTATTGACGTCATGCGCAGACAACCGACTGGCGGCAACGGCCGAATAAATCTGAAAATCCCTTATAACTACTATACAAAGAGTATATAATAAGTTTATGCAATAGATGAACTTATTAATTCCTTGCAAGGTTGACCTCATCGGTCAACATGGTGCTTTGTAAGTCAGACGATGTTATTAATGCATAAAATAATTAAAACAATCTGTATTTTTATGTATTTTTCTTGGAAGGTTTCATAACATCTTCTGAATAACCCTTTTGTTCATTCAGAAGATTGCACTTTCATCGTAAGCAATCCCACAAGTGGTTGCGAGTTTATTAATGGATTTGTGAGTGCGAAGAACGAACGAATTTATTGATGAAACTCCAAACTCAAATGGGATTTATGAAGATTATGCCATGAATAAAATGTAACAGATTATACAAATAATAATTACTTTCTAACTTGTGTTGTTTAAAATGAAATAACCATTGTGTCAGCTATCAGACCAGAACAATCGATGGTGTTACGGCATACTAACCAATACTACAAATCATGGGATTGAGAAAACTGTCAACTGAAAATCAAGAAAAGCTAAAATCAGGACACAAAAAAACATACATTTTTCCCAAGAACATATTAGGAAATTGACACTATCTGAATGTTAACTGCATAATATAATAATTTTCAAAGTTGAGGGAAACTGCTGGTTTTCGGTGATGGAAGCTTAAATGTATTGAACTGAAATAGATGATGAGGCAGCAGGATTTCGTAATTTCTTCTTAGCGCCAACAATTGAGATGGAGGATGTAGCTTATTAATCACTATATCTTATACTATTACGATTCAGTTACGAGCTCACGTTTTATCCGATAAAATCGCATCATTACATCATTGCATGTTATAAGATAAATGACTATGATTGGTCGATATCCAATGCATTGCTAAACGTTATTTGTGAATATTAAATACGCGGCGCATGGTTGGAATATAGGTATATAATATATATGGAATATATAAAATAAATTATGTTTTATATATCTTATACAGAGTGAGTTTGAAATTACTGACAAACTTCAGGGGTGATTCTTGACTGAAAATGGAGTACAAAACTTCATATCACCTTGTGTCCGGAAATGCATAGTTTCCAGGGTAGATGGCACTGAAGAACGATATCAAGAGCCCTGGTACACAGTACGTACACTACCAGATGTTCAGAGGCTTCCATGGTATGCAATGCACGGTTCACATGTCGCATCGTGGATTGCCTCACTTGTTCGAATGTTCCGGGCTGTGTCCGAATATCGACACAGGCTACGTGAACATGCTGTTGAAGGGTCCGAACATTAGGAACAGGCTCACCCTACACAATGCTTCTCAGATGCCCCCACAAGTAAACATCCAAGGGTTTTAAGTCCGGTGATGAGCAGATCATGCAACAGGGCCTCCACGTCTTATCCAACATCTGGGGAAGATGAGATGTCGGCGAGCATTAATGCGAAAGTGGGCGGGCGCTCCATCGTGCTGCAGCCACATTGGCTGTCGTATTGCCAAAGGCACATTCTCCAACAATTGAGGCAGAGCGTTTTGCAGGAAGTCCAGATATGTTTCTGCGTTCAGGAGTTGTGGAAGAAGAACTGGTCCAAGTAGGCGGTCGCCAATAATCCCTGCCCAAACATTGATGCTGAACCGCTGCTGATGAGATGCTTCAACCATTCTGTGAGAATTTTCTGTAGTCCACAGATGACGATTATGCAGGTTAATGATCCATCTCTACCAAAGGTCACTTCATCGGTGAAGAGGACTGAGGACAAAAGTTGCACAAACCAGCAACAGAATCTTTCCCGTGGAGGAAATCCATGCTGCACATGTTGGAGGTGATAGATATAATAGCAGGTCACGTGCGATACAGATGACCGTCCCTTGTTGGCGTGCCAATTGCTGGAGCTGGTATCAGGGTTGTTCTGAGTATCATGGAGAACATGTTCCTCCACATCTGGTATACGCACAGTCCTGGTCGTCCTAAACGTTTGTCTGTCTCAAAGGACCCATGCTCACACAAACCCAAAAAATGATTCCAAATGTTGTCTGATGTGGGTGGTGCTGTCTGTCAGGGTACGTGGCTCTGTACTTCCGTGCTGCCTCTCGACCGTTTCCACCTGCTTGGGCATACACGAACACCATCTTGGCTTATTCCTGGAATGAATACCGGACCATTGTGCTTCTACATTGCTTGAATCACACTATCTGCAACACACAAAACGCACTCTGAAAGTTATGAGAGAATGTCGTCAGTGCTATCCGTGGAAACTATGAATTTTCAGACATAAGGTGATATGAGCTTTTGTGCTACATTTCCAGCTAGGAATCACCTCCTGAAGATTGTTGTGGACTTAAAACTCACCCTGTGTATCTAAAGTTAGAAATTCATGTGCTCTTTACCATAGAGATATGTTTATTTACAAACACAGTATCTTAATGAACTGTTCCAATAATTTCATTACTACTTTTACAGATAAAATCATAGCATATTTACCGAGCGAGGTGGCTCAGCGGTAAGGTGTAAGGCTCCCATTCGGGAGGTCTCGGATTGAATTCCCGTCGGGCCAGCCATTCTGACCGTGGTTTTTTTCGTGGTTTTACTAGATCGGTAGGCGAATGCTAGGATTGTTCCTCTTCTACCAGGATTTTCCGTTGATTTCCTGTCCCCATCATTTACTTTAATCTATTTCAGGGTTAAAGGATCAGGCGACGGCTTCGGTGTGTTGCGGCAGGACGGTGGATTGTACGCTTTGGAAAGATTTCTCCCTTGTGTTCGGTTGGATCGCTAAGAACCCTTTCCTGGAGGTGGCTAGGTTCTCTGGGACCCCCGAGCGGTACGCGGGCTACGGCGTGGCTAGCCGGAATCAAGATGTGCTCCATCTGGATTTGTTAGGTTCTCTGTCCTTGCTGGCGCACATTGCCGTCCGGTTCTTATTGCCCTTCGAGTCTCCCCCCTCATCCCTCCCTCCCCAGGGGTCACGTTAAAGGAAAAAGGTTAAAAAAAGAAAGAAAAAAGGGAGCAGAGTCTACTTGAGCTGCTATGCTCCAGGTTGCCGCAGGCCTCTTGGTATATGTACTCCTACTCCTACTCCGTTACTCTTACTCTATTACTCTTACACTTTCTCTTTTTTATTTATATGCACTGCCCCTCTTCAATGTCCAAAACAGTCGTCCATCAGTTTCATTATATTTCCTCTGGTTTCTCTTCTTTGTCTTTCTAAAATCACGGTGACAGCATTCAGTTTCTTTTTCAGTACAATGCTTCGGAAAGCTTTGATATGTGAACGTAGAAAGTGAGTTTTATACTTCTTTTTCGTCATATCTTTTCCGTGCTCATTAGCTTAACGTGTGGCATGTCTTTGATTCCTTCATGGAGCTCGAGTAGTTGGAGAAAATTTTCCTCCAATAAAATTCTTTCCTTAATTGTGTATGTTTACAGCTAACATTTACTTAATAATTTCACGTTGCAATACATTCTTAAAAGCTCAGTTTATTTCCTTGCTCTGACGTAAAATGAAAAGTAACAGGGCACTGCCTGCAAGGCGATATTCATGCTTAGACATGAGAAGGTAAGCAGCGTTTGAGGTAATTTTCAATGACCTTTAGATTTTTGTTACACTGTTTTGGAGCTTGAAGGTGTGTATTCAAATCTCGGATGAGTAGTAATTTCCTTTCTGGAGTCATTAAAGTCTCTTATGAAAGTTCCCGATATACCAATGAAGACAATGGAGATGGTATAAGAGCTGTTGTTAGATCTAGTTTATCATATGGTGCAGAATTTTGGGGTTGGGAAAAGAATGAAAAATTACCAAATCCAGACGCATTTTCTGAAGCGAATTGTACATGTGGGGAGGGATACTGCATATTGTGGGGTTATCAAAGAATTCGTTTATACAATGAAACCATACATCTGAAAGTAAAGACAATTAATTCCTGGTTACGCACAGTGCGAGGAGATCAGGCACTTCTACGCGCGGTGTGTTTTAGGGAGCAAGTATGGGAAGGGTGGGATACGTGTTGCGAAGAGACTTAGAAGAAATTGGAATGGCGTACATGTGGCTATAGGGGAGGGACATGAGACGTAGCTGATGGAAGATAATTCAGAGACGACTACGGGACAGACGGAATTTAGAATCACAACGTACGGGTAGAACTTCACTTAACGTAGTGTCAAAAACGCGTGGCTGGGTGAGGGAAGCCTATTTAGATAACTGTACACGAGAGGATAGAAGTGGTTTGGCGTGGCTAAGATTGAGCGCCCGGAAAGGCAAAAATTAACTGATGACACCGGAGTGAGAATATGTCCACTCCGTGGTGAAAGGGAAGCATGGAATCATATTCTGGCTGAGTGCAGTGAAACGGAATTACTAAGAATTACCACCACAGTTTCTGGAGTCCAGTAGGGGAATGGAGGCCTGCTTGGATGTAATGTTGGACGCGGGGTGTCATAAAATGGGTTCTTTTTTGTCTAAGATTCAGCAAAGGAGGTTAATTGCCCTGGAGAACGGAAGAGGGGGGGACGGTACATAAGAGGGAATTCTTATGAGTGGGAGCACTGTATATATGTATATTTGTAATATAATTGTAATTCACGCTTCTTCTTATTATTATGTTTTTCTTCCTTTATTATGTTAGTATTATACTACACAATAGTACACACTTATGTATATATAGTGAGTATATATTTAGTATTATACACACAGTGTTAGATTATAGGGACAGGAAAAACTACGGCAATGAGGCTTATGCAAATGTTGTATTGTACCTACAAGAGTAGACTACACGGTTCACAATAAAAGTCGTTCTTCTGTTACTTCTTGAAACACTCCAGGAGCGAAACAATTTATTTTAGCAAGCAAATTCCACCTTTAAAACTGAGGCTGAGGATAACTATAGTTAGATTCCACATTACTGGCTATACTGTAGAAGAATGTTTGGATCCTCATACCCTGGGCTTTCATTTTATAAATCAATATGCGACTAAGCAAACTACGGCTGCAAAAAATGTTAACTCTGGAGAATTCTCTAATTTATCACTGCATAGTTTGACTAAATGTATGGACATTGGTGTACTCTAAACTAATTAAAAATTACAATTTACTTTATAAATTTTTATAGTTAAAAATACAAAACAGACATTTGGGCACACTACTACCAAACCTCTCAAAAGTCACTGTTTGTATTACGCGCACTCACCCGTTCTCTACCATATACTTGTAGCATCGCGGCAAGGATTTTAGTCTGGCTAACTCCTGAAGTCGAAATCTTGGCCAATGAGACTCGCTGCTTTACTCAATCTAGCTACAATATAGTAAAACAATTCTGTGTTTGTACATTCACAGAATTTTCTCTACACTCTCTTCTACAAGCTATTCGGAAAGAATTTCTTCTTCTATCTCATTCATGTTAATTGTAATACACATTTGTAATATTATTTTATTTCGTACATTTCGCTGTAGGTACAAAGAGAATACAGTAAGGTAAGCGATATTTTAAAAGCGGGTCACTATATGACGGTTTTGAAATTCTATGCATGAGAAAACAATAAGAAAGAAGGAAAACAAAGAATAGCCACTTAACATTTGAAGAAAGTATCAAGTATTTGAACATTTCAACCAATAAAGAAGAATATATCGAAAATGGTTTATGTAAGAAAACATTTATTTGGCATAAATTGTGTTTTAATGAGATCTACATTTTTTGTGCAAAAGCTTTTATCTATTTCTTGGGTTTATAAGTTATACAAAATTCATTCAGAATGAAGAGGACTTCAAAGGCTATTCGCAGAAAATTTATGACGCACCTTGTATTTGTCAAACAAATATCTTAAACATATCTTAATTAGAATCTTTAGAGCCATTTTCGAGAAGATACAAAGTAACCAAGCATTTTCCGTGTAAAGGGTACTTTGGAGTGGGGAATTTTCTTGGACATTTCGTGTTACATCCTTGGAAATCTCTGAACTTAAATACTAAGTTAGGAATTTAACCGAGCTTTCGTTTTTGAGTTATGCTGCTCACAGTCTCTCTCTCACTCTCACTCTCCCTCTCTCACACACTTCTTTTTTTGCATTCCGGGAGACTCAATATGTATATTTCTGATGAAATCTCGGTGCAGTATTTTTGGGTGGAAATTCTCCTCTACTTAAGACAGGTAAATAGTAGAGAAATTAAAACCATAAAAATGGTTTTGTAAATTTAAAAGCCGATTTTGGTTGCAATTCTTGTAAAACCATAAAATCACGGATGATGGTAAATTTCTTAAATCCGGACCTGTACTTGGAAGTAATGTATAAGTATTAGACATATTTCACCTGAGCATCGTAAGATGTAAATGAAAGAGAGCCACCTCGCATTCAGAAAATAAAATGACGGATATATTTTGAAGTTAAGAGAGATTACCAATTCAAAGCAGTGAATTGTATTACCGCACAAAGGAATGCCTGATGTACAGTACATATAGATTTTAAGTAGACCTTCATATTGTTGACTGACCGGACTCAATTGATTTTCCATGCATTTCTCAGATGCAAATCGACCACGAAGTGGTAGTTCTTGGAATAACACTGCCATAGCAAAACGATAATGATGACGAATTATCAGGACGTCTGGGTCACTATGAAGTAGTTTTGTTACCAAAGAAATGTCTTTGAAAGTGTTGGAATTACGAATGACGCCGGACTCATACAATCGATCTTGAAGGGAACGTTTTTATGGAGCAGTACATTGGTACAGCCCTTAAAAAAGTGAGTGTCTCTCAGGCATGGTTATGTAGTTCAATTAGCTTGCAGCACTGTTTTTTACTTTCTCTACTACATATAGTAAGTAGGGGAAGTATTGTATTCCACCCAAAACTTTGATACCGAGATTTCACCGGAAATATATGTTTTGAGACCCCTGAATCCAAAAAAAGCATTTTTGGAAATATGTCCGTGTGTGTCTGTGTGTATGTCTGTGAACAGCATAACTCAGAAACGAACAGTCGGATAAACACCAAACTGGTATTTAGGTTCAGTATCTTCCAGGGATGCGACACGAAGGTTTTCAAGAAAATCCCCCCACCCCAGATTACCCTTTACATGGAACATTTTTCGAAAATTTTAATTTTCTCAAAAATGGCTCTAACGATTTTGATTAAAATATCATATGTTTAAGATATTTTCATGACAAATGAAATGTATATCTCGAATTTTCTGGGAATTTCCCCAAAAGTATTCTTCATTGTGAACGACTTTTGCACAACTGCTAAACCATAAGATATAGACAAACGTTTACTACACAAAAAATGTAGATCGCGTTAAAATACACGCATGTTTTTGTTGAGTGAACCATTTTCGAGATATGCTTGTTATTCCCTTAAATTTTCCAATACTTATACTTTTTCTCAAATGGGAATTCCTTATTCTTTTTTTTATGTACTGGACATGCAAAGAGAATGGAATGCCCCACATAGCAACCAGCTCTTAAAAGATTTTACTATCGCCTAAAGTCCACCATATTCACCTTGCACCTACAAGAAAATTAGCAATAAGATTAACAGCTCGATTAACATGAAGCATATGGAGAATAAGTGTTTGTAAAAATAGTTTGTACAAGAGTAGAGAAAGTCATGTGAGTGTAGCACATCAGATATTTTTAGTGACATAACAAACCTCGTGCAAAACCTCATCCGTCGTCCCAGGCGTTTACATGTTGTGCGAGTGATACGTATACCTGTTTTAACATCCTTCATATTTTGGGCCTTAAAAGTGATCCTTTTAATTTGCGTTGTGTTTCTCCTGTAATCCTTCTTAAATGCCTGCAAAGGACTCTTCTTGTTTCACAGAAAACTGTTCGTAGCTGGCCCCGTAGCTCAGCCGGCAGAGCACCCCCGTGCGAGTGGTCCCGAGTTCTATTCCTGGCTGGGGTGGAAAGTTTTCTCTAGCCCTATCCTCTCCAGAGTCTGGAAATAGAATGAGAGTGTGAATGTGTGTGTATGATTGTGTGTGATATAATGTATAAAACCCAAAGAAAACCAGAAATTCAATAACATATATACGCTGGTTAACCCCAGTGGCATAGGCAATGTTCCAAAGGTATGATCATTGTAGTTAAAGGCAGGGTATATGTGGAACAATAAGCAAAAATCTGTTTGTCTATGGCTGTACTTGGAAGAACAATGCCATCCTTAACACACTCTTATAATGAGGGCTAGCATTTATTTCAATATCATTTTGGAAGAATACATAATTAAATTGAAAAAAGGTGTAGCGTATATTAAATAGGGAGTATTTGCTTATGTCAAACTTTTTTCTAAACTTACAGTTAATTGTGCATATTGTCTCCATATTTTCAAGTAACCGTATATGGAGAATACTCAATCTTTGGAACATTCCCACTAGCATATTTTAGCATCTAAAAATAACCTTGTAATGTTGATCAACGCCTGTGGTTTGGAATGTAGCACAAGTTGTGCATTTTTAAACAGAACACCCTACATTTCATTACCTTCTCTCCTAAAAGTAAAGTATAATAGTGATATCTATGTGTTTTAGATGCAGCTATAACAACGTAGCACTTATGATGTTAGACCACTATTTTACATTTGAATATTTTTCTGGCAGGATCTTCCAGTTTGTTCTCCTTCATTAGTGTGGTTCGTAGCTAGTCGCCTCATAAGTACTTCTTCTGTGGTGTGACGGTTAGCATACTGGCTTCCTAATCCAGAGAACCCGGATTCGATTCCCGGCTGAAGAATAGGATGTTTTTTTTAGGTAGGATTATTTCCCATCCTCCCCAGTGTCTGGAAGTATGAATGGGACTGTGAATTTAAATGTTATACAGAAAACTCACCGTAAACAAATCCAAAGATATACATTAGTGAACGAATGGATATTATTGACTTATGAGCAATTGTTCCAAAGGCAAAGCGTTGTTATGACCTTAAATGTTAAAGGTGGCATATACATGGAAAAAGAAAGATTATCTGATGTGATAAATTCACATGACACTTTACCCTCTATATTTTATTAGTGGGTATACAAAACTAGACTTACTAAAGCTTATTTTTATATCTACTTCATTTTAATCCAAATAAACGTTTACAGAAATAGCTACATTACACATTTCGTTATAGATACAAAGGGAACAGCGACAGTCAAATGTTTAAGAACTGGACGCTATACGCCAGCCTTAATATTCCATACTGTCTCAATGGAATCGCGAGAAACAAGTGAATAATGACTTTAAAAGAATGGCTAAGTATTGAACAATTTGAACAATTAATAATGGATATCTCGGAAATGGCTGATGCCACAAAAGGTTACTTGAAATTAATTGTGTTTTTTTAAAGAGGCCTACATTTCTTGTGTAGTACGTTTTCGTCTATCGCTTAACGTTTACCAGTTTACAAAATTATATAAAATTCCTTCCCAATGAAGAGGACTACAGAGGTTATTCCCATAAAATTGAAGATATACATTTTATATGTCTTGTAAATATCTTTAACATATGGTATTTTAATCAAAATCGATAGAGCCATTTTTTAGAAAATTAAAAATTTCGAAAAATGTTCCATGTAAAGGGTAGTTTGGGGAGGGTGGATTTTCTTGAAAATCTTCGTGTCACATATTTGGAAGTTACTGAAGTTAAATATCAAGTTTGGTGTTTATCTGACTTTTCGTTTTAGAGTTATGCTCCTCACAGACACGCAAACATAGACAGAAACACACACACACACACACACACACACACACACACACACACACACACACACACACACACACATTCACACACGGACGTTTTTCAAATGCTTTTTTGTGTTCAGGGTGCCTCAAAACATGTCTTTTCTGTGAAATCTCGGTATCGAATTTTTGGGTGGAACGCAATACCTTCTCTACCTACTATATATGTGGTAGAGAAAGTAATAAAAGGACTATGTTGTAATGACGTTCCATCGTAAGGATGTCTATTCACTTACTAAGCTCTATCTTCTATAACATAATCTATCATTTTAGTACTACCATTATATGCACCCTTTCGGGTCTCCAGGCTTAGTGTGGAGTTCCTGATATCCCGAGTCATATACTGCCCTAAATGTGCTCACAACGTTCTACAGTTCCTTAAAGTGATTGGAGTTTATAGTGCTATTTACGTATTCCTCAAAATAGTTGTGTAACTTTAATATATTTGTGCTGTAAGTCGGATATGACTTTGAATTAAAACACAATAAATAAATAAATAAATAAATACTCGTGCATAAATAATCAAATTACCATCCATCGACTACCTTCCTACCTATCCATTGGATTTGTTTCTCTTAAAACAAAAGACTAGTACACTACATAAGGACTTTTCGGTTATATAGGATTCCCGTAGTACCTCTCTAATTTTAGTCTTATATCACTTATGTTTTGTATGAACATATTACTGATTACTGAATGAACAGATTACTAGTTTCAAGACACCGACTAAAAGGCCATTTTCAGGAAAATCATCCCTTAATAAAGAAATGCTTATTGTATTATATTTTGTGGGGCTCTTGTTCTCTGGCTGATTTGGTACCTATTTTCATTCCCAAAATCGGCAGATAGTAAGTAGGGGAAGTATTGCATTCCACCCAAAATTGATACCGAAATTTCACCAAAAATACATGTTTTGAGACCCCTTGAATCCAAAAAAACGTTTTTAGAAAAAGGTATTTAAGTTCAGTACCTTCCAAGGATGCGACACAAAGATTTTCTAGATAATCCCCACCCCAAACTACCCTTTATATGTAAGTGTTTTCGAAATGTTTGATTTTCTAAAGATTAATCTAGCGATTTTGATTACAATAGCATATATTAATGATATTTACATGACAAATATAATGTACATGTTGAATTTTCTGGGAATAGCCTGCGAAGTCCTCTTCATTTGGGAGAAAATTTAAATAATCTTTTATAACTTGTACACTTTAAGCGATAGACGAAAACGTACTATACAAAAAATGTAGATCTCTTTAAAACGCACAATTTATTTCAAATAACCTTAGTTTGGCATCAGCAGCTTCCATAATATCCGTTATTAATGGTCCGAATTGTTCAATACTGGTCATTCTTTTAAAGTCCTGGCAGCATTCAGTTGTTTCTTACGATGTCATAGAAACAGTATGGAATTTTAAGGCCAGAACACAGCGATCAGTTCTTAAAACATTTGACTATCGCTTTTCCCTTTGTATCTATAATGAAATATGTAATGTAGCTATTTCTGCAAAACTTTATTTGGATTAAAATGAAGTAGAATAGGAAACAAACTTTCATAAGAATAATTTGTATACCCACTAGTAAGCTATGGAGAGTAGAGAAAGTCATGTGAATGTATCGCATCAGATTTTTTTCTTTTATTAACCAGATGAAAACTAACAAGCGGGAGTTTCATAGTTTGCAGCTTATTGAATAAAAAAGCATAACACAATAATTCAGGTTCCTCAGGTATGGCGATAAAGCGTCCTCGCGGTCGCATTAAAATGCCTTTCCCTCACTCTCTTCCTTTCTGGTTGGCTGTCTTGACTGATTTCCACCTGCTTTTAAGTGCTGCCAAGAATGCGTGAGCTCCTGATTGCTTGCTGTAAGCTGTATTGTCTGAGTCATTTCACACGTAATTGATTTTTACTTTCTCTACTACGTGTAATAAGCAGGGGAAGTATTACCTTCCACCGAAAAATTCGATACCGGTATACCTATCATTAAAAATGCATATTTTGAGGTACCCTGAATTCCAAAACAGCATTTTTAGAAAAAAGGTCCATAGTTGTATGTATCAATGGGTGTGGTTTTTGAACAGCGTAACTCAAAAATTAAAAGTCGGATAAATACTGCACATAATATTTAGGTTCATTATCTTACAAAGAAACGGCACAAGGATTTTCAAGAATATCCCCACCCCAAACTAGCCTTTACATTGAATATGTTTCGAAATGTTTGATTTTCTAAAAAATGGCTCTAGCTATAGAGCCATTTTGTAAAATATTTACAAAAAGATTACCATACCTTACCCTATATTTAAGACATTTACTTGAAAATTAAATACATATCTTGAATTTTCTGGGAATAGCTTTTGAAGTACGCTTCATTCGAAAGGAATTTTGTATAATCTTATATAACTTTTAAACGTTAAGCGATAGACAAAAACGTACTACACAAAAAATGTAGTTCTCTTTAAAGCACACAATTTATTTTAAATAACATTTTTTCTGCCATGGGCTTTTTCCGTGATATCCGTTAATGGTTCGAATTGTTCAACGCTTAGCAATACTTTTAAAGTCCTGCCGATTTTCAGTTGTTTCTCGCGATGTCGTGGAAAGAGTATGGACATTTTAAGGCCAGCGAGTAGCGTTCCAGTTCTAAAACATTTGACTATCGCTATTCCCTTTGTATCTATAACGAAATGTATAATGCAGCTATTTCCGGAAAGGTTTATCTCGATAGGAACATAAACTTTCGTCAGAGTATTTTGGTTACCCCTATTAAGCTTTAGAGAGTAGAGAAAGTCATGCTACCTATAGGTAAGCAGAGGAAGTATTGTACTCCACCCAAGAAGTCGATACCGAGATTCACCGGAAATGCACGTTTTGAGACTTCCTATACAAAGAAAGAATTTTTTAGAAAAATTTCCGCACGTGTGTGTATATGTATTTGTGAACAGCATAACTAAAAATGAAGAGTCTGATAAATACTAAGCTTAGTACTTAAGTTCTATATCTTCCAAAGCTGCAACACAAAGATTTTCAATAAAATCCGCCGCCCCAAACTACCCTTTACATGGAAAATGTTTCGTTATTTTGATTTTCTCAAAAATTGCTGTAACAACTTTGATTAAAATGCATTTTAGCGTATTTTCGTGACAAATAAAATGCATATCTTGAATTTTCTGGGAATAACCTGTTGAATCCTTTTCATTCTGAATGTCTTTTCATATAACTGATAAACCATAAGAGGAAAACAGTGCTTTACTACATGAAACATTAAGATCTCTTTAAAGCACATAATATACATTTACCAAATACATTTTTTGTGGCGTTTACCATTTACGAGATATTCTTTATTATTGGTTTGAATTTCAAAAATAATTGTATTTTTCTCAAGTGGAAGATTGCTATTTAATTTTTACTTTCTCTGCTACGTACAGCAAGTAGTGGAAGTATTGCATTCCACCAAAAAATTATACATCGAGATTTCACCGGAAATACGTGTTTTGAGGTGCCCTGAATTCAAATAAAGCATTTTTGGAAACATGTATGTGTGTGTCTATCTGTGGATAGCATAACTCAAAAACGCAAATTCGATTAATACCAAACTTGGTATTTGAATTTGTATCTTCCCAGGATCTTACAAAAAGGGTTTTCAAAAAAATCCCCCACCCCAGCCTACCCTCACATGGAACATTTTTTGAAAATTTTGATTTTCTCAAAAATGGCTCTAAGGATTTTGATTACAATATCATATGTTTAAGATATTTTCATGTCAAATGAAATGTATATCTTGAATTATCTGGGAAAGTCCTCTTCATTCTGAATGACTTTTGCATAACTGGTAAATCGTAATAGATAGACACAATTTTACTACACAAAAATGCAAATCTCGATAAAACACAATTTATGTCACATACACTTTTTATTTATCGAGTGAACCATTTCCGGGATATTCCTTGTTTGAATTTTCCAATACTTTTACTTTTTCTCAAATGAGAATTCGTTATTCATTTTTTTATGTCCGAACACGTAAAGAGAATGGAATGCTCCACATAGCAACCAGCGCTTAAAAGATTTGACTATCGCTTAAAGCCTTCCATGTTTCCCTTGCACCTACAAGAAAATTAGCAATAAGATAGTTTCTACAAATGTTTATCGAGATTAACATGAAGTACGAGTAGATGGAGAATAAACGTTTGTAAATAGTTTGCACAAGAGTAGGAAAGTCATGCGAGTGCAACACATCAGTCCCCCCTCGTGGTCTTGCAAAGAGAACGGAATTTCAAAGCCATCACATAATAACACTGTCGTAAAGGAATTGACAGGCTTAAGCCTGCTCTCTCTATTAATCTTCTAGTACCTACAAAGAAATATGTAATAAAACGATTTCGGCAAATGTATATACCGATTAACGTGAATCACTTAAAAGAATACGATTTTGTAATAAAAGTTTGTTGAATAATGGATAGAGAAAGTCATGTGAATGTAACACATCAGATACTTTTCTTTAATAAGGGTTGACATTGTCATTCGATGTTTGATTTACCTTTCAAATAATTCTAAAACCCCAGAATCATTTGGCTTTTAAGCACAGGTGTAAGGGTAGCGTGTCTGACTTCAAACCTGAAAAGTTGGAATTTCGGATGGGGCAGGGGTTGTCTGGACAAGGTGTTTCCAGGGATTTTCTAATTATAAAGAGATACACTTAGGTGTTTGTAATTTCAGAAACCACTCAATCGATTTTGATAATTATTTCACCATTGAAAATAATTGTGATTCCCGAAACACATAGGCTGTAAAATAGTTCGAAACATTTTATAACTGGGTGAGGAAATCGGATGTTCATATTTATTTAACTTAATTTCAATCCTATTTCGTTGAATATAAGTATCGGAATATTTTTGACACTTTATTGCAAACATCGCATAATTTTTATGTCTTCTAATCCAATGGGATGCTTCAAATCTTCTATAACTGACTTATTGAAGGGGAGTTACATATCTAGCGTGTATCATCAAATTTCGTTTTTTTTATCAAGGAATATTTTTGTTACGATTTTGAAAAAACCTGATATGTAGATTTGGATTTTAGAACTGGGCAAGAATTATGTTACCCTACAAATTTTAAAAACTTCCGCTACCCTTATTTTCAATCCCCATTATCAACTCCTAACATAAAGATTAATGCACTTTGGTGTGTCTAAGCAAAACTTTCTACAATTATATTACAGGAACGCATATTATAGATTACCTTACAGTCTTAAAAAGTTACCCCAATAATATTTTGAACTCTTATATAGAAATTTGCACTGTTTAAATATTGTACATTTCAAAATGTTGTACAATTAGCTTCAGTGTAGGGCATGGCAAAAAGCATAAGTTACTTACTCGATTTTTTTTAAGAAAACTACACTTACATCTTATCTTTAACCTCTTAATGACAACAGCTTGACAAATCAGGGTACAAAGGTCATTGATTTATACGCCTTGGGGAAAACTTTAAAAAATCTATCCCAGTCGTATTTTCAATCCCTTATGTATAAGATTCACTATTTAATCCATATGGGGTGAGCGCAGAAGAAAAATAGGAGGAAAACAAAGAATTTAATGGGAAAATACAATATGCCTGGCAGCAAAGTGTTTGGAGAAGAAGATTCATATGGACAAAACTTTGGACGTACTTTAGGTACCAGTGAAAATTGTAAGATGCACTTAACTGAATGTATCTCTGCAATGGTAGGTAAGACAACAGGTAGTGAAACATAAAAGAAATAAAACATGAAAAACTAATAAAAACACAAACAAAAATTAAACAAAGGAAAGGTAAAATTATTAAAAATTAAAAGAGAAAAGAAAAGTATATAAAATACGTAAATAAATGCATAATTCAATACATGCATAAATAATTGTGAAATTATGAAGAAAACATCTTCTCGTGGTGAACTCCGCAAACGGTTACACAGGTCAAGAGTTTTTCATATGGCTACAATAGTTTCTTTTACCCCTTTATCACTGCTCTAAATTGCCTTGTGTTGTTAAAGAACGTTGTATTATTCAGGGATGCCCGATTTTACAGAGAGAAGGGATGAAGGTAGTTTCCCTTCCCACTCACGTCCACTTGTGCTACCAAGGACTGAAATTTGATTGGTTCAGCTTGTCAATCTCTTCAAATATAGTAGGTGGAGTGAAGTATAGATTTTGAACCTTAGCTCTTAAGAGAACAGGTTGAGCTTTACTGGCATTATTCTTATTGGTCCTCATGAGCGGAATGTCCGGTAACTTTCAACTGAATAAACCCCGGGCTCATTTGAACACACTTTAATTCATCATCTCTATTGACTTGAGTTGTCAAAAGGATCGTTTGCCTGATGTTCCAAGAGTCTCGGATCCGAATGCCGGTTAGGACATGTCTAGTGTGATTTATAAACGTGAGTGTGTTTGCATGTATGTTCCGGTTATTTAATAATCAATTAGCCTATACCAGGAATGTCGCTGAATACGTGCTTCTCAGGCATGATATATGATTCATTTGTTATCATTATGAGCACTACTACCATAATGTTATCATTGTGGCAAAAGATGTGCGTCCCAAGGCTAAAAAAAGAAAAGAAAAAGGTCATTAAACACTTAAAAAGAAAAAGAAAACCAAAAGAAAAAATTCTTATCAGCGAAAGACAGTAGAAATCATAGAGAAATGCCACTTATTTAAAAATATTGTGAAATGCTTTAGAAAGAGCATCGATTTCTATTATGAAATGAAATGAAAATGTCAAGCCCCTCTTTACAGCATATGTAGTTGTATTTATAGAAAGAGAACAATAGGGGAACTGTAGTTCCTGCAGAAGACGTTGACTTGGTATGCTGTGGCATAGAATAGCTCTTGCCGTGGAATTTCCTACCTGAGTGTACTTGGTGTTATCTGATAAGGCAGTGGTTGGTCAGCGCTAGTTTACGTGGGCGCGAAGGAAACGTGGTAATGTGTTTTGCTGACCAATAATGGCTGCCAAGGAAAGGTCACAAGTCAGGTCGTTATTCCTGTGACGCAGTCACGCGTGCTTCCTCAGAAATTCATTATGCAAAAAAAGGATAACTAATTCGGAATTGCAGTGCCTAATGACAGTAATTAATTATACAGTTGAGAGCAAACCATTTCTTCAGAACTGGCATACAAATCTCTCTTAAATGCGGAGAAATTGCTTCAACGTTTACGACTAATATTATCGACATTTGACGTAAATGGTTGCACCGTTGCAAGCAAAAATTATTTTTGACTCTTTTAGATAGAGCTAATGTAACAGTAACCTATAGGAAAGAAAACTGGCCGCAATGAAGGAAAGCTATATTTTTTCGTTAGTGCTTCCGGTAATCTTAACGATAGACTCCGGTTCTCATTTTGGGCAATTTTACTGCTAATGCCCATTGTGACATAGTTACAAATTTAGTTTTTGTAATACGTGTCTCTGGAAATGTAATGACATAAAATGTCTCTAAGCTTAGTTATTTTCGTATAGTTAATTATAAATAGTTTTTTTTCCCTTTTCTTACCAACACACACACTTCTGGCTCTTTTCTGACCATCACACACTTAAAACCAGGCATAGGGATTCTTAAGCAGTTAGTACATTTAAACCACCATTAGAACATAGAACACACACAACAGCGACCTCTAGTTCACGAAGTCACGGGTTCAAACCCGGAGGAGGACGATGGAATTTTCAGATGTAAAAATCCTTAGCATCCTTCGGAAGGAAAGTAAAGTCGGTGGTCCCATGTCAGGTTTACGGCACGCAAAAGAACCTCAAGGCTGATAAAGAGGCCTCTGAGCAAAATTTCCTGTCTTTCACGCCCGATATAGAATAGGACGCTAAGAACCATAGTAGTACAACAGCGTACGTAAAAATAAATAAAACAACGCGACCACGAACCTTTGACGGCGGGTAAAACGCACAAGACCTCTTGTGTACACGCCAACAGACTGAACAAGGGATGGAGGGTGGCGGTTTGTTATCTACAACTTCACTGCCTAATTCCGGTAAATGTTCAATCTGATT
Source organism: Deroplatys truncata (assembly GCA_030765065.1). Taxonomy (NCBI): domain Eukaryota; kingdom Metazoa; phylum Arthropoda; class Insecta; order Mantodea; family Mantidae; genus Deroplatys; species Deroplatys truncata. The sequence continues at coordinate 102,650,837 of CM060984.1, forward strand.
TCCTTTCGTTCTGGCTTTAATACTGGGAAATTCCTATGCCAGCTTATAACATATAATCGGAAGCTATCTGCATCGTCCCGCTACTTTCTTTCAATTGCACTTATCAACGAAGCCACACCCCTTCGCACTAGTATAAGTTTACCTATGTAAGTTTAACGTCATTTAACCCGATAGATCACAACGGACGATGAGTGGATGAAATGGGTGCAACGATGCTTTAATGGACCCCGGGTCCATAGATCTTAAAGTTAACCGACATTCGTCTCCTCTGGATAAGAACCGAACGAGATGGCGCCGCGTTAAGTGTGCGACTCGCATTCGGGAGGTCCTGGGTTCGATTCCCGGCGGACGCTCACTTTGACTCGGTATTTTTCGTGGTTTCCCCGGAGTCGACAGTGGTTCTTCCCTACCACGATTTTCTTTTCATTCCGTTTCCTTCTCATCTTTCAGATATGCTCCTAAGTTTCGTGACGTATGGCGGTGCCGGACAGATGGCGCGGATGCATGTTCAATGGAAATATTCCCCATGGACACCAGAAGCTGCTTGATTGGTGGATCGTTCATCTCCCTCTCTCGGCGACTCCAGCAGTGTCTGGGAATGTTGGGGACTTCCGTGCGTCTCTACAGCCTGTAGTCTCCTGTGGTTTCTTCACCTCATTCCTTCCTCCTGAGGAAGATAGCCGCAGTAGATCTTTGCAGGGTGTCCCCCCCTCCGTTGATTCACCTATACCTCAGGATAAGGGAAAACCCCGGAAAAACCTTATTCGGGTAACTAACCCTAACCGAGATTAGAACTCAGGATCTCTTAAATGTGAGGCAGACATGCTACCACTACACCACAGGCAAGCTCGCTCCAAACTTAAGCAAAGGAAGGTGGTAGTGCGTTAAAATTGGGCAATGTGATCAAATTTAAGGCTCAAAGTATCTTGGAGGGTTAAATTATACTATTAGTAAATGTTAGCTACAGCTGTGAATCTAAATCTTTATAAGCAATAAATACATGCATAACAACTTTAACTGAGTAAAAATATAAGTAGCATTCATGCCTATTTTTGAAAGTATTATTAAAATGAATTGTGAAATTTAAATCTGAAATTTTTATGTCTTGAAAATCAAATTTCTTTCGTCTGAAACACTACTATGCAATATAAAAAATCGGATATGATACATTCATATGACCATCTCTGTCCTCTATCATTAATTAGTGGTTGTACAAACTAGTCTTACTAAAGCTTATTTTTATATCTATTTTATTTTAATCCAAATAAACTTTTGCAGAAATAACTACATTATACATTTCGTTAAAGATACAAAGGAAACAAGGATAGTCAAATGTTTAAGAACTGGACGTTATACGCTGGCCTTAAAATGCCATACTGTTTCCATACAATCGCGAGAAATAACTGATTGCTGAAAGAACTTTAAAAGAATGGCTAAGTATTGAACAACATGAAACATTAATAACGGATATTTAGGAAATGGCTATACTACAAAAAATTTACTTGTAATAAATTGTATGTTTTAAAGGATCTACATTTCTTGAGTAGGTTTTCGTCTATCGCTTAAGGTTTACCAGTTATACAAGATTATACAAAATTCCTTCCAACTGAAGAGGACTTCATAGGCTATTTTCAGAAAATTCAATATATACATTTTATTTTTTATGTAAGTGTCTTCAATATATGGTATTTAAACAAAATCGTTAGAGCCATTTTTTAGAAAAACAGATTTTGAAAAATATTCCATGTAAAGCGTAGTTTGGGGTAGGGGGATTTTCTTGAAAATCTTTGGAAGGTACTGAACTTAGATACATAGGTGTTGATTCAACTTTTCGTTATTGAGTTATGCTGTTCACACATACACGCACACACAAACACATACACACAGAGACATTTTTCTAAAAATGTTTTTCTTTATTCAGGGGACTTAAAACATGTATTTCCGGCGGAATTCCGGTATCGAAATTTTGGATAGAATGCAATACCTTCTCTACGTACTAGGTACGTGGTAGAGAAAGTAAAAATGTTTATCACTTCTCCATGCATCTGATTCACCAAAATTGGAAGTTCGCTGTATGTAGAAAGTAAAGTCTCTGTTATGAATTACTGAAATAAATTTACAAGTCCTATATAAATCCTTACAAAACAATTATCAGCAGTGAGTGTAGTATTGTCTTTAAATTCACTTTTATGAATACATGTATATATGCTTTATTGGGAATTCTCAGTATTTACTGTAATAAAAAGCATACCGACTTTAACAAACAGCCATTACCAGCCCGTTTAGTTATTAGAACTTATTACCTTCACATAAAATGAAGTAACTTTGAATAATAAAATCACAACTTTTACATTGCACAAGTTTAAATGAAAATGAACTCCTGTATGAATTTACTACTTGAATCTAGATGTCTCCGAAATGTTTAATGTAGCACCCAAATGGAGAAGGCCGTGGGAAGAATTTTGAATTTGCAATTCCGATGCCAAAACCAGCAGCCAAACTGGAGCTAATCCGCTCCCCATTTGAAGATAAGCGAACTTCCGAAGTTTTAGGAAGAGTTACGTTTTATCACATCAGTTAATGTACACTCGATCAAACTAAAAGTGGTCGATCTCTTAGCAGTTGATTTTTACTTTCTCTACTACATATAGTAAGTAGGGGAAATAGTGTATTCCACCCTAAAATTCGATACCGAGATTTCACCGGAAATATATGTTTTGAAACCCCCCGAATAAAAAAAAGCATTTTTGGAAACATGTCCGTGTGTGTTCCTGTGAGTGTGTGTGTCTGTGAACAGCATAACTCAGAAACGAACAGTCAGATAAACACCAAACTTGGTATTTAGGTTCAGTATCTTCCAGAGATGCGACACGAAGGTTTTTAAGAAAATCCCCACCCCAGATTACTGTTTACATGGAACATTTATCGAAAATTTTAATTTTCTCAAAAATGGCTCTAACGATTTTGATTAAAATATCATATGTTTAAGATATTTTCATGGGAAATAAAATGTATATTTCGAATTTTCTGGGAATGTCTCTAAAAGTATTCTTCATTGTGAATGACTTTTACATAACTGTAAACCATAAGAGATAGACAAAATTTTACTAAACAAAAAATGTAGATTGCGTTAAAGTACACAATTTATGTCATATACATTGTTTTTTTTTTGTTGAGTGAACCATTTTCGAGATATTGCTTGTTATTCCCTTAAATTTTCCAATACTTATACTTTTTCTCAAATGGAAATTCGTTATTCATTTTTTTTGTCCTAGTAATGCAAAGAGAATGGAATACTCCACATAGCAACCACCTCTTAAAATATTTGACTATCGCTTAAAGCCTACCAATTCCCCTTGCATCTACAAGAAAATTAGCAATAAGATTAACATTTCGATATCTCGATTAACATGAAGCATATGGAGAATAAGCGTTTGTAAAAATAGTTTGTACAAGAGTAGAGAAGGTCATGTGAGTGTAACACATCAGATTTTTTCCCAACTGGGTGCGCGGTTCACAACCATCAACTTCTGTGCTCGCTGTGGCTAAGATAGGATAGGACTAGAAGTGGAGGGGGACTTAGTACCTCTACCTACGCAGATCTTTTATGCCTAGGCCCCTGACGGGACGTCCCCGGGAGGGAGGGATGAGGTGACAGGAGACAGAGGGCGCCCGGACCAGAAGGCACGACAAGCAGAGGGCACGGTCCCTACCATTTACAGATATGAACTCCCCGTGCACTGGCTGGTGCAGCCAGCCCCCTCCCCCCTGTGGGCTTACACGTCCCCTGGGGGACCAAGGGACCCGGAGATCGCTCGCAGTCAGGAGGACGAAGGTGCTCTCAGAGCATTCTTTTCGCTTGCCATACACACACCGAGGCCTCCCGTCGACACTTGCAACCCTAAAAGAGACCAAGCAGATTAAATTAAATTAAATTAAATTGAGTTTTATTTATGGACGCTCTCTAACTGCTGTGGTTCTTAGCGTCCCATTCTATATTGGGCGTGAAAGCCCGGTAATTTTGCCCAGAGGCCTCTTAGGCTTGAGGTTCTTTTACGTGCCGTAAATCTACGACGCGGGACCACCGGCTTTACTTCCCTTCCGAAGGAAGCCATGCCAAGGATTTTTACGCCCGAAAAAATCCATCGTCCTCCACCGAGTTTGAACCCGCGACCTTGGGAACTAGAGGCTAGCACGGTACCACTAGTCCACGGAGGACGACAAGCAGATGAAAGGTGAAGTAAAGTGAGAATGGAGGAAATGGAAAGACAGGAAATTCGGGGATGTAATGACCCTTACCAGCATTAGCCTGGTGACTCAGGGAAACCCCCGAAAAATCTATGGATAAGGAAGGTCAGCCACGGAAATAGAACTCACGACGACCTCCCAAATGAGGCCACAGACGTTACCGCTGAGCCATCCCGCTCGGTTAACTTTGGCTAACTATGCCAAAAGGCACCGATTTGGGATACCTCCGCACTGTGCTTCGTGTGGAGTAGTAGTTAAGTTACTCAACTTCTTCGCTAGCAGTTTGAGTTCGATTCTCATATATTGGGTTGTTATATTCTATTTTTACAATTCGTTTTACTGCAATATGGTAAAATAATATTGCTTTGTTACTGCATTTTACTTACAAATATAATCACATTATAATGGTGTAATTTGTGATTATAAAATTAAATTGACTGTATGAAACCTCTTCCCGATCGATAAATTAATATCATGCTTACCATCTACCTGTTTGACGACTACCAAATAAAGGCCACATACATAAAAATGAAGACAATCTGTTATATTTTTACTTGTGTATTTAAAATGGAATGGCGGGGAAGTTGAGTATGTCCGCGGAGATTTGGAATTGCAATCTCAGGCACACTAAGCTAACCCTTTACCTCTGAGCTAAGACTGCTCAGTTAGCGTGACATTGTAACGAGCTCCATTTGAGATTCATAAATCAGTGTGTTTTGGTTTGAAATATTCAGTGTTGAAATACTCTGAAACATCTTTCTGTTTGAAATCTCGTATATTAATTATTTTCTCGGAAGGCTTTTGTGATTATAGTTGTGTTCCCAATTATAACTACTACAACAATATACGCAGTCTTGTAAACAAAGCTTGGCTGTCCTGAGCGCTTACGGAAGTACCCAATTCGAGCTCCGTCTTTCAGACGCCGGCCAGTTTTAAATTAACCGAGTGTACATTCATAAATCTTATGAACGGTACAACGACAAAAGCTGCTTTAAGTATATGGGCTACCACAACAGCAATAATACAGTAATTAATTATGATCATAATGAATGCAGTAACAATACTGATGCCCTGGAACCAGCCTTTGCTGCACCGTGGATTATCGATATAAAACATACATGTCAGAAAGTGGAGTCAAGCAAAAGTTTAGTGTAATACTAAAAATAATCAAACGCTATTGTGCTGTTGATACTATTGTAGCATAACGTATATCATAATTATAACAAGTTTGCTTATACAGAAGACTCGCGATTAACCGAGTCCCGATTACCCGAGGCTCCGGTTTAACCGAGGGAGTTGGAAAATAAACTAATTTTACTTTCTCTACCACGTACATAGTAGGGAGAGAAAAAAAATGTAAATTGAGTTTTATTTATGGACGCTTTTTAACTGCTATGGTTCTTAGCATCCCATTTTATATTGGGAGTGAAAGACCTGAAATTTTGCTCACAGGCCTGAGGTTCTTTTAAGTGGCGTAAATCTGCGACACGGAACTTCCCTTCCGAGGGAAGTTATGCTAAGGATTTTTACGCCCAAAAACAATCCATAACCCTCCTTCAGGTTTGACTCTGTGACCTCGGGAACTAGATGCTAGTATGGTAGCTCGACACCACGGAGGACGACAATAGCTAGTGAAGTACTGCATTTAACCTAAACATTCGATACCGATAATACATATTTTGAGGCCCCCTGAATCCAAAAGAAGGCATTTATAGAAAAAGATCCGTGAGCGTGTGTCTGTCTGTGAACAGCATAACTCAAAAATGAAAAGTAGATAAATACCAAACTTGATATTTAGGTTCATTACCTTTTAAAGATGCGACGCGAAGATTTTCAAGAAAATCCCCGACCCCAAGCTACTCTTTACATGAAAACGTTTCGAAAGTTTTGATTTTCTAAAAAATGGTTCTAACGATTTTATAGTAAAATGTTTAATATAACATTTTATATTAAAATGTTACATTAAAATATAACATATTAATCATATTTACATGACAAATAAAATCTATATCTTGAATTTTCTAGGAATAGTCTGTGAAGTCCTCTTCATTCGGGAGGAATTTTTTATAATCTTATATAACTGCTAAACGTTAAGCGATAGACCAACACGTACTTCACAAGAAATGTAGATTCGTTAAAACACACAATTTATTTCAAATAACCTTTTTGTGGCATAAGCCATTTACGAGATATCGTTATTACAGTTCGAACTGTTCCTTACTCGGCCATTCTCTTGCAGTCCTGTCAACATTCTTCTGTTTCTCGCTATTGCGTGGGAAGTGTATGGAATTTTAAGGCAAGCATGTAACGTCCAATTCTTAAACATTAATTATCGCAGTTCCCTTTGTATCTATAACGAAATGTATAATGTGGTTATTTCTGCAAAGGTGTATTTGGATTAAAATGTAGTAGGTAGAAAAAAACAAGCTTTAGTAAGAATAGTTTGTATGCTCACTAATAAGTGATAGAGGGTAGAGAAAGTATGTGAGTGTAACATCAGAATTTTTTTTGTATCAGTGCGGTGCTAGACGGCGGGTGGTAGCTTAATGGTGCCATAGCGGACTTATTTACTGCCAGTTAAGTTCTCTTTACATTGTTGGTGTATCCGACTGTTACGTTGGTATTTAAATCTGTGTAGGCTTACTACGTGAATAGTACAATACGAGCAGCAAACGGAAAAAGTGTGTGGTTTCTCTGGAAACAGGTTTTAATGCAATAAAAAAAGTTGCATAAATGCAATTCTATTAAAAATGTTGCTACTGACGACACTATTGTTGATATGGTCATCAATCCGAGCACGACACCGACAAGATCACCCCGAAAATATTGAATTTTGAGAAAATGAAGGTGATCGAAGCTGCTATAGTACATTGAACAACAAGAAGAGTCTACGCCGCTTGATCTTTTGTCCCAACAGCTTTGGTCCTATACCGCAAGAGTCCAAGAGAAGCAAGAGCTCAGCCCCAAAAAATACTATGAGCCTTTTTCAAAATGTAATCCTCTCATTTAATATTGTAATCTGTTTATCACTTAAACTGTGTAAAGTGTTCAATGTAAATGTTACGGGATTATGTTGTGATAAATAATTATTGCTATACGATAAGTTTTTTTCCGATAAGTTTTTATTAGCACTTTATCTCTGAATTATCCGAGCTTTTCCGTATAGGAGGTAATATCGCCCCAATTAGCTCAGATAACCGCGAGTCTACTGTGAGACAATATTTTATATCATAACATGCTGTGATTGCCAAAGTGATTGTAGTGTAAATTAATATTATTGTATGTACAGGATTTTAGATGTTTGTTAGCCATACGTATTGTTAGGAAATAAGTTTACACGGCCTCACTGAAACTGAGAATAGAAGTGGGTAACAATAAACCGAGGGGGTGAGTTGTTTATCACTAAGAAGAGATAAACAAATGATGTCAGGGTAGCGTGCCTTTTTTAGAAATGGAGGGAATATCTTCCCTAGAGTATATATGTTAGTAGTAGTGATTGGCTGACCAAAACAGACGCTAAACTGGGCGCGATTTGGTAACCAATAGCAGCTCTATTATAATGTTTAGGGTTTTCGAGGTGAGGAAGTATATATTCTCGAACCATAAGGAAGTGTTGCACAGTTCGGAAGAATCTCTCATGAAGTGCACGTCACACAGTTGCGAAGAATCTCTCACGAGGTGCACGTCACACGTTCTGAAGAATCTCTGATGAGGTGTACGTCGCAGAGTTAGTTACAAAAATGTAAAGTACGCGAAGTAATTGGTACGCGGCAACTAAAACGACTGTAGTTACATTCAGAAATATCACAGTTTCAGTCAGGCGTGTATAAAGATTAAATATGTGAATTATTAATTAAGTCTGACGGCAATAAAAGTGTAGAAACAATCTTTTTATCAGTGTTATCTTTTAGCAGCAACTCCTTTCCTTTTACACGCCCTGCTTAGAGATACTTGCTCGACTGAGTTATAATAGCTAGCCGGAGGACAATGAACCCAAATTTAAAATAATAAAGCAAGAGGCACCCAGTAAATAAGATAACACGACAACTGTAATATAAATATAATATTGTATTACTTTCTCTACCACGTACATAGTAGGTAGTGAAGGTATTGCATTCCACCCATTATTCGATACCGAAATTTCCCAGAAATACACATTTTGAGTCCCTTGAATCCAAAGGAAATGGATTTTTATAAAAAGGTCCGAGTGCATATCTGTCTGTATCTGTGAACAGCATAGCTCACAAACGAAAAGTCGAATAAGTACCAAACTTGGTACTTAAGTTCAGTATTTTCCAAGGGTACCACATGAAGATTTTCAAGAAAATCCCCTCACCTATAACTACACTTTACATGGGACATTTTTCGAAATTTTATTTTCTAAAAAATGACAAACGATTTTGATTAAAATGCCATTTATGAAAGATATTTACACGACAAATAAAATTATATTTTGAATTTTCTAGGAATAGCCTGTGAAATCCTCTTCATTCGAAGGAATTTTGTATATTCTTGTGTAACCGGTAAATATGGTAAAATTAAGCGATTGACGAAAACGTACTGCACAAATAATGTAAATCTCTTTAAAACACATAATTTATTTCAAATAACTCTTTTTGTGGCATCAGCCATTTCCGACATATCTGCTATTAATGGTTCGGATTGCTCATTACTTAGCGATTCTTTTAAAGTCCTGTAAATATTCAGTTGCTCCTCGAGGTTGCATGAAAAAAGTATGGACTTTTAAGGCCAGCGTGTAGGGTCCAGTTCTTAAGCATTTGACTATCACTGTTTTCTTTGTATCTATCAGGTGTACGGAAAAAAGGTTCCAATATTTACAGAGGAGGTAGTATATGTAATGAGTTCCTATAAACATTGGCCATAAACCTAATATCTTCGGAGTTATGGTCTTATTTTGTACGAGGAGCATAACTTGCACTCCGAGGACTTTGGCACGAAACGATTGAGAACACATTGTACGTAGAGGTTTGTTACTATGCAGAACATCGTGTTTGCATATGGTGTATCAAGCAAGAATAGAACACAAAGTACTCAACCTGCAGTATTCCACTGCGTGCTAACTATCAGTCAGGTATGTTATTTACGTCTGGTGTACGGCAGTGTTCAAATGGCGCATATTTTGTTGCGACACTGCATTATTGTAATTTGCTTTCTTGTCCTTCTCTGGCCCGGGGCACCGCCCATTTTCATCATAGGGTTAAGCGACAGCTAACACGAGCTTTCATGAGCGATTGATTGGTTGGGGAGGACCAATACCTTGGCCTTCCCGTTCTCCTGACCTTAACCCTTTAGACTTTGGGACATTTAAAGACTATGATGTATGCAATCCCCATAAACGATGTGCAGACACTACGAGTACGCGTTTTCAATCCGGCAACAACCAGAAGTACTTAAAAAATCTGATGTGTTACACTCACATGACTTTCTCTACTCTTGTACAATCTAATTTTACAAACGCTTATTCTCCATATGATTCATGTTAATCGAGATATCGAGATGTCAATCTTATTGCTAATTTTCTTGTAGATGCAAGGGGAATATGGTAGCTTTTAAGTGATAGTCAAATATTTTAACGCTGGTTGCTATGTGGCGCATTCCATTCTCTTTGCATGTCCAGGACATAAAAAAATGAATAACGAATTTGAGAAAAAGTATAAGTATTGGAAAATTTAACGAAATAACAAGCAATATCTCGAAAACGGTTCACTCAACAAAAGAAATGTATATGACATAAGTTGTGTATTTTAACGCGATATACATTGTTTGTGTAGTAAAATTTTGTCTATCTCTTATGGTTTACCAATTATGCAAAAGTCGTTCACAATGAAGAATACTTTTGGAGACATTCCCAGAAAATTCGAGATATACAATTCATTTCTCATGACATTATCTTAAACATATGATATTTTCATCAAAATCGTTAGAGCCATTTTTGAGAAAATTAAAATTTTCGAAAACTCTTCCATGTAAAGGGTAGTCTGGGGTAAGGGGATTTTCTTGAAAACCTTCGTGTCGCATCTCTGGAAGATACTGAACCTAAATACCAAGTTTGGTGCTTATCCGACTGTTCGTTTTTGAGTTATGCTGTTCACAGACACAGACACACACACACACATACACACACACAGACACACACACGGACATGTTTCCAAAATGCTTTATTTGGATTCAGGAGGTCTCAAAACATGTATTTCCGGTGAAATCTCGGTATTGAATTTTTGGGTGGAATGCAATACTTCCCCTACGTACTATACGTAGTAGAGAAAGTAAAAATGCGTGATTCCATGACACACAGGGTGGAAAACTGCATTGCAGTGGATGGCGGCCACATCGAGCACCTATTGTGAAGAGTGGATTAAATAAATGGTAATCATTGATGGTAGTGTAGTAGACTATAACTCAGCGGATATTAAGTTTACGACCAATGTTTATAGGAACTGTTTTTCTTATTTTGTTGCATACTACCTCCGCTGTAAATATTGGAACCCTTTTTCCGGACAGCCTGTTTGAAACGTGTAATGTAGCTATTTCTGCAAAGGTTTATTTGTATTAAAATGTAGTAGATAGAAAAATAAACTTTAGTGAGAATCGTTTGTATACCCACTAATAATGATAGAGGGTAGAGAAAGCCATGCGAATGTGTCACATCAGATGCTTTTAGATCGCAACCTATTAGGATCAGGAGGAGATATCCTTACAGGAAAACAAGGATTAATGAGAAATAACGCTTTCCAATTTCTTTTCGATAGATGCTTTATTACAAAATAATAGAATTTCCTATTGTTTACTAACCGCGAGTCAGTTTAATGCCAAACTTTAGAGGCTTATTTTTACTTTCTCTACTACGTATAGTAAGTAGGGGAAGTATTGTATTCCACCCAAAATTTCGATACCGAGATTTCACCGGAAGTACATGTTTTGAGACTCACTGAATCCAAATAAAGCATTTTTGGAAACATGTCCGTGTGTGTGTCTGTGTGTCTGTGTGTCTGTGAACAGCATAACTCAAAAACGAAGAGTCGGATAAACACCAAACTTGGTATTTAGGTTCAGTATCTTTCAGAGATGCGACACGAAGGTTTTCAAGAAAATCCCCCCACCCCAGACTACCCTTTACATGGAACATTTTTCGAAAATTTTAATTTTCTCAAAAACGGCTCTAACGATTTTGATTAAAATATCATATGTTTAAGATATTGTCATAACAAATAAAATGTATATCTCGAATTTTCTGGGAATGTCTCCAAAAGTATTCTTCATTATGAACGACTTTTTCATAACTGGTAAACCATAAGAGATAGACAAAATTTTACTGCATGAAAAATGTAGATCGCATTAAAATACACAATTTATGTCATATACATTTCTTTTGTTGAGTGAACCGTTTGCGAGATATTGCTTGTTATTCCCTTAAATTTTCCAATACTTATACTTTTTCTCAAATTCGTTATTCATTTTTACTTTCTCTACTACGTATAGTAAGTAGGGGAAGTATTGCATTCCACCCAAAAATTCGATACCGAGATTTCACCGGAAATATATGTTTTGAGACCCACTGAATCCAAAAAAAGCATTTTTGGAAACATGTCCGTGTGTGTGTCTGTGTGTGTGTGTGTCTGTGTGTGTGTGTCTGTGTGTGTGTGTGTGTGTCTGTGAACAGCATAACTCAAAAACGAACAGTCGGATAAACACCAAACTTGGTACTTAGGTTCAGTATCTTCCAGAGATGCGACACGAAGGTTTTCAAGAAAATCCCCCCACCCCAGACTACCCTTTACATGGAACATTTTTCGAAAATTTTAATTTTCTCAAAAATGGTTCTAACGATTTTGATGAAAATATCATATGTTTAAGATAATGTCATGAGAAATGAAATGTATATCTCGAATTTTCTGGGAATGTCTCCAAAAGTATTCTTCATTGTGAACGACTTTTGCATAACTGGTAAACCATAAGAGATAGACAAAATTTTACTACACAAAAAATGTAGATCGCGTTAAAATACACAATTTATGTCATATACATTTTTTTAGTTGAGTGAACCATTTTCGAGATATTGCTTGTTATTTCCTTAAATTTTCCAATACTTATACTTTTTCTCAAATTCGTTATTCATTTTTACTTTCTCTACTACGTATAGTAAGTAGGGGAAGTATTGCATTCCACCCAAAAATTCGATACCGAGATTTCACCGGAAATATATGTTTTGAGACCCACTGAATCCAAAAAAAGCATTTTTGGAAACATGTCCGTGTGTGTGTCTGTGTGTGTGTGTGTCTGTGTGTGTGTGTCTGTGTGTGTGTGTGTGTCTGTGAACAGCATAACTCAAAAACGAACAGTCGGATAAACACCAAACTTGGTACTTAGGTTCAGTATCTTCCAGAGATGCGACACGAAGGTTTTCAAGAAAATCCCCCCACCCCAGACTACCCTTTACATGGAACATTTTTCGAAAATTTTAATTTTCTCAAAAATGGTTCTAACGATTTTGATGAAAATATCATATGTTTAAGATAATGTCATGAGAAATGAAATGTATATCTCGAATTTTCTGGGAATGTCTCCAAAAGTATTCTTCATTGTGAACGACTTTTGCATAACTGGTAAACCATAAGAGATAGACAAAATTTTACTACACAAAAAATGTAGATCGCGTTAAAATACACAATTTATGTCATATACATTTTTTTAGTTGAGTGAACCATTTTCGAGATATTGCTTGTTATTTCCTTAAATTTTCCAATACTTATACTTTTTCTCAAATTCGTTATTCAATTTTTTATGTCCTGGATATGCAAACAGAATAGAATGCGCCACATAGCAACCAGCGCTTAAAAGATTTGACTATCGCTTATAACCTACCATGTTCTCCTTGCATCTACAAGAAAGTTAGCAATAAGATTGACATCTCGATATCTTGATTAACATGAAGCATATGGAGAATAAACGTTTGTAAAAATAGTTCGTACAAGAGTTGAGAAAGTCATGTGAGTGTAGCACATCAGATTTTTTTTTGTCCTGGACATGCAAAGAGAATGGAATGCGCCACATAGCAACCAGCGTTAAAATATTTGAATATCGCTTAAAATCTACCATATTCCCCTTGCATCTACAAGAAAATTAGCTAGGATTAACAGCTCGATATCTCGATTAACATGAAGTATATGGAGAATAAGCGTTTATAAAAATAGTTTGTACAAGAGTAGAGAAAGTCATGTGAGTGTGACACATCAGATTTTTTTACTAGCAGAATCCGCAGCTACGCTCACGTTATTGCGTTATATGAGGAGATTCTGCTATCTCCTTTCCTGTTTCTCTTCCTCTGTTCTCTCACAAACTCATCCTCATTCTCTCTCTTTCTTAGCTTTCTCCCTTTCCACTCTCCTTCCTGCTGCCTTCTCTGCCCTCCACCCCTCATACGCTCTTTATGACTTAGATGTAGGTAATATGATATTTGCCAAAACCGGCAATAAAACTCTTTTTCTGGTTGTGAATAAAAATTATAACATAAATAAAAGATTTAACATTGCGCAGATCTTTTCTCGTTCAATAATACAACGAGCTGAATTATACTGCTCTTCTTGTTAACTTAATTCAGACACAAATAGTGGTAACGAAAAGATGGTATAACTTATAAAACATTCAGCCTATAGCGTTTTGCAACAGAAAATTTATACTTGCAAGTTTTATTGCGTAACACTTAAAAAAGGATCATTTGCGAAGTTTTCCGTTTTCTTTGTTCTATTAGAACTCTCCTTTCGGAGAGCCTATTTTCTAATTGCAACCTAAGGTATGTTGTATATTAAGTTCCATAACAACCGACTTGGCCATTTTCAAAATGCTATTTTAATTTCTAAATAGCTTATTATACATGTTAGTATCAGTTATTCATCCAAAATCGAAAATTACTATAAAAGAATTTCGGTTACAGCTTTGTTATACAATTAGGGGCAGCGAAAATGCCTTCCTTCTACGAGTCTCCAAATATGCAATTCGCGTTACACCAGTATGAGAAACAACTGGACAGCCAGCCAGAAAGAGAGCTATTCCCGCGAGTAGAAGCTCTTATTTGTGAAATTTCACCGCCTTCTTTCAGTGATTCCTGAGTTGTTTAAGACAGATTAAGCGACTAAATAGACGTTCCAAAGTATGAAAGTGCCAAACAAGAAGGAATTCCTAAACTGCCAAGAGTTTCCTCTCAAAGTTCATTAAGTTTCGCGAATGCTGCGTTAATAAGGTATTTTATGTATGTGATAGTAAATCAGAAAACGCCATTTATTTGCGGTGGGTCGTAAATATACGCCCGTAGCAACGAGTCCAGAAAACTGTTAGTTTGCGGGCCAATACTTACAGACCTTTTGTTTCTGCTCATGCCTTTGTCCGTAGTTTGCGCTATGAATTTTCATACAAACTCTAGAAAAAATAAAATGTGTTACATTTACATTACTTTCCCTACTCGCTATCATTTTCTTTGTATACGCTTTGCATATAGTTTTCTAGTATACGTTTATTTTTCTGGCTACTTCATGTTAATCGAATAAACATTTACACAAATGGTTTCGTTACTCACTTCGTTGGGAATACAGGAGACTGAAGCAATAGTCAAATCTTAAAAATCGGGTTGCAATGTGCTGGCTTCTCTTTGTATGGTATCGCGAGAAACATATCAGTGATTACTAAGTATTTCAAAAAATACACAATGATTGGAAAATGCAAACCAATAACAATGAATAGCTGGGAAACATGCCACAAATTTTTTTAATGAATATACAGTTTGAGTAATAAGTTTTGTCTATCTTTTATGGTTTACCGGTTATACAAAACTATATAAAATTCTTTCCGAATGAAGTGGACATTTTATTAGTCATGTTAATATCTTAAACATACTTACTTGGTCGGTTTACCCTCCTCGTATATGGGGCTGACACCCCTTAGGACTTACAACCGTGCCTAGGGTCAGAGGCCTGTAGAGGAGCAGACGAGCATTAAATCAGAGAATGAAGAATCCGAAACGGGGGATCGGCCCGTAGCCAGGTATGAGAGAGGCAAGAACATGGTATGAATGAAGGCGAAATGGATAAAAAGAAAGATGATGATGGCGCAATTGGCGGAATGAAGGCGGGGTAAACCGGAGAACCCGGAGAAAATCTGTCCGGACGCCGCTTCGTCCACTACAAATCCTCCATGCAGGTCCCTGGGTTTGAATACGACCTACAAGAGCGGTCTAACCACCCTGCCACGGCGGCGTCTGTATCTGAAACATTTGGTATTTTAATAAAAGTCCTGTACAGCAATTTTTGAGTAAATAAAAAATAACGAAGATGTTTGCATTCAAAGGATAGCTTGGGCTAGGGATATTTTCTTGAAATCTTTATCACATCTTTGGAAGATACAGAACTTAAATATCTAGTTTGGTATCGCGCGCGCGCACACACAGAAATGCTTTTGGATTCAGGAGATCTCCAAGCATGTATTTCGGGTGAAATCTCGATATACAATTTTCGGGTGGAATACAACACCTTCTTCGTCAACCTTCCGTAAGTATGTGGTAGAGCAAGTAAAAAAGAAAGGTTTAGAAAATTACTTTTTGTAATTACCAGAAAAGCAGTTTCTTCTACTTTTTCTTTGTATATGCTTACTTAACAAATCTGTGAGCAACTATTTAAATTTGTTTTTCTCTGCTCTTAAAACTTTAATCAGAAATTTTCACTATTTACTTCGGTTATGATACAATTTCTTTTGAAGAAAGTATAGCAATATTAATATCTCTAAATTTATTCTTGTATGATGCTGCAATAATCACTCTTAAGAACCAATCAGATTACTAAATGATAGGATCTGAATGTTCCAGGAGGGTTGATGTCATGTGGCTGCTGGTTGCCGTGAAGGTGGCAGTACTGACGGCTGCAGTGGGTGGTAATTATCCATTGATGGACGTAGCCACCAGGATGAGGATGCTGCTGGTTCCAGTGGACGCCAAAATAGGGTCCGCCATCTATCGGCTAAGGGGAATGGATTCAGATTTCGATTATCCTCTTCATTTCGAGGTAGTCGGTAAGTACACATGTTAAAAATGCACAGAAGCACCATCCTGTCACAAGAGAAACGTCTTCTATGCTCTTTAACAAAATGTGCAAATGAGTAGTAAAAGTTGTTTGTAAGTAGCATAGGGCATAGGATATACAACTGAGGGTAATCTAATCGCTGGACCGCTGCAACAGCATGCTCAGATGCTCGAGGAACTGCCGTATCTTCAATCCTCAGGCTGTAAGAGTAAGAGTAAAGAAAAGGATTGCTGAGTTTCGGTTTTGTGTAGATTACCGGAAACTAAATGCAGTAACAGTTCATCCTTGTGGCCGCCATTGCTGTGATAATATTGAAAATTGCTTAAATTTTGTTTTTGTTTCTTCATTAAGAAATATTGTGCTATCGCTCGGATGGTATGACAAATTTCCATGGCAATGAGAAAGTTATATCTGTGCCGTGGAATAGTATTACTAGCTATACACTTAAATGTATTCAAGTTTTATACATAGGGGTTCTTCAAATTTCAATTCTCTTCTTTCAAGGCGGTGCCCCTCAGATGATGCGCTCAAGGGTTATTACCTGTAACTTATTGTAATAACCTCCTAGTTGCGAAATTGAGTATCAGGTAAACGCAAAACATTGAGAAAAAAAAACAAACCAGACCAGAATTAAATAAAAGATATGTAAGAAAAATGCACTGTTAAACCTTTGGCATCATGTTGCAATTGTAAATTTAATATTGCACTTTTGTTGCTTCCTTCCTCTCCCTAATAGCGATGCTTTGGATGCATTATAATTGTGAGTCTCTACCACGTTGGTGGTTAAGTTCGTATGTTAAATCTAAACTTAAATTATGAAATTTTCTCGAACTCTTACTCACTCTGGCAATGGTGATAGGCAGAGTTAAGGTAAGATATAGAAGTCCTGCTTACCAGCGATAGTAATTCCTTCCGCTATAATCGGCCGAAGAATAACAAGATGACCGAATTCACAAATTCTCATTTGTGTCTAACGTACCGTAGAATAATATGTTAGTTTGGAAACAAAATAACTATAAAAAGAACCAACCGAGATAGAGGAGGTCAGAATCGGCTACATCTACTAAAAGCACATTTAACGAAAACGTAGGTACCTCAATAGGCTTCATATAAATATAATAATAATAATAATAATAATAATAATAATAATAATAATAATAATAATAATAATAATAATATTCCATGAACTATCCTTAGTACTACCGAGTGGGGTGGCTCAGCGGCGACCTGTATTGGGAGGCCATGGGCTCGATCCCCGTGTCCCACCTTACTGACCCAAGGTTCTTTTGGGTGTTTCCCCAGGTCACCAGGCGAATGCTGGGAAGGATCGTTCCGACTCCAGAATTTCCTGCCCCTCTATTACATCTTCATTCTCATTTCACTTCATCCTTCATGTGTTTGGTGTTTATCCGACTGTTCTTGTCTGAGTTATGCTGTCACAGGCATACACACAAACACACAGACACACACACACACGGACATGTTTCCAAAAATGCTTTTTTTTGGATTCAGGGGTTCTCAAAAGAGGTATTTCCGGTGAAATCTCGGTATCGAATTTTTGGGTGGAATACAATACTTCCCCTACTTACTATACGTACTATACTTATTTTTTCTCAAGAGGGAATTAGTTATTCATTTTTTATGTCCTGCACATGCAAAAAGAATGGAATGCTGCACATAGCAACAACACCTAAAAGATTTGACTATCGCTTAAAACCTACCATATTCCCCTTGTACCTACAAGAAAATTAGCAATAAGATCAATATCTTGATATCTCGATTAACATGAAGTAGATAGAGAATAAACGTTTATAAAAGTAGTTTTTACAAGAGTAGATAAAGCCATGTGAGTGCAACACATCAGATGCTTCTAAAATATACTCTTAGTTTCTTTTAAAAGGAATGATTCATTTTTCTCTTAAGATATATATCTCTACGGTGTTCTTTTCTCTTCTTTCACCCATACTCTTAAGACTAAGCTATCGACCAGTTTCTGAGGGCTGTGAGCACAAGAGGCAATAACAAGGTTGCATCCTTACTAGGCATAGCTGTATTATAATACAGACCTGTTAATAATTAATTAATCCCATGGTGCTACAGCCCATGAACGGCCTTGATATGCCAACCCGACTGTCGGCCTTGCCCACGTAAACATGACAGAGCTGGGCGATCATCCACCCGATACGGGAAATAGTCAACATCCCCATGAGTGGGATTGAACCCGGGTGCATTCCGCGGCTGGGAACCAGAGCTCCACGCTCTAGCCCACAACGCCACGGCTCAGAGCGTATTTAGCTGTTACTCATATAAATGTTTTCCTTCATGTGGTGCCTCGCTAGCATGCTTTCTTCCACCGGCATCCCTCGGTACGGTAGTAGGCTGCCTCGGCGGTATCCTCTGGTTCACGCCTGGTGACCTTCCTTCCTCGACCCCGTGCGGCTCAATTGTAGACTGGAGCTGTAAAACCGCAAGGCTGAATTAGCACTTATGCCCGGGCGCATAACAGATATTTTGAAATATTTTAATAGGTATTTCTGGTACGAGATTTCGTACTCACCAGTGCCGATGGTTTAACACCCTTAAGTTCGGCATCAGGCAGACGTGGACATCTTCCATAAGTTGGAGCATTCCCGTAGTTGTGACAGCATAAAATATAAACATCAGCAGGTTGTGTATCTGATTGCTGCGTGCCCGTTGAAGAAGTAGTTTTGTTGTAGGAGTTGTATTATAGTTCAACTGTTGGGGAACCGAACTTGAAGCTTTTTTGCAACCGCACGTATAGTACCCACTTTCCGGTAGCCTTCGCCCTAAGTTTAAAAAATATTAACTTTGTAATTTGACTGTTTCTTTAGATATTATATTTATGTTTGCCTCGGCTGCGTCAGTATTTATTTTAGAGACATGAATGTCTTGGCAGGGTTGTGGTGCGACAAGGATGTAGGCTTAGACAGATTATAATTTTACTTCACTCCTCTTATTAATGCTTGACACGATTTAAATAATACTTCGCTGATATAGAGAGCTGTGAGATTCTTTTTATTAATTAATTGCACTTTTTAACACGTAAAATTATTTTTCGTCTCAAATACGTATTAAATCTCTCGAGGACGCATCTCGCATCCGGTTGCAATCACTGTCTGCAGGCAACTGAACAGATTTCAACCGCCTAAACTTGTAAATTTCGTATTTCAAGTCTCTGATTGGCTATTCCTAATCCAATAGAATACCTTCATTTAACTAAAGCTTTTTCTGGTTGTTGATTGGCTATTTTATAAACTGTCACTAAAACTACATTATTGCTTCCAAGAATCACAAGTAGTATTGTTAAACTTTCTTACTCATTATTGCCTCAAGATTACCTCATTGTTAGCAAATTTTAACCTATTATTCTCACAGCTTCTACATTATTAAATTACGTAATATATTCACATAACATTATTACACATGGATACAATAATACAAACATATACAATTACTGTTACATATATTTTTATGTATTGTTACATACACATATTGCTTTAAGGCGGACTGTTATTGAATTATATATATATTATACAATTAGACTGAAATCATTTTAGTGTTAAAAATTCTGCCTCACCGTTCAGAGGTGTCTTATATTAACTAGGTGACTAATCTGAGTAGTCACCATCAACCTTTACTTTCTCAGCCGCTAACCTAAAATGCATTCAACAATATATTGATTGTTTAACTTCTTGGTTATATCATCTGTAGGTTCGTTGGTTCACTTGAACGTGTTTGCCAGGCAGATGATCGTAGCCGCGTAGTCGTGTTCCTGTACTATCTATTTCTTTGTTATTAGTTTACAGCGCAATGGGATTGCGGAACTGCTGGCTGTTCTTTGAGTATACATGAAGTCATTGCGATGCTGGACAGAAGTTCCGTAGTCGCCTATCTGTATCGTTAGTTTAGGTAATTTGTTGATAGCCTTAGTTGTGTGGTCGTCTTCCTGTATAATCTCTTTTTATTTACATTTCTTTTGCTCTGTTGGTGGAACTTGGTTGGTAGTATTTATTGAAAATCTAATCCAGTTTTACGTGGCAGTTGAGGGAAACCATGAAAATACCCAGTCAGATTGGCGGTACACGGGAAACCAGGACACTACCGCCTAATCCACCTCGCTTGGAATTAGATAAATATTCTCACTGTCTTATTCTTAGGCTGATTCCTCATTACAGGAGCAGTCCGATTATTTTTTATTGTGTGAAAATTACAAGTAACAATTGTTTTACATGAATGGGTTACAACCCGATTCATAACCCTCTCTCCGGAGTAACATCCCATAGACAGTCACCCAAAGCCAAAGAGACCTATCTACCTCTAGAGTTCCAGTTTTTGGTCTCGGGTACTCGCCATTCGCACTCTCGCCTTCAGCTTAGGCAGGAGTGGTGAAGAAGCCTTCCTTTCTCTAAATATGCAACACGCGTTACGCCGCTCAGTGATTTTCAACGACCATTACATTATCGAGTCCTGCGCCGTGGCGCTGTGGGCTGGAAGATGGAGCTCTGGAACCCGGCGCCCGGGTTCAATCGCCCCATGGGTTTGCGGCTTTTAAGTTCCGGGTATAGGACCGGTGCCCATTCAGCATCGTGAGGATGTTACGATAGGCGGAGATCTCGGACACGGAGGCCAACATTCTGGCTGGGGGATACGTGATGCTGGCCACATCATCTCCCCGTATCGATTGAATGATCGCCCACCTCTGCCGTGTGAGGCAGAAGGTTGGCAGGCCTAGGCCGTTCATGGGCTATAGCGCCATTGGGTTATTATTATTATTATTATTATTATTATTATTATTATTATTATTATTATTATTATTATTATTACGTTATCAAGGAATTGCCGCTTCCTAGGTACGTAGTAGCTATTCTTTTGCAGGCAGTCCACGCTCCCTTTCAGTTTCAACCACTTTATAGAGAAATCTTCAGCTAAGGCCAACTTCCATGTGTCTGAGTCAAAAAAATGCCTTCTTTTAGCCTACTTGATAGCATGATCATATAGTCTTTTAGATTATATTTGTTATACTAACATATTAGTATTAAACGACTCTGATACTAGGATACTGGTTTATAGATTCTATCAAGGCGGCAGTGTATTGATACCACAAAAGTAAATCATAATGTTGTGAATAAACGATGCTTGCTGCATCATTTTCATGTCATTTGTGGCTTCATCACGCAAAAACACTCAAAGAAAAGGTAACATTTTTAAAAATAGTTTTTCATTGCAAGTCTATATGTTTTTACAGGAGGCGGTGGTCACCCTGTGATCAAGATAGAGAACCTGGCATGCTCAAAGAATCATTCCTTCTGCGAGGCAAACGTGATCCTTGCTCGTACCCTGGAGTTGGGCAGAGTGTATGACTTCAAGGTCCGAGTGCGGGATACAAGAGGTGACACCACCACTCTGGACTGCACCATTCGACCCACAAACAGCACCACACCCATGGACACCATCTTCCCTCATCTACCAGCTCTAGTCGTCGTTCCAGAGGTAAAGAACATTCACATACCCTTAACTGGGTAACTTAAAATATTTCCATCTTGTATACAGATGGATTAGAAGCAGATATACAATTATAGTGAATATTTTCACGATTGGCATAACTTAAATACCACAATTAGATAGCAATCTGTTACAGTCTAGAATTGTGATATAAATCAATATAGTGTGACCGTCAGTTTTCTCTACACTAGGATTAGTTCCGTTCTCACTGTCACTTCACTAATGTTCAGTCCAGTTTTCACTTCATTCCGCTTCACTCGCGAGGCGTCGAACCCAATATCTCTCTAATCTCTCGCAATAGCAGCACTCATTGTATGTCACAACAGCCGCCACAACCTCACTAGGAGAACGCAGTTTGTGTCACTATTTCATTCACTAACTTAATCGCGAGCATACTCTCTCATAATTGTGTGGGAGTTTCTGGAATGTTCGCAATAGGCGAAGGGGAGAAGCTTCCAGAAGAATCTGATTATCTCTCTGCACTTATAGCGCTTCTGGTGTTTACGCGGGGTGAGAGCGCTGCTCCCTCTACGTATCTCCTTAATCGGTCAGTCGTCTTCCATGCGATAAGTTTGGACCATAACTGCGTCACAATAGTTTTACAGTTAGTTCGCAGCTCAACGGCGAAGCAATGGTAGTTTTTCCCAACACCACAGTGTAGTAAGGTATGAAAAATATGTACTAAACATGTGAAAGAACATCCTCTAGATTTATGGTTCCCGTGTTAGGGACAGATACAGATTTAACCATCGGGCTTTAGCTATAAAAGTTGGCCGCTTGCGGTGTTTGTTTTCTTGGCTAGTATGCGTACTGCAGACGGCGGCTCGGCTGTCTGCCTCACGGTAATACACTCTGGCAGCTCTAGTTGTCGTTCCAGGCGTTCAATAGCAATATATTCGGAGCAACTTTCAAGATTGTGATAACCGAAATATCATAATTAGATAACGAATGATACAAACTAGCCTTGAGAAATAAATAAACATAGTTTCACATCTAGGACGAAATCTTCAGCTTCGAAACAGTGGTATATTTTCCGCATGAATCTCATAGTATAACAAGATATGGAAAAAATGTAATAAACATGTGAAAAAAATCTGATGTGTTACACTCACATGACTTTCTCTACTCTTCTAAAGCTATTTTTACAAACGCTTATTCTCCATATGCTTCATGTTAATCTTATTGCTAATTTTCTTGTATATGCAAGGGGAATTGGTAGGCTTTAAGCTATAGTCAAATATTTTAAGAGCTGGTTGCTTTACCAGGAAAAAAAATGAATAACGAATTTGAGAAAAAGTATAAGTATTGAAAAATTTAAGGGAATAACAAGCAATATATCGAAAATACTTCACTTAACAAACAAAATGTATATGACATAAATTGTGTATTTTAACGCGAGCTACATTTTTGTGTAGTAAAATTTTGTCTATCTCTTATGGTTTACCAGTTATGCAAAAGTCGTTCACAATGAAGAATAATTTTGGAGACATTCCCAGAAATTTCGAGATATACATTTTATTTGTCATGAAAATATCGTAAACATATATTATTTTAATTAAAATCGTTAGAGCCATTTTTGAGAAAATTAAAATTTTCGAAAAATGTTCCATGTAAAGGGTAATCTGGGGTGGGGTATTTTCTTGAAAACCTTCGTGTCGCATCTCTGGAAGATACTGAACCTAAATACCAAGTTTGGTTATTTATTCGACTGTTTGTTTCTGAGTTATGCTGTTCACAGACACACACATGTTTCCAAAAATGCTTTTTTTGGATTCAGGGGGTCTCAAAACATGTATTTCCGGTGAAATCTGGGTATCGAATTTTTGGTTTGAATACAATACTTTCCCTACTTACTATACGTAGTAGAGAAAGTAAAAAGATCTTCTAGATTTAGCAGTTCCCATGTTAGAAACAGAAACAGCTTTAAATATTCTTTTTTTTAACTATAAAACTTGGCCGCTATTGCGGCGTTTGTTCTATTGGCTAGTATGTGTATTGCAGACGGCGGCGTGGCCTGCCTGTTTTGCAGTAGTACTCTCAACCATCAAGGTGGCTAGACTCTTTTGGCTCTACTATGTACGATTGTGTGGTCATGCAGAATTTGTTGAGTAGTTTCTTAATAAATGATATCTTTCAGAAATCCAATTCATGATACCATACACAAATTTGATTCTGCGGGTTTACTGCGTAAGAAAGGAAGACAGAAAGAAGGAAACACATGCGCCAAGGAGTTTAGTTTAATAATACAAAAATCAATGAAATATCTGAATTCAAGCTAAGATTATTGCAAGTGTTTCTTTCATCGTAAACGAAAGTTTTGAATGATAAATAGCTTGAGTGATTAATACTGCTTTTTTTCTCTTATGGGTTAGCCTACAGTTATGTAGATAAAACATTCGGAGACATTGCAAGAAATAAAGGCAAAGTATGGAGATTAAATAATCTCCATCACTAAACCTCTTTCAAACCTAATTCTATAAACCATATGTGTTTTCCTGAAGAAAGAAAAATTTCTAATGTGTTGCATTCACATGACTTTCTCTATCCTCTATCGCTTATTAGCGGATATACAAATTATTTTTACTGACGCTTATTTTTCCATCTACTTCATTTTAATACAAAGAAACCTGTGCAGAAATTTCTACATTACACATTTTGTTAAAGATACAAACAGAACTGCGATAGTCAAATGTTTAAGAACTGGACGCTATATGCTGGCCTTAAAATTCCATACTGTTTCCATGCAATCGCGAGAAATAACTGAATGTTGAAAGGACTTCAAGGAATGACCAAGTAACGAACAGCTCAACCATTAATAACGGATATTTCGGAAATGGCTGATGCCACAAAAAATTATTTAAAACAAACGTTTCCGTCCACCGCTTAATGTTTACCATTTGTGCAAGATTATACAAAATTCCTTCCGAATGAGGACTTCAAAGGCTGTTTCCAGAAAATTCAAGATACACATGTTATTTTTTATGTAAATAATATTAATATATCTATGGTATTTTAATCAAAATCGTTAATGAATTTTTAGAAACTAAACATTTCGTAAAATGTTCCATGTAAAAAGTAGTTTGGGGTAGGGGTTTTTCTTAAAACTCTGTGTCGCATCTTTAGAAGTACTGAACCTAAATACCAAGTTTGGTATTTATCCGACTTTAAGTTTTTGACATGCTGTTCACACACACACATATGGACCTTCTTCTACAAACGTTTTTTTTATTCAGGGGGCCTCAAAACATGTATTTCCGGTGAAATCTTGGTATCGAATTTTTGGGTGGAATGCAATACCTTCTGTGCTTACTATGTACGTGGTAGAGAAAGTAAAAAGAAACAACTCATTTTAAAGTAGAGAGAGCAACAAATTATTGCATTCGCTAAGTTAAGAGTTTAGACAGCGGAGTTCAAGCAAGATGCGATGGGTTGCAGAACGCTTTAACAACCGAATCGTAAAAGTTATAAAACCAAAGGCCCTGTAGCTTTTCCTGGTAGCTGAGGTGCGTGTTTGATATCAACATTCATGGAATAATAGCACTTTAACTGCAAATGAGTTGAGGGTATAAATCACAGCAAATTCTTTCTTCTACATTTCTACCGCAGTTCTTTTACGCAAGATATTACAGCAATGTCTTGCGTAAAATACATTAAAGCAATACCAATACATTATTCTCCGTGTTTATTTTCGAAATGTCGCTAGGTTCTTTGAGCTCAGTGGGCTTTATATTAGGCCAAGCTGCAGTGAAAGATTTATCTACTCATGGTGGAAGAGGCAGTATTCAAATTCATTTAACTTCATTGAATACTTTAAGCAAATCATTGTTTTGGGTAAGACACAGAATCAATAGCACATTTTGTGAACTACCTTTGAAGAAAAGTGGTACCCAATGTGGGCGTAAGTGTGCTGTCACGTCAGAAACCTGTTGCTCTTTTATTTCTGGGAACGCTACCAGGCTTTTGCAGGTGACATCTGCCCAACACTAAGCAAAAACTACACGATACATATTTAAAACGTAACTACTTAGTGATTTCAAGGCTCTCTATAATCAGAAACCCTCTAAAATCCTCCATATGATGTCTGTTCCACACATTATGTGCGTCAACTTATATGAAAACAAGGTAAGAATCTGTCAAATATCAACCACTCAAAGCCAGAATTTACCTTTCTTTTTCTCTTCCTATAAATATAACCAACAACTTCCTTGTGTCTTTAAACTCTGATCAAATAGAAGAATATCCTTGCACTGACTTTTAGATCGTCACGAGTAGAAGACTTGGAAAAACGTATACTATAGTTCTTACAAAACTTGTCTATTTTATTTTCTTACCAGCAGAACTCGTAGCTATGTTCCGTTATCCCGTTGTCTACTGAGGTTTCTCATTCCTTATTTTTAAATATCTTACTATATTTCCTTATTTTGCACCTTGTCTACTAAAATTGTGTTTAAAAATCAATATTGACTGGCCTAGATATAATTGCGCGTGTTCATTTATTTAGTAATTGTGAAGAAGGTGTTTTGTTGTATTGTTATTTTTATTTTTACATTGTTATTTTTAGCACCACGCTTTGGGAGCCAATTTGAAGAAGGTTTGTTTTTGCTACGTATGGAAAGTCAGTTTGAAGTAGGAGTTGTATTGTAGTTCAACTGTTGGGGAGCCGAACTTGAAGTTCGTTGCAACCGCACGTATATTACCCGGTTTCCGGTAGCCTTCGCCCCAAATATACTTTCCGGTGGCCTTTGCCCCAAATGTTAAAAAAAATATTAACTTTGTAATTTGACTGTTTCTTTAAATATTATATATTTATGTTTGCCTCGGCTGCGTCAGTATTATTGTTAGAGACATGTTTCTCTTAGCAGGGTTGTGGTGCGACTGAAGAATGTAGGCTTACACAGATTATAATTTTACTTCACTCCTTTTTTACTTTCTCTACTACGTACAGTAAGTAGGGGAAGTATTGCATTCCACACAAAAATTCGATACCGAGATTTCACTGGAAATACATGTTTTGAGACCTCCTGAATCCAAAAAAAGCATTTTTACTTTCTCTACTACGTATAGTAAGTAGGGGAAGTATTGCATTCCACCCAAAAATTCGATACCGAGATTTCACCGGAAATACATGTTTTGAGACCTCCTGAATCCAAAAAAAGCATTTTTGGAAACATGTCCGTGTGTGTGTCTGTCTGTGTGTCTGTGTGTGTGTGTGTCTGTGTGTGTGTCTGTGTGTGTGTGAACAGCATAACTCAAAAACGAACAGTCGGATAAACACCAAACTTGGTATTTAGGTTCAGTATCTTCCAGAGATGCGACACGAAGGTTTTCAAGAAAATCCCCCACCCCAGACTACCCTTTACATGGAACATTTTTCGAAAATTTTAATTTTCTCAAAAATGGCTCTAACGATTTTGTTTAAAATATCATATGTTTAAGATAATGCCATGAGAAATGAAATGTATTTCTCGAATTTTCTGGGAATGTCTCCAAAAGTATTCTTCATTGTGAACGACTTTTGCATAACTGGTAAACCATAAGAGATAGACAAAATTTTACTACACAAAAAATGTTGATCTCGTTAAAATACACAACTTATGTTATATACATTTCTTTTGTTGAGTGAACCGTTTTCGAGATATTGCTTGTTATTCCCTTAAATTTTCCAATACTTATACTTTTTCTCAAATTCGTTATTCATTTTTTTATGTCCTGGACTTGCAAAGAGAATGGAATTCGACACATAGCAACCAGCGTTAAAATATTTGACCATCGCTTAAAAGCTACCATATTCCCCTTGCATCTACAAGAAAATTAGCAATAAGATTGACATCTCGATATCTCGATTAACATAAAGCATATGGAGAATAGGCGTTTGTAAAAATAGATTGTACAAGAGTAGAGAAAGTCATGTGAGTGTAACACATCAGATTTTTAGAAACATGTCCGTGTGTGTGTCTGTGTGTGTGTGTGTGTCTGTGTGTGTGTCTGTGTGTCTGTGAACAGCATATCTCAAAAACGAACAGTCGGATAAACACCAAACTTGGTATTTAGGTTCAGTATCTTCCAGAGATGCGACACGAAGGTTTTCAAGAAAATCCCCCCACCCCAGACTACCCTTTACATGGAACATTTTTCGAAAATTTTAATTTTCTCAAAAATGGCTCTAACGATTTTGATGAAAATATCATATGTTTAAGATAAAGTCATGAGAAATGAAATGTATATCTCGAATTTTCTGGGAATGTCTCCAAAAGTATTCTTCATTGTGAACGACTTTTGCATAACTGGTAAACCATAAGAGATAGACAAAATTTTACTACACAAAAAATGTAGATCGCGTTGAAATACACAACTTATGTCATATACATTTCTTTTGTTGAGTGAACCGTTTTCGAGATATTGCTTGTTATTTCCTTAAATTTTCCAATACTTATACTTTTTCTCAAATTCGTTATTCATTTTTTTATGTCCTAGACATGCAAAGAGAATGGAATGCGCCGCATAGCAACCAGCGTTAAAATATTTGACTATCGCTTAAAAGCTACCATATTCCCCTCGCATTTACAAGAAAATTAGCAATAAGATTGACATCTCGATATCTCGATTAACATGAAGCATTTGGAGAATAGGCGTTTGCAAAAATAGATTGTACAAGAGTAGAGAAAGTCATGTGAGTGTAACACATCAGATTTTTTATTAATTCTTGACACGATTTTAAATAACACTTCACTGATATAGAGAGCTGTGAGATTCTTTTATTAATTACTTGCACTTTTTAACACGTAAACTATTTTCTCACACAGAATACGTATTAAATTTCTCGAGGACACATCTCGCATCCGATTAGGAACACTGTCAACAACCAACGCGTCCAGTTATGAGCGCTGTCTACAAGCAACTGACCTGATTTCAACCGCCTAAATTTGTAAATTTCTGTATTTCAAGTCTCTGATTTGTTATTCCTAATCCAATAGAATACTTTTATTTAACTTAAGCTTTTTCTGGTTGTTGATTGGCTACTTTATGAACTGTCTAAAAATTACATTAGTGTTGCTCCAATAATGACTAGTAGCATTATTACACTTTCTTACTCATTATTGCCTCAAGGCTACCATAATTGTTAGCAACTTTTAACCTATTATTCTCATAGCTTCTACATTTTTAAATTACGTAATACATTCACATAACATTATTGAACATGTATACAATAATATAAACATTTACAATGACTGTAATATACACTTTTTATATGTTGTTACATACGCTTATTGGTTTAAGGCGGGCTGTTATTATATTTATATTACATAATTTGACTGAAATCATTTAAGTGTTAAAAATACTGCTTCAATTGGGCTATTTCAGGACAGCTGCTGGGTAGATGCCAGATGTCCATTCCAAAATAATTCTACATGACTCAAGCTAATATGTATGGTCTCGCAAAGTTAATTAAAAAAACAGTTATAGTGTTCCTGTTGTAAGGATAATGTATACCTTAAATTTAATAACTTGATAAATATATATTTTAATAAACAGCAAACTTAATGGAATAAGCAAGCAAATACCACAGAGAATACTTATTTAGTGTTGCAAGAGAAATAGTAATCTTGCTTAAGCAATAGGCTTTTATACCTTGATCCTAGTGCTACGGAAGAAAGCTGAATAAAAATCTCTGCTAGGGAGGAGTATTCAATCACTATCCGAACACACGTCCATGCCTGGGAGACAAAAGACTTATGGAAATACGGTTTCCTTCGGCATGTTTTAAAACGACTGGTTTATGTATTCGAATAATAGCGAACATGGTTTATAACTCAATCATATTGAAATGTTATAACTAAAAGGGAACTTTTCAGAAAAAATAATGCATGTAAACGTTTATTATGTAATATATTTTTAAAAAACCTCGGCAACAAGCAAGATAATTTCACTTTTTACTAATGGCCATTATAATCTTTCCCTTTGGGATAACTAAAACCGAACTAGATGGTTAACATTTGGTAGGAACAAAGTTTAAATTCTTATTTTGGCCAGCTTTATACCGTTTCTCGTATTTGCCTCTAGCTACGTAGATGAATACCAGGTTGTTATACGAACTGCACGACTCTCAAGTCCACGTGACAACAAAAACACAACAAAACCAAGACAAATATTCTACAGAAACAAAACAGATAGTATAGTGGGCAAATCTAAGGCCATTTTTCTGGCAGGAGCGAATTACTTCCTACAAGAACAATTTTATAAAAGGTTAAATATGTCATAAATGAACAATAAATAAACGCAAAGCTAAGATACTAAGTAGAATATTCTCCAGTACTACCTAAAGTGCATACTAAGTTTCATAGTAATCTATATCGCCGTTATTCAGCGAAATATTTATATATATATACATTTAAATAGCTTTTGGATTCGAGGTGGACCATTACGCTTCCTAAAATCGGTTATTTACCCAAAACAAAATTTCAGAAAATCTGATGTGTTACATTCACATGCGCTTCTCCACCCACTATCATTGAACTTACATCTCCTTTACAAACAAACATTGCAAAAGCCTGTTTTTACTTTCTCTACTACGTATAGTAAGTAGGGGAAGTATTGTATTCCACCCAAAAATTGGATACGGAGATTTCATCGGAAGTACATGTTTTGAGACCCCCTGAATTCAAAAAAGCCTGTCTGTGTGTGTGTGTGTGTGTGTGTGTGTGTGTCTGTGAACAGCATAACTCAGAAACGAACAGTCAGATAAACACCAAACTTGGTATTTAGGTTCAGTATTTTCCAGAGATGCAACACGAAGGTTTTCAAGAAAATCCCCCACCCCAGATTACCCTTTACATGGAACTTTTTCGAAAGTTTTAATTTTCTCAAAAATGGCTCTAACGATTTTGATTAAAATATCTATATTTAAGATACTTTCATGACAAATAAAATGTATATCTTGAATTTTCCGGGAATGTCTCCAAAAGTATTCTTCATTGTGAACGACTTTTGCATTACTGGTAAACCATAAGAGATAGACAAAATTTTACTACATACAAATGTAGATCGCGTTAAAATACACAATTTATGTCATATACATTTTTTATTGTTGAGTGAACCATTTTCGAGATATTGCTTGTTATTCCCTTAAATTTTCCAATACTTATACTTTTTCTCAAATTCGTTATTCATTTTTTGTCCTGGTAATGGAAAGAGAATGGAATACTCCACATAGCAACCAGCTCTTAAAAGATTTGACTATAGCTTAAAGCCTACCAATTCCCCTTGCATCTACAAGAAAATTAGCAATAAGATTGACATCTCGATATCTCGATTAACATGAAGTATATGGAGAATAAGCGTTTGTAAAAATAGTATGTACAAGAGTAGAGAAAGTCATGTGAGTGTAACACATCAGATTTTTCTATTTACTGTATATCAATTGAGATAAAGAAAGCTCGCAGGAATAGTTTCATTATATATTTCTTGCAGGTGTAAGGGGCTTTAGCGAGTCATATCTTTAAAATTCAATGCTGGTTTTGAAATAGCACTCTATGCCTACATTATTACATACATTCACATGACATTTTCTACTCTCTATCATTTATTATTGGGTATAGAAACTATTTTTACTAAAGCTTATTTTTCTGTCTACCACATTTTAATCCAAGCAAATCTTTGTAGAAATAGCTACATTACACATTTCGTTACAGATTCAAAGGGAACAGCGATAGTTAAATGTTTAAGAACTGCTCGCTATATGCTGGCCTTAAAATTCCATACTGTTTCCATGTAATCGCGAGAGACGATTGAGTGTTGAAAGGACTTTAAAGAGTGACCAAGTAATGAACAATTCGAACTTTTAATAACGGATATCCAGAAAAAGCTTATGCCACAAAAAACTTATTGGAAATAAATTGTGTGTTTTAAAGAGATCTACATTTTTTGTGTAGTACGTTTTCGTCTATTGCTTAACGTTTAGCAGTTGTGCAAGATCATACACAATTTCTTCCAACTGAAGAGAACTTCACAGGCTATTCCCAGAAAATTCAAGATACGCATTTTATTTGTCATGTAAACATTTTTATATTGTAGTTTCATCAAAATCGTTAGAGCCATTATTTAGAAAATAAAAAAAAATTTGAAAAATGTTTCATAGGGTAGTTTGGGGGTAGGGGATTTTCTTGAAAATCTCAGCGTCTCATCTTTGGAAGGTACTGAACCTAAATACCCAAGTTTGGTATTTATATGACTTTTTGTTTTTGAGTTATGCTGTTCACAGACACACGCACACGAACCTTTTTATATAAATTATTCTTTTTGGATTCAGGTGCCTAAATATGTATTTCCGGTGAAATCTCTCAGTATCGAATTTTTGGGTGGAATACAATACTTCCCCTATTTATTATACGTAGTAGAGAAAGTAGAAAGAATTGCGACTTACTTCTTGAAAAAGTATGATAAAGTATTGAAAATTTCAAACTAATGGTAACGAATATCTAAAAAATCCGAAATGCCTCAAAATTGACATAAACTGTGTGCTTTAACGAGATTTACATTTTTGTACCGTAACTTTTTGTGTAGTCCCCTTGAGCCGTGATGTACTAGGCTAGAACGTTGAGGCTCTAGTTCTCGCCCACGAAATGCTCCTGGATTCGATCTTACCCATGGTGGTGGAGATTTTTAACTCCCGAGTATAGAACCGGTACTCACTCAGCATCGCGAGGAAAATGAGGAGCTGCGATAGGCAGTGATCCCGGCCGCGAAATCCACTTTCCGGCTGGGGAAGGCATGTTGCTGGCCACATCGCCTGCTCGTATCAGTTAGATGATCGCACACTTCTGCCGTGCGTTTTTAGCACTCGGGTTGCTCAGCCCAGGTCCCAGTTAGGCTGCAGCACCGCCGGATTATTATTATTATTATTATTATTATTATTATTATTATTATTAAGTTTTTGTACAATGGTATATCAGGTATACAAAATCCATTCCGACTGAAAGTGTCTTAAAAAATTATTTGCAGAAAATTCAAGATATAATGCACTAAATATGACATTTTGATCAAGCCTTGGAAAATAATGAAATATTTTCCATGCAAAAGGTAGTTTAGGGAGGTGGGGTTCTTGAAAATCTTCGTGTCATATCCTTGTGAGATGGATGGTTTTAATATCAAGTTTGGTATTTGTCAAAAAGTTTACATTTGAGATATGTTGTTCCACATGCACATAGACGTTTGCCTAAATCTGCTTATTTTTTATTCATGGGATCTCAAAACATATACCTACTTCCGGTGAAATCTCTGTATCAAATTTTTGAGTGGAATACAAGATTATCTTACAGAAAGTACAGTTTTATTAGATTTGAGATGTTAGCTTCTTTTACTTTCGAGGATAGGCCGCCCTGTTGCAGTTAACTCTTGACGTAATGTTTTAAACATAGAATTTGTGTCTCAAAGAGACTGTAACGCCTAATTAGTGCGTTTAATAAGGATCAGCTATTATTACTAAGTGTACCATTAGCTGTCGTACAATTCCATAACTAGCCTAAAGTAGTAGATTTAAAAATTGTTTTGTGTTAACGTTGTAGTGCTCACCAAAGCCCACAATATGGAGTGGTTGGCAATTATACAGGGTGTTCCTGGAATCCATAGTAAGGCAAAGCTGCATTTTTTAAAATGGTTCTGCCCCTAGGTATTTTATTACACAAAATTCGTTGCATTATTCATTCTGACTCAAATGATACACGCATTAAGTATTACAGGCTTGCATTCAGCGGCGAAGCTTCATAGGAGACAGGGTAGACAACGTCTACCCAAGATATCCTGTGGATGAAAAGCTATTTCATTGTTTTATTATAGCATTTTATTGCTTTTCGCATTATACGGCTTCATTATATCTCTCACTTAGCAAGTCTTCGATTATCTTTGGGAATTTACACATCTCTGATACGAGCATAAAAGTGGGAGAGTACTGCGAGAGACGTTCGCCCAACTGTGTATTTAACCGGGGCTTGTGAATGAGGGAAACAGACTGGTCATCCGACCGCGGTAGCTGTAAAACCGTGTTTTCCTATAGCGAGATTTCTCCGTCCTCTGTCTGCTTTTACTGTGACTAGCTGTGGAACTTGAATACTGCTTGAGTCAGGCGCGTATAGAGTTATCAAACGTACGAAAAATCCAGGATTTACTTTACAATTTTACCTTCTGTCCGGCGTCTGGGGGGAATCTCTGAAAAATATGTAATACTCCACATTGACGAATGCGCCAGCTTTCGCAGCCGTAGTCACTGGAGCTGAGGTCCGCGGGTTCGAGTCCCGCCATGGGCATGGGTGTTTGAATCTGTGTGTTGTATGTGAACAGTAATTGCGGTAATAAGCGGCAAATGGTAGAACAGAGAAAGCGCAGTGATAATAAGCCGGGAAAAACAGGGGAACATTTTAAATAAAAAAAAAGAACAAAAATGTAGACCTTTTTTTCACACTTTCGTGGATCTATACAGCAGATACACGAAACAAAGAAACAGGCCATTGATTGAGTCGGTCAAAGTATGTTCTTGCAAAGTATAACTTTAAGCATTCAAGTTATGTAGAATGTCAAGATTGTATGTTAAAGCCAGATGTTTTGTATAAAATATGTTCTTCGCGGATGTGTGTTAAAGTTCTTTGACAAATGCTGTTACTCTGTTTATTATATGAACACTTGAGAAAATACATGTACAACCTATGTGTACATATTTGAGTACTAATTTAGATTTGGAATTTAATTTTTATACATTTAGCATTTTTACACAGTGTGCTACATTTTTGTGTAATGTCCTACTTATTAGACCACTAGTGTCCTTCATTTCATTAAAAGAATCTGGTAACCCTAATTAATTGGTTACCTCTAAAGCATATTTTAGCAGTTAATATGAGAGTTGATTAAACTTTAAAGCACATTATAAACAAAATTATATACTGCTGCGTAAATACGAAGCATTACAACCTTACAAATAATTAGCAAACTGTAACTTAAGCCATGTGTTCGTGTTCGCTGGGGCGAGCAGTCCGTTCGTTGGAAAAGTTTTGTCCCGAAACAGAAGAAGAAGAAGGAGAAGGAGAGTCTACCCTATTCATTAGTTCACGCTTCGCCACAGCTTGTATTCAGGTAATTTGGAGAACATAGAGTCTAAACATGATGTACATCTACGTCTGTAAATTGTGTATGGAAAGCGAAATTTTAACACAGAGTTCAAACTGCCTTACCTCGGCTGTAATGCATCTTTTAAAATTAGTTTTTGTGTGTCGTCCTGTGACATTACGCCACTACCTGTGAGGAATACGTCTGCATGGCTCGACAATCTTCTTTTGCAGATGTTCTACAAAGTCTAATGGTGTCGTATCCGCAGAACGTGCTGACCTTCTCATAGGTCCGTTGGTTCCATCTTTGTGGTAATTCCTTGTCAAAAACCATATAATATATGGTGGCAGACACTACAGACAAAACTGAGCGCACCTCTCGGGGTCGCTCAACAATAGTCAATTCATGCAATAAAGTCAAATAAAGTCCCTTATCCAATCCTGATCCACTTCCTGGGGGGCAGTCAGGGCTCTGGCACGGTCATGGCTGTTTTCCGGTCATCTTGCTTCACCCGCTGCTAGCGCAATAAGCTGGTAGTTACCTTCCGCACTATCGGGGGTGCTCAGGCGGAACCCCACCACCTTTCCTCACTTCTCCTTTCAATTCCTCTCCATAAATTCTCCTTCCTACTCCCGTCACTATCCCGAAAAAAAGCAGCTACGTTGTGTGGTGGAGCACTATACTGCTAAAAGACTATTTGAACTTTATTCTGAAGAGGTAGTTCGACAAGAAGTTAACCAGACCATTCTGAAGAAACTGTAGATATAAGGCGGCTGTTACAATACATTGATAAAATTAAGGTCATAACAAGTTGTCATCTAAAATACCACAACATACTTTGGTACCCACACTTGCTGATGATTGGTTTCTTACACCCAATGGGGTACGGTATGGCGATTCCATTGTTATTAAGCATTGCTTCATCTGTCTATAAAAGTTCAGATAGAAACCTAAGATCTTTTATTTTTCGCAACTTCAAAAACAAAATTCAAACGTCTCTCATAATCCGCTTATTTAAGACCCTGTACTAAATGCAGTATATATGGGTACAAGTTTTGCTGCTTCAAAATTTGATGTACTGAACTTTCGGATACATCTAATACATTTATAATGTTCCTTACGAATACCCGTGGGTTTTGGCCAACATATGCCGGCACTACCAATGAATTAAGGTAGAAGTCATTCTGTTTGAATGTCCTGGTAGTATGGTATTCGGTAATTCCTTCTCCTGGAGAAGCTTTTGCTCAATTTTAATGAAAATGTTTATTCAAGGCAGCCTTTGTTCTGGGTAGCAACTGCCTCGAAACTTTTTCGTGCACTCTCTATAAATACGGGTCATATCCACACATTTATAACTTGAAAATTTGTTGTAGAAAATTAGTAACAGTCAAGAAAATTGTAAACTTTTCTTCCGTTGCCATAGAAAGATCATGACCTGCTTGCAATAATTTAACGTTTGTATTAAAATTCCCCTTTCCATACTCACTTTACAG
This sequence comes from Deroplatys truncata, assembly GCA_030765065.1. Taxonomy (NCBI): domain Eukaryota; kingdom Metazoa; phylum Arthropoda; class Insecta; order Mantodea; family Mantidae; genus Deroplatys; species Deroplatys truncata. Next base: position 102,687,279 of record CM060984.1, read on the forward strand.
CTAAAACTGTACATATTATGTTTAAACTGTTTTCATTCTCCAAATGATTCGAATATAAACCCGCGATACATAATGTCCATATCATTTTAATCGGGATTAAGAGTGGAACAAATTAATGTAATAAAATACGGGATGTTCCGTCTAAAAAATACAACTTTCTGCCACCACAAATTTCAGAAACATTCTGCATAACGGCCAATCACGCTATATTTCAGGCCTTGATAAACACTATAACGTAAATACAAACCCAGGTTTAAATATACCGCTCTATGCTAGTTATGGAATTCTACAGGTAATGGGATATGCTGTATACTGCACTGTTTTTACTTTCTCTACTACATATAGTAAGTAGGGGAAGTATTGTATTCCACCCAAAATTTCGATACCGAAATTTCACCGGAAATACATGTATTGAGACCCCTGAATCCAAAAAAAGCATTTTTGGAAACATGTCCGTGTGTGTGTCTGTGTCTGTCTGTGTGTGTGTGTGTGCCTGTGAACAGCATAACTCAGAAACGAACAGTCGGATAAAAACCAAACTTGGTATTTGGGTTCAGTATCTTCCAAGGATCCGACACGAAGGTTTTCAAGAAAATCCCCCCACCCCAGAGTACCCTTTATATGGAAGATTTTTCGAAAATTTTAATTTTCTCAAAAATGGCTCTAACGATTTTGATTAAAATATCATATGTTTAAGATATTTTTATGGCAAATAAAATGTATATCTTGAATTTTCTGGGAATGTCTCCAAAAGTATTCTTTATTGCGAACGACTTTTGCATAACTGGTAAACCATAAGAGATAGACAAAATGTTACTAAACAAAAAATTGTAGATCGCGTTAAAATACACAATTTATGTCATACACATTTTTTTTGTTGAGTGAACCATTTTTGAGATATTGCTTGTTATTCCCTTAAATTTTTCAATACTTTTCTCAAATGGGAATTCGTTATTCATTTTTTTTTGTCTTAGATACGCAAAGAGTTATAATCTGTGGCAAAGGGAATGGTGCTGCACCTAGCAACCAGCTATTAAGAGATATGTATGTGCTTAAAGGCTACTGTTTTTCTATATTGCCCTTGTATATATATTTTCCCCTACATCTACAAGAAAATTAGCAATAAGATAGGGTCTGCAAATGTTTATCTCGATTAACATGCACTAGATGGAGAATAAGCGTTTGTAAAAATACTTTGTACAAGAGTAGAGAAAGTCATGTGAGTGTAACACATCAGATTTTTTACTTTCTCTACTACGTATGGCACTTTTGGAAACATGTCCGTGTGTGTGTCTGTGTGTCTGTGAACAGCATAACTTAGAAACGAACAGTCGGATAAACACCAAACTTGGTATTTAGGTTCAGTATCTTTCAGAGATGCGTCACGAAGGTATTCAAGAAAATCCCCCACCCCAGATTACCCTTTACATGGAAGATTTTTCGAAAATTTTAATTTTCTCAAAAATGGCTCTAACGATTTTGATTAAAATATCATACGTTTAAGATATTTTCATGACAAATGAAATGCATATCTTGAATTTTCTGGGAATGTCTCCAAAAGTATTCTTCATTGTGAACGACTTTTCATAACTGGTAAACCATAAGAGATAGACAAAATTTTACTACACAAAAAATGTAGATCGCGTTAAAATACACAATTTATGTCATATACATTTTTGTTGTTGCGTGAACCATTTTCAAGATATTGCTTGTTGTTCCCTAAATTTTCCAATACTTATACTTTTTCTCAATTCGTTATTCATTTTTTTGTCCTGGTAGTGCAAAGAGAATGGAATACTCGACATAGCAATCATCTCTTAAAATATTTGACTATCGCTTAAAGCCTACCAACTCCCCTTGCATCTACAAGAAAATTAGCAATAAGATTAACATCTCGATATCTCGATTAACATGAAGCATATGGAGAATAAGCGTTTGTAAAAATAGTATGTACAAGAGTAGAGAAAGTCATGTGAGTGTAACACATCAGATTTTTTCTTTCTTTTCTTTTGAGCTCTCCTTGGTAAATTCAAAATCACTCCTAGCATTACCTTTTTATTGTTACAGGATACCAAGGTCGGAACAGAACTGGAATATGTCATTGCTCGCAAGAATCCGCTAAACACGAGACATGCGGGGCTTGAGATCAGGGTAAGAACAGTCAAAACCTATAAATTTGAATGTTAGGAAGAAATGTATAGTTGGCTGTTGTGTATTAATTAAATTCCTTTCAGGGCACCACGGATTTTGGTATACGCCAGAGCCTTGCTTCTTCGGACACCGTCAATGGGACCATCTTCCTCAACACGGAACTGGATTTCGAGACCCAGTCCATGTACACCTTCAGCATCTTCGCTGTGGTAGGTAACACGCTCAACTCTATTTCCTTAAGATAACGACTGTCGAAATGATACACACTTGATAATTACATTCTTTAGACTTCCTCCATCGCTTCCCCTCAGAACGGAAAGCCCTCATTTCCAGTTGTACGAGGCATGTTTTTAAAGTAAGTGCCGATAACATTTTAAAAAATAACATTATTTCTCAAATACTTTATTATCATTCATTACCTTACATCTTTCAATACTTGTCCACATAGTCACCGCCGTTATTCAGGCACTTTTCGTAACGGGAAATCAGTTTTTGTATACCTTCGTCAAAGAATGATGCCGCCTGTGTTGAAAGCCAAGTCTGCAGGTCTTGTTTTATAACAGTCCGGATTTGGTACCAAGCGATTTTCATCTCAAGAAATTCCTTGGTGGAAAAAATTTCAACGTCGATGATACTGCGAAATAAGAAGTGCAGAATTGGCTTTTATCACAGGCGGCATCATTCTTTGACGAAGACATACAAAAACTGGTTTCCCGTTACAAGTGCCTGAATAACGGCGGTAACTATGTGGAGAAGTCGCGTAAGTAATGATGATAAAGTGTCTGGAAAATAATGTTCTATTATTTTTTAAAAATTTATCGGTACTTTCAAAACACGCCTCGTATTTTGCATGCTGCTAGAGATGCGACGGACGTTTCCTATTCCTGGAACCCGGGAAGGAAAACATTTTTCGCTCGCCTTAAGAGAATGCACCTCCCTAATTTTCTAGTCTGGGGAAAATGAACATTGGATAAGCGCGTCCCCCTTAAAAAAAGCTATAATTTCAAAATGTATTTTTATTTCTGATAATCACGCTTATTTTGATATGAAATAATATATGAATATGCAATAAAAATGTTCTCAAGTTAAAATATTATTTTTGACAATTGTTTTTCTTAGCACGTCATCTCATTCAATATGTTCCAAGCGGTGGAGTTTTCATTCAAATTTCTAAAAGTGAAGTAAATAAAAGCCTTTGAATGGTTAATTTTAGAACAATAACGAAATTCAAACAAACAGAAATATACAATGATATTTTTGGAATGTATTCTCTCATGAACAAAAACTAGTAAAATAACCACCAATACGGCATTTAAAAGAGCTGGGCATTAAAATAACGGTTATTCGCAACATTTCACTTTGTGGAACATTTGGTATAGGAGAATAAAATTAGTTTTTGAAAGGTAATGATTCAAAAACTAAGAAACATACTGAAATCGAATTTAGATATCCAATGTTTACCTATCTAAAATAAGCTTCTGATTACGATTTCAGCTAAACTGACTGACAATCTTTGAAAATAGGGTTTTCAGCAGTGCATCCTTTTAAAGATAGCGGTATATATACCGAAAATGCATAACGTTGGAGACAGAAGGTATTTTAAACATAAAATATGCATTGTAAATCAACACAAAATTGTCAAAAAATCAATAAGATTTCTAAATTTGCTAACGAGCACAGAAAATAAATACGTAAAGTTCTGATAAATAAACATGGGTAGACAAAAGAGCTTTGCGGTTTTGAGATATGCAAAATTGAAATAATAACATTCATTTTGGATTTATAAGTAAACTCCGGATCTTTATGACTAGAGGGCGGTTTTAGTGACCGGTGCAGAGAGCACAATGTCTCGGTACGTGTCCTCTGGGCACAACGGTGGGTAAAGAAATAGTAGTAGGGGAAGGTGGGGCAAGAGTGCCATATCGGGTAAGAGTGTCACCCCCCTTTAAGTGCAAAAATAGGGCTTAGTGACTTTGTTGCAAGGTTGGGTACACTGAGTTAGATGGCATGTTTGTTGGGCTGTGCATTACAGCAGCTCTAGAAATTTATTGTTTTTGTTGTATAATAAAGTACTTTTTTCATAATTGTGATCTTATATTTCCATGACAGGAAACCCAATTTATTCCCAGGTAAGGTAGTTTCTGGTATATCTCAGTTATTATGGCTTAACCCCACTTATATGAGAATTCAATTGCACGTGAAGAGTTAGTAGTGTATGCAGCCGCCACTCCATGGTGTTACCAGATGTAATCCCGTGCAGCTGGGGGCAAAAGTGTCAGCTGACTCTGGGGCAAGAGTGCCAGAGTGACACTCTTACCCCGTACTGTGAACATAGTACAAACAATTCATTGTAACAAAATTTATAAATCAGAAATACAGAGAAAAATGGATAGTGAAAATGCCGAAGATTCAAGCATTCTGCCCCTAGAGAATGATAAGAGAAGGAATGCAAAGGAGTTCATTCCTATAGCTTCTACTTCGAGGGAAAGCTTTTACTTCGTTGATGAAAAGGAAGCAGATAAAATTAAACCTGTTTCCAAAACTCCAGCATTGAAACTACTTCCCCACTTCCAATTCATAGAAGACCTTTTCCTAAAACTCCAACCCTAAGAGGAAGAAAACCTGATAAATCGGTTATCCTGACCAGCAGCCCACATAAAAAATGCTTGAAAGCAAACAAGCTTCTACTAATCGCTCAGCTACCACAAAGGTTCTGTTAAAATCAAAGATACAGAAGAAGAAACCAGGGTGTGATACTGCAACGTCACAGAGAGCTACTGAAGACCAGAAAAAGACGATGTCTACTTTTGCTTAATTTGCCAAGAAAGGTTATCAGATCTACCTGATGAGCCAATGATTCAGTGTCAAGAATGCAAAGGAATGTCTCATACAGATTGTACAGACTTTAATGACGTGAAAGGAACCTTTATTTGCTATATTTGTAGGGAATAATGATGTCTCAGTTTGTTCAATGTATGTGACACTCTTACCCCAGCCTATGGGGCAAGAGTGTCAGCTGACGTTTCTTTATGTACATCAAAATATCTCAGAATGTTTGGGAGAGTCTGTCTTAATACTTTATCATGTTCTTGTGTAAATCTTATATACGGGAAAAAGAATACGTACGATTCTGTTTAGAGGAAGAAAATAGCGTTTGAACTTTAACATGGCACTCTTGCCCCACCTTCCCCTAAGCTTGATGTTCCGCTTCGCAAACAGAGCGCGTATGCAGTACAAAGTCAACCTTATAAAAACGGCCACTCTGATCCACCCCCTATTTGTGACCATAATGTGGAAGTCTAACGAAACCAAGTTAGAAGCAAACCATCGAGGGCATATTTGGAAACAGTAAACCCCAATTAATAATGAAACGTAAGCGCAGACGCAGCATAAACGCAAGAGTGTGCCCCCTTGTTCTTTAATGGAAGCATCCATATAGTCACGTAACACGCTACGTAACCAAGAGTTTGCAAGCTCCAAAGTTTTACTTGCGCTGCGTGCATACACGAAGAATTCTGTATTTACTTCTCCATGCATTGACAGCTTCTGAATAGCACATGATCGCGATGAGAAGCTTTACGCCATCTACTGTAGAATCGTGGCTCTCTTTTATTTGACCATGCCATGACATTTAAATGCTGACGCCAGATGCTGCTCTGTTGTTTGCTTGATTCAGCACCTTTTGTATGTCCTATTTATTTGTAAAGACTGGACGAGTTTTCATACTGGATATTATCGGTTATGTTATTTAATATGAAACTTGCGATACATTCGGAAGATTTGCGCATGCGATTTACGCAAACTTCTTGCTTACGCCTACGGCTGCATTATGGTCTTACCTGACGCCTGCGTTATGTTAGCGTTACGTCTTCATTGTGAATGAAGCCTAAAGGAATTGTCTTCCTCAAGCGTTTCTCCACCCCTTTCCACCAAGACTTGCATCAAGTATGTGTTTATTGTACGCGTATAGTGGGTAACCTTAGCTTCATGAAGATCTGAAACACTTTTCAACTCAACATATAACCGGCAACTTTTAAAATTATCTCTTGGAATGGGAATCAGAAAAGTAAAACTCGTCCCAGGACATTTTAAGAAGAGATAGCGTTTATCCCTATTTTCTGTTAAAAATTAAAATCTTTTGTTTGTTGTATGAGATTTTATACTGAAGCAGTTAATAAAAATATATTTCTAAGTGAAATTTTAAAGTCAGGCCTAGTAGCGGCTCTGTTTGTTTTATCAAAGCTTAGAACATTTTCTGGAAGTAGGGCACTGTTCATTTTCTTTATTTCAAAATTGCGTGAGACTAAGGTATTTTGCGCAGTATATTCCATTGCATGTACACCATGGAGATATAGCTTTCTTTTGGTAGGCGAGAGAAATTAGAATATGGGAAAATTACTGAAAATTAGTCATCGCTCCCCTGATGTAACCCTTGCGATTTTTATCTCTGGGGGCATTAAAATAGAAAGTATGCAAAACAAATCCACACACTTTAGATGAACTTAAAATAACATTCGTTAAATTGCTTCCATTTTGCAGAGTAATGGGGAATTTCCTAAGTAGGTGTCAGAAATGCTTGAACAACGAAGGGAGGCAGTATGTCCTTTTCTATAACCTTGCTTGATATACGCGAGTAATTTGCTTTTATGTCGTTTAAGTATTTATGTTTTGTGTGTTAGAAATAACTTACGCAACAAACGTACTATATTTACTGCTGATTTCTTGTCACCGCACCGCCGACATGGCAACCGCCTCCCCAACCTCGACAGCCGACAGCCGCACACCACGAGACCGGTTCAGCCAAGGATTGTTCGCCTCGTATTTAAAGTACAAAATTCAGGCCCATGATTCTTCAATGGGTTTCCTAAGATGATCGTTTACAGCACTCTACTTAAACAGATGAGAAGATATTCTCTTAGAAGGAGTTTGGTATCTAAATTATATATAGGATATAAAACACAAATATTTAAATCATTCGCATTTAATGTACTTATTTCAACTATAAATTGCTGCTAATGGTCAGTAACTCCTAGCTAAATTCTTGCTATAGGAAAAGATGTCTCGACTCAGAGCGACAAAACAGATACGATATTGCTAATATCTTAAAATGACAATGAACGTTTTTACAAGACCCTGCTTTTTTTCCTGTCTCCGTAATGATACTAACATTTGAAGAAAGATGCAGTTGGAACATAAGGGCGGGAAGTGAAATGCACATTTGACCATAACTCCCTGAGGACAGTAATGTTTTGCTTTTCTCGTTTGTAGTCCCCTTCCTGTTTAGGTATTTTTACTTTACCTGCCAGGTATGTACATAGTAGGTAAAGAACGTAGGAATTACATTACACAATAACTCAAAAACGAAAAGTTGGATAAATACCAAACTTGGTATTTAAGTTCAGTATCTTCCAAAGACGCTACACAAGAATTTTAAAGAAAATCCCTCCACCCAATTACACTTTACTTGGAACATTTTTGGAATTTTTTATTTTCTCAAAATTCTAACCGTTTTGATTAAATTTAATACATTGAAAACATTAAAATAAAACAAATCGTATATCTTGAATTTTCTGGGAATATCCTATGAAGTCCTCTTTTTTCGGAAGGAAAATTGTAATTTTGTACAATCTTGTATAACTGATATATTTAAGCGATAGACGAAAACTTACTACAATATATATACCATATATATTATATAAATATAGTATATATATATACTATGTGATCAAAAATATCCGGACACCTGGTACTCATTATACGCGACCTCAGCAGTCATTATAATTCGTGAAACAGCAGAATGGGACGCTCCGTGGAATTCATGAACTTCGAACGTGGTCAGGTGATTGGGTGTCACTTGTGTCAAAAGTCTGTACGCGAGATTTCCACACTCCTAAACATCCCTAGGTCCACTGTTTCTGATGTAGTGAAGTGGAAACGTGAAGGGATATGTACAGCACAAAAGTGTACAGGCCGACCTCGTCTGTTGACTGACAGAGACCGCTGACATTTGGAGAGGCTCGTAAAGAATAATAGGTAGACATCTATCCAGACCATCACACAGGAATTTCAAACTGCATCAGGAACCACTCCAAGTACTATGACAGGCGTGAGGTGAGAAACCTTGGATTCCATGTCGAGCGGCTGCTCATAAGCCACACATCACGTAGGAAAACGCCAAACGACGCCTCGCTTGGTGTAAGGAGCGTCAACATTATACGATTGAACAGTGGCAAAACGTTGCGTGGAGTGACGAATCACGGTACACAATGTGGCGATCCGATGGCAGTATGTGGGTATGGCGAATGCCCGGTGAACGTCATCTGCCAGCGTGTGTAGTGCCAACAGTGAAATTCGGAGGTGGTGGAGGTATGGTGTGGTCGTGTTTTTCCTGGAGGGGGCTTGCACCCCTTGTTGTTTTGCGTGACGGATCACAGCGCAGACCTACATTGATATTTTGAGCACCTTCTTGCTTCCCACTGTTGAAGAGTAATTCGGGGATGGCGATTGTATCTTTCAACACGATCAAGCACCTGTTCATACTGCACGGGCTGTGGCGGAGTGGTTACACGACAATAACATCCCTTTAATGGACTGGCCTGTACAGAATCCTGACTTGAATCCTATAGAACACCTTTGGGATGTTTTGGAACGCCGACTTCGTGCCAGGCCTCACCGACCTACATCGATACCTCTCCTCAGTTCCGCACTCCGTGAAGAATGAGCTGCCATTCCCTAAGAAACCTTCCAGTACCTGATTGAAAGTATGCCTGCGAGAGTGAACGCTGTCATCAAGCCTTAAGCTGAGCCAACACCATATTGACTTCCAGCATTACCGATGGAGGGCGCCACGAACGTGTACGTCATTTTCAGACAGGTGTCCGGATACTTTTGATCACGTAGTGTATATATATTTTTAAACAGACCATTTATTTCATATAATTTTTTGTGGGATAAGTCATTTCCAATATCCATTATGAATAGTTAAAAATCTTCAATATTTTCTCATTCTTTTAAATTCCTGTCGATTTTTGGTTGTTTCTAGCGATTGCATGGAAAAAATATGGAATTTTAAGGCCAGCATATACATATCTAAACATGTGGCTATCGTTGTTCCTTTATGTCTGTAACGAATTGTATAATGTAGGTATTTCTGTAAAGATTTGTCTGGATTAAAATAAAGTGGATAGGAAAATAAGCTTTCGTAAGAATAGTTTGTATACCCACTAATAAACGATAGAGGGTAGAAAAAGTCAAGTGAATGTAACACATCCAATTTTTTTAAAATAAGAGCGTATATTTTTATACCAAATTCTATACTGCTCAGGGATTAACGCTGGCGTTAAGTCCAAGTAAAATTATTATTTTTAAGTTAATAAAATAAAATGTATACGAACTTTCAAAAATAGTATGCGATAGCTGTATGCTAAACACATAACATAATATTGGAAATCAAAAGTACTAAACTTGTAGTGTTTTTCAAAATTGTTCAGTTCTTGTATTGTGTAATTACTGCGTATGCATTTTACTATTTTAAAAAGCTTCCATTATGGTCAGTGACAATAATGCTCCCATTTGGAATAAATGTATACTGTAGTTCTTTTGTTACTAATTATGCCTTTAGAGAGTGAAAAGCATATCTAAATAAGATGAACATTTCGTGCAAACTTGTGACATAACTCTTTGGCGCAAAAGCCCGATTGGGCTAAGTTTCACCGTATGACCGTTGCATCCTCTGCCTCCACTCATAATAATAGGGTCTGCAAGGCGTGTGACCCCGGCCGCTTGAATACGGTTTGCAGACCACAGCCACCACTTCAAGTACTCTTCAATTGGTCCCTTGCAAGGCTGATTGCACCCCGCATCAGACCTTCCAGCATGGCAAAAAAAAAATCCCCATACCGGTACCGAAAATCAAATCCAGGTCACATTGCACCGCACCACAGGCAGCAATGCTACCACAGCGCTATGGGGTGACCTCTAAATTTTTGTGAAGCGTAGACCCTTGAATTAATACTTAATATTTTTAAACCAGAGAAAAACGTTGTAATATGCCACTTTTATTCTTGAATACTGAACACTCTTCTTCTCCTTCTCCTTCTTCTTCTTCTTCTTCTTCTTCTTCTTCTTCTCCTTCTTCTTCTTCTCCTCCTCCTTCTCCTCCTCCTTCTTCTTCTCCTGCTTCATCTTCTTCTTCTTCTCCTCCTTCTTCTTCTTCTCCTCCTCCTCCTCCTTCTTCTTCTCCTCCTCCTCCTTCTTCTTCTCCTTCTCCTTCTTCTCCTTCTCCTTCTTCTCCTCCTTCTCCTCCTTCTTCTCCTCCTCCTCCTTCTTCTTCTTCTTCTCCTCCTTCTTCTCCTCCTCCTTCTTCTTCTTCTCCTCCTCCTTCTTCTCCTTCTCCTCCTCTTGAATTTGCCTGCTAGCCTGTTCTTCTGAGTACGAATGTTCCATCCTTTCCTTGATGTTCCTGGGCATCTCCCTCCTTCTGCAATATTATCTCTAGATATCCTTATTTCTAAGGTGTGCATGGAATCTGTTTTTAACACCGGTAGCCTGCAGTTATATTTTTTCGAATAACAGAATGCACTATTATTAAATCGTGATAAAACTGAAATTATTATTTATTATTATTTATTATCTTAGTAATAAAGTGAAAGGTATAAATTCAAAATCATATGTGAAATTATTAGGAATATATTTGGACGAGAAATTTGCTTGGAGTGTTCATACAGAACAACTTTGTAAGAAATTATCTAGAGTTCATTATCTTCTTCGTAAAATTAACTCCACAATTAGTAGGAAGCATATATACTTACAGTATATTATTCCCATTTCCACCCGCTTCTACTTATGAGATCCTTTTTGGGGATATTTCAGCTGGGGAAAAATTAGTATTTAAATTGCAGATATAGGGCATTAGATGCATATATGCTATTAGTGATCAAGAAACTTGTAGATTTTTTTAAAAATAATGTTTAATTACTCTATCAACCCTTATATTTATCATATTTTGTTATTATTAATGAACGCTTTTAATGAACATAGCTTAATTCACAACCACAATGCAAGACATATGTAAGATTATCTAGAACATATTATAATAGTTATAGACACATTGGTCTGAAATTATGTAATAAATTGTCAAGTAAGATTAGACAACTTCAAACAAAACACTTTTTGAGTATTATTAAGAAATGATTAATTCACTTATATATAGAATTGAAGAATTGGAAGATAAATGCAATAATATAGCTTTATTTGCTCGTATAATAACCTTGTATCTTCTGGTACGTCGTGTAATATGACACAGTTTTGTAATAAAGTCCAGGTCACTTATATGAATTCAATTACCTTGAGTATATAAATTGTATTTAGTATTTTATTTGTAATTTTGAATTTGACTAAGTCTTTTACTATTTATTGTTTGCTGATGAATACATATTCTATTCTATTTTTATTCTAATTATGCAGTTTCAATTACTCAACCAATGTTCTTATGAATAGATTAAAAACTACCAGTGTATTACCTGATTTTTCTTGCTACCGTTTACGAATGCTGATGTCTTGATGTGCTCCAGGATGCCTACGCGGAGCCCGATAAGGATACTCGGAATCTGGCTGGTTTTCAGCTGGCCGTCGTGGTGCAGGACGTCCAGGATATGCCTCCTGTCTTCATCGAAGTTCCTCCAGTCACTATGCTCAATAACACACTGCAACTGGTATGTGGATACTCACTATTCCCCGCACCTAACCGTTATTTTCATAACCTAGAAGTGAATACATGTAATGTGTTTTTGTTAATTAAAGATTAAACGTTCTTTAACTGATTAGGTCACATCGGAGGTGAATTATGCTCAAATTTGCCTGGGGCCCATAGAGCTTAGAATTATTCCACATTCATCTTTCAGGTTAAGGGAAAAGTTCTTAAAAAACTTTATCCGGTAACTCTCCTAAACCAGATTGAACTCAGGACCTCTTAAATGCGAGACAGACACACTACCGCCACTTTACGGAAGTGGGCATTTGTAATGGTACCATTTCTCTTTTAGAATGCTGCAAAAGGGATTGAACTCTGCTTCTTTAGTAATGTGCGTTATATTTCTGTCTTTGAACAGAAAAATTAGTCCAGTTTTGTAAAACAGAAATCAAATTCAATAAATAATCAACCAATCGGTTAGCAGCCTGCATTGCAACTGATTCAGGCAATAAGGATTTAGCTCCCGGAGTTAGACTGATCTGGTGGGGCCGCTCGCCTCTTACCGAGGCGGCCCGGGTTCAATCCCAGGGAGACCCGCATGTGGGATTTGTGGTGGACAAAGCGGCGTCTGGGCGGGTTTTCTCCGGGTTCTCCGGTTTCCCCCGCAATTCATTCCACCAACTGCTCCATCATCATCTTTCCTTTCATCCATTTCACCAACATTTCGTTGCCCATACCAGGCATCACCCATCCTGGATATTCTGTCTGATCCATGAGTGTCTGCTCTTCGACGGGCATCTGACCCCAGGCACCCGCCTGTAAATCCTGGGGGGTGTAAGTCCTACATAAGAGGAGGTTAAACAGAGAAAGAAGAAGTTAGACTGATCATCAACCGCATGGCTATGAGTTCCTAGCACAATCAACTTCAACTGCGGGTTTATTTAAAATCAATGCTTTCATATCTGGCTCCAGCATGAATCAACATGTGTTCCTGACTCACGTGTTAACTCAACTCGCATTGTAGCCACGGAGGAGATTAGGCAAGGTCTCCTTTTCCCAAAACTCAATAGAGTCATCTTTAACATTCGCACTTTTACCGCACATGCTTTGCCATGAAAGGCTATGCCGCTTCTTGAAACGATCAAACCAACCATTTGAAGCGCAAAAGTTGTCCACGTGTAAAGTTAGCGCTATTTGGCGAGTTTTACCTTTAGAATGTTTCCGTCGATAGGAACATTGTCGTGTCTTCTGGCTTCAAACCATTTCATTATAAAATGTTTTCGATTTCTTCAAACGGAGAGCTACGAAAATTCTTTCGCTTCTTCACCGTGGATCTGCACTGTACTTCCGCGGCCGGAATAACTTCTTTCTGTTAGTACCCCGTGCAACGTGGAAGGAGCCAAATCATATTTCTTCGTCATATCGGTCATAGAAACGACGCTGTTATTTGCCTTTAAAATGGAAAATCAAACAGAACTCGGAAGTCAGAGATACGGAAGTCAACAGGTTTGGGAACGTGGTTGCAGAGCTGCCAAGTTTTGCAGTTTAATGTGAAGTAAAGTGGAACACCACGTGACGCGCGGAGGCTAATGAATTTGAAAGCACCCAAAAGGCGTAACGTTACCCATTAAAACGGAGATAGCGTTAACTGCATTCTGAAAATCTTAATGCACTAACTACGCAGAAGAAGCTGCGCGATCGCAAATTTGAGAAAAATATTTTCGTTAAAACCGGGCTTTTTGTTAACGCGGAATTCGTAAAAAGCGGGTTTAAATAACATTACACTTATGGGGCTTTTGGTGGGGCTTCTGAAAACGTTCGTTAAAAGCGGGCTCGTTAAAACGGGGTTCTACTGTGTATGAAATAACAGAATCTTTAGGATTGTTTAAATATGTTTACCTTTTATACCTGATACCTCCTGCGCTACATAACGCAGGAATTGAATTCCTTGTGCACTAATACATTGCAATTTCCTGGATTAATGTGCCCTTTTTGATAAATTTCCAACAACAAGAATTCTGGGGAAGGTTTTGAGATTACTTCGCATTTGTTTGATGTTAGCACAAACTGTATGAATAGCTGCTATAACTTCAATGAACCCATAATCAGGTATGAAAGATAAGAGTAATACATATGAAGAAATGATATACCTCAAAGTCAAAAGCTCTGATATTTAATTTTGTGTTTAGGACGACGTAATACTGATTGTTAAGGCGGAGGATGGTGACAAGGGCTCGCCAAGACAACTACGCTATGGTTTGGTATCCGAAAACAACCCTTTCACTCCATACTTCCACATAGATGATCATACTGGTAAGTAAAGTTGACACTCTACCATACCCTCATTGTAATGCTGTCAAACTGGAAGTAATTTGGGCTTTCTGTCCATACGCTTTTATCTGCCCTTACAAAATAGTAAGACCTGGGGAAAAGATATATAAATAAGTAGCACAGAATGTATGGCTTTCATGGCAGCTGTCCAAGGTGAAGGAAAAATCGGTGTAACAGTTTTATGGAAAAATTTCTTGCTCTAAATTATACAGCATTCGTAGCGATACTATTCTGTCCTCAGAAGTGTTGCTTTAGCAGAAAAAAGCATATATATTTATACGCTAGCTATCTTGTTAAGGAATTATTACCTTTACTGTTATGTACTTGAGTTCTAATACCGACAGGATTCAGCTGTCTGACTGAGGTTTTTATTTGGGTTTCTTCTTCAGTTCGTGCAATGGGCATCAAGTTGTTTTAGATGTCAGAGCTCATTTTGTCGCAGTACCTTTCGTTTTATCTTTTTTTTCTGAGCGCCTGTTATTGTATTACTATTTTGAATTTTGGGTTCTTTGTCCTCCGGCTAGCTATTATTACTCAGTCGAGCAAATATCTCTTGATCAGGGCGTGTAAACGGAAATGAGTTGTTACTAAAAGATAACACTGATAAAATAATTTGTTTTTACACTTTTATTGCCGTCACACTTACTTAATTTCACATATTTAATCTTGATACATGCCTGACTGAAACTGTTATATTTTCGAATGTAAATACAATCACTTATTTGCCGCGCACTATTAATTCGCGTATTTCACATTTTGTAACTAACTTTACGATGCAAGAGATTCTGTAGAATTGCGTAATGTGTACCTCATGAATGCTTCCTTAGAACTGCTTGACGTGTAACTCGCGAGAGAGATTTCTTAGAACTGCGCGACGTTTGCCTTGTGAATGATTCTGTAGAACTGCGTGATACTTGTCTTTGGCTCCAGAATTTATACTCCCTCACCCCGATATGCCTATATATTATAATAGAGCTGCTATTGGTTAATAAATCGCGCCAACATTAGCGTCTATTTCGTCAACCAATCAAAATTACTAAAACATATGCTCTAGGGAAGATATTCCCTCCATTTCTAAAGAAAGGCGCGCTACTCTGACATCATTTATTTGTCTCTTCTAATTGATAAACAACTCACCCCATCGCTTCATTGTTACCCGCTCCTATTGTCAGTTTCAGCGAGGCCGTGTAAACTTATTTCCTAACAATGCTTATAGTTAACAAACATCTCAAATCATTGTCATACAATAATGTTAATTTACACTACAATCACTCTGTCATTCACAATGTTGTGATATAAAATACTGCCTCAATTTTCACATACATAAAATTCTCATCTGGTGTTGACTCTCCTATTAAGAGGTTAAATTTACAAAATAAAAATCTGAGTTGCATTTACATAGCTCTTTACTCACTCTTCTACAAATTACTCTTACAAAAGGTAATCTTCTCTCTACTTCTTGTTAGTCGAGATAAACTTTCATTATACATTTACACGTTTCGTTGTAGGTATAAGAGAACACAGTGGGCTAAAGCGATAGTAGATATCCCAATTTATGAATCGGTGCCGAATACCCTCCGCTTCGCAATCCAAACCAAGAAAAAGCGATAGTTAGATTTTTAAAATGTGGATCTCCATGTGATGGCTTTAAAAAAAACAAGAATATCGGCTTATTACTTTAAAAAGTATACGTATTTGAAAATTCAAACTAATAACAAAATATCTAGGTAATAGTTAACGTCGCCAATATTATTTGTCATAAACTGTGTGTTTTTAGGAGAACTAAATTTTTTTATGAAGTAAGATTTCGTCTATCTCTTATGGTTTACAAATTACACAAAAGTCATTTAGAATGAAGAGGGCTTCAGAGGCTATTCGCCAAAAAATCATGATATACATCTTATTTGTCATGTATCTAAATATCTTAAACATGTGGTATTTTAATCCAAATTGATAGAAGAAAAAGAAAGAAGAAAAACCAAATGTGTACCAGCTTGCTTTGAGCTTACAAAAAGAATAAACAAAAGAAATCAGCGCTCTATTTCAGATCCTATGATATGTTAACGAGTGCAATAATGCGCTTTGCAATCCGTTTACAATTGGAAACGTTCTTAGGTAATATCATTTGGAGAGTTTGTGTAAATATTTTGTGTTCCCGAAACTACATCTGATATCAGAACCTTGGGTTTAACCTTGGTTAGTACAGGGTTATTCAAAAAGAAGGAACAGACTTTAAATATTTATTTCGAATGAACGACAATAGATGGCGATACATGCGAAATATCACTGATTAGAGGAAAGTTCAAAATTTTATTCTATGTGTTCAAAATGAGTACCATTTGTTATGCGAGGACGACCAGTGCTTTTCCGTTTGGATACACAACCATCTTCTACGAATTGATTGTATCAACTGTAAATTTTTTAAGACGAGATGGCTCTTTGTTGAACTTACAACGAAACGCATGCTGCAATGAAACAATGGATACACTCTTTGCATACTGCAGCACACAAAACGACTTTTCCTGTGGCGTTGCCATTTTCTCGTAAACAAACCCAGCGCCGCTGTAGGCACTGAATGGAACTAATAGGTGGGAGCTTAAAACTTTGAACTTTCCTGTATTCAATGATGTGTCGTATGTGTTGCTATCTATTGTCGTTGATTAAAAATGAGTATTTAGAATACGTTCCTTCTTTTTGAATAACCTTATACTTAAAATTTGGACAGTGCGCTGTTTTTTCTTTAAGCTAAGTAACAGTGAACTTAGAATAGTTATTTACATTAATTATACCTGTGTAGGAAAGTGGGTTTTTTCAGGACGAATAAGATGTTGAATATCGAAACGAGTCCTGAAAAAACATAATTTGAAATACTTTATATATTGGTTAAATATTGCACCGATTATTATGTACTGCATGGACACAGTAATATATTTCACATGCTCATTGCAGGGTCAATATATTCATATGTTAGTGGTAAAGTAGGGAAAGTAAATAAACTGAAAAATTCAATTTGACGTACTGGTTTGTAGACGGAAAAACATGAAGTTCCGGATAGTATGAAACAAACAATTATTGTTTTTGTTTCGTTTTGAAGATTTATTTTCTCGATAACTTTAGGGAATAGAGGAAAATGAATTTCCCTATTTTTCTATACTTAGTAAGTTGTACTACCGGCTGTATGTATCCCATAGCATTTCCATATAAGCTGGGTTGTTTGCAAAAGATAAAAAAGAAAAAAAATCTGATGTGACACATTTACATGACTTTCTCTAACCTCTATCGTCTATTAGTGGGTATACAAAAATTCTTACTAAAGCTTATTTTTATACCTACTATATTTTAATTAAAATAAAACTTTGCAGAAATAACAAAATTACCATTTGGTTATAGATACAAAGGTAATAGCGTTAGTCAAATGTTTAAGAACTGGATGTTATACGCTGGGCTTAAAATTGCATACAGTTTCCATACAATCGCGAGAAACAATTGAATGTTGACAGGACTTCACGAGAATGGCCGAGTAGTGAACAATTCGAATCATTATTGAGGGTATTTCAGAAATGACTTATGCCACAAAAAAAGTATTTGAAATAAATTGTGTGCTTTAAAGAGATTTGCATTGCTTGCGTAGTACGTTTGCATATATCCCTTAACGTTTACCAGTTATATAAGATTATACAAAATTCCTTCCGAATGAAGAGGACTTCACAGGCTATTCTCAGAAAATTCAAGATACATATTTTGTTTTTCATATAAATATCTTTAATATGTAGTATCTTAAAATCGCTGAGTCATTTTTTGGAAAATAAAAAATTTCGAAACATGTTCCATGTAAAGGGTATTTTGGGGTGGGATATTCTCTTTTAAATCGTCGTGTCGCATCTTTGGAAGCTACTAAACCTAAATACCAAGTTTTGTATTTATCCGACTTTTCGTGTTTGAGTTATGCTATTTACAGACACACACACGGACCGTTTTCTAAAAATACCTTTTTTGGATTCAGGGGGCCTCAAAACATGTATTTTCTGTGAAATATCGGTATCGAATTTTTGATAGAATGCAATACCTTCTCTACCTACTATGTATGTGGTCGAGGAAGTAAAAAGTGCCGGAGCAGATATTGCTCGAAGCGTTGTTGGTTCACCTTCCACGTGAAACGAAGTAAAAACGTACATCTCCAGTACATTTAGTTTTCTTCAATACTGTCAAGAAAGTACGACTGCAGCTAATTTAAACAAGCATCAAATAAGAAGTTAAAATTTTCATATGCAACCGCTAATCTATTTAAGGGTAAGTCTGATGTGAAATAATGCAGGAAAGAAAAATCTGACATGTAACATTCACAGTAATTTATATGCCATTTTAATCCTTATTTATATAAATTATTCACTATACATATACTTTAAGTTAAAGTTCTCTTTCTATTTACTGTTAATCATGCTCAGGCATAGGAATTTATAAGCATTAAAGTCAGGGAACGGAAATAAGGTTGAGCTGTTACTAGACTGTAGGCAGGGAGGGCGCAGAAAACAAACTATTCCCCATTCCTCGTACACTCTTTCAGCGTTTGCAGATAGCGCTCGGAGTGGTTTTTCCTGCCTGTCAGTGACATTTATTTGTTTTGCCTTCTTTGCAGCGATAAATGGTTTCAGTTAGATAACTTAACGTTTTAGAATTCCTATGCCTGATCATGACAGTCATCCAACTAAAATTGTTTCACTTAGATAATACAATGCTTTCGCTTCACACTGCGACACACTCGCGCGCTGGCCGCTACAGATCGGATTCCCGCCGAAACAGTTATAATATCCGCGCAATCGCCTCGGGTTCTCATATTTACAGTTACAATTGTAATGTTAATATGCATGTACCTTATCATAAGAGCCATTGGAAATGTTGCCCTTCTCTATCCACAATTTTCAGGCAACAGACTCCCACACATTGGAAGAACTAAAAGAAAACATCAGGCACCAATACACTCAATTTCAGATATTTAACTCTCGAGTGTAAATGAACATTTCCTGAGGTTACAGAAATGTGTGGATAAAGAAGAACATTTCCAATATCTCTTGCGTTGGCAGCAGTGTGAAAGAAAAACACTTCACACGATAATATAAATGCGGGGTCGGGGCAGTGGTTTCGTTTCTGGCTTTCATATTGAGGGTTGAGGCAGTATTTTTAACACTTAAATGATTTCAGTCAAATTATATAGTATATAAATTCAATAATAGCCCGCCTTAAAGCAATATGTGTATGTAACAATACATAAAAAGTGTATATTACAGTCATTGTATATGTTTATATTATTGTATACATGTGTAATAATGTTATGTGAATGTATTACGTAATTTAATAATGTAGGAGCTGTGAGAATAATAGATTAAAAGTTGCTAACAATGAGGTAACCTTAAGGCAATAAAGAGTAAGAAAGTTAATAATGCTACCAGTCATTATTGGAGCAACAATAATGTAAATTTTGTGACAGTTTATAAAATAGCCAATCAACAAACAGAAAAAGTTTTAGTTAAATGAAGGGATTCTATTGGGCTAAGATTAGCCAATCAGAGACTTAAAATACAGAAATTTACAAATTTAGGCGCTAGAAATCAAGTCAGTTGTTTGTAGACAGCGCTCATAACTGGACGCGTAGTTTGTAGACAATGTTACTAATCAGACGCGAGATGTGTCCTCCAGAAATTTAATACGTATTTTGTGTCAGACAAAAATAGTTTACGTGTTAAAAAATGCAAGTAATTAAACAAAAAATCTCACAACTCTCTCTATATCAGTGAAGTGTTATTTAAATCGTGTCGAGCATTAATAAATGGAGTGAAGAAAAACTTAAAATCGTGTAAGCCTACATTCTTCAGTCGCACCGCTCCCTGCTAAGACTTTCATGTCTCTAATAATAAATACTGACGCAGCCGAGGCAAACATAAATATATAATATTTAAAGAAACAGTAAAAATTACAAAGTTAATATTTTTAAACTTGCGGCGAAGGTTACCGGAACTTTGTACCATACGTGCGGTTGCAACTACTTCAAGTGTTCGGCTCCCCAACAGTTGAACTACAGTACAAATCATTGACTCCCAAAGCGTGGGGCAAATAACAACGCAAAGACAATACTCCAACTTCAGGGTCCCGGGATCGATTCCCGGCTCTTGAGTGGCGATTTTAAGTCGGACCTATCCACGCCTTCATCTCTACCTTACTATGTGAAGTAACCTCAAGGCCCGACGTGGTTCAGAGTCCACGGTAAAAGCTATAGGTCCTCTCATTCCACCCCATCCTCACCATCCTACCATCGGAGGCAACGGATACCACACTCTGGCTCCCTCCACCTCGGAAGTATGTCCCGTCACTTGGTAGAATGAGGTATCCCCCGAAGATCTTAGGCCACACGGGGAGCGCTAGAAGCGACGACGAATATAAATGGTGTACGCTGAGACAAAATTCATCTGATTAATGATGTATACACCAACCGTTTATTACGTACTCTTTGTTCTCAGAGGAAACAAAATAAAAGCCAACTAACAAAATATTAATTGTGGAAAATTAAAACAAACAATAGCAAATATTTCGAAAATGCTGAAAGGTTTCTTATTGAAATAAGTTATTTATAAGCGAGTTTTTACTTTTTCTACTACGTAGAGTAAGTAGGGGAAGTATTGCATTTGACCCATAAATTCGATATCGAGATTTCACCGGAAATGCACGTTTTGCGGTCCCATGAATAAAAAAATCACTTTTAGAAAAAGTCCGTATGTGTGTGTATGTATGTGTGCGTACAGCATAACTCAAAAACGAAAATTCGGTTAAATACCAAACTTGGTATTTAGGTTCAGTATTTTTCAAAGATGCGACACGAAGCTTTTCAAGAAAATCCCCCCACCTTAGACTACCGTTTACATAGTATATAATTAAAAAAAAATTATTTTCTCAAAAATGGCTCTAACGACTTTGATTAAAATATCATATATTTAAGATATTTTCATGACAAATAAAATGTATATCTTGATTTTTCTGAGAATGTCCTCAAAAGTCCTGTTCTTTCTGAATGGCTTTTGCATAACTGGTAAACCGTAAGAGACAGACAAAAGTATTCTACACAAAAAATGTAGATCTCGTTAAAACACACAATTTATGACATACATTAGTTGTTGTTGTTGTTGAAGCGAGCCATTTCCGAGATATTCCTTGTTATTTGTTTGAATTTTCCAATACTTATACTTTTTGTCAAATGGGAATTCCTTATTCGTTTTTTTTTATGTCCTGGGCATACAAAGAGAATCGAATGCTCCACATAGCAACCAGCTCTTAAAACATTTGACTAACGCTTAAAGCCTACCACATTCCCCTTGCATCTACAAGAAAATTAGCAATAAGACAGTTTCTGCAAATATTTATCTCGATTAACATGAAGTGGATGGAGAATAGGCGTTTGTAAAACATTTTGTACAAGAGTAAAGAAAGAGCAGAGTGCAACAGGTCGGATTTTTTGTTATCTATTCATTCTGGACTTTAACTAGTAAATGCGGTCAACGCTAGGCCAATTGCGCTATTAAACCTCAGGAAGAAAGGATGAGGGGAGAGAGTACGAAGAGCGGCGAGATCTAATGGTGGCAAGCCCTGCTGGGTTCCTGGGTTTCCAGACTGAACATCCCCGCCCGCCCCTTCGATGTCGCCTTTGTAAGGTTCAGAAAGAATGTTACATACAAAGGAAGAAGAACTTCTCTCCTCAAACAACATTCACTGCATACGCTGCACACCACCGTTTACCGCGCCCAAACCTACCACCTGGCAAAATGAAAGGAATCGAAATGGGAAAAAATGAGGGTTAGGAAAACTCATTTTAGTATATAAGCTATCGATCTGGGAAACAACAAAACAAATCAAGGTCAAGATGCCCAGTGCAACGGGAAGCGAACCCGATGTTTCCAAATTTGAGTTCCAGAGCTACCGCCTGAGCCATCCTGCTCCGTATTTATTAATATTTCACAGTTAAGGTAATGTATCTGTAAAATTTGATGAAAACTTGTAAAAATTAAAAAATTAATACTTCTTATAATAAAATAATATTACTTCTAAACTTTAAGAGAACATATCGTTTCTTCCATTTGGTGTAAATTAAATTGAGTTTTATTTATGGACGCTCTCTAACTACTATGGTTCTTAGCGTCCCATTCCATATTGGGCGTGAAAGACCGGTAATTTTGCTTTAGCAGGCTTGAGGTTCTTTTACGTGCCGTAAATCTACGACACGGGACCACCGGCTTTACTTCCCTTCCGAAGGAAGCCATGCTAAGGATTTTTACGCCCGAAAAAATCCATCGCCCTCCGCTGGGTTTGAACCCGCGACCTTGGGAACTAGAGGTAGCACGGTACCACTAGTCCAGGGAGGACGACCCATTTGGTGTACTTAAACCGCTTTAACTGAAGCTATAAATGAACAGGGGTTCCTATTAATGCTTATTTAAACCTTAAACGATTTTCCATACAAAAATGCTCCATGCGTTGCAATTTTTTTTTACTAATTGTTTCGAAATGTTCGTATTGTCTCTCAAAAGTACATTAAAGGAATGACTACATACCTTTTGAAAATAATTCTCCAATTTTGAGAAATTATTATTAACTTTTGAAAAAAGAAGAATTTTGGAGATTACAAAAAGTAATAATTTCTCTAAAATAATTAGGGATTAATATGCAAAAAATTGTGGGATAGATCGTTTTGTAAGTTATTTACTATAAAACTTGAAATTTTGATTCGAATAATTTTAAGAATGCATAACGTGGAGCATTTTTATTTCAACAATGCATTAATACAATAAACAATTAATATTTAAATAACCATGCAAGCTAAAATTTTCAAACATGGCAAAAGCATTTCCGTTGCTATGTGTCATACCTGGCATTAATTTTCAACAAGATAACTTACATACTATAAATTTTCCAAATTTCACCAATGCATTACCTTAAAGACAACGAAGAGAACTTCAGAGGCTCTTTATACAGAATTGAACATAAGGCACACTTTAATCATTCTTTCAATATCTTAGACATATCGTGCTTTAGTTAAATAAATTAGAGCCTGTTTTGAGAAACTAAAAAACAGCAAATCATTGTGTGTATAAGCTGCTCTTTTGGAAGTAATTTCCTGAAAATCTCCACCTTTCATCTTAAAAGGTGCATGACTTCAGTGTGTAGTTCGCTAGCTATGCATCTATTTTCGTTCTGGAATAAATCTACTCTCTCTTTTGCTCTTTTTAATACACACACACACACACACACCGGGAGGATGGCTCAGGAGGTAACGTCTGTGGAGCGCATTGAGAGGTCATGGGTTCGATTCCCATGGCCGACTTTCCTGACCCATGTGTTTTTTGGGGTTTCCCCGGATCGCCAGGCAAATGTTGGGAAGGATCATTACATCCCCCGAATTTGCTATCCCTCCATTCTCATTTCACTCCATCCTTCATCTATGTTATTTCTTTCAGGGTTGCAAGTGTCGGTGTGTACATGGCAGGGGAAAAGGACGCTCTAAGGAGTACTTCGTCCTTCGGACTGCCACCAGTCTCCAGGTCCCGAACCCTCCAGGGGATGTGTCAGCCCATAGGGAGGGTGGGGGCCAGCTGCACCAGTCAGCTCCCGGAGAGTTCAAATATGCAAATGCTAGGGACCCTGCCCTCTGCCTGTCATGCCTTCTAGGCTGACCACCCTCTGTCTCCTCTCACCTCACCCTCCCTCTCGAGGACGTCCCATGAGGGGCATAGGCACAAAATATCTGCGTAGGTCGAGGTGCTAAGTCCCCCTCCGCTTCTAGTCCTATCCTCTCCACATACACACACACTCTCTCTCTCTCTCTCTCTCTCTAGCGCTTCTTAAATTTGGATCCTCAAGAAAGGCATTTCCGGTGAAAACTTGATAATGAAGCTTCTTAATGGAATGCAATATTTCCTCTATTTTTGGGTCCTATCTACGCATTAGGGGAAAAGAATCTGATGTGTTACGTTCACATGGTTTTTTCTACCTTCTATCGCTTATTAGCGGGTATACAAATTATTCTTACGGAAGTTTATTTTCCGGGCGGCGCCGTGTTCGAGTGGTTAGACCGCTCGCCTCTCACCGAGGCGGCCCGGGTTCATTCCCAGGTACCCGATTTGTGGCGGACAAAGCGGCGTCTGGGCGGGTTTTCTCCGGGTTCTCCGGTTTCCCCCGCCATTCATTCCACGAAATGCTCCATTATCACCTTTCCTTTCATCCATTTCACCATCATCCTATATCAGGCATCGGGCTGGTTATTCTGTCTGATCCATTAATGTCTGCTCCTCGACGGGCCTGTAAGTCCTGGGGGGGGTGTAAGTCCTACACAAGAGGAGGTTAAGCAGATAAAGAAGAAGAAGAAGTTTATTTTCCTATCTACTACATTAGACATTTCGTTATAGATAGACATTTCGTCAATGTTTAAGAACTAAACGCTTCAAAATTTCACAGTGTTTCCATGACATCGCGTGAAACAACTGACAATAGACAGAAACTTATAAGAATGGCTAAGCATTGAGCAATTGGAACCATTAACAACGTTGTCTGGTTGGCTGATGCCACGATAAATTGTGTGTTTTAAAGAGATCTACATTTTTGTGTATTACGTTTTATTCTATCGTGTAATGTTTACCAGTTATACAAGATTATACAAAATTCCTTCAGAATAAAGAGAACTTCACAGGTTATTCCCAGAAAATTCAAGATAAACATTTTATTTGCCATGTAAATATCTTTAATATATAGTAATTTAATCAAAATCATCAGACCAATTTAAAAAACATCGAAAGTTGTTCATGTAAAGGGTAGTTCGGTTTGGAGAGATTTTCTTGGTGTTTATCCGACGTTTCGTTTTTGAGTTATACTGTTCACAGACACACATAAACACACACTGACCTTTTCTAAAAATCTGATGTGTTGCACTCACATGGCTTTCTCTACTCTATTACAAACTATTTTTAAAAACGCTTATTCTCCATACACTTCATGTTAATCGAGGTAAACGTTTGCAGAAACTGTTTTATTGCTAATTTTCTTGTAGATGCAGGGGGAATATGGTTGATTGGGTTTAGACGAAGTCAAATCTTAAACAGCTGGTTTCTAGGTGGAGCATTCCATTCTCTTTGGATGTTCAGGACATCATTAAAAAAAAGAAGAACGAAAAAAGGTTTCTCAAATTCCAATTTGAGAAAAAGTATAATCTTAGAAGATTCAAACAAACAACAAGTAATATCTCGGAAATGGTTCACTCGTCAAAAAACATGTATATGACATAAATGATATGTTTTAACGAGATCCACATGTTTTGTGTAAACATTTTGTCTATCTCTTACGGTTTACCGGTTATGCGAGTCATTCAGAATGAAGAGGAATTTTGGGGACAATACTCATCCCAGAAAATTCAGGATATACAATTTATTTGCCACGAAAATATCTTAAATGTATGATATTTTAATCAGAATCGTTAGAACCATTTTAGGGAAAATCAATTTTTACTTTCTCTACTACGTATAGTAAGTAGGGGAAGTATTGCATTCCACCCAAAAATTCGATACCGAGATTTCACCGGAAATACATGTTTTGAGAATCACTGAATCCAAAAAAAGCATTTTTGGAAACATGTCCGTGTGTGTGTCTGTCTGTGTGTCTGTGTGTCTGTGAACAGCATAACTCAAAAACGAACAGTCGGATAAACACCAAACTTGGTATTTAGGTTCAGTGTCTTCCAGAGATGCGACACGAAGGTTTTCAAGAAAATCCCCCCACCCCAGACTACCCTTTACATGGAACATTTTTCGAAAATTTTAATTTTCTCAAAAACGGCTCTAACGATTTTGATTAAAATATCATATGTTTAAGATATTGTCATGACAAATAAAATGTATATCTCGAATTTTCTGGGAATGTCTCCAAAAATATTCTTCATTGTGAACGACTTTTGCATAACTGGTAAACCATAAGAGATAGACAAAATTTTACTACACAAAAAATGTAGATCGCGTTAAAATACACAACTTATGTCATATACGTTTCTTTTGTTGAGTGAACCGTTTTCGAGATATTGCTTGTTATTTCCTTAAATTTTCCAATACTTACACTTTTTCTCAAATTCGTTATTCATTTTTTTATGTCCTGAACATGCAAAGAGAATGGAATTCGCCACATAGCAACCAGCGTTAAAATATTTGACTATCGCTTAAAAGCTACCATATTCCCCTTGCATCTACAAGAAAATTACCAATAAGATTGACATCTCGATATCTCAATTAACATGAAGCATATGGAGAATAGGCGTTTGTAAAATTAGATTGTACAAGAGTAGAGAAAGTCATGTGAGTGTAACACATCAGATTTTTTTAAAAGTGTTCCATGTAAAGGGTAGTTTGCGGTGGGGGATTTTCTTGAAAATCTTCGTGTTGCATTCTTGGAAGATACTTAATTCAAATACCAAGTTTGATATCTATCCGATTTAATCCTTTTTGAGTTATGGTGTTCACAGAGAGTCAGACAGACACACGTACATGTTTCCAAAAATGTTTTATTTGGATTCAGGCACCTCAAAACATGTATTTCCGGTGAAATCTTGGTAACGAATTTTTGGGGAGAATGCAATACTTCCCCTACTTACTATACGTAGTAAAGAAAGTAAAAATGCTTTTTTGGGGGGGGTTTCAAGCGGCTTCGAACATTGCACTTCCGGTGGAATCCGACATCGAATTTTTGGGTGAAATACAATACTTCCCCTGTTTATTACGCGTAGTAGAAAGATTAATAAAAGAAATAAACTGGTGTTACGTAGTTTCCATTATTAGCATGAGTACCCATAGCAACAGTAGTGCATGTGGGAGGTCAGTTTGCCACGTGTAATGTTCTGCTGTGATATAGGACGGCGGTTGAATACAAATGAAGTTGCTGGTATCGAACGGGCGTCCTTCTTCTTATCTCCATCTCTAGTCCAAGATGTGGGGAAGGGGAAGTAACGAGGTCAGTATAAGCACTCAATACAGCAAGGACTCAAGTGCTTATATACTTGCGTGTTTATCTGAATAATACATTTATTTAGAATAATTACAGTGTGCAGCCGTGAAGAAATTAACAAAGGGTATAATTACAGCAAAAAGTAACAAAACCTGTATATATGCAGTGGAGTTTTAGAAAAAATGTAGTGAGTTGACTTCCATACTCATTCAAAATTTTGAGGACGTTTCGTAAACACTACCATTGCTATGGGATTAACGGTTTCGTTCAAACTTTGAGAGACTGAGAGACGTCAAAAATAAAACAGATGAGGACTACAGTTTTTATCCCTTATTTAACCAGAGCAGCCTCCTTTCGTTTAAACATGTTGCATACTGGTTGAAAATCTGCAAATATGTAACACCACTGTTCTACTGATCAACATTTCTGACTTACAATCGGATGTGGGTTCGAGATGCCTCAGCACTTAATGTTTACTTTTTACTTTTTCTACTATTGAGCGAGATGGTTCCGCGGTAACGTCTGAGGCTCGCATTGAGAAGGTTCCAGGTTCGATTCCTATCGACCGCTCGCTCGGATCTTGGATTTTTCGTGGTATTCGCTAGTCGGTAGAAAATGCTGAAGTGGTTATCTACCACGATTTCCTTTCCCTTACTTCCCTTTCATTCCATTTTCTTCTCATCTTCCATGTGCGCTTCTAGGTTTTGTGGTTTCGGATGCTTGCTCAAAGGAAAGAGCACTCTCCGTGGAGACTAGAGGGCTTTTGGTCGACGGGTCGTTCATCGTCCTCTCTAGGCAGCTCCAGCAGTGGAACGGGTCTTCGAGCCTGGAACTGTTAAGGACTTCCGCGCGTCTTTGTATGTCTGCCCGCGGCCTGTGGCCTCCTGTGGTTTCTAAGTTATATAATATTCAAAGAGAAGAAAGAGGTCTTCCCAGGCTATTAAAAATTGAGATATTGGTTTTATTCGTCATGTGTATATCTCACATTTTTGATGATTTAATCGAAATCACTAGGGTATTTTTTCTAAAATCAAATACAATACATTTTTACATTAGAGCTGTTATCAGGTGTGGGGATTTTCTTGAAAATCTTCTTCTTCTTTTAGTTTTATTTATGGACGCTCTTTAACTGCTAAAGTTCCTAGCGTCCCATTCTATATTGGGCGTGAAAAACCGGAAAATTTGTTCAGAGGCCTCTTTATCAGGCTTGAACTTCTTTTACGTGCTGTAAATTTACGACACGGGACCACAGGGCTTACTTCCCTTCCGAAGGAAGTTATGCTAAGGATTTTTCACGCCCGAAATAAATCCATCGCCTTCCGCCGGCTTTGAATTCGTAACCTCGGGAACTAGAGGCTAGCATGGTACCCCTAGACCACGGAGGATGACATTGAAAATCTTCGCTGGTATAGTTAAAGAGAGAGATCACAATGGGGTTAGCCATTTTTGTACCTTAAACTGTGTGTTTCTTCTGACATTTCGAAATTAGATTTTTCAGACCTTTCTCCGACTTCCTTTGGGAGTTGTGTAATATAGTTTGAGGAACATAGGAGGAATCAGAGACCCTTGCACCTCGGCCATTAGAAACATTTTGTGCTGTCCCTTATACCCAGTATGGTAACCCATGGGCACAAACACACATGTCCATGGCAGAATTCGAACCCGCGACCCTTTGCGCCACAGACTGCCGAAGTCAAACGCTTCAGCGACCGTGGCTATGAGGAGCGTCCTCCTTTGGCAAGTGGAGGGGAAAGTAAACGTGATTGTTTTATTCACCGTATAATTATCACGATAAATGTTTTCCTATATATTCCCTATATGCTAGGTGCATAAATAATGTCCAAATGTTTTAAAATTTGTGAACATGTAATCTATTTCAAGTGATATACTTCATTATCAGCTGTAAATTATAATACTGCTGCAGGTATTTGTGATACGTGTGTCACGTTGTTTTAGTAGACTGTGTTTCACAGATTTATTCTCAAAACAGTTTGTATTCAGTTGACTTCTGTATGAGCTGCGCATGACTTTATTAGCTTATTTTACACAATTAATGAGACAAACGAAGACACGAATGCTTAATCTTATCAACAGTAACAGTTGTGTCCTACAGGATATGATTGTTACTGTCAATGTAACTTCAGCTGTTAATTTAAAACGAAATGGATAATCGCACCGATACCTTACTTACAGTAGGCAGCTTATCAGCTGAGGAAGTTATAACCATAAAAGTTAATCTTAGATGCCCACAGAACCAAAACAAATATGCATATATTAGTTGGTTTACTTACGCAACGAACTAATCATGTTAACTTACCTACTAGAAGCAGAAATCAGACTTTAAGTCAATAAAGGGACAGCAGAAGTTATTGGTTCACCTAAAAAATAAAAGTTAGCAATTGCTAATTCAAAAGGTTATATTAGGTATAGGTTATACAACGGAGCGAGACACCTCTCGCACTGCGACCTATAGTACGATTTTTTCGATCTGATCATGCAGAAACGCAAACGAGAAGGTTGAAGAGGGAAAGGGAGAAAAGACCGGCAGTGTTCCCCTAGTGCGGTGCAACAGGAATGCCTCAGTATAGACCATTGTCCTACAACTAACTTAAAATCCCTCCCGGGAGATAAAGGGCTCGCCCAGAAGTTGCGCATCCAGCTGAGTAGGGCCTGGAGGAAAATATTGCACTATACATACATGTATTAGGTACTAGACCCCGGAGGAAGGGATGAAGTGAAGGAACCACAGGAGGCCACAGAGACGCGCGGAAGTCTCTAACAGTTCCAGGCTCGAAGACCCGTCCCACTGCTGGAGCTGGCTAGAGAGAGTGATGAACGATCCGTGAACCAAACAGCCCTCTAGTGTTTCTTTTGAGCAAGCATCCGCGCCGTTTGTCTGGCACCGTCATACGCCACGAAACTTAGCACACCTGAAAGATGAGAAGGAAACCAAAAGAAAGGGAAAGATTGAAGGAAAGTCATGGTAGATGACGAAACCACATCAGCATTCGCCAATTGACCAGGGAAAACCACGAAAAACCCAAGATCAGAGTAAGCGGTCGACGGGAATTGAACCCGGGATCTTCCGAATGCGAGTCTGACACGGAGCAACCTCGCTAGGTAATTTAAAGGTTACCAGTCATACACAATCCGAATTTCAATAAAGTCTCTGTTTAAAGTTTGTATTACTTCATTTGATTTTCGTATTGCAACGAAATATTTTGACTGCATTCATCAGCCATACTTTGCAAATGAGTCATGAAAAGTAAAACTTTCTCATCACGCCTGGAATTGTGCTATCTTTTTCTATCCCTTAAGGAAGTAAAGTACCCTGTTCTTGAAGCGATATGTTTTGATTTGTCTCAGTTAATGTTCTATATACTTGCACATATAATTGCACACAGACTTTGTTGCACCACTATTTTAAATCCTAACACATATACCTACTAATTAAAAAAGCATAACCCTTATTCGGGCTCAGTCATAATACAATGAATATTTGATGCAATGATGCAGTCAATATACACATTTATCCCTTCCCATTTCTAATAGTTGCTAATGATTTTGGCTTTTTTAACAATGAAGGAACATCGATCTTAAAAGTTCTTAAGCTTTTGTGCAACAATATTACCAAGTAAAGCTCGCGGATCGGGACTTCAGAATAGTCTGTTAAACACACCGAAATATGTGCATAGTGGTTAATATGGCAGATTTTGTATAACTGAATAACTGTTATAAAGTTTTTGGGCGTAAATTTTACTTCATTTTCTTCGAAGAAAAACATTTAAAAACTAAAATACTGCTAGTACGAAATTCTCAGTTTCAATGACGTGAAATAAGAATGTATTAATACAGTGTCTTCGTTCTATGTCAAGGCATGGATCGCGCGAATGCGTGCTCCGCACACAGTTTACTATATTACGGGGTTGGCGAATCTGCTCTTAGTGTATCCCTGTTGAGAATGCTTATAAAATGCACTTGACATACGCTGTAAAATCCTAAGGAAAGCGAATAAATTACCTTAGGAGCGAGTTTAGAAGTGGATGTGATCTCTTCAATAGCTGGTACCCACTTGACCACCCATTTTAGGTGTTTTACTTTTATAGGTAAATCGCGTTATAAACGCAACAAACGTAGCCATGTTGTTGCTAAAGCACATGCAAAATAGGAACTGCCAACCTAAATAAAAAGTGAAATCCGCTAAATATGCGATGTGTTGTTACTAGAATTTCTTCTTCTTCGTTTAGTATTGCCGCTGACATAAACGCAACGCATTCATAGTAAGAAAGACTATCCACCAAAATTGTAATTTTTGTATTCTTTTTGTGAAAGTTTGTTATATTATCTAATATGTTATTTCCATTAAATAAAGAAGTTCCTTTACTGTAACAGTGGTAGATAGTTAACGCAAGCTTACATAAAAAAACCTAACCTAAGGCTAACCTTCCTTGAATTCAGAAACCTAAG
This sequence comes from Deroplatys truncata, assembly GCA_030765065.1. Classification (NCBI taxonomy): domain Eukaryota; kingdom Metazoa; phylum Arthropoda; class Insecta; order Mantodea; family Mantidae; genus Deroplatys; species Deroplatys truncata. The sequence goes on from CM060984.1 coordinate 102,718,939, forward strand.
CTTATATTAAAAAAAAAAACCTAACCTAACCTAACCTCCCGTGAATCAGAAACCTAAGCTTAGGAACGCAACTGCTACACTCCTCTCGTTCTAAAAAACATCCCTTTGATGTTGAGGCTGAGGGTCCTCAATCTCTCGGCTACGCCTTGAGGCTGAGTATCTTACCGGCTTTGGCGGCATTAGTTATTCATATGTTGCCAGCATTGCGTTAGAGCTAGCGTATGACATAGAGTGACATCTGTTGAGCTAGTGTATGACAGAGTGACATCTGTTGGACATATAACACACCATTTTTATCACTGTGGGAGATACACTATGAGCAGAATGTGGCTTTATTTTTTAGCGTTTAGCGATCCCGTTGTTCTAAATTTATTGGCCAAACACAGTGTTTGTAACCGGAACTGGATAACCAGGAAACTGCTGCTGAAATTGTCTACACACCTATCTACATAATTTAGTTTTTTTCACGTATGTATGGTACATAAAAGTACGCTGTTCAAGCTGGATTTGCTGGCAGGCATTTTCGTGGACTAATAAGAGAATAACACTCTTAAGGAAATCACACATAACACGTATTGTCCAAACACTTCACAATTCGAAGACAGTGCAACGACTGATACAGCTCACAGCTGATAAACGTACCCTTGACACGTCCTGCACGCTTCTACGCAGTGGCACAATACCGAGTTCACTGCCGTCTCGGACGATACGCATATAAGGCGGTTGTGGCCTTGACATAAAACGAAGGCTTATCACTTCTTCAAGCAGTGCTTTTGAGAAGATTAATCCCTCTGTCCATTTGCCCATTGTTCATCTTTCTTTATTCAGAAATTAGATAATAAACTTTTTCGAACAAACAACGAAGTATATAAGCATTAATCTTCAAAGCCTTGGACTTCCAAGTCTACGCAGTGACTTCTAATCACACTTAATATATATAAACGAAAACCAGTAAAGAAAGACGGCAATTTTGGCAAGAAGCTTTTCAATTATAAGCAATCTTACTATTTATTCTCGTAATGTAAACTGGATGTGCTAATTGATTAAATCATTAAACAGAAGTAATGATTACGGTGTGGGAATATTGATAACCCAGTTTTTCACTACACCTATTTTGTTGACTAAAGGTATACGATAAAACTGTAAAATAATCATAATGATGCAAAATTTAAGCCATGAATATTTACATCGTACTATGGAAGAAAACATAAATTTTAATACCAACGGTGTGTGCAGGAGATTAAGCCAACATATTACGGCTATTGACCTTGTAATACCCCTCCGTGTTCCATGGCCGATTATATCACTGTTTTGCATGTCCAGTAACTTAGTAAAAAGTGTCTCTTTACATTTCAAGGTAAAGATTTTTGTAACAAGGTTAAAGAAAGAGGAGGAAAAAAACCAAGAAAGAAGAAGATGGAAACTTCAGAAAACGAGTGAAATAATCTGCTCAAAGGACATTTCATTGTGAGCAGTTAAATATAAGCGAAAATATAGAATAATGCTTCTCCTAGGTGTCTAAAAAGGTTTAGGAAATTACAAATGGACAAGTTTAGATCAGTGATACCTTCTAAAAGTTATTGTATTTTAAGAAATAAAAAGGTAATAAATAATTATCATTGTGCAGTCCTCAGCAAATCTCTTGTCCTACTTCAGAAAGTTAGAAAAGTTTAATCAGACTTTAAAAATCAACTTTCCAATTTAAGGTTGGGGTGAAAAAGCGGAAGAGGATTTTGACTCCGCGGCCAAGATTAAAGGCACCCACTAAACTCCGGTGAGAATGATGAAGCAAGAGTACTAAGGGCGGTCACATCTGACGGCAGCAGCCGCAGTTCAGCGTGACCCCTATCGTTTCCATATCGATGTCTCCCCCATCCGGGAGAACAAACGGACAGGTTCAGACTCATCCAATGCTTGCGCCGTACTCCACCAACCATCCGCCAGACCCCGCAACCCCTAAAGACTAAAAAGAAATGAGGGATAGGAGGATTCGTGTAAGTATATAATTTACCGCCCAATTCGCCTACCAACCTAGGAAAACCACGAAAAAAACTAGGTTTGTTACTTCCCTCAAACACTACTGCCTGAACCATCTCGCCTCGGCACAGCTTTCCAACTCACTGCTACACACGGCTAGTGTGATAGAGCATATTAAATATTATGCTTCTTCATCTTAAATTAGCAGTTAGCTCTCAATTTGGTACTCCAACAAGAAGGAAATCTGCACAACTTACGCTGCTATGAGATAAGCGCTTCGCTTCAACATACCCAAAAGGAAAATCGCATATGGTATACATAAATGTCAATGTGATACGAGGGCGGATTGATAAGTCCATGACTTTGACGAGAGTTAGCTTCTAATCATAGGTTTCTTGTTTGCATCTACGTCTTACATCTATTTTGCGTATAATCGCAGAAATTCGTCGTCATTTGTTTCTTAGAACATTGTTGAGAGCGTCTAAAATAAGCAGACGTGTGTTGCTTCGTAGAAAATGGAGAAAAGTGAATTTTGTGTTCTGATAAAACACTACTTTTTGCGTGGTAAGACGGTGAAGGAAACGGAAGAAAAGCTGAACAAGTATTATGGGGACTCTATTCCATCACATAGAATGGTTCACAAGTGGTTTACAGATATTCGATGTGGCCGTTCGAGCACAAGAGATGCCGTGCGCACAGGACGGCTGGTTGAGGTCACAACAGAAGAAATGGTGAACAAAGTTCACAATATTGTGTTGGAAGACCGCCAAGATAGCTCCGTGAGATAGCCAAGACTGTAAACATCTTGAGTGAACGGGTGTATAACATTCTGCACGAATTTTTGGGTATGAGAAAGGTGTGAGCAAGATGGGTGCCGCGACTGCTCACAGTTGAGAACAAGAGGAATCGTGTGACCATTTCAAGGGATGTTTGAACATTTTCCAACGCAACCCAAATGAATTTTTGCGGCGTTATATTACGGTTGATGAAACTTGGATTCATTACTATCACCTGAAACCAAACAACAATCAAAGCAGTGGATTTCCTTCGGCGAACCTGCTTCAAAGAAAGCGAAAACCATTCCGTCGGCAGGAAAAATCATGGCAGCTGTCTTTTGGGATTCACAAGGGGTGATACACATTCATTACCTGAAAAGTAGTAGATGGCTTGGTATGTTGGTTGCAGAGAATCAGAATGGAAAGAAAAAGAATGTTTCACATGGTAATAAGTTACACACCTATTATATGGATATATTTTATGAGACGAACACTAACATTCGTTTCAGTTTTTACTTATCACCTTCTAAGTATCGTTAAAATAAGACTGCAGCTTGACTGCTTACGAAATGCTTTGGACTAGGTAAAGGTATGTACCATGGAGGGGCTTCTGGAACTGGGGCAGAGCACCGCAGCAGGCCAGTCGGTCTATTGTGCTTCCAACTTGACCCCTGGGTGGGAAGGATGAGGGGGAGAGACCGGAAGGGCGACCAGAAGCCGAGGGCGAAAGCATAGACGGGGTCCCTAGCGTTTCCATAGAACGCATCCGACGCCACACGACCCCTGTCCACAAGCCACCAACCTCCAGGTCCACTGGAGCGGAGCCCCACGCTGAGGAGACCTAACTGAGTGGTACTGCAGCGACGTCAGAAAAGAAACCGTTACAGAACGGAAGCCACCGCCCAGCCACAACCCGCCGAACACCGTCGCTGGTACTACAACCCTGAGACAGATGGCAAGGAAGATGTGGGTACAGGAAATCAGAGGAAGAAGAGTCGGTAGAAGATGAACCATTCTAGCATTCGCCTGGCGATCCAGGGAAACCACGAAAAACCCATGGGGCAGAGTGGGCGGTCGCCGGGGATCGATCCCGGGATCTCCCGTTTACGGGCCACAGACGTAACCGCCTAAGACATCCCGCTCAATTTTGGACTAGATACTGCTTGGCATTCTCGAGTTACACATTCTTGGTTCTCGCGGGACTCGGAATTAAATAGCGAATGGTGTAACTGTAATATCTTGGATTAGGAAGTGTTTTAGAGAGGCTATGTTGAGATGAAAGCAAATGGATGAAGGAGAGTAAATTAATTTCTAAAACTGTTCATCCCCCTGTTCAAAAAGTGTTTCTTGGTCCCTTCTCCTCCCTACGTGAAGTCACCCCTTTCAACTCGCGTTGTACGCAAGGATCTTCGTCTGTTCATCGCCGCATGCTTCACTGCAATATCTCATGTGTGTAGGCGCGTAAGAACGGGCCGAAAATGCGTTGGCCGAATTTGGATGGCGCCACGTTTGTTCTTGACAAAACTTAAGGTGTATTCAGGTATCTACTATTCTTGTCTGTTTAAAAAGCAAGCTTTTGACTGTCAGCCGAAAATTTTTCTCAACACGTTATCGAATGTCGACGGTGAGAAAGCAGTATTTTAGAAGGAATTGTATCGTATTTCAACTGTTGGGGAACCGAACTTGAAATTCGTTGCAACCACACGTATAGTAAACAGTTTCCAACAGCCTTCGCCCCAAATATACTTTCAGGTGGTTTAAGAATATTAACTTTGTAATTTAACTGTTTCTTTAAATATTATATATTTATGTTTGCCTCGGCTGCGTCAGTATTTGTTAGAGACACGCTTCTCTTAGCAGGGAGTGGTGCGACTGACGAATGTAGGCTTACACAGATTATAATTTTAGTTCACTCCTTTTATTAATACTTGATACGATTTAAATAACACTTCACTGATATAGAGAGCTGTGAGATTCTTTAATTAAGTACTTGCACTTTTTAACACGTAAAACTATTTTCGTCTCACATGAATACGTATTAAATTTCTTGAGGACACTTTTTGCGTCTGGTTAGTAACGCTGTCTGCAACCAACTCAACTGATTTCAACTGCCTAAACTTGTAAATTTCTATATTTTAAGTCTCTGATTGGCTATTCCTAATCCACTAGAATACCTTCATTTAACTAAAGCTTTTTCTGGTTGTTGATTGGCTATTTTTATAAACTGTCACAAAAATTACATTATTGTTGCTCCAAGAATGACTAGTAGCATTATTACACTTTCTTACTCATTATTGCCTCAAGGTTACCTCATTGTTAGCAACTTTTAACCTATTATTCTCACAGCTCCTACATTATTAAATTACGTAATATATTCACATAACATTATTACGCATGTATACAATAATACAAGCATAGGCAATGACTGTTACATACATTTTATATATATTGTTACATGCACATATTGCTTTAAGGCGGGCTGTTATTGAATTTATATATTATATAATTAGACTGAAATCATTTAAGTGTTAAATATACTGCCTCAACGGGAAAATGCGTTATCGGCAATGATTCAATGTTTTATTTTTTATTTGTGCAAATAGTGTTTAGACTAATTAAAATGACTGTCGCAAGACAACCCAGACATTATCTTTAACCCTTTTAATGTAAATAGCCACGCCCGTAGGTTTCGAAAGAACAATTAATAAGGCGCTTTCCAAACAATGCTAAACAAACTGATTATGAAACACATCCAAGTATCACACAATCTTGAAGTTTATGACAAGTATTGTAAGAAAATTTCGTTATTACCAGGCAATCCAGTGCCGACCAGGTCAACAACAGTGATATAATTACGAAAGAAAACGCATCACTCTTTGAATTGTTTCAGTAAAGCTTGCAAGTTTTAGTTGACCTGTAATTTACAAACTGCATTTGAGTGAATTTTTTTTAAAATAAGTGCATACATAATTTAGTAAGATGACGTGTACTTAATGCATAAACTGACACCGTATACACCCACGCATCCATACAGTGCGAGAAGGTTCCGGAATTACGCTTCAGTCTACAGTCCGACACAAAATCCAACATCCATCAGCTGGGTAGGTTACTTTGTTTTTTAATTACTCATTTAGTGTGTCCCATCCTGAAACTTTGCGCTTTCGTAGTTTAAAAAGCAAGGAATACTGTAAGCTCTTTTAAAATTCAAAAAATGAGTGCAAAGTACATAAAAGTTGCATTTTAAAACTACTTTATCGAAAAAACTGATTTTAATATCGGTGTTATCATAAAAGAACTATTATAAAAACATATTTTTCTGATAATTGCATGTTTTAAAAAATAAATATATACTCTGTTGTAGTTTTAAACATTCGGTGAAGCTGAAAAGTTTAATAAACTTCGTACATATGATGGTCATGAGGGAGGTTTCGCCGCGGTAACGCGTGCGACTCGCATTCGGGAGGTCCCGGGCTCGATCCTCGGCGACGGCACACACTGGCCCATGTATTTTTCGTGGTTTCCCCGGGGATGGCAAGCGAATGCTGGATCGTTTCTTCTCTACCACGATTTCCTTTCCATTATTTCCCTTTCTTTCCGTTTTCTTCTCGTCTTTCAGGAGTGCTTCTAGGTTTCGTGGTGTATGGCAGTGCCGAACAGATGCCGCGGATGCATGCTCGTGGACACCAAAGGGCTGCTTGATTGGTGGGTCGTTTTTTGCTCTCTCTCGGCGCCTCCGCAGTGGGACGGGTCTGCGAGCTCGGAAATGTTAGGAACTTCCGCGCATTTCTGTGGCCTGTCTGCCCACGGCCTGTAGCCTCCTGTGGTTCCTTCACCTAATCCCTTCCTGCAGATAGCAGCGCGCAAGGTATTCCCCTCCGTGGAATCACCTTTACCTCTCTACACATGATGGTCAAATTTGCTCTGAATTTGTCCGGTTTAACGAGGAATGACTCAATGTGGGAAATAGCTACTGAAGGGTTAAGCTACATTTTGCATGTTGTTTTCGGTTTGGAAACAAGTAAGCTTTGACTATATATTGAACAAGATTTTTCCTTTGCCAACGTCAAGCTACCGAACGCATTATGCTTAAGAAAAGGCCTTTATAACACTGTTTGAAACACTAAGGTAAACTATTGATACTCTGATGACTAATTTTCACTTTCTTATTTCCTTTTGCCTATACGTTTTAATGAACCTTATACATTCGTTGGCAATTCCCGATTCTCAGCTTTAAAGCTACTGTTGATTCGTTTTTGCTCTGAGCGATGCTCGTTTGTTATCTTGACATGCAACCGCCGAGGTTTTGCATGCGGTCAGCTTGGCTGACCACAGCCCTTAAGATTCGTTAAGAAAGTACCGCCCTATTGCGTGATTTTCTAAACTCATTTTCATTCCCGGGTTATTGACCTCTATGAGAAAGAAACATGGCTAAGAAATGAAAAGAAATATGATTTAAGTAAAAGACGTGCAGGCTTAATTATAAATATGTTCTGTACTTTTAGATTGCTGTTGATACAAAGATAAGTTATCTATATGAGTGGGGAACTTATTCCATTACGAGAAAGACTTCAATAGATAGCGAATCAGAACGTTCTCATAACGATTAATGTTTAGAAGATAAAGACGCGTCCATAAGGCTAATATGAGCAATATGGAGAAATTTAAAGATGCCAAGTTTTCGGTCGTGTTTTAGTTTATAAACAAATGCTCAAAAGAAGTTCTGCGGAAACCGAGTTCAGTGAGGAGCCTTTAGCCCCTGACACAATACATTTCTTTTTACATTCTATAATAATACATTTTTGTGATAAATGGACGATGTAAGCATGTCTTACAGGGAAAAATGACAAATTCATTCCTACCATCTTTAAGAGAAAATTACACCTCTGACTCAGAAGCGATGTTCACTATGAAATTAATACAATCAATGAAGAAATTAACAAGTTTGGAACGATTACAATCACCATGTACCGAGCATCCCGCTCAGGCGATAACGTCTGTGGCACACATTCGGGAGGTCCCGGGTTGGATCTTCGGCGACCGCCCACTCTGACCCATGGGGTTTTCGTAGTTTTCCCGGCAGGCGAATGCTGGGGTACATCAGTTTCTATCACGACTACCCTGCTCCTCGTTTCCTGTACCCATCATCTTCCTTATCATCTGTTTCAGGGTTGTAGGACCGGTGACGGTGTCCGGTGGGTTACGGCTGGACGGGGCTTGCGCTCTGTAGAGGTATTTTTTACTTTCTCTACTACGTATAGTAAGTAGGGGAAGTTTTGGCATTCCACCCAAAAATTCGATACCGAGATTTCACAGGAAATACATGTTTTGAGGTGCACTGAATGTATATAAAGCATTTTTGGAAACATGTCCATGTGTGTGTCTGTCTGTGAACAGCATAACTCAGAAACGAACAGTCGGATAAACACCAAACTTGGTATTTAGGTTCAGTATCTTCCAGAGGTGCGACACGAAGGTTTTCAAGAAAATCCCCCCCACCCCAGATTATCCTTTACATTTTTCGAAAATTTAATTTTTACAAAAATGGCTCTAACGATTTGATTAAAATATCGTATATTTAAGATACTTTCATGACAAATAAAATGTATATCTTGAATTTTCTGGGAATGTCTCCAAAAGTAATCTTCATTGTGAACGACTTTTGCATAACTGGTAAACCATAAGTGATAGACAAACTTTTACTACACAAAAAATGTAGATCGCGTTAAAATACACAATTTATGTCATATACATATTTTTGTTGAGTGAACCATTTTCGAGATATTGCTTGTTATTCGCTTAAATTTTCCAATACTTATACTTTTTCTCAAATATGAATTCGTTATTCATTTTTTTTGTCCTTGTAATGCAAAGAGAATGGAATACTCCACATAGCAACCAGCTCTTAAAAGATTTGACTATCGCTTAAAGTCTACCAATTCCCCCTGCATCTACAACATAATTAGCAATAAGATTAACATGAAGCATATGGAGAATAAGCGTTTTTAAAAATAGTTCGTACAAGAGTAGAGAAAGTCATGTGAGTGTAACACATAAGATTTTTCCCTGGCGTCGCTGCGGGAATGGAGGTATCAGAGAAGAGGGAATTTGTTTTCTGTTAAAAAAATACAGCTCGTATTATTCCGTATAGATTATTGCACACCAATTTTCGCATCATGTAAGGGAATCTCGTATAGGTCTCTTCCCCAAGTGGCTTGTGGATAGGACGGACGGCACTGAATGCATTCTTCCAATGTATGGGTTTCGTTGTACACACCTTATTTTTCAAGTTCCCCCATAGGTAAAAATCACTTACAGTTATATCAGAGGATCATGAGGGCCATAACGCCACCAACCCCCAGTTGTCCCCTATCGCGTGGAGCACACTTCTAATTAGAAAAAATTGTCTTTTCGGCCTTCTCCCCCCCCCCCCGGGGCCTCTCCGTGATATGTACCTTACCTTTACATATAGAACAATACTTTTCAGAAGGGAGGACAGTCTTAAAATTTCTGATTGAAACATCAGCCCCTTTTATCTCACTCTTTAGTTTTGGGAAGCAGGACTAGGATTTGTATCATTGATTCCAACAATCTGAGTTTATGGTGGATTTTTATCACAGTTTGAGAAGATAATCCCTAATTGAGAAAGGAACCTATTTAAATGTTGTTCATTCCTTAACCTGCCCTTATAAAACTGGATTTTCTGCACATATCTGTAAAATATCGGTGCGCTAGTATATTTCAACAATGTGCTTTTTTATTTCTTTTTAAAATGGATTTTAACTGCTGTGATTAACTCTTATGTTTAACAGTAACAGTACTTTCTCAAACTACAATCATTTCATAGTGTAAATGAAAAATCATTCATAGAAAATTTTATTTTCCTATGCACTTTATGCTAATCGGGAAAATACCCAGAAAGAAAGAATTTCCACTAGATAATACTACAGTGGAACACATTTTGTAGTCCGTAGGATACTGGAACAACACACACTTGTTAAGGAAAAATTCTTATGCGTTGCATTCATATGACTTTCTCTATTTACTCTTCTAAAACTGTTCTTAAAAAAGCCAATTATTCCATTTCTTGTTAATCCAGATTTGAATTCACATTTACATATTTCTTGTACGTACAATAGGTAAAGCGATAGTCAAATTTTTAAAGAGTGTCGCTATGTGGTGGTTTTGAAATTCCATGCCCTTTGCATGACCACGAGGGGGAAAAAACAAGAAAAACGAATTTCCATTTAAGAAAAGTATAAGAATTGGAACATTCAAACCAATAACAAGGAATATCTGCAAAACGGTTGACTAAAAAAACTTATTTGACGTAAATTGTGTGTGTTAAGAAGGCCTACATTTTTGTATAATAAGATTATGCCTGTCTCTTGCGGTTTATCAATGTTACAAAAGTCATTCGGAATGAAGAGGACTTCAGAGACTATACCCGGAAAATATTTAGATTTCATTTACCAGGCTAATATCTTAAACATGGGATATTTTAATAAAATGGTTAGAGCAATTTTTGAGTAAATCGAAAATAAAGAAACAAAATACCCAATGAAAATAACCAATGCCAAGCTTGGTATTTAAGTAAAAATTACATTTTTGTATTCTAGTTATGTTGTTCACAGACAGACACGTGCGCTGCGCACACTTGGATCTTTTGCTAAGAATGCTTTATTTGGGGGTGGGTTAGGGTGTATCAAAACGCATGCTTCTATTGAAATCTCAATATCAAATTTATGGATGGAATACAATACCTATCTACTATAAGCAACATATCAAAAATTACTTATAATATTCAATTTATCTTACAAATATATGCTAAATGTGTTTGATGTACATTGCTTATATGTGCGTAGTTTGGGGGGTTTGTGTTATTATGTGTGAAATCTCACCTTTTCCACACTTACTTTTGTATTCCTAAACCTTTTCTCATTCTGCTTCTAAGTATATTAATTCATTAATTACTGTTTTGTTAGTTTCCTATTCTTTAATATTTAATATTATTTAAAGAAGGTAAATTAACGTGCAGCAGAATTGCAGGAGGGAACATTTGTAATTGATTTTTAAGGCATTTTTGGGTGGGTTAACCATTTTCCAGATAATCTTTTTATTGGTTTGCATTTTAAAATACTTACACTTTTCTCAAATTGGAAGTCATTCGTCTTTTATTTTATCCTCTCGGCCCACGCGTAGAGGACATTGCATAGCGGCCCACTCTTAAAATATTTGACTATTGCTTAAGCTACTGTATTCCCGTAATACGTTGTACCTACAAGGACATATATACGGGGGCGGATTGATATGTTCATAACTTTGACGAGAGATGGCGTTCTAATCACAGTTTTCTGTGTTTGCACCCAAGTCTTACATCTATTCTGGGTATAATCGCAGAAATTCGTCGTCATTTGTTCTTAGAACATTGTTGAGAGCGTCTAAAATAAGCAGACGTGTGTTGCTTCTTAGAAAATAGAGTAAAGTGAATTCTTTGTTCTGATAAAGCACTACTTTTTGCGCGGTAAGACGGTGAAGGAAACAGAAGAAAAGCTGAACAAGTATTATGGGGACTCTGCTCCATCACATGGCATGGTTCACAAGTGGTTCAGAGAATTTCGATGTGGCCGTTCGAGCACAAGAAAAACCGTGCGCACAGGACGGCCGGTTGAAGTCACAACAGAAGAAATGGTTAACATGGTTAACGATATTGTGTTGGAAGATCGCCGAATGAAAATCCATGAGATAGGCAAGACCGTAAACATCTCGAGTGAACGGGTGTATAAATTCTGCACGAATTTTGGGTATGAGAAAGCTGTCAGCAAGATGGGTGCCCGACTGCTCAGTTGAGAACAAGCGGAATCGTGTGACCATTTCACAGGGATGTTTGAACATGTTCCAAGCGCAACCCAAATGAGCTTTTGCGGCGTTATATCACTTTGATGAAACTTGGATCCATTACTATCAACCTGAAACCAAGCAACAATCAAAGCAGTGGATTTCCTTCGGCGAACCTGCTCCAAAGAAAGCAAAAACCATTGCGACTGCAGGAAAAAACATGGCAGCTGTCTTTTGGAATTAACAATGGATGATAGACGACTACTACCTGGAAAAGGGTAAAACGATCACAGGTTCATATTATGCCGCAATGTTGGATCAGTTTAACAAGAAATTTTTAAAGAAACGATCCTATTTGGTGAAGAAAAAACTTCTCTTTCACCAGAATAATGCAGCCGCACACAATTCAGCCATTGCCACCGCAACATTTGTGGAATTGGGCTACCTCACCTACCTCACTCTCCAGATTTAGCTCCGAGCGACTTCTTCCTCTTCATAAACCTGAAAAATTGCCTCGGGAAGAAATTCACGTTCAGTGAATACATCATGGCAGAAGCAGACTCATATTTTTCAGAATTCGAAAAATCATATTTTTTGTAAGGGTTAAGAAATTGGAGAAACGTTGAACAACGTGTATTGAATTGAAAGGAGATTATGTTGAGAAATAACATTGATTTTTGGGAAAATTTTGTTATTTTCTTTAAAAAGTCGCTGACTTATCAATCTGGCCTCGTAATAATACAATTTCTACAAATATTTATCTCTATTAACATGAATTAGATAGAAGAATAAGGTTTTGTAAGCTTTTGTACCATAACAACAGTTTTTATGAGAGTGAGTACTGAGAATATGTTTATTTTAGCTCCACGTATGGACGTTAATTTGAGAAATTTTTGTTACTGCTACGTATGGAAAATCAATTTGTAGATGATGTATTATATTTCAACTGTTGGGGAGCCGATCTTGTAGTAGTTGCAACCGCACGTATAGTAAACAGTTTCCGGTAGCCTTCGCCCCAAATGTACTTTCAGGTGGCCTTTGCCCAAAGTTTTTTTTTAAAAAAAATATTAACTTTGTAATTTAACTGTTTCTTTAAATGCTATATATTTATGTTTGCCTCGGCTGCGTCTGTATTATTGTTAGAGACATGTTTCTCTTAGCAGGGTTGTGATGCGACAAGAATGTAGGCTTACACAGATTATAATTTAGCTTCATTCCTTTTATTAATGCTTGACACGATTTAAATAACACCTCACTGATATACAGAGCTGAAAGATTCTTTTTATTCATTAATTACACTTCTTTAACACGTAAATTTATTTTTCGCCTCACACGAATACATATTATATTTCTTGAGGACACTTTTTGCGCCTGGTTAGTAACGCTGTCTGCAGGCAAATGACTTCTAGATTTGTAAATTTTGCTATATTTCAGTTTCTGATTGGCTAATCCTACTCCAATAGAATACCTTCATTTAACTAAAACTTTTTCTGGTTGTTGATTGGCTATTTTATAAACTGTCACTAAAGTTACATTATTGTTACTCCAAGAATCGCAAGTAGTACTGTTAAACTTTCTTACTCATTATTGACTCAAGGCTACCTCATTGTTACCTCATTATTAGCAACTTTTAACTTATTATTCTCACAGCTCCTACATTATTAAATTACGTAATATATTCACATAACATTATTACACATGGACACAATAATATAAGCATATGCAATGACTGTTACATACATTTTACAAATTATTACATAAATATTTTGCTTCAAGGCGGGTTGTTATTGAATTTACATATTATATAATTAGACTGAAATTATTTAAGTGTTAAAAATACTGCCTCAGTACAGAAAGTCATGTGAGTGCAGCACATCGGATTTTTTTCAAATGCGAACAGCTATTTTCTTTTATTTATGCAAGAAAATTGGGATTTTGGCAACCGCCTTATAAAACATTTGAGTATGGCGTATACTGTATTCCTCTTATATCTACAACGAAATTGTAAATTTGTAATGAAAGTTTATCTCGATTAACAAGGAGTAGATGGAATAGTAAACTTTCATAAGAATAGTTTGCACTAAAATGAGTAAAAAAAGGCATGTGAATGTTAATAAACTTATTTTTTTAAAGTGTGATTCAACTTTTCAATTTACTGTCTACACACGGATAGCGTGAAAGAACCAGTATCAAATATTACGTTTGTTTCTGAAATCATAAATTGGTTACCGCAGAATTTAGGATAGAATTCTAAAATGTAAAAAGGATACGATTACCATTAAAGAAAAGTACTTCTCTAAACACACTCTATATACTTGCGGATATAAATCTTCCAAACTATAGCAAAATAGCAAGCAAATGTAATATTTCACCTTTTTACAAACATTCAAGTTATAGAGCTACTAGCTGCCACACACCCGGCCCTGCACGTATGTATTTTATAATAAGGGATTAACAGCAACGGTAGCTTTTGAAAGCTATGAGCGGCCTACAATTTTCATTTATACCTAAAATGTAAGTGTCCTATGTTTTGTCCAGATTGGTCAAATGTTGCAAGTTTGTACGCAGCGACTTTAAAATATAAGTAGAGGTAGTTTCTTTTTACTTTCTCTACTACATATAGTAAGTAGGGGAAGTATTGTATTCCACCCAAAAATTCGATACCAAGATTTCACCGAAAACATATGCTTTGAGGCCCCCTAAATCCAAAAAAAGCATTTTTGGAACATGTCCGTGTGTGTGCCTGTGAGTGTGTGTGTCTGTGAACAGCATAACTCAGAAACGAACAGTCCGATAAACACCAAATTTGGTATTTAGGTTCAGTATCTTCCAGAGATGCGACACGAAGGTTTTCAAGAAAATCCCCCCACCCGATTACCCTTTACATGGAACACTTTTCGAGAATTTTTATTTTCTCAGAAATGGCTCTAACGATTTTGATTAAAATATCATATATTTAAGATACTTTCATGACAAATAAAATGTATATCTTGAATTTTCTGGGAATGTCTCCAAAAGTATCCTTCATTGTGAGCGACTTTTGCATAACTGGTAAACCATAAGAGATAGACAAAATTTTAATATACAAAAAATGTAGATCGCGTTAAAATACACAATTTATGTCATATACATTTTTTTTATTGAGTGAACCATTTTCGAGATATTGCTTGTTATTCCCTTAAATTTTCCAATACTTATACTTTTTCTCAAATGGGAATTCGTTATTCATTTTTTTATGTCCTGGACATCCAAAGAGAATGGAATGCGCCACATAGCAACCAGCTCTTAAAAGATTTGACTATCGCTTAAAGCCTACTATATTCCCCTTGCACCTACAAGAAACTTAGCAATAAGATTAACATCTCGATTAACATGAAGCATATGGAGAATAAGCGTTTGTAAAAACAGTTTGTACAAGAGTAGTGAAAGTAATGTGAGTGTAACACATCTGTTTTTTTTTGTCCTGGTAATGCAAAGAGAATAGAATACTCGACATAACAACCAGCTCTTAAAATATTTGACTATCACTTAAAGCCTACCAATTCCCCTTGCATCTACAAGAAATTTAGCAATAAGATTAATATCTCGATATCTCGATTAACATGAAACATATGGAGAATAAGCGTTTGTAAAAATAGTTTATACAAGAGTAGAGAAAGTCATGTGAGTGTAACACATCAGTTTTTTTACTTTCTCTACTACGTACAGTAAGTAGGGGAAGTATTGTATCACATCCAAAAATTCGATTCTGAGATGTCACCGGAAATACTTGCTTTGAGGCCCCCTAAATAAAAAAAAAACATTTTTAGAAAAAGGTCCGTATGTGTGTGCGCGTCTGTGAACAGCATAGTCAAAACGAATTGTCGGGTCAACAACAAACTTGGTATTTAAGTTTAGTACCTTCCAAAGATTGGAAACGAATATTTTCAAGAAAATCTCCCCACCCCAAATTGCCCTTTACATGGAAGATTTCTCGAAAATGTTTATTTTTTAAAAACTGGCTCTAACGATTTTGATTAAAGTACCATATATTAAACATATTTATAGAATGTATATTTCGAATTTTGTGGGAATAGCCTGTGAAGTCCGCTTCAGTTGGAAGAAATTTTGTATAATGTTGTATAACTGGTAAACGTAGAGCGACTGACAAAAACGTACTACACAAAAAATGTACATCTCTTTAAAACACAGAATTTATTTAAAATAAGTTTTTTGTGGTATAAGCTATTTCTGAGATATCCGTTATTAATGGGCCGAATTGTTCATTTCTTGGTCATTCCGTTTAAGTCCTTTCAACATTCAGTTGCTTCCCGCGATTGCATCGAAACAGTATGGAATTTTAAGGCCAGCATATAGCGTCCAGTTCTTAAACATTTGACTATCGTTGTTCTCTTAGTATTTACAACGAAATGTGTAATGTAGCTATTTCTGCAAAGGTTTATTTGGATTAAATGTAGTAGATAAAAATAATTTTGAGTAAGAATAATTTGTATACCCACTAATAAACGATAGAGGGTAGAGAAAGTATATCACATTAGATTTTTCTAAAGTTATAACATATCCTAAAGTGCTTTTCCTTTCCTTTTCGCGTGACTGTTCGCGCGTCGGGCTCCTCCTCAGTTCGGACTCCCGCCGAAACAATTATAATATCTCCGTAACCGCCTCACATTCACACATTTATAGTTACAATGATAACAAGCACATACCTTATCATAAGGCATGCTGAAAATGTTGCCCCTCTCTGCGTATTTATAACATCTTTTGAGGAAATTTTCGTTCATACTGGAGAGTTCAATATCTGAAATTGAATGGATTTCTCACCTAACGTTTTCTTTTAGTTCTTCTAATGTATAGAGTTTGTTGCATACATCTTATTTTTCAAGTTTCCCATAGATAAAAATCTGATGTGTTACACTCACATGACTTTCTCTACTCTTGTACAAACTATTTTTACAAACGCTTATTCTCCATCTACTTCATGTTAATCGAGATAAACATTTGCAGAGTCTATCTTATTGCTAAGTTTCTTGTAGATGTAAGGGGAATGTATATTTACAAGGGCAATATGGAAATACAGTAGCCTTTAAGCACTTACATATCTCTTAAAAGCTGGTTGCTAGGTGCAGCACCATTCCCTTTGCCACAGATTAATACTCTTTGCATATCCAAGACAAAAAAAATGAATAACGAATTCCCATTTGAGAAAATAAGTATTGAAACATTTAAGGGAATAACAAGTAATATCTCGAAAATGGTTCACTCAATAAAAAAATGTATATGACATAAATTGTGTATTTTAGCGCGATCTACATTTTTTGTGTAGTAAAATTTTCTCTATCTCTTATGGTTTACCAGTTATGCAAAAGTCGTTCACAATAAACAATACTTTTGGAGACATTCCCAGGAAATTCAAGATATACATTTTATTTGTCATAAAATATCTTAAATATATGATATTTTAATCAAAATCGTTAACCTTTTTGAGAAAATTAAACTTTTCGAAAAATCTTCCATGTAAAGGGTAATCTGGGGTGGGGGGATTTTCTTGAAAACCTTCGTGTCGCATCCTTGGAAGATACTGAATCTAAATACCAAGTTTCGTGTTTATCCGACTGTTCGTTTCTGAGTTATGCTGTTCACAGACAGACACACAGACACACACACGGACATGTTTCCAAAAATTAAAATCTCGGTATCAAATTTTTGGGTGGAATACAATACTTTCCCTACTTACTGTACGTAGTAGAGAAAGTAAAAATCGCATGCAGTTAAATCAGGAGATCGTGTAGATTATAATCTATCTTCAAAAAATTATTGAATTAAATTTAATGACCCATATTCCGAAAATAGGATTGAGTAGCTTTGTTTGCAAGTTATTAAGTAACCTACGATTTTTAAAGAGGTCCTATAGTTTTAATTGTGCAATGTACAATGTCAAGGGTTAAATAGTGTAGGGGTGTAAAATAGTGTAGATTTGTTGAGAGAGTTGTAAGACAACTTAGCATCGCTTTCGTTGGTTCTGTAAGGGAGATAGAACTGATAGGATTAATGATGGAAGTACGCGGAACCATACTTCGGCATTTCGACATAACCTGGAAGTGCTTTCAACATCCTATGAAGAACATTAGTGATATTGTAATAATTACACTTAGAGAATCCATAAAAAATTTATATAAACGTTCTATAAAATTTAATACTTCAGTTACACAAATTAATGATTAACATCACTTCCAGAAATTGCATCAGATTTCATAAAGCGGCGTCATTCGAACCAACCGATTAACGGGGACAATACTTTGCTGTCCTTTCGAAGAGTATTTATTGACCACATAAGTGTGTCAGGGGTTCAATCTCTCAATCGTAACGCTGCTGTGTAGAAGACAAACGTCTAAGTTAAACTTGGGTCTTGATTTCCGATCTACCACAGTAATATTTTACTAGTGTCGCAAATACTACTAGAACTCTCAGGTAAGTCTTGGTGATGGGTATTCAAACTCTTGCACGCCGCGGTCCGTCAATTGGCCTTCAACCCTAAAACGCCTAATTAAATTGCCTAACCGCTAGTTAGCTTTTATACAATCTGACCCGTCTTTATTTGCCACTCCCTAGCTTCCCAATGGCGACTCTCATCCGACTGCTCCTTAACTCTGAAACTACCAACACTACCTGTTGTGCAACCCTCGGGATTTTCCACCCCCAGGATCGCTGCAATATGTTTCATCTTGTCTAAAATGGAACCTGTATTCACAGGAGGCTGGTTTCATACTAAATGCCATACTATAGTAAGAAACCGAGCGTAGGATGATTCAGGCGGTAACGCCTGTGGCCCGCTTTGGGAAGGTCGTGGGTTCAATTCCCGCGGCCGACCTTCCTGACCCATGGGTTTTTCCGTTTTTTTCGGGTTTTCCCCGGGTCGCCATGCAAATGCCGTGAAGGATCATTATATCCCCCGAATTTCCTATCCCTCCAATTCATATACATTCTCATTTCACTTCACCTTTCATCTGCTTGGTTTCTTTCGGATTGCAAGTATCGGCGGGAGGTCTCGGCGTGTGCATGGCAGGGGAAAAGGATGCTCTGAGGAAATCTTCGTCCCCCGGACTGCGAGGGGTGTCCGAGTCCCGAGGCCCCTAGGGAATGTGTAAGCTCACAGGGGAGGGGTGCCGGCTACACCAGCCAGCATCCGTAGAGTTCAAATGTATAAATGGTAGGCACTCTGCCCCCTACCTGTCGTCCTACTGCTCCGACCGCCCTCTGTCTCCTCTCATCCCTCCCGGGAGCGCCCCGTCAGGGATCTAGGTACAAAACATCTGCATAGGTCGAGGTTCTAAGTCCCCCTTCACTTCTATTCAATCCTATAGCAGTAAGAATGGATACAAAGTTGTCTAGATAGGCCAAAGAGTGTTGAGTTAAATGCTACGGGTTGGCAATAGGGATTGAAAATAAGGGTAGCGGAACATTTTGAAAATTTCAGGGTAGCTTGTCATTTTTCTAAATTCTAAAACCTAAGTGAACCAAGTTTTGTCAAAATTGTACCAAGAATATTCCTTGACAACAACGTTCAAGGAAATTAGAAAGTAATTTGGATTTATGAACACGATATGCAATTCCCCATCTCCAATGTCTCAATTTCAAAATATTTTAAGCTCCCTCTTTGGACTGCAAGTCATTAAAAGTCGTCCATGCTCTCAATTAAGTGCCAAAAGCATTCTTGATATTCATATTCAACGAAACGGACTGGTATTGTGTAACATAGACATGAAAACCTCTCTAAAATCCGCCAGTTTAAAAACTTCATCCGTTCGTAAGAGCAGTGCTTTTCAATGATGAAGAATTGTTCCTTCAGTACAATGATATATTCAAAATAAAAACATTTTGTAATACAGAAATAAACTTTGCATTACACCAGCCTCAGAATTCTGTCTCTCCAACCAGTTGGAACCCAAATAGCACTTACTTTTACTTTTGTATGTTTGTTTGTACTTCCAGGAGCTCTGAGCCTGGCACGTCCGTTGAAGGATATAAGGATAATTACACGACCACATCAGCCAATACTGCTGTCTGTAGTCGCCGAGGAGGTGAAGACGGGATTAGACGAACCTCGTGCTATGTCCAGTTCTGTACAACTTGCCCTCATCTTGGGGGAACTAGACAACAACCCGCCTTACTTTGAAAATGACCAGTAAGCACAAACATTAAAACTCTGAAGTATAAGAACTATTCAGACCTTTGTCTGAATATTGTCTGTTATTCTGAGAAATTAAAAACTATTATTTCTTGTCCAAAATGATTGTCTTGCAAGGGATACGATGTAGTAGGTATAGCGTAAAGAAAACTGAATGTAATGAATTCACATTACTTTCTCTACCATCTATCCTTTATTAGTGCGTATACAAACTAGTCTTACTAAAACTCATTTTTATGTCTACTTTATTTTAATCTAAATACACTTTTGCAGGAATAAGTACATTATATATTTCGCTATTGACACAAAGGACAGTGATAGTCAAATGTTTATGAACTGGACGCTATACGCTCGCCTTAAAATTCCACACTGTTTCAGTGGAATCGCAAGAAACAACTGAATTTTTACAGGACTTTAAAAGAATAGATAAGTATTGAACAATTCGAACCAATAATAACGGATATTTCGGAAATGGGTAATGCACAAAAAAGTTATTTGAAATAAATTGTTTGTTTTAAAGAGATGTGCATTTTTTTGTGTAGTACGTTTCCGTCTATCGCTTAACTTTACCGTTTATACAAGATTATACAAAATTCCTTCCGAATGAAGAGGACTTCAAAGGCTGTCCCCAGAAAATTCAATATATACATTTTATAATTCATATACATATCTGTAATACAATGGTATTTTAATCAAAATCGCTAAGCCATATTTTAGATAATAAACAATTTCGAAAAATGTTCCATGTAAAAGGTAATTTGGGGTGGAGGATTTTCTTGGGAATCATCATGTTGCATCTTTGGAAGATACTGAACTTAAATACGAAGTTTGATGTTACTCCGACTTTTCTTTTTGTTTTTCTAAAAATGCTTTTATTGTATTCAGGGAGCCTCAAAACATGTATTTCCGATGAAATCTCGGTATCGAATTTTTTGGTGGAATGCAATACCTTCTCTACCTACTAGGTACGTAGTAGAGAAAGTAAGAATAACAAAGAAGACTATGCAAAAAGAAGGACCAGATTTCAGATTTTTATTTCAAACAAACCGTGAAAGTCAGAAATACCTTCCACACATAATCGGACAGAGAGAAGTTTGAAGTTTTTAAAAGCAGTCTTCACACTTTCATTCAGGTTGTTTGCAGAAAAATCTTAAGTTTCAACTTGCCGTGAATCCATTGTCCATTGTTTAGTGGATTCAACAAACAGCTACCTGATCAAAAGCAAATTTGAATGCAGTATAAAAAGTTCCTTTCTCCTGTGGTAGCCACAATAGATTTCAGTAAATTACGCAAATTGCGAGGTGTCCCCCTCTGTTGTATACCCTATATCCAATAGGTGCTCTAAGTACAGTTTTAAAATACGTATAAATTAAACAATTGACTATCAGTTTATGTCATTACTTTTGTTGGTCTCCGTTGTATAGTAACAAAACGGGTTATTAACAAAGGAAAAAAAGTAAATAAATGAGTTAAGTACAACTTAAAACTATGATTTTTACAACAAATGGTAATTGTTTTCATGTTTATAGGTTATGCATGAACGCGTTTTGCTTTTTAAGCAAATATACATACGAAGCACTTTATTTATTAAATTATTTGTCTAAGTTTGGAAAGAATGAGTGATAAGGAAATTTCAACCTGAATTACATTGAATCGGAATGTTACTACGTTGATTTTGTTTAAAACATCGCTAAAGGTTGCCAACTTGTCATGACAACTTTAGCTGTCTAGGGCCACCAAAGTAGTATTTCTCGGCTCGTTAACATCTGTCAAGCAACTGTTTGAGACCAAAACACTTCTAAGAAATATTCAAATGATAAGTTAATTTGCTACATTTCAGACGTTTGCTTATTTAGATAGCACCTACTTTGTAGTTTATTTCACAAATATAAAGTAATCTTTGCCTTCGTATTTGATTAGTGCTTGAAGAGTGTTTAATTGCACTCCGAAAGTACACATATTATTTCATGCATTATTTCATAAAAGAAATCTTATATGTTATATTCATATGCCTCTCTCTGCACAGTATCGTTTATTTTTATATAGCTTTTACAAAATATTCTTATGCAAGCTTATTTTTTCTACCTGCTTTGCATTAATCAAGATATACATTTGCAGATACAGTTTCAGTACACATTTCGTTCTAGTTACAAAAGGGATAGAGGAAATTGAATCGAAGTAAAGTGTTTAAAAGCGGCTCGTTGTGGCTTTGAAATTCCACACTCTTTCCATTACATCGCTAGGAGCAAGTGAATAGCGATAGGACTTTAAAAAATTACAAAGTATTGAACAATTGAAAACAATATTAACGGGTGATTCGGAAATGGGTGATGCCACAAAAAAGTTATTTGAAATAAATTGTGTGTTTTAAAAATATATCGTGTTGTAGTTATAATAAATATTCTTGTTCTTGTTCAATTGAAATATTCTTTTCTTTGTACAACTGTTTTATATAGTTACGATTTGTTTAAAAAATGTTCTGTGAAAAATAACTTTTATCTCAAGAAGTATAAATGTTATAAAGACACTAAAACTCACGTTATCAATACTATTATTCACCTAGATTCATTTAGATTAGTGTATAATAATGCAAGAATCTACAATGTTTTTATATAGCTCGTTTCTGTCCATCTCTTAACGTTCACAACCTATGCAAAATTATACCTACAAAGTTCCTTCCGAATAAATTGGACTTCAGAGGCTATTCCCAAAAATTCAAGATATATATATATATGTATATATAATGTAAATATCTTAAATGTATGGTATTTAATCAAAATCGTTAGAACCATTTTTGAGGAGAAATGAAAATGAAAAATTCCCCATGTAATGGATAGTTCAGGGAGGGAGGGCGTTTCTTGAAAATTCTCGTGTTGCAACTTTGGAGAACACTGAACTTAAACACCAAGTTTGGCATTTATCCGACTTTTAGTTTTTTAATTGTGCTGTTCTCTCTTTCCCTCCCCCTCTCTTTCTTTCTCTCACTCTCTCTCTCACACACATATATTGGATTCAGGGTGGTCAAAATATATATCTCAGGCGAAACCTTGACATCGAATTTTTGATGGAATACAATACTTCCTCTTACCTTAGCGACAGAGAAAATAAAAATCTTGATGCTGCCTAATTTTAGAAAAACATTATTCTGATGACTGAATACTACACAAAAGACAATCTAAATATGTGGATAAGAAGGACCGAGCGGGATGGCTCAAGCAGCAACGTCTGTGGCCCACATTCGGGAGGTCCCGGGTTCGATTTCCGGTAACCACCCACTCTGACCATGTGGATTTTCGTGGTTTTCCCCTGGTCGCCTAGGCGAATGCCGGATTGGTGTATTCTACCACGATTTGTCCTTTCCCTCATTTCATCTCTTCCTTTTACGTTTTAGATGTGTCTTCGTATCCTGCGATGCTGGCGGTGTCGGGCAGATGGCGTAGTTGCTTGCGTATTGGAAACATTTCTCCCCATGAATGCCACGGTGAGTTGTCTCGCCCGTTAGGGTCGCTTCGTTGCCCTCTCTCGGGATTCTTCGCCTCTACTGGTGCGTGGGTGATCAAGCTGAGATTATTAGGGACTTTTGCGCGTCCCTGTGGGCCTGTCTGCCGGCGAACCTGAGACCCCCTATAGCTCCATCACCTCATCCCTACCTGGAGATGCAGCCATATTAGATAAAGCTGGTCTCAGAGTGAGGTGTTCCCCGCCGATAAACACAGTCTACATCCTGTGGGTAAAAAGAAACTATTGAGTACATTCTTTGATTCCAGGGAAATCCCAGACTGAACTAGCTTTAAACTGTAGTGATGGGCCTATACCTAAAATACGTAAGTATATGTTATTTCCAAGTGCATTGTAGAATACTTTTCTTTGCAGTTATGTGGCCAGAGTGAAAGAGAATAGTCCCCAAGGAAGTGCCCTCCTCTTCGAAGACCCTTATATCACCGAGATACGCGATGATGACTTGGTGAGTATGATGTATGCCTTTGGGATTCTATGCTAGCCTTACCAATTAATCATGAGTTCCATAAATGTTTCCATATAACCTATTACAAAGAATTTAATGAAGCTCTAATACAATTCTGAATCAATATATTCTATTCCTGTTTTTGGATTGTCACTATTTTTACTTTCTCTACCACGTACCTATGTACATAGAGACCCCCTGCATAAACAAATTACGAAAAATTATTTTTAGATAAAGATCGGTGTGGGTGGGTGTGTGTGAGCAGAATGACAAAAAAAAAGTTGAATAAATATCAATCTTGGCATGGAAGTTCAATATTTTCCAAAGATGCAATCGAAGATTTTCAAGAAAATCTCCCCGCCTCAAAATACGCTTTACATGAAAAATTTTTCGTAATTTTTTTAACTTCTAAATATGGTTCTAACGATTTTGATTAAAATTCCATGTATTTAACATATTTGATGACAAAGAAAATGTATATCCTGAATTTTCTGGGAATAACTTGTGAAGTCCATTCATTCAGAAAGAATTTTACATAAACTGGTAAACGTTATGAGATAGAATAAAAGCGTAGATACTACACAAAAATTGTAGACCTCTTTAAAAACATGCAATTTATTTCAAACAGCTTTTTATAGTGGCATCAGCCACTTCCGAGAAATATCATTGACTTTGGTTTCAATTGTTTAAAACTTCGTAACTGTCTTTTAAAGTCCTGTCGCTATTCACTTGTTTCTCGCGATGTCATGGAAAGAGTATAGGCATTTAAATCCATAGCGAGCTCTCTTTTAAACATCTGACTATCTATTTGGTTTCCTTTATCGTTTTTTGGGTAGCGGGGTTCATTTCTATAGCTCCCTTTAACGGCTATGGTCATATCGAGGGCTTTGACTGAAACATCTGATGGTGTTTTTACTCTTTGAACCTTTAGGTTAGGTTACTGTAGGTTTTCTTCGTTTTAACTTATTTTCACACATACATTCACACTTCTAAATTCTATATAGGGTAGGGAATAATCCTAACTAAACACAAATTCTCAACCCCCGGCCGGGAATTGAAATTGGGATCTCCGGATGAGTAATTGGCTCGCTGACCACTCGACCACGTAGTCAGAAATGTTTAATGAAGGTATACCTGCAAATGTTTCTCTATTTTAACGTGAAGCAGATAGAAAAATAATTTTGCGTAAGAATAGTTTGTAGAAGGCATATGAAAATAAATGATAGTGGGTAAAGAAAGTCAGTGGGTAGAAAAAGTCATATGAATGTAACACATAAGAAATGCTTTTGGCAACAATTCCTATTGCCAGCTAAATTATTGATTCGCTTTTAAGACACAACATAAATAGTTATTCTTATTCCACTCTTTTTATTTTCAGGGTAAGAGTGGTGTGTTTGCTATCTCTCTCGAGCAAAACAATGGCACGTTCGAGATATCTCCGACAGTGGGAGAACGGCGAGCAAGTTTTGTCATTAGAGTGCGCAACAATTCTCTGTTGGATTTCGAGAAGCTTCGCTCCGTGCATTTTATTGTAAGTATGAACAATCCAAGATGAATCATAAGCAATTGTGATTTGCATTAATATTTGAGGAAGCGTTCTTAAATATGTTATTTCTAAGAGTTACTATTATAGATTACAGCTCGGGAAATTGGTCCTGATACGTCTTTGTCCAGTTCTGTAACGGTAAACGTGTATGTGGACGATGTGAACGACAACCCACCGGCGTTCATGGCTCCAGAATATCGCGTTGAGCTTCCAGAGAACATGACCGAAAACACTCGAGTGGTACAGGTAAGTCTGCATTGAAATAACTTTGGTACTGTAACCACAAAATATTGGAGAAGTAATTTATAAATGTGTTTAGGTAGAAGCTACAGATGTGGATACCGGACTATTTGGGAAACTGCGTTATACGGCAATCCTGGGACAGTACAACAGCTCTCTAGAACTGGATCCTCTCAGCGGACTCGTGACGGTGAAGACGAGTAGGCATCAGTTCGACAGGGAAGTTGCCAAAGGTATTTATTTATTATGAATGATGGAAATTCATTTTTAACACTATTATGATAGAATATTAAAGACACGAAGGGTTTTGGAGGACAGAAACTATGTACGAGGCGTGGTAATACAGAAACCGGGCTTACTTTGTTACCACCACTCCGAGGATGCAGAGGGTGGAGGGCATTAGCCTGTGGAATCCCCTCTACCGTCACACGATGTTTCACTTAAGCGCAGTGGTTAGTCTGGCCGTGACCTGTATATGAAGTGTAACGTGTGTCTTACCTCCGTCGGAATAATGCTGATTGCTAAAGTAGAACAACGTGCTTACATCAAATTCCTCACAAAACTCGAAAAAAGACATGTTGCACGACGCTCTAGGCGTGTAAAAGTTTGTGCTAAAATGGTGCCAAAACCCCTCAAACCCGCGCAAAAGGAACATGCGTGAATTGCTGTGTTGACACTCCTGAAAACATTGAAAATACTTCTGATTTCAAAAACGTAATTACTTGCGACAAAAATTGGACTTTCCAGTATTATCCAGAGACTAAGTAACAATCCATCCATTCGAAAATCCCCTAATCCCCAGGAAGCAGAAATCGTGCACAATTAAGTCAACATTCAAAGAAATGTTGATTTTTTTCTACATCTGGGGTTATCTACATTGACTGGGTGCCTGCCGGTCAGACTGTCAAACAAGGCTTATTATAAAAATGTTTTGAAGACCCTCCGTAAACCTCTGCGATAAAGGAAACCAAACTTGTGGAAGAATATCTCATGGATCCTCCACCAACAATACCCCAGCACATAATGCGCTATCTGTGAAGAGTTATTTGGCAAAACGTTCTAGTGATGGAACATCAAGGAAATAACATTGTCATTATCCGATTCTTTTTTAAAAAAAGTATTAAGAGCATGAATCCGGTTTCTTTAGTGCCACACCTCGTAAAAACTGTGAATATTGTTCATTGCCTCTTCATGAATGTGAAACAGATCAAGTTCTTTCATCCGTTAAAGAGATCTGTATGTGTCGGACTCGTTGGCCTCCATATGGCTACGACCGCCATTATTTTCTACACATGGATACGACGGCATAGACCTAGTTGCTGGAGGGTTGTTTTGACTGCAATGCAAGGTAACAGAAACAAGCGATTGCCCTGCTGTACAAAAGTATATTCAAGTTTGCAAACAATTTAGTGGCTGCCTGCATTTGACCATTCATTGGCAACCCTGTTTTTGCTAACATTATAGCACAGGGAGAGCCAAAAAACTACGAACCAGCTGCGCGGTATTTTTCCTGTCCGCGTTTTTGGCGCTCGTTGCCATCTGCCGCTATCATAGAAAGGCGCGGATGAAACCATACAACATTTTTAAAACTACTTTTAAAGGCTTTACTTATCAACTTTACGAAAGGAGATGCTGAAACTGGCCACTGTCGTTGTCCATACATTTTTGGCACCTCTTTAGGAAACTATCCACCACTCGCCGTAGATAACGTTGAGAAATGCTGTTAATTTCCTGTCGAATATTTTGTTTTAACTCTTCTAGAGTGTGTGGGTTTGTCTCGTACACTTTGTTTTAAGTTACCCCAGAGAGAGAAGTCGCAGGGGACTAGGTCGGGGGACCGAGGAGGGCCACAAATCTCTACTAATAATTCTGACCTCAAACACACTTTCAATTGTTCTCATCGAAATATTTGCTGTATGAGGTGTAGAGTCTTGTTTGAAGAAAGGCAAAATCATGCTCCCTGTTTGTTAATTCTCTAAAAACAGAGAGCAAAATTGTATTCACCTATGCACGGGCTTCAACTATTGACTCGAAAAAAAATGGCCCTTCGATTTCTATCTCTGGAGTAACTTAAAACTAAGTGTACAAGACAAATCCACACGTCCTGGAAGAATTAAAACAAAATATTGCCAGCATTTCTCAACGTGAACTACGGTGAGTGATGGATGGTTTCCTAAAGAGGTGCTAAAATATATATTGACAACGACGGTGTCCAGTTTCAACATCTTATAAAATGTTGTATGGTTTCGTCCGCGCCTTTCTATGATAGCGGCAGACGGCAATGAGACCGAGGACGTGTACAGGAAAACACCGCTCAGCCGGGTCGTAGTTTTTTGGCTCTCTCTGTATAATTTAATCTTTTCAGTATGCCAGTTTTTATACATTTTGTGTGCAAGTTAAATGAACGCAAATCAATTAGTTACTGTTAGATAATAGGCTAAAGATTCTGAATGGAACCAATTGTGGCCTAAGAAAATGTCTAAAATCAATTACTTCTGCGGTCAGTATCTGGCAAAGAGGAAAGCTAATTTTTAAAAAATGCCTATAATTACCGTTATTTTACAGGAAGTTATAAGTTCAATTATGTTTATAAGCATAAATTTCTAAGAGGCGAATAGAAATCTTAGATTACGCTTAACGGAACTAGGCGTATTGCATAAAGTACAGTGTTGCAGCAGAAATATGAATCTAAAGCTGATTTACTGGAGCAGTATTTTTTTGCGTATGTAGCCATTTTATAAATTCATGTGGTTTCCTGATGTTATCGGATTTTATTCCTAATGATTATTTAGCTGCCTTTTAGTAGCTCTACCCTCGAAATATAGGTTTACAGTAATTATATAATTGTTTAACTTCCGAGCAATTAATTTATGTAAAGGTTACTTTTTCTAGCAGTTACTTATTGTAGTTAGATATACGAAGTATTGCATTCCACCCAAAAATTCTGTGTCGAGATTTCATCAAAATACATGTTTTGATGTTCCTCATTTACAAAATGATTTTTAGAAAAGATTCGTGTGTGTGAACAGCATATCTCAGAAACGAAAATTTAGACAAGTAACAAACTGGTATTTAAGTTTAGTATCTGCCAAGATACGAAGATTTTAAAGAACATCTCCCACCCCAAACTACATTTTACATGAAAAAGTTTATTACTTTTAATTTTCTCAAAAAATGACTCTAACAATGATTATTAAAATGCCAAATGCTTAAGATATTTACATGACTAATACAGTGTATATCTTGAATTTTCTAACGATAGACTGTGAAGTGCATTTCTTCCAAATTAATTCCATATACACTTGTTTAACTGATAAACCATAAGGAATAGACAAAAACTAGGTGTAAAACTGTAGATCTTTTTAAAACATACAATTTATTTCAGATAACTTTTATTGTGGCATCAGCCGTTTCTGATACATTTGTTGTTATTATTTTGAATTTCAAAGTACGTTTTTCATTTTTAAAGTGCTGTCACCATTCAACTGTCTCTCGCGAGTGTGAAATTTTAGTCAGCACATAGTGACTTTTTAATGATTTGACTATTGCTTTTCTGTATCTCCTTTGTACAATGACGTGTAATTAAACTATTTCTGTTGATTAGCTGAAGTATACAGAATGATGTGTTTTATTCACATGAGTTTTTCTAGGGGGCGGCGCCGTGGCCGAGTAGTTAGACCGCTCGCCTCTCACCGAGGCGCCCCGGGTTCAATCCCAGACACCCGCATGTGGGATTTGTGGCGGACAAAGGTCTGGGCGTGCTTTTTCCGGGTTCTCCGGTTTCCCCGCCATTCATTCCACCAACTGCTCCATCGTCATCTTTCCTATCATCCATTTCGCCGTCATTTCGTTTCATCTACTTCCCATAACAGGCATCGGGCTGATCACCCATCCTGGACATTCTGTCTGCTCCTCGACGGGCCTCTGACTCCAGGCACCCGTCTGTAAGTCCTACATAAGATGAGGGTAAACAGCGAATGAATGCATGAGTTTTTCTAACCTCCATAGTTTATTAGTGGATATACAAACTGATCTTACGAAACATTATTTTTTGTCTACTTCATTTTAATCGAGATTTCGCAGAAATGGCTAAAATACACATTTCGTTATACAAGGTGTCTCGATGGAACATTCCTTCATTGCTTTAGAAATTTTTTTTGGCTAAAGTTAGCAACACAAAATTGATGCCAGTTGTTGCCCGTTTTATGCCATTGTGGTTAATATAGGGATGTGGTCTGCAGCTCAACGTGCCAAAGTTGTAAAATTGTTTTATAAGAGCAATGACAGCCCAACTGCTGCAGGAAAATCATTCCGTCACTATAATCCTGGAGTTCTAAACGTTCATTGCGACGGCTTTCAGAGCTTTTGAACATATCCCGTGTCAGTATTCACAGAATATTGCAATGGACTTACTCTTTCTTCCATACAAGTTTCAGATTGTTCATAAATTAAAACCTATAAACAAAATCAACCAGATTGAATTCTATGACCAGTTTTCAGCCAAATTTGACAAAGATAACCAATTTGAAAGCAAAGAAGCCCATTTTCACTTACGCGGTAGTGTAAATACACAAAAATAAAGCTATACACGGTTAGAGGGTAACAGTGCGATATGCAATCTTTTCATAAAGGATTATTGGTAGATATCTTTTTAAAGATGAGGAAGAACGAACAACAACAGGGACTTCTAGTCTATATGTCTACCTAATGCGTGAGATCTTTCACAATCCGGAACTTGCTAGATTTTTCTTGGAGGTGCCAACACGATTCCAACAAGACGGCGCTACAGCACACACAGCTAGAATTTCTATGACAGTTGTATATACAACAGGGTATATACAACTCGTCTATAAAATCTTAAACAACTGAAGGAAAAGGTTTGTTGAAAAATTACTGCTATCCCTGTTGAAATGCTGCAACATTCGTTTCACGATCTGGTGGAACGTCGTTGCAGAAATGGAGGCCATTTTAAGGACATATCCTCAAAAACTAAAATAATGATCTTTACAACATAATATGGCATACTATTGACATTAATTTTCTACATTTGCTATTTTCCTTATTTAATATTTAACAGGTATTGTTTTAGTTTAAAAATATTGCTTCACTGACACCCTACAGATACAAATGGAGTAGTGATACTCAAATGCTTAAGAACTGGACACAACATGTGGGTCTTAAAATTCCATACTCTTTTCATACAATCGAGAGAAACAACTAAAAATCGACAGGTTTTAAAAAATAAAAAGGTATTGAACAATTCGAAACATCAATATTGGGTATTTTGGAAATGGCTTATGCCACAAAAATTATTTGTAATAAAGTGTTTTGATAAAGTCAAAAATAAAAAAATTCGAAAAGTGTTCCATGTAAAGGGTAGTTTAGGATGGGAGGATTTTCTTGAAAATCTTCGTGTCGCATCTTTGGAAGATAGTGAACTTAAATATAAGTTTTGTGTTTATACGACTTTCGTTTTAGATTATGCTGTTCATACACACACACACACACACACACACGGATGTGACCTAAAAACGTGTATTTCGGATGAAATCTCGGTATCGAATTTTTGGATGGAATGCAATATCTTCTCTACCTACTGTGTACGTGGTAGAGAAAGTAATAAGCTTTTGTAATAATTGTTTATGTAGAACGATTGTGACTAGAGAAAGTAATGTATATGTAACACATCAGATTTTTGTATTCTAACATCTTATCATTTAGTATATAAGCTGAGATTATGTTACAGAGTTCCGTTTCAACGTAGAGGCTTGTGATATGGATGGAGCGGGCCTACGTTCAACTGTACCTCTTATCATCTCACTGCTGGATGTGAATGACGAGACTCCTAAGTTTGAAAGGCCGTATTACGAGTTTGTATTGTCCCACAACCACATCAACTTCACTACACCCGCTGTCATCAAGGTACCACCAGCTCACGTTTCTTTATATCAACATTAGAAACAAATAGCGATTTGCTTATCTAGGTATAAGTTTCGACTACATTTTCTGTTTAGTCAGTTATGTAGGATTCATTGCTATTCTGGAGCTCCTAATTAGGGTAATTCAAAAGGAAGATGGACATAGGGAGAGATGACAAGTGGTTCTTACTTTTGCAACTCCTTTGCTTGGGCCGTTCATAACTCGCTAGAGGTAAACTTTTAATTCTTGTAACCAAATGTTGATCAGGTTTACTCAGTAATTTTTCTCTAAAACGCACACCCGTGGAAAATAAAGTCATATCTTAAACAAATTTTTCTAAGTCCTACACAATGCCTTGTTGACACCATACGCAGCACAGTTATGTAGCCGCTGCAGCAAGTTGTTGTACGACATTATTAAAGACCTTCCATGTGTTTTCTCTGTAGCGCTGTGGCAAAGCGTAAGGTACTTCTCTAGTTTTTGGAAACATGTCCGTGTGTGTGTCTGTGAACAGCATAACTCAGAAAGGAACAGTCGGATAAACACCAAACTTGGTATCTTGGTTCAGTATCTTCCAGAGATGCGACACGAAGGTTTTCAAGAAAATCCCCCTACCCCAGATTACCCTTTACATGGAACATTTTTCGAAAATTTTAATTTTCTCAAAAATGACTATAACGATTTTGATTAAAATATCATATATATAAGATACTTTTATGACAAATAAAATGTATATCTCGAATTTTCTGGGAATGTCTCCAAAAGTATTCTTCATTGTGAACGACTTTTGCATAACTGGTAAACCATAAGAGATAGACAAAATTTTACTACACAAAAACTGTAGACCGCGTTAAAATACACAATTTATGTAATTTACATTTTTTGTTGTTGAGTGAACCATTTTCGAGATTGCTTGTTATTCCCTTAAATTTTCCAATACTTATACTTTTTCTCAAATGGGAATTCGTTATTCATTTATACTTTCTCTACCACGTATAGTAAGCAGGGGAAATGTTGTATTCCACCCAAAAATTCGATACCGAGATTTCACCGGAAATACATGTTTTGAGACCCCCTGAATCCAAAAAAAGCATTTTTAGAAACACGTCCGTGTGTGTGTCTGTGAACAGCATAACTCAGAAACGAACAGTCGGATAAACACCAAACTTGGTATTTCAAGAAAATCCCCCCACCCCAGACTACCTTATACATGGAACATTTTTCGAAAATTTTAATTTTCTCAAAAATGACTAACGATTTTGATTAAAATATCATATGTTTAAGATATTTTCATGACAAATGAAATGTATATCTCGAATTTTCTGGGAATGTCTCCGAAAGTTTACCATAACAGGTAAACCATAAGAGATAGACAAAATTTTACTGCACAAAAAATGTAGATGGCGTTAAAATACACAATTTATGTCATATACATTTTTTTTGCTGAGTGAACCATTTTCGAGATATTGTTTGTTATTCCCTTAAATTTTCCAATACTTATACTTTTTCTCAGATACGTTATTCATCTTTTTATGTCCTGGACATGCAAAGAGAATGGAGTGCGCCGCATAGCAACCAGCTCTTAAAAGATTTGACTGTCGCTTAAAGTCTACCATATTCCCCTTGCACCTACAAGAAAATTAGCAATAAGATTAACATCTCGATTAACATGAAGCATGCGGACAATAAGCGTTTGTAAAAATAGTTTGTACAAGAGTAGAGAAAGTCATGTGAGTGTAATACATCAGTTTTTTTCTGTTAATAATGTTTAATCAACACATAGTGACTAGTTATTTTCGATACACTGCATTTCATACACAGTTTTGATAAAGTTGGTAATAGAATAGTTATTACGAAGCAAAATACTTGGCTTCACAATTTCATGGTCCCATATCTGTATCTTGTTGGATATCAAGGGACGGCCGAAGCAGCTTGACGATACACTGAATAGTGCGCAATACACGGTAATACCTGAGAATATTTTGATTCCCTCTGTAGGATGCGATATCCTGATGGAATTGTTGAATTCGTACAGAATAATCATTCTGTCCATCATTCCCTTCAAATTGCTTCTCAGGAGGTAGGATATCAGAGTGATAGACTGGCCCCTGTTCACCAGATTTGAACACTATTGGAAATGTGTAGGCTGCGCTCGAATTTTCCTGCAGATACACGAAGGTCAAAAGGTGGCTTCTGGACACAAATTCAAGAAGCCTGAAATGTTATAGCTTCGTCCACGTTACTACAGGGATTTAATTTCATCTATAACCCGACAGTTGAAGGCATTATACGTGCTCAGGGTGCATACACACGATATTAATTTTGTTTATTTTTTATGCGTTTTAGAAGATAATATTTTATTTTCATTTATTTCTTTAGTCATTTAAAACGAGTCTTTTAGTAGAATTATGTTTTTGTGCGCATAGATATGTTTAAAACTTAAAATGCTATAGTTATAGTACCATGTTCTACACGTCCAGTCATACAATTAACAGCGTATAAATAACAAAAACTATACGATATTTGAACTGAGGAGCTCATGAGCGTAAGCAGCGCCTTCCTAACCTCTCGGCCAACGAAACGTTGTTTACCGCTGTGTTTTCAGTAGCTTGTAAGCGTTACCACCGAGAAACACTGTTATAAGTTGACCATTGCGCTCACAAGAACAGACCATTCTACAGTTCCTGCATGAACGTTGTGAACACAGCTGCTATGAAGGTACACGAGGCCCTACGATCGTCACATGGACTCTGGGAATGACTAAGATGTCCAAAGATGTAAATACGAGGCGTATTCCAAAACTAAGGTCCCTTTAGTCATAATAACTACAACATCGCTCATAAGACAAGGTTTTTATTGAGAGTAATATATGCCTACATATAAACTTTACTTTTCCACATAATCGCCGTTCACATCTATGCACTTGCCGTAACGCTGTACTAGCTTCTTTAACCTCTCGGCATAGAAGTCTGCCGCCTAGGACTTAACCAGTTGGTAACGCTCGTCTTGAGTTCATCGTCGGTATGAAATCGTTGTCCACCCAGCCACCGTTTCAAATGCAAGAAGAAGAAGAAGAAGAAGAAATAGTCGCTTGGTGCCAGGATGGGACGGTACGGAGGGTGGTCAAAGAGTTCCCAACGAAACTCTTGAATCTTTTCTTTGGTTTTGGTGGCGTTGTGCGGACGTGCGTTGTCGTGCAGGAGGATGATTCCAGACGACAGTTTCCCGCGGCGACGATTTTGGATCGCAGGTCTCGGTTTGGTAAGCGTTGCACAGTACATGTTAGCTGTAATTGTTCACCCATGGTCCATGAAATCAATCAAAAGGACGCCCTTTTCGTCTCAAAACACGGTAGCCCTCATATTGCGATTCGTGTACGGCGATTGCTTACACTTCTTTGGTTTGGTGAACCGGAACGGCGCCACTACATTGACTGTTGTCTCGATTCTGCGTTGGTGAATGCTATCCATGTCTCGTCACCCGGAAAAAGTATGGGAAAACAAACTATCTTCATCTTGTTTATAGCGCTTCAAAAACTAGGCACTACGCATTCGTTGCTGTTTGTGCTGACCGGTGAGCAGTTTTGGCACCCACCTCGCACAGTGTTTCCGATATCCAAGCTGTTCAGTGAGAATCCTGTAAGTGAGGTTCGAGTAACTTTTGGAAATTCATCAGCCAGACCACTAACCGTCAAACGCCGATCACTTCGAAGTTTTTGTTCACTTGCTCAACGATGTCGTCGGTCCGAATACTGGGTCTACCACTCCGCTGTTCTTCATGCACATTTGTACGTCCATTTTGAAATTTTCGACACCAGTGTCGTACCTGTTTGTCACTCATAATGTCCGGTCCATGCACGAGGCATAACTCACGATGGATGTCCGAAGCTGACGATCCTTTAGCCAGAAAAAATCTAATCACATCGCGCACTTCACAACTAGCGGCCATTGCGATTTGCTCTCACTAACTGGCAAACGCCTACTGTGTCACACCAACACTGCAGTGTGTTCCTCAGGAGTCGGTAGACAGCGCTGCAGGCGTGAAACGTCATTCAGGCCTACCATCCGTTAAATATTGTTCACCGGACCTTATTTTGGAATACGCCTTGTAGTACCTAGGTAGACAAGGTATTAAATATTACCATATCGATATTTCACTGAAAGCACATGTTTTGAGGTCCCATGAATCCCACCAAAAAGTGCTTTTAGAATAAGGTCTTCGTGTGTGTGCTGTATGTATATGTTGCTAGAAGATAATTCAAATAACTACTGAGGAGTTGCATACTACAACAGCAAAAATAGTTGATTCTGAGTTTTGGACTCTGCTTTAGTAACAGTAGTTCTTAGGGAGAAACAATTTGTTATTGAAATAATTAAGAGATATATGCCCCAACCATTATAAAAACGTTTCAGTCAGTGCAAGTAAAATACATTGAATAAATACATTGATGCACTTTTCAAATTAGGGAGCGTATTTTGTAACATATTGCTTTAGCAGCAGAGTAAAAGTGTCAAGTATCTCAAAGTTCATTTGTAGTAATATGTTTCCCTTAAGTATTAATGATTTAAACACAGAAAATAGAAGACTATTGTATAAGCAATGAAACACAGTAAAATAATGAATACATTTGTAAACATATAAAATCAATAAGTAAACAGAAACTAGCAAAGCGTTTAAAATAAATAAATAAATTAAAAACATAGGAATTAAACAATATGCTGTAACGTCTTCAAAATTCATAGAAATTCAAAAATATGTTATATGTATATCGTTTTTACTGCATTCTTAATATTAAATGTATTTATTACTATATATTTGACAGAATATCTGCATACATGGGATGGAATAAATAAGGTTCATCTCTAAATCAACGAAACTAGAAACCATTCATTGAGATTTGTTAATAACATGGTCACCTATATACATTATATAGAGTGTATCTTTATTGGAGTCATATATTTGGGGAACTGTTCTTGACATCAAAACAGTGAAAAAGTTCATATGAACATGGGTCTGAAAATCATTTATTTCAGAGTTACAACACAAAATCGAAAGTTACAAAAATTGCTCGAAGTGGCTTCTTCTTGCTTCGTTGCATGCAGTAAGCCTGCGTTCCATGCTCTGGCGTACTCTGTTGAAAATTCCTGGTGTGTTTCGTATTTGGTCAAATCCAGTTTGGATACGTCCTCTCAAAACGTTAAACTGTCCCCAGACGAAGAAATCCATTGGATTCAAATCAGGCGATCGAGCAGGCCATTCAATGGGTCCTTCTCGACCAATCCATCTTTGCGGAAATCGATCATTCAAAAACTTACGAACTATCATACTGAAATGAGCTGGAGCACCATTGTGTAAAAACCACATTCGTTGGATGATGTCCAGAGGCACATTATCAGTTAAGTGATGCAACTCATTTCTGAGAAACTGGAGATAGGTTTGTTAATTCAGACGCGGAGGGAAGAAGTAGGGATCAATAAGGTGATCATGAATGATTCCACCCCAAAGTTGAGAGAGAACATCTGTTGATGGTTGTCCTGTCGTACTTCATTAGGATTTTCAAATGCCCAGTTATGAGTGTGTCGTCCTCCGGCGGAGGGCGATGGATTTTTTCGGCCGTAAAAATCCTTAGCATGGCTTCCTTCGGAAGGGAAGTAAAGCTGGTGGTCCCGTGTCGTAGATTTACGGCACGTAAAAGAACCTCAAGCCTGATAAGGAGGCCTCTGAGCAAAATTACCGGTCTTTCACGCCCTATATAAAATGGGACGCTAAGGACCATAGTAGTTAAAGAGCGTCCATAAATAAAAACTCAATTTAATTTAGGTATGGGTGTTATGAAAATTGAAGATGCCGTCGCGAGTAAAACCAGCCTCATCCGTGAATAAGATACAGGTCAGGAAATGGATAAACACAGCGTTGCTGTAACATGCGTTGACAAAAGCGTCTTCTTGAATCAAAGTCCGCCTCATTTAATCTGCACACGTTGAAGGTGATACGGGTACAGAAGATTTTCATGCAGAATTCTCCGGATAGTCGTATGACTTATTCTTTCCCTTACAGCCATACGTCTTGTAGTTTGTGATGGGTTGCACGAAAGAGATTTCTCCAGCCCATCCATGAATCAAACCTGGGACCCTTGGAACAGTATGCACTTGCTCTGCCAACCGAGAAAGAAGCCGGTTGTCAAGTGTAATGCTACATTAATAAAATCAGTAGGCCTACGTAAAGTCGCTTTTTGGGTAGCATGTAAACGGGCCTGGGTTGGAGATGTTAAGCGTGACGTAAACAATCCAAAGGACTGTGCTTGCTTGTTTACATGATGTACTACTTAAGGTAACAAGCAGGAGGCAATACTTGAACCACATAAGTAGCTTACTGTTCACCTGAAAACATGTGATTTACTTATTGTAACATTAGGTTTAAAGACAAATGGCATTTTATTAACAGAGTTTCTCAGCATGGCGTCTGATATGATCGGTTTAAAGGATAAATCTTATTTTGGTTACATCCTGGATATGCGTATATTTATAGAGTTTATGGTGTATAAAAACCATAGCTCTGCCATGCTGTTTTACCTTCCGCTTTTGAGGATGAATATAAAAATGACACCTTAATGGAGATATTGTTAGTCTTATTATATGTATTCAACCTTCAGTTAAGTTTTAAGGAATTCCTGTATCTGATATTTGACGAACGATTGAATAACTATAAGGCGGAAAATGAAACAAAACCTACAGCTTCTTCTGTAAGTGTGCAACATTTCCAATCTTTAAGACTATTGCGGGATCTCTTGAGCAAATTTTCATCCAGAAAACAATCCCTTCTTTGTAACTGCCTCGTAACGAAAACAGCAGGGCTTGAACCTTAATATCAATTTCATTACATCCAAAAACATGCCACCAATCTTAAACTGTTAAATCTTATTATGCTGCACGCTGCCTTTAAATATGAGTTAAGCTTAAGACTGAATAAAACCTATACCAGTTCGCTGTATTAAAATACTTAAAGAACTTAAAAACTTACAGATGATGTTTTATAAACTGATTTTTATCTCATTAAGAAATACAAGAAAACTGAACTAGCATAAATTTAAGCTACAAAATACTGGAATTCCGCTACATTTTGTTTCCGAATTGCCTCTTCTTACTCTATAAGATATGTGAAAAATACAAACAAAATCCAAAGGATCTTATTCTTTCTTCCAAAATAAAATAAGTGTTTTAAGCCGTTGCTAACAGAATATATTTAGTAATGACGCTAGTAATTGGATGTTAAGCCTTACACGCCACAGATTTATCACAATTTAAAACAGATGTTCCAGTTTAATTTAAACAAGAAGCGACTTGAGATATTTACTGGAACATGTTTCGTGTGTTTTCTGCGAGAACCTCCCCTCCGCTATTGCTCTAGCCAGTTTCTTTTCGACTACAAAGGGTAGCATGTTGCCATGTTAGGCTCATTGTAGCACGTGTTTTCATGCTGCTTACTTGCTTTCTAATATAACCCGGCAACGCTGTTCCCCCACTTCCCTGCTATGAGTGAACTGTCACAAGTTGCTTCTTGTTTAAATGCTACTGTAAATGGCATGTGCATACTTAGGATACTGTAACAATTTATATTTTCTTTCTAATGATTTAAGTCCGGAATATTCCAGATCTTTTCAAAGGAACGTATGCAACGTTCTTGTTTAAATGCTACTGTAAATGGCATGTGCATACTTAAGATACTGTAACAATTTAGATTTTATTTCTAATGATTTAAGTCCAGAATGATCCAGATCTTTTCAAAGAAACGTATGCAACGTTCAAAATAATGGTGCAAATGAATTCCTAGGAATTTCGGTATCCAAATTAAGCTGTTAGTTGAATTTTCCTATTAAAGAAAACTTGGAGAATGCTTTGGTTTGGGGATGAGCGTCAGTTAAATTCCCCCCTAATCATGGTAGTTGATTTTAAACATGTAAAGGACGACACCTTTTTAAAGAAAGCACGATTTAAAATCCAACATTTTGCAGTTAAACTGAAATATTGCCTTTTTAAGCAATAACTGGGCATAAACCGAGAGTCGTTCGCATGTCATTTAAGTAGCGGCCAATGAGCCAGGAGAAACTTTAGGGGAGGGCGGAATTAACAACTAATTGCTCTATCGATACAAATCCCGAACACATCTTCACCCGATGTTAGCGTGAAACACAAATAATCCAAAATTGGCACAAGGTAGGCATAAGAAATACCGAATACTTATGTACAGTTGATGCTATTTGAGTATATAGATTTAGGGTTAGGGTTAAGAAGCGGAGGGGAATTTCGGTAGGCCTATTCTGCCTACTAAACCTCCGGGGATGAGGAATGAGGTAAGAGGTTACAAAGGGTGGCCAGAACTGATGGCGGCAGGCGTAGCGCAGCGAGTCCCTAACTTTCTAGGTTGAGCATCTTCGGACGCCCCTACTATGACCCCTAACCGCACGGATAGGTTCGGACAGAAGGTTCTATGTCGGGGTATAAACAGTTCTCTCCTTAAAGCACATCCGCCGTATGCGTCACACACCGCCGATCAGCCAGCCCCTGACCTAAAAGATGAAAAGAAATGAAATGAGAGGAAATGAGGGACAGGAAAAGTTTTGATATTTTATAAAATTATGAGCTTATTAGTTGTAAGCTTTAGAGAACACAATCTCTAAAAAAAATTCAAAAGCGGATTCCTTTGTTTCGTACTTCTAGCATTACATAACGATAGAATTCATAAAAACATTGTTGTATGTTGCAATGAATGAAAT
Source organism: Deroplatys truncata (assembly GCA_030765065.1). Classification (NCBI taxonomy): domain Eukaryota; kingdom Metazoa; phylum Arthropoda; class Insecta; order Mantodea; family Mantidae; genus Deroplatys; species Deroplatys truncata. Next base: position 102,759,154 of record CM060984.1, read on the forward strand.
TACTCAAAATATACGTATTAATATTTTTTTTCTTTTATTCCAGGCATTCGATAAAGATAGCGAGGCTCCAAATAACGTGGTGCGTTACGAAATTATTGCAGGAAATTATGAGAACATTTTCTATTTAAATGAAATTACAGGTAAGTTTCGTAGTTTTGCAAAGAAAAATCAAGGGTAAAGTCACACAAGTGTGCAGTTAAGTGCAGCAGTTGGTAATACTAGCATATTGTGGTATTCCGTTGTTTATTGAGGGAGTTAACGCATTCTGTCTGCAAGAATAGCTTTTGATATATTAGATCATTGTCAGCCAACTAGATGCTCTGTGACGTCAGCGTGCAAGTCTCTTCTTGCGCCCGCCCTCAGCTAGAAGTGTAGGGCGGGTGAGACAAGTGGAAAGGTGAAGTTGCTGTTAGTGGAGGATTAGAGTCAGTGCATGTTGTACTCCGTACTTATATAGCTGTAAGCTAAAAGCTTGCCCTTTGCTTTTCTCCGCAACCCTAACCTAAAAATTCCAGAAATACTGTTTTGTCACACATAATTGAGTTGCCTAACTCTACGTTAGAAGTTTACTGTGCTGAAATTATAGTTGAAGTGTTTCACCTCTTTCAGTGTAACTTTTAAGGTTTTTGAGATAAGCTCCTTAACCACAGAATTGGGTTTTAAGGCCCACATTTTGTACAAAGATGCTACTTGAAAGCCATGTTTGTAGGGCTTTCGTGTTTTTGTTGTAAATTAAACACTCTTTTAATGATGTACCCATGAATTTGGAAAAATTGCAAAAAATTAAAAGTTTGCTTTTTATTATGTTTACATTCCATACTTTCATTTGGTGCCTTTGAGTTATTAATATCGAGAACACCTAATTGTCCGTGTGATCTTTTAAGTACTCCTGAACGTTGTACTGTAATTAAAATTCCGATTTTAAATTTAGTTTTTCTCTAAATGTTTTTCCTTCACATTTTGCATTACTTAAAATGCTTCAAGTGTCAAAATATTTCACCGATTATTTTCTAATTTTTAAAAAAACTTCATGGATAATTACTTAAGAGACTCGCATGACTATTTTGGAAATTTTATAATTGATTTATTTTTTATTAAATATTATCATAGCTTGATGTTCATAAAATCGAAAAATGCATAAACGCAAAGGGATTATCTTTTTTTCTGACATAGATTCATTTGAATTTAAAAGAAACCTCGAATATGGAGCTCTTTATAATGATCTGTTAAAGCCAAAACAAAATTCTGAATAGGGTGTATGTAAGCAACCGTTTGACACGTGGAGCACTTTTAATTAACATAATTAAATTAATTAAAACCAGAACAAAAGCATTGAAATCTCTGAAACAAATGCGCTTACTTGATTGAAATTTTGCATGTGGTCTTCACATTACATTACCATACTGTAATAAAAAATTCGGGTAGCTCAAATGAAAATTGTACATTTTTAGATCTTTCACAAAGGAAAAATTGTACGAGTACATACATAACCTCTTTTGTTGTGTGTACTGCCGCCATATTAATTCAGTTGTTTCACGCTCTCACGCTGCCGCTTGTGTTTCCATTTGCAGATGACAACATCGCATTAAGTTTGTATTACTTCGTTATGTTAACGCTTAATTTTCATTGTGAATGACCCTTTATGCTGGTCTAGACTGAAAAACTCAAAAGAAGAACTTTATTTAACCAATACTTGGGAGTTACAAAAATATAATAAGTGTAATGCATACAGAGGTAATGCAAAGTAAATAAGACTTATTTTTCTGAAATGTATCCCACAAAATAATATTATATATATAATACTTGATACTGATTTTATAAAAAACCCTAAAGCCGATAGCTTGTTCACTGAATTATGTCCATCTTAGTACTTTTCTGTTTATAAACACATGTAACCAATTTTGTATTGTATGATAATGTCGAAATTATTCCTGTTTGGTAGTCTCCAATTGGCAGCAATTTTTTATCTTGATAATGCCACAGGTTTTACGTATATCACCTGTTGTTAGTCGAGGCGAATAATAATAATAATAATAATAATAATAATTTCTTTGCTTCCCTTTTTAAGTAAGTATATTTTGTGCTGAAAACGTTATTTTTAATTTCTAATCCATAGAAAAACAAATAATAAAAATTATTCTTTATTCTGCAATCCTGAAAATATACACTTTACATGAAACTTAAACTAATATATATTTTACATGAAACTCAAACAACTAAAGATTAACAAATATTTCTATGCGCTATATTATCTCATTTCTTAAGTTCTGATTTGTTTCTGCTGTTTGTTCCATAGATTTTTATCACCGGAGTAGGTAAATGCATTGGCTGAGAGTGAGTCACCAAGCCAGGTTATTGCAGAAACGTGATTTAGTGCGTCAGTTAAAATGAGTACCTTGATATTGTTCATATGTGTTAGTTTGGGTGTCATATGATATAGTTCATATGCGTTGGCGCCTTATGAAGTTGTTTATAAGCGTTGGTGGCACATGACGCTGTTCATGTGAAGTTCTTCGCCTCCTCGATGCGTATTTCTCTTCTTTCTCCGGCTAGCGTTGAGCAGTGTCGACTCTGTAAAGTCTACAGGGTGTGGTGAAATTATATCGATTACGATAATAACAACATCAGCTTTGGTGAATATTGACTTTATTATACTGTTATAATTTTGCATTCAGGAACGCGAACCTCCACTTCGTTAATCATCCGTGACTGACCTAGTGATGCTTTGTAGTCGGCAGTATTAAGATGTATTTGAATAAGTTTTCCCCGCGTTCATAGCCGCGGCCTAACTTGATCGGTGCAGAGTTCAGCTAAGAGTTACTTGTCGTAAGGTTCAACGAAGAAGCGAAGTTACTTGTCCTAGAGTTTAGCGAAGAGTGTGATTACATGTAGCAGGTTGCAGCGACGAGTGAAGAGTGTAGAGTGTCGTTACTAGTATTTTGTGAATTTCGCCATGTCTGATTTCATCCCTACTCCGCGTTCGATTTTCAATCATGTGACGATCTCTTGTTTTCGGATTCGTCAGTTTGTATTTATGGCATTCCATTTACTGGCTAAATGTTCAGTTCTGCACAGCTTTCTCTTCCCACGGTACTATTTTCAATTTGTTTAATTTATGCTGTAGCACGTAGCATGTTTATGGCTTTAAACCTTTTCTCGGTACAAACCTCATGTTTCTTCCTCTTTGAAAAGATACAAGCACTTTCCTCGTAGACCCTTTTTAATGGCCGTACGCTTTTGTATACATGTGCCGACTGACACTTCCTGTCCCAAGAAAAGGGATTTGGGTCGTCGAACCTTACTTCCTCATACTATTTGCAATGTTTCCGTATGAAGGTTTTCTTTCTATCGAGTTATAATATTAATACAATATTTTACATCTTGTTTAATCTATTTGCAACCATTTCGAATACGGAACCCAGTTGATATTTTACATCTTTATTTAGTCTATATACAATTAAATCAACTACAGGACCTAGTTGAACCGTATCAACCTCTACTCCTTCTCCGATTGTTTTTCATGTTTTCATTTAGACACAGGATTCTATGGAATGTTGCATTCATTCACCTACAGAAAACGCAGTCAAGGCCTATCAAGAACTATAGGGTAGTTAAATTATATTCGAACCTACTCGCGGCCTCTGTCTACTGCGCGAGACAGTGTGCAGTCGCCGGGGAAATTACGCCGGCAGAGGCGGACTAAAATCCTTACCTTATAATAGAGGCTGGAAATGTTGACCTTCTGCTCTCAAGCAGGCAGTATATCTCGTGTAAACATTCTCGCTCACTCTCCGAAGCTCAGCAGCAGGAATTCTTGTGATTTCTTGCACAATGTTTTCTCTAAGTTCCTGTAGTGTGCGAGGATTGGAACGATATGGGCCCTATTATCCATATTATTTGATGAAACAATAAATGCAGGGCGATATCAGAGGTTAATTCTGAGGCCATTTTGCAATCGCTTGACAGAAGAAGAGAAATCGTATGGTTGGTTCCAGCAAGATTCTGCAACAGTACATACGGCTGCCGAATCATTACATAGAGAGGTGTTTGATGATAGAATAATTAGTGTTGATTTGTGAGCCCCTCGTTCTCCTAACCTAACGAGTAGTGATTTTTATTTATGGGGTTCTTTAAAAGACAAAGTGTATCCTTCCAATCCTCGCACACTACAGGAACTTAGAGAAAACGTTGTGCAAGAAATCACAAGAATTCCTGCTACTGAGCTTCGGAGAGTGAGCGAGAATATTTACACGAGATATGCTGCCTGTTTGAGAGCGGAAAGTTAACATTTCCAGCATCTATTATAAGGTAAGAATTTTAGTCCGCCTCTGCCGGCTGTCTCGTGCAGTAGAGAGAGGCTGCGAGTGGGTTCGAATATAATTTAACTACCCTATATAGTCCAAACTCTTTGGGGACACGTGTCAGGCAAAATCATGAAATCTTAATTACTTTCATTCCTTATCTAGCATAAATTAAATGCAATAACTTTCAGTAATGCAAACTTAAAAATGCAAAAGTATCGAAAAAAGTATACAGAGCGGTCCCTCAGCGCTCTGGCCGGGAATTGTACGGCAGTCTTGTGCGACACGTCTGATGAACTCAAGGCCACGGGCTCTTCCACTTATCGGACATATGGCAGCGGGCTTCAGTCAGCTGTTATTGCTTCTCGTGTATAGACGCGAGACGCAAGTGTACGAGTATTTGTGTGCGATTGAATTATCGGATTATTACTCAAATTTTCGCTTGAACAAAGACTTTTTATGTATGACACGTATGTGAAAACTGACTCATGTAGACAGGTGTGTAGGCAATTTCACGATAAATTTCCTGGTGTTCCAGTTCCGAGTAGAGAAACAGATATCTGGTGAATAAAGTGAAGAGAACGGGATCATTTAATGTTGTAAGTTGTAAAAAGAAACGAAGGGTTCTAACGGAAGAAAAACTAAAGTGTTATGGACGGCTTGATCGCCGTATCTTACTGTGTGTGACTTTTATCTGTGGGGACTTCTCAAAAATAGTCTATAGGAATAATCCTCGCACCACAAACGATCTTAAGAACAATATAAGAACAGAAATTAGGGAAATTACGCAACAAGAACTTATGCGTGTGAATGGTAATTTCATCAGAAGGTGTCAAGGATGTTTATCTGCCGAAGGACACCACTTTCAATACCGACTGTGAAAAAGGTTAGTACTGATAAAATAAAAAGTAATTATGTTGTTCAATAGGTAATCAATATATCGTAATAATCATATAAAATCAGTAATAATATGGTATCAGTATCAATAACGAGAATGATAAACAGATACACAGAATATAGCGCGGAACACGCATCGCGACTACCGGCCAGATGTCTGAGGGTCCGCTCTGTAGAAGGTTTATTTCAAAGTATTAAACTTACTCCGATACCACGAGTATCGAGGTATCGACAGTATCCAGATCCCATCCCTATTATATCAACAAAGACTGATCAACAAAGACTGAGACTGATTTTTTCCTGTAGCTTCCGTGATATTTTCGTATCTATAACATAAATATTTGAAAAGAGCGGGTTTTATGTATAATGTTGGTAGGCGGCAGCACTCTCGTATTGGTAGGTTGGTAGTAATGCTCTATTTTGTAGACCCTACGTGCATTTCGCATACCAGACAATGGAGGTGATGCATTTTTTAAATCGATTATCACCGGTGATGAATCATGGCTGCATCATTATGATCCTGAAGGAAAACAAGCCAGCACAGTGTGAAAATCACCAGGTTCTCCAATACCAAAAAAGGCAAAAGTTGTTCCATCTGCAGGGAAGTGATGGTGATCACAATTTTTACTGTAATGGAATGATTTACCAGCATGCAGTTCCCCTCACACTACTGTTACAGCAGCATACTACACGTCAGTATTGGCTACACTGAGGAAGCACATTGCAAGGAAACGACCAGAGCTTTCTCGGACTGGGTGGCGACTTCATCATGACAATGCACGGCCTCACGTCGCAAATCAAGTCATGCAGTTTCTGGCTCGATTCAACATTGCCTGTGTACCACATCCACCTTATAGCCCCGATCTTACACCCTGTGACTTTTTTTTATTCCCATCACTAAAGGCAGCGCGTAGGGGTATTCGATTTGAGAACTCTGAAGCAGTGCACAAGAAAAGTGAGGCGATTCTGAAGGACCTGACAAAGAATGGTCTGCAGCACGTGTTCAAGGACTGGCAGAGACGCTATAAAAGGTGCATTGAAGTAGGAGGGGACTACTTTGAAAAAGATCATGTAAACATTGAATTGGAGTAACAAACATCTGTGAAAAAAATCAGTCTCAGTCTTTGTTGATCAGCCCTCGTATATATATTGTTGCATGTGTCATTGGCGAGAGTTTATCTTATATTGTTTTAGTAATATTTTATTAATTAAGAATTAATTAATCTGAATTTATTGGGATTTGATTGTTACATATTCTTGGAAAAATGCAAGCTTTGTTATAAGCTGATTAAGTAACAGGATGGAAGCGTTGGCACTCCCAGTGGACTTTTTGATACCACCAACTTCCGTTGGTCTACGTGCACATTCGCACTTTGACGTCACACCGGATATTCTAGAACATTTAAACATTCGGTGCTGATTGGCTAAGTCTACCCACTATCAGGGCGTTGGTTCTCCATATTGGGAGAACGGCCACCATGTTGGAATGCCCTTCCGGGACGCCGCTAAATCTATTTAAAGGACTGTAGACCCGATCGTCTTGTCTTTTACCGTCGGGCGAACCTCTACATTGTTGTGTGCGTCTTGAGGCGTTGCTCCGGGCTCAACCGGCTACCACTTCGACCACTTCATCTCTTACCTCGCCTAGACACACCATGACACATTTCTTAAGGTAAGGCTTTGTATTAGTAACCCCATAATCAGAATAACATTGACCAGGGTTAACGGAATATATTGCAAACCCCACCTTTGTAAACCAAACATGCGCAACCAACAAATTACTTAATCCTTCTTAATATATTATCTTAATTTAAGTCCAGTTGTTATCATTGCTCTGCCGTCTGCCTTCCTTTTACCACCCTCAAATAGCTATCCTCCCCACGTCCCGAATCATGTTCGCGATATATGTTGGAGGCGCCGGTCCCTACATTTTTTTTAACGCTAGGGATTTGGTTCGATCCCGTACCTCTATTTTGATTCTTTATAAGATGTTTATTGTTGAGGCGACGGCTTTTCCCCGAAATCAGTGTTTTTTTAGGGAAAAGCAGAGTTCGGTTCAGTACCTCTACCTATTATAATTGTAGCAGGCTACAGCTGGGTTACGAATGGTAGTAGTGGCGCAGCGCCGCCTTTTCGAGTTATTTTATTGTAAAGTAGAGTTCAATTCACACATAGTAGAGTTACACTGATTCTAACATGTCACCCAAAAACCCTGCCTCGATTCTGCATATTAATTACAAACCTCCGGAAATTTTCTTTTTTTACTATATTATTGCCAGCACTGCATATCGTAAATGAAGTTTCGTTGCCTGATGTTTCAATTTATACCTCTGTTTCAAATTTCTTTCAGTAGCTTAAAAAGAATTCAGAATTTTGTAATTTAAATACTTTTGTGTTTTTATTTAAGTGATCTTTGGAGTATATTTAAAGCGATTCTTCTCCTAAACCCCACAATTTGCTTTATTTTCGAATCAGTTGCTTTCGATTTTTCAAAACACCACTTTATCCAACTGTATTTGCCTATGTTAGTAATTAATTTCAGGAGGCAAGCCTTTGAATGCTAAAGTTTATGGAAATAACATTTCGAGATATCTTTACGATGTTTGCTGGCTCGCTTGATTTCCAATAGGAAATAGACAATCAATGTATGCGATTCACAACATGATGTTTAGCATTATTTTTTTCCTTTCTTCGGCTGTTATGTCACTTTAGAAATTCGGTTTGTACTGAGTATCGACGTAATCGTTCCCACCCACCCCTTCTATCCTTATGTTTAATGCCATGATTTTTACACTTAAATGTATGCAGTGACATGCATACGAGATGCAAAGTTTTCAGTAAAACTTTATAACATTACCCGTGCTACAATGGAAGTTTTGAGTATTAATCTGCACATGTGATTCTCCAATAATTCTCTTTAACAAAATAGTTTGATTTCATCACTTATCTAATAGCTAGTTTATATTTCTTGAACTGTCACTTTAAATATTAAAAGTTTTCTCTATGGAGAGGTAATCTTAAAAGGATGTGGTTGCTTGTCTCTTTCTATATTTACTGCCGCCGCAGCAGTAGATAACTGTTTTGATGCATTTACGTGAGTCACTCATATGCAAGTATTCGTAATTTTCTTTCCAACTCTTGGTTCTGGAAATTTCAACAGCTATAACAGCAACCCCGATAACTGTGTCTTAATCCTTTGGCCATACTAAAAGTAATTTTATGAATCTAATAGTTCTGAAAAATCTAACATTTCATTAGATACGTAACTGTTTCATAATATTTTCAATAATTTATATTGTGAGTTTATTCGTGTGGTAAATCCCTTATAAAAATAACACGTGTAAGAGAACAACCATACAATTTGTAAATGTGGGATACAAGCGATATAGTCAGTTTGGTTCAAGACAAATTAGTAACAAGGTTTAATTTTGTGTACAACCTAAGATGAAATGTTAGACGCGTAAACGTTTACAATTCTTGCCTTACATATGTAGTGTCTTGGGCATCTTGGTCGGTTCGGTCCGGAGCGCCCTTTACAAACATTCCCCCCATAAAGCATCCCGTACAAAACACCCCCACCCAGAAGCAAGTGACCTCGAGCAACTACGAAGTCATTTACATCTAGACGGTATGTATAAGCTGAAAACGGACTATATGGTTTAAGTATATATTTAATCATATTAAATTATTTCTTATGACATTAGATATGTTTCGCTTATAGCTAAATAGTAAGCTAAGAACTTTATATTATCTCACTTTTCTATATTCTAACGCTCTGTTTGCTATGTTTAATACATAACCATATTCATAATTTAGGCTCGTCAACATGCCTGAGTGATTAATATAATTATATTCTGGTGTAAAGATAAGGTAACCCCTAAATAAGTTTATTACGAACGTAACAATACAATGATTAAACGATTTTAACAAGTATATTTGATCTGCATTGAAGATATTTGATGTTTTATTCCAAATCCGGTAATCAGTATACTCAGTTTGTCATTCTAAATTCAGGTAGCCAGGATAATTTAAAATAAATCTAAAGCGTGTTTCAATAACACCAAAGGTAGCCACAATTACAATAATTGTACTTTTCATAGTTTTCATAACAAGGTATAAATGTTTAATGCTTACTGAAAAAAAAGAAATGATAAAGTACTGATTATAAATAAATAAATAGCACAATAGTTGATTCAATATAATATACAAGAATAAAATATCATTGCTTAAGAATGACTACCCGTCAGGCGGTACGTAACGTAATTAACCCTTTTTATAAAGATGTATACTCTATCTGAATGCCTATGTTGAAGTGAAAATATTACTAATTATGATAACTCCAATATAAAACTCCGATAATAAATTACGGAAAGGAAATGCTATCACTACTTTAACAAACTCTCCTTGCTTATTTCTTGGAAAACCACTTAGAGCACAGGTTTGAAACAAAATATAAAGCTAAGATAATCATATTCATAAAAAAATAACCATATTAATTATACATAATAGTAATAATGTTTAACATGGGAATAAAGTGCTAAAGTAAAACAGTAACACAAATAAATTCGTTATTTTACCACAATAGGGTAAATATTAGTAAATCACTCCATAATAATTAATGAGTAAATTATAACATACACTTTCTTTTAAATTGACTACGAGACTATAAATAATTCACATCGATATAAAATAGGAAAATCCAATTGTCGAAAAAAAAGTAAAAACATTTTAAGACAGTAACACTATGTGCTGACTTCAACATTCATCTCTTATTTGGAAGAGAATTGTCATGAATTATTTTATGTAAAATGCAATTGAATAAATCATAATGAGTTTACTAACATAAGTAGGAACGTTGAGCTAAAATAAAAACAATAATCATGAAAATAATTAAAGAAGGCATCCTTTTTTATAGCTTGTAACCATTCTAATATGATTTTAAAAGTATAGTTGCAAATTACGGCTATAATAATATTTTATAAAGTAATGCTAATGTAAAAATTATTTTGCATAAAACCAAAACTTCCAGTATCTGATATAGTTGAATTTGTATACATACAGATTAGTGATATATTATTCGCACTAGATAACCTCGTGAAACTTAAAATCTTACATCCGTTTCAAACCTAAAATTTGTGTTAATTAGTAAGCTGAATTACTGCTTAACAATACGATTCAGATGGAATCGCGATAAACTCAAGTAATATTCATGTTAAAACTTTGTTTTTATAATCTAGACTTCTTATTTCTAAACTACTTATACTTAACAACGAATAATTTATAACTTTCGTTGTTAATTTTATTCATTAATTTGTAACTGAAATATTTTGTCTTCTTTTTCTCCTTTCTTTGAAGACTTGACCATTATTTAACTAGTTTTAACTCATTATATAAAAGCGTGTCTACGAAATCAAATAAATTCATGTTCGTAATTTGAAATAAATGCGCACCGGTTTAATCAAACTGAAAACAAATTGACGTTTTCCTAGTTTGTTTCCATAAATCTAAGTAAGATATTTTAAAGTTAACTCTCTTACGGTTTTTTTTATCCATTGGCGCCTATGATTTTAACAGATGAATTTCAGAAGTTTATACTTGACACACATGAGTTTATTTTCGTAACAATTACCACACGAGAAATGTTTCACTTAGACAAAATTGGAAGAAATTACTTGATCGTACCACCGCTTCTTTAACGTCGACCTCTTTCATTACAAATCTGATAGACTGCTTGAAAACGTTTAAGTCTTCGCTGATAAGCCTTGCTCTTTCCGACCAACCTGACAAAGCTTTTACTGCATGTCAGAAATTTCTCTTATCGTATTATAAATTCTGTCAGCTTTCATATTTCTTAATTATTATAATTTTTCATAATGCCTATATTTTATGTACAGAATTTTACTTTGCGTTCAAATGCAATTAGAGTCTATATTACTTTGATATCCTTCATAGAGCATAATGCATAATTTTAATTCAATATTTTTAGCAGAAACCTACATATAAATACATGCAAGTGTTGAAGGGAACACCGTTAATCTATTTACTAAACTTTCCCTTGGATGTATTCCGTTCTTTGAGTAACGTAATGGTTACTTTTACCTCTCACGTGTATTGACGAGTATTGATATATTTAGCATTAGTTGTTTAATGATTCAGCTTGATAGCTTGCCTTAAACATGCTTTAACCGTTGCATTTTTGCTAGTGCATACTTTAACGATAGATAATTTCAAGTTTAATTTTTTAGCTTTAATTTTTGACCGTCGATATTTTGGAAATTCTAATACTTCTGTAGCATTTTGCTATACTTGGTTCTTACATTGTGTTTTAAGTTCTGATTTCAGAACGCGCTTCCTATTTTTTTTTTTTTCGTATTATTGCCTCCCACGTTCGTGCCGAGTTTCGCAAGAAGTACTGAGGACCAGGAATTACTACTCAATGCCAGCATAGAGCAACTTTGGACAAAAACGTTCCCATTTCTAAAGGTAACATTTTTACTTTCTCTACTACGTATAGTAAGTAGGGGAAGTATTGTATTCCACCCAAAAATTCGATACCGAGATTTCACCGGAAATACATGTTTTGAGACCCCTGAATCCAAAAAAAGGATTTTTGGAAACATGTCCGTGTGTGTGTCTGTGTGTGTGTGTCTGTGAACAGCATAACTCAGAAACGAACAGTCGGATAAACACCAAACTTGGTATTTAGGTTCAGTATCTTCCAAGAATGCGACACGAAGGTTTTCAAGAAAATCCCCCCACCCCAGATTGCCCTTTACATGGAAGATTTTTCGAAAATTTTAATTTTCTCAAAAATGGCTCTAACGATTTTGATTAAAATATCATATGTTTAAGATATTTTTATGACAAATAAAATGTATATCTTGAATTTTCTGGGAATGTATCCAAAAGTATTCTTCATTGTGAACAACTTTTGGTAAACTGGTAAACCATAAGAGATAGACAAAATTTTACTACACAAAAGATGTAGATCGCGTTAAAATACACAATTTATGTCATACATTTTTGTTGTTGAGTGAACCATTTTCGAGATATTGCCTGTTATTCCCTTAAATTTTTCAATACTTATTTTCTCAAATGGGAATTCGTTATTCATTTTTTTTGTCTTGGATATGCAAAGAGTATTAATCTGTGGCAAAGGGAACGGTTCTGCACCTAGCAACCAGCTATTAAGTGATATGTATGTGCTTAAAGGCTACTGTATTTCCAAATTACCCTTGTAAATATATATTCCCCTTACATCTACAAGAAAATTAGCAATAAGATAGAGTCTGCAAATGTTTATCTCGATTAACATGAAGTAGATGGAAAATAAGCGTTTGTAAAAATAGTTTGTACAAGAGTAGAGAAAGTCATGTGAGTGTAACGCATCAGATTTTTTTGTATTCCATTACATCTTTGTCTCGTTTGGTTACCGTGTATATCCGGTATATGTTATGACATCTTACCATGGATTTTCTTGTGGATGTGGCGTCACCGCATCCTGTTCTCGTTTAGTCTATATTTTTTAATGCCAGCTTCTTTAGAAAAGGATGAAAATATGTTTTTTTAATTAAATAAGTTTGCTCAAACTTGGAGATTGTCAGACGTTCTGTTTGTGTGAGAGATTTCGGAGAATAAGCTGTAAGCCCCTTCCATGAATGAGGAATGTAGGTGAAACGATTACTTTATTCATGGTTACACCTCAGGATTCCATGAAAGGTAGTCTGCATTAAGAATATTTGTATGAGAGGTGAATTACCGATTAATTCATTTATTGAGTAAACCATGAGGTCTCATGAAACATTAATCGATGTGGACAATAACCTTGGGATAGGTTATATATTTGTAGTGAAATATAAAGATTATTTTATTTGCTGGGGAAACCGCAGGATCCCATCAGGTAGTAATCTTAGGAACATATAGTTTGGGAGACAACGTAGAGTTTTAATGTGGTCCACACAAGAGTTATTTTGTTGATAACGGGTCGTTCCCGTAATATGTGTATATGTGATGAGCTTTTAGTATCTCGGGATGGATTCATAGACTAGTGAGAGAAATAATTAGTCCAGGATATTTGATCGTGGCACTGACCACCCACGGTCCTGATGTTATGTGTTTTGTTTTATTTGTGTATTTATTTTTCTCTCTGGCAAATTCTTAAGTAAATGTAGCACACAACTTACAAATACTAATTCAAATAATGGATGGATAAGCTATCCCCATTTCTTTAAAGTAACAGTTGCTGGATAATTTTATGTTTATCTCAAACATGTATAATGGAAACTCAGTATCTTTTTGTTATTGTATTATCGCATTTTACTTTCAAACAACCTTTAATTAGTTTTTCACACAGTGCTAGATTTTAGTGAATGATGTTTTCAAAACTGGCTGTTTGTACTTAAGGCAATATTGTGTAGTACATTTTGAGAAGCTCATACTATGATTCATTTTGTCTAATTAATATGCTATCACATTTGTGAATACAGTCGATAGTCGTCAGGGTGCCATTGTTCATTACACAGTGCTTTTATTTGATCATCTCTAAAACCTTATAGCATCTGTTGCCTTACGGTTAATACTACGAAGTTGGTAGTAACAATGTTACCTATTACAACTGCTTTCTATAGATTTATTTAATTTTTCATCTTTATGGGTACTTTGCCTAACATTCAATGCAAGCAAACATCACATTACGAATATAAACATTGATTAATTTGGAGGGACCGCCCTTTAGCAATATAGCAATCATTGAGAGAGGCTGATACCTTTGAATCTATCTGTGGCCATATAATGTATAATTCATTGGCTTGCTAAAGTATTGATTCCCGCATTATTAATTGATGTTTTTTTTTTGTTTGGGCACTCTTTTAGGAATATATACATTTATATAGCTAATTTTATCCACCCCCCTATGGTTTATCTTTCTGCTGTTTATTATCTCATAGTCTCCCTCGTACCCTACCGGTCTATTCTACAGTGTTCACAATGTGGTTATTAAAATGCTGACCTGTTTATTAATATTTTAATCACTTAAATTCTCTTCAATTGGTTATTTCAAGTTTATTTAAACTTTTCTGTCAGGCACACCTCTTGTTATTAATTGTCCAAAATTTGAATTTATGTGTACAACAGTTGTTCTGTTGGTGATGTTATGATTTTATGCCTGCTACTAAGGTCTACTTCATGTTATTTTCACATAAATATTTATAATTCCACTCATGAATAGTAATACTTAATGTTTTATGTTATTTTCTTTCTTGTATTACACTGACATTGTCATGATTCATTTTGTAATTTTTGTGTTCTGGTGAAACATCTGTGTAATGTTTTAGTTTGGTAGCACGAGTCTTTAAGTTTCAAATTTTAACCTCTGGCGCGTTTTCAGTGCCCTTTGAATGTTTTATCACTTATTTTGTAATCTTACTTCTGCTACGCCATGTTGCATTGCCCAAATTTATTATTACCTAGATGTTTCACAACCTATAATGTTAATTGTTAAATCTTATTTTGGCACTTTTCACTTAATTATGTTTGTGGTAGCACCGTTGTTTTATCAACCATCTTTCCGCTTTTTTTCCTTAGTACATCCACCCTTTGAATTTTCTGACAATTCTCTCCCCTCATCCTTCACCTGATTTACCTTATACAGATGTTATTACCCTTATCATTAGGTGATGTTCCGTTCCTAATTCCTTTTTATTTTCTGTTTGTTTCACTGGTCACCCGCATGACTACTTCATCGGCAAGGACACGTCTTTCATCAAGAATTTGCATCCTACTACGAGCCAGATTTAACATAGTTTTTTCCTGGATGGACACCAGAAAAGAGGATTCGCACACGTCGACCAGAATATGCTTGGATATAAAACCTGGTGTAACCAATAATGAACTTTGTCTCCCGCCGGACTTGCAGTGCTAATCGCATAATCTGGACATTGCGAGATGGCGCGTTACGTACGGGCGCCTATCTCTCGCCTTGGTGGTTGACATTTCATCAAGTTTGGGTTAACATTTGCGAATTTGGTATATTTGTCAAGATTCTGGTTCACGCGTGTGCTAATTCCAAGACAGTTCTCTACCAGTGTTCCTTAAGATCTAGCATGGAATTTACTTCCCTACATTATGGCGACCATGATACGTTTTCTACGTCACTTCCCTACTTTAGCCTCCTTGGGCTCCCTAACCTTGTTCTCTTGCAGGTGCTGCTCATTTTCTCAGAACTTTCTTGTATGTTTTATGTAACATTATAATTGTATTACGTTCTGCGGTGTTTGGTACCCCCCTTTCAATATTTGCTTGTTGCTATACCTGGTACTCTTGGCGCTTTTCTTACCGTTCGGAGGTAAGAAAAACGCATGTGTCATTGGCGAGAGTTTAACTTATATTGTTTTAGTAATATTTAATTAATTAAGAATTAATTAATCTGAATTTGTTGGGATTTGATTGCTACATATTCTTGGAAAAATGCAAGCTTTGTTATAAGCTGATTAAGAAACAGGATGGAAGCGACTAGCCTCTTCCGTTGGCACTCCCAGTGGACTTTTTGATACCACCAACTTCCGTTGGTCTACGTGCACATTCGCACTTTGACGTCACACCGGATATTCTAGAACATTTAAACATTCGGTGCTGATTGGCTAAGTCTATCCACTATCAGGGCGTTGGTTCTCCATATTGGGAGAACGGCCACCATGTTGGAATGCCCTTCCGGGACGCCGCTGAATCTATTTAAAGGACTGTAGACCCGACCGTCTTGTCTTTGACCGTCGGGGGAACCTCCACATTGTTGTGTGCGTCTTGAGGCGTCGCTCCGGGCTCAACCGGCTACCACTTCGACCACTTCATCTCTTACCTCGCCTAGACACACCATGACACATTTCTTAAGGTAAGGCTTTGTATTAGTAACCTCATAATCAGAATAACATTGGCCAGGGTTAACGGAATATATTGCAAACCCCACCTTTGTAAACCAAACATGCGCAACCAACAAATTACTTAATCTTTCTTAATATATTAGCTTAATTTAAGTCCAGTTGTTATTATTGCTCTACCATCTGCCTTCCTTTTACCACCCTCAAATAGTCCCCCCCCCCACGTCGCCGAATCATGTTCGCGAGAATATATAATATTTGTGTGTGCGTGAAGTTATACACTCCTACGACGACCCCACCCAGCTTAGAAACTATTTTTGGCAATTAATCTGATCCCCTTCTTCCAGAAAGTAAATAAACGCATGTGCATAATTTAGACGTAACTGTTTATTTCGTTTTTTCAGATAATGACAGTTATAGAAAGTAAACTGGACGTGACTGCTGTTCGAGAAGTGTTAAGTGTTTATTAAATTTCCCCCTTTTTTTTCTAATTAACGGTGAAAAGAACTAGAAACCATTCTGATACCGAGCGGAATGACTCAGGCGGTAACGTTTGTGACCCGCATTTGGGAAGTCCAGGCCCGATTCCCGGCGACCGCTCATTTTGACTCATGAGTTTTTTCGGGGTTTTCCCGGATCATCAGGCGAATGCTGGAGTCGTTTCTTCCGTCCCCTGAATTTCCTGTCCCTCCACTTCGTTCCTTTAAACATTTCATTCATCCTTCACCCCGTTTGGTCACTTTCAGGGTTGAAAGTGTCGCGAGGTATTTCAGTGCAGCAAAGCAGGAAGAAAAGGAAGCCCTTTATGCACATCCTCCTTCCCTCGGCCTTCGGCTGGTTGCCGGGGTATAAGGACCCCCCCTGTGGGGACGTTGGACTCTATGTGGGGAGGGGTCCCCAGTATGTCTGTCCAACTACTGGGGCACATATATCTGGAAACTGTTGGAACCCTGTCATTGCTGTGCCGCCAGTCCTGGTTCCGGCCGCACGATGGCTTCCTTCACCTCACCAATCCCTCCCGGGGCGCCCTCTCGTGGGTCGTTGGTACAATATCCGGATTCACTGGTTCGGTGCCGAATCCCCTCCGCTTCACAATCCAATCCGACCACCCTGATGAGAATTTTCGGAGTCTAAGTTGTAGTGAGGCGGCGCCGTGGCCGAGTGGTTAGACCGCTCACCTCCCACCGAGGCGGCCTGGGTTCAATCCCAGGGACCTGCATGTGGGATTTGTGGTGGACGAAGCGGCGTCTGGGCGGGTTTTCTCCAGGTTCTTCGGTTTCCCCCGCCATTCATTCCACCAACTGCTCCATCATCACCTTTCCTTTTATCCATTTCACTCACATTTCGTTTCATCTACTTCATTCATCCCATACCAGGCATCGGGCTGATCACCCATCCTGGATGCTCTGTCTGATCCATGAGTGTCTGCTCTTCGACGGGCCTCTGACCCCAGGCACCCGCCTGTAAGTCCTGGGGGTGTAAGTCCTATATAAGAGGAGGGTAAACAGATAATGAATGAATAAGTTGTAATGAATAATTAAACAGACATTGCCAACACATAACTATTGCGGAAGTTATTAAGAAACAACTATAAACGTTCGCTATATTATTATAATTATTATTATTATAATTATTATTATTATTATTATTCACTATTTCTGGCTAATATCTGTTTGGGAGACGCCTTACTGTCTTCTCTTCTGCGCTGACAGTTACTCTCGACTACACTTACAGCTTACAATTTTACAGCACTGACTGACTGGCTGGCTGAATGTTCTCTTTAAACGGTGGACAAAGGTTCTTTCTGGAATATTCTTCTCTCGACTTTTCGTTCGGCGGCGATTAATGATGTCTTTCTGGTCTGGAAGTGGCCCTACTGTTGTTTAGGGCTGAATTTGGCAGTTAGGATGTTCCTACATGCGATTATCTTTACCAGTGAATGCTCATGTGATGAGCAACCTCCTAACTGATAAAGGATGGCATGAACTCCGGTAATGGAAGCGAATATAAGAAATCCTATCTTCAGCTCTTGCTCTAAATCTGTACTGGCTATTCTTGGTTGTGAAATAGGAAGTGTCATTTTATTTAGAAAATTGATTTAAACAAAAGTTATCTAAGTGTAAATTAGAATTTCTTAACGGATATGGGCACTTGATTTCTGAACCAGTATTTATAGTTATACAGCTTCTTGAAAAATGTTTTTTACCAGGTGAACTCGTCATCAAATCACCAAACAAGCTCTCCGACAAGGCAGGACGCTTTCAAGATCCTCGACCAAACACGATCATCAACCTCACAGTACGAGCTTATGACATGGGTAAGTTATTTCACATAAATGAAAATATTATAAGGCAGGCTTCTGTTTTAACTTTGGTATCGTTTTCAAATTTAATTTCCGTAGAGGTAGTTTTGGTTTGAAGCTAAGCAACTCAAAACAGCCCGGAAATTATTAGGAAAGATTTGGCGTATTTTGCAATGATTTATTAATTAATGCTTAATAGTTAGAATGGTTTTCTAAGGATGAAACGTTTATTAGCTTACAATGGATGACAGTGATGCAAGGGTACATTTGTGCAGGAGTCCCTACACGATGGACGACGGCCTACATTAGAGTGTATCAGCCAGAGACAGGAGCTCACAATATCACATTCATCGTGAAAGGATCTCCGATAGACAAGGAAAAAACTCGGGAGATGCTCAGCAACATTACAGGGGGTCGTGTATACATACAAGAAGTTCATCCTTACGTGTCGAGGCTTGCCAGAAGTGACGATTCGGGGAAATCTACTCAGCCTGCCAAGTAAGTCATTCCATCTCTCATTTCGTTTAAACAGTCAAGCTTGTTGGATAGACCCTGGAATGTACAGGTCTACGACAATTACGGTGGGTTTTCTTGAGATTACTGTAGAGTATGTACTGTAAGTAATTGATCAAAAGCGATTTCAAGGAGTTCAGCTAATCATAACGATTGCATTCATATGTATACTCATTGCAGTCACAATATAATAATCGTTATTAAAATGTATAATTTTCTTGTTATTCGTCACAATAAATGCATTGAAAAATCAAGCAATCCCATACAGAAATCAGTAAGCCTGCACACAAGCAGTCAAGAGAAAGTTGCAAGTGAATTATGGTTGTTGGCACACACATGCATGATTCTAGTAGAAAGGATTCAGGCGAGAAAACAACAAGGATCCACCATATAAAAGCAATATTAGACATTAGTACAAATAGTTTCAAGATACAACTAGCGCGCAGAAACGAAAATATAAGAAAGCCTCAAACATCACAAGAAAGAGCAAAAGAACTCGACAGTTTTGCATCCGGAATCCTCAAAACTTCATTGCACAATACATTCCAGAGTTAGGTCTTCTAAAGTCAAAACTGTGCTTGAAGTTATGCGGAAAGGCCTGAAACTCTGACATAAAACTCAATGCTAACATGCAATTAAATCCAGGAAAAGTTGTACCTGGTTGAATTCGTTTTTGACGTACTATAAAAGGTGTATGAATAACGATTTCCAGAAATGATCATCTCGGACAACCACGTTAAACCTGAGAGGTTGTGATAATCGTAATTGTCCAATTTGTGGCTCGAAAAGTTCTGGGCCTCATGAGAAAACCAAACATTTTGAATCCATTCATGTTTCCTTGAAACCAATTCCAACTCCGCTGTACAAATTAAATAGAGTTTGTTTCCTCAAAGGAACAAACACAAATAGATGCCATTCAGTTGAAGATCGACTTTTGTTAGGTGGAGCACCACCCCACTTCTTAAGCAGCGCATCAGAACAGTTGTATCATCAATCTGCAGATCGATGAATTGCAGAAATGGATCAGTATTATGACGCGTAAGAAATTTCTGAACTTGGCCCCATTACATGTTTTGCTGTGGTGTTATGTCAAGAATGGGCTTTATAGCGAAAGAACTGAGAACGCTGATCATCTCAAACAAGAACCAGAAACACTTACAAGAGTTATCCAGAGGTTTCATTCTGAGTTAGGACTAAAACTGAGTTTCGTTTTGACACCATTGTGCCATTAATGACGCGTATATTGAAACTATCTAATGTTAATTAGAGTCCTTTGAGTGACTTATTCATTTCTAAGCGCCATTTCCTCACACATTTCAGTAAATACTTTACAGTAACTCGATGAAACCATGCTTTTGAAGAGAGCCTGTACTATCATGAATGAGTAGTTATATCATCCAATTCCATTTATATTTAGGTTAATATAATGCGCAAATATTCTTTACTGACTACTTCACTGTTGAGAAAGTAGTTCAAGTAGTAGTTAAAGAACATAGTTTAAAGACATAATTTGAAAAATTTCAGTAATTTGAATTTGAATCTCAATATCACACCGAGAACCATTCAACATATTTTTTTCTGTTTTCATGGTATTATGTATAGAGAACTTCCAAAAGAAGGTTATCTGTTCGGATTGATGTGAAATAGGTAAAAATAGAGCGTTTGTGTTACAGGAGTGTGGTAATAGCCACTGTGGTATATAACGATAACCCTACAGTAGACCTCAGTCGACTGGAAGAAGAGCTTCAGAGGAATGCAAGTGCCGCAGTTATAGTACAAAAGGAGAAAGTGGTGAGTGTCCTTTGAATATATAAACTGTGCTCACCTATTAAATGCTTTAAAATGTGAAATGGTTAAAATAAAAATAAAGTACCGGTTTAATGTAGTGAGAAAGCAAAGCTACACAGTGGTGCCGGAACGCAGTCAGAAATGTATAATGAATGCTACAGGCGGTCAGAAGCGTATTGGGTGTCTGGTTACACGACTGAATTTACCGCATTCTTTTGAACAATAGCATAGCCAGAAAATTATTAAGACGGGATTATGTATAGGAGTTCCTTTTTTAAACAATTTCTATCAGTTAAAACGATAATTTTGAATTAATTCTAGTTGAAATATTTAAATAAATCGATTTGTTTAGACAACATGACCTGAAAGTAGATCTTGTAACACAGAGCACACGAGTAAAAGTTCTAGATTTTCGTACTAGTGCGATAAACTTCAGTGTGACCAACTTTGGTTTCAAGTCCAATTACCCTTTTTATTTGCACATGCTTAATAACTCGACTTGGTTTGATTAAGTTTTAGTTTTCATTATCTCTTTTTACATGATTAGTTTCTCATGACGCTCGCAATATCTGTTCACACTAGAAATCATCATAATTCAATTTATCGCAATTCGTTGTAGAGTTAACCTGTACATTATATTGGAATCCTTCTTCTTTCTTTGATCAAAAACGTTATTCTTTTATCTAACCTACATAAACATAAATGGCGGAAATTATGAATTCAGAATAAACTGAAATTAAAGTGAAAGTAGGGAAGTAGAAGAAATAATAACACTAGAAGTACATACCCAAAATTCCAGAAAGCAATGTGATATAGCATTTAATCGCTTCATTGCCTGGTGTGACGTAAAACATAGTGAAAATAACTTCACTGAGAATGACAAATAGCGAATCGATAAAACCCCAAAACAACTGACAACTCGTTTTTTTTACTTTCTCTACTACGTATAGTAAGTAGGGGAAGTATTGTATTCGATACCGAGATTTCACCGGAAATATATGTTTTGAGACACCCTGAATCCAAAAAAAGCATTTTTGGAAACAGGTCCGTGTGTGTCTGTCTGTGAACAGTATAATTCAGAAACGAACAGTCGGATAAACAGCAAACTTGGTATTTAGGTTCAGTATCTTCCAGAGATGCGACACGAAGGTTTTCAAGAAAATTCCCCCACCCCAGATTACCCTTTACATGGAACATTTTTCGAAAATTTTAATTTTCTCATAAATGGTTAACGATTTTGATTAAAATATCATATTTAAGATACTTCCATGACAAATAAAACGTATATCTTGAATTTTCTGGGAATGTCTCCAAAAGTATTCTTCATTGTGAACGACTTTTGTATAACTGTTAAACCATAAGCGATAGACAAAGTGTTACTACACAAAAAATGTATCTAGATCGCATTAAAATATACAATTTATGTCATATACAATTTTTTTTTGAGTGAATCATTTTCGAGATATTGCTTGTTATTCCTTTAAATTTTCGAATATTTATACCTTTTCTCAAATGGGAATTCGTTATTCATTTTTTTGTCCTGGTAATGCAAAGAGAATGGAATCCTCCACATAGCAACCAGCTCTTAAAATATTTGACTATCGCTTAAAGTCTACCAATTCCCCTTACATCTACAAGAAAATTAGCAATAAGATTAACATCTCGATATCTCGATTAACATGAAGAATATGGAGAATAAGTGTTTGTAAAAATAGTTTGTACAAGAGTAGAGAAAGTCATGTGAGCGTAACACATCAGATTTTGTTTTTATATTCTTTCAGCAAGGGGGTTCCAACCCCCAAACCCCCCTGGCTACGCCTCTGCTTCTGAAAGCAAAATATTGACTACCGCTGTTCTAACTGGTGCAAACTATGGCTGCCTCTTCTGGCTGCTCTCCTAAACTGGTGTTAGCCGCGTCTCATTAGAGGAAATCGCCGGCGAGCATGAAGATCCATAAATGTTCTCAGGGTATATGTGGGAGGCTCGTGTAGGTTCTAGGGCATACTTGGAATACGTAAAGGAGTTTCCAATTCCTTTGTTTTATTTCCAACGGTAATTACTCGCCAGCAATGAAACTTGATTACCAGTGCTGAAATGAACGTTTTCTAATTTCAGCGGTTTGTTCTCGCGTAGTCTGTATCGCGTAATCCATGGTCAGATCACGGACTTAAATTTGCAGTGTTCTTTCGCTCAACATTTCGTTTCAGCCAACACACAAATTTCCCGTTCCTTCCTGCATTTTAAAATAATGTGGCCGAGCGGGATGGCTCAGGCGGTAAAGTCTGTGGCCCGCATTCGGGAGGTCCCGTGTTCAAATCCCGTGGGCCGACCAATCTGTCGGAGGTTTTTTCGTGGTTTTCCTCAGGCGCCAAGGTAAATATCGGATTGGATATTTAATACCACGACCCAAAGTTTCATCTTAAGTCTAAAACAATAGTAAAATGAAAAGTAAGTGGTAATAGTGAATGCTATGCCATCTATCTACAGACAATGCAAGCAGTTAGACTAGCCGACCTTCTAATGCCATCTGCACGACATGAAGCAGGGGTTACAGGGATGAGACCTTAAAGGCTAACTGTCCGCCTTTCTGTGTGAGGGCGGCGGTTAGACTGGACGGCACCCTAATGCCATCTGCACAGCATGAAGCAGGGGTTACAGGAATGAGACCTAGAAGGCTAACTGTCCATCACATATCGTTCTAAAAGATATCCACCAACAGATCGGTCGCGATATGACCAATGAGTTAAAGCGGCGTAAAATAGAATCAAAATAAAAAAAATAATGTGACATTTATACACATTTCTATTCGTTTCTCATTTTTCTGTTATTTACATCAGGGTTTGCCAAACAAACTACGGACTGGGGGCCGAAACCGGCCTATAAGCTGCTTTTGTATGGCCCGACTACAAACTTCAAAAAAGTTAATTAAAAATAAAAAGCAACGGTGCATCTGTATCACTTTGGTTTATTTATGAATTTCGAACTATTGAATAAAATTAAGCGCTCAGCTTTTTAATTCATATACGGTGTAATGAGTCTCTGTGGGACAAATGCAACAATTTGTTTGATTTTTACAACTGTCTACCAAGTAAACATTTCCTGGTTTGAAAGGCTTTGCATGAGGACTAATATCAGTGATCTGAGTAAAGTCATTTTAAAAACTGAAATATTTCAACTCAAAATATAGATGATGAACACTTAGAGTCCGTTTTGACGACAGGCAAAACAAAATTAGAACCACAAAAATATGCAATTATAGCACAGAAAAGTCTTCTCGTTGAATATGAACTGATATTAACGTAAAAATATTTCATGTAACAGGTAATATAGTGTATATTGATTATGAGTTACATTGTCATGAGACTATGAATGAGACTGATAATTTGTTAAATACTTAATTACAGTAGTTATTTATTAATATGTAAGTGCAGGTTTTAGTTAAACAATACACCGTGTTTGAAAACTTTGTAAGTGTACCTCGTGCCTGTAGGGTTACTGTTCCCATCTTGAACGTATGTGACTTCGCCCGCGATTCATTCTCTTACGGTTAATGTGGCCCCCATTATGTAAAGTTTGGCAACTGCTGATTTACATGATTGGTGATTGGTTCGCTATATTTTGATTACACGCCTACATTTCACTTTGCGACTCTGGTTTCCCATGTTCGCTCTGACAGCTATCCCGCCATTCATTCCACCATTTTCTCGATCATCTTTCCTTTCATCAGTTCACCGTCATTTCATATCATCTCCTTCCTCGCTCCCCTCGCATCTGACCCCTGGCATTGGCTTGTAAATCCTGGGGGAGGGTAAACAGAGAAAGAAGAAGGTTCCTTGCGCTTTCCCGTAAGCTGATACTTTATTATTTACACCACGTAGTCCAAATTTGTAAGGATTTTGGGTCCGACTCCATGTCGTCTATGATAACCTGCAGAACTTGAGAGGGTATGCGGCAAAGAGGTGATGTGCGCCAATTTGACGGCACAGGATTTGTAGGAATGGTGCCGGGTTCGATGCTAGCTCAGGTTCTTGCATGGAACTTGGATTTAGGGTGTGGTGCATAACACGACTGGTTCGTTTTACTACTCGTTTATTTTTCGTCGCCTTTTATATGATTCCTAATGGAGCCTCACCACACACACGCATTTCTTTGGGCGCTGCATTTGCTGCTATACTTCAAACTATCGCGCCTGCCAGCCGACACTTTTCTATCAATTTGCTTTGAACTGCACCCACATTTGTTTTTAGAACCTCCAATGGAATACCAAGAACAAGTGATTTTCAAACCCATCCTGTTTCTTTATTTCGAATTTTTCTATCTCCCCATTTCCTTAACAGGCGACTTCTACCTTCTTTCTTATTGGTTGTCCACTTTAAGTTTCTATACGAACTCGTATGCTTGCGGCTATCAGAGCACTGACCTTCGTTTCTAACCTGTTTTTCAGACGACCTAACGGTACATGAACAAAAGCGCTTTCTGCCCTTATTCGGCTACAATGGGGAAACCAACCTCGTTTCCTGCCTGCTGCTTTCACTGCTTCCCCAACTCATATTCATGTTTACAAGTAATATTCATTTTTCAGTCTTATTTAATAATATTGTTCCTACTGTACTAACATTTACTTTCACATTATTATGGCTATCATTTTACATTTTTAGAATACACTGTCTCAGACTTTAGATTTGGTCTATTGTAAGTGTTCCTGACCTTCGTAGAAGCTCATTTATATAAGGGATTTTGACTGACCACTAATAGAAAGCTTTTCCAATATCGTTCTTACGTATCTATTATTGTTTCTGCGTATACGTTTAACTTTAATTAGAGCCGAATGGGCGATTATTACAAAATCTGAATAATTTTGCGGAGTTTCAACAACTTTTGAGATCAATTTCTATTTTCTGACTGTGGTATATGTGATTATAGCTTTTGCTGCCGCTTTTCATTAATAAAACTCTTAACACATAAGCTTAGTTACTCACTCACGCGATTCATTCATTGACAGAGCACTTTGTATAGTTAGTTTTTAAAAATGAAGTGCACACCATTATAATAATCAGAGTGGGAAAATATCCTGATCTGCAGGATAAATTTAGCAAAGTAAGTGGATTTAAAACCCTTGAGTCTGCACAGTATTTTACATATTTTAGCACAAAAGCTACAGAAGGTGACCAATTGAAAAAAAAGGTAAATCATCTTGCCCAAATAGATTTTAAAATCTGTATAAAACACATAAATTACTGAAATACCCAATAGAACGTTTAATGCAAACTCTCATTTAAATCTTATGCCTAAAAAGGAATTATAAACCGAGAACATAGCATGATTTACATCTTCCAAAAATACTATACTTTCAACGAGGCAATTTCTATTTTATTAATAATTCAAAATACAGAGGTGTGCAGACAGGCTAATCATCTGCTACTCCTCAGTGCATTGCCAATGCACACCTATGAAATTTCTTTGTTCTACATTATATGATGATGTCAGCCTTGTGCACTAAAAAAATTTTTAATGACTATTTCTGTCTTTGGCTAATGTAAGAAAACACAACCAATAAATGGTCATTGCTGTGTTACAATATTTACTTTAAATTTTTATTTTCACCAGGTAAATATTCAAGTGATTTTCAAGAGTGTATAATTCTACTTCGAATGCATTTTCAGTTTCAATAACAAACACACTTTGTAGTTGTCGTCCTCCATGGTGTAGTGGTTATCATGCTAGCCTCCAGTTCCCGAGATCGCGGGTTCAAATCCGGCGGAGGGCGATAGATTTTTTTCGGGCATAAAAATCTTTAGCATGGCTTCCTTCGGAAGAGAAGTAAAGCCAGTGGTCCCGTGTCGCAGATTTACGGCACGCAGAAGAACCTCAAGCCTGATAAAGAGGCCTCTGAGCAAAATTACCGGTCTTTCACGCCCAATATAGAATGGGAACGCTAAGGACCACAGCAGCTGAAGAACGTCCATAAATAAAACTCAATTTAATTTTAACTTTGCAATCGTTATAATATGCATTCTCATGTTACGGTTTTTTTTTTCTTTCTTTTTTTAAGGTCTTGAGCTGAGATTAGCAAATTCATATATTGTTATTCTGGTTATTTTTCCTGTTTCTATCAATTTTACTGTACTAAATTATCTTTGATTCAATTTAGCAATTCAAATAACCTAATTTTACTATTTTATATTTTTATAAATCTAGGTTTCATCCTTCTTATGAACACACTATAACTTTTCTTTGTTAAATATGTCTTTTGTTTCACTTGTCTCAAATGGGCGTATTACTTGCATACTTGATGCAAACAATCCTGTAGTTTTATGAAAGACAATTTTTTCCGAGTTTTAACACCCCATTCTTGGTTTTAATTTTCTAAACTTTTATCCATTCTTCCTTTTGAAATATTCCATTTTGTTAATTTCGATAGTCGAATAAATATACCCCATTCTTTTTCCATTCCAAATTCATAATCACTCAATTTAAGCCATTTTTCCCGATCTCTCAATTCGTTTTTGGTTTTCCAGATACGGATTAATTAGTTGTATTTATTTTAGCAGGAATACCATCGTGCTGAGAGTGCATTATTTTGGATATTGATGGTGTTGGCTATACTGATAGTCATTATCGTACTACTGCTGCTGTTATGTTGCATCTGTCCAGGTTGCCCGCTCTTCGTGGATCCAAGGTGTGTATTGTGATATCTTTAATGTTGAAATTTGTAATAATATTTCTTTTGTATTTTGTCGAACATTTTACCAATAAGAAAATGCTCAGTTTGCCTCTTTTGAAAATGCTTATACTTGGTCAAAGCAAAGCGACCTTCCCCAATAACCTAGTGATGCTCCACCCTACTGATCACGCACCAAGGATGACGTGTGTCTTAACAGAGTTTCCATATCTTTTTTTACTTTCTCTACTACGTATAGTAAGTAGGGGAAGTATTGTATTCCACCCAAAAATTCGATACCGAGATTTCACCGGAAATACATGTTTTGAGACTCACTGAATCCAAAAAAAGCATTTTTGGAAACATGTCCGTGTGTCTATCTGCGTGTGTGTCTGTGAACAGCATAACTCAGAAACGAACAGCCGGTTAAACACCAAACTTGGTATTTAGGTTCAGTATCTTCCAGAGATAGGCGGCGCCGTGGCCGAGTGGTTAGACCGCTCGCCTTCCACCGAGGCGGCCCGGGTTCAATCCCAGGAACCTGCATGTGGGATTTGTGGTGGACGAAGCGGCGTCTGGGCGGGTTTTCTCCGGGTTCTCCGGTTTCCCCCCCGCCATTCATTCCACCAATTGCTCCATCATCACCTTTCCTTTCATCCATTTCACCAACATTTCGTTTCATCTACTTCCTTCATCCCATACCAGGCATCGGGCTGATCACCCATCCTGGATGTTCTGTCTGATCCATGAGTGTCTGCTCCTCGACGGGCCTCTGACCCCAGGCACCCGCCTGTAAGTCCTGGGGTTGTAAGTCCTACATAAGAGGAGGGTAAACAGATAATGAATGATGAATATCTTCCAGAGATGCGACACGAAGGTTTTCAAGAAAATCCCCCCACCCCAGATTACCCTTTACATGGAACATTTTTCGAAAATTTTAATTTTCTCAAAAATGGCTCTAACGATTTTGATTAAAATATCATATGTTTAAGATATTTTCATGACAAATAAAATGTATATCTTGAATTTTCTGGGAATGTATCCAAAAGTATTCTTCATTGTGAACGACTTTTGCATAACTGGTAAACCATAAAGATAGACAAAATTTTACTACACAATTTATGTCATATACGTTTTTTTTTGTTGAGTGAACCATTTTCGAGATATTGCTTGTTATTCTCTTAAATTTTCCAATATTTATACTTTTTCTCAAATGGATATTCGTTATTCATTTTTTTTGTCCTCGTAATGCAAGGAGAATGGAATACTCACAAAGCAACCACTCTTAAAATATTTGACTATAGCTTAAAGCCTACCAATTCCCCTTGCATCTACAAGAAAATTGGCAATAAGATTAACATCTCGATATCTCGATTAACATGAAGCATATGGAGAATAAGCGTTTGTAAAGATAGTTTGTACAAGAGTAGAGAAAGTCATGTGAGTGTAACACATCAGATTTTTTTTCTTTGCCCTCAACTGCTCTAACCGCTTTCGCGAATTTTCGCTTCTGTTGGTTAATGTAGTGAATTTGTATTTCATTCTAGATTTAAAGAGGCATGGATATAGTAATAGTAAGAAAAGGTGATGATGATGATGATGATGATGATAATAATAATAATAATAATAATAATATAGGGTAATGTACTTCTATCAAAATTGTGATAATATTCAATTATGAGTAAATAATGAATGAGCTACTGTAAGCTCAAATTAAGTTTGTATAAGGTTTATTACTATTATTATTATTATTATTATTATTATTAACCTTTCACCAATAACTAAACCATTTACTATAAAATTCGTTTACAGCATTTCTTGGGTCACAGAGTAGAGCATTTATCTGAATTACTTCCCCAAAGGGATTATAAATGGGCCTAAATAAAATATTTGCTTACTGTTAGATAACAAAAGCTAATAAGCAAACCTTTGATTAGGTTTGTTATTTAAAAATATGAATATTTAATGCATTACACCGTAAGTCGGAGTCCTATGCGATGAAGGACCAGGACTTTTATCTTCCTTGATATCATGTTCGGGAGATATGTTTCCACTTATCCACGCCCGAAAATAAAACACATATTCACTTCCGATAACACATCTGCTCATAAAAGCATGCAAGTAGGAATTGAGATGGACCTGACAATCCCGCTTGTTGAATTCTGGAGGAATGTGGCACCAAAACAACTTTTTCGGAGAGGGCGGCTTGGGTTAACGTCCTGTAACCTGGTAGATCATATCGGACGATGAACGAATGAAATGAGTTAAACTATGCTCAAATGAGCCCGGGTCCATAGAGCTTAAAGTTATCCGGTATTCATCTTCTCATGATAAGGGAACCCCCAGAAAAAACCTTATCCGAGTAACTCACTCTAACCGAGATTCGAACTCGAGACCTCTTGAATGTGAGGCAGACACACTACCTTTATACTCTTTGTTGGATGTCCTAAAATTGATGAGTGGAATGGAAAGATCGTCGCCATTTTTCTATGTAAAACGGTCGCTATGTGTGTCCAAAACTATAGTTCACCGAACAATAGGCTTACAAATATTCCTATTCGTGCAGATTTGCGGCTTTTTAAAGTTTATTTATAACTTTATTTGTATAGATTGTGTCTCATAGGTAACATCGGTTTTTAAGCAAAACTTTATTTGGAGTGTTTTCTGACAAGAACTTAAAATACTATTTAAAGTAAAGACCATCAAATTCTATGGTACTTAGCTATCTTTGGCAAGATTTATTATCCCGCAACGGTACCATTCTCTAGTTTTTGATGCGAATTCGGTGAGACCCACTTTCACAGCTTCAATGTTTACGAAATTTCTTCCACGCAAGAAATAGGCCATGGATCGAAACAGATGGTAATCTGAAGGCGTAAGATCAGGGATGTATGCTGGGTGTGGTAACAGTTCGACTCCTTCCAATTCCTAAATTTCTGTCATAGTTGTTCGTGCAGTATGGGTATTGCATTGTTCTGCTGCAAGAGAACTAACTAATGTTGGGTATCTCAGTCTCAAAATTTCATGAACTCGTTCCAGTTTTTGAGAATAAAGATCCGCATTGACTGCACGCCCGTTTGGAAGAAACTCCCACAGAATCACTCCTTCAAAATGCCACAAGACACACATTACTTTGGGGCCGAAATGAGTTTTTTAACATGACTTTGGCAGGTTGACGGGAATGAGTCACTGTTTCGAGTGTCAGAGTTGCGGTAATACACCCATTTTTCATCACACGTGACAATTCTCCTGGTAAATCCATGGGATTACTGATAAGCTGACGACAGATACCCACTCTACGTTGAGTCTGCTGAGGTGTCAATTCATGAGGTGCAGATCTACAGCTTCTGTTTGATTTTCAAAGTTTCTTAATCTGGCAATGTACGGTATCTTTTGATGGACCAGGTTCTACTAACAGCCTACGAGTGCTTTGTGGCGGATTTTCTTCCAAAACTCTGCGTGCATTCTCAATATCCCATAATTAAGGTCTTCCAGAACGTGGTAAATCTTTGGTGTTTTCTTCTCCAGTGTTGAAACGTTGGAACCATCGTTATGTCACACGCTCAATAACGACACCTTCTCCTTCCACTTTACATATTTTTCGAGCCGCGGCAGCAGCACTATAATATTGTTTCCAGTAGTGTTTAGGAGGACTCTAATTTAAAACTCTGTAACTTCCATTTTGTGATTGTGTATTAACAACTGACAACTGACACATTCTCGCAGTATACGCAATACTAGCCATAGCATCCTGTAAATAGCATTGGGGCGGACATCAAACTTAAAAACCGACATTTCTTATGAGACAACCTAATAACTACCTGATGCTTTTGTTGTGAAAGCTCTGAGCTTGCCTCTCAAAAGCATATGTGTAAGGATCCTAGGTTTACTTTATTTGCTTATTTGTTTAGGCTTCTATCTCCAACAACAGAATATTGTGAGATATATTTTACTAAGAGAAATACTCCTTTTAAACTGCAGACATAACAGAAATATTGACCAAATTTCGGCCGAGGATGCCCTCAGGAACATTCTAAGCATTTCCAATATAGCACTATTTTCCGCATTTCACCTATTCAGTCTGTTTTGTTGAAATAGTTTCATACTAATGTGTACTTAACTAAAACCTCAGATTTGTTAGATTATTAAGAAAGACTTTGTATGTTAGTTGTGATGGGTTGTGTAACTGTGCACGCGGCTCTTAGGAAAATGAAGAAAGTGGAACATCATGACCAGGGCGAGGAAAATATTCACCTAGTGGTGAAAGGACCTGGGCCTGGTATGGAAACAAAAGCTGTTCAAGGTAAGTTTGAGCATTTAGCGTGGCATTCTGCAATGCTTTCATAGCTTTCAGCCTTGGGAAATGCACAGAATAATCTTGCATCAGTTTTGCAGCTTGTAACAATCTACATCAAGTCATCCGGAAGAAATCGGCGATATTTAAGAAGTTACTGAAGGTTACTAAGAGACAACTTTCACAAAGCACTTTAATTATAAGACAATGCACCTATTGACAAAAAAGGGGATATAATACTAATAAACAATCTTACGCTGATTTTCATAAAACTAATATTATCCTTGTAGGCATCTATTGATGAAAGTTCACTTATTCACATTCTACGCATGTGAATGTGAATTCGGCTCCCACCATTGCATTTGCATAGGATTTCCTAATCGAATTTGTGTGTATGTACACTGTGCGGCCGGTCTCATTCACCCCTTGCTGTGAACGGAATGTTAATGTAAGCGCCTTCCGCTGGTGACCGAAAATGTTGTTAGTATAGCACGATTTTTTCGATCTGATCCTGAGAAGAAGGTTGGAGAGGGGAGAAAAGACCGGTAGTATTCCCCTAGTGCAGTGCAAAAGGAATGCCTCACGTATCATCGTTCTCCGACAGCTAATCTAAAACCCCTCCCGGGAGATAATGGGCTCGTCCAGCTGAGTAGGGCCAGGAGAGAATTCGTACTGTGCACCGGAGAAATTACTCCTCCGAGGATCCTTAGCTCTCAAACTTGTTGCACAGTTTTTGTGCTCAAAGTGGGACGTAAGTTCTTCCGCGACCCACATATCCAGTCGTTACGTATGTGTTAATGCAAAGTATCCGTTAGAAAGGAATGCCAACTTACAGTTTAAAATCTAAGGTTCCAATTATTTAAGTCATTGCGTAAACATATGTTTATAAACGACAATGTCCTCTAACTTTTTCTTTTTCTCTGTTGTTTTTAATCTGGTTATAACATAAATTCATACATAATTTTCCTGTAACTTAGAGACTGGATTTCTAAGACTGAAAGCTGATCACGGTTTTAAGTATAAAATTTGCTTGCAAAGGCTATGGGATGATTCGTAGGTTACTTAGTAAAATCTTGTATCCTCCATGCATTTCACTGTTGTTTTATCCTATGGAATGGTATGATCTATCACATAATCTAAGGCTGACATTTTTTCTACATGCTCTTCAATTTCATTGGGTTGTTTTATCCATCTCATTTACGAGTACAAAACTTGCGTTCAAACTTGGACAAGTGAAACTGTTTCCAACCTCTGATCATTCCGCGTTTAAAGAAAACAAGCGGAAGAAGCATACCATTTTAAAAACACCAACTTGGGAAAATCGTGATCGCCCTTCAATATCGAACTGGAACCGTTAGTCTAGAGATTCATCACTTAGGCCCGCAAAAGGCAGTAGATCTTTTGTAAATCTAGTCTAAATTTCAAGCAAACAGCCCATAGTGCGATGAATGTCAGAGTTTAGGAGTAAATAATGAATCGGTCGAAAGTCTCTTCTAACGGATGCGTTTTGGATAACGTATATTTTTGTATACAAGTGGATATAAGTCTAGATTAAGGACCTTCATCTCATTGTCATTCTTTCATATCAAAGAAATTGGTCAGGTGTTCGTATTAGACAGACGGCCTTTGCGTAAAATAGGCGTTTCGTGGAAGGGTAGACGAAGAGATGAACTCCGAAGAGTGGTTATATCTCTTCACATCGATTTTCTATTGATTTGACGCATGACGTAGTAGAGTTTAGTTGATATGAGCACGCACAAGGAATATTTCTCTCACAGCCTGTAATAAATACCAAAGCACAGATATAGGGATCAGATAATAAAACTTCACCGGATTAATCAAATGAAACATATTTCACAGTCTCTTATTGTGTTACAGCCGAATGGGTGGGTGCACGAAGAGAAGCGTGGAGTGCTGATCAGCGGGCGCAGCGACATTTGTCATGGCGTTTTAACCGAAGAAATGTTCATCATCAAGATCACCCGGAGTATACTTCAGAAGATAGTCACGGAGACTATGTGCAGTATGCAGGACCCGCAGCAGCTGCCAGAATTCATGACGATCGTCACTCACTTCACAGTCTTCCTGCTCGCCATCAGGGTCCTGCAGTTATATACACCCGGGAACTTCAGGACCTTCAACGTCACCATCAACATGACGTCTATCTAGAGGATATCGAAGGTGCCGATTATACTTCTGGGCACTTTGTGGAACATCATAGGCACATACGAGGTTCCCTACCAACACTGCGGAATTCTCACCCAGACGATGATCATGATACAGATTCCATTCGACGTCACGAAGCGGAAAGGGGTTCTGATCTCGGCAGAAGGGGGGAGTACAGAAGACTGGATATGGGCCAAGACTTCGCCTATGTACCTACTAGAAGAGGCGGGAAATTGCACCGTGGAGTAAAGCATTACCATGAAGACGAAGAAGAAACTGCTGACAATCGTGAAGATGAAGAGGCACCAGAAAATAGTGATAGCCCAATGACTGCAGCGCAACGGGAACAATTTTATATTCGTGAAGGCAATGCAGAGATTTTGCGTTTGGTAACTAGAGGGAGGTCTGAAGATGAACAAGAGTTCTCTCAAGTAGCGCCTGAACAGCAGAAGCAGCAGCAGCCACCACCACCACCCTCACCTTTACCAGGGCCACAGCAGCCGGAGTCCCAGCAGCAACAACAGCTACTGCAGCAGCCTACACAGCCAATAGAACAAGAGCAACCAGGGAGACCGATGACTCTTGTGCCTCCGCAGGGAAAGGAGATGATCATGCAAAGATTCATGGAGGACCAGCGCAACAACACGGCTGTGGAAGGCGCTATAGATACTAACGCAGCTCTTTTGTCTAGTCTGCAGCAGCAGGATATACTAGTTAGGAGGCTAATAGAGGAAGAAACTAGACTGAATAACGCTTTGTTGTTAACGGAGGCTCTGCAGCGTACCCAACAACAACTCGCGGCCGAGCAAGTTGTCGAGACTCAAAGCCTTCCTGGCCAGGCATCCATGGCTACACAAACAGATGTTGACTCTAGCACTCAGACAGAACCTCTTCATTTGTTGAGGCCTCCACGAAGACGGGCTCGCAGCGACAATGATGATTCTTATACCGAAGAAGATGCAGTTGAGGACGAGGAGTATGTTCGGTACAATACTCCTGGTGAGGCAATGCATGGATTCTGGGTCAGGCGACACAGGAGCAAGCGGAAACGAGAACAATCAAAAGGAAGACGGCCAGCGGCCGCTATCACTAGCAAGAGGCACAAGATAAAAACTCCAATTATTGAGGAAACTGAAAGTGCCTTGGAGATGGCGGAACGTCAACCGTCGAGCGTGGGCCTTCCTGCGGATATCTATGGATATGCTGAGAATAAGTCTAGTCTCTTGCGAAGGCGGACCAATAAAGCTAAAATCGCCACTTCTGGTGGCGAAGACCATCACCACCATAACCTCGGAAATACTGAAGACGATGGCGATGAAACTCCAACAGATTCCTTAGATGAGAAACCTTCCAAAAAGCCAGCCGTTACCTCCGATGGGGGAGCAAGCGATAAGTACAGTAACAGAAGTAGCATGCAAAAGAGATTATCGGTCTCCCTAATGGACGTTAGAGATGGGTCTTCCGAAACTAGGCTAGCTACAGAGGGAAGTTTCGATCCCAGTAGCACCACTACCTCTGCAACGAGACATTCCCGCAGAGGATCTTGGTCGGATAAAGGGCAAACAGTTCGCTACCCGCGAGGACTTTCCAGCACGTCAGCAACACGAACGGAATTCGATAGTTCTACAGATAAAGATGATACTAAGAGAAGAAAGCGACTTATAAAGACGCCTTATGTCAGCAGTACAAATAACCCTCCTCCATTACGCCAAACGACTTCCGAAACCGCACTGGACAGTCTTTCTCCCAGATCTCCAGATCGACGGAGAAGACACTCCTCTAGGCGCCAGTCTTTGTCTGAACCCGGCAGGCCAGAAAAGGACGTTTCCTCTTTAGCAGAGAAACACACAATTGCAAGCAGAGCCAAATCCTTAGGTCATGTCAATACCGTAGGAAAAGTCTCTTCGGACATGAGAAATGGTACTGCGAGTGGCCCAAATGCTACTAAACGAACATCACGATACATGGAGTGGTACAAGAACAAAAAAGATCAATGGGAGAAAAAGAAAGCAAAAAAAGAGGGACACAAAGATGAGAAGCAAGGTAATAAAAGATCTAAAAGTAATCGAAAAGAAGCTAATACGGTGGTGAAAGAAGCAGAGGAGTCTCAAAAGAAGAAAGATGGTGAAATTAAACCTGAGGAACAGTCTTTGAAGATTGTAGTGTTTGATGATGATATGGACTCTGGTATAGCTATGTCATCATTACTGGCAGCACCTAAGAAGAAGAAAAATCATCAGTTGATGGAGAAGAAGAGTATCTTTACAATAGCTTATGATGACATGCAGACAAAACAGTTGAGGCCTGATACAGGCTCTCCACCTTTTTGATTGTGGTTAGCACTCCTCACTAAAGTTAGGCTGAGGGGAATATGAATAAAAAACTTGTGTCAAATAATAAAGAAGTGACATAATTACAGTGTGCAAACTTTGTGTTTTTTAAAGTTAGCTAGTGACACAAAATGTTTGAAGCAATGTTGGTAACAAATATTATTAAAACATATTACAATTTCTGGTATTGAATTACATACTGATTTTAACACTGGTCTTGCAGAAAGTCTGTTTGTTACTCTACTTGTTGTTCTAATATTGTTAATTACTTGGACAAAACACAAGCAAATGTTTCCAAAGTCAAAATTATAGATTTGGACTTAGATGTTATAAATCTTTATATAAATGGGGGAAAGAAAAACTGAAAGTATGCCTGCTGAATACAGGTAGTATTTGAAGAGCTAACCAGCAAAAGGAGCTAAAAGAAAACGATTTTGGTATGCAATTATCAAAATAAATTCTTCTTAATTTAATGCATAAGTTTCATCAGTAAGATGACGGTCCTATTTTATTTAGGCATGCTCTCCTTTTTAGGTATTTAACAGGGATCTGGAAAATAGTTAATTTTCCTCTTTTTTCAGGAATTCTATCTGTAGTTATTTGTTTTGCTGCATCAATGTTTTACATACTAAAAATTGTATTTTATTTCAAATTTTTACTCTTTTTTGAAAACTAAAACTTAATAAATAGATTATAGTATTCATTTCTGTTGAAATATCAAAATTTACAGATATATTCAAGATTTACAGGGGTTTCTTTTCCAGTGATTTGCAGAATTGTAGATTGATGATGATTATCTCTCTTACCAGCCATTGAAAGAATACTGGAAATGTATGCTGTACTGAAATCCTATTTCTTATCTACAAGTAAGCCATCAGAGTCTGCTTCAAAAAATAGTTTAGGTAAAGTGTGTTTATGACATTCACAATCTTTAGTAAATATTTACAAAGGCTATTATATTGAAGATCTCAAATATTTCTGTAAATTTCATAAACTGCAAATTTTTCTAAATTATATTATAGTTGCAATGGGCAAAGTACTTTGTTGCAAGCAAATCTACTACCTATTGATCTGAGCGGTTGAAATTGGAGCACTTTACAAATAAAGAAATAATTTTTTTCATTGATTACAATGCAATGGGCTGATATTATACACAGAATCAGTGAAAGGCCTATTGGTGGTAAAGTATAATTTAAAGGAATTATCATTTGAGTAAAAATTTGAGAATGTTCTATAGTTTGGATCTATTTGGTCACTGAACTATAAAAAGATGTCACCTTTCTTAAGTGAAATATAAGTACTCTTTAAGCAAGGCAAAGCTTACAACAAATCAGAGCTTAGGATGAACCTTAGTACCTATAAATACATAATATCAGTCTATTAATTTTTATTACCTACTCTTTGTAACTAGAATATAACCTAAATAAAAACTAGAATGCATATTTTTTGTCCTTATTTTTCAAACATTATCTTCATTTTTAAACATTTTGTCCTCTCACCCTAGTCATGTATTAAACATTTAGTAGCATAATATGCCTCACGGGCAGCATATTTAGTGTTATTCTTTGGATTTTACAATAAAAATCTTGTTTATTCAGACAGCACCCTTTGCTGGCTACCTCTTCACTTGTTGAAAATTGTATTATTTTTAATGGTGGTTTTGAGAAGCATCATAGCGGCTTAGAATCAAATTAATGTATCTATGAAATGCCATCTTTTCAGAATAATGGAGATAACTTTTATTTTGATTTAATTTTTTTGCATTTCAAATCACATTTAGGGTCTCAAAGATTTATGTATATTATGCTTTTAAAGAACTAGTTACAAATATCTTTTAATAAAATAAAAATGGCATTTTGCTTACATTTATTTGCCACTAAGCCAACAATCAAATAGTTACATTCCTTTTTGTGAGCTGCTTGAAAATGGTGAAAAAAGCCAATTAAATTTGTCCTTGTCTTTGAAACATGGTCTACATAAGTGGATGCTTCTCAAACTAGATAGCATTACAAAAATATTTGTTTATATTTACATTGATGTTTCACACAAATGCTCAATATCATACTCTGTATGTTTTCATAAGAAATTTAACATTTTGGTTTTAAAATGAAAATAAAATTGTCAAATGATGAAGCGTCTTATGGTTTTACATTGTTGTAAATTACTTGTATTTTGATTTGACTAAAGTTAATGTA
The DNA here is from genome assembly GCA_030765065.1 of Deroplatys truncata. NCBI lineage: Eukaryota > Metazoa > Arthropoda > Insecta > Mantodea > Mantidae > Deroplatys > Deroplatys truncata. Next base: position 102,797,472 of record CM060984.1, read on the forward strand.
AATGTAATGTAAATTATATCTGACTTGGGATAAGTTTGTTTACATCACATGTGCATTAAGAAAATATGTGTGATACAAAATACAATATTGATCTTCACAAGCTCTAATAGAGCAATACTGTAGTGTGTTATTCACTAAATCAGATGAACTCTGTTGTGCTCCGTCCAACACATATAGATTTATTACAATGTTCTCCATGTATCAAAGAATGCATCAGCCATTGCCATTTACATAAAAGCAAGACATCCACATGAAAGTGTCTACATATATGTGTTTTATTATATACAATGGTGAGTTTTAAAGTATGTATTTTATCATATACATTGGTCAGTTTCGTTCCCTACTCCATTAGTCAAGAACTGAATTAAAGTATCAGTGTAAACTTTTTATTATGCAAAAATCATTACTTTTTATGCCATAGATTTGTATGATAACTTTGATGAAACATGTTTGTTACATCGCCATGTTTTTAATGGTGAAAACATAACAAACTATGGCATTTCAAAGGCAACATATGAGCCTGTAAGTAGATTTTTCCATCTAAGTACTAAAATCAATGATCTTAATTTTAAAAACTGATAACTAAAATTTATGAAGTTTTGTACCGAAAGACAAGATTTAATAATTGTTTGTAGATATATTCTGTAGTGTACTAGATTATATAAAAACATGAATATTATGATATCATTTTATGTTTATTGAGTATTCCTGAGAGCCTAATTGTCATAATAATATGGTTTGTACTAATGAAAAGAAAATTCTTATAAAATGAATTCATAACCACCAGCTGAGTCCAATGTAATATTCTTTCAATGATTTTTCTTTGCCTTGCATTTACCCTCCCTCTTTCAGAACTTGCATCTTTCATGGCCTTGGATCAAGCAATTATTGAGAGAACTATTTTCTTTGATGAGTCCTAACTGATGGCAAGCAAAATATATGAGATAAGGATTAATTAAAGCATGAATTATGCAGCTTTTGTGCTCATAGCAACAAGCAGAAACCTGGGGAGAACTATTTCCAGGAAAATTACTCCAGCTAAAATTCAAACTTGAGTTTCACAGCTGATGAGCAAACACTTAAATTGTACACCATGACAAACTATAGTTATTCAAATTTAATCCGAGATGAACTTAACTGTTTTATTTGAATAGCCCTCTTTAACTTCTACAGTCATATTGGGGATTTTGACCCAAGATAAAAATTATGTTGCTTGTAGCTTGAACTCTAGGGTTTTGGTGTTAGTTTGTATTATTTTTTGCCATGAAACACACTTACTATCAAATTCATAAGCTCATACTCTGTAGAATTATTCTAAATATAGGAAAATTAATCCCCTCTAGACAAGAATCATACAGACTCTGGGTTGAGAAGCCAGAACACTGATGATTCAACTATGTTCACTAAAAGGCACTAAAACCCAACTTAATTTGGACCTTTACAAAGATGAATATAAACTTTCCACTCTAATAGAGTAAAAAATGCAGTGGCAGTTTACTTAATATGTTGTTAATCAATGATTTTATTAGAACTTCTTAATGAAAATTCTAAGTTATAAAAATAATGGTTCTATCATTAAATGTTAAGGAGCAGCTGATTTTATGCTATTATAAAGCACATAAAAAATTTAGAATATGTAAGAATTTAAGAGAATGTGTCCATTCTCTTGTAATCCATGTCCTTGATTGCTGATTGAGAATGCAGGTGCTTTATCTTGAGAATTACGTGTTTTGGATGAAATTGTTTTTTGTTTTTTTTTCAACAAAAACAACTTCTAAATTATTTTTCTTGAGAATAAGTGAATGCAAAATAATTACTTTTACTAAAATTATTTTATTGTGTCAAATTCCATTCTGCTCTTCGGAAAAAATAGGTTTTTAGAAATAGAGCATTTGCAGACTGAGGCAGCAAACTGACACTCAAGCCATTAGTGTTTATCAGACACATTCTGAGTCTGGTCTGCTTTTTATGGCCAGTTTACTTTAAAGAATGATTTTCATAACTTATCCAATAACCATAGAGCAGGCATGAAGAACTGTAAAACACAGTAATTGTGCACTATGCCAGAAGCCAACTGAGGTCAGTCCTAACATCATGGTAAGAGGAATGTGTCACTGACAGACCTTTTAATTTGGCACTCAGTTGTTGACATTAGCATAAACATGTGCCTGAACTAGGGAAGGAGAGTCTACACCTTCCCCCTCTTTCCTTTCTTTTTGTGCTCTATTCTCCTGACCTAAAACAACTTAAAGATGCTATCCAGCAGGAAACTGGGAACTTCCAAAGCACTTGAAAATACTGTGCAATTTGCCATGGAAATACTGATATAGGTATGTTAAAGTAATTGGGAAATGTTCCCAATTTTCAATAAAAAGCAACCACCACCAATTGCTGCTTTTCTTCCTTCTGCCATTTGTTACCCTTTATAAGTAACTTTTTATTTTGTTAGGTTATTTATGCATTTGTGAAAGTGACTTCTTGTATATACATGCATCAGTGACATGTTGCACTGTAGTTCCAAGTTTGGCACTGACCTGTAAACCCCAACTCTCAAAATTAGCATTGTATCACATCCTAGTCTGGAATAGTGTTACTAAGATAAAAAATATGATACTAGGGATGTCAAAACCAATGCCAAAAATAACCTATACTGACTTTCGTACTATGGGAAATACTCAAGAACATTTTTTTTTTAAAATAGAGAGTTGAGGGTTGTTACACTACATCACTATGATAATCTATTGAGAGAATGCTGACGATGGGGACAAGCCGTCTCCCGAAACGCGTTCAAGTAAGATTATCATAGTGATGTAGTGTAACAACCCTCAACTCTCTATTTTAAATTATGACACATCACTGTTACAAGCTTCTAAATCTTCAAAAATTGAACTCAAGAACATAATAAGTAGCTAACGGTAACAAATGCAGTCTACTTTGCAACATAATCCTTTGGAAGCAAGTGTCCTTTAGCATGTCTCATGACATCACCTGTGCTACAACCAATAGTATGAACTCTTGATATGCCTATACTATGTAAGGAGCTTACTCGATCTTGGATTTGTAGTATTTCAGTTTACTGATTATTGCATCTAGTCAGTCATGCCTGATGCACTCAGTGATAAATATACAATTCACCACTAGACATTAGCATTTGGTATTACTGGAAGTTAAATTCATAATTTAAAGTTATAAATGGCAAAGAAGGGTAAGGCAAACAAAATCAAAAAAAAAAAAAAAAGCTGTTGTAGTGCAAGTTTACACAACGCACAGCAATAATTAATATTCTATTAATTTAATTATTTTCTTTTAATTTAAATTTAATTTGTGGGACACATTTTGAGCCAAAACCTTAAAAGATCATTTACATGTATTTCCTCATGTAGTTTCTCCCAAACTCATTTTTATTACTTTCTCTACTACGTATAGTAAGTAGGGGCAGTATTGTATTCCACCCAACAATTTGATACCGAGATTTCACCGGAAATATATCTTTTGAGACCCCCTGAATCCAATGAAAGCATTTTATGAAACATGTCCGTGTGTGTGTCTGTGTATTATGTGTGTGTGTGTGTGTGTGTGTGTGTGTGTGTGTGTGTGTGTGTGTGTGTGTGTGTGTGTGTGTGTGTGTGTGTGTGTGAACAGCATAACTCAAAAACGAACGGTTGGATAAACACCAAACTTGATATTTAGATTTAGTATCTTCTAGAGATGCGACACGAAGGTTTTCAAGAAAATCCCCCCACCCCAGACTACCCTTTACATGGAACATTTTTCGAAAATTTGAATTTTCTGAAAAATGGCTCTAATGATTTTGATTAAAATATCATATGTTTAAGATATTTTCATGACAAATGAAATGTATATCTCGAATTTTCTGGGAATGTCTCCAAAAGTATTCTTCATTGTGAACGACTTTTGCATAACTGGTAAACCATAAGAGATAAACAAAATATTACTACACAAAAAATGTAGATCGCGTTAAAATACACAGTTTATGTCATATACATTTTTGTTGTTGAGTGAACCATTTTCGAGCTATTGCTTGTTATTCCTTTAATTTTCCAATACTTTTTTTCGAATTCATTATTCATTTTTTTTGTCCTGGACATGCAAAAAGAATGAAATGCGCACATAGCAACCAACGCTTAAAAGATTTGACTGTCACTTAAAACCTACCATATTCCCCTTGCATCTACAAGAAAATTAGCAATAAGATTAACATCTCGATTAACATGAAGCATATGGAGAATAATCGTTTGTAAAAATAGTTTGTACAAGAGTAGAGAAAGTCATGTGAGTGTAACACATCAGATTTTTTTTGTGTCCTGGACATACAAAGAGAATGGAATACTCAACATACCAACCAGCTCTTAAAAGATTTGACTATCGCTTAAATACTACCATATTCCCCTTGCACCTACAAGAAAATTAGCAATAAGATTAACATCTCAATTAACATGAAGCATATGGAGAATAAGCATTTGTAAAAATAGTTTGATAGAGAAAGTCATGTGAGTGTAACACATCAGATTTTTTTTCTACTACTTACCTGTAGTAAATAGAGGCGGTATTGCATTCTACCCAAAACTTTGACATCAGGATTTGACCAGAAATGTACGTTTTGAGATTTTCTGAATCTAGAAAAATGTGTGTGTATGTGTGTGAGTGAGAAAGAGAGGGGGAAAGGGAGAGAGAGGGGGAGAGGGAACAGCTAACTCAAAAATGAAGATTCTGATAAATACCAAACTTGATATTTAAGTTCAGTAGCTTTCAAGGATGCAAGATTTTAAGAAACTCCCACTCCAAACTACCCTTTACATGCCAAAATACTAATGATTATGATTAAAATAACATATATTTAAGACAGTTGCATAGCAAACGAAACAAATATTTTCAATTTTTTGCAAATGCCCTGCGAAGTCCTCTTCATTCTCAATTACTTTAGTATAATTGGTAAACAATAAGAGATGGCCAAAATCTTACTAACAAAAAAAAAAATGTAAGTACAACAAAATGTGTAGATGGAACTGAAAGCTTATCTAGATTAACAAAAATTAAATAGAATAACAAGCCTTTATACAAATAGTTCATAGAAGAACAAATAAAAATAGTCATGGGAATGCACTATTTTTACTCACTCTTCTCACATCAGATTTTTTAATAAATATCTGAATACATGAACATTATTACTATTATAAATGTGTCCTATTCCATACTCACTCTTCATATTGTATTTATGAGTATTCACAATTTCAAATATCTGTGCATTGTGATCTGAAAATCCTGTTGTGCTCATTACATGATAAACATGTCATACAGAATGACTGTGAATATATATTCAGACCTCTATCCAATGGCACTCCTGATGCAAGCTAACTGGTTGTTAAATATGTGGAACACACATACAAGCACATTCCCATAACATATTGAGGAACCTTCTTTATTAAAAAAAATGTTCTTGAGCCCACTGAGATCTTGGAACAGTAGAAAGTGCTCTATGAACTGAGCTGTGAGACCCATCACAGTATTTTATGCAACCATGTCTGACAAGTTTGTAATGCTTTACTTTTGTACTTGGGAGATAATATTTTCAGATTCCTTACTTTTGTCACTTAAATCTACATATATGCAGACTTTACATGAAAGTTTTGTTTTCCTTGTTAGAAATAAAATGCAAGTCTAATGTGGTGGTGGTGGTCATGGTGGTGGAAACAGCGGTGGCAGTATTAAGGTACATGCAGCACCTGGCTGCAGGATCCAAGTGCAGTTTCTGAGCTCCAAGTGTTCATTTAAAATGAGTATTAATGTGATACTTGTAATGCACGACTCTGTCTTTATGCAGCAGTGTATGTCATTCAGAATTGAAACAATACTAATCCAAATGTTCATTATATTTTTTTATTTTAAGGACTCAGAATCCCATTTTAAAGCCCTACTTTTTATTTAACTATATCACCTCAAGGCTCTAACATTGCCTCTGAAGTTACATTTTTAATACTACCTGGCTACTATTTTAATCAATGTCAAAACCAAACAAGTCAATCACTCATGCTCTCTCTGGACTTTTAAAGCTATCCTTTTAGCTTTCTTTAACTCAAAAGGATATATCCTGTGCTTTTCCTGGTGTCCCTTTTCTCCTGAATAAAAACATCTTTCCTTAGTAAAGTCAAAATTTTTATCACTATTTTAAGCATGCCTCTAAATGAGCACCTTGTTCTTCTATACCTGATATTTTTAAGTCAACTAATTATCTACCAAATAAAGAAGCTAATGTGTGAGGATGATTATAATCAGAGGCATACAGTGATATTTTTCAGGGATGACCAGCAGTAATGAAGCTGTCACGACACTATTTAACAAATCTACACAAGAGAAAAATATAAAAAAATTATGTTATTAGAAATACATATTAGAATGAAAATAAAGCTTTTCTCCATCTTCATCTGTACCTCAGTGGAATCCTCCTCTCTCCTTTTCAGGCAAATGTTTCTATGATTTGATCATAAAAATGTCTTTGAATTTTAATTTTGTACAATAAAACCTTTTCGATTTACAACAAAGTTGAGAAAGTCTGTCTTCACATTGAGTGTTCGGAACGTAACTCATTAAGTGGTTTAAACAGGAAATCATATTCCTACTGATAGATGTGCTCACTGAACTGTAGTTATGAGGCAGACACAATTTATGAACTTCAGGGAGTGCTTCTTCTTCTTCTTCTTCTTCTTCTTCTTCTTCTTCTTCTTCTTCTTCTTCTTCTTCTTCTTCTTCTTCTTCTAACAACTCAGTGTCTTTCAAAATATTTGCAATCCTAGTCACTGTACTGCCTGAAAAGTCTGACATCTATAAATAGCCACTTCACAAATTTTTATAGGCTGATTTAAGAGATGTAAACAAAATTTTAGAAATCTAGTTTTGAAAGATTCGAACCTTTTCGTATCAAGTAGCTCAATAAGCTTTAGTTGTTCTAAATCACGAAATCAGTTTTCCATTGGCTACCTATTGTGTCAATTAACTCGTTGTAAAGACGCAAATATTTCATTCTGGGATCGTTCAATTCACCTTCCCGACGTCGCTTTCTAGCCTCATTCTCATTCGTGTTACCTTCTCTAATGTTGCATATACAGGGTGAATCACCTAAAACTTGCACCGCAAACATTTCGGAAATGGAAAGTGCTATTGATGTGCAGTTTTCACAGCAATTGATTGGTAGTCAGGGGCTCGTACATTTAGCCTATAAACAGATTTCAATAATACTGAGAAAGTGTATGTTTGAGCAAGCATACAATTTTTAAATGGAAAAATGCCTAGTTGCATCAACAGAATAAAGGTAGGGTAAATTAGAATGTCAGTAGCGTTTGTTGTAAGATTCTAGTGCAAGTGGTTTACGAGAAATGTTATTTTGAAACTTTTACGCACCGACACTTGTACAACCTGTGGTAGCACAAACTAAAGAGAAACAAAAGGGAATTACAATACTTCTGTGGATTGTTACAAGTAAAGAGAACATAGCCCTTCAAAGGTTGTGTTGAAAATGACCACCGGCAGCTTCAATACACGCTTCCGGGAAAATTAGGCAAATATGAAAAGTGGAAGGGAGAGAATAAAGATTACAGGGTAGTGCGTGACTATCTATTTAGGAGTAAAAATAGATGGAGGTAATAAATGGGAGAAACAAAAGAGGTTGCATTGGCAAAAGGTAAAGGGGCGATGGCAGCAATTAGAAGCTGCAAATATAAAGTACCTAATATAAATGTTAAATGGTTGGAAGAAGTTTATGAGATGGTTGTGGAGGCAAAAATGATGTATGGTATAGAAATATGGGGATTAGATAGAGGATGGGAATGTATAGATGTGGTGCACAGGATGTTTTGTAGAGAAATACTAGGGCTACCGAAGTCAATTGTAAGACAGGTAGCACAATTAGAGATGGGCAGGGTGCCAACTAAGGGGAAGATAATGGAAAGAGCTTTGAAATTTTGGTTCAGAACTTTAAATCTAGGAAAAAGTAATGTGTTAAGACAATGTATTGAATACCAAGAGAAGAGCTTAATGAATGATGGATGGGTAAGTAAATTACGGAATATTTTGGAGAAAAATGGGTTAGGAGATATATGGAGAAGGAGAGAAAATAACGTAAAACATTTTTGGAAAAAGGCAAGGAAAAGACTGGAAGATATAGAAATACAAATCATGTTCAGTGAGATTGCCGAAAAGAGCTCATTAGTTTATTATAGGCCAATGAAAAATACATGGGGTAGGGAAAAATATATAGACATAGTAAATAAAGAAGAGAGAGAATCTATTGCATGGTTAAGAACCGGAGCATGGAGGCTAAAAGGGCTAAGACAGGGTATTCCTCAGAACCAATGTCTGATGTGTGGTGGTAATGAAGACATTGAACACATAGCATTTAAGTGCCAAGGAACAGAAAATTGGAGAAAAGAATTTTTTAATAAGAAGTGGTTGAAGGGGGATAGAAATACACTTATAATTGAAATGATATGCAAGGACGCTAGAAGCATTGGACAGTTTTTGTGTAAAGTAAAAAATAAATGGCTTTGGACAGTGGAAAGAGAAAAGTAAGAGGTAGTGCATCTTACTTTGAATGGAAAACTATAGTGAATGTGTGATGGTTAAGTAATCAATAAATGGAAAGTGAAAAAAAAAGTGGAAATGGGACATGAAAAAAAACAAAAAAAACTGAAAAAAAGAGCAAGATAATTTAATGACAAGAGATTGTAAGATGTAAATAAACTGTAGTGATTGTCTACTGAATAAGTCACCAGGGTCAAAATGCAGTAGACAATCAAATTTATAAAACTCTTAGCACAATAAATACGACACGACACGGCACGACACGACACTATACACGCTTCCAGTCTGCTATGGAAAGATTGCTGCACACGTTCTAGCATTTCAGCGGAAATTTCAGGGCAGGCAGCAGTAATACGTCGTAATGTAGACAGTGTCTTTCAGCCTTCCCCACAAAAAGGTGGGGTCAGATCCAATGAACGGGCCGGCCAAGGTACAGGTCCTCTTGTCCAATCCAACAATTTGAAAACAATCCGTTAAGATAAGCTGTAGTACTTCGTGTACTATGTGCTGGACACCCATCATGTTGGTACCACAGGTTCCTCCTAGTCTGCAAAGGAACGTCTTCTAGCATCAGTGGCAGATGGTCTGTCAGGAGGCTGCGATACTTATGCGAGTTCATTGTTCCTTCTATGAACAAAAGGGCCTATGAGCCGATGGTTCACTATTCCACACCACACGTTTAAACTCCATGGATGCTGACATTCCACCCGACGAAGCCAACGGGGATTGTCAACAGACCAATAGTGCATGTTTCTGCGGTTTACCTGGCCATGATTACTAAATGTTGCCTCATCACTAAACAAGATGCATGATGAATCTGGAGTATCATGTCTTAATGCCCATGTACAAAAGTTAACACGATTCTCAAAATCGTTTCCATGCAGCTCTTGATGGAGAGAGATGTGATAGGGATGGAACCTATGTCGATGGAGAATGCGCAGTACACTTGCCTGACTTATGCCACTTCCACGTGCGATTGTGCGGGAACTAATTTGCGGACCTACTGCAACGGCAGCCAAAACATTAATTTCTGCCTCTTCTCCAGTCACTTGTTTGTTTCTGTTACGTTTTCTAGGTGTTACAGTACCACTTTCACGTAATTGGTTGAAGAGGTTGATAAATAATTGCCGAGATGGTTGACGTCTATTGGGATGCGTTTCCGCATACACCGTACAAGAACGAACTGCATTCTTCCTACACTCTCCTTACACCATGAGCATGTCGGCCTTTTCTGCATTAGTAAACCCCATCTTCCACTCACGATTTACTGCTTGAACTGTCACAAACTAACTGACCAGAATGTCGCAATGCAATCAATGAACAGAAAACACAATGCAAACAAACATAACAACATCGTACCTAGCAACTAAGCAGGTTGAATGGGACAAACAATTGTCGGGTGGAAACTTTTCAAAATAGATTTCTCGTAAACCACTTGTACTAGAATCCTGCAACAAAGACCATTGACATTCTAATTTACCCTACCTTTATTCTGTTGATGTAACTAGGCAAAAAATTGTATGTTTGCTCAAAAAATACACTTTCTCAGTATTATTAAAATCTGTTTATACGCTAAATGTACGAGGCCCTGACTATCAATCAATGCTGTGAAAACTGCACATCAATAGCATTCCATTTCGGAAATATTTGCGGTGCAAGTTTTAAGTGATTCATCCTGTATATTATCAAAATTGTTTCGTGATTTTTTAATGAAAGAAATGGTCTCTTTCACTTTCCCAATGCAATAATGTACATCAAAAGTCTTTGTCTAGTGAATATTGAATTATGTAGCAGTGAGAGCAAAAATATGACTGAAATTTTCCAACAGTAAAAAAAAGGGAAATCCTTAAATGATGCTGAATATCCTTTGACGCAAATAAAACTGTCACTATCCCAGGAGGCTGGATCATCAACAATATGCTCAAGAAACGAGATCAGTTCTGTCTTATTTTCATGCACCATGTTCACAAACCTAAATAGAGTTCTAGCGTGTAACTGTCACAGATGGAAACAAACCTCTTCTTGACTTGCGATGCATTCAGTGCATTTACACGCTTTGTTGAATGATAAAATAAAATGAACAAAAATCACGTAAATGTCTTGAAAAATATTTTATATTCCTTAATGAACTGCACTGACTACAATAAAACTGTGTTAAGTCGATGAGCATGTGGACAAATAGCGCATTGGGAAATATTTTTTGTCACTATATAGTGCTTGCAACCCATTTAAATCGCCAGAAAATGTTGCAGGACTCTCATATCCTTGAGCTAGGAGCTTCTTCTGACTCACACTGAAAGTCTCAAGGATTTTATATAAATGCTCACTTAATGCAACTGCTGTGCAATTATTATTACTGAACATATGGAAAGCCTAAAAACCTGTCCTAAATTTCACCCTCTTTACATAATGAATAACATTGGAAAGCTGATACAATTTTGCAACATCCGTGGTTTAGTCCAGCATTAAAGCAATAAAAGGTCCACATTTTCCTTCATTCCTTATTATGTCAAGCATTACGTCATTAATATTTTCAATATTATTATTTTGAATTCGATTTGACCTTCCTTTGACAACTTTAGCGCGTTGTAAATTTGTTTTTATTTACAGACGCTCTTTAACTACTATGGTTCTTAGCGTCCCATTCTATATTGGGCGTGAAAGACCGGTCATTCTGCTCAGAGACCTCTTTATCAGGCTTGAGGTTCCTTTTCGTGCAGTAAATGTACGACACGAGACCACCGGCTTTACTCGCCTTCCGAAGGAAGCCATGTTAAGGATTTTTACGCCCGAAAAAAAATCCATCGCCCTCCGCCGGGTTTAAACCTAAGACCTCGGGAACTAGAGGTACCCCTAGACTACGGAGGACGACGCGCTTTGTGAGTGTAGTCTAATTTGATGTCATACTTGGGTAGCATGTGCAAGAACTCAATATAGTTTCCCGATTAAGGGATTCATTATGCTTGTTATGAGCTCAGCTCTTGCTTTGCCAGTAGGCAAGTTACATGGATTAATCGCTTCATTATTTCTGTTTTTGAGTTAACTTCGGCATTATGTTCAAAACATCGACCTGCATTGTTCACTTAGTTGAAAGCCTATCCTTGTTTTACCAAAATGTTTACATTTCGTTATTGGAGATACATGTGATTGCGTTTTCTCATGTCGAAACTTTGCTTTGTGAAAATTACTGATATCAGAGAAACCTACACCATTCCATACTCCTCTATCGGTTTCAAAAAGAATACAAAGCCAGCAAAGCAATTTATTTCTCGATTTACATGCAGTTAACCATTTAGAAGAATTGTAGTATTCAGCTTTGAAATTACGTACATAGTTTTTCATTGTGTACTCATAGAAACGTCCGGAGTAGGACTATCCTTTACTATAATGTCTTACTTTTCCTGAAAATCCAATGCTCCGAAGTACTGGTATTTTACAACTATCAAATACACAACATTGTGGCTGTTGGCAGGCTTGACTGGTTGTGCTGTCCGATGACGATTCAGTTGATGCGAGACGCAGAGGACTTGTATGTTGAACCGAGTCCCTTTCCATGTTTAGTAAACAGCGTTAAAACACATAATATTGTTTTAATCCGTGCCACACTTCACAGGCACACTTTCAACACTTAACTCATAACACACAAAAACAATAAACATACTAACATATTCTTTCTAACAAGAATGTATACACGGTTGTTTACCAGCGAACGCCCGGTCGCCAGACCGTGTGCTACTTTTAACGTGGCACGAGGAACACCTACATTGTAGCTAGTCCTAGGCGAGCTGATTGCCTGTTGCTAGCGGCAAGAGAGGGCATAGGGTATTAGCTGGATGAGTGCAAAGGTACAAGTACTGAGCGGACGAAAAACAGGTCGATAAACATTTCTATATTGGATTATATCACTATATACACGTGACACACACACACACACACACACACACACACACACACACAAATACACTGCATACCTTTTGTTGACTTCAACACATTATTACACCCAATAAAGAACAAATAACATAGTGCTTTACATATTTTCATAAACATATGGCATACTTTATCACTTTTGTTCCATATTACTAACACTTAGAAGTCGCATCGCATGCATCTCAACCGTGGCATCATGGAAACGTTGGTTACGTTGTCTTTCCGCTGCCAACATTTGAAATCCCAACGTAGCTGAAAACACGATTAAGGGCCCTCAGCATCAAGGTGTAGCCGAGGGATCTGCACATCTAAACCTCGAATGATTCGTGTTGGCAGCAATTCCAAAAGTCGCCAAAAAACGACTATAAGAACGGCCGTATAAAAGGGTTGGTGGGTAACCCACCGTGGGTTAGCAATATATTACCTCCGGAGCAACACATACTACACTAAAACGTTCCTCATTAACCAAGAATTACTGTGGATAGGAAAAAGAAACCCAATTTCATAAGTTAAAAGCTTCTATTTTCACCATAGTTCAATATCGAAGTAACTCCAAAACAGGTTTATATTGTCATGTCTTTTAAAGTTAAAACATAAAATTTAATAAACTTTATATATAAGCTGATGATGCTTAGGGGACGAGCCTAGTCCTGCTAGTCCACTGACCACCAGCCCTAGTTTTAATAACCTTAACATAATGAGAATATTAGCTAACATGCTATTATTTTATTAATCAAACGGATAGGTAGCAAACTGATGAGCTCTCTCAATGTTTAAACTATCCCTAGAGTATTTGTGGTTTGGATCAATCCTTAGTAAAAGAAAGTCCCTTCAGTGTATTAAACAGAGAAGTTTAAAATAGGTCATTAAAATATCTCTCATTGGTTTTTTAAGATGCCATAAAGCATAATCTCTAACTTGTTCTTTAAATTCCTTTCCATTTTAAGGTTATGTCTAAAGTATATGTGAGAAAATTAATTTTCAAGTACCAACTCACAGCAACAGGCCAACCCCGCAGCAGTACGGTAGTAGTGTGACCAAGGTTTCATTCTTGCTACTGGCATAGTATTTTTATGCTGTTGGAGGTCTCTTACAGAGTGCAGTCATCATCATGAGGTCCTTGAAGACCAATTGAAGTGATACTTAATGGAATAGTGATTATGGTCTAGGAAATTGCACCAAAGAGGCCAGGGAGAGACTGGATGCTAATACATTCGATCCCCATTATCACACTGCCCATGATGTCTTATGTGGATGGAGGCAGGGGATGCAGTAGTCATAAGGTAGGCCTTAGACTACTTGGGCTGTCATGCCAGGAGCTTATGGTTACAGTTTTACTCACAGCAATAAATACTGTTGCCATTCTTATATTATGTTAAGGTTATGAATTACTATAATGTTATGAAGATGTAAATGCTACACAGGATACACATAGTGTATCTATGTATGTGCTGGTATATCTCGTTGAAAGTCTCCTCTTTAAGTCGGATCTGATCCATTGTTATCAGTTTAACTTAAATGTTTTTAATCCGCTTAACATTACCTTTTTATGTGTTTTTACTGCAATAATGTTCAGATATTAAAACAACATTCCCTTAAAAATTACATATACTTTTGCTTTTGCTTTATTGAGCCCTTAAACATCTTATGAAATTGTAAGTTACTGAAATTTGGTTTTTTAAATTTTTTTAATTCTTTGTCATTAACATCAAAGATGTTGGATGGAACATTGGTGATGCTGTTAAAGAATTAAATTAATTTAATCACATACTTTGAATATCTGTATCCTGAATTATGGTAGTAGATTCTAGTCTAAAGTTATGCTTCTAAAACACAGTGTTGTGAACCTTCATAGCAGCTATACAATCTTTTGGACAAGGCCCAATAGGCCGCATTACACTTAGTTGATAAGTTTGCCACACAGAGGCGCTAATGTAAATAGTTAAGTCAATAAAGCAGCAGTGGTGTCACTGTGTTAGTTGCAGTGGAATAATAAGCCACAGGCTCACAGGCTCAGGTATAAAAGGGAGAGGGAACCAGCCATGAGTTGGTCAGTGCACCACACTCAACCAGGCAACACCTCTCCTGCTATATTACATGGTTATCCTCTCAAGTTATTCATTCTCCCTCTTCAACCTTCCTTGAGCATAGGGTGATCCTGGTCCTAAGCTGACAATCCTGCTCTGCATCTCTGAGCTCATCAAGGTAACTCCTGACAGTGTATCTTGATGCAGATCTGCGGAGAAAACCGAGACAAAGGCATTCTGTTCTTCTTTGAGAACCTTTATGCGGTAGATCCAGACACATCGCTAGAGTGGCTACGTTCTAACACAGGACTACCACACACAGTATTTTTGCTTTAAAACTGCCTACAAAAATTTCTTGCAAGAAGTACATAGTCTACATCCAAATGATAGAATTCACTTATTTAAAATGATGGATTGTTGGGCCATGAAATTTATAAAAGAAATTTATCCATTTTTTTCATGTTATGTCCATTTATTTTGATAAAATCATTGTTATTGATGTCAAAACGTGGAATATTTTGGTAATTTTTTGTGGATACTGTGTACAAAAACCATTACATCTTGGCAATGAATTTTCAAAGACCTTTACAAAAAGATTTTATGCATTTCCGCATTTGTATAATTCATCTTTTTAAAAATTACTACATTGCTTACGTGCAGCCATCTGCTTGCTTTAAACACGAAGCACTTTCAAGTTCAAAATATTTTCAGCATTACAGAAAGTGAATAGAACTTGAAACAATCAGGTAGATAGCAGCTCTAAAGCAATAGTGAGGCTTCTAGTAAGTTCAGATTAAGAACATAATTGAGTAAGTAATTGCTAACCTGACTTTCAATCCAGTTTACTTACATTTTTTTCTTTTTCATCTAAGAAGAGTTTGAAAAACAGTATTGAAAGTTACATACCCAACTTTTGTATGTATTTTTAGCATAAATCATCATCCCACATGTTCAAGTCCCAGTACATAATATTTCGCAACTAACATAAATAATTTTAACACAAACCTTTTTTAAAAGCATCATTTTTTAACAACTGCTCTGAAGCTTATGATGTACATATGTTTTTATTGTAAAGGGAAACATGTAAAATAATCTGAATTTTACAATTTTACATGCATCAATTTTAGAATGCAGTATTCACATAGCTATAAATAATAAAAATTGTTTTATTCATATGCAATTTTAAATTAATTAATAGCAAAACCTGAAATAAGGCTGTTATCTAATTTATTCCTCTGAGAAAAATGCACTCAAAGTTCTAAAAGAAAGAAAAAATTCAAATGTTTCTGGACCAAGAAGATTGGCTCAGAAGTAATATTAGGTTTAACAGTCATTACATGTTAAATTCAGATCTTAGTACTAGCTACCTGAAAACAGAGGTTTTGGGGTTTTCCCCAGTCACTTAGGTAAATACTGGGGTAGATATTATCTGTTATACTCCCACCTTTCACATGAATTCACTTCCTTTCACTTTATATTTATTGATAGTATGATACAGTTGCACTGCATTTATCTTCTTATATTTAAATGCCATGTTACATATTTTTTTAAATGCAAGTCCTTTCAAATATTATTTTTACTTTCTCTATCATGTACATAGTAGGTAGAAAAGGTATTGCAACCCACCCAAATATTCCATAAATTTTTTATTTCACTACAAATATATGTTTTGAGATCTCCCTGAATCCAAAAAGGGGTATTTTGAAAAAGACCAGTGTTTGTCCATCCATCTGTGAACAGTTTAACTCAAAAAAAAACTTGGTAAATACAAAATATCATATATTAAAGATGTTTACATTGCCAGTAAAATGTATATCTTGAGTTTTCTGGGAATAGCCTGTGAAGTCCACTTCATTTGTAAGAAATTTTGTATAATCTTGTATAACTAATCTTAAGCGATAGATGAAAGTGTACTTCACAAAAAAATGTAGATCTCTTTAAAATACGCAGTTAATTTCAAATAAGATTTTTTGTGGCATAAGCCATTTCTAAGATATCCATTATTAAAAGTTTGAATTGTTAATTTCTTGATCATTATCTTAAGTCTTGTGATTGCATGGAAACAGTATGGAATTTTAAGGCAGTGTACAGTAACCAGTTCTTAAACATTTGACTGTTGCTGTTCCCTTTGTATCTATAACAAAATGTGTAATGAAGCTACTTCTGTAAAGGCTTATTCGGATTAAAATGTAGTAGACAGAAAAATGAGCTTAATAGAATAGTTTGTATACCCACTAATAAAAAATAGAGGGTAGAGAAAGCCATGTGTATGTATCACATCAGATTTTTATCTTTTACATCAGGTGCTTATTTCTGATCCTAGCATCTCATTTACTAAGCTATGCTATGCTACCTTATTCAATGTGTTATGTTACTTGTGGCAGAGAAGGAGAGAGTTCCTGTGTTTATATTCTTAAATTTAAATGTCCATGTTACATACTCTTTTTAAATTCATGTCCTTAAAAAAAAAGAGCTTTTTTTTTGTTAAAATGATTGTTTCTGATCCTGGCATCTCTTTACTGCTACTAGAAGACAGCAATTTCTGCCTTTTGCAGCTACCTTATGTTACTTGTGATGGAGAAAAATAGAGCATATTTTGACATATACTTCTACTTTCCTCTTAGAAATTTATTTTCTTACTGACGCTTACCTGCTCCTGCTGATCACTACCTCATTCTGGAAAGCACCTGCACACTTGTATCTATTTTCACTGTTTTTATTATTTAGTCCTAATTCCAATACTATTTCTAGGCATTCAGTAATTATGAATTGTGTTTCATGTATCAAGTTATGCTAATATTTTAAATATGAATAATTGGTTTCACAATGCCAAGAATAGTGAATTTCAGTACATGTGAACAGTTATGAAAGATTTATGATAATTGATAATGCAGAGAAACCTAATTCCACATTCTGTAAATAAACCAGAATGTTAGTTATGGAAATATTAACTTAATACTTAAAGTACCTAATATTTCCCCTATATGTTGGTGAATCACTAACCATTTAAATCCATTCAAGTCAGATACCATTGAATCACTACTTACAGCAATTTGAATATCTCTGCACTCAGTTAAATTAGCAATATTATTTTCATCTTCTCTTGTTTAGAAACACTCCAAGCTTTTGTAAAAATTAAAAATTATGATGCTAGTGCATGGTATGACAACACAAGAGTTAAGATGGTGGAGTTCACAGTTCAGCAGAAAGTGAAATGTTATTGGTTGGCGGAATTAAGTTCCCAATTGCAATGTAATGAATATTTAGGCAGAAGTTCCAGATGACAGACTTTCCGACACAGCAGCAAGTCGAAATGGCCATGATGATGACATGCAGCTGTTCTGTACCAATAAACAATTGCTCAGATCCTTCAACCCAGTACAGAGGCACCTCTGCCTCATCCAGCAGTGGTGCCAGCTTTGACACATGTCCATCAATGCAGATAATAGCCATGCCATGCTGCTAGCAAAGTGACACACCCCCGCAAACTGCCCTACATTTCGCTACCTAGGCTGAAGGATCAAATGGAGAGGCATTCAATAACCTACCTGGGAGTAAAGTTGGACAGGGTCTAGCTTTCTGTAAGCACATCCATGATGACTCTACTGGGCACAGGGGTGGGCAATTGCTTCCTTGTAGCCAATGCTGAGGTCTGGGATGCCTGTTCACTTGAAGTTACTCCTTTTTCGAGCCCTGATAATCCCCCTCATGCTGTATGCCTGTGAGGTCTGGGGCATGGCTGCAGACAGCTGGCTGCTATGGTTACACGGGCACAGAAAGGACTCCGGTCCATCTACTCTGTCGGCCTTGCCTTCCCTGTGAGACTACTTCATGAAGCCTCATCTCTTGTATAGGTATGTGGAAGATGAAATTAGGCGCTGGGCTACAAAATTTTATGCTTGTTTACCTAACCATCAGAGTGCCCTGGTCAGATCTCTTGTGGATTATAACCCTAGAACTCGCCATCTTTGGTGTCATCGGGTTCCCTGCATGGCATGCGTGCATACCAGATAACAATGGTGTGTCACCAACAGCAGCTAAAGCTGACCTCCATTCAAATCCAACCAAGAGTTTATTGGTCTCCAAATTACAAACCCCAGTCACTGTAAGCTGAGTGTTACAAACACATTCCACCAGGGTGCAGAAGGGCTGCTGCATCCTAAAAGGCAGCTGTTGAAGAGCTACATGCTACCTCCTTTCCATCATACCATTCTAAAACTAAAATCACTATCCTTAATAAACTTTACCTTATAAATAGACATCCTGCGGTAAAACCCTGTTGACGGTGGGTGCATAGCAAAATTCAGTCAGGCTGAACCACAGTCTGCCAGCAGCAAGTCGGAATCAGAATGTTCAAGAGTCTCATACTGTTGTGAAATGGTATAATCACCTGTAAGGAACAGATGCAGCTTGCAGAAACAATTCAACAGGAAAATTTAAAACTGGATATTCCAAAGTCTACTGTTCACAACATTGTCCATAAAAGATTGCTACTTAAAGCATACAAAATCAAAATTGTGTTGAAGCTGCAACCAAATCATAAACCTACACTGGTGTATTTTGCCAATTCATGTTATCTCACGTTGATGAAGACAATGGATTCCTGAATCATGTCACATTCTCAGATGAAGTCCTCTTTCATGTGTCTGGTAAAGTGCACTGGCATAACTTTAGAATATGGGGAGAAGAAAGCCTGCATGTTGTAATGGAATTCAAATACGATAGTCTTAAAGTTATCATGTGGTGTACTTTAATTCTACCAACCAATAAGAACATTTCACTTTCTGCTGAATTGTGAATTCCACCATTTTAACTCTACATGTTGTCATATCATGTGCAGATGCAGAAACATATAATTTTCATTGTTATAAAAACTAGGAGAGTTTCTAAACACAAGAAGATGAAAATCATATCACCAACTTAACTGTGTGAGGAGATATTCATACTTGTTATTGGTAGTGATTGAATGGGACACACTGTATAACCCACAAGTCAGGTTTCACATTATTTTATTGTGACTATTTCTTAGACGATCAAATTCTGGGTCATGAGTTATCACATGTTTTAATTTTTCAATAAAAGGCAGATAAAAGTGTATATATTTCCTTTAAATTCTGTCCTTTCTGTAATGCTTATCTATGGCAGGTAGCAGATAGATTCAAAAGAGAAGACTTAAATTGCATATATAGGTATTTATGCATACAGTCAAATAGTGCAGAATTAAACTGCACATGTAAGTATTTATGCATACAACTATAAAATATAAATTAACAGAATACACCTGAGCTTACCTGATAATTAATGCTTGTATGTCAGATCCACACTTCTTCCTTTAGTGTGGCAAATCTAGCACTTGCTTATTGAAGTCCACAATTGCATGAACCAAATTGGTTCTTGGAGGGCATAACCAATACATTTAAACTCACTTGCCATCGCATTTCCGACGGATGCCTTTATTCAATGCAGATAAATACCTTCATTTTCTAAAACAGTTATTGGTGTAGTTATTCTTTTCAATGCTGATATATACATATTCAGAAAAAGTGTGCATAAGTTATTTTTCAAAAAGGTTTGAAGAAAATTTATAGCTCATCTTGCAGCCCTCAGAACATCTCATCAATATGGTACATGCAGCTCAGTTCCTATTGTCTTGCTATTTATTGAGGGATAGCATTGAGTTATTGCTTTGATTGAACTTTTGGGAAAAGTTCTGTTATAACAAACAAAACTTCACAAAGACTAAGGTGGTGAGAGAATTCAAAACTGGCTGGTATATTACTGATAATGCTACAAATATCAAGTGTCTCGATATCATTATTTTTGCTTTCACTACCATATTTTGATTGCAGAATCAGAAGCATTGCCATTTTCTTGTTCATAACTTTTGTGTCCATTATTCACATGATTGTTAAAACTATCAAAATGTAAGCCAAAGCATGAATTGCAAGCTTTTTAAAGTATACACAATATCTGCTACTTGAGTAAATACATTTTTGTTCTCTGTGTCTTAAATTTGTTTGAAACAGTGAAATCATTTCTATTTTCATATACTGTATTAGCAGTTCTTTATTGAAAATACCACCTTGTTTGGGAACAGAAACAATTAAAAACAATTTAATGGCAATTTGACTAAGGAATGCAATTTTTGGAGATCTTAAAAAAAGCATCTAAACCCTGCCTATCTTGAAAAAATATCCTGCTCTAAAGGTAAGAGGCTGTTGCATTTTGCAAGATTGGTGAGCACAGGAATGAATATACTTATTAATAAAATATTTTTTTCTAATCAGACACTGCACTGCTCTTTTTGAACCCTTCATAATGGAAGCTCCATTCATAAGTCTGACATAGTCAATGCCTCTGGGTTAATTGTTTTAATATTTCCTTGCAGGCCACAACTATGTCCTTCAAGAAGCTGATAAAGGCTTTCATAAACTTTCTCTTCTATTCATATCCCAATATCTATTCATATTACAATTTGAGGTTTTGATGAGCTATCTATTGCTTCATTGTTCTGGACTGATAAGTAATTAACCTCATTTATGTAATTAATAATATACTTTTAACATACCTGTGGCAATGCATCTATTAGGTCATTCTGATTGTCTGGGATACCTCCTTAAATACTGCTCTAATTCTCAAAGTTTTTAAAATATAATCAATTGCAGCTGTAGAGTTTATTAGACCAATATATTCCTGGATTATTTGACTCTCTAGTTTCATCATGCCTCCTCAAAGAAAATTTTAATTTACCACAGAATTTCATGGCATTGATGATACATAATAGAATTTATCTGTTTTTATCAACAGTTTTATTGTGTTTACAAAAAGAAATTATCTGACTGCCATTTATTACTTCCAAATATTAGTTTTCCCTTACAACATTAAATTCATTTAATTGTGTGGATTCTGTTTAAAGAAACCATGCTTTTTAATATTCCCTGACAAAAGTTTGAGATCCTTAGTGTAATTTTTATTTTTACTATCTTCACAGCTAAAAAGAATGCAAGAAAAGCTTTAAATGAAACCCAGTCACACTTTCAATGGGCATTAAAACGTCTTGTGTAGATTCTGCATCATATTTGATCCTTTACCTAAAATTTTGTCCTTTAGACACAGAATATTTAATTTCCTTAATTTTGTGCAATGTTCATAATATATGCAATGAAATTAAACTCAGTTTTGTATGTCACAAAATTGTTTTTGTACAACACCCTAAGCACCAAAGTTTTCAAACATCTTAAGCTCCAATTTGACAATTGCACTTTCCATTAGGTACACCATAGGGGTTTAACCATGGAAATTCCCAGTTGAAAGTCAATAAAAGCAAGTCTTCCCGGCCACAGACTGGTTATGACCAAGGTTCTCCCTTTGCAGTAGGTATGTTTTTCAAGAAGCATAGCTAATGGTGACATTTGGAGACCATTATACTTCAAGCACTCACTCCATGGTTATATTGGGACTATTCAACGGACTGTCCTGAGATCAGACTTTGCAGTTTTGAAGCACTTCACTGTCTTAATGAGCTTACGGGCTGACTGAAGCTGACAGATTGAGTAAGAAAATTATTGCACTAAAAATTTGATTTGTCTGTCTCTAAGTAACCTTACTGGGAAACAAAAACAAGAAAAAAAATCTTAAGAAAAGTAGGAAGGTATTCTATTCTGGCAATGTTAAATTCTCAAATTTCAGGTACGTTTACCTCTAAAACAATTTTATATATTGCAGTCAAAATTTCATCTGTTATTTTTCTTACTTGTATCTTTCCATTAAAGCTGTTGCATTACAGACATTGGTACATATAATGATTCATATTATTATGCAGTGCTTTTTTCTCACACTGTGGCCACCAAATGGTGACTCGCATGTTGGCCGTTACAGCTCAGACTCCCACCAAAACAGTTATATCTGCAGATCTACTTCAGATTCTCATAATTATAGTTACAATTACAATGACTATAAGCAATACCTTATCATAAGAGATGTTGGAAATGTTGTCCTTCTCTATCCACACTTCTACATTTTCTACTTCTTCTCACTTTATTTTTCATGTGAATCACCAGAAGTGGTTCAATTTCTGTAATTGGATTTTGTGAAATGTCAGTGATAGAGTAGTTGACCCACAGGTTCCTTCGAAGGCTACCTGGGCAAGAACCTAAGCTCAAACCCCCTCCTATGACCCAGGGTTAGCGCCATCCGAGTGGCTCTCCAACCATGGGGGTTTCCCATGAGGCCAATACCTTGTTTCCTAGAAAGGCCCCCCGCTTTCGTGGGAAATGGAAGTGGATACGCCACTTACGTGTGACACCCTTAAAAGGGGTGACTACCGAAAACCTTGGTGAGGCCGACAGCCATCTAACATGCCGTCTACCGGCTCTCCAGGTCGGTACCGGAGTACATTGAGGCGTCTCACAACCCCGCCTGCATGGCAACCCATACAGGTATACCTAACCACTACCCCGTCGAGCCCAACCCAATCCGAACAGCTCCCAATGGGAGGGGCACGAAACGTTCGGCCCAATGTGCTTCTAGTAACGCCAGAAGTACTACGAGTGTTAGGGGTCTGCAGCGCTTGCACCAAGGCAGCTGAAGGGGTCGGAACCCCTCCTCTACGTGTAGTTGGCCCACACTTAATATTCTTCTCTGGTAAAGATGGTTCCATTTATATGATTATGTTCCATCATAAAATAACAGAAACTGAAGCACAGAGAAACCTGATTTTATGCACGATATTCCTTGCAAGACAGGATGTGTGGTTGCTGTAAATGCATACAGAACAAGACCTTATTTCTGAACAAATAATAAATGCAGAGAGATACAGGAATGACTTACACCATTTTTTGAACAATTGACCAACATTGAATGGCAGTCTGAGCATTTCCAACAAGACTTTTGCTACCACACTGATGAGTCATTAAGTTTAATTTTTAAGGTAGGGTAATAAGTAAAGCATTATGACCATCAAGATTTCCCGATCCAACTGTATGCAATTTTCATCTATGGGGGAACTTTAGAAATAAAGAGTATGCAACAAACCCATACATTGGAAGAACTAAAAGAAACCATCAGGTGAGAAATTCACTAACTGTTAGATATTGAACTCTTGAACTCTTGAATGTAAATGAAAATTTACTGAGACAATACCAGATATGTGTGGATAGAGAAGGACAATATTTCCAGCATCTCTTATGATGAGGTATATGCTTATTATCATTGTAATTGTAACTGTAAATATGAGAATGTGAGGTGGCTGCACGGATATTATAACTGGTTCAGCTGGAGTTTGAGCTGTAGTGGCTGAAGTGTGAGCCGTTGTGTGGAAGATAAGCATTGCATAATTGTTCATGACTGAAAAAAAGATATTGGCTTCCTCTCTTTGTTTTTAAAAAGAAAGTAAGCATCCTTATACTTTTTATAAATTATAGGAGGCAGCGCCGTGGCCAAGTCTTTTGACTGCTTGCCTTTCACCAAGGCAGCCTGGGTTCAATTCCAGGGAACCACATGTGGGATTTGTGGTAAACAAAGCAGAATCTGGGTTCTTTGTTTCCCCCTGTCATTCTTCCACAAACTGCCCCATCATCATGTTTCCTATCTTTCATATCATCTACTTCTCACTCTCATATTACACTTTGGGCAGATCACCCATCCTGGCTGTTCTCTCTCACCCATAGTCTGTACTTTCCAACAGGCATCTGACCCTGGCTCGCTTGTAAGCCCTAATAATGGGGAGGATAAACAGAAAAAGAAGAAGTTATACGAAAGTTCAAAATAATATATCATAGAGCTTTATATATATAAAATCTGAAGTAGTTTGTGAGGGGAGCATACCTATTTTAAAAAATAAATAAATAAACTGTAGGAAACAAGAGTTAAAATTTGAGACAAGAAGGAATTTAACCCTTCACCTGCATATGTGGGTTCTCCTTCATATTTTTGTATTTAGCTCTCCTTTACTTTCTTGCTTGTTGTGACATCTCTGTCATGACATTTTCTACTTTCCTTATTCACTCAAAGTTATAGAAGTTATTACTAAAATGAAATATGAGACAGCAACTAAAAGTTTTCCACTCTTAGGGCCTTGTCTCTGATGCAGCCTTTTAATTAAATGACTATTTAAGACATTGAGATGAAGTAATGTGCAGTGCCAATATATACACATTATAGACCTATTGTTGTTTCTTTCTTTGTTTTAATTCTGGCCCAAAACTCCTACTCTCCTTATTTCTAGCATTTTTAAGAATGCAAAGTGAAGATTTTTGGGTGATTCTCTCCCTCACCCCTTCTACAACCCTTCACATGGAAAAACCTATTTTTTGTTTGTTTGAAAATGGCTTGATGATTTTAATTAAAACCTCTTATATCCGAGATGTTGACATGACAAATAAGATCTGTATCTTTAACCCTCCATAGGTGCAATGTATTTAAGAGATACCTCCTGTGTTTTTCAACACACAGCTGTAACCATTCACGCAAAGTGGCTCCAACCCATTATAGCTTCCTAAAACCATGCAGCACTTCCTGATACATTATTGGCCAACTGTCTTTCTTTTTCCTTTTTATTTCCATTTCATTGTTTTTGTAGCCTTCTTTTCTCTCAGCCATGTTTTTATACATATGATGTCAAGGAAACATAAGGAGTATTTAAGCTATCTAATCTTAAAGACTTACAGAAAATGTTGGGAATACTACGGGATGAAAATGAAGACAATAATGAAGATCATAGAAGCCTGTGAAGAGGATTCCTATTCCTCTAAAAATGACAAAGATAAAGTCATAGGGGTCCAGCTAGAGATGTTAGTATGCCTTTAAACTGTTGGAGTTATCATTATAGATGACAAACTATAAACAATCATCTCATACACCAACCAGTACATTGAGACTATATGAAATAAATTCAGCCATGAAATAGATTCTAAATTGACAATAAAAGAAGAGATGAAAGCATTTTTCTATATTTGGCAAGAGGCCTATACAGCAGCAGTAGATCTTTAGAAGAACTATATCATATAGATGGAGATGGCAGAGAGATATTTCGGTCGGTAATGAATTTGAAGCTTTTCAAATTTCTTTTTCACTGCCTTAGATATGATGACAGATCTTATTGCAAAGAAAGAAAGAAATTAGATTGCTTTGCAGCAGTGAGAAAATTTTCACAGCTTTCATTGGAAAGTACTAGAAATGTACTGGAAGAAACTGTCACAATCAAAGAGATGCTGGTAGGCTTTAGAGGGAGATGTAGTTTTATACATTAAACATTCCATCTAAGCCTAATAATTATGGGATTAAAATCTGTGTTTTGACTAATGTCAAAATATTCTACTGTCATGATCTTGAAATTTATGCCAGGAAGCAGCCTAATGGACCCTTGTGCATTAGCAATAAGCCCTCAGACGTTGTGAAAGGATTGTTACAGCCAATGGGAATGGAAAAATAACATCACCACAGAAAATAGATTCAGTGAGTATAATTTGGTGAAAGATCTGCAGAAAGAGATTGTCCTTTATCAGAACACTGAAGAAAAATAAGCCTGAATTTGTCAATATAATAGAAAGTCCTCAACATTCATTTCTGCATTTAAAGAAAGGGCTAGGTACCCTGATTTGCTATGTTCCTAAGTAAAGCAAAAATGTCCACATGATATCCAGGCTACATTTTGACAATGCCATTAATCAAAATAGTGGTTGTGCCCTGTACCCTGATACTAAACTATATCCGAAAATAAACACAAACTTTGCAAGACTATTCCTTAGGATCCAAGAAGGAGCAACTTTCAAAATATTGCTACAAGAAATTTGAAATGTATTATATTTGGAAAATGCTTGGGCAGATTTGCAAGAAGTGTACCGGCAATTTGCAGTGAAAATAGAGACTAATAGTTAAAATATATTGTTAATGAAAAATTCAAAATACCTCATGATGTTATTGTATACACATACATAATGCAATACATTATTACCCTTTCCCATTTTGTATGATAGTATCATTAAGTTTATTTCTGCAATTTACATAACTTATGTTTTTGATACAACTATGCCCTACTATATTGCTTTGAAAAATAAAATATAGAATATTAAAACTAAATAAAGTATTAAGATATAATACAATGGATAGCACAGAGCCAGACATTTAAATGGTATCTCTCAAATACATTGCATCTGATCATGTAACAGGTTAATTTTCTATGACTAGACTTTGTAGTCCTTTTCATTCTTAAAGAATTTTATATTCCTAGGAAACCATAAGATACAGACAAAAAATGCTGCAAGAAAAATGTTCAGGTCATTAAAATACATACTTTCTATAGAATTAATTGTATATAGCATTAGCCGTTTCTGGGGTTATTTGCTGTATGCTTACACTTTTATCAAGTTGACATAGATATGTTATCTAACAGAATATGTTTGAGAATGTGCAATTCTTCTTTTCCTCCACATGAACTCGTTAATAATATTGACTTGAGACATACACAGTTGAAGTTTGTTTTCACTTCATGCATATAACCTAGAAGACTTGCCTAATTTGAAATAATATCTAGGTAAACATTTTCATAACTACTGTGAGGTGGATAAAAGAATCACCTTTTATATTATAAGGTTTATAAGAGAGACCAGTGAATTGATGAATTTGATGAAGTGTTTGTTACACATCATGTTCATCTATAAATGATTACTCAACATTCTGAATGTAAGCCATTCACATGTGCATGATCTTCTCACTGATTATGTCTGAAAGTAATTGATGGTGTACTCATTCAGCAGTAAACAAATAAAACACATTATTTTCAATCATATAATTTTTTTTTAATTTTGTTGTTAATCATTAGACATAGTCTATACATATTCCTCCAGCCGAATTTATAGTGATATCACCACAGTGGTGCCAACCTAACTAAACACGGCTGACAGTCCTGCAATATCATTACATAGTGAGGACAGAAAAAAGTGCCCACTCACAGAGGAACAAAAATATGTGTTGTGGTTTTGATTACCAAATTCAGTCTGTCATTATTTTCAAAATTTGATTCCATATCTCTTACTACTCCTTTGGTTTTAATTAAAAATAAAATTGTGTAAGCAAGTGTTTTTCTAAATGTTCCTGTAAGTGGGCCAGGATAGAAGAAAGCACAGAGGTTCTGACAAGGCACGGGTGATGACATTCTACATAAGATGGTTATCATCTTTTACTGTAAGTTGGCAGGGAGTCAAAGCATCATGCTAACAATTTTGGCTTTTACCTAAGTATTTGCCTTAAGTTTAGTAATCTTTAAGAATGCTAACAATTTTTCTTACAAAGTCACAGTGTTGGAAGAATTATTAAAAATAGTAAAACCAAGAACTGCTCTATTAATTCTATAGAAAATTTGAGCACTTTTCAGCAACAAGCTCCATGGAACTTCATGTAATAATTATTTTGCTTTCTGTAGTTTTTGTGCTATAGATAGATACTACAGGCATATATCATTATGTATGCTATATTATGAAATGCTGCTTTTCATACTCAATATCTGCTAAAAATACCGTTGAAATTAATGGTGAGAACAACAAACACAAAATTTATAATAAGGGATGTAATAACCATTTAAATATAGATAATTATTCACTAGATGTATTTTATTGGTTACACTTTGACATTTTAAATCCTTATTCTGTATGGTACTTTTAAACTTCATGTTCAGCAGTTCTTAATTATTTTATATTCTTTTTAACACATTCACATGATATTGCAAGAATTAGCTTGTGTCCAACTTTGTGGTATGGAAGGATAGCACGCCATGGGTTTGCCACACATGGAGTGCATGGATTGAATCTCCATTTGATAAGTTACCTGACTAAGGTTATTTTCCATATTTTATCTTTCTCCAGAGAAAATAAATATCAAGTAATTTTAAGTTTTATGGACCCTGGACTCATTTGACCTATAATTTTATATATTCATTCAACATGACCAGCCTAGTTAAAGGACATTAAACTGATAAAAAGCAAGCAATAGGAACTAGGTTTTAGCAACCTTTTGCCTTTACCAACATTTTCAGATTATACAGAGGGGCTTTCCAAATTTGCCAAAAAATGAAGGGCTGTTGAAAAGCAATGCTATTACTAAGATAAGAAAGTTAATATCAATGTAAACATAACATAAAAGTCTCTAACCATCAATGCCAAAAAGTCATTAGAATTGCCTTTATGATATTGTAATGTAAGAATTGATTGCAACATTATTAATGTTCTATCAGCTGTATTAAATCATAAGCATTCAAGTTCTAAACCACATGAAATAATATTCATCTTTCCAGGTCTGATTATTAAGGTGAAATGCAATCCAAATCATAAACTATGGTCATTATAGCATTAGCTAAAATAATCAGAAGAGCAAACTATACACACTGTTATAGAATTCAACTGCACAAATTCTAAGGGTGGTGGAGGAAAACTTATTTTATTTAAGACTTATTTTATATAAGTTCAAATTCATGTGCAAATTACCACATTGAAACATCGGTAGTGATAAGCTGTGGCACTTTTTGGGGTGAAGACAGTGAAGGGGCCCTTCACCTTCTTTGCACTTAAAAATTAAAGAATCATGCAAATCAACATTTATTTAAAAATTCTCAGTCTCGTTGTTTCCAGATGTTGGGCTGCTGCAATGTTTTTCTCTGCAGTCCGCACTGCTTCATAAGATTGTGCATTCTCAAAAAACAGGCTGGCAATCGACACTCGATAGAGAGGGAGTGTATGCTCTATCACACTCTAACCACCTAATTGCTAGTGGATGTGAAGAGAGACTGTATGCCAAACACTGTCTCTCCCTCTAGTTTACATGGTTGCTATGACAACATGACATCAAACATTTTTTCTGCTTGTGATTTTAAACCTGTAAGTGCTGGATTATCTCAGCAAATAAGAATCCTTTCACATCCTTCTAACCAACTGTGAATTATGTTTGTTTAAGGGGTCAGGGGGAAAGATATACCAACACTCAAGAGTCATGCTTTCATTATTGTTACAATGGCTTGTGGATGTTATCATTTGTGTTTGCGAAATGAATCCAGTTAGTTACATAGTTTGTAATATACTTGAGACATTGTTCTCCAGGTGGAAAGATGAGGATAAGAAAAACATGTTAACGGTTGGAAGACCTACCGCGTCATTAACTCTTTGCATAAAAAAGCAACAGAATGGTAAATGCTATAATGTTAACTTTTAAAACATCTTGGTTTTCTGAATATCCGTGGTTGTGCAGTAGCTCCAATTTAGAAAGACTATTTCATTAGTCCTGTTTATTTTTTAAAAATAATCATAATGTCTAGAATGAGGAAGAAGTTTTGGATTTTAAGAACATTATATGAGCTCTAAATAAGCATAAAGATTCCCTCAACACCTGAAATGCAAACTACAATTGAACACTTGTTTAAAGAATAGAAATAAAATTTGTGATGCCCTACAGGAAAATGCAAGGTGATTTATGGTTCAATTCAATAAAAATGTTCTTATGAACAGCGTATTTTTCACTGATTATAGATGCTGTGCTATATTTAGGTAAGCAATAACTTGGATTTAGGGGGCACGATGAAAGTTAAAGTTCAATAAATCATGGAAATTTCAAGGAAATGCTCAAGGAAAGGAGTCCATTG
The DNA here is from genome assembly GCA_030765065.1 of Deroplatys truncata. Classification (NCBI taxonomy): domain Eukaryota; kingdom Metazoa; phylum Arthropoda; class Insecta; order Mantodea; family Mantidae; genus Deroplatys; species Deroplatys truncata. The sequence continues at coordinate 102,827,646 of CM060984.1, forward strand.
GAAATTTAAATACACTATTTCAAAATTAATAATGTATTCAGTGGGCACTCTAAGACAACTCAAAATGAAGTTATAAACTGCATATCTGAATAGGTACATACAAGATCATGTAAAAATTAAATTCATAACAGTAAATGTTTTTGCTATTCAGGTTGATGATAGCACAGATATAGCTCAAACATCACAGTGTTCTATCATAATAAGATGTATGAATTTTAAAAGAAATGTTTTCTAGGGTTCTATGATGTTAGTGCTGATAGGATACCTGAGCTTTGTTTAATCTTCTGAATGGGATTTCTGTCTGAATTTTCATACGAGAAAAATTAGTGGCTCAATGTTATGATGGGGCAAATGTAATGGCAGGTAACTTAAGTGGTCTGTAGAAGAAAATTAAAGACAAAGCACCTCAATCTGTTTTTGTGCATTGCTTAGCTCGTCAACTAAACTTGGTGTTTTTTTGCAATATCAATGGAATTTCTTCATTTTTCCTCCATTCATCAAAAGAACACAGGTACTAGATTCATTTTCAGCCAGACATATTCCAACCTTAGCAGAAACTCAGCAGTGTTCTAACTCAAAACTACTCACTGTAATTGTAAATTGGGAAAAATTGAAACAAGTGTTTGAGAATATCATGAATTTTGATATTTGATATTTGATAAAAGATAAAATCAGCTCAGTAAGGGATTTTTGAACAAAATGAATAGTTTTGAACTTACTCTTCTGGCTGTAGTGTTCAATGACAGTTTTTCTTTGACAAACATTCTTTTTGAAGCTTTGGACATTGCTTATTGCATTTCAAAGATCAGGGTGACATGTGATTTAATGAGCAATAAACAAAATGGACAATATTTTTTGGAATTATTTGAGAAACCCAAGAAACTGACTTATCTGAGTCAAAGAAGAGAACATGGAACTTGATAGAGGATGAAATTTTAAAACATTTTAAGATTGTATTTTTCAAAATATTGGATTCCATTTCAGTGGAAGTGAAAATAAGGTTTCAGGATTGTAACAGTTTACAATTTCTTGCCCTTGTGGATACCACAAAATTTGAAAATTATGCTAAAGAGTTTGCTTCTTCAGCTCTTGGTAATTTACAGCAATGTTATTCAAAGATATTTCAAAGAATTGATCATATAAGAATGAGCTGCATCTTTGTATGCTGATGAGATGTATAGGTCTGTTACTGCAGTGGAATATTTTAAATTGTCCAGAAAAATAAGGATATATTTGATGAATCATGCAATTCTTTTGCTTTAGTTTTATCAATTCCATCCACAAGTGCATCAGGGGAAAGAAGTTTTTAATGTTTGAAAATAATTAAATCTGTCACTAGAAACACTATATCACAAGCAGACTCACATCATTAGCAAACATCTCTGTCCAGAAGGAACTTTTGTGTAAACTTATAAGGAATGAGCAATTTTATGAGGACATCATAGATAAGTTTGCTGCTCTCAAAGATCGAAGGATTGACTTAATATACAAGAAATAAAACAAGGTGAGTCTAGCATGATAATTATTATGTTTAAATTTGTCTATCATTGTTTTTTAAAGTCTGCGGACCTTCATCTATGAGGACAGTTCCAGAAGTACCCGATCTGACATATAGATAGTGGTTGTTGTTTCAAACAAATGACTATGGTAGAAAGTACCAACCTTATAAAGCTTAAGTTTGAAGTTTGACAATCTACATAGTTTAGTAATTGTTTGGCAGCCATCTATAGTGAACGCTCTCAAAAAATTTGTAAACCTGGATAAAGCTGGCCATCGTTGTGTGATACAATACTTTCTTTGAAAGGTCTTAGTCCAACTAATATTAAAGCTGAGCTAGATTCTACTCTGAGGGAGCCTGCTCCTTCATTTACAACAGTAAAATATTGGGTGGTAGAGTTTTTGCAAGGCCGTACAAGTTGCTAATACGAATATAGCAGTGGTCAACCAAATGAGGTGACCATGCCAGAAATTGTGAAGAAAATCCACAAAATGGTATTAGATGACCGTTGACTGAAAGTGTGTGAGCTAGCAGACATGCAGGCATTTCAAAAACAGCTGTACATTGCATACTGACTGAAAATTTGGACATGAGAAAGCTGTGTACAAGATGGGTGCCACATTTACTCAATGGAACAAAAGCAGCATTATGAGGATGTTTCAGTTGAGTGTTTGGCGATGTTTTGCTGCAATAAAGTTGAGTTTTTGTGTCTATTCATAATTATCACTTCACACCTGAGATGAAGGAACAGTCAAAACAGTGGATTGAAAGAGGAGAATCAGCTCTAAAGAAGACAAAGACAGACAGTTCCATCTGCAGGCAAGGTCATGATGTCAGTTTTTGGGATGCACATGGGATAATTTTCATTCATTATCTTCAAAAAGGAAAAGCAATAAATAGTGAGTATTATGTAAACTTATTTTAGCATTTGAATGATGAAATCAAGCAAAAACGGCTACATTTAGCGAAAAAGAAAGTTCTGTTTCATCAAGACAGTGCACCAGTTCACACATCCATTACCGCCAAGGCCAAAATCAATGAGTTAAAGTTCATATTGCTTCCTCGTGCACCCTATTTGCCAGATTTAGCCTCCTCTGATTATTTTCTGTTTCCAAAGTTGAAGAAATGGCTTGGTGGTGAAAGATTTGCCAACAATGAAGAGGTAGAGTCTGCAGTTAATGGCTATTTTGCAGAACTCAACGGTTCTCACTATAAGTAGGTTATCGAAGTGATTGGACATCACTGGGAAAAGTGTATTGAGCTGAAAGGAGACGTATGTAGAGAAATAAAGATTTTTTACCCAAATATTTATGTTTTCTTTGTTAGGTCGCTACTTCTGGGACAGCCCTCATACTGTTTAATCATTTATCGCCATTGGCGATAAGTTGAACTGAAATTCTCATTTTTGTTCCCTTGGTGGTTAAACATTGCTGTTGGTCATTATTATGGGGCCTGGGTACTTTGAAATGGATTGAAATTATAAAAAAAATTGTTTTGGAACTTTTATGCTGAAATTTTAAGATTAATTCCAAAATCTTGGTGTTCCATTGTAGTTACCGCATGATTACAGAATTAGGATTTTCTAATCAAAAGCAAGATATAACAGATTTACAAAAATTGGTTTAATCATCGAATGTGAGAAACAAGGTGAGCTGATATGACAAAGGCAATTGGTGGAAAGTGAAAGCATCTTTGTTTTACAAATTTCATGAAAAAGAGAGGACTATCTCAGCATCTGGTTTACTTCATTGCTTCTTACAATGATAAATGATAAAATGTGAAATTATTTTGATATCATTATTATTATATATATATATATATATATATATATATATTAAAATGGTATTATTATATCTTTCCTCCTTTAAAAGTGGAGAAATTTGTGTTGTTGATAGCTTCTCCTTCATATTTAGGTTTGCCAGATCTTTGGATGTGACTTGGAATGCCTAGATTTGAATGCAATATGTGGGTCTCCGGTTTAGTATACTTATCTTGGAGTCTTTTCTCATCTTAAAGAAAGGTTGCTATTATAGGCACATGGGTTTGGCTCTGTAATTTTATAACCCTTCACAAAGGGCATTTTTAAATTTTCAATTAAAGAACTGTTTCATTGTTGTGAACAAAGTTCACTTCAACAGAAATTGAAAAACAAGTGATTATCAAAGAGTGAAAACAGTTTATGAAATGTTGTTACATTATTTAACTAAATGGTATGACCTCAACCAAAATTTATACAAAAGTGTGTCTGTGGTCGATTTATGTGAGCAAAATCATTCAATATTTTGGTCAATGTAACAAATAAATTTAATGTAAATTTTAAGACAAATACTTTTATAATTAGTTCACTGTTTTCAAATCAGTTATCAACAGTTGATAGGAAAGCTAATTGTTGTAGTAAATATTTTGTAAACGTAGATTTACCATACATCTTTAGAATAATGAAGCATGTGCTTTCTATCCCAATCACTAATGCACATTTTAAAATGAGTGTTTAGTATAATGAAAGCTTTATGGTCAAATGATAAGAACAGAATATCAACAGAACTGGTAAAGGCCGAGATGTGTGTCCAGGTGAATTTAGCGTAATGTCAACACTTCTATAACATGGTTCTGGAAAATAAGTCCCTTCTGGAATGTGCGAGAAGCTCCAAGAATGAGGGGAGTTTATTTATTTATTTATTAATGAATTGACTCATTCGTTTTTCAAGATTTTATTCTTAACCAAGTCTCTGAGTTTAGATTCAATCTAATTTGGCATCCCTATTCATATTCCTGTCATCTCAAAAGCTAGTAACCCTGTATTCCAGCATTCTAATTTGTAGACCAATCTTAACATCATATACCAATCATAGTAGCTTGTCTCAACCTTAAAAGACAGTATGGAGTTAAATGGGATATCTCTGTCTCTATCTGCATACATGTCATCAGCTTTGTCCTTTTCTACTCTCTTGCCAAGTTGCTAATAACATGGTGTAAATGTTTACTTGTTATAATTTTCAGCTTTGAACACTTATCCTATGCAGAATATTTTTCTCTATCAAATTACATCATTTTTACAGCCTTTATAGATTTCTGTGGGTACAAATTTCTAAAGAAAACAAGATTTTTAGTAACCGTCTGATATTTGCCGTATTTATGGTTATCACACAGTAACTAATAAACAAAATGGTAGAACACAACAATATGTTTTTCTTAGCTACAGTAAATTAGAGTGTTGATACCTGCCTAGTTTGAGTTCACTATCTTTAATAAGATGAGAATTATAATTTTTCAAATTAAACATTTCCGAAATTTCTATACCTATGCAGTACAAAAGTCAGCCAGTGTGAGAAAATTTTGTTATTGGATTTACAATGGGGACCAAGCAAGAGAAAATGTGGAGGAGAGTTGGAGACAGTTTTTAAAAGAAGCTGACATCCTGTAACTTCTTGCATTCATTGTCTATGACAAACAAAAGTCATTCATCTATTCAGCTAGTAGGTGCCAGATGCAAGGCAGAAGGCAATTAGGTTAACTTCAGTTGTAAGAAAGTGGGTATGTTTATACACTGTGGAGTGTTATGTAGGTTATTTATTTTTATTTTTACATAAATGTTTATAGTTATGGAAGAAGATCTAGGAAGACATGAAATGTTGGTATACTAAATAGAAATGCAAATAAATAATGAATGTGTTAGATTATTAAAGTAAAATGAGTATTAGGAAGCCAGTAAAAGGAACAGTTAAGGCTACTGGGTGTTCAAAAACAATAGTGTATAGGTTAAAAAAGGAACAAATGAAATCATCTCTAAGGACACCAACAAAAAAGAAAGCAAAAAGGGGTGGGGGAAACAAAACCATGCTAGGTTACTGCAATATGATGGAATTAAGTAAAGTGGAGTGGAGTGCCGCACATTGTTTATTCTTTGCTGTTTTAAAAAACTTCCAATCACAATGACTGAGGTTTTGTCACGGGTAAACAGTGATGATATCCTACCAAATTATAATGTTTATTACTTTATTTCTCCACATTTCTATGATGATATATATTTTTATGCCTGTGAAATTGTATTTCAAAGTGCTAAAAATGCAAAGAGGAGGCATAGAATGCAAATGAAAATTAAATGTCTATTACATTAGCCTTAAATAGCAGTGCAGTTATTTCACTATTTGGGAATGTATTGTTCACAAGATAACATTAGATTGGTTGACTGAACACAGCTAGGCGCCAAAGTTGTGAGCACATATACAGTAAATGTGGCAACAGTGCACCCTATTTAACCTGTACTGTCTTTAAAGTGTGAGATGCAATATAATTTGCTAAATTCTCCCATGTTATAGTACATTAAATTTTACTCTCAGATGCAACTGCATATGTAAATTTAGATAAAGTGAATGAAAATCCAATTTTTCAAATAACTTAACAAAATTAGTGCATACACTCGCACTTCTTGTGTCAGTGTAACAGTAATTTTACTTGTGCTATGAAAAACCCAGTGAACCTTGCAATAACAGTAAACATCCATCTCACGCTTGTCTAAATTTACCATAGGCCAAATCCATGATGTGCTTATACTCTTTTCACTCTGACCAGGCAAGCAAGGACATTTATTCTGCACTCTGCACCTCACTTGAGCACTCCCTCTACATTGCCTTTTCTTCTCTCCTAGCACAATGGTCCTCCCTTTTCTAGTTGGCGCAATTAGAATTTTCTGTAATTGTGCATGAATTTATGTGTGTTTTACTTGTGCACAATGATGTCAAATTTGAGTGGTATTAGTTGACATTCAAAAGACATTGTGTATAAAGTTATACCTTTTTTAAAGCTCTGAAAATCTGCCAAGAAAAGGTTTATGATTCTTTTAGAGATGCACAAAAAATAACTGCAAAAGTATGTCAAGGGTCTGTAAGAACAGAGCAATGTATATGTTAGGAAGGCCAGAAAGACATAATTGAAAATACAAGGCCCCAGGGCTATGCTTCTTCTTTTCAAGAGAAAAAACATTAAACTTCATAAACTTCACGAAGTTAGATGATTTCCAGAAAGACATAATCCATTGCTCAGTACAGGAGTGTTATGATTATGATGAATACCCTACACTTAAAAAAATAAAAGTGGCTTTAAAAGACAAAATAGACTATGCAGGAGATATTACTTCTTTACACAACATTTTTATAAAACTTGGCTTTTGATATTGAAACTGTAATAATGGACATTGGTTTTCAATGGAGAGAAAACATATTATTGCACTGAGGACCTCATTTTTAAGAACAATGCATGGCATAAGAAAAGAAGACATTCCTCATCCTATTATTTACATTGATGAAACTTGGGTAAATCAAAACCAAAACTGTTTTTCTTTCAGGATTCTAAAAGAAATGCTGCTCTAAAGATTCCATTTGGTAAAATCACGTCTAATAATCTACCTGCTGGGTCAACCAAATATGGTTTCTAGAAGAGGCAGATTTAGTGTTTCAATTGAAAAGTGCTGGTAATTATCGCCAAGAGAGGAATAAAGTGGTGTTTAGGGAATGGTTTAACAATCTCCCTTGGAGACTGGAAGAAGGATATGTGATACCAATGCGCAATGCGAGCTATCACCCTATGCTTTAAGAAAAGATCCCCAATACAAATTCTAGAAAAGCTAAAAATGGCTTCAAAGCAAGAATGTAGCTCATAGTCCTATACACACAATAAACCTAATAATAAAAATGCAGACAAAGCTATTATTTGTTGGTAACTCATTGTTAATGCATATATTCATATAGCAGCTGTGACCTGTTGACTGTGCTTGCATAGAAGGGAGAGTGTGTAGAGTGGGGATGAGACAACATGGCCATGCCAAGCCTGATGGAAGCAAAAACACTATAAGTTTTTGCTCTGTTGCAGAATATTTTTAACCTGCAGGCCACGAGTTCAGCATGTTAAAGTATTTTTCCTAGATCTCTCTGCAGGACTTCAAATTTATGCAGCAAATTCTATAACATTCCTTTATGTTGAAATTAAACTGTGTGCTATATACAGTAATAAAGCTTTCTGAACCAATTAATACTGAAATAGATGTAAAACTTTTTGTGCCAAATTGTTAAAACAAATTAATCATTTTAAAGAATAATCTTAACTGTACCTGATAAATTATATGTGCTTATTAGAGGAAGCTTTAGAAGAAATCCAAGATGTTAATGGCCAATATATCTAAATGCAAAATTCATTACCTATAAAACTAAGATTAACAGATTACACACATAACCCGATGTTGGGTAGTTACTGAGGCATCAGTAACAAGTTTAATATTTCATCCTGTATACCTGAAACTATTTTAAACAACAATAATTCAAGAAAAACTTTAGTTTAGTAATCATGTAACTCATAACACCATAGGTCCTGAGTTTAGCCATCTGGATGGCCAAACTTTACTAAGATTATTTCATAGAGTCTGGCGAGTATGATTGGGAGAGTGAATGAAAGCATGTTTCAATGTATAAAAAGAAGATACTTAACATGGAATAACTAGTGAAAATGAGCAAATAATAGTTTTTGAAGTTCAACTACTTGTATCATTTTGATGATAAAAGTAGTTATAGAAGTAGAAGAAAACGAAGTGTTCTAGTATATTGGGATGAGAAGAAAAATTATACATTGCAAGAAATAAGTAAATGAAAAAGGTAGGATATAAAATAATATTTCTATTTGGACAGATATATTACTATAGGTACTGTAAGAACTGAAAAAGAACTGCGGTTGAGTAGAAGCCATATGCAATGGTTCTTGGACAACTTGCATTTGCCATAGATCTACAATATATATGCATAAATACATTTTTATGTATTTTTCACTTTTTCTGTCTCATTAAAGCTTAAAAATTTTATAGGCAGTACTATGTTAACATGATGCTTTACAATGCCTGTTAGTGGTGCCGGAATAATTCGGTGAAGAGCTCTAAATATAAGACAAGTTAACAAACAGTATACTATTTTACATAGTGATCCCTTTCATCTCTACCCTAAAAGTAGAAAGTGAAAACAAGTAGGAAAAATTGCTTTACCTATGGACATATTTTCAATTTCTGCAAAAGTTAAGGAGAAGTGCATAATTTTATACATTTTTAAAAAGTATAAGTTTTACTTCTGTTTTCTTATTCCTTCCTTATTCATTCTTTTTCCATGAAGAGAATATTCATGTATAATGCTTACAATATGTGAGGACAAAAAAAAATATATATGCTGTAAATAAGGTATGACAATTACACCGTAGTTAACGATACTATTTCCTGCAATGTGTCTACCCATTTATTCCTTTCTTTTTTCTCTCTTCTATTTTTATTTAAGCCTGGAATTTTAACATATTGGTCAAAGAAACCTATACAAGTATTTAAATATTTTAAACCTTTAATAACTTCAATGACTTTAACCATCAAATTCTTATTATTAAGGTGTTTTAATCTGAAAGACCAGCATGAGTTAAATTAACTTATAGAACAAGTTAAGTTTAAAAAGTAATCTTCAAAATGGTTTAAAATTACATAGTTTCAACCTTAAAATAAAAATTAGTTTCTGATTTATTTACATATCCTTTATATTTATTTTGAGATATTGGTGAGTATTTTATTTAGGCAAGTCTCTCTTCTCATTTTGAGTTCATAATAAATTAAGGTATTTTGGCAATATTTCCCCAATATGACTATGTAATTGTGTTTACTGTGGCATAATATACCAGATTATCCAGAAATTGGAGCATTATGAATAACAGAATTTATATGCTTCCAAATAAAATTGTGCACTTTCCTTTACAGTTGAGTAACAATTCATTTTGAAGTTATTGCAGAAATTTGTTTTAAACCTTTTGTGACATATATAAATCTTATTTACAAAGCAGTATAATTTCTGGAGTATAAAAGAATCAAAGAACAAGTAATCAAGAAATTATTCTGTCCCTAGGTAGAGCATCTTCCTCTACAATAATTTTAAACATAACCACAACTGGATATCACAGACAATATACAGTAGTATAGGAATATCATATCATATATAATATAGTAATCATAATAATAATAATGATAATAATAACCAGCAATAACAGTGATAATGAGAAAGCTTAATAATAGATTAATAGCAACACCTCTGCTTGAAAGTAGGTATGTATGTGTGTGTTTGTGTATGTGTGTATGTATAAACTATGTACAAATTGCTGAGGATGGCCATAATATAATCACTGGATGACTAATTACTGTGAAATTTGGTGTATGAACTGTTCGAATATAATATTGTCATAGATGGAAAAATATGTTAAAATTCGGCGTTCAATCTGAGTTAAAGGTAAGATAATTTTTCATGTTGTTTCATCTTTTAAAAAGGTGAGTCTTTTCATAACTACATTTTAAAGAAGATTATCCCTTTTAATAAACAGTTCTGACACCAACTGATCAAAACCAGAACAGTAATATTTAATGTAGATACATGTATACCCTCTGACATTTATCATGGATTTCAGTAATTACTTATAAGACATTTATATAAGGCATATAAAATTCTAAGATTCAAATATCAATTGACTTTAGCTTGAAATGATACATGTTATTTGTGAAGATATACACAGAGGATATAAACTGTCTCTTAATCACAATATAAATGATATAAAATTAAGATTTCAAATAACAGTCACGGCTGCAAATCCATCAAACAATATAGAAAGGAGCTGTTGAGTGAAATATCTAGAATACATGAAGATGAGCAATGAAATTTAGGTATTAGGTACAAGAAAAATGGGAAGTATGTCTAGTCTTGATTAGAATGATTGCATTGCAAAAATATACTAATATCCAAAATGCTAATTATATGCTATGCTGAAACACTGAGAAACTTGGGTATTTAAAGGTATTTAATAAAGATTAAGATAATAGATGCTGCAGAGAGACATTCATTCCAAAATAAATTTTGAGCACACAGCTAATTAAAATTGAACATACTGCTAGTGAAAGTCCAGTATGAGACAAATGGATATTTTTAAGAGCAAGAAAGGCTAGAGATATCTGCTGCCAACAATAGCACAGTTAAGTGTTCTAAAACATACAGATAATTGAAAGATTTCTACAGAATGTTTAGGTTCTGAAGAGGCTGCACATTTACAATTAATTCATAGCTTTTATCTATTTAGGTACCTACCTGCTTTGTCTTGGTTTATTATGGTCATGTTTTTTAACACATCAACATACCGATTTAATGGTGTTTTATTTTTAAATAGAACTTTGAAACATACCAATGCTTGAATGTTCCAGCAGAAGAAAACAGCCCTTCCCAATAAATTTATATTAGCCATTTAAACCACACTATTTTAATGACAGTGGGTATTACAGCACACTATTAAGGAACTGTTGTTAAATACACTATCTTGCACTTATCTGTACCAATTTATATTTTGCACTGCAGAAAGGAACATTTAAGATAATACATTTTTATGAAAACACCTCATACAAAAGTGTGTATTTATGACAGAATATTCATGGAAAACTGTATGCAGATAAGAAGGTGAACATCAGAACCATAAACAACGCTTGAAAATAAATGCATACATCCATAATCTGACATCTTTTAGTCTCCTGTATGAAAACAGAAACCATGAAAAGGACATGAAGATTATCCATAGGTATCCTATCCTTTTGAAATAGGAAACAAAACTCTGTAGATGTTGTGGCGATAAAATAATAATAACTTTTGATAATTATCTAAGATTATAAAACTTAAAATCTTCCTTCTAATTTGCACCTCTTGCTTATTCTTAGTATTTTCCCTTGCATGTTAGCAACAATACTTTTGTTTTAATTAAATATCCCATCACCTACTATCTCATGCCTTTCAAAATGCTAATGAAAAGTCATATTTATAAGCAAGTTATTTATCTTTCTATTTTTATTATTTTGAGCACCGTCTACATTAATATGTAATGAATCCATTCCAGTTGCTTCCATTCAGCTTTATAATACCTTTACGTATATGTTTAAAGAAAGATATCTTTCATCTGATGGTGGAACATTTTGATTAAATACATAATTGAAATACAAGCTGCAAGTGCAGAATTAATTTGCTGCATATTACACTTGCAAGTTTCTTGGGTTCTTGGCTCTCTAGTCCTCATTCATTAGGTTTTACTTAACTACATAGCTAGCAACACCGAAATGTGGACTATACTTGGATTATACAAGAATTTGCAATGAAGCAGCATCTTCTCGTTGTTGATAGAAGCACAACTACCTAAAAAAATATTACCTATGTAATAGTGTGGTTTTCGATGCTCCCCGTATGCCCTACTATGACCTTTGGGGTCACCTTGTTCCATTAAGCAATGACTGGATCCATTTATTATCTGGAGGCACCCAGAGAGTGATGCCTGTTACCTGTTATGGTAGATGGCATTGACGATGGTGATGGAACAAGGGGTTCTAAAAGCTTTCCCATGGACTCTTGAACCATGTTAGATTTGGGGATAGTTCATATGATATTAAATAGTGGTACCTAGCTGATTAGTTCTATCATGTGGTGTGTAATTAACATATTTTCTATTATTGACAAATAAAGATAATTAATTTCACCAACTTACTTATATTTGATAACATGTCTAAACAGCATGTTGATTATATTCAAAAAGGTTTATGGATGAGTAAAGTAAGAATCTTAATGTGGTAAAAATGCTTCATGTTCATAAATTTAGGAGAAAATATGACTCATACAGCAAAAGCTTAACCTTTTATACATTTTCCATTGTTGTTATAAAAGTATATCAGGGCTGCAATCCACATATCACGGACCACATCACACTTCTACATTCCTTTTACATTTATTTATTTACATGTATAAAGTAAAAATGCATGTATGAAGTAAATATTTTCACTGTGTTTGTTTTACTGCTGTTTTTCATTTGCTTTATTTTGATTGGCAGTACTATGGAAATAAATGCCTAAGCGATACTCTTTACCTTCTCCCATTTGCACTTCCCCACAAAGCCAGTGCCCAGTAAAGCTTGCATGTATAGTGCTGTCTAGCCTTGAGTAAGTATGTGATATGGCATATCCTAGCTCAGAGGTGCGTAATTTTCTACCAATTCCTAGAATTATGAAGGACTTAGGATGGAATGTAAAAATTAAATTATTATAGAGATACTTTTTCATACAAAAATAACTCTTGTATCTAATTCTTACGACTTTTTCTAAACATATTTGTTATCAAATTTTGAAGCAGAGTACAAAATCCAAAAAGCTTAGCATTTAGCTATTAAGTTTACTACATTTGCCACTATTTCAGACCACGTGATTTAGCTGTTAGGTTTCAAAGTACTGTTCAAAAATATTAAGAACCTTTGTACTTGCATTATTCATCTTCACATTTCATAATGAGATGAATCCTGCTTTAAAGACTGTGTATTTGATGAACTGTGGGTAGAAGAAAACAAATAATTTACTCAACTTTAGCATTAGGCACCCAGTGCATTGGTATATTTTCTGGGCCATCCTAGCAGCACATTGTGGACTGCACCAATCAGATATTTTTACTCTGCATTCTTTTATTGCAGTAATATCTTGATTTGTAACATGTTTTATTTAGCCCTTTATTTCTATGAACAATATGGCTGTTGGTAATGGTAACATACAATAGCTCAGTTGTCAATAAGCTGACTGGAGATTAGAATTCAGACATTGTCAAAAATTTATTTTAAACACATTAAAATGTTAGCTATCTCCTTTCTGCTGATTACTAAGTGAGCTACCGCACTTCTCTGTCAAAATAAAATGGAGAGTTATTATATTTAATTTCTAGTACAGCAATGTACAAAACTAGAAGATTCAAGGGCACAGTCCACACTAGCAGAGATGGAACAAGTTCTGCATGGGATAAATTTGAATGATTTTTAAATTTTGCTTCTGAGCAAGCTTTATCTTACCTGGCAAGTAATTCTGCTGCTATTGGAACCTGTTACAAACACAACTTCATTTCATTGTTTTAAGAACTTAATGTTAAGAGAAGTTGCAGGCTTTTAGTGATTAACATTTTCAAAAATATTTTTAGATTTTGTCTTAAACTTTGAAGTTAAGGCAGCACACTAATTAAACATTTCTCTCTGCTTAGAACTATTTCATTGTTAAAATTATTCCTCACTTCAATGCCTTCTCTAGCAAGTTGTTATATTAACATTATTTGGGTAATTTTCACCACAAAAATGGTATGCCCTGAATCTCTGTTATTACAGTCTACAAAGTATTGCTACTTACAACTTTTGAGATGCAAACTAGTAATACACATACAACATTGCTGGTTGTGTTCCTAAACAAGTGTATGGTAATGATAATACTCATCTTTTTAACTTTATATTTAAAGAAGAAATTGCTTTGAAGCTTCTAATTTGATTAATGAAGTAAATGCTACACTATTTAAATTTTTATAAATATATAATATGTTTGAATAATATAAAATATACAGTGTGGTCCAGTTAAGCTGTGCCTTATGATCTGCAAAATAACATAAGAATCTGGGTTACAAAATGGCAAGAGATGCAACTGTTTGATAATTTATGTATTTTCTGACTTAATTTATGTACTGCAAATGCATGCAGATGAGAATAATAAAAATACAAAAAAAATCAGTCCTTTCTATAAGTTAAATTAGGTATTATGCATAAAACAAAAAAGTTAAAGCTGACTGAGAATAAACATGCTTGTCCAGTGATTATATTTTGTTCTTTCTTCACTCTGGCAATTGCACAAACTAAGAGAAAGCAACACAAATGAATGAGAGAAATAACTTTTAGGAGTCAAGCTAATGTGTGATGAAAACCATAAACTTGAGATATACTTCATTTATCTCTTTGCATAGTGACATCAAGTATAAGAATGCTGAAGCAAGAAAGCAAAAGAAAAATAAACGGTCCATTTGTATTAGTTATAAATGAAGCTTTTTTATTAATATGGGTATTCAAACCACAGTCCATGGTTGTTAATGGAGTGTTGTAAATATGTTTCGCAATCAGTATGAAAAACTGAGCATTTCTGATGTCGCACAGGTGGTCTATGGTAGTTCAGAAATGATTGTAATTCAACAGACATTCTTGGATCCCAGCAATTAACAAAACCCAGAACCTCTGGAGCTAGAAGCCAGCATGCTGACCACTAGACCAAAGAGGGGCTTAGACATTCATCAGTATATTGTAATGTGTTGCTTCCAGTATGAAATACTACTCCTTTGTGATATGACAGCCTTCTTTTTACTTTGTCTTCTTTTTCCTTTGCAGTTAACATAAATCTGCACAGCTGTTTATCTGGGCCACCTATTAAATCATGTCAATGCGTATGCAGAAAGTAAACAGTTCCAGCATGAAAATATCAGTAGAAGTTATTTAAGTAATCAATCAAATATTTAGAAGCTCTTCTTTGCATAGCTACTTGTTTATATCTCAAGAAAATATGCCTTTTTTTTAAAGATATATGCTAGCTGAGAAGTTTATGAATTCTCTGACTCTATATCTGTTAATATTTTAATTTAAAATGGAACACTACCTATTGCATTTCTTTCGATACCCCTTAACAAATGTTTTTCATGGTTAGAAAACAGGACGAGTGATTTTATTTTTGTCAGATTAGTACAAAGTATAGGCAAACATAATATATTTGCATTATTAAGGTAAGAAGGTTATGAAAAAGCTTTTTAATAAATATAAGTTTAGTAAAACGGAAACATAATACAACAGATGTTTCAAAAATTGCTTTTAAGGAAAATTATTTTTGTACCCTATTTAAGAGAGATGCAACTGTACGTAACATAATGCTTTGCTAAAATCTTTATTTATTTGAAAATCATCCAGTTTTATATAGCAGATCCATGCAGAACTTGCTTTTTCTAGAGAAAGGCATTTCAAGAGATTGTCAACATTTTGAAACAGTTTCTAAAAACGTGACTACACTCCCCAACTAGTTGGGCCTTGCAAAGGGGCACCAACACATAGGCCTAGCTAAGGCAATGGATGGAGAGAACAGAGATAGGGAAGAAATCTATGCAGACATCTACGGTCTTCTAGAGCACCAAACTTATTGCTTGCAGGATGCTCACTCAGTACTAAACCCTTAGGGGCTCTGCAAAAATGAAATCCAGGCAAAGTTGCTTTGTTATAATTTTATTTTCACCACTCAAATGCTTGTAATTCTGTAGGGAATAAATGTTGCAATATACAAAGAGGTATTTTTGCAGACATTTAGTGAAGATAAGTGATTGAAAAGAAGACTGGAAGAGAAGACATCCTTATATAGGTAAAAAAATTATATATTCATATAAAATGAAACAGCAGATAGTGATTGAAGTTCTTAATCATTGTAAGAGGTTGCTATTTGTTGCCAAAATGAGGAAAAAAATAATAAAGAAACAAAAAAAGAAAAGAAAGCACTACCAATTAGAACATATCTGCAGTATTATTAAGAAAACAAAAGAATATATGGAAAGGAACAAAGTGATTGCATTACTGCTGAAGATACATTCTGTTTCAAAATATAAATTGTTTATATGTTGAATGACTTTGCATCAATAAAGAGCTGATTAGAGAAAATAATAAAGCTGTTACATTGTCCAGCAGGAAGACAAGAGAAAGAGAAGAAAACAGTGTTCTTCTATGCTAAAAGCAAAGAACCCAGTTTGACATGGAACAAAAATGCCATTCCAAAAGCATATTTTTGAACTTGTATAATGAAAATGCTGAGTGTCTTTTCACCAAAACTGGCATTCTCAAGAATTTTCATCACTAAGTTAGTGCTCCTGGATTTATTTAAAGCAGATGATATCTAACATAAATTAACAGTGTTTTAAACTAATTATCTAGTAATGAGATTCATTTTGAAGGTTACTTTACATCCAGGAAGACGACAATCCCAAAACTAGTCACTCGACTAATGGAATGAACAACATCTTAAGACTATCTCTTCTTAGCTATACATGTTTT
This sequence comes from Deroplatys truncata, assembly GCA_030765065.1. Lineage (NCBI taxonomy): Eukaryota > Metazoa > Arthropoda > Insecta > Mantodea > Mantidae > Deroplatys > Deroplatys truncata. The sequence goes on from CM060984.1 coordinate 102,844,093, forward strand.
AACATTTCCTACATGTGGCTAGCTTGAAGAAACAACATTATCTAACCCTTCCAATACTCTGTTCTTATTCAGTGTTCTCATAAAATTCAATAGGTAGTAAAAACTTGTTCTTTTTAACTGTGCGCAGATTTTCATTTGTGTTCCAAGAATGCCATCTAACTATGGATTGTCAATGCTCTGAATGCTTGGGTTAAATTTGAAAACAGCTTTAAATCTTGCAAACAGTTCAATATAAAATTAAACTTTAATATAAAATATGGTAAAGCCATACAAGCAAGAAATGTGCTCATACACACTGCAAGTGCTATGGGTTTATCGTGAAATTATTGACCTACAGTTAACATATCTCCTGTAAGCAAAAAGTTTTCTTCAGTCATGAATAGTTAACTTTAGATACCAGTGATTATGAAACACTGCTATAGTTTCAATAGTAACTAATTAGACTACATAAAATAAGAAAAAGAAAAAAAAAGAATAAATAATTATGCACAAAATCCAACTGTTTTATGACATTCCTGGGCTCTGCAGATAAAATTCATACATCACGCACTGTTCTTTTCAGGAACTAATTCAACATTAACAACATAAATTGCATTTATTCTTTCTCTAAAATTAACTTATGAAAGCTACTTTAGTTCTATAGATACCAATCACACCAATGTACAGTTAATTTCTAAACTTTTATTTGAGAGACTTTTTATAGCCTATTTAAAGACTGAATGAGCATCCTGTTCCACTCTTGCAGACTTGAAAAACACACAGCACCATGTGGCTTTGATTTGCCAATGTATTCCTCACTAGTACTACAGTTCTATGAACACAACCAATCTAAACATTTGTTTGCCTCCTTCCTCTCAGTCATCCACTTCCCAGGTAGATCTCATTTTCTTCAAACAATTCTTTGGCAGGGTTTACTATACAGTTCATTAAACTCCTGTTTAGACTTATAGAAGGTTCTTAAAATGCACTGAAACAGCCCCTGAAAGGGTTTTCACAGTATTTCAAACATTTTAAACAAGTTCATGCAGCTCTTCAGGGAGTCATTTCATAGTAGAAGACACCACTTTGACCCCAAGAGCAAGCACTAAATTAGAAATAAATCCTTTCTCTTGCAAGTTATTTACATAGGATCTATTTCTAACATATCACCATAGGTAATGAGCTAAAGTTACCGCCCAATAGATCCTGGTGTATGTGGCAGTTGCCTGACAAGAAATGTAACAAAATTCATTGTTCTGACACATCCGCACCGTCAGTCATTGCAAGATTTCCGAGATGTTTCTGCTTCATCTTCAGATGAAGAAGCAGTCTGTGTGACAATTACTTGTATTGTATCAAGAGGCATTTGCTGTTTAATTTCACTATCATCTGCAGGTGTTGTGATAGGTGGTACTGATGTAGAGGCTGCGTCAGTGCTGCATTGAGCTACAATAATGGGGGTGTCAGACGATGAAGCGACTGCATGTTCTATTTCATCTCCCAATGAGCTGGCTGCAGGGTACGGAGGGGGCACCAAAATGTCTACACACTCAGGGGACACATCTGGAGAGGAAGGACTCCCTGGTGTGGGTTCTGGCACCCAGAGTTCTGAAAGATTGAGCCTCTTTGTGCTGCCCAAATCCTTAGGCTTTGGTACCATTAGCAGTTCCTAGACATAAAACAGTTAGGTTATATTCTGAATTGAGTTTCACCTAGATCTATATATAGTGCTGATTTTCTGGTGATGCACCCTGAGATGGGTGCATCACTCAAACTTTTTTCATTATTAGATAAAAATTAGGAAATACCTACTTAAGTATATGGTTGGTTTCAAATGCATTGGAATTAACTATCAAGTCATTCTCCCTCTCAATATATACTTATATATGACAAGAGAAATTGAGGAAATACTGATATAGTAAATGCAGTAGATTTCAGCAAATCTGGAGCATGCAGTCTATCTTGAGGATTTTTCTAAGTATCATGGGACCCATTAAAACAAAAATGGAAAGAAGCATATTAATACTGGTTTTATTGATCTAACCTTTCATGTAGGTAAGTCTACCCAAGTGAATGGAAAGTGATTTTTAATAATAAAAGATATTATTTCCTTAATACATTAATATTTTCTCTCTCTGCTTTGGACAGACAGCCCTGTAAATGGCATTTTGTGAGAAATAAATTAAAATATTAGATACCTATGCCACAGATTAACTTCATAAAAGTTTGAGTGTATTTGGGTTTTAGATGTTGGCAAAATAATAAAACCTTGAGATACTCGGACATTAGATACCTATGCCAAAAATTAAGTTCACAACAGAAATGTTCGAGTATATTCAGATTTTAAATTTTGGCAAAATAATAAACCCCCAGCATGTTCGGGCATATGCTTTAAAAGGCTGAATTTACCTATCTCTTTTATTTTTTCATAGTTCCTTGATACTTCCTCTAAATTTCACTGTAGTCTCATTTTTTACTTCTGCCGATAGGTTTATAAATCAGCCAGTTTGATTGAATTTTTCTTTTCCATGTTTCTTTTTCATGTTCCATGACAGTGACCTCTGTCAACTGATCTAACAGTTTTTCATGTGTTACTTCCTTGTGCTTTATAAAAATGGAGAATTATGAAGAGTTCAGTATTGAGTTTAGCAGCAGCATCAGCAGCAGAGCTTTAGGGCACACAACTGCTGAGGTCAATAGTGCCTAAATAGTTACTGTTGCAAAGGTTCTTAGTACTTCAATGCCCAGTATTCATTTTTTTTCATATAATGTGATGCAGTGGCTATGGCCCAAGTTTATCATAGGTCACTGCCGAGTAATCGGAGTGAACAACGATAACTGTTGCTCACCAGCGTGAACACCGGGCACACTATCGGCAGATGACTAGAACCTTCTGGAAGCTTCTTCTCCCCCTCCTCAGAAAGTGTGTCGAAATACTTCTAGAACATTCGGGAACTTTGTGGAAAGATTCCACTTACTATATAAGCTCTTGCGGGAGTAGGTCAGTCAGTGCGAGTCGACGAGTGAGTGGTAAGTTGTGTCGGTCAGTCAGTGAGCAAACGAGTTGTTAGGCGAGTTTCCCGTGCGGCATCAAGAGCGATTCTCCGAGCGAGTTGGTGATGACTGTTGTGACATGCAGCAAATGCTACTGTGGAGCGACGGGTTTTGGAGGTCTGGTGTTCGATCCTGAGTGAAATGAACTGCAGCGTGAAGAGGATGCGTCACGAAGGAAGTGAAATGACATTAGTGAGTGTGAACGAAATTGAACTAGAGAAAAACTAAACAGTGAAAACACAGAGAAGTGACAGTTGAAAGGTGAACAAAATCGCACTGGTGTCAGGAGTGGGATAAAATGCTACCATGGAGGCAATGTTTAAAGAATTGTTAAGCGAAATGAAGAGCATGAAATCTGTGATGGAGAAGATGAGAGCTGGAATGCAGAAGACAGGAACGAAAATGAAGACCAAAATGGAGAAGATAGTAGCAAAAATGAAGAGAGTGAAAACCAAAATGAAGAAATTTAAATCTAATCTCATTGGCGACATCAACTCTGTAAAGTCTGAGATAAATGTATCGTGAACGCCCTGAAAGACGAGGTTACAAAGCAGTTAAAATATGCTAAATCTGACATGGAGGATGATATAATGCGTCTAGATCAGCAAAGAAAACAGCTAGACGGGCAGACGAAAGGAAGCAAGAGGAAAACAGAGGCTGCACTGTACAAGCGTCTGGACAGCAGGTGACGGAGAGTGCTGCAGCCCTACACCCAGTCACAATGCAACCTGCAGTTGATTGGGATGAGGAGACCTTGAGGAGGGAGTAGTTGGAGGATCGAGCCATAAGGCCGATCCTGAAGGACAAAGATTCTGGCATACGACCCACGTGGTCGGATGTTTCTCCCAGAGGCCCAAGCTATAAGAGCTATTGGATACTGTGGGCCTCCTGGTGATCAGCAACAGTGTACCAAAGAGAGTATAGGAGTTCGTAGCCAGAAGGACTAGGGTGAAACAGCTGGTGCTCCCAAAGAAAAGTGTGAAGGAAGTCCTCGAGGAAACCCATGCCAGCACTACTGGGGGCCATCTGGAGGCGAATAAAACCTTGATGAAGCTAAGTTGCTGATTCTATTGGTTGCATCTTTGAAGCGTCGTGGAGAGATGATACCAGCAATGCGACATCAGTGCTACAGGTCCTGGGCCTCCGTCACGACATTCGGTGTCAACCCTAAAGGAGGTGGTTCATTGTGACTGCCCTGCTGCAAATGGTGGAGTGTGTGACACAGCGACTATGGCCAAAGGTTATCAGGAGGTCGGCGCCGAGTGGTCGAAATAAACAATGATAACAGCAGCTTGCCGCGTAAACACTGGGCACGCTGTTGGCAAATAACTAGAACCTTCTGGAAGCTTCTTCTCTCCCCATCCTCCTCAGAAAGTGCGTCAAAATTTAACTAGAAAAAACTAAACTGACAGTGAGAACAGAGAGAAGTGACAGTTTAAAAACTGGACAAAGTCACAATAAGTTCAAAACAAAAGCAAATTTAAGCATATGACACAGGATTTTAATCTAGGGCACCTTTGAAGATTAAAATGTTCATTTTTAAGCTCTTAAAAAATGTTACGACTTGTAGAAAAAAGAATAATAAAAAAAGTTCAGGAATTCTCAGAGGAAAAAAATTATTCTAGATCTCTACTTCCTTCACAATACATAATTAACAACATAGAAATTTTCACCAGACCAGAGAAAGTGTTAGGAGATTTTCAAGCTGAACTTAACTGTTAATCCTATTAAGAGTTTCGCTGAACCTTAAAAGTATTACCAACTGAAGTTTCATTAATTGAATAATTCAGCTGAATAATCACCAAAAAATTTATAAGAGAATAAATATTGGTGTTAATATGAAAATTTTTTAGACATTTTCTTCTGTAATCTTTCCAGTTACTACGGTTAACTTAATTACTTTTACCGTTATAGAGTGTTTTTCATCACTACTATAAATAAAACACTATCAGAGTCATATTGTTTTATTAAACAATTCATTTTGTGTATTATTATTTGTGGGAAATGTTATTTCAGGAAAATAAAAACTGAGTTTCCTATCACATGTAGGAGGTCATACTCAACACTGGCCTATGTTTAAAATCAATTGTAATAAAAGTGTTGGTATGAGCATTATTTTGTTGACTATTCATCTCACTTACTTAAATTTGGAGGCCTGTTTCTAAAATTCAGATATTCAGCTAAGCGAATTTAAAAACTGTTTAATACAGCGTAATTAATTGACAAGATTTTTTCCCCAATCTTAATTCTGCAAGAATTTATACAATTCTTATTATAATCATATTATTTGATTCATACTTGTTCTGACAATTTTTGTTTATTTTAATATTTTCTTGTGATTACACTTTCTTTATGTTGGTAAAGGGATTTAATTTAACTTGTTCTGAGAAAATCAGCACTGCCTTCATGTATAAGACAGACTTGTTGATTTCTGCAAGTATAGGTATAAACCAAACAAAACACAGCATTTGTCTGGGAATCTGGAAATTGTGAGTCACCTTTAAAATTATGATACTTGTAGAATTAAGTTTACCTTGAAGGCTTATGAATTGGACAAGAGGAATTCAGTGTGCTATATGTGATGAAAGGTATGGTAACTCAATGGGTGAAGGGATGGAAAGCCAAAGGTCTATGGTTTGAATGAGTACCTAGAGTTTTGAATTCTAGGTATCCATGTTTTTTATTTTGTCCAAATAATTGATTCCTTTGTGTTTAAACTATATCTACCTTGAAAGCATCATATGTAGTGGAGCACTGAGTCCTAATGTATAGAAACACAAGTCATCTTATAATGTTAGTTGTGAACCTTCATGGCCATATTCAGTGTTTTACCACACAGTACTTTGGTAAGGAGTATTTTAAGTTCACAATGGTGAAGTATTGTGCTTTTTTGTATGCTGAAAATGCATTTTCTTTTCATGGATTTCCACATGATTTAGAAAGAGGAAGAAAATGGCTGAAAACATTTTACCCAAGTTAAGTTGAGAGTCTATAAATCATTTTAAACACTTGCAAGCATGTATGATTGATTCAATGCATTTGGGTACATCTGCAACTGTTTAACATTACACGTATGGGTTTCATCTGTTATTTATCATTTCTTGTATTTTTTCTTGCATATTTTTCTCAAATGCCCCAATTTAAATTTTAGTCCCTATTACTGCTCTCTATGCTCTCCTGACTGCTTAGAATATTTTAGTTTTACTTTCTCTACCATGTACATAGTAGTTAGAGAAGGTATTGCATTCCACTCAAAAATTTGATACTGAGATTTCACCAGAAATACATATTTTGAGGCCCTCTGAATAAAAAAAAGAAAGCATTTTTAGAAAAAGGTCCATGTGTATATCTGTGTGTGTGTGTCTGTTAATAGCGTAACTCAAAAACAAAAAGTTTTTGGTATTTAAGCTGAGTATATTTCAAAGGTTTTCAAGAAAGTCTCCCCACTCCGAACTAATTTTTGATTTTCTGAAAAATGGCTCTAAAGATTTGATTAATTTACCATATATTAAATACAACAAATAAAATGTATATTTTGAATTTTCCAGGAATAGCCTGTGAAGTTCTCTTCATTTAGCAATAATTTTATACAATCTTGCATGGAAGAACGAAATGAAATGTGAAAAATTGATTTAAAGTTCATTATCTACTGTGAATCCTCCTCATACTCATTGTACTAATTCAACATCCCTAATTATTACAACAATCACTTTTATTTTGATATTAACCAATTTTCTATGAAAAACAAATAACTGAAGATCGAGAAAAAATGTTAAGTGATAGACAAAAATGTACTACACAAAAAATGTAGATCTCTATAAAACACTCAATTTATTTCAAATAATTTATTTTGTGGTATCTGCCATTTCCAAGATATTGTTGTTAATGGTTCAAATTGTTTAATACTTAGTCATTCTTTAAAGTGCTGTTGACATTTAGTTGTTTCTTGTGATTGCATGGAAGCAGTACAGAATTTTAAGGCCAGCATATTGCATCCGGTTTTAAACATTTGCCTATTGTGTTCCCTTTGTGTTTATAACTAAATGTGTAATGCAGCTATTTATGGAAGATTTATCTTAATTAACTGAAAGTAGATAGGAAAATAAACTTCATAAGAATAATTTGTAGAGCCATTAATAAATGATAGAGGGTAGAGGAAGGTTATATGAATGTAGCACATCAGATTTTTATTCAAGGTAGCTCATAGAATGCCAATCTGAGCAGTAGTACTACTTTTATAACTTATGGAGGTGTCTAATGTCATTGTTCACTTTGATATTTTATTTTTCATTCATATAAGGTTTTTCATCTAAGCTAGAATTATTTTGCTGAAAAATCTACCTTTTTTTTCAATAATTTCCTCAGTTTTGCAAATGCTTCTTGAGCAGAAGGAGGTCTATTATTTTAATGCAATTTTTGCTTTATAGCACATTTATTAATCCAGTTAGAAAGTGCAAGCTATAATTACCAAATGATATGTGGCTCTGAAAGCTTTCTATTCTCTCCTTTAATGAAAGTTTCTGCATACTAATTTAGCTTGAATATATTCAATAAACTAGTAGATACATAATACCAAATCAACAAACGTGTACAATTTATAATGAAAAGAAATAAACTTTAGTATAAACACTCTGTGCTAATATGGGTTTGGAGCATAATAATCAGAGTACCTATAGAATACTGTAACCATGTCGAACTGTTAATGTAAGACACACTATTTCCTATTATCAGTCTTCCAATTAGTAAAATATTTAGCTAACTATTATTTCAAATTGTACTTAATAGAACCTAAGTATTACTTTCAACATACGAGTGCGGTTCTATACACCACGTTCTAGCAACAAGAAAGGCAACCACTTACAAACAGCTATTTGCATCATCACGGCTTGAAAAGAACAAGTCTTCTGCATATATGTCTAGGTTCTATACATAGGAACTGTAATACGTAAAAGCACAGTGGGGACTAGTAATATGTGCCGTCTTATTTATGAACCTCTATATGTATAAAAATGTACAACAAAAATGCATCTTTGTTGAAAAATACTGAAGGTAAACTATTGTTGCAACAATGGTACCATATTAAATTAATTATTCTAGGACAGTTATAACCTAAAATAAAAGATATAGTTTGGCTGAAAATAGAAACCTGTTAATTTGTTACACACAGTTTTAATTAACAGAAAAATAATTTATAGAAGTAAAGAAGATCAATGAAGTGATTAATGCAAAAGTATTAAAAATAAGCACAATAAAATTATGATTAATTTCAAGAATAGGAAACGATGCTAGACTATGATTAAGAGCCATAAAGGCAGTGATAATGATTTAGTTTTAATAATATCTCACTGTAAGTCAAACTGTCTTAACTTCCAAACATGTAATTAAAAATCAGAAAGAAGATTGATCTACACATATACAGGAAACTGATGTTTCACCTTAAGTTCAAAGTAGATGTAAACAAATGTTAATGTATCACTCCTCTGAGTATGTGGCAGCATCACATGGGTGTATGATGGGAACTAAGTAACCATGAGAAGAAATTACTCCACAGGATGCTATATGGCATATTAACAGCTTGTGGATCATTAGCTTTTAAACATGTTGTATATCTTATTCCTACATTTTGCCTTACGTCTTAAATGTCCAAAAAATAATACTAAAAAAATACAACTAAAAGTGTACGTGAATAGTTTGGAAGCTCTGTCTACTATTCCACTTGTGATTAAAGATACTGGATTAAATTGTTCTTAAGTTTAGGTTTTAGAAATCATTCATTTAATGACTAATATCAGTATACCACTTTTGTTTTTAACTTTTATGAATACTAGGTATAGGTTAGAAAATAAAACAGAAAACAAATGCGATACAAACAGTCCAAACAACAATTCTGCATTACTAACAATGAATTTCAATTATTGCTAAACAAGAGCTAACCACATGCATTATTGATTAAAGCTGGGTACTCTGGAAACAAACTACAATGCCTGTGCATAGCATCATAAACCCTTAGCTATAATGATTCATTTAGTTATAGGTGAAGCTGAATAAACACATTTTGTTTTGTAAATTGAACTCTTGCAATAATGGATTTTAAAATTTGTCTGCACAACAATAATTACCAAATGTTACGATCTGGACCAGACTGTTTTATGTAGAGGAAGAGGCAACATGCTAAGCAGGAAAAGTTGTAGCTTGCCCACCAGCCAATGAGGCACTCCCTTTTCATGTTGGTTTGTTTACTACTCCTTTTAACTTAAAGTGAAACCACTTTAGTATTAGAACCTTCTCATTCCCAAATCCTATTGCTCAGGCCTTTTTGTTTGTGTGTATTATTTTTAGCATATATTGTTATATTTTTAGATATGCACAAGGTATAAGATACAAAGCTCTGTGTGTGATTCTGGATCAGGAAATTGAAATCAAACACCTCATAGCATGATGCCGTGGAGGATAAACGAACAAACATATGGCCGGAGTTCTACGGTCCTGTAGCAGTGACGAACTGAGCATGGATGGCACTGAACAACAAACTGTGCCATGTTGTGACTTCATTGTCTACTCACGTCTTCCATCAATTAATATGCAAAAACAAGAACTATTATGACCCAACTTCAGCATATGTGAATTATGCAGTGTGTGATGATACCACATAGAACTCAGTACGAAAAGATAGATCAATAAGTGAATATGCAAACATGTGAAAGTGTTATATGTAACATAATAACATGGCTATTTAGCTGCAATCATTAATATTATTAGTGAAATATTTCAAAGTATAAGGTACAAAAATGTTGTCTATCACTTTTGGTTTTGTAATTGAATGACCTAACATTGAGATGAAGTTCACTGTTTGAAATAACAGTAATTTGAATCCTATCTGTATTGCTATTAAGATCTATGACTGCAGATGATCAGTGAATGGCATGTGTGTTGCTTTTAATTATGAATTAAAAATAAATATGATTTTATGTGTATTTATACAAAATCCCCAGCATTAAAAATAACAATTTATTATAATAAATTACTTACTCTATTAATAAGTTTAGATTATTATTAAAGTAATAAAGTGTTTTGTTTATGTACAACATTTTATTACAGATTACTAACTTTCTCTTCTGGAATACACCAGAATCAAAAAGAATAAATGCACCAAAAGGTTGGAATTTGCATGCAACCACATAATATGTTAATACCATTGTTGTCAAAGAAGAATATTTTGACCTCAGGAAGGCCAATGCAGAATTTTGAAATACAGAGCATCAAGAACATAAAATTGAGTAGTGTAATAAAAAGGTTACAATTTATATAATTACAGAATAATATTACACAGTAATAAAATAAATACCTGTTCCTCGACTATATTGTAGTCTGTGGCAGGATAAGCTGGTGGTATTCCCAGAAGCAGACCCTGGTGTGAATGAAATGTCTGTCGTCGTCTGTGTTGCCTGGAATATTCTACAGAACCCCGCCGTGGTAATACTGAATCTAAAGAACAGATGAAGTACAAAGCTTAATATTCATATATATTAAAGCTTTGATTGGAAATGTCAATAATAGAAGTTAATGATAATCACTGCCCAGCTAAGGTTTAAGGACTTTTTGCAATTACAGAAGGGTAGAATAGAAAATCTGTAAAGGAGAGAAAATATTGCAGATATATGTAAAACAGGTAGTTTGTTTTAGTTCATGCTAAAAACAATTACACCACTTGAAGGAGAGAGGAACTAAACCATTTTTTTATGCTCTTGAGGAGACAGCAGTACTGTTTACAAACTTAACTTACTATCAAAATTATTTTGATGAAGGTAGTGGAAATGTATTTTCTCAGTTTAAACACCTCACACATAGTGTTTTCAACATAGCATGATGGATTTAAGTTCAATTAATGAAAATTTGTGAAAAAAATGAAAATGTGAGAAAAATAATTTCACCCCCAGTCAATTAAACTGTAATTTTTGGGATGCTATGATAAATTTGAGAAAAAGACATACCATCTTGTGAACAAAAAGTGAAGTTGGCAGGGAGTGAAAGGACCTTGCTAAGTGCAGGACGAGGGGAAGGTGCTGTTGCGGCTGAGGCTGCTGCTGCTTGCTGCTGTTCCTCTTCTTCCAGTAGTTCAGCTTCTTCCTGTTCTGCAGCCAGCTCTCGCTCCAGTTCCACTTCCATATCCATCTCATCCTCCATCTAGAATGTTTACATATTCTGGTTTATCTTTTTATCATATAAACACTAACATTATATGAATGATTTAGATATTGTACAAAGTGGCCAATTTATTCAGCTGATGATCTGTTTCAAGGGGTGATGCAATTTATGGCTGACATTGAAGGGATAACGTGGAGAAGAGAATAAATGTCTTCGATAGTGCAACTTGTACAGTTTTTCAGGAACTAGCATGCTACTATTAGAATGCATGACCATATATTCCTCAGTCAATTAGTTCATTACAACTAAGATAGAAAGCATGAATGGGCAACAATTTTCATGGTTGTAAACCATTTTTAAATTGGAAGGATATCTGAAAGATGCTAGCCACTGTATAAATCTATGTATCAATAATTTCTTTAGTGTTGTTATATTGTATACATTGCATGTAGCAGTCTCATTTGGAGGAGGCAGAGTTTGTCAACATATTGATTACTACCACAATTCTACAGGTTCCAGATCGAATTTGTTAAGAGAAGTTAACGGTTGGTTGCATTGGTTATAACCATTTTTTTAATTTTCAACCTAAATTATTTCTTTAAATTGCTCTTATTCACATTAACCACGAGTAGGCCAAGGATGGAAAATTGAACCAGAATTGAAAGATTCAATGTCTGGGATTTAAAACATAAAGCTTTGGCTTTAAATACAGAAACTCTTCCACTGAAATATTCAGCTACTGGCTTTCATCCAAGAAGATGCATTGAACCTTTTTTACTTTCTCTACTACGTATAGTAAGTAGGGGAAGTATTGTATTCCACCCAAAAATTCAATACCAAGATTTCACTGGAAATATATGTTTTGAGACCCCCTGAATCCAAAAAAAGCATTTTTGGAAACATGTCCATGTATGTGTCTGTGTGTGTGTCTGTGAATATCATAACTCAGAAATGAACATTCGGATAAACACCAAACTTGGAATTTAGGTTCAGTATCTTCCAGAGATGCGACACAAATGTTTTCAAGAAAACCCTCCCACCCCAGATTACCCTTTACATGGAACATTTTTCGAAAATTTTAATTTTCTCAAAAATGGCCCTAATGATTTTGATTACAATATCATATGTTTAAGATATTTTCATGACAAATAAAATGTATATCTTGAATTTTCTGGGAATGTCTCCAAAAGTATTCTTCATTGTGAACGACTTTTGCATAACTGGTAAACCATAAGACACAGACAAAATTTTACTACACAAAAAATGTAGATCGTGTTAAAATACATAATTTATGTCATGTACATTTTTTTTGTTGAGTGAACCATTTTCGAGATATTGGTTGTTATTCACTTAAATTTTCAATACTTATTTTCTCAAATTATATATATTTATTTATTTATTTATTTTCCAGCAGGCCTTCAATGTGCTTTCAACTTCATGAGTATCCATATAGGGGAATTTCTGCTGTAAGTCCTTTATTACTGGACTTCCAGTCAAATGCTAGTATTAATCTATATATAGAACTTGCAAAATAATGCTTTTATTCACATCATCCTTGGGTATGCTTCAAATAGAAAGTTGAATCAGAATTGAAAAATCCATTATCATTATTGGAATCTGAACCATTTTGTGAGCAATGAACACACTATTCTTTTAACAATGGAAGTGGTCCAAGGTTTGCTCTTCGTTTACAAAACTGAATGTTGCTGAGAGGTGGAGTTGCACTCAAACAATACAGAAGTATAATAGGTACATCCAGAGATGGCTTTTGGGGTAGTGCTGCTGTGTCATGGCACCACTTGTGTCAAAAGGAAAGAAGCAGAAGTGTAAAGGAATTGCACATTAAGCGTTGTTTCCAAGTATGTATTCCCTCATTTGAACAGGTGCATTAAGCAGTGCATGCTCTATCAAGTCTATGCTCATAAACACTGTATAAGTCTAGGGTGTACATTTGTACATGGTTCTTATGGGAAAGGTGGAGCCAAGATTGCTCTGACTCAGAGCTTACATTCCACCTGTTAGAGCACAGGAAAGCACAGAACCTAGCGAATAGTAGAATACATATTCTGCGATCAACCTTACTTCAATACAAAGTTACCATATTGTTGCAAATTAATGCTAATACATTTGGAAATGCAAATTAATGCTTAATTGAATATAATACAGAATTTATATACCAAAAATCCTTATAAATAAAAATATATGGTTTTGAATATAATTATATCATTAGGTTTTTGAAACTAAGAGGTATTATCTGATTATGTGTATATTTCACAGCAGCAGGGATATTGGTAATGATTGAATACATGGCATCTTATCCATCACAGAACAAAAAAATCTGACGTGAACATTCACATGACTTTCTCTACCCTGTATTGTTTATTAGTGCGTATACAAATTGTTTTTACTCAAGCTTATTTTTCTATCTACTACATTTTAATCCAAATAAACCTTTGCAGGGATAGCTAGTACACATTTTATTATAGATACAAAGCAAAAAGAGACAGTCAAATGTTTAAGAACAGGACACTGTATGCTGGCCTTAAAATTCCATACTGTTTCCATACAATTGTGAGAAACAACTGAGCATTGAAAGGACTTCAAGAGAATGTTCAAGTAATGAACAATTTAAACCTTTAATAATAAATATCTCAGAAAAAGTTTATGCTACAAAAAACTTATTTTAAATAAGTTGTGTGTTTTTAAAGAGTTCTACAATTTTTGTGCAGTATGTTTTCTTCTATCGTTTAACATTTACCAGTTATACAAGATTTTACAAAATTCCTTCTGAATGAATAGGACTTCATAGGCTATTCCCCAAAAATGTAACATATACATTTTATTTGTCATGTATATATCTTTCATATATGGTATTTTAATCAAAATCATTAGAGCCATTTTTCAGAAAATCAAACATTTTGAAAACGTTCAATGTAAGGAGTAGTTTGGGGTGAGATATTTTATCTTTGGAAGATATTGAACTTAAATATCAAGTTTTGTATTTATCTGATCTTTCGTTTTTATGTTAATGCTGTTCAGACACACACATTGACGTTTTTCTAAGAATGCTTTTTTTTTTGGATCCAGGGGCCTCAAAACATGTATTTCCAGTGAAATTTCAGTATCAAATTTTTTGATAGAATGCAATATCTTAGCTACCTACTATGCATGTGGTAGAGAAAGTAAAAATTAACGTATTCACTATGTATTGAGCACCTGTTTTTAAAACAATAGTCAAGTATTTCTGTTTATTTTCATGTAGTTCATTTCTAAAGACATTGTAGTTTACCATGAAGTCAGGTAACTAAAACAGTGTAGTGTTTTCTTTAAGTGAATATTCAGCTACATGTGAAAGTTACAAACATGAACATAAGTGAATTATTAAAATGTCTGTTTAGCAACAGGACTCTCAGTGAAAAAACTCAGATGAAAACACTGAGTAGACCACTCCCAAATCTGAATCTGCAGCAGCAAATAGAAATCAATGTTGTAATTCAAAAAGAATAAATGGATTTGTGACTGTAAGGAAAGCTTCTTTTTCTTTCTTACATATTATTTACAGATGTTCATTGGTAAAAGACATTAATTGGACATATGTGGTCTAAAATGAAAGTATATTCAATTTTTGTCAATTACCTAATATGCTCAATGCTACTGCACAAAGTTGGTGAACATATATTTAAGGGACTTGTTTTCACTTTTTTTCTTTTTTGACACTGTCAATAGAATACTTCAGTGGCTGCCACTGGGTACATCACTCATCTGTTTAAACTATGCTTACAAAAGTCAAAATGGAGCAACTTTACAACAACAAAAAGTATGCAAATAATCATGTTCATGTGTATAAAGAATGAAGTCAGTAGCAGCTCATAAATACATTTTTGCAACTATCTTGCATGGTAACCAGTAGAGAAATACTAGAGCTACTGAAGTAAATTGTAAGACAGGTAGCACAATTACAGATGGACAGGGTAACAACTAAGGGGAAGATAATGGAAAGAGCTTTGAAATTTTGGTTCGGAACTTTAAATCTAGGAAAAAGTAATGTGTTAAGACAATGTATTGAATACCAAGAGAATAGTTTAATGAATGATGGATGGGTAAGTAATTTATGGAACATTTTGGAGAAAAATGGGTTAGGAGACATGTGGAGAAGGAGAGAAAATAATGTGAAAAATGTTTGGAAAAAGGCGAGGAAAAGACTGGAAGATATAGAAATACAAATCATGTTCAGTGAGATTGCCGAAAAGAGCTCATTAGTTTGTTATAGGCCAATGAAAAATACATGGGGTAGGGAAAAATATATAGACTTAGTAAATAAAGAAGAGAGAGAGAATCTATTGCATGGGTAAGAACCAGAGCATGGAGGCTAAGAGGGTTAAGACAGGGTATTCCTCAGAACCAATGTCCGATATGTGGTGGTAATGAGGACATTGAACACATAGTATTTAAGTGCCAAAGAACAGAAAATTGGAGAAAAGAATTTTTTAATAAGAAGTGGTTGAAGGGGGATAGAAATACACTTATGATTGAAATGATATGCAAGGACGCTAGGAGCATTGGACAGTTTTTGTGTAAAGTAAAAAATAAATGGCTTTGGACAGTGGAAAGAGAAAAGTAAGAGGTAGCACATCTTACTTTGAATGGAAAACTATAGTGAATGTGTGATGGTTAAGTAATCAATAAATGAAAAGTGAAAAACAAGTGGAAATGGGACATGAAAAAAAGAACTGAAAAAAAAGCAAGATAATTTATTGACAAATTGTAAAATTAAATAATCTGTAGTGGTTGTCTACAGAATCATTGACAGGAAATTTGTAAAATGTAAATAAACTGTAGTGATTGTCTACTGAATGAGTGACCAGGGTCAAAGTGCAGTAGACAATAACATTGTAAAACTCTTAGCACAATAGCACAATAAATACAAATACAAACTATGTTGCACATGATTTTTTACATTCATGCTTACTCAGACCTTTTTTTTTTTTTTTTTTTTTTTTTGCTTCTGTTATTGAGTACTGTCAGCTGCATTAGTTTGCACTATAAATTATGATACATTCTGTGTATTGAAACTAACTTCCAAAGAAAACTATAATTCCCAATTGATTAGAAAGCATTTTCCTGCCATTACTAGCTTTAGTCCTGTGCATTAGGAGCTCTGCATCCTGTACATGAAATAGAAATTAAGTATAAAGAAAGGAAGTTCTTACCTCATGCTCTGTTGAGACTTTTTACTTATACTTAATTCCTAGAACAAATTGCATGAATCTAATGCAAAATTGCATTTGAAACATGGCATTATATTTTGGGGTAATGTGTCAAAATGTATTCAAATTATAAAAGAAAGTTGTAAGACTCGTAGTAAATGTTCCAATTATGTTAGCTATAGACCTTACTTCAAAGAATAAAAAATATTGATACAGTCACATAGGGTCTGTCAAAAAATCACATGATATCTGTATATTGTTTTCAGAGCTAAATTCAGTTATTTGTGGAATATGTAGTATGGTGTTTTCTCAACAGATGTCATACCCGTATGGCTCTTATGACTAACATGTCATGGTAAAACAAAATGTCTGGGGTCTGCTTAATATTTGAAAAATGGAAGCTCATTTTAAAGTGGTGGTTCAAGTTTGAAAATGTTGAAGTTCAATGTGTGTGGAGGTATTTGTGTGCAAGACAACCTCCAACACATACTTGACAATTACATGGCTTTGTGATAAGTTTGAAATGCATGGTGCCATTCATGATGTGCACAAGGGAAGATCTGGAAGACCTTATAAAGCTACAAGTTTGCTTCTTCAGCTGTGGTCTTTGAGAAATGTGCAATTTCATTTCAGAAGTCTGCTACACAATGTGAGCATGAGACAGAGGTTAGCAGTGTGATGTATTCTGAAAGCCACTAAGTGAAAGCGTACATAACAAGATTATTGCATGCATTAAATGAGGATGATCCTGATGGAGTTTTGGGAATGGTTTCACTATATGGTGAATGAGGATAAAGGATTTATGAAGAAGACTGTATGGCCTGATGAGGCCAAAACAAAACTTAATAGAACAGTGAATCACCATAATAGTGTTTACTGGGCAACAGAAGATCTACCTGTTTTTGTCGACAAGTCAGTTAATCTTCTGGTATGGGCTGTCATCTAGGGTTCTTCTATGAAGGTACAATTACTGGTATGAGGTATATGGAAATGCTAACCCCATAAATTTTGCCAGCTATATGTGCACTTTAAGCAAACAATTTCTCTACCAACAAGACCCCCATATTGCCAAGGAGGCATGTAGGCTTTCTTGAACAAGAATCTGTAGCGGACTGGATAAGATGAAGAGATGCATTTGAGTTGGCAGCATGATCACTAAATTTAACCCCATTAGACATTTTTTACCCTTGGGGGAACTTGAAGAATGCTGTGTATTCCAGGAAACCACCTCCACTGGAGGCCCTTTGTCAGGAAATTACAACAGCATCTGCAGAAATTCGCATGAACACGCCGACCAATGTTATTCAAGCTACCATTCCCCACTGTGATAAGGGGAATGGTAGCTTATATACACTATTATATACACTAGAAGCAACCATTTTGAGAACCAAAAGTAACTGAACAAGACAGGAAGCTTGTGATATATGATTAAGTTCAGTACTGACACACAATAAAGAATTTGTATTCATTAAAGTGTGTATATATATAACAAAAGAAGTTTGCATTGGCAAAAGTTAAAGGGGCGATGGCAGCAATTAGAAGCTGCAAATATAAAGTACCTAATATAAATGTTAAATGGCTGGAAAAAGTTTATGAGATGGTTGTGGAGGCAAAAATGATGTATGGTATAGAAATATGGGGATTAGATAGAGGATGGGAATGTATAGATGTGGTGCACAGGATGTTTTGTAGAGAAATACTAGGGCTACCGAAGTCAATTGTAAGACAGGTAGCACAATTAGAGATGGGCAGGGTGCCAACTAAGGGGAAGATAATGGAAAGAGCTTTGAAATTTTGGTTCAGAAGTTTAAATCTAGGAAAAAGTAATGTGTTAAGACAATGTATTGAATACCAAGAGAAGAGCTTAACCCTAGAGAGGTGGCGTATGTACGTCTTACATTAGTGGTGGCGCGGGGTCATTTGCGACCCCAGGAATAAAACCATTGTTATAAATGGGCCGAATTAATACTTTTGTTTAATTATTGTTTACATATACCGAGTAATACATGATTATTAAAATAACTGTTGGTTGTAGAAATCCACTTTAAAAAATAAAGCAAAAACTTTGAATTGACAGTTACCCTGTTAAATCCCAGAAACTTCGACTGAATTTCCTCTGCATTTTCGAATTGGTGAATGTAATGATACTTTGGAGCATATCGTCGGTAAAAAACACCTTACAGGCCTCTATAGGAGGTTTTGCATTTTTAGCTGCAGATTTTACACCTGGTAAGTGAGTCACTATATTGTGGGAGCGAGTACGTAAATTTTGAGGAGGCTGAACCATTTTCCATGCCGTAACTTGATCCTTTCCATAAATATTGCACATTGTTTGTGATAGTGGAATGTCATCACTCCTATGTTCTTCCTCTTCTGCACTTTGCTCACTTTCACTATTTGAACTCAGTATTTCAAGTTCATCTTCGGTTTCACTTCCTTCACCACCTAATGCTTCCTCTTCTTCCACTTCCCTTATTAGGGCTAATAACCTTGCCTGATGTTCACCGTAATTTATATTGAGATATAAAAACAGCACTATGTTTAAGACTAAAAAATACGTATATATTATAACCACAACTTCTCTAAGATTCAGCTGAAAACACACTGTAACTACAGAAACAGTATGCAGACGAGACACATGACAACGGGAGAGGTGGCGTGGGGTATTTTCTGCCCTCCTTTCAGCCGAAGAACACAAATAGCCTATATTCTAGGAATGTATGACCTGTAATCCAATGCTAATGACCTCTAACAAAAGACCAGGAATGCAGCGAAAGGTAAGGGAAAGGCAGGGTTCAGGTATCCAAAATCATTATATATAATTTGCAAATAAAATTGACTGGGGTCAGAAAATACCCCGCGCCACCTCTCTAGGGTTAATGAATGATGGATGGGTAAGTAAATTACGGAATATTTGGGAGAAAAATGGGTTAGGAGATATATGGAGAAGGAGAGAAAATAACGTAAAACATTTTTGGAAAAAGGCAAGGAAAAGACTGGAAGATATAGAAATACAAATCATGTTCAGTGAGATTGCCGAAAAGAGCTCATTAGTTTATTATAGGCCAATGAAAAATACATGGGGTAGGGAAAAATATATAGACATAGTAAATAAAGAAGAGAGAGAATCTATTGCATGGTTAAGAACCGGAGCATGGAGGCTAAAAGGCTAAGACAGGGTATTCCTCAGAACCAATGTGCGACATGTGGTAGTAATGAAGACATTGAACACATAGTATTTAAGTGCCAAGGAACAGAAAATTGGAGAAAAGAATTTTTTAATAAGAAGTTGCGACGGTATGTTGCTTACAAATGTTTGTTTACGTAATTTGTGTTTGTTAGCCCCACGTTGTGGAGCCAATTTGCGAGAGAAATTGCTTTACGTAATGTTGTTTACATCAGTGTTGAAGCCATCTTGTGACGTCATTCTTTGTTAGGTTATGTAGCTCCATCTGCATAGCAATTTGCATCAGTTTTGAAATAATTCACTTTAAATGTCCTCCAGCTAGCTGTTTGGGTCGAACATGTATTTCTTTGCAGGTTGTGAAGCGGAAAGGAATCTTTTATCCAGAAATTATACTGATGAAGAAAATTTGTTTTATAATTTTTATTGCCGAACACGTTCACGAACACTTTTACATATTGATTTAGATACTCGCCAAACTGAAACTGTTTGTAATAACTTCTTACTTATCACTTTTAACTATGTATTTCAACTTTGTGTAGAATTAACTTTATAATAATTCTCGTAATTCTGCTGCGCGTAACTTGACGAACTGAAGGACTGACTGACGACGTGTAGTGTACACGAAATTTTGATGAACTGAGGGGTGATCTACCACGGACTCGACTTTATATACTCCCACTCCTCGACATGCCTAAAGATTATAAATGAACTGCTATTGGCTAATAAAACGCGCCAACATTAGCGTCTATTTTAATATCCAATGAAAACCACGAATACATATTGCTTTTAGGGAAACATTCCAGAAGTTTCTACCGAAAACGCGCCAAACATTACATAACTTCCTTGTTCCCAATAACGATAAACAGCTCATCCCCTCGCTGCATTATTGCGCTATTATTGACAGTTTCAGTAAAGCCGTATAAACTTATTTCCCAATAATAATTACAATTAATAAACATCTGAAATCAATGTCACATATAAATGCATATTCATATTACAATCATTATTTACATTTAAGTAATTTATGATACAAATTACCGTATCATATGCCCCACTAGAAACATAATTATAAATATAACTTGTTTGGAAATTTTATAATTGTGTTTTTAGTCTCCTAAATCTTGGAACACATGCTATCACTTTCACTTGACACTTCACACGCATTTAACACACGACATATGTTTTATCTCGCCACTACTTACTGGCTCTGGTTTAATTAATTTAGATATCAATCTGACATCACAAACTTTTTTATAGCAAATACTTCACCCTAAATTATTTAATTAATGTTACCAAATTGTTTACTTTCTTAAGTTATTGACAAAAATTTATACATTTAAGATTTTTGTAGTTATTATACATATTTACCAAAATATTCACCCTCTACATACATTTACATCTCTTAAATCTAGGCAATGTTTCACCTTTTCTGTTTGCTACATAAGTATTTATTTATTTATTTATTTATTTTTTTGAATTTATTATTATTTTAACAATACTTTTGGAATTGTATTTACGTACTTTTAATTTAATATCATATTAAGTTTCAATCTTTGCATTCTTAATTTCAAATGTTGTTACAGTTACTAAAAATTTAATTTCATTCTTTTTTTTTTTTTTTTTTTTTTTAAACATTTGTGTTTTCTCATGACATATACATTTAGTTAACCCTCTTACGTTCCAATACATTTCTCTGCAAGTCATCTTTAACTATCCAGCATTTACTTTACATCTCATCGCTATTTACCCTCCTGGATCAAATTGTGTGTGGCTAAACATTACTCGTAGCCGTATCCTAACCTTCAAATTTTTGTTCATGAATAACCTCTTGTATTCATATGAAATTTCGTCCCATGATAACATTTGAAAACAATCTACAGTTTCTTGAATTACACATCTTTTAACAACTTTCATTTTCAATTCATCTGCTATCTTTTTAACTTGAGAGTACTCTGACAAATCTGTACCAAACTGTACTGGACTGGAGTTTTCATTTTGAACATCTTGGTACAATTTATTTCTTTGCATTACTGTCTCATTCTGTATTTCTGATATTTCCCCTCTGAAATTAACTTGCGCCTCATTTACATCTACATTCATAACCTCTTTCATCTCTCTTAACTCACTTGAAATACTACTCATTTGACTTCCTAACTCTGTACATTCTACATTAACCTCACTTTTAGTATTAACCTCACTTTCTTTGTTACCTATTTCGTTGCTCATGTCTAGCATTTTCTTTGAAACTTCTCCTATCTCACTTGCTATTACTTCCTCATTTTCATCTCTCATTTCTGGCATACTACTATCTAGCTTCATAACTTTCTTTTCAATTTCTCCACTACTTTGATCTACCTTTTGCTCTAATATCTCATTACTCCTACCAATATCTTCAATTGATTTCCTATGATCTTTTTTTATATCTTTTCTCAATTCCTCCAAACTCTGATCTAATTTCTTACTAATATATTCCCTCGTTTCCCTATGACTCTTTTGCATATCTTCCATATTTTCATTAATCTTTTTCATATTCTCATTCAAATTTTTCAGCATTTCCATAATCATTCTAGCATCAATAGTAATATTTCTTGCTATTCTATTCTTACTTTCTGCACTAATATATCCTCCCTCAAAAACTACATTGTTTGAGCTTTTTTTTGTAACCTGTATTGACTTACAGCTAACTGTTACACTATCTCCTTCCATCATTGTTTCTTCAATATTACTAGTAGCCATTGTTTACGTTTTCTAAAAAAAATTACTATACTCTGACCTTTTGTGATGCTGTCTGTTGCTGTTACTTTGATGTCCAGCTTCCTGCCCCATTCTCCTAGATTTGTATGTCGCTTCTGCGTTGTGTTGTGATGAATCTACGTCGTCTTGTTGTTTTGTAGTTAAATTACCCTGTTGCCTTGTAATCTCGGAATTACGATGTCCAATCATCCATGTAGTCTGTCGTTCCTGGAATCTGCGTCTTGTAGATCATTTCACTGCTGCATTCGCCCTTTCCTGGTTATGTTGATCCTTTCCTGGTCATCGTGTTCCTTTCCTGGTCACTATGCTTCTTTCCTGGTCATCGTGTTCCTTTCCTGGTTATCGTGCCCCACGTTCTGGGTGCCAATTTGTGACGGAAATTTGCTTACAAATGTTTGTTTGCGTAATTTGTGTTTGTTAGCCCCACGTTGTGGAGCCAATTTGGGAGAGAAATTGCTTTACGTAATGTTGTTTACATCAGTGTTGAAGCCATCTTGTGACGTCATTCTTTGTTAGGTTATGTAGCTCCATCTGCGTAGCAATTTGCATCAGTTTTGAAATAATTCACTTTAAATGTCCTCCAGCTAGCTGTTTGGGTCGAACATGTATTTCTTTGCAGGTTGTGAAGCGGAAAGGAATCTTTTATCCAGAAATTATACTGATGAAGAAAATTTGTTTTATAATTTTTATTGCCGAACACGTTCACGAACACTTTTACATATTGATTTAGATACTCGCCAAACTGAAACTGTTTGTAATAACTTCTTACTTATCACTTTTAACTATGTATTTCAACTTTGTGTAGAATTAACTTTATAATAATTCTCGTAATTCTGCTGCGCGTAACTTGACGAACTGAAGGACTGACTGACGACGTGTAGTGTACACGAAATTTTGATGAACTGAGGGGCGATCTACCACGGACTCGACTTTATATACTCCCACTCCTCGACATGCCTAAAGATTATAAATGAACTGCTATTGGCTAATAAAACGCGCCAACATTAGCGTCTATTTTAATATCCAATGAAAACCATGAATACATATTGCTTTTAGGGAAACATTCCAGAAGTTTCTACCGAAAACGCGCCAAACATTACATAACTTCCTTGTTCCCAATAACGATAAACAGCTCATCCCCTCGCTGCATTATTGCGCTATTATTGACAGTTTCAGTAAAGCCGTATAAACTTATTTCCCAATAATAATTACAATTAATAAACATCTGAAATCAATGTCACATATAAATGCATATTCATATTACAATCATTATTTACATTTAAGTAATTTATGATACAAATTACCGTATCAAAGTGGTTGAAGGGGGATAGAAATACACTTATAATTGAAATGATATGCAAGGACGCTAGAAGCATTGGACAGTTTTTGTGTAAAGTAAAAAATAAATGGCTTTGGACAGTGGAAAGAGAAAAGTAAGAGGTAGTGCATCTTACTTTGAATGGAAAACTATAGTGAATGTGTGATGGTTAAGTAATCAGTAAATGGAAAGTGAAAAAAAAAAAAAAAAAAGTGGAAATGGGACATGAAAAAAAAACTGAAAAAAAAGAGCAAAATAATTAATTTAGTGACAAGAGATTGTAAAATTAAATAAACTGTAGTGATTGTCTACTGAATAAGTGACCAGAGTCAAAATGCAGTAGACAATCAAATTTGTAAAACTCTTAGCACAATAAATACTAATACTAAAATACTAATATATATAGTATTGTGTGTGTGTGTATTTTTTGTTTTTTGACAGAACTTGTGTATATTAATGTAAAAAAAGTCTTCAAAAGCACGTGTTGGTGAAAACTTTCTATTGTGTAGTAGAGTTTCCAGAGAATTAATTTTATTACATTTATTGTACATATTTCTTAAAGCTATTGTGCATTATATGTTTAAATATGTTATTTCATTACTTAGGCAATTGTTCTTTCATTACTATTTTGCATCCTGATCTGTCTAGTATCTTTGTAGAGAGAAAACTGCACAAATGAATTGAATTTTAATTTAAATTTGAAATAGCTAACCAAATTGTGTATTAGATTTTTAAATATGTTTTATTATATTACTACTTATGCAATTGTTCTTTCATTAGCATTTTGCATTCTGATGTGTAATATTTTTGTAAAGATAAAACTGGACAAATAAACTGAATTTTAATTTAAATTTGAAATAGCTAACACAATAGTAGTTGTTTATAGTAGGTAGTTGTTTATAATACTGGAAATTTCCTATGTAAGCAATAACACCAGGACTGAGTTGTTTATGAATCATTCTTCCATAAATAAAAATTTAAATACCTAAAATACTGATGTATGACTCTAGCATGGGTTTAACCTAATTACTCTAAGGTAATAGATGTTTTAAAATCTAAAGCAATTCATGTGCAATAATGCTTTTGAGCCAACTCCTTTTTAGAACAGCAGATAGAGAACATAGCAGTAATAGTATTTGATTGCAGCTGCAGGTATATCACAATATGATATTTGCTGCTACACCTGACAAACATTGTGTTTAATTGGTTAAACAGGTAATACACATTAAAAAGTTGAATCAGACTTAAAAAATTCCAAGCCATGATTGGAAGTCAAACTCTTTAGCTTTCCATGCTGATGCTCTACTACTGAGCTACCCCGTGAGTTGCCCAAATATGCTCACATTCTGGATCTTTGGCCTACCATGCCAATACTCTACCATTGAGCTGCATGGTGAGAGGCCCAAAACTATTCAAATCACAGATATTGAATTTTTCAATTCTGAAGTTGAAGTTTAGAGGTTGAACCTTTATCCCAATGCAACTCCAAGCTGAAACATGTACTGCTTTTCCATTCATACTCCACCCACAGACAAGAAGAAAAGAAAAATGGAATGAAAAGATAGGTTGTATGTTACAGTAGGAGGAAAAATAGCAAAAGTTCTTGGCAACATAAGGTGTTGTGTCGCCCTTCATTTGGAGAACTATTTTGAGGTTTAACATACCCAACAATAATATTAGGCCAACTAAATCGGTGAGTCAATGCATCCAGTATTATGTGTACAACATTTCAGAAAATAAATATATCAGTTGATTTTATATTAATGTTTAAATTTATAATGGACTCATGCAGCTGTACAAAGATTTAAATCAGATTTCTGAGGTAGCCATGAGGGTATTTAAATAAGAAGCCAACGAGTTAAGAGAAAGGCAAGCTTACCTGTTTATGAGACTCTTCTAAATGTTTCATGAGCACTGCTACTACAACATTGACAAGCACAAACTGTGCCATCAATACAAATATCACAAAGAAAATGGGAGCAATCACTGTAGACACACAACAATTACGAACACAATCGGCAGCATCATCACATTCTTCTCGTAAAGTATCTTTCATAATTCCATTCCAATTATCACCAGTAGCCACACGGAAAAGTGTGAGGAATGCCATGCCAAAATTACTGAAATGGGCATGCTCTCCAAGACCCTGGCATGGAAATTCCTCACTGCACTCTGTAATCAATGCAAAGGGAATATATGTACTATACTTCATCTAAATTGTTTAATCAGAAGTAAGATGCAGTAGAAAATATTAAACAAAGTTTAATTACATCTTTCTAAAATTCAATAGGGCATGTTTCACAATCGCTTGGACTTGATAATGGAAACAGGTGATTGCAAAACATGTTGCACTGATTATAATCTTTGTGGGAAATGCACAGTGAAGTACTCAGAACTATAAAAAAATAAACTTTTTTAAAATAGTGAAGTTAGAGTTTTATATCAGTTCTTATTTTTGATAATGTTCTATTGAATCTTATTTAAAACGTAGAAGCTTTTTCACTAATACAGGTCATCAGATTAAGCAGCAATACTGCTAGTAGTACCTGAGTCGGGGCTGCACACCACTCACCTGCCAACACTTCATCCCTATGCGAACCATCATATGCATCAAAACAAATAGGATGAACAGACAAAGCCAACTAGAACATTATTTTGCAAATTACAATTGTGAATGCTCCTTACATTGCTTAACTTTTCAAATATAATGTTGGAAACGTTCTCCTTGTGCTCAAAGTTTATAATTCACATAATGCAGCTCTTCCTGGGAAATGTTGGTTATTTCTTCCCGTATATTACTTTGCAGTTCTTGTAATGTTTGGGGATTTTGGTTATACATTTTTGTCTTTTAAATTGCCCCACAAGTAAAAAATCACAGGACATGAGGTCTAGAGATTGAGCAGGCCACACCCTTACACTGATCACTCCATTAGCAAAGATTCAGCAATTGGAAGCCAAAGAAGTCCAAGCTGTATCAGCTGTAGGCCCATCTTGCTGAAATATGCCACGAGTTTGCTCATCTGTAATTGAGGGAAAAATTTCCACAAAATTAAAGCTTGGTACTGTGCAGCATTAATTGTTTCATGAAAGAAAATAGGGCCAATTATTCTAACTGCACTCACAGCACACCAAACACCAACCTTAGCATCATGTAGTGGACTTTGATGTATAAGAATAAGGGAAATGGTGCAATAGCTGGGAAGGAAACAGTGCACCACCACAACCCACTGCCGCTAACAGCATTGCCGCTTTATCTGATGGCACCATTTATATAAGTAATTTTATAAATCTTTATACTTTCTCTACTGTTCTTAGCTTCAAATTATAATCTTATTAAAATTTTAACTTATAAACAGGGATACTATATTCACTTAAAGCTATTACAAAGTACATATTAAGGCATGTCAGTACTTTAGTAATTATTTGAATTGATTTTTGTCACAAAACTTCACTTACACTTATTAAATCTCAGACATGTTTTGAGAGCCATCATTCTCATCCTCAGCTGAAGGTCAATTGGTGTTGGTAGCATCAGTAGTATGGGATACGGAAGTAGGAGAAAATCTTCATCACCAAATACAAACATCAAATTATAAATTTTGAAATCCCCCCAATGGATAGATTCAGCAGGTTCATCATGTCCACTTCTGACTCCAGCCGTACAAATGTCACCATCACCACACCTACTTCTGTATCCAGTCCTACTGATGCTATCAACACCAGTCAACCTTCAGTGAGGATGAGAGCAATGGCTCAAACATGTCAAAGATTTAATAAGGTAAGTGAAGTTACTAAATTATTAAAAGCTTCACTGTTACAAGCTTCTTTCAATTTGAAATCAATGCATGTCAGTATATTTAAATTAGAAATTTTTCATTTCACTATTCCATAACTGAACAGCATCATTTGTCTGTTGGGAAACTAATCTAATGGCAAGCAACTATCTTATATTCTCCAGGTTTACGAAATTCAGAGGAAACTATTACTAGTGCTTGACATTTTAAAAAAGGACATAGATCAGGCAGCCCCAACTCAATACACTATAATGTCACACCTTTTAGCCCAATGCCTGCATCTGGAAGTGGGCAGAAAGGAAGGTCATCACAGATGGAAGAAAAGACAGTGGCAGCACAACTGTATGATACAACATCAGAAGGTTTGAACTTTTATTGATAGTAAAAATTAAGAATTTTTAATAGTAACAGTACCTATTACTTACTATACTTTAAATTTTTTAATATACCTAGGCATAATATGTCCTGAATTCATAAATTAATAATCAAAGTGCATTAAAAACATAAAATGTGCAATAATTCCATAAATATACTCATGTAAACAGCTGTCAGACATGATGCATGGCATGTTTAGATATTAGTAGGTTTTTCTCTTAGTTTGTTTAAAATTTCCTCTAAATATATTTCTGGCTCATCTGCTCCTGATTCTTGCTCCATTCTTACACAGCACAGGCTTTTCACATCAAATTTCTTTAACATATAGCCTCTGCGATAGCAACAAATTGTATATATATTTTAGAGCACCACGTGGTGGATGTTTCTCACGTAATGTTGTTTACCTCACGCGTGCAGCCATATTGTGTGACGTCATTCGTCGGTCGCCTGCTAACTCCATCTGGCGTAGCAATCTATATGAATTAGTTTTAAGGTTATGTATATTGTCTTCCGGCCAGCTATTTAGGTAGGCATTTAATTCTTGCAGGGTGTGAAGCGGAAAAGGAATCTTTTATCCAAAAATTACTAGTGAAGAAATGTGTTTTATACTGTTTTATTGTCGAACACGTGCACTAACACTTTCACAGATTTGTCTAGATAATCGCCATACTGAAACTGTTTATAATAACTTCTCACTTTTAACTCACGTACTTCAATTTTTGTATATAAGTGACTTTGTAATATTTTAGATCTTTAATGATTTTCACTGCGCGTAACTTGGTGAACTAAGCGGCCAACGTGTAATGTACGGAGAATTTTGTATAACTGCGGGAGACGATGTGTAGTGCTTCGTGAATCTTGCCGAACTGGAGGACGATGTGTACTGTGTCGAGAATCTTGCCGAACTGGAGGACGCTCTCTTTGAATCTACACTATTTATAGACTTGCCTCAAGCTACACCTAAAGATTATAAATGAATTACCATTGGCCAACAAAACGCGCCAACATTAGCGTCTATTTTAATATCCAATGAAAACCACTAATACATATTACTTTTATAGAATGTTCTGGAAGCTTTTTTTACTGAAAAGGCGCGAAACATGACGTAACTTCCTGGTTCCCGGTAACGATAAACAACTCACTCCCTTTCCTCAGTATTGTGTTATTGTTAACAGTTTCAGTAGAGCCGTATATTATTATTTACCAATAATAATTACAATTATTAAACCCCTGAAATCAATGTTACATAAAAATACATATTCATAATAAAATAATTATTTATATTAACGTAATTTGTGATACAAATTACCGTCTCATATGCCCCACTAGAAACATAATTATAAACATTTATAACCTGTTTGGAAATTTTATAATTTTGTTTTTAGTCTCCTAAATCTTGTAACACACGCTATTCACTTTCACTTAACACTTCACACGCGTTTAACACACGACATATGTTTTATCTCGCCACTACTTACTGGCTTTGGTTTAATTTGTTTTGATATTAATCTGTCGTTACAATAAATTTTTTTTTTTTTTTTATAGCAAATACTTTACCCTAAATTATTTAACTAGTGTTACAAAAAATGGTTTACTTTCTTATATTGTTACCAAAAATTTATCAATTCAAGAATTTTTTTTTTTTTTTTACCATACATATTTACCAAAATATTTACCCTTTACATATATTTACATCTCTTAAATCTAGATAATGCTTTACATTTTCTGTTTACTACACAAGTATTTGTTTTAAATTATTTTTACCATTTTTGTTATTTTGAATTTTATTTTAAACAATACTCTTGGAATTGCATTTACGTATCTTTACTTTAATATCATATTAATTTTCAATCTTTGTATTCTTAATTTTTAATTCTTGGAATTGTATTTACGTACTTTTACTTTAATCTCATCTTAAGTTTCAATCTTTGCATTCTTAATCTTCAAATATTTTGTTACAGTTACTAAAAATGTAATTATTTATTTTTTTTTTTTAAACATTTCTCTTCTTTTTTTTTTTTATTTTATCATTTAATTTATTTCACTTTTCAAATGACATATATAAATAGTTAACCCTCTTACGTTCCAATACATTTCTCTGCGAGTCGTCTTTAACTATCCAGCATTTACTTTACATCTCATCGCTATTTATCCTCCTGGATCAAATTGTGTGTGGCTAAACATTACTCGTAGCCGTAACCTAACCTTCAAATTGTTCATGAATAACCTATTGTATTCATATGACATTTCGTTCCCTGATAACATTTGAGAACAATCTACAGTTTCTTGAACTACACATCTTTTAACAACTTTCATTTTCAACTCTTCTGCAATCTCTTTAACTTGAGAGTACTCTGACAAATCTGTACTAAACTGTACTGGACTGGAGTTTTCATTTTGAAAATCTTGGTACAATTTATTTCTTTGCATTTCTGACTCCTGTATTTCTGATATCTCCCCTCTGAAATTAACCTGCGCCTCATTTACATCTACATTCCTAACCTCTTTTATCTCTCTTAACTCACTTGAAATATTACTCATTTGACTTCCTAACTCTACGCCTTCTACATTAACCTCACTTTCTTTATTACCTATTTCCATGCTCATGTCTAGCATTTTCTTTGAAACTTCTCCTATCTCACTTACTATTACTTCCTTTTCATCACTCATTTCTGGCCTACTACTATCTAACTTCATAACTTTCTTTTCACTTTCTTCACTACTTTGATCTACTTTTTGCTCTAATATCTCACTCCTCCTACCAATATTTTCAATTGATTTCCTGTTTTGTTCAAAGCTCTTACCAATATCTTCCCTCAATTCTCTCTTATTCTGATCTAGTTTTTGTTCTAAACTCCTATCAATATCTTCTCTTAATTCCCTATTATTCTTTTGCATATCTTCCCTGTTTTGATCTATTTTCTTACTAAGATCTTCCCTGTTTTGATCTATTTTCTTACTAATATCTTCCCTTAATTCTTCCCTCAATTCCCTCTTCATATTTCTCAGCATTTCCATCATCACAATAGTATCAAGATTAACATTTCCTGCTATTCTACTCTCACTTTCTGCACTAACATTTTCATCTTCAAACCCCAAAAAATCTGGGCTATTCCCTGTACTTTGTATTGGATCACAGCTAACTGTTACACTATCTCCCTCCATAATTATTTCTTCTGTATTATTGGTAGCCATTGTTTTTATTATCCTACCGCTCCTAAGTCTCATTTAATTACCTTTTTGATGCTGTCTGATGCTGCAGCTTTGATGTCCAGCGTTCTGCCCCTTTCTCCTAGATTTGATGTCGCTTCTGCGTTGTTTAGTGATGAATCTACGTCGTCTTGTTGTTTTGTAGTTGAATTCCTTGTTGTATCGTAATCTCGGAATTACCATCGAAGTCAATCGTCCCTTTCGTCTCTGGAATCTGCGTCTTGTAGACCATTTCACCGCTGTATTCCTGGTTACTTTGCCTTCCTTTCCTAGTCACTTCGCCTTCCTTTCCTAGTCACTTCGCCTTCCTTTCCTAGTCACTTCGCCTTCCTTTCCTAGTCACTTCGCCTTCCTTTCCTAGTCACTTCGCCCCACGTTGGGCGCCAATTTGCGATAGCAACAAATTGTATATATATTTTAGAGCACCACGTGGTGGATGTTTCTCACGTAATGTTGTTTACCTCACGCGTGCAGCCATATTGTGTGACGTCATTCGTCGGTCGCCTGCTAACTCCATCTGGCGTAGCAATCTATATGAATTAGTTTTAAGGTTATGTATATTGTCTTCCGGCCAGCTATTTAGGTAGGCATTTAATTCTTGCAGGGTGTGAAGCGGAAAAGGAATCTTTTATCCAAAAATTACTAGTGAAGAAATGTGTTTTATACTGTTTTATTGTCGAACACGTGCACTAACACTTTCACAGATTTGTCTAGATAATCGCCATACTGAAACTGTTTATAATAACTTCTCACTTTTAACTCACGTACTTCAATTTTTGTATATAAGTGACTTTGTAATATTTTAGATCTTTAATGATTTTCACTGCGCGTAACTTGGTGAACTAAGCGGCCAACGTGTAATGTACGGAGAATTTTGTATAACTGCGGGAGACGATGTGTAGTGCTTCGTGAATCTTGCCGAACTGGAGGACGATGTGTACTGTGTCGAGAATCTTGCCGAACTGGAGGACGCTCTCTTTGAATCTACACTATTTATAGACTTGCCTCAAGCTACACCTAAAGATTATAAATGAATTACCATTGGCCAACAAAACGCGCCAACATTAGCGTCTATTTTACTATCCAATGAAAACCACTAATACATATTACTTTTATAGAATGTTCTGGAAGCTTTTTTTACTGAAAAGGCGCGAAACATGACGTAACTTCCTGGTTCCCGGTAACGATAAACAACTCACTCCCTTTCCTCAGTATTGTGTTATTGTTAACAGTTTCAGTAGAGCCGTATATTATTATTTACCAATAATAATTACAATTATTAAACCCCTGAAATCAATGTTACATAAAAATACATATTCATAATAAAATAATTATTTATATTAACGTAATTTGTGATACAAATTACCGTCTCACCTCCAAGAAAATTGCACAAAAATTGCCATTTTAATATACAAATATATGACACTGACTTATTGGTTCTTGAATAGGTATCCTTTTTTCTTTTGTAGGCAGAAGAGAATATTTTATCACAACTGTTTTTGTGGGACTTTTCTTACAAAGAAAAGGAATAAACAACAGTTTCCTTTAGTTTTAGAGACATTCTACTGCCTTTCACTAAGTGCCTTTTTGATATAGACAGAATTGAAATGTTTTAACAGGTAACATCTAGTTTGGATAGCATTTAAAATATTTCTATTGGTCTTCTTCACATTTTTAGGACTTTGTGTCTTTCCTCTGTTTGATAAACTATGAAAGGATGTTATCTTTTCTCCGTGTTCTCCTTTAACTATTTCTACCGAATTCATAAAAGCACAATACCACAGCACTTGAAATTGTGTAACTATTTCACAATGCAGCTTCTTCTCTTTAGACTATTGTATGGATGGATGAATAGTATTTCTTTTGCCATAATGCTCTATAATACAATCTTACAATTTTCTTATACATTCTATGAGTTGCTATCTTATCCCTTAGACACCATACATTACCCCCCATGTATGGTTACCATAGTTTTAAACTATTGTAACCTAAAAACATTGCATATCTAAAAAAATACAGCACTGTTATGTGCTACTTTCAATTGGCTGGAAAGCAAAATAAGGTTTGTTCATGATCATAATAAAGTGCAAAATTTAATTCACATTTGCTATAGCAGAGAGCAGCACAGTAACCGTTCAGTGGCCGTAGAGTGGATCAGCTAAGAGCCTTGCTTCACAGTCATATGTGATAAATACATTCTGTTTAGACTAAAAAATCTCTTCATTTACAGACAAGATAATTTTATTGGACTGGTCCTTTAATGCCATTGAAAGCAACACACTGTCAATACTTGTAAAGAGGAAAGTGTAATTTGTTATACTGACCCAATCTGCCAAAGAGTTCAACTCCAAGGGCAGCAAATATAAAGAAAAGCAGGAAGAAAAGGAGTCCAAGGTTGCCAACTTGAGGAAGAGCCTGCATTACTGTATCCAACAAAGCTCTTATTCCCTTTGCCATTTTAAGTAACTTCAACACTGTAAAATACCATATGACAAATCTTAGTTAGTGTCAAAATATACCTATAGAATCTGCTTTAACTGCTTATAGAATGCTCTATCTTCAAACAAATGATATGATGCTAGGTATCTATTATTTAAATATAATTTATATATGAAACTTTGTTTCATGAAATAGAAAATAATAAAAGTTTTCTAATTTTACTTTACCCCTCACCTAACACAGAGTATCCAAGTATTTCATTTGAGCCCTCCAAAAATGTGTTATCAAGATTTTACCAAAAATGCATACTTTGAGGTCTTCTGAACAAGAGAAAAAAAATTAAATATTCATTTGTGTGCATTTGTGTTATTGGCATGACAAGTAAAATCTCTATCTAAAATGTTTTGTGAAAAAGCTTTGTCTTCTTCAACCTCAATGAATGTGTATAATTGGGAAAACACAAGAGATAGGCAGCCCCGTATTTTGGGTAATGTTACACCCATGGGCCCAACAATTTTTCCGCCTCCCTCTCCTCATGTGACACCACTCAAACACAGCGCAGGCAGCATGTAGGAAGGCAGTTTTGCCAGTTGCACCATGCATGTAAGATCTCCATCCAATTACCTACAATTTCTCTCTCACTAATAAGAATTCCCACTGCCATCGCTGCTCTTTTTTAGCGCATGTGAAAATTTACTTTCAGCATATATATATTTCATTATTTTCTCAATGTTGCCGCCCCTAAGAATATGCCAATCTGGGCCCAGGCCTATGGGGCCCATGCGTAAATACGGGGCTGGAGATAGGCAAAACCTCTCCTTAAAATGTGCAGTTTAAATCCCATAGAAATGTTTGTCGCATTAACCATTTCTGAAACATTCACTGATGATTATTTAAATATTTTCCATTTTAAGCAGTGCCTATGCCATGAAATGTTATATGGCTGTTCCTTTCCTCTTTTTTTTTTTTCTGAAAATCTCATGCAAAGAGTTTCTAATATGTAGCTAAAGTATATCAAACTGCTTCTTAAATAGTTGACTGTTGTCTCATCTTCCTGCATATCCACTAATAATATGTATTAGCATAATTTTATCTAATTAAAAACATTTGTGTTGCATTTTGAGTCAATGAATCTGTGAAATTTAGCAAAAAACATGAAAATTATTGACTTTTTGTTTATTGCACTTTAATTTTACTTATAACTTGTACTTTCATGGTATACAACTTTTTTTTTTAAATATCAACAATTTTAAAGCCACAAATGACTTTTTAATGAACCTTTACCATTAGGTAAAGCACCACATTGAACTTTAAATTCCATTCTATTCAATTCCTTTTTTTTCAGCATTTTTCACTATTCAAAATGCACCTTGGACCTCACTTTATAACTTATTACTTGAAATTTTCAGAAGCACTTCAGGAATTACAGATTTAAAAATTGTTATGTACTATTTAAAAAACTTAAATAGCTCGGTTGAAATTATTTTCCATAACTCACATTGAACAAGTTAAAAAATTCAATAATTTGCATATAAAACATTATTTTTTCCTGAACTGATTAAAATTAAGAAATTCCTGTACAACAATTTCTTTATGTTTGTATACTAAGCTTAAATTAAACATTTTGGAACAATACGATAAACTGTAGGGTCGAAGGAGCATTTCATATTAGCATATCAATAAGTGATTAATTATGAATAAAGAATTAATATCTTAACAACAGCTCATTAAAATGTTGTGTACACAATATGTTTTATGTTTCTTGGTATATGTTAAGAAAATCAAAGCAATCAGACGAAAGCTGTGAATTTTTGGATTTTCAGAGATGCATTGCCTTAACATATTAACAAGAAACAGGCAGAAAAATATACTTTTAGTATTGATAACTTGTAGAATAGGTATGAAAATAAGTTATAAGGATAGAGAAAGCCAAGCAATTGTTACACAACAGATTTTTTATGAGATAAATCATTAAAAATGTATATGGATTACATTGCTATTTTATTCATAGGTTCTGAAACATACTTAAATAAGTTTAATGTATGATGATCAGCACGAGGGTTGTTGCAAAAGTTCTCAGCATGATAAGGAAAACACAACCTTTTAAACCAACTTTCTTTTACTATTCAATATAACCGCCTTTAAATTCTATATGCATGGACCAAAGATACTTTAACTTCTTATTGTATAAAATTATTGTCCAACTCTGCAAAGTAAGAGTTTGTGTGACATGATTTCTGTATGCAAAAAGGTGTTCTCAACAGTCTATCCTTTAAAACATTCAAATGACTTTCTGCTAACCTCAATTAACAAAATATTAATATAAATACTTGTGATGCCCCATTTTGACTATTATGACTCTCCTTTTACTAACTTTGATACGGTAATTTGTATCACAAATTACTTAAATGTAAATAATGATTGTAATATAAATATGTATTTTTATGTGACATTGATTTCAGATGTTTGTTAATTGTAATTATTATTGGGAAATAAGTTTATACGGCTTTACTGAAACTGTCAATAATAACGCAATAATGCAGCGAGGGGGTGAGCTGTTTATCGTTATTGGGAACAAGGAAGTTATGTAATGTTTCGCGCGTTTTCGGTAGAACCTTCTGGAATGTTTCCCTAAAAGCAATATGTATTCGTGGTTTTCATTGGATATTAAAATAGACGCTAATGTTGGCGCGTTTTATTAGCCAATAGCAGTTCATTTATAATCTTTAGGCATGTCGAGGAGTGGGAGTATATAAAGTCGAGTCCGTGGTAGATCGCCCCCAGTTCAACAAAATTCTCAATACCTTACACGTAGGTCGCCTCAGTTCATCAAAATTTCGTGTACACTACACGTCGTCAGTCAGTCCTTCAGTTCGTCAAGTTACGCGCAGCAAAAATCATTAAAGATCTAAAATATTATACATTTAAATATACACAAAGTTGAAGTACGTGAGTTAAAAGTGATAAGTAAGAAGTTATTACAAACAGTTTCAGTTTGGCGAGTATCTATATCAATATGTAAAAGTGTTAGTGAACGTGTTCGGCAATAAAAATTATAAAACAAATTTTCTTCATCAGTATAATTTCTGGATAAAAGATTCCTTTCCATTTTACGACCTGCAAAGAGATACATGTTCGACCCAAATAGCTAGCTGGAGGACATTTAAAGTGAATTATTTCAAAAACTGATGCAAATTGCTACGCCAGATGGAGCTACAAACCAAACCAATGAATGACGTCACAAGATGGCTTCAACACTGATGTAAACAACATTACGTAAATACGTAAACAAGCAACATTCCGTTGCAAACTGGCACCCAGAACATGGGGCACGATAACCAGGAAAGGAACACGATGACCAGGAAAGAAGCATAGTGACCAGGAAAGGAACACGATGACCAGGAAAGGATCAACATAACCAGGAAGGGGCGAATGCAGCAGTGAAATGATCTACAAGACGCAGATTCCAGAAACAACAGGGAGGACAGACTACATGGATAATTGGACATCGTAATTCCGAGATTACAAGGCAACAGGGAAATTCAAACTACAGGACGACAAAACTATGCAGATTCATCGAAGCGACATACAAACCTAGGAGAATGGGGCAGAAAAGCTGGACATCAAAGTAACATCAACAGACAGCATCACAAAGGTTAGAGTATCTTAATTTTTTTTTTAGAAAAAAAAGGGTAAACAAATTTAAATGTTACTGAGGAGTGGTAGGATAAAAAAAACAATGGCTACCAATAATACAGAAGAAATAATTATGGAGGAAGATAATGTAACAGTTAGCTGTAATTCAATACATGTTGCAGAAAATAGCCCAGACTTTTTAGGATTTGAGGATGAAAATGTTAGTACAGAAAGTCAGAATAGAATAGCAGGAAATGTTAATCTTGATACCAGTATGATTATGGAAATGCTGAAAAATTTGAATGAGAATATGAAAAAGACTAATGAAAATATGGAAGATATGCAAAAGAGTCATAGGGAATTAAGGGAAGATCTTAGTAAGAAAATAGATCAAAACAGGGAAGATATGCAAAAGAATAATGAGAAATTAGAAAAATTAACTCAGAGTAATGAGAAATTAAGGGAAGATATGCAAAAGAATAATAGGGAATTAAGAGAAGATATTGATAGGAGTTTAGAACAAAAACTAGATCAGAATAAGAGAGAATTGAGGGAACATATTCGTAGGAGCTTTGAACAAAACAGAAAAGATATTGGTAGGAGTAATGAGATATTAGAGCAAACAGTAAATCAAAGCAGTGAAGAAATTGAAAAGAAAGTTATGAAGCTAGATAGTAGTATGCCAGAAATGAGAGATGAAAATGAGGAAGTAATAGCAAGTGAGATAGGAGAAGTTTCAAAGAAAATGCTAGACATGAGCAACGAAATAGGTAACAAAGAAAGTGAGGTTAATACTAAAAGTGAGGTTAATGTAGAATGTACAGAGTTAGGAAGTCAAATGAGTAGTATTTCAAGTGAGTTAAGAGAGATGAAAGAGGTTATGAATGTAGATGTAAATGAGGCGCAAGTTAATTTCAGAGGGGAAATATCAGAAATACAGAATGAGACAGTAATGCAAAGAAATAAATTGTACCAAGATGTTCAAAATGAAAACTCCAGTCCAGTACAGTTTGGTACAGATTTGTCAGAGTACTCTCAAGTTAAAAAGATAGCAGATGAATTGAAAATGAAAGTTGTTAAAAGATGTGTAATTCAAGAAACTGTAGATTGTTTTCAAATGTTATCATGGGACGAAATTTCATATGAATACAAGAGGTTATTCATGAACAAAAATTTGAAGGTTAGGATACGGCTACGAGTAATGTTTAGCCACACACAATTTGATCCAGGAGGGTAAATAGCAATGAGATGTAAAGTAAATGCTGGATAGGTAAAGATGACTTGCAGAGAAATGTATTGGAACGTAAGAGGGTTAATTATCTATATGTCATTTGAAAAGAGAAATAAATTAAAAAAAAAAAAAAAAGAGAGAGAAATGTTTTAAAAAAAAAAAATTTAATTTTTAGTAACTGTAACAACATTTGAAAATTAAGAATGCAAAGATTGAAATATGATATTAAAGTAAAGTACATAAATACTATTCCAAGAGTATTGTTAAGATAAAGTACAAAATAACAAAATTTGGTAAATATAATTAAAAATAATTAAAAACAAATACTTATGTAGCAAACAGAAAATGTGAAACAGTGCCTAGATTTAAGAGATGTAAATATTTGTGTAGAGGGTGAATATTTTGGTAAATATGTGTAATAATTACAAAAATTCTTGAACGCATAAATTTTGTCAACAATATAAGAGTGTAAACCATTTTGAAACAGTAATTAAATAATTTAGGGTACAGTACTTGCTATAAAAAAAAATTGTAATGTCAGATTAATATCTAAATTAATTAAACCAGAGCCAGTAAGTAGTGGCGAGATAAAACATATGTCGTGTGTTAAATGCGTGTGAAGTGTTAAGTGAAAGTGATAGCGTGTGTTCCAAGATTTAGGAGACTAAAAACACAATTATAAAATTTCCAAACAAGTTATAAATATTTATAATTATGTTTCTAGTGGGGCATATGATACGGTAATTTGTATCACAAATTACTTAAATGTAAATAATGATTGTAATATAAATATGTATTTTTATGTGACATTGATTTCAGATGTTTGTTAATTGTAATTATTATTGGGAAATAAGTTTATACGGCTTTACTGAAACTGTCAATAATAACGCAATAATGCAGCGAGGGGGTGAGCTGTTTATCGTTATTGGGAACAAGGAACTTATGTAATGTTTCGCGCGTTTTCGGTAGAACCTTCTGGAATGTTTCCCTAAAAGCAATATGTATTCGTGGTTTTCATTGGATATTAAAATAGACGCTAATGTTGGCGCGTTTTATTAGCCAATAGCAGTTCATTTATAATCTTTAGGCATGTCGAGGAGTGGGAGTATATAAAGTCGAGTCCGTGGTAGATCGCCCCCAGTTCAACAAAATTCTCAATACCTTACACGTAGGTCGCCTCAGTTCATCAAAATTTCGTGTACACTACACGTCGTCAGTCAGTCCTTCAGTTCGTCAAGTTACGCGCAGCAAAAATCATTAAAGATCTAAAATATTATACATTTAAATATACACAAAGTTGAAGTACGTGAGTTAAAAGTGATAAGTAAGAAGTTATTACAAACAGTTTCAGTTTGGCGAGTATCTATATCAATATGTAAAAGTGTTAGTGAACGTGTTCGGCAATAAAAATTATAAAACAAATTTTCTTCATCAGTATAATTTCTGGATAAAAGATTCCTTTCCATTTTACGACCTGCAAAGAGATACATGTTCGACCCAAATAGCTAGCTGGAGGACATTTAAAGTGAATTATTTCAAAAACTGATGCAAATTGCTACGCCAGATGGAGCTACAAACCAAACCAATGAATGACGTCACAAGATGGCAACGCGTGAAGTAAACACACATACATAAACATCACAAGCATCAACATAATTTGTAATTCCGTCGCAACTTAACTGAAATATCAACTCTAAGACTTCAATGGGCTCAAAATACATGTTTACGTTTTGAATGCAAAGTCAATTTTAACATATTAACTTTCATTCAAATTACTGCACTGGGTCCAGCTTAGGGAATGAAGAACATTGCATTTCTTATCACTTCTCTACCACTTCTTCATTTTCACATTCCAAATTATCTAAATGTTTACTTTAAATATCCTTCTAATTGTCACAATAGAGAAACTTGCACATGAAACTCTTTCATTCTTGCTATACCTGCTCATCATGTAACCTTATATTCATCATAGCATCAGATTGTCTTTGGAATTCCCTGCCAGAAGACCTAGGAACTGGTGGAAAATCATTCAGTTCAAAATGAAAATTAGGGCATACATTAATTGTAATCCAACCTAATCTGCAGCTTTATTATAATGATAAATTCCTCATCACATTCATTTATTTTTACTATTGTTTGATGTGCTAGCAACTAATATTTCAAATTTAAATATTCAACCATTTAAAGTAATGTTTTATCTAAATGAATTTTCTGCTTAAAACCATTTTGGTTTTGTTGTTTTTTTTTTCTTTTTTTTAATATCTTTATTAGGCATGTGTATGTTTATGTTTTTATTATGTTGTAGTGTATTTATTGCCTGGTAGAGTGGAAGAGAAGGCTTCATGACCTTAACTCATACAAGGGAAATAAATAAGTCCATAAATGAATAAATTTCTGCATCTGATAAATGACACTTAATGAAAACTCACTCATTGTGAGCTCATGTTCACGATACATCCTCTGCAAAATAAATAGGTGAGTGAAGCCAGTAAGAGTGTTTAGATTGACTCCACTTTCATTAAGTGTCTCTTATCAATTGCTTCACTGTGTATGGTTCCACTACATTTTGGATGTGCTGCATCTGAGTTAATTCTGTATTCAGCAAAACATTTCTTCAGATTTGTGAAGAGGAAAAGTCAATGCTCGCCAAATTTGATAAATATGGTATATGCAGCAGCAGTACAAAATGTAATCATGCAACTTTGCAATTGCAACCAAAGAAGTATGTGCCCATGCATTTCCTTGGTGGAAAAGCCCTTTCTTCTTTAACAAATGCTGCTTTAACATCCTTCAACTGTTGCAGCAACAGGTAGTATACTAACACCTATCCTGGGAATCCCAGAAAACAAAGGCCTTTACCTTTCCTGCTGAAGTGACATACTTGGCCTTCTTTGGAGCACTTTCATCATTGTTTGGACTGTTGTTTTGTCTCTGGCATGTGGTAGTTAACCCATGTTTTGTTAACAGTGATGTAATGTGCAAAAAGTTGGTCAAGTTGCGATTAAACATGACCAACTACTCCTGTGAGATACTCATTTAAATGCACTTCTCCCTGGCAGTTAAGCACCCATTGCTCTGTAAGCTGATACGGTAATTTGTATCACAAATTACTTAAATGTAAATAATGATTGTAATATGAATATGTATTTTTATGTGACATTGATTTCAGAGGTTTATTAATTGTAATTATTATTGGTAAATAATAATATAGGGCTTTACTGAAACTGTCAATAATAACGCAATAATGCAGCGATGGGGTGAGTTGTTTATCATTACCGGGAACAAGGAAGTTACGTAATGTTCGCGCGCTTTCGGTAGAAATTTCTAGAATAATTCCTAAAGCATATGTATTCGTGGTTTTCATTGGATATTAAAATAGACGCTAATGTTGGCGCGTTTTATTAGCCAATAGCAGTTCATTTATAATCTTTAGGCATGTCGAGGAGTGGGAGTATATAAATCCAGGTCCGAGGTAGATCGCCCCGCAGTTCAACAAAATTCTCAATACCTTGCACGTCGGTCGCCCAGTTCATCAAAATTTCTAGCACGCTGTCTTCAGTTCGTCATAAGTTACGCGCAGCAAAATTACGAGAATCTAAAGTATTATACAGTTAAATATACACAAAGTTGAAGTACGTGAGTTAAAAGTGAGAAGTTATTACAAACAGTTTCAGTTTGGCGAGTATCCAGATCAATATGTAAAAGTGTTAGTGCACGTGTTCGACAATAAAAGATTATAAAACAAATTTCGTCATTAAGTGTAATTTCTGGATAAAAGATTCCTTTCCGATTCACAACCTGCACAGAGATAAATGTTCTACCAAGATAAGATGATAGCTAGCCGGAGGACATTTAAAATCAATTATTTCAAAACTGATGCAAATTGCTACGCCAGATGGAGCTACAAACCAAACCAACGAATGACGTCACAAGATGGCTTCAACACACGTGATGTAAACAAACATTTGTAAGAATCTCATCGCAAATTGCCGCATCAACGTGGGGCTTAAAACATATACAATTTGTTCCGTTACATATTGGCACCCAGAACGTGGGGCATAGTGACCAGGAAAGGATTAGCATAACCAGGACGTGGAACGAATGCAGCAGTGAAATGAACTACAAGACGCAGATTCCAGGAACGACAGACTATACGGATGATTGGACATCGTAATTCCGAGATTACAAGGCAACAGAGTAATTCAACTACAAAAACATCGAGACAACGTAGATTCATCATAATACAACGCAGAAGCGACATACAAACCTAGGAGAGAGGGGCAGAAAAACTGGACTTCAAAGCAACAGCAACAGACAGCATAACAAAGGTTAGAGTATCTTAATTTTTTTTTAAAAAAAAAAAAAAAAGGTGTAAACAAATTTAAATGTTACTGAGGAGTGGTAGGATAATAAAAACAATGGCTGCTAGTAATACAGAAGAAATAATTATGGAGGAAGATAATGTAACAGTTAGCTGTAATTCAATACAGGTTGCAGAAAATAGCCCAGATTTTTTAGGATTTGAAGATGAAAATGTTAGTGCAGAAAGTGAGAATAGAATAGCAGGAAATGTTAATTTTGATGCTAGTATGATGATGGAAATGATAAGAAATTTTGGTGAAATACTAAATAAGGGTTTAGAACAAAACAGGGAAGATATGCAAAAGAATAATAGGGAATTAAGAGAAGATATTGATAGGAGTTTAGAACAAAAACTAGATCAGAATAAGAGAGAATTGAGGGAAGATATTGGTAAAAGTTTAGAACAAAACAGGGAAGATCTTAGTAAGAAAATAGATCAAAACAGGGAAGATCTTAGTAAGAAAATAGATCAAAACAGGGAAGAAATTGAAAAGAAATTCATGGAGCTGGATAGTAGTATGATTAGAATGAAAAATGAAAATCGAGAAATGATAGCAAATGAAATAGGTGAAGTTTCAAAGAAAATGTTAGACATGAGCAGGGAAATATCTAACCAAAAAAATGAGGTTAATAATAAAATAGAGCATGTTAATGTAAAATGTACAGAGCTAGGTAGCCGAATGAGTAGCATTTCAAGTGAGTTAAAAGAGATGATGGAGGCTACAAATGCAGATTTAATACAGGTGCAAGTTAATTTCAGAGGGGAAATATCTGAAATTCAGAAGGAGTCAGAAACACAGATAAATAAATTGTCTGAAGAAGTTAAAGTTTTGTCTAAAGATTTGAATCAAAAGCTAACTTCTGAAATTAACAAATACCAAGCTGTTCAAAATGAGAATAATAAGAAATTGGAACAGACAATAGAAAATCTGCAAGGTACTGTAAACAGGTTAGAATTGAATTCAAGGGCAAATATATGTGATGTGAATGTATCAGATGTACAACATAATGATAGAGGTAGTTCCTCAGGTATGACAAATAATGTGAGTGATGCGGCAGCTTCATCTATAGCTAATGCTGAAACTCAGAGTGCACAAGTAACACTAGAAAATTTAAATATTGGAGTAGGGAATTTGCAAAATTACAATCATATCTTAAGTGATTTTCCACTTCCAAAATTTAATGAAAACTCCAGTCCAGTACAGTTCATTGCAGAATTATCAGAGTATTTTCAAATTAAAAAGATACCTGAAGCATTGAAAATGATAGTTGTAAAAAGATGTTTGGACCAGAAAACCTTAGATTGGTTACAAATGGTATCAGGGGGTGAAATTTCATATGAATCCTTTAAGAGATTATTCATGAACAGATTTTGGAATGTTACGGTACAGCAAAGAATTCGAGCAATGCTTAGTCATGGTCAATTTAATCCACGAGAGGGAATATCAATGACTGATTACTTACTAAAACATGCAAGTCAGGTTAGAAACTTGTCACCTCCAATCAGTGAGGAAGATTTTGTGAGTTTGCTCGCAAGGCATTATCCTATAAGGATACGAAATTACTTATTAATTGCAAAACCACGGAACATCTATGAGATGACAGAATTAATAACAGCTTTGGAACAACAGGAAGAAGATATATCTCGGGAGTGGGAACATAGATTTTTAGATGTACGAGATAGAAGAAATTACCAAGGTAGTTATCAACAAATAAGAGGACAAGACAGACATCATGAAATTAATACCAGACAACGGTATCAATCATACATTCCACAATTTGAAAGATCAAGGATAGATAGGAGACCAGGTCGACAGGAACAAATAAATTATGTCAGGACAGAAAGATTGCCTGAAAGAGGGCAAAATTATGGAAGGAGGTACACTAGACAAAGGGGAAATTTCACTCACTGGAGGGAAAATAATAACCGGGAAAGATCTGAGGAACGGCAAGAAAATTACG
Source organism: Deroplatys truncata (assembly GCA_030765065.1). Lineage (NCBI taxonomy): Eukaryota > Metazoa > Arthropoda > Insecta > Mantodea > Mantidae > Deroplatys > Deroplatys truncata. The sequence continues at coordinate 102,888,746 of CM060984.1, forward strand.
TGCCAAGGGGACATAATGTCAGAAATCGAGGATTTCGAACTCGAGGAAGGGGAACTCAAAACAATTGTAGCGGCAATGAGATAGATTTAGCGCCTGTTAGGAATGGCAGTCCCGTACGTGAACATGGAAATAACCAGGAAAACTGTTAACAGACTCCTGTGTAGTAGGTTCTCAGGACGTCTTTAATAATTCAGTATCCATTACCAATACAAATCATACGTCTACACATACACCCTGTAATAAGATTACAGCAACAAAAGATAAGGGAGAAAATTTTGAGTCACCTCATGTTAGGATGGAAATTGCGAAGAAAGAGATCATTGCAACTATAGATTCTGGTTCGTCAGCTTCAATTTGCTCACAGAAATTTTACATAAATTTGATTAATGAAGGTCACAAAATTATGGCTCTTCCCACTAGTAATTTAGTTTGTCGTGTTGCAATTGGAAGAACTACACAGGTCATAAAAACACAAGCTCTACTGAACATACTTATCGGCGGAGAGAATTTTGAGGTTATGTTTCTAATTGTAAACCATCTGATTTGTGACATAATTTGTGACGGTAATTTGTATCACAAATTACTCAGATGTGGTTAACGATAATAATATGAATATGTATTTTTATGTAACATTGATTTCAGGGGTTTAATAATTGTAATTATTATTGGTAAATAATAATTTACGGCTCTACTGAAACTGTTAACAATAACACAATATTTTAGCAAGGGGGTGAGTTGTTTATCGTTACCGGGAACCAGGAAGTTACGTCATGTTTCGCGCCTTTTCGGTAAAAGCTTCCAGAACATTCTAAAAAAGTAATATGTATTAGTGGTTTTCATTGGATAGTAAAATAGACGCTAATGTTGGCGCGTTTTATTAGCCAATGGTAATTCATTTATGATCTTTAGGTGTATCTCGAGGCAAGCCTATAAATAAGTCAGGTCGAGTTAGCGGGTCCCCCAGTGTGCAACAAGATTCCCGATACATTACACATCGTCCTCCAGTTCGGCAAGATTCACGAAGCACTACACATCGTCTCCTGCAGTTATTCAAAATTCTCCGTACATTACACGTTGGCCGCTCAGTTCGTCAAGTTACGCGCAGTGAAAATCATTCAAGATCTAAAATATTACAAAGTCACTTATATACAAAAATTGAAGTACGTGAGTTAAAAGTGAGAAGTTATTATAAACAGTTTCAGTATGGCGATTATCTAGACAAAATCTGTGAAAGTGTTAGTGCACGTGCTCGACAATAAAACATTATAAAACACATTTCTTCACTAGTAATTTTTGGATAAAAGATTCCTTTTCCGCTTCACACCCTGCAAGAATTAAATGCCTACCTAAATAGCTGGCCGGAAGACAATATACATAACCTTAAAACTAATTCATATAGATTGCTACGCCAGATGGGTTAGCAGGCGACCGACGAATGACGTCACACAAGATGGTTCCACGCTTGAGGTAAGCAACTTTACGTGAGAAACATTATCCACAACGTGGTGAAGTAAACAATATACAATTTGTCCTCTCGCAAATTGGCGCATCAACGTGGAGCGACAACTAGGAAAGGAAGGCTAGACGACTAGGAAAAGTAGCAGAAATAACCAGAGAGGCGAAAGCAGCAGTGAAACGACCTATAGACGCAGATTCCGAGACAGAAGGGTAATTCAGCTACAAGAAAACATCGAAACGACGTAGATTCATCACGATACAACGCAGAAGCGACATACAAATCTAGGAGAAAGGGGCAGAACGCTGGACATCAAAGCTACATCAACAGGCAGCAACATAAAGGTCAGGTGATTGTAATTTTTTTTTAGAAAACAAAAACAATGGCTGCTAGGAATACTGAAGAAATAATGATGAAGGGAGATAATGTAACAGTTAGCTGTAATTCAATACAGGATACAGAAAATAGCTTAAACAATGTAGTAGTTGAGGGAGAAAATATTAGTAAACAAAGTCAGAATAGAACAGCAGGAAATGTTAGTGCAGAAAGTAAGAATAGAATAGCGAGAAATATTACTATTGATGCTAGTATGATTATGGAAATGCTGAGAAATATAAGGGAAGATAATGAGAAATTAAGGGAAGCTATAAACAAAGATCATAGGGAATTGATAGAAGCTATAAAAAAAGATCGTAGGGAATTAATAGAAAGTATTGGTAGGAAGAATGAGATATTAGAGCAAAAAGTAGATCAAAGCAGTAAAGATAGTAGTATGTCAGAAATGAGAGATGAAAATGAGGAAGTAATAGTAAGTGAGATAGGAGAAGTTTCAAAGAAAATGCTAGACAGGAACATGGAAATATGTAACAAAGAAAGTGAGGTTAATACTAAAAGTGAGGTTAATGTAGAATGTACAGAGTTAGGAAGTCAAGTGAGTAATATTTCAAGTGAGTTAAGAGAGATAAAAGAGGTTAGGAATGTAGATGTAAATGAGGCGCAAGTTAATTTCAGAGGGGAAATATCAGAAATACAAAATGAGTCAGTAATGCAAAGAAGTAAATTGTACCAAGATATTCAAAATGAAAACTCCAGTCCAGTACAGTTTAGTACAGATTTGTCAGAGCATTCTCAAGTTAAAAAGATAGTAGAAGAATTGAAAATGACAATTGTTAAAAGATGTATTGTTCAAGAAACTGTAGATTGTTTTCAAATGTTATCAGGGAACGAAATGTCATATGAATACAAGAGGTTATTCATGAACAACAATTTGAAGGTTAGGTTACGGCTACGAGTAATGTTTAGCCACACACAATTTGATCCAGGAGGGTAAATAGCAATGAGATGTAAAGTAAATGCTGGATAGTTGAAGACGACTTGCAGAGAAATGTATTGGAACGTAAGAGGGTTAACTATTTATATATGTCATTTGAAAGGAGAAATAAATTATATAATAAAAAAAAAAAAAAAAAAAAAGGAAAGAAATGTTTAAAAAAAAAAATAAATAAATAAATAAGTAAAATTTTTAGTAACTGTAACAAAATATTTGAAGATTAAAAATGTAAAGATTGAAACTTAAGATGATATTAAATTAAAAGTACGTAAATACCATTCCAAGATTTGAAAATTAAGAATACAAAGATTGAAACTTAATATGATACTAAATTAAAAGTACGTAAATAAAATTCCAAGATTTAAAAATTAAAAATGCAAAGATTGAAATTTAATATGATATTAAATTAAAAGTACGTAAATACAATTCAAAGAGTATTGCTAAAATCAAATTAAAAAAAAAAAAAAAAAAAAAAAAAAATTGGTAAATATAATTAAAAATAATTGAAACAAATACTTATGTAGCAAACAGAAAAGGTGAAACATTGTCAAGATTTAAGAGATTTAAATATATTTGCAAAGTACAAAATAACAAAAAAATTGGTAAATATAATTCAAAATAATTGAAACAAATACTTATGTAACAGAACATGTGAAACATTACTTAGATTTAAGAGATGTAAATATTTGTGTACAGGGTAAATATTTTTGGTAAATGTTTAAAATTACAAAAATTCTTGAATGATAGATTTTTGGTAACAATATAAGAAAGTAAACCATTTTTTGTAACACTAGTTAAATAATTTAGGGTAAAGTATTTGCTATAAAAAAAAAAAAAAAAAAAAATTTATAGTAACGACAGATTAATATCAAAACAAATTAAACCAAAGCCAGTAAGTAGTGGCGAGATAAAACATATGTCGTGTGTTAAACGCGTGTGAAGTGTTAAGTGAAAGTGAATAGCGTGTGTTACAAGATTTAGGAGACTAAAAACAAAATTATAAAATTTCCAAACAGGTTATAAATATTTATAATTATATTTCTAGTGGGGCATATGTGACGGTAATTTGTATCACAAATTACTCAGATGTGGTTAACGATAATAATATGAATATGTATTTTTATGTAACATTGATTTCAGGGGTTTAATAATTGTAATTATTATTGGTAAATAATAATTTACGGCTCTACTGAAACTGTTAACAATAACACAATATTTTAGCAAGGGGGTGAGTTGTTTATCGTTACCGGGAACCAGGAAGTTACGTCATGTTTCGCGCCTTTTCGGTAAAAGCTTCCAGAACATTCTAAAAAAGTAATATGTATTAGTGGTTTTCATTGGATAGTAAAATAGACGCTAATGTTGGCGCGTTTTATTAGCCAATGGTAATTCATTTATGATCTTTAGGTGTATCTCGAGGCAAGCCTATAAATAAGTCAGGTCGAGTTAGCGGGTCCCCCAGTGTGCAACAAGATTCCCGATACATTACACATCGTCCTCCAGTTCGGCAAGATTCACGAAGCACTACACATCGTCTCCTGCAGTTATTCAAAATTCTCCGTACATTACACGTTGGCCGCTCAGTTCGTCAAGTTACGCGCAGTGAAAATCATTCAAGATCTAAAATATTACAAAGTCACTTATATACAAAAATTGAAGTACGTGAGTTAAAAGTGAGAAGTTATTATAAACAGTTTCAGTATGGCGATTATCTAGACAAAATCTGTGAAAGTGTTAGTGCACGTGCTCGACAATAAAACATTATAAAACACATTTCTTCACTAGTAATTTTTGGATAAAAGATTCCTTTTCCGCTTCACACCCTGCAAGAATTAAATGCCTACCTAAATAGCTGGCCGGAAGACAATATACATAACCTTAAAACTAATTCATATAGATTGCTACGCCAGATGGGTTAGCAGGCGACCGACGAATGACGTCACACAAGATGGTTCCACGCTTGAGGTAAGCAACATTACGTGAGAAACATTATCCACCACGTGGGGCAGTTCAAGTGAAGTAAACACAAAATTTGCAATGTACTCTCGCAAATTATAGGATGTGACTTCCTATATGAATATGAAGCATGTATAGATTTTAAACATGAAGAGTTAAAAATAACAAAAGAAGATAGAGAAATAAGTGTACCATTTATAAAAGAGAAAGTTTCTGTAATCGAGATGACAAAGGATGAGAAAAATATTTGTGACCAAGAGTTTTTTGTGCAAATAACAGAAACTGATAGAAATAGTCAGATAAAGCAGGTAGTCACAGAATATGAAGGGAATACAACGCCATATTTTCAACAGCTAGCAGAAATGCCAGAGAAAGTAGAGGAATTTACAACCCAAACAAAAGACGACCATGTGAGCGAGATAGACAATAGCTGGGAAGAGAAGAGAAATGAAGAAATAATACACAAGTGTGAAGAAGCTTATAATATTACGGTAATGCAAAAACAAATCCTTCATGATGTTTTGATGAACAATAGTTCAGTATTTAGTAATATCCCAGGCAGATGTAATGTATATCAGCATACATTTCAAGTAGAAGACGTACCACCATATAGGCACAAGTATGACAATTTACCTATAAGTCTTCGGGACAAAGCTAGACAATTAATAAACAGCATGTTAGAAAATGGGATTATTGAGCAAAGTAATTCTCAGTATATAAATTTAATCTGCTGGAGTATTAAACGAGATGGTAGTTTGAGATTAACTTTAGACGGTAGATATGTCAACAAGTATATGAAACCAGATCATTTTCAAAGTGAGGGAATTGAACAACTAATTACAAAACTTTCGAGAGGGAGATTTCTGACATCCATTGACCTCACTGCATCATATTGGCAAGTGGAATTAGATCCGCAAGTGCGTGATTACACCTCATTTCAGTACTCAGGGATCCAGTATCGTTTTTGTGTAAATCCTTTTGGTTTAAAAAACTCAGGAAGTGGATTTTTGAGAGCCATTCACAGTATCTTTGGAAATTCTGCAGATGACTTTTTAATAAAGTATATTGACGACTTCCTAATCATTAGTCAAACATTTGAAGAACACATGAATAATGTCCATTATGTGTTAAATAAACTACAACAACATGGTATGACTGTGAACATACTAAAATCAAAATTTTGTGTCAAGGAAATAAATTTTCTGGGTTATGTAGTGGATGAACGAGGTATAAGACCTGATCAGAAAAGAATAGAAGCAATAATGAGAATTCCGTCACCCAGGAACGTAAAACAAATTAGACGTCTCTTAGGGGTATTGAACTTTCAGAGTAAGTTCGTACCAAGATATTCGGCTGAAATAGAACCACTGCGGCAGCTTCTTCGAAAGAACAATAAGTGGAAATGGACAGAGGATCATCAAAAATGTTTTGAGAGAGTAAAGGAACTCTTTGCTAAGTCCATATTACTCGAGAGGCCCAGAGAAGATTTGGAATATGAGATTTATGTCGACGCATCAATGCAAGGATACGCCGGAATTTTAGGACAGCGAGACATCAACAATGACTTTCACGTCATTAGTACAGCTTCTAGAGGACTTACAAATATTGAGCGAAATTCTTCAGTGACTCAGTTAGAAATTGGAGCACTATATTTCTCATTAATTTGTTTTAAAACCTATATTTATCAGCAAAAGGTGAAAGTATATTCAGACCACATCAGCTTAACTTTCATACAACGGTGTAGATTATGTAGTGGAAAACTTGCTAGATACATTCATGCAATATCTGCATTTGATATTGAGATTATACACATTCCTGGCAAAAATAATACCTTCAGTGATTTGCTATCAAGATTGAACTACAACCCACAAATTCCCGAAAATATTGAAAGGCCTAGAAATGAAGTCAAAATATTGACAATTGAAATTCCTTTAAGCAAAGAAATGATGAGAAAATTGAAAAATATGGGGGAAATTCAAAATGAGGATTCAAAATTATTTGAACTTAAAGAAAAGGCACCATTAATTGAGGAGGCAAAGAAAGAAATTATAGCAATTCGAGATGGGACATTATACAAGAAGCATGGAAAAGAAATGCCTAGTTGGAAGGTAATGGTTCCGAAAAGCATGGAAAAGGAACTAATTAAGAATTTTCATGAAGGGTTAGCACACTCAGGGACGGACCGAACAACTTCTATGATTTTAGAGAATTTATACATATCCAAATTGCGTCAGAAAGTTCGGAAATTTATATCGTGCTGCAACCTGTGTCAGAAGGCAAAGCAAATAAATGCAGCATACGCATTTGAAACTAATTCGGTTATAAGGGATAAGCCGAGATGTGTAATTAGTATTGATATTCATGGTCCGATGCCTCCAAGTCAATTTGGAAATAAATATATATTTGTCTGTTATGATATATTCAGCAAATATGTAAGAATTTACCCTTTGAGAAAACCTACAGGTTTAGCATGTTTGAATAGACTACTCAAGTCATATGTGATAGAAGAAGGACCTATTCAATCTGTATTGAGCGATAATGCTTCGTATTTCACAGGAAAAAATATTTATGGATGGACTGAAAGAAAATGGCATTAAACAATATTTTTCGTCAAGATACAGACCGAACTCCAACCCAGTAGAGAGGGAAATTAAGGAAATTTCAAATTATTTAAGGGTGTTATGTCATCGAAAGCACACCCAATGGTATGGATACGTGAACTTCGTTCAGAATCTACTAAATGAAACCGTAAACAATGTAACAGGATACAAACCGTGTGAACTTAAGTTAGGAAAGAAGATCAATAGAATGTGTAGATAAATTCCAGAAGCCATTCCAGATGCGCATTCGATACCACCAACAGAAGAAGAGATGTTCCGAAAAGCATTCGAGAGGATGAAGAAAAAGGCCATAAAAAGAAAAATTAAACATGAAGAAAAGAAGAGAAAGGAATGGAGGATCAAAATAGGAGATTTAGTTTTGGTTAAAACCAAGAAATTGTCGGATAAAGCAAATAAACTTTATTGGCGAATGTTTCTCAAATACCATGGACCATATGAAGTTGTTGAAGTATATGGAACTAATACATATGAGTTATGTAATCCAACAACTCGAAAAAGCATAGGAAAGTTCCATATTGAGATGCTGAAACCATACAACCATGAAGATCATGGTGAAACAAAAGACAAAGATGATAAATAGTAAATGCTGGATAGTTAAAGACGAAATGCAGAGCAATGTATTGGAACGTAAGAGGGTTAAATAAATATGTACGTCATTGGAAAGGAGAAATAAATTTTGGACATGACTAAATGTTTGAGAGGAAAATAACATTTTATTAGTAACTGAACATGTGAAATAAAGCATGATGTTATATTAAAGTAGAGTACATATACTATTTCAAGAGTATTGTTAAAATAAAGTACAAAATAACAAAAATTAGTATTAAAAAAAAAAAAGTATTTATGTAGCAAACAGAAAATGTGAAACATTGCCTAGATTTAAGAGATGTAAATATTTGTGTAGAGGGTAAATATTTTGGTAAATATGTATAATAATTACAAAAAAATCTTAAATGTATAAATTTTTGTCAACAACTTAAAGTAAACAATTTGGTAGCAGTGATTAAATAATTTAGGGTACAGTATTTGCTATAAAGAAAATTTTGTGATGTCAGATTAATATCTAAATTAATTAAACCAGAGCCAGTATGTAGTGGCGATATAAAAAAAAAAAAAAAAAAAAAAAAACATATGTCGTGTGTTAAATGCGTGTGAAGTGTTAAGTGAAAGTGATAGCGTGTGTTCCAAGAGTAAGGAGACTAAAAACCCAATTATTAAATTTCCAAACAAGTTATAAATATTTATAATTATGTTTCTAGTGGGGCATATGATACGGTAATTTGTATCACAAATTACTTAAATGTAAATAATGATTGTAATATGAATATGTATTTTTATGTGACATTGATTTCAGAGGTTTATTAATTGTAATTATTATTGGTAAATAATAATATACGGCTTTACTGAAACTGTCAATAATAACGCAATAATGCAGCGATGGGGTGAGTTGTTTATCATTACCGGGAACAAGGAAGTTACGTAATGTTCGCGCGCTTTCGGTAGAAATTTCTAGAATATTTCCTAAAGCATATGTATTCGTGGTTTTCATTGGATATTAAAATAGACGCTAATGTTGGCGTGTTTTATTAGCCAATAGCAGTTCATTTATAATCTTTAGGCATGTCGAGGAGTGGGAGTATATAAATCCAGGTCCGAGGTAGATCGCCCCGCAGTTCAACAAAATTCTCAATACCTTGCACGTCGGTCGCCCAGTTCATCAAAATTTCTAGCACGCTGTCTTCAGTTCGTCATAAGTTACGTGCAGCAAAATTACGAGAATCTAAAGTATTATACAGTTAAATATACACAAAGTTGAAGTACGTGAGTTAAAAGTGAGAAGTTATTACAAACAGTTTCAGTTTGGCGAGTATCCAGATCAATATGTAAAAGTGTTAGTGCACGTGTTCGACAATAAAAGATTATAAAACAAATTTCGTCATTAAGTGTAATTTATGGATAAAAGATTCCTTTCCGATTCACAACCTGCACAGAGATAAATGTTCTACCAAGATAAGATGATAACTAGCCGGAGGACATTTAAAATCAATTATTTCAAAACTGATCCAAATTGCTACGCCAGATGGAGCTACAAACCAAACCAACGAATGACGTCACAAGATGGCTTCAACACACGTGATGTAAACAAACATTTGTAAGAATCTCATCGCAAATTGCTGCATCAACGTGGGGCTTAAAACATATACAATTTGTTCCGTCACAAAGCTTACTCATATACAAATGCCTGCACAAAATGTTTCAGACACAAACTAATGAAATCTTGGCAATATCAGTGATTTATCTGGCATTTAATACGGTATTATGAGTTTTCTTTGTTTTCTTCAGTTGTAGGGGTTACCTCTGAAGAAAAAAGAAGAAAACAAAGAAAATGACAATGAAGTTGGCCTTAAAAAATGGAAGAGTGCCATGTTTAAACTCTGCAGTCCATTCCTTTACGAGAGAAAATAATTGTGAAAAGTTTCCAAAGTGGAATCCGACCCCTTTTTATATTTCTCTGACATTAAGCATTTTAATATAAATTGTTTAATCACTGCATAACATTCAGTTTTATTCATTTTTTTAAAGAAACCTCTAATTGCTTATTTTGCTGTGATATAGCTACCAAACAAATGAAAGCACATGTATGGAATTTTATTTTGCAGTATCTCAAGGACTGTACTTGAGAACCATTCTTGCTATTTGGTACAGCTGGTACCACTTTGTGTCAGGCTAAGAACTTTTCCAACTGCCCTGGTATGAAAAATCAAATTCTATTATTGTATTAAAAAAACATTCTTTAAACTGAATTGAAATATTGAATTAATACATGGAAGTGTTGGATTCTCAAAAGTGTGCAATCTGAAGTTACTAATACTAAACCAAAATGTAAATAATACCCACCTCTAGCTATCCGAAGCACTCTCATCACCCTGATTATTGTTGGATTGATTGGAATGATCTTTGACTCCACTTCCTCTAGTACAATACCAACAATAGACAAGATAACAATTACTACATCCAACTGATTCCACCTAAAAAAGAAAAGAATAATTTGTGCTGTCACTTACTTAAATTTTAGCTTGATAGTAAGTGAAAGGAAAACAGCTAGCTGAAATATATTACACCTTTAAAATTTAATTAATCTTATTCTAGGGAAGTACTTACTTATCTTTGAAATATAAGCGAAGTCCAAGGGCAACTAATTTCATAATAGATTCTAGTATAAAAACAGCAGTAAAAAAATAGTTGAAGATCTTGAGTGCATATGTAAGAGCCTGAAAAGAAAATTGACAGATAAATATAAAATCACAGAGCAATATTTTTACCTTTCACATTGTTTTTTGTACAATGTTTCTTTTATGTATGATGCACAAGAGGCAGGTAATCATTTAATGAAAGCAACAGGTCTCAGTTTATTTTATGATGGATTCTGGTTTAAATTTGTTATTAACCCTCCGTTACATGCACTGCATAATATGAGTCCATGGTTTTAACTTTACGTCAACAATGAATTAGAAATTAAAGATTTCCATTAGTAGCTTTTTCTACCTTCCCCTCCTTCCTTAACAAATCACTGGAAATAATTGGAGACAGTCATTATTGTCTGAAGCAGCAAATTGGCAAGGTATGGAGTGTCAGTCCATGTGTGTGCATTCTTGTGAGTCAGTTCTGTGATCAATTCTTTTATGATGTATTGCAGGTAAGATACTTTTTTTCTTGTTAATATATAAAATATAAATAACATTTAGAAAAGCTGTTTATTTCCTTATTTACAAAATTTGTATATCCTGTCATACAATTATAAACATTACTGAGCGGGATGGCTCAGGCGGTAAAGTCTGTGGCCTGCATTTGAGAGGTCCCGGGTTCAAATCCCTGGGCCGACCAATCTGTCTGAGGTTTTTTCGTGGTTTTCCTCAGTCGCCAAGGATTGGATATTTAATACCATGACCCAAAGTTCCGTCTTAAGCCTAAAACAATAGTAAAAATGAAAAATAAGTGGTAATAGCGAATGTTATGCCATCTATCTATAGACAATGTAAGCAGTTAGACTGGACGGCACCCTAATGCCATCTGCACGGCATGAAGCAGGGGTTACAGGGATGAGTCCTAGAAGGCTAACTGTCCGCCTTTCTGTGTGAAGGCGGTGGTTAGACTGGATGGCACCCTAATGCCATCTGCACGGCATGAAGAGCAGGGGTTACAGGAATGAGACCTAGAAGGCTAACTGTCCATCACATATCATTCTAAGAGATATCCACCAACAGATCTGTCGCGATATGACCAAGGAGTTAAAGCGACGTATATAAAATAGAATAAAAAAAATTATAATCATTGTCATTGACCAACATTGATTAGGCATTGAAACAAGTTTTTTATTATTAATTATTATTATTATTATTATTATTATTATTATTATTATTATTATTTTCGGAAGAGTGGATGACAAGCAGCTGTTGAAATGGCTGGACGAAGAGCTTACTAATGAAGATTGGAGTGATCTAGAGTCTTTGGATGAAGGTGATACAATAGATAAATTTAACTTTTATGCTGGGAAAGATGGTATGTAATGCAGTCATTGACCTCTAATTCAAAATAGGAGAGTAAGAAGAGCTCAACATAGTATTGTTAAGCATTTACCAGGAGTCATAGGTGAAGCAAAAATGTCAAGTGTCCAATTGATTCTTTACAGCTTTTCTTCACAGATGACATTTTAGAAGAAATTGTTTGCTTTATAATAATTGCATGTCTACCAATGGTTCCAAGTATTCCAAAGAAAGAGATGCTGCATACACTAACATTACAGAAATCAAGGCATGTTTAGGACTTCTTTTCTTAGCAGGTGTTCTGCAAACCTCACACACAAATTTACAAGATCTCTGGGCTACAGATGGTACTGGAGTGGAGTACTTCAGACTTTCAGTGAGCATAAATTGTTTTCATTTCTTGCTGACATGTCTGAGATTTAATGACATCAGAACCAGAGCTCATCGGAAAGAAACAGAAAATTAGCCACTGTCTGATTCTTGATCGATCAGTTCAATGAGAACTGCAGGAAACATTACAGTTTATTAGAACTAATTACAGTGGATGAAATGCTGGATGCATTCAGGGGAAGATGTGGATTTATACAATACATAGCATCAAAACCGGCAAAATATGGTATAAAAATTTTTGCACTTACAGATGCAAACATGTATTATACTAGTCATTTAGAAAAACATTGTGGATAACAGGTGGATAAGCCATATTTCTGTGACAGCACACATCATGCTGTTGTCAAAAGAATGGTGAAATGCATATCCAAATCTGGCAGAAATGTAACATGTGATAATTGGTTCACATCAATTCTACTTGTGGTTGACTTGTTGGAAAATGACAAGCTGACAATGTTTGGAACAATTCAAAAAAATAAACATGAAATTCCTCCATTTATGACAGTAGCACAAAATTATCCTCTGGAATGCATCATTTTTGCATTTAAGAAGAATATGGCACTTGTTTCACATAAGCCTAAGAAAGACATGGTCGTTCTGGTACTTCCTACTTTACATGATGATGATAGTATTGACAGTGATTTGAAAAAGTCCAAGGCAGAAATCACAACTTTTTATAACGATACCAAATCTGGTGTGGATAAAGTTGATGAAATGAAATGTACATACTCTGTGACAAGAATTGTCAGAAGATGGCAATTTATAATTTTTTCCTCTCTTCCGAATATTGCAGCAATCAATGGATATGTAATTTACAAGATATGTAATTTAAACTCAACCATTCCCAGTAAAGCTATCTAAAAGTTCTTGCCAAGGAATTGTTGCATGATTATTTGACACTGAAGGTCAATCAGGTAAATACTCTAATGAACATGAAGAACCATATCATGGAAATTTTGGGATTACCAAAAGTTGAATTTACTCTCAGAGTTCCACAAGCAAGTATTTGAGGAAGATGCAATTTTGTGATAGGAAGAAAAACAGAAAAACAAGATTTTGTTGCAAACTGTGCAGTAAATTCACTGTGTACCTGGAATATGTTGCAACATATCTTTACAGTGAGTGCAGTGAAAATAGCAACCACCATGAATGATTTGCCTGAAATTGACAGTGATGCCATAAAGAACCACTTCTCTGAAAAATTTTCTGAACTATTTTTCTGAAACTAACTGTTGGTTAATATAAATTCATAAAAACAGTGAAAAAACAGAATGGTCGTTAATTTCGGTGATTACAGTAAATGTTCTTACTGGTTTAAGGATAAATTATGACTTAAAATTATTTACTTACACCATTAATGCTCAAAGCGAATTCAGTGCTTTATTTATATTATTCAGGTTCAAATATATTATATTTCCTAACCATAAGATTAAAATTGTTCATTCAACTGCTATAAAATGCAGCGCGGACTCATGGTCTGCACACGTATAATGAAGGTAAAATGATTGCGCTTGTAGCGGAGGGTTAAGTTTATGAAATATAATTATTACTTTACACTAAAATCTTATTATTTTTCTCTTCTCTTCTTTTTCTCTTTCATTACAGTATTTACAACATAGAAACTTTAGAAATGTTATATATAAAGCCCTTACAAAGCATCACAATGAAAGTTTTATTTGACATTCATATAACTACTGAAGATTTTTTAGCCATATCCCTCCCAGTTACTACAGAACACATTGAAACAGAAGTGTTACAGTCTAAAATTGCCTTCTACCTGTATAAATAGGATACATAAGTTGAAACTGGAGTACAGTGCTACTACCTGCATCTAAGTGGGATGCATCAGTAGGATGACTGATCACTAAGCAATCATATCACTACATAATGCAAGAATCAAACTGTTACTGTTAAATATACTAATTTTAAAGTGAGTTTATGAAAATCTTGCTTTTGAATTAATGATTATGTCAGCTAGGAACATATTAAAAAATTGTGCAGCTATAAGGTGCACAATTATGCCTCTATTGACTCTTAAGGTAAATTCTGACAATGGTTCTTTTTTAATCACAGTTTTAAATGTAGAATTCACATGAGAAAATTTGTTCACCTGTTTTTCTTTTCTTTTCTTTCTATTTTGTTCTTTTCCCTTAGTTCAATATGGAGTGCTCAGAACATCTGAAGGTAATTCATTGAGGAGTAATGAGAGAAACTCATTTGTTACTGTTACTGGAAGCTTTGGCTTCCAGTAGTACCTATATTATCAATACCTCAAGCATTGCTTATCTCCTCATGCCTGGACATCCCTGTCACCTAACAGGTACTTCCTGTTGCCAGATTGCTATGAAGAACAAGAAGAAATGTTGCCATAATATACCTACATCAATTACACATTGAGTTGATGTGCAACTGTCAGCTGCAAATAAAAGCAGCAATTGGCTAAGTAAAGAAAATTATTCACAGCTATTCAAGCTCTGTGGGATAACCAATTGAGGAATCAGTTTTGCTATACGTTAACCTAATGAGCATGGCTCTTTGAATTGGTTTCTATTCACAGATTGGTAATGATATGTTTAAGTATTTGGCAGCTTTGCTAATAATGATAATACTTATTTTCTTGAAACAATAACAAAAGAATAGTTGAAAATACTAATATGCAGATACACAAATTCTTAAGCAGTTAGCTTCAAGTTGTTTACACTCAGACCATTGTGTCAAAACAAAAAATGTAAACAACAGTGGCCATGAGTAATTGACGGACAGGTAAACATGGTCTGGTGAGTGCTGTCTGCAAACACCAACGGATTGCAAAAGGGATGGGGATGGTTTGTAAGTTGCAATATCATTACATAAAATCCAAAACAGTTCAACTTCATTTCCTTTCATCCTGATTTTAATGCTTAGAAACTCCTAAGCCTGCTAATAAGGATACATTAAGTGCATATCCTTCTTTTAGGAGTAGTTTCAGAACAGATTGAATTTATGTGCTGTAATCCAAAAACATTCAGCTACAGTATTATTAAATGTATCTGAAATCCTGTTTTACTCTTGCTTTTAATTTCCTTTAAGTGTAGTGAATGTCTTTTTCGTTGCCATTCAAAATTTCTAAAAGTCATCTTGGGTAGAAATATTTCTTCAAATTAGCAAAACATCTTCATTTGGAGCCATCATGAAAAAATTATAATTCTCAATAATGGACAACACCACCAAAGGTGTATCTGAATATGAAAGTACAGTTTGATATATTAATATTTTCTCTAGTACGTACTAAGTAAGAACTTTTGGCTGATGACACAGTAAGTCTGTTAAAACTTCAGGTTAAATTTAAACAGTAGTAACATTTAGATAAAGTCCTGCTTAAGTATTAAACTAAACAAAATTGTTGTATTTAAAATAGCCATTATATACCTCATATAATAATCATCAACATATTTCATGTCTCCACACCCATAAAGATTTGTATACTAACTTAAATTGCATTAATACACCATAATTTGACAAATTGAATATTACAGAACTATTTATACAGTTACTTTGCTTTGCATAAATTCCTGCACATGCAAAGAGCTATAAACAGGAAACATTAATTTAAATAGAATGTTTAACAACTTCACTTCTCACCTTGGGCATTAGATAAAACTCCATTGCCATGGTAACAACATTAAGACCAATGACAGCTGCTATGGCAAGATCAAAGTACTTCGATGTCACAACATTATGTACCATGAGACGAGAGTGTGAGTAGTTGGTATAGTATGGTGGTTCATGCATCTCTGTAATGTGAAATGTTCTTTTTAGTGATCACTAATAATACTACATAATATCAATTATTTAAAATTAATTTATTAATAAACAACACTTAAATCCTTAAGTTGTCAGAATTATGGAAAATGGTATTCTTCTAAAAAGCGTAAACATGGAAATAAAAGTGTAAGAGATGCGCTGGGAAAAACAAAAAAAGACAGCAAAGAAGAGCTATTTAGAATGTGGGAAAGCTATTTAAAATTCAATGATATCTAATTCAAATCATAATCTTTTTATGCCCTGTATGTTGCATCCAAGCATATAAGGAAGTAACTGGCAGATTTTATCTCAGCTTTTGCTCCACAAAGTTCATAAAACTTTAAAAGCAAATATACTATAGAACATTAGGAGTGATTTTACAGTACTATGCAGTATGGCTGATACTGGAAAACAACATAGAAAAGTGTGTAGAGACCTGCTCAAAAATCAAAACTCACTTTTGCGCTTCTTTTCCATCTGCTTTGCTCGCTTTGCAGCTCTTCGCACACGTTCTTCCTTCTCCTGTTCCTCTCGACATCGGTGAAAGTTTTCCACTACCACTCCAACAAACATGTTGAGCACAAAGAACCCCACAAGAAGAATGAAGGCAATAAAATAAAGTAAGCGCCACTCAGAGTAATTTTCAACAGGCTGAAAAGCAATGAAAATTGTATTTTATTCTCCACTAGGAATACTTCCCAATTGTAAGTCATTATTAATTTCTATGAAAATATATGCATTATGTGTACAATTGTCATTATATGAGTACACAAGATAGTCAATCATATTGTCACATTCACAGTTTGGCGAGTAGTCAATTGAAAATATTTTATAATCAGTTATTTAGTGTTTTATATGATAAATTCATAATTTTAAAAATACATTAGCTAACACCAGGTTAGCTTTACATTATCCCAGATAGAACCATTTCCTATAAAATTTTCTATGAAGTCATCATTCCTGTTAGTAACTGCTAAAGTCATGAGATGCTGGTGATGCACCATCATCTCTACCCTTTAATTTCATTGACTATTGCAAATTCAAACATAGAGTGTTGCTTATCTTACATGGTAACTTTGATGTGATAATCCTGAGGCCCCTCTAGTTGCCAAGGTTGCAGGGTCAAACCCGGTGGAGGCTGATGGATTTTTTCATTTGTAAAAATCCTTAGTATGGCTTTGTTCAGAAGGAAATTAAAGCCAGTGGTTCTGTGTCATAAATTTACAGCACATAAAAGAACCTGAAGCCTGATAAAGAGGTCTCTGAGCAAAACTTCTGATCTCTTATGCCCAGTATATATAATGGGATGCTAAGAACCATAGTAGTTAAAGAGTGTCCATAAATAAAACTCAATTTGTTTTTTCAGGCCCCTCTAAGAAATTTTATTAAGGACAAGACAAATTTGACTGTGAAGCCTTCTGCCTTTGCCACGGCTGGCAAGTAACATGTTAGGTGTTAGCATTCAGGATTTATGATTACAGAGGTGATCTATAATTTAGTTAAATTTACAGACTAGGTCATTGAAGATTGTATCACCAAAGTGTGAATGTGACACTATAAACAAATTCAAGTATCAACCTAAAACTTGCACTGCAATATGCATTAATATACACTAATGGTGCTCAACCACAATTTTGAACTGTGATACCCCCATGCATGTAGGTAACTGTCCTTGTGAAAAGGATACAATAGTACAGAAATAAGTCTATACATATTATATATTAAGAATTTTCAGAAATAGGTTTTAAGTGTTTTAGCCACAAGATTGCAAAATAACATTTATTAATAAAAATGCAATAACAATAGTGAGAAAAATTTCTGAACCACATTTTCTCTTTCCACATTTTCCTTCCCTAAAGGATCAAAGAGAAAACTGTTGTGAACTTTTAAATGTGGCATTATCTTATATTTATTAATACATTTTTGTCATAAACATTTCTAAAACATGTGCTCTCAATATGATGTTCTCAAACATGTTGCTTAGCAGTCAGGGAATCTGGCTGTCATTCCCAGATTCCTGAGTTTTGATTTGAAGGTACACTATAAGAATTTGTTCCCTTCTAGCAGTTTCTCTACCTTACCACACAAATTTCTCCCCATTACATATCTTCATTGCTTTAGACATTCTTTTAGTACATACTTTATTATCATTTAATTTTAAGCATCTTATCAAAATTTCAAAATTTTGACCATTACTATATCTTTCTTCCCTACTCTTCCTACCAGTTTTACCACAAAGGAAGTTACACTGGTATAGGGTGCAATAACCACTATGTACAAAGCAAGCATGTCAACAAATCATGACAATAAGAGGAATTTATTGCTATATCAGTAATCATTTTTTTGATCTAATTGGTATGTTATTAGCTTGGATACTATTCAATAACATTTTGTTTGTATCCCATACAAAATACCCTACATAAATTTATAACAATGTAATTTAGCTGTAATGGAGTAGGAATGCATGGTATCAATACTTTTCAAGCAAATATATTACATTTCATTATGCTAAGCTGACATAATATGGTGAATAAAAGTGTATGCAGCTTCAGTTGACCCCATCCTTATTTAATTAATTTAAGTATCTCTTGGGTGGATTTTTTCATTTCTTTAAATTGCATTAACATTAAAATGAAACAGTTTCATTTGGGTGAAATTTATAAAATGGGAATCATGAGTAAATAAAATTGTAAAAATATGTATTGATCATAAATTATGAACTTTTTATTTTGGATATGTTTGTTCCTGATATTGTGTGCCCTGATAACTGCAATATTTATAAATATTTTTATGTATTGTGTAGGGATAAGTGGTGTCTGAATGGTATGCAGTTTTAATATATTTATAGCATGTAAGCCATTCTCATTTAATGTAATTAGTTTTAATTAGAAAGTCCATGGCAATAGATATTCATGGAAATAAACAAAATAAGAAGAAGTTACTAATGACTTTAATGTGATACCACTGAAACAATTTTACACTAATGATAGAGCGCACACACCATTTTGTCAACAATTCTATATATCACAGGCAATCTCCAACACAAAAATATGCCCATAAAAAGCAAAAAATGTTAGTATCAAACTTGATTGAGTGAATGGCATGTGAATGGCTTCTTTTTCTCATGTGTAAATGAAAGTTTTGCAATTTTGGTTTATTAGATATGGCTTTTAATTTTAGAAAAAATACATTACAATATATGTGAAAACTGTATATATGATTACATTATACTCTATATTATTACTGGCACTCAAGTGAGTCCAGTTAAGCATGGGTGAATAACAATTTACAATATATTTAGATATTTGTCAAGGTTGTGCAAATTATTCACACCAGTTATCTAGTAATAAATTGTTTTTCTATTTCTCTGCATTGAACATATAACTTACTTGTTGGTCCACCCCCACAGCATCCAATCCTGTATACATGATATTGACCCAACCATCTCGAGAAGACAGTACAAACAATGACATAAGTGCCTTTCCGAGATCATCAAAGTTGTATTTGCGATTTACCCAATGATTACGCTTATCTGCTTCACAATCTGTCCTATTGCGGACATGTTTAATGTCTGGCCCCTCACAGTAGAAGAATGCTCCTTTGAAGAGCTGTAACACAGAAGAACATCCTCATATATCCAATCATAGTTCATACAAATACATATCAGAGTTATAAATGCCCATCTTGGATAGTATTTCTGGTTTTAAATTTAAGGCTATATCCAAAAACATGTACTATTCTTTCTAACTATGCAGTACTGCAAGCTAAGGAGTTTTAATTCACTATTCAGATTTGCTCCAATTTTTCACAGTCAAGCATTGCTTCAAATGTGTGCATATTTAACTTTAAAAAATAACCATACTTGCAAGAGGTCACAAGTGCCATGTAAATATGAAAGCATATGATCAGTTTAGTTAGCTTTGAATGAATGATTGCTTTAGCACGCAAACAGCCATGTAACTGAAAGAACATTATAATTACATTTCTGTAATTAAGTTTTACTGCAAACAAACAAGTATGAAGTTTGCTTGCTTCTATATTTGAGTTTATACTTACTATATCTTTTGTTAATAAACTTCATTGTAAATCATTGCACTATATAACCCAATTGCTAGCATTTCACTTGATGCTAATTTTTAATATGAATAGTGCATTAGTTTAAGTATTTGAGTATTTATTTAAAACTCCAACAAAGTACAAACAAAATGACAAACCATATATTTAAAAAAAATCTAGCACTACTCTACCAAGGTTACTACTGTACAACCTTAACCCTCAGGTTGTATGTAAGGTAAAGAGCCTCTACATTTCACACCTAGTATACTCTCATGCTGCTTCTTTAAACTTCTCATTCACTTATCCCTTTCTTTTCCTAGAAAGTCTTATTAATGTTCCCTGCCCTCATGTCTGTCAACATTTTAACTGCTACTGCATCTTAGTACATTATTAAATTTCTTATCATTCAGGGATACAAAGAACTGTTTGGAACTATGCTAAGAATATGGAACAGGTAATCTTTAAATCCATAGACATACATGACAGGTATACTTGGGTAGGTATCCCCTAATGTTTTCTCGGATTAAAAAAGCAATGTAAAGACAAACATTAAAAACTAAGAAAATCTGTTTTAGTCATTTCCTTTGCCACAGCAATGATTTTATTTCCTGGTGCAAAATGATTCCATTCCAAGATATTAATGAGTTCATCAAAAGAGGCATTGTTGTAAACAATACCTCCTATCTAAGCTTTTTGTATGATTACATTGGTAAAAAAACTGGAAATTTAATCCCAATCGGACACTTGGGATTACAGAATAAAATGTTTCAAAAAGGGACTATTCTTAGTAAAACAGGACTTCTGGAATCTTGACTTATATTGGTTTTTGAGCACTTCCAAATAGTTTCTATAGAAACACCATAATGTTTGTCTCACCAATTTCTGTATTATTTCAACCAAAACATTTCCAACACATCAAGTTTGCTCTGTCAAGATCTTCTTATAAGCTCCACCCCTTCTTGCCAAATATGAATTATTCAATAAATGAAATATGAATGTTTATGTGATTAACTAAAGAAGTTTAGCTGTACAAGGAAGGTATAAACCCTTCCAAAACACTCACATTCTACATTTCTTACCTGAACTCCGAGAATGCCAAAGATGATGAAAAAGGTGCAGCAGATTAAAACAATGTTGCCGATGGGTCTTAAGGAGGAGAGAAGTGTCTGGACAACCAATTTTAGACCAGGAGCACGATTAATAACCCGCAATGGCCGCAGTGAACGTAGCAACCTAAATACCTGTGAAATTAAAATTAACTTTCAATAATTACTGCTGCAGAAGACTAGTGCATTAAAATGTTATTTGTCTGTATATGAGTATTAAACTAGATTATCCAAGATTGCTTTTAGAAATACTTCAGACAGCTGGCAAACAGTTTTAAAACTTAGAAAATAAATAACATTGATGGACTGCTTTGGCAAGCATTAAAGTATTCAAAAAAATGTATCCTTTACTTCACATATCTGAGAATAAAGTTTTATATAAAAAAAACTTGTTAGAACGAAAAACAATGTAAAAGGCTTTCCTTGCTGAAAGGGAAGTGTCAGAGGTGTGAAAGAGAAAAATAGCAATCTTTCATTGCTAGATTTGTATCAGTTCCATTGTTAATGGTTTGATTATTTGTAGTATTCTAGCAAAACATTAAATATAAATGGTTTATATTACACATGTTATCAATTTAATCTTTTTTATTCCCAGAATATAAGGAGTTTAATAAATAATGCACTGTGTTGCTGCTGACAGTACAGTTACTCTTTAGTTACAGTATGGACTTAAATTTACAAAGAATATAAAAGTTGTAATCACACAGTGGTTATAGCTTAACCTGTTTACAAAAATATTGTGAGAAAAATGAAAGTATTATAAAACTAAAATGTGCTCTGTATCTACAACTAAATAATGTTTTTAAATTCTGTAGAATTTATATTAATATTCTGTCTTCTTAATTCATTTCTTCCTTTATATAATGTGTGGTGCTTATCAGTATCTATTCCAGGAATGATAAGCCATTTCTTTACAAAACAGAAAGTCAATTGGGGTATTTAGCTCACCCTGAGAATTCCAAAAATGCGAGGACTGCTCTCTGATACCAGAGACATGAGCAAGTCAATGATGGAGATTATAACAAGAGAGCCATCCATGATGTTCCAACCTGATGTGAAATATGCCTCTCGCCCATATATCATGCCTGTTGCCACAACCTGTGAAAATCGCATTAATTATACACATCACACTCACTTAGTCTAGAGTCTAGTAATACTTAAACCTCAGTATAGCAAAGATAGCTGACTGCTATTACTAATTCAGAATATATCAGGAGGTAATTTAAAGTACTCCACTACATAAATATATACTAAAAAATTGCATGCTTGTTTCTCTAATAATTCTGTAGTTATATTTCATTTTATTGATATTTATAATCAATACTCTGCTTATATCAGTTAAAATGTGCAGACTGCAACATAAGGTTAAAAGTAAGGTAGGGATAGTTTTTGAGGGTTGTAAATTAGCCTATAACTTTAGTTGGGTCCTATAGCATCAGTGTACAAACTTTTGTTTAAACAAGCCACAATCCCGGCTATGGCATTGAATTCTTCAGTCATCTGATTCTACCTTTCCAACCTTATCCAACACATGGCTTGGGTGGAAGAAGAATTAAAGCCACAGAGTGCTCATTTGTAGAAGGTTGAAAATAGGGATTGGATATAATAGAGCTGAAGTTTTCAAAGTTGTAAGGTAGATTATCTTTTTTGTTAGATTCTAAACCCAAGTATACCAAGTTTTGTCCAAATGATACTAGAAGTACTCCTTGATAACAAAGTTGAGTGAAATAAGAGGGAAATTTGATGATATGAACCAGTAATTATGTAACTTCCACCTCTCCCCCAATAATTCAATTTTAAAAGATTTTAAGCCTTCCCATTTACTCATGTGGACCATAAATTATTAAAAATCTGCTATGTTCCTAATAAAGTGCCAAAAATATTTTCTTTAAAACCGCATGCACTCACACACATTTTCCTTCTTTATAATATTAGTACAGATTATTCATATTTTTAATTTCTCTACTGCTTACCTATAGCTAGTAGAGGAAGAATTGCATTTAATCCAAAAACTTTATACTGAGATTTCACCAGAAATACATGTTTTGAGACTCCCTGAATCCAAAAAAAATGCATTTATCCATATGTATGTGTGAAGACCATAACTCAAAAACAAAATGTTGGTTAAATATCAAGCTTGGTATTTAAATTCAGTAATGAAAATTTTGATTTTGTCTAAAATGGCTCTAACAATTTTGATTAAAATACCATACATTTAAGATATTTTCATGACAAATGAAATCCTCTTCATTCTAAATGACTTCTGTATAATTCGCAAACCATTAGAGTTTACTACATGACAAATGTAGATCTCGTTAAAGCACACAGTTTATGTAATACACCTTTTGTTTGTAGAGTTAACCGTTTCTGAGACATTTATTGGTTTGAATCCTCAAATACTTATACTTCTTTCAACTGGGAAGTTGTTATTTGCAAAGAGCATGAAATTTCAAAGCCATCACATAGTGACATGCTCTTTAAAAGTCTGACAATCACTTTACCTACTGTATTCTACAACAAAATGTGTAAATGTGAATTGAAGGTTTATCTGGTTTAAAAAGAAGTAGACAGAATAATAAGCTTTTGTAAGAGTGGTTTTAGAAGAGTGAGTAGAGAAAGTCATGTGAGTGTAACACATCCAATTTTTAATAATGGTTTTTCTTCAAATATAACCAATTTAATTTTTTTATGCAATTGGTAGTAATTTGAGATCACTATATCAAGCCCTATTACATCCTCTCCCATAGCAGGAGTTTTACAAATTTATACTACCCAAAAGAGCACATTTTCTTGTACGTAAACGTTCTAAGCTATATATTGTATTTTTTTTACCTACCCCTTTTTAGCAACTACCAAATATATCTAAACATTAAAAATCTGCTGTTTTCCACACTCTTCTATAATTAAGTTAAGGTTTCCTCTATTATAGCTTGTTAAAAATTGCGCCTCATAATCATTCCTTGGTGATACACTGAGTTTGCAGCTTTTGAGTATTATAACTGCTTTGGTAAAGTATTTGTACCTTTCTGTATAAGTATATAAAGAAGTATTGATCAATAAAATGGTTTATTATGAATATAAAAAGCTTCTGCAGTTTGTACTGCATCCTGGAGATATCACAATTTGATTTACGTTTCTCAGAAGTTTCAATCACTTTAAACTGTAATGTGGTGACCTTGCATTAACATAAAACTTTACTTCCAGTTCTGAATTCAGCTGTTTGTTTTTAGACATCTCATAATTATTAATATCCAGATATTTATTAATACTTAAGCATTAATTCCTTTTGAAATATTGAGCATAACGTTGCTTCACTGTTAATAGCTTAAATTTTTCATATTACTAACAAGTCTTGTCAATTATTTCTAGTTCATCAATAAAAGATGGTAAAATGGCATGGAAGCAAGCATAATGCTTTTCAGTTCTAGTAGTACATTATAACAATTGAAAACAAAAGTGTTACCTTAACAAACATCTCAATAGCAAACACAGCAGTAAAAACATAATTGGCGGTGGAAAGGAAGAGACGTTCAGTGCTGTCAGGTGGGATGTTAGGGCGCTCCATTGCCAATGTGATGCAGTTTAATGCGATGAACAGCAGAACTGCATTATCAAACCACTTCTTTTCCACTAATCTCTGACACATCACCCTGAACCTGCACCAAAAGCAAAAAGCATAAGAGGTTGTTTTCAATTAAGTGCTAGTTACGTGTTGCTTTGTCAGCTGATAGCATTCATACTTCTGAAAATTAAAATGTATTAGAAACCCAACAACACTAAATTTTCATATTTGTTCTTATAAAAATGAAATAAGTATAGGTAGCAGAATATCTGCAAAGAGGATCATTGTACGTTAATTCAAACACTCTGTTATCTTGGCTATCTCCAATTTCTCAATGCATTATTAGTTGAGTAACAGTTGACAAAATGTATACAAATTACTTTTGTATTTTGTGGAAGTGTATTTTTTAGTTATAGAGGTTTATAGAAATAGAAGAGCCAATATTAGTAGGGTAAAAGGTATTTTCTCTTGTTCTGTTACTCTTACATTTATACAGGAAAGCCTAATTTAAGTATTTTTTATGACCTTTTAGTTCACATTTTCTGTAATGCTGAATTGAATTTTCAAATATAGTGCAGAACTTTTTCATTTTAAACTAAAGTATTTCAATTTAAAAAATGGAAAGAAATTTGGGTGAATCAACCACCTTAGGTTTCTGTATATGTGTTGCATACTTCTGCGGATATGTTTCTTGTAACCTATTTGCTCATTCGTATGCCTAAACAGCATTAATTATTGCACAATTGCAAAGAACCTATGGAAAGCATAAACAGCAATAATTTGTTGTTGCTATGACAGCAGAATGATACAGAAATGCTTTGTTGAAGAACACTTCTATGGCCTTTAAAGGCAAATAATATAAAAGTAAAAAATTGTTATAGACCCACATGCTGGAATTAACAATCTACCTGGTGCTACTAATGACCTTCATCTATTAAAAAACACATTATGTTATCTTAGGAAAAATAAACTTATATAGTAAAATATAAGGAATTCTAGAAGTTTGTATCTATTAATGTTATGTTTACTTTTAATACCTCTGTGACTCGTTATGTCATTGTTACTGTGCACTGTACTTGTATGGTTGCATAAGAGTTAAATTGCTAAAGTAACCTAAAATTATTAAAAAAAAAAACAGAACAAGTAAGTGATTTTAAATACTTAGGCTTTAAAATATCCTATAAAAAGTGCACATGGAAGAAAAGTTATGAATATCAGTGAAATGTGGAACCTTAAGGAGATCCTTAAGAAATAAAGTAAAGATAGATATACATATAAATTTTACAAATCAATGGTATTTACCAATACTCCTATATGGGGCAGAAACATGGATATTGACAAAAAAAGATAAAGACAGCCTGAAGCTTCAGAGATGAGGTTTTTGCAATCAGTAGCAAGCATTTCATGACTTGAATATAGGAGAAATGAAGAGATAAGGAACAAATTTCAAATAGATGAAGTAAATCAATGAAAAATATCAAAAGAAACACTTTTATAAAATGGATGAGAATAGTTTCCTAAAGATAGCTTTCCAATAATGTTCAAAAGGAAGCAGAGATGTTGGTCATCCAACACTCTGATAAGGGTAACAGTTTTAATGGGGATGGAACAGATTGACAGGTCTATATCGTGATGTTGATGATGATGGTAATTCTTAATTATCATTAAATAAACAAAAGTTAATTCTCAAGTGCACCACATGTATTATTCTTAATTCTTTCTGGTCAGCCTTAGAAAATCCTAGCCACTGTAACTTATTTGTAACTTTTGCACAATATCTTATGCAAAAACATCCAAGCCCAAAGCAGTCAGAAAGAGGGGGAAAAGTTAAGCTACTAAAGCTATTAATTAAGATTCAAGACTGTGCTGTCTCTTTCTTAACCCTCTCTGACTGGACATGTTACCATTTGGCTATTTCAAACTTTGAAACTCAGCGCATTATAAGTTCTAATCTAGGCTTACAATAAGAAGCTCTGTTCTCACTTTAAAGCTTTACTTGTGTGTCACAGTCTTTGAGCATGATTTCACTTATTAGACATCTTAATGTTATTGATAAAAGGCACAAACTATTAATGTGATATACCTTTCAAATATTTAAAGTGAACATTTGTTAGATTTTAATTATTATTACTTTCTGGTGACCTGTCATACAGCACCTACTTTGCATATAGGTGTACCCTTAGTTGTAGCCTATCACCGCTGAAGCTATATGTATAGAATGGCCATTTTATTTCTAAATGATTTTTAACTGGATTCATGTAATAGATGTTTTTCTCATTATTTACCATGAGGTTTTGGAAGTAAAAAATCTCCTTAAACTGCTTTTCTACTGAGTGTGAGGCCTTTGTCCAAATACATAAACAAACTGAAAGTGGATGATGAAGATGTACCCAAAGCAATCTGCTGCTTAAAAGGTCACAAACTAAAAAAGAATCCTTGATGGTTCTCTTACATGTTAGAGGAAAACTAATTCTGCCTGGGAGTATAAAATTATTGTAAGGAAACTTGATGGAGTTGAATCAAAGGACATTTATATTTTCATGAAATTATTCCAATTTATCATTTAATTTAGCTTTTGATGTGATATAGAAAGACTCTGTAATAAGCTCCCGAGTGTAAGCAATTTATATAAAGTTTCAAATCAACTACAGAATTTCAGTTGACATATAAATGTAGGTGTTTACCTGTTATTGGGTGGAAAGACATAGAGAGAGTAGTCATCTCGTTCCTTGAGACAACCCTTTGGTTCAAAGAACATGAACACTTTCTTTATTGGTACAACTACAGCTGTTAATGATTCTGTCTCTCCATTTGCACCATTTCCATTTTCTGCTGTAACTGGTACAGCTCCTTGTTCTACTACTACATCTTCTTGCAGCTGCTTAACTCGAGGCAAAGGAGATGATGATTCTGTATTGTTGCATAAAAATTAGAAAAAGAGAAACTTCTTAGCTTTAACTTGCTACAAGAGACGCTTAAGGACATAATAAGTAGTGCATAACTTGGCTCATATGTGAATAATTATATCAATCTTTTCACTACAGAAAATTGGTCTGGATATCATAAATAGTTGGGCACTGGATTTCTCTATCCAAGGTTATATTTTCAAGTCCAGCCCAAGAAATAATATTTAAAAAGTGCTTAATACTTTAAGGTAGCTGTAATTCTGGCACAATGTTATAGGCAATACTAACATTAAATAACTTAACAATATTTATTCTGACAAAGAATGATCATGGTAAGCCCGTTATGGCACAAACAAGGAACAATAAAGCAGGATTGATAGTGTTTTTGCACCAACTTCGAAAGAATTATAAGTAGCTTGCATTGCTTTCAAAATGACCACAAGTTTACTGTAATCTAAGAAGATCATTAAGCTGTGTCATCTTCCAACTGTTTTAACATGAGAACAGGAACTAGGCCAGAACATGTGCTTTACTAGGTATTTCATGTGCAACAAATAATGCACCTATAAAAAATAATGTTAGATATTTAAAATGTTCATATTGGTTAAAGTTTGGCTAATAGACTATGTTTAAAATGAAGTGTGTTCTAGTTAAATGAGCTTACTTCTGTCAGTGAAATAAGTAATATAGCATGAGTAGTTGTGACCACATGTCCCGTCACGGTGTAATTTGTAACTCTCTTCTTGGAACAGCAAAATTTTGTATAGTTACACTGTAAATGATCCTTGATAGCATAGTGGTTAGTGCTCCTTCTTTCATACAGAGCAAGCATTCTTCAATTCCCTCCCTGCCTCTGAGAAATCTTTTTTATATAATTTATGCCATACTATAAAGTTAACCAAAGAAAGGAATCTGTGCATACACAGAAGTAATGTAGGTATGAAGTATAGGTATGGTACATTTTTACCAGTTTGGGTAAGGTTATGACTAGAATTGCTTTCTCTACATTTAAAAAATTGTGGTTTTGACCTTATAGTTGCAAACTGATTTGTAAATACTAGCATCATTTATTCATTGCTTGCTTCAACTGAGATATTAGTTGCAACATGTTACAAATGATTGTAATTAACAGGTCCCAGATTTTTATGACCTAAAAATGTTTGAAAAAGACATATAAAATATTTAAGAAATATGGCATATTTATTACAAAAAAGACATACAAACTGAGATTTACTTAATTTGTTATAGTTAGTGCACAGAAAGTTATGGGTGTAACTGTTATGCAAGCAAAAAAAGTAGGTATAAGAATAATGATGAGATAATTCAGTAATTAATTAACGATATCTATTTCCTCCAAGTTCTTGTTTGAATAATCCGAAAAGAAAATTAGCAAAAATGTTTTGAAGCAGGTCTGATAAAACTGTGGCATTAACTCCTTAGAATTCTCAGACTATACAAAATTCATTGCAATTGAAGAGGATTTAACAGCCTATGACATGGCATAAAGATAAGGACAATAGCAGCCTGACTATATGCACTCATTAATAAAGTAAGGAAAAACTGACTTGTCTCATCCCATGTTTGGGACATGAATTGATAACTGTAAGCATACCTACTCCCTGGCAATAACCACCTCTCCACCCACAAGCAAACATTAAATAGGAATCTGACTTTTTTCCTAAGAATTTGAGTTAACGATATAGAAAGTTACTGTTTTTTCAATTGAATAATGAAACTTCTAATGTTTGAAAAGTATAGAATGCCAGTAAAACTCTTTATATATTGAAATAAATGCAAGAAAATTACTAAATAAGGATGCAAAGAACAAGAAAATGAAACAAGAATGACATAAAATAAAAAAAAAAATAATAATAAAAATGACATAGATTGATCAAAAGATGACCTAATAAATATGCACTTTCATAATTTGGCACCCATGATAAAGGTTTATGTAAGTGTTAACAATGCCTATGATGTAACAATTAAAAGATGACATGTCATCAGAATCTGAGTGCTGGTAATTACTTCTACCCTGCCTCTTGCATTAAGGGGTGAGGGAAGGCAAACTCTACTTGACTCTCTAAAGCTAGCTTCAGACATTGTCATTCTGTGATACAACTAGTGCTTTCCATATAAAAAGAAATTGATTGGCTTTTGTATTGAGGTTATATTAGGTCTGTTAAAGTTTTCCATTTTCGTTGTGGGCTAAGAACCATACCAGCATTATAACATATCAGCTGCCTCAGAATAACTGAGTCTAAGGAACTGGCTCTGCTTCTAGGTGATTCTTTTATTTTCCATTTGTAATAGTAAAAGACATTCATTTTCATGGACTTAATGTGTTAAGAACAACATCTCTTTAATTAAAAATGAATAAAAACTTAAATATTGTGAACTAACATGGTAATTCAAAAATACATTATATAATATTCTTACAGATCTGTTTCAGTATAAGAATTTATATAATTTAATATACAGGGTTATTCTAAATTAGTTACCTGAAAGTATGAATGAATTATTTCGAAACTGTTGACGGAAATTTATTCCGATGTACAGCAAACCTTATGTCATATCATCAAGTTTTAAACATGATCGGCAGACTTTGCTACATGCACTCACTTGCTCATCTGGCGGGGAAAATGTGAAGCACTCGCAACACCTGGAGACTAGTAAGCAGTCGCCATGGAGTCTTACAGTGGTGCGGAGCGCACACAGTGTTGTCTGTGGTTTCATGAAACTAAATCACAAATTACCACACAAAGACGTTTTCGTACAAAGTATCAAAAAACTCCCCCACAGGCGAAAACTATCAAAACATGGTATGATCGATTCGTAGAAACAGGTTGTGTGGGACACCGAGAGAAAGGACAGGGACGCCCTCCTGTAGCAGGCCACGTTGTGGAAGCCATGAGAAGAACTTATGCACGAAGTCCAAAGAAGTCTACAACTAGAGCAAGTTTGGAGCTGACCATTCCACAACCGATGGTATGGAGAATTTTACGACGACTGCAGTGTAAGGGGTACAAGTTGCAAGTAATTCAGGCATTGAATGCTAATGATAAGCTTAAACGTTATGAGTTCTGTGTGGACATGCTGAACAGGATGGAAGAAGCCGATAGTTTTATTAATAAGATAGTGTTCAGTGACGAGGCAACTTTTCACCTTAGTGGTACAGTTAATCGCCACAATGTAAGGATATGGGGTACATAGAAACCGACGGAATGCCTGGAACATACATGTGACTCACCAAAACTGAATGTGTTTTGTTCGCTAAGCTCCATGAAAGTGTATGGACCATTCTTTTTTTATGAGAAGACTGTGACTGGCATCACATATCTAGATATGTTAGAAAACTACCTGATGCCACAGCTGCAAGAAGATATGAGAGATAATTTCATTTTTCAACAAGATGGAACACCTCATTACCACCATGAGGTCACTACGTACCTATCCCACACCACTCCCGCTTGGATTGGATGTGGCAGGAACATAGCTTGGCCTCCACAATCTCCCGATTTAACACCGCTGGGTTTTAATCTGTGGAGTTACATTAAAGATAATGTGTACAACCCTACACTGCCGACCAATCTCAATGAGCTTCGTCAACGAATTAACGTAGCAGTAGCTCGGGTAGATGTGGACATGATCATGCGTATCTGGGATGAACTGTCGTATAGGTGGGATATCTGCCGAGCGACAAAAGGGAGTCACATTGAACATTTGTAAACATTGCAAATAAAACTTAATGTTAATGTCAATGTATGTAATGGAAATAACAAAAGGGAGTCGCATTGAACATTTGTAAACATTGCAAATAAAACTTAATGTTAATGTCAATGTATGTAATGGAAATGGAAATAAACTACATAAGATAATTATGTATAATTTAGCTTTATTATCAGGTAACTAATTTAGAATAACCCTGTAATTTAAGAATATAACTTTAACATCACCTACTCATACCAGATTACTGTTTAGTTACAACATCAAATAGTCGCTCTGCATGACCAAGAAGCCATTAAATGTTATAGAATAAAAAAATTGAGCATTAATCTACAGTTTTAATTTTAGGCAATTAAACAGAGCATTAATAAAGTCAAGAATTTTCATAGATTTAGTATGTAGCTAAGCATGTACCAAATGAAACTTAAACTTCTCACATATTATATTTAAAGCAGATTATAAGTTATAATTTTAATTATTAAATGCATAAAATATACAAATTCTGTAACTAAAAGATAGTTGTGTAGTTAATATAAATTCACAGAATTCCTATGTTCAGTGCTCATAGATGTATCCCATGCCCTATATGGAACCTATTATTTTCTATCTAAATGTAAATTGATATTCTGAGATAATGCAAATCACATTTGATCAACTAAATAATGAAGCATTTGGCATTATAGTAAATAAACTTTTGTGTGCTAGGTAATTAACTCCATGAAAATTGAGTGCGATTATCCTTTGCATAAGTTTGAATGTCTCATGTGCATTGTACTATCCTTCTTTAATCTTATTTTTGAAAGGTAATAGGTAAGTTTGTACCTGAAAATATGAAACAAATGTTTAACTTATTTTATAGCAGCACACAACTGTAAAATTATTGAAAATGTATTGTCACTTACCTCTGGCACTGAGATTGTTAATGTTTTTTCCCGCATCATCAGAGTTTCTGTAGACACTGCTCTGATATGATGAAAAGGAGTTCTGTGGCGTCAACTGATGATGATGGTGGTGATGGTGGTGGTGATGATGGTGATAATGTCGCAAGTTGAGACTCTGTGGTGATGGCACTGCACTGGCTATTGAATTCTGTTGGGTTAGTGATCCAACCCATGACACCTGTAATTCAATTACACCCAAATGAGATTAGGCACAACATGTATGTGACATTCCATTGTTTTAAACAATCTAATTGCAAAAGTAATTTCAAATGATTTCAACCACAATATGCAACCATATGGAACTTACCTGAGGCACAGCACATTCACTGCCAAGCCCTCTGGTACTGGTTCCGCTACTGTTGTTGTGGTGGTTGTTGTGATTGTTGAAGCGATGGCGGTTGTTGTTATTGTTGTTGTTGTTCCCGCTTTGCGTGTCGTTCCTGATGGTGCCCAACAAATTGCCGTTACACAGAGAGTGGTGGTCGCCACTGTTCCTGGGAGTAACCATTAGCATCATCTCCCAGCCACCCTTAACATACCCTTGTGAGAGAAAATATCTGCTCTCCCCTGACCTTCCCTCCCTCTTGCGCATTATTTATTTATAATTAAGTCAGTTAGTGTAAGCCTATATTTCCCACTCAGAAACAACTAACAAAGTCACCCCTATAGTGAAATTTTGAGAATCCCTAAAGTGCAATCTGCAGAAGAAGCCCAATGCAGTTTTGGAAACTAAAAGAATAAGTGAAAAAAAAAGTGTTGTAATGGTGAAGAATGTAAGAGGAAGAATAATAACCACCAGTTTGAAGAAGGGAATAAGTGCAAAATTTAAAAAAATGAGTTTCAAATCATATCTATATGCCTAGAATGCATGTGTCTGGAGAAAGAAGGAAACAAAAACCAAATAGTAACAATGTTACACAAGTGAGTAATATTTGTTAGTTTGAATAAGGGAGCAACTCTCAGATTCATTTACTTCTTCAATCTAATCTCTCCGTCAATAAATCATAGTAAATACTAAGAATATGAACGTGTATTTTCAGAGCTGTTAACAACAATGAGGATTATCCTTTATTGTGAGGAACACACATAAGTAAGGCCATTTGTTATTGAAAATGTCTAGTTCTAGTAATGAAGATTGTGCAAATGAAGTTGAAAGTTCACACAGAAAGAAAAAGGGAGTTTAAAACATGCATCTGCATAAAAATAAGTGCAGAAAAGACATTGACTTCTTTGCAATGAATATGTTAGTACTACAACAGGTAAAACTGTTCTAGCCAAATGTAACTCAGAGCTACAGTGTTCATGCAAAGTGAAATGCACTCTTAAGTTTTTGATAGAAGAGAAGTCATTTTCAGATATGCTTTATTCTGGATGGCTGAAAAATGAACAAGACATATTTCTGATGCAACATTATTATGTAGCCTGAAACACTGAGAAGTTTCAAGACTGAAACACCAAGCCACAAAGACATTAGTTTCACATATTTTACACTGAAGAATAATGGGAGAGTAAAGATATGTAAAACAGCTTTCTCAATCCTTTACACAGTCAAAAAATAAAGCTCTCTTTAGGATAACATATCACTCCATCACTTCTACTAACTTCATCACTTGTAGATTTGTGCAGGAAGCATCAGAATCATGCAAAAGCCCTGCCCCAGAAGTAGTTAATAGGATTGATGAACATATTCAGCTATTTCCATTTAAGGAATCACATTATTTAAGTAAAACAGTCAAGTATCTGAGTGTAGATCTTAATATCAAAATAATGCATGAACTATTGCGTGACAAGCATCCTCACCTTGCTAATATTGTTAAGTATGATTTCTATTATAAATATTAGAATGAAAACCATGGATACAGATTTGGAAGGCCTCAGATTGGTATTTGTTCAATTTTCGAGGAGTTTAAAATGAAAATCAAGCCCGCCTTCTTAAACAAAAATGTTAAATGTGTGACAATGCCAGAAAAAATACTTACGCTGATTAAAAAGTTTACAAGAAACAAAGGAAGTGATAAGCCAATATCAGGAAAATGATACAGTGGGAGAGACTGTATTTGATTACATACAAAATCTCACTTTCAAAAATGCCAGTTCAAGACATGTTTTAAGAAAAAACTTTGGCTGTATGTATGTTGTGTGCATGACATGAAAACAAATTCCACTATGTTCTATACCTACCATGAAGGAGAGGCAAAGTGAGGACCAGATGAGGTTTGCAGTTTCTTGTGTTTGAGTATTCAGGAGATGGACCCAGCTATTATAGATCCATCATGTTTTCTGTGACTCTGGTGGAGGCCAAAACAGGAACAACACAATGGTGAGATTTTTACTTTCTCTGGTATCATGGGGCACTTCAAGAAAATCGATCAGTATTTCTCTCTTCGTGGCCACTCATTTTTACAGTGAGACTGCAACTTCGGAATAGTCAGATTGAAGATCAGAAGAAGGACAGAATTTATACTCGTAATGAGTATCACAAAATGATTGCAACTTCTAAAAGATCAAGATTTTTGGTATCAAAGGTTATTTCAGATGACGTGCTTGCAGTGGTGGTTTTTGGGGTGAAGAGAGTGAAGAGGGCCTTCACCTTCTTTGTGCTTAAATATTAAAGAATCATGCAATCAATTTATTTGAAAATTCTTAACCTAGTTGTTTTCAGAGGCTGTTCTTATTCTGCCATGTTTTTTCTCTGCAGTCTGCTTTGCTTCCCAAGATTGTTTACACATTCTCAGGTGACAGGCTGGCAAATAACACTCGACAGAGAGGGAGTGTATACTCTATCTCTCTCTAACCATTATGTGAAGGGACACATCTGCAAAGCTCTGTTTCCCCTCTAGATTACATGGTTGCTATGATAACGTAATGTACAACTTTGTTTCTGCTTGAGATTTTAAACCTTTAAGTGTTAGGATGGTTTCAAAAGATAAGAATCCTTTTACCTATTTCCCAACTAACTATGAATCATACCTGCTTAGGGACCAGGGGGAGGGATATACAAACTCACATTCAAGAATCATGCTTTCCTATTGTGAGTGAGGCATTTACAAGTGGCTTCTGGATGTTATCGTTTGTGTTTGCGAAATGAAACCAATTAATGACATAGTTTGTAATATATTTGAGACACCATTCTCCAGGTGGAGAGAAGGATAAGAAAGACATGTTAACTGTTGGAAGGCCTACCACACCATCAAATCATTATGTAAAAACGGAAAAGAATGGTAAATACTATAATATTAATTTTAAAACTTCTTGGTTTCTCAAATTTCTGTGATTGTGCAGTAGCTCCAATTTAGAAAGACTATTTTGTTGGCCCCATTTAGTTTTTAACACTAATCATAATGTCTGGAATAAGGAAGTATTTTCAGATTTTAAGAACATTTTGCAAGCTCTAAATAAGCATAAAAATTCTGCTCATCACCTGAAATGCAAACTATGATTGAACACTTCTTTAAAGAATAGAAATACAACTTCTGATATCTTACAAGAAAATGCAAGGTTGTTTATGGTTCAATTCAATGAAAATGTTCATATGAATAGACTTTTTTCTGGCTGGTTATGGATGCTGTATTTAGTTAAGCAAGAACTTGGATTTAGGGGTATGATGAAAGTGTAAGTTCAATAAATCATGGAAATTTCAAGAAACTGCTTGCTTTATTAATATCAAGAGTTCCATTTGAAATTCAAATACACTATTTCAAAATAAATAGTGTATTCAGTGAGGACTCCAAGACAATGAAGTCATAAATTGTATATCTGAATAGGTACATACAAGATCATGTACAAATTAAATTCATAACAATACATTTTGGGTATTGAAGTTGATGATAGCACAAATATAACTCAAACATCACAATGTTCTACCATAATAAGATGCATGAATTTTGAAGGAAATGCTTTTGAGAGTTTTCTAGGGTTCTTGATGTTAGTGCTAATAGAACATCTGAGCTTTGTTTAATCTTCTGGATGGGATTTTGTCTGAGTTTTCATACATGAACAAATCAATTGCTCAATGTTATGATGGGGCAAGTGCAATGGCATGTCACTTATATTGTCTCTGGAAGAAAATTAAAGACAAAGTACCTCATTCTGTTTTTGTGCATTGCTCAGCTCATTGACTAAACTTAGTGCTTCAACAAGGTTTAGATTGTATAAATGTTGCATATTTTTTGCAAGTATCAGTGGGATTCCTTCATTTTTCCACCAAGCATAAAAAAGAACACAGGTACTAGATTCATTTTCCAACCTTAGCAGAAACTCAGTGGTGTTCTAACTCAAAACTACTCACTGTAATTGTAGAAGATTGGGAAAAATTGAAATAAGTGTTTGAGAATATCATGAATGACAAGCAATCTGATAAAAGATCAGTTCAGTTCAGTAAGGGATTTTTGAATGATATGAATAGTTTCAAATATACTCTCCTGGCTGCAGTGTTCCATGTCATATTTTTCTGTTTCAGACATTGTTTTTGAAGTTTTACAAAAATAAATCACTGGACATTGCTTATTGATTTCAAAGATCAGAGTGACATGTAATTTAATAAGCAATAAATGAAATGGACAGTATTTTTAGAAATTATTTGAGAAAGCCTAAAAACTGACGAATCTGAATCAAAGAAGAGAGCAGGGAAACTTGACAGAGGATGAAATTTTAAAAAATTTCAAGATTTATTTTTTGAAATTTTGGATTCCATTTCAGTAGAAATGAAAGTAAGGTTTCAGGATTGTGACTTTATAATTTTTTACCCTTGTGAATCCCATAACATTTAAAAATTATGCTAAAGATTTCTCTTTTTCAACTGTTGAAAATTTAAAACAATGTTTTTGAAAGATATTTCAAAGAATTGATCATTTAAAGAATGAAATGCATCTCTTGTATGCTGATGAGGCATATAGGTTTGTTACTACAGTGGAGCGTTTTAAATTGTGCCAAGAAAATAAGGATGCATTTGAGGAACCATACAAGTTATTTACTTTAGTTTTAACAATTCCACACACAAGTACATCAGTGGAAAGAAGTTTATCATGTTTAAAAATAATTAATCTGTCACTAGAAACACTATATCACAAGGCAGACTCACATCATTAGCAAACATCTCTATTCAGAAGGAACTTGTGTATAAACTTATAAGGTATGAGCCATTTTATGAAGACATTACGAATAAATTTGCTGCTCTCACAGACTGGAGGATGACTTAATATACAAGAAATAAAATAGGTGAGTCTCGCATGGTGATCATTATTTAGCTAAATTATTATGTTTAAATTTGGCTATCATTGTTTATTAAAGTCTACAGCACTATTTAAAGCATGAGCTGCCATTGTGTGCTTAACTTCAAAAGATGGTGGCCTCAGTTTTGAAGATAACCACAAAGACTGTAAGCAAGTCATGAGTTAGTTTCAAGTTTCGAAGTACAGACACTTTGAATATTCATCATCTCCAAAAGTATATGTAAGAACCTCATAATACATTGAAAGGTTAAAGAAAATGTTTTTCTTCTGAATCCAGGAAAGCATCCTGAACTACCCTTAACCAAATCCTACAACAGTAATACCTTTTACCAGGATGAAAATGTATGACAACAGAAAAGTCATTGCATATATTCCTTATGATAAGAAAGTGTTTTATGAAGAAATTTTGACATAGCCAAAAGCAGAAACAGAAACAGAAAGTGAAGAGGGGGATTGAACAGAAAATTTTGTGAGAAAGTAAATTAATAAAAAGTATAGATAATACTTTATTCATTCTGATAGTTTATCTGTTTGTTTAAATGAACCAGCAATAAAAAGCATTACAAACATCAAAATACTTGTAATTTCAATTAATGAATATAATTATGTGTTCTTTCATGATAGTAAAAATGTTAATAGTTTTAAGAAGGAATTAAATCCAAGTGTTTATGGTCCTTATTGCTGGCTTAGGAATAAATTAAAGTAAGT
This sequence comes from Deroplatys truncata, assembly GCA_030765065.1. Lineage (NCBI taxonomy): Eukaryota > Metazoa > Arthropoda > Insecta > Mantodea > Mantidae > Deroplatys > Deroplatys truncata. Next base: position 102,927,059 of record CM060984.1, read on the forward strand.
GGTAATATACCAGCCTCTTTCTTTATAATGAGTTAAACATTTTCTTAAGATAAAATTACTTTGAACTAAAAATAGATGCTAGGAAGTTTTTTCGATTTCCCAAAAATCATGTTTTTAAAATTATTCCCTTCTTCAAGCTGCTGATTCTTAAATGGTTAAGACTTAAGTGTCCAATGAGTGGAGTAAATGATAATAACTTGTATACAGTATTATAATATGGAGAAATCAAGATTCTTTAAGAGGAAAGCTACCAACAGAGATAATGAAAGTATGGAAAAATACCACTCAGATGAGGAATTAATCAAATAAAATAAAGAGAAAATGATTAAGAGTAATAGCACATAAGTCAAAGTGAATGGGGAACAGTTCTAAACTTGGAAAGCTCAATTCATTTAATAACTTAAGTGTTGGAACTTAAAAGGTTTTATAAAATTATTATTACCTTTGAAATGAGAAAAAATAATTCAGCATTTGTTAGAAACAATGGCAAGAGTAACAAGAATACCCAGGAAAAATTACACATTGTCATAATTAGCATTTATATTTTTTCTTTGTGTGTCATTCTATATTCTATAGTATTGCTGAATCAAGAATATTCCATTTGATAAATATGTATATCAAATCCAGTAAAGCATATTAAAAGACAACATGTGCTTAGAAACTCGAAAATTTTAAGAAATATGGAAAGAGAATTATGCAACACATGCATTCATTAAAAAAAAGTAAAGAATCCTTGAAACAAGCAGAAGAAAGATTGCAACAAGCACTGCTTAACTTTTAATATAAAGAGTTATGAAATTAAGGAATTCTGATAAAAGGAATGAAAGGAGGGATGTGAAATTCTGTAAGATTTTTGCATTATCCATATTAACTTTCCAATCTAAGAGCTGAAAATTAAAGAAGAGTGATAGAAATGTTTGGAATGAGATTTGCTTATACAGCTGTATAATGTGCATTATTAAATCATAAGTGAAAATGTCATGCAAATATTATACTTATGATTATGAACCTATAATCAAGAAAATATTTAAAATATCCCCAACAAGAAGAAATGTGAAAAGATTGAGACTTTGGTAGAGCAATGTTAATATGTATGAAGATTTCAAATAGACGAACAAAGAAAATGAGAAATAAGTATATATGGGTGCATTTCTCTAAGCATGCATATGCATGTGAGCACATTAGAATATTTCAATATATACAAAACTGTAATTACAGAGTTTCTTTTTACATTGGATTTCTGTACAAAGAATAGCTACTCAATGCTAATAGCAGGTGATAGGACAGATATTATGCTTATATCTACCATAAATAGCTACAGCAAAAATTAAGTATGTACAACATTTTTTAATGTATACACCTGCATACCATAATTTATATTGCATTTTTATGCAGAAATAGCAAAGGAGAATGCTCATGCCAGACAAATATAATGCACAAAGTCTACAAAATGATAGAGAAATGAAATTGCAATAATTTATTTTAGTAACTGAAGTATGAAGTCTCTGTTTTGCTTAGAGACTGAATGTAATACACTTATAAAGCCTTATATGATTGTAGAGACATTGCAGACATAAATTTCTGAAAAACTGAAGTATGCAAACAAGACCAGAGTGAGGTTTGTGTAAAAACTTGCATTTTCTAAGAGTGAAGTACAACTGAAGCAAACACTTCCTGTTGGGGTTATAAAACTATATTGTTAAGCACAAAATCCCAGAATTATCAATCAGCTTTTTAAAAATATATGCAGAAATTAGCTTTATTCTAAAGCTTTAACCATGCTTATTTAATACCCCAGTAACAGTAATGTCACAGTAAGTGTAGGTTATAAGTGATTATGTTTCTAAATCCATATTGCAGTACTTGTAGAATACCAAGAAAAGCGTGCATATCTATTCTGGAAATAACTTACTAATACACACCCATTCCCATATACATATGCATTTATTTTCATTTAACATATTAAAGCAAAAATTTCTTTGGATTTCTTATATGTAGATATCCTTCACTGAGTCTGCAAACTTAGAGCCAACAAGAATAAAAGCAAAAAAACCCTCAACTCTCTATTTTAAAGAATAAAAGCATTTGCAGACTGATTCAAAATTAAGAGAGTAAAGTGAAAAACCAAAGTGTATAACTATTAATAAAGTCATATTAATATATAGAATGTGGCAGAAACAATGAGCATATTTGAGTAATAAATTATTTTGATGTGATAATTTTGTTATTGCCATATGTGGCAAGCCTACAGGGCTCATATTGCAAATTAACTTGATACTTATGTTTATAGTATTCTCTCTTTAATCAGCAGACAGTGTCAGATAGTGAGTGTGCATAAGTTGTAGAAACTTTATCAAAGTTGATTCCATCATATAAATCAATGAGATTTAAATTGAATTGTCATGAATCAAGAATGGATGAAGACACTAGTTCTAAAGGAAAATTACAACCGGGTTAACCTAACTCAGTGTTAAAATATACAGTGCTTTACTTTCACACTGTGACCACTCCAAGGCAACTCGCACACCGACTGCTACAGCTCAGATTCCTGCTGAAACAGATACAATATACCCAAAACCCTCTCGCATTGTCATAGTTACAGTTACACATATCTTATCATAAGAGATTTTGGAAATATTGTCCTTCTCTATTCTTACATTTCTGACATCTTTTCATGAAATTTACAATCACACTCCAAAGTTCAATGTCTGAAATTGAATGATTTTCTTGCTTGATGTTTTCTTTTAGTTCTTCCAATGTATGGGTTTCTTTTTGCAGGCACTTTATTTTCAAGTTCCCCTATAGATGAGAATTGCATACAGTTAAATCAGAGGATTTTGAGCGCCATTGTTTTTTTACTAATTACCCTATCTTCAAAAATACCCTGAATTAAACTTAATGACTGATCATTTGTATGCACAGTAGCAAAGCTCTTGCTGAAAACCCCAGACCGATGTTTAATGTCTGTCAGCTATTGAAAAAATGGTGTAAGTTCATTCTTGTACTTCGCTGCATTTATTGTTGGCTTGGAAAATGTAGATCCAAATATTTACTGCACACCACACACAGATTTTTATGTCATGCAAGGGAATCTTGTGTGTAAAATTCGTTTCTCTGTGCTGCATTAATCAGTTATTTTACAAGGAACATAACCATGCAAACAGAACCATGCTTCATCAAAGAAGAATTATAGTATGGGTCAATTACTCGTATCATTGACATTTTGCAAAATCCAATTACAGAAATTTACCTCACTCTGATGATCACATGAAAAATAAGGTGTATGTAGCAAATCCCATACATTGGAAGAACTAATACAAAACATCAGGAGAGAAATTCACTCAGTTTCAGATATTGAAGCCTCAAGTGTAAATGAAAATTTTCTCAGAAGATGCTATAAATATGTGGGTAGAAAACAACAATTTCAACATCACTTATGTTTAAGGTGTATGCTTATTATCATTGTAATTGTAACTGAACTATGAGAATGTGAGGTGGTTATGTGACTATTATAACTGTTATAGCAGGAGTTCGAGCTGTAGTGGCCAGCATGCAAACCACCATGTGGTAGCCACAGTGTGAAAGAAAAGTATTGTATAAAATATATGGGTTATATGTAGCTTATAGGTTATAGGTTGTTCAATAGAGGGGGACACTTCAGCACCACAAACTACAGAGATCTATTGTGCCTACCACCCCCCCCCTCCACTGAAGAGGATGAAGTGAAGGTAACACACAGGAGGCTATAGGCAGACAGGGACGTGTGGAGGTACCTAACATTGCAGATCCATTTATCACTGCTGGATCCGCTGAGAGAGGGCAATGAATGACCCACCAGCTTAGCAGCCCTGTGGGGTGTCCAAAGGGATTATTCTCTCTAGTGTGCAAGCATCTACTCCATCAGTCTGGCACTACCACACAACATGAGACCTAGAAATGCACCTGATAGATTAAAAATAAAAGGAATGAAAGGGAATTGATGGAAGGAAATCATGGTAGAGAAGAAATCACCCCAGCATTCACCTTTCAACGCCAGAAACCATGAAAAACCCATGGATTAGCATGGGCAGCCACCGGGAATCATACCTGGGACCTCCTGACTGTGGAGCGCATAAAACAAAGTATGGACATATTTACATAGCAGTCAGAAAGGGGTCATGCCATTGCATTGGACATATGTGATCAATGCATGCAATGAACCTTGTAGAAAAATTGCTTGCTGTTTCTGTCACATCTTTATTTAAATATAAATTGTGCTTATGGAATGAAAACATGAATACTTTAGCTGAATATATAATATATTGATTTGACAATATGTTATCATTTGTTGAAAAAGCAAAAGAATATCAGTTAAAACATGAAGAAATGTATTCTTAGCCTTCGTACCACAAACATGCAATTATTATAGAGGAATATATTGGAATTTATATAAACATTCTCTCTTCTGGGTACCCTGCAAAGTCATGTTGGCAGGATCTCCTTCCCAAATTTGATACAAAGTCCCAAATTATTTGCACAGTAATGGAAAAGTAGTGGTATAATGGATATAAAGAATGACATTTTCATGTTAAACTGACATACCTATATGCCATATTTGTGTTTTATTGTTTAGGCCTACTATGTCACTTTAGTAGGCTCTTATGTATCATCTAAAACTCCCCCTCCCAAATAGAGAGTGCTTATCTACTCTTCTGTTAAATATTGGAGCTGAAAAATGCTAGATGTGCTTGGCATAATGAAGACTAAGAAAGTATTGTTATAGTGAATTTTGATAAAAATATCACAGAATGTTAAGATTTATTACTTCAGACTGAGCATATTTGCCAGCTTTATAAGCAGAATAAAAGTAAATATAAAAAGAGTAGATATGAACTATACTTACTGTGATGGACTGAGCATGTTGTTGTTGTTATTGAGTACATCACCCTCTTGCTGCTCTTGTTCGCAGCGAGATTTTCGTCTGAGTGATGGACGAGACAGTTTCCATGAGCAAACACGTTGTACTCGGGGAGTGCTAAAATAATTTAATGTCCTTTGGAACAAGCTTTTCAATTAGTATTTTGCCTTATACCTATTCCCTAATGATGTGTATAATAGAAAAATGCACATTACTCTTTTGAGGCTCTTAAAAGTTTTAAGAAAGAAAAAAGATGTGATTGTCACTTATTTTGATTTCAAGTGAGTGTGTAAAACAATCTGATTGATGCTAACAGCATTTAAAATAGATAAAATAAAAAATGCAGAAATAAGACTTATAAATATGGTTACTATTTCATTGTATGAATATATATTGCCCTCAAATAACTACAGCAGTTTTACTAAAATCCAGCAATTCTGGAGTTAAAGCTGTAATTATGTCAACTTTTTGTTAATAAGACTACAGCCAATAAATGCTATAATAAATTGTACAATTTGATATTGGATTATGGTGAAAATAGAAGTTTTCAACTTATGAAATTGGGTTTTTTTGCTATCCACAGAATTCTTGGTTAATGAGGAATATTTTAGTGTTGTAGATGTTGCTCCGGGGGTAATATATTGCCCACCCACCCTCCCTTTTATGTGGCTGTTCTTATATAGCTGTTTTTGGCAGGTTTTGGCAACTTTTGGAAGGAATTGCTGCCAACATAAATCATTTGAGTTTTAGATGCGCAGATCCCTCGGCTACGCCCTGTCGTCGCTTCGCAGTGAAGCTCCACTGCACCACTTCTCTCCTTCTACAAAACATCCCTCAGCTATGCTTTTGAAGATGAGGGCCCTCAATCCTTTGGCTACGCCTTGAGGCTGAGGGCCCTCAATCGTGTTTTCAGCTATGTTGCGATTTCAAATGTTGGCAGTGGAAAGACAATGCAATCAACATTCCCATGATGCCACAGGTAGATGCATGCGATACGACTTCTGAGAGTCAGTAATATGGGACAAAAGTGACAAAATTTGCCATATATTCATGAAAATAACTAAAGCACCATGTTATTTGTTTTTTATTACATGCAATGATTTTTGAAATCAATAAACGTTGTGCAGTATATGCATGTGTTATGTGTGTATAGTACTACTGGCCATAATCTAATATCAAAGTTTATCCTAAGAAACAAGGTTTTTGTTGCATTAGTAATAGTATTATTAACGCCATATTTCAATGCTGGTATTCAGGTTCTTGTTAAGGGGAAATTGAATAACCTCTTGACAATATTAAATTATAAGCTAATGTAGTATGTAGATTGTCAGAGTGGGTTGCACCTTATAACAAATAATTGAATGAATTGAATGTATTTGTACAACTTAATTTACAGGATTTATATAATATACATTATTTCTAGAACTAACTATACCTATGTACAAATTGTCTGGTTTCTAAGCCTATTTTGTGCTCTCTGTTTACTTGGCTCCCTGGCCTTTTAGCTCACTTAGTAGCCCTTTACTGACTTTCACCTTTACAGTCATTCCTCTCCATTTCTCCTTTGTCCTTCTTTCCTCATCTCTTACTTTTATAATCCATTTTTCATTTGCTTTCCCTAAAAACTTCCCCATATCTCTAATTTTTTTTACTTGTCAACACTTTTATAGTTACAATTTTTCTGTCAATTTTTTCCCATTTTATTCCCATACTTTTTCCCTCCATATCATTATTTCTTTACACTCAGTCATGTAGTGCTGTATACTTCCACTTCTGCCACATAATTCATATATTCGTTTTCCACACTTCTTCTTAACCTTTTTAAGTATATTGACCCTGTTCTCATCCATGTTAATCCTTAATAAATTAATAACATGGTAGACTGCAGCAAAGTGAGAAATTATGAGGTAAAAGCTACAAAGTAATAATTAAAGGAGCAATTTAGAAAAGGAAACTTTCAGAATAATTAGAGATTGAAATGCACCAGAACAAGAAATGTCTCAAAACAGGGACACTTAAGAACAAGAGCTAGCAGTGGTGGTCATTTTGGAGTGAAATTATTTGATATACAAATAATGAGTGGTGCAAATATTTAGAGGCAAGTGGAGTGCTGAAGAAGTGAAATAGTGTAATGTTCAGTTCAAACTCTGACAAATTATGAAAAAAATAGGAGAGCTGAGTTTCTTGAAGGCTATGAGGTGTAAAATCACTGTAAAAAATATACAGTAATGAACCAAAGGGGGTAAATACTGGTGATGTTCTCTTCGTGTTCATTTGTACTGATGTCAGTACTTATTGATAATGTTGCCACCTGCTGTGCATAGAAAATTGATAAATCAGTTGGCACTATAACAAACATCTTAAAACTCATATTGCTTTGTACTTAACACTATCAGGGAGGAAGAAAAATGATATAAACTTTTTTATTCTTTTCAGTTTTTACAAATAAACATAAAAATTTGAAAATGAGGACAAAGCTTTTAAAACATGTAAAATATTCACAAGTGAAAACTATTCAATAAAACTTAGAACATAGTCTTTCAAAGCCAATTTGTTCATAATTAAAGCTTTTTTGGGCTGTTGCACACCAATATTATTTGAATTATGAAGATTCAAGATAATTATAGAACTGCTGAAGTACCAGAACATCCAGAAATGGCAGTGTTTGATGCAATAATGGTTTGTCACAAAGTTAACAGCAAATGCTCTCACATGGACCAGTATTTTCATGGCACTCCCACCATGCTACACAGTGCTAAGAGATTTACAATTTGATTATCTACTGAACTTTGACCTTGGCCACTCATTCTGTAGACAATCACTACATTTTATCTACATTTTACAATTTCCCATCAATAAATTATCTTGCTTCAGTTTTTCATGTCCCATTTCGACTTGTTTTTCACTTGTCACTTTTTGATTGCTTTATCATCACACATTCACCATAGTTTTCTATTCAAAGTAAGATATACTACCTCTTACTTTTCTCTATCCACTGTCCAAAGCCACTTATTTTTGACTTTACACAAAAACTGTCCAATGCTCCTATCGTCCTTGATTTTCGATTATAAGTATATTTCTATCTCCCTTCAAACACTTCTTTTTAATAAATTCTCTTCTCCAATTTTCTGTTCCTTGGCACTTAAATACTATGTGTTGAATGTCTTCATTATGACTACATATCAGACATTGGTTTTGAGAAATGCCCCCTCTTAGCCTCCATGCTCCGGTTCTTACCCTTTCCTATATTAAATAGTAATGCTACACAGTGAAACACTTGTTAGTGAGCTTGGTTATTAAGAACCTTTACCATATGCAAAAGCAAAATCATTTCTAGAGAACTTAATTTTACCACTATGGTTTTGCAAGCCAATGGGTATAGCAAATAGAAAATTAGAAGAAAAAAAAATGTTTTATACCAGAAAAAAAGTACATTCTGAGCAAATAGAAAGAAAGGAATATAAAGAAGAAGAACATTGCAACACCCAGCATTGCCTCCATACATAGACAATACCACTGGGCAGATTGCCGGCACATTAAGCAAGTATGGAATAGTTATGTATTTCTGTTCTTGAATTTAATTAAGTAAATTTGTGCACTCTGGCAAAGGAGATCAGGACCTTCTCACAAAACCAGAAGTATACTTTATCTTGTGCTGTTGAGAAAGAGTATACATCAGCCAAACAAAACACAGCATTAAATGTACTTGGTATTGAAATGCTAATTTCTACAAATTTGAACCAATTTAGCTGAAATTACATATTTCTTCAACATAATTATGGCATAAAATTAATTGTCATTGCCCTGTGTACTAAGTTTTCAGGAAAATAATTATCAAAAAATGAAAATCCAATCTTATGCGAGTCACCCCACAATGATGAAAATTTGCATATTAATCCTCAAATATAGTTCTTGTAATCAAAGATGAAATTCTGTGTAACATTACAACTTTCCCTGGGAAAAATAACAAAGTATGTAGCACTTTTAGTTTTCTAAAAATCAGTATTTTTTTAAATTATTAAAGCCCTAAATCCAATGCTATGCTTTTTTAATTTCTTCATCAACTTTTGAAGAAAGTATTGTGAAAACCTCAAAGAAAATGCACAAGAATTACATAATGGGGAGGATTTTAAAGTGGCAAAAACACAGAAAACAAGATTATGAGATAAACAAGATTATGAGAAAATCAGGTTTTAAAATTTGAAGTGCTGTTTGAACACACTTATGCACATCCATTTGAACTTTTTGTTTGCACTTTTAAATAACAGAAAGGAAAAATTGCATTTAGATCCCTGTTCTGAAATGTATGATGGTTTTTTTACATGCAAATTTAAATTTTTTTTTTTTTTTCATAATAATGTTGAAAATTCAGTATTAAGTATGTATTCTTAAATGTTGCATCAATGAGCACATCCAAACTAAGGAATCTGGAAATTTTCAATCTGCTGTATCCAAATATGTGAATATATATTATGTAATGCCATTCCATGTGGTTGCAACAGTTTGTAAACATATACATAGACTACATAGAGAATCAAAAGAAATAATGACAAATCAAATCCAAATAATATTAATAGAAGGCAGCCTAGGTGTCAGCACACACATAGCTGATGCTATTGACATGTATAAAAATTCAGGTAAGAGAGCACGTATCTTGGCTGTACACCACAAACACTTTTGGCTACTTCTCCTATGCCCACCCCGTCCCCTAACATTGATTAATCAAGCGAGCTGCTAGGTTGCTGTAAATCCATAAGGCATAAGCCACCCTGATCAAGATATCTGTAATGTTTTTGAAACACCAAAATTTAAATAATACTGATGTGGTAACAAGCGAAAAAGTTTTAATTGTGAATAGTCAAGTTGCAAATAACAAATAAAGATCAACTATTTCAAAATATAAATCTTAAATATTCTGTGCTTCAATGAGGTAACCAGGTAGCCATTTTAGCTTCAGCTGAATATAATAATCAGAATACTGTGCTTTACATCTGGTAAAGCTACAGCCTCTTTATTTTATGCAAAGTGAGGGTGCAAGCATTTGGCATTTTAGTGTTGCTCTTCGCTTAATGTTGTGATCTATTCTTAGCACAGATGGTTTTAAATATAACTTCCTCTGAATGGAGTACATAAAAGGTTGTTTCTGATTCCTTTTTCTTTCCATTCTAATGTTGTGTTCATGCAAGTCTTTTAATTTAATTGAGTTTTTTTGTTGTTTTCATATTTATGTTTGTTACATGATCCTACCATGTTAGTTTCCTGTCAAAAATTACTCCTAAATATTTTGCATCATTTATAAATTGTAACTCTGAACTTATGTCAATTTTACATCTCAATTAGCACTAAGAATGAACTTCACACTTCAATGTGTTCTAAACAGTTACCCAAGAACTACACTTAGGCTTCTAACTCAGGACAGTTTCTGAGTCATGTTCTAACATAGGAATATGTGATGAATGAATCAGCTAAGGTTGGAGGATATTTTTCTAAATCTGTCCATGTACACACGTGCGTGTGTGTCTAATGCTCAGAGCTTGACAATGATGATATTAGTCTTCTTGCTTCCCAATATTTGGAGATGAGTTCTTGAATGGAGGTAGTACCTCACATGTTGTTAAGTGATCTTTATTAATTTCTTTCTCTTTAAGATATAGAGTGCAGTTTGGTGACTTCCAATATTTCCTACGTAAGTGTTTGCCCAAAATGTCATGGCTTGTAACCATCTTAATGTGCCACAGAAGATTTGTAGGAAAAGCCTGGAATTGTATTAGGTTTTGCTATCAATTTCTTCCACTTAGCATTTACATTGTTGTTTTTGATTTGAAGTTTGTATATTTGGTTGACTTATTTTTATTATTCCTTTTATTGATTCATATGAAAAATTTTGTACAGTTTTTGTTGTTGTTAAGTTTTGCTCCTTTTTTGCTAATATATCTCTTGTTTCATTACCAATTACTGTGAATGTGCTGGAATCACTGTAGTATCAGTTTTTTATTGGGATTTTGAATTTGTTGAATCATGGCATGTATTTTTTGTTATCTTTTTCATTTTTGAGCAATTGGCATATACCATTACTTGAATAGCAGTTTTTGAATCTTATAGTATTACCAAATTATTGCACTTATTTAACCAATTAAAGATATTTTTGATTGATGTGTATATAGGTTCAATTTCACCATCAAAATTTGTACTTTATTTCCAACAATTTTGTATAGGGAAAATAATTTACATGTATCTCCTGCTCCAACACCTTCCAAATCAAAAGGGACCCATCTGTATAAACATGAGTGCAATTATTTTCTGGGTGCTTTGTATTTAGTGTTTCTATTGTAATCCTTTTTGCCATATCTGGGTTTATATCTGTTTTATTGAATTGTTCATTTAAATCTAGACAATGTTGTATTTCAATGTTTTCTGTTGGGTTATAACTTTATATTTTCTTTTTCTCTGGGGATGTTTAGAATTTCTTTTAATTTCCGTGTTTCTTTCAAGATTCCAGTTTGAGTTTTCAGGGATTGATTGTTATTTAAATAATATATACTCTATTTATTTTGGTTTGGTAGTCTCAATATCTTCTCATACATTAAGAGACTCTGTGTTTGTGACTCTAGAACAAGTGGTTTGTTAGATGCAACAATTCTTGAGGCATCTATTGGGATACTTTTAGCTGCTGCACTTATTAGTCGGGGCTCTTGATTCTGCATGTGATCTAGTAAGATCTTATTTGTAATGGATCCTATTGTAAGTATTTCTCCATAATATTTAAAAATTGGTTCGATTTCCATATTATAGATTGTATTTAATGTCTTCCTAGAGGTACCCCATACTGTTCATGCAAGTCTTTTAATTTAATTGTTTTTTTGTTGTTTTCATATTTATGTTTGTTACATGATCCTACCATGTTAGTTTTCTGTCAAAAATTACTCCTAAATATTTTGCATCATTTATAAATTGTAACTCTGCACTTTTTACATTTATTGTAGTAGAGGTTTAAATATTTTAATTTATTTCTCAAGAGAAAAGTTGAAATTTAGTTTCATCTTTATTTACTTGCATTATGTTCTCCGCACACCAGTTTTAAAGTGGTTCTAATGATTTTTGAATATTGCCTTTTAGCTGATCAACTGGTTTTGCTTTTTGAGAATTCCAAATATTCCAATTCATCCACAAGAGGAGCTGTATTCACTTAGCATTTTCAAGTGTCTGTGGGAGGTCATTTACATAAACATTAAAACTGCTCCTTGTGGTAAGCCAAGATGAGTCTGTTTGAATTTAGAGATAACATTTCCATAGCTGGTAGTACAAAACCTTTGGGTTATGAATTTGGAAATCCATCTTAACATATTAGATTTAACTCCTAACTTTTGGAGTTGAATGATCAGTTTGCACCTCCAGACATTGTCATATGCTGAGTATACGAACAGTGCTTAAGTACCTTCCTTTCTATTGCAAGCTGCTTTTATTAACATAATCATTGTTCATTTGTAGAATGATGCTTTTTAAATCCTGCTTGAAATGGTGATAACAGATTGTATATTCCTAAATATATTTTCTTGATAGCAATAAAGAAATATAGCATTCTGCATCATTTTGTAGGAAGACACTCGGGGCATATATGGACTACATATGCAGGGCATTCTTTTTGTGTAGTTATTTACTAAATGTGACTGAATAGATGTCTGATTTTTATACAAAACAAACGTAGAATTTACTTTAAATTCTGTAAGCATAACTTTCAGGAGGCATTCTCAGTGTGTAAGAACTCTACAAACATAAATGAATAGAGTTTAAGCAGGAATCCAGTAAATATGATTTCTTTTTTTGCCTCTGGAGCCATGGCACTCTTTTTCTTAATTTCAGTTTACAATTTATTGTTGCTTATTACTACTACTAATACATCATTGCTTGTGTTTTCTATTAAAGTACCCAAGGCTCTAAAAGTATTCCACACATCTGCTTGCTCATGCATTTTTTAACAGCTTACCTGGGCGTCTGTTGTTGAGGAGAATCTTTACGAGATGATGAGCTGGAATTACTAACAGTAACTAATGACACTCTACGACCTGGAGTTTGCAGGTTGTTGAACTTGTTGTTTGGCAGCTTCAGCAGACCTGGTATGCTGTGCTGGGACTGCAACAAAGACTACATTACTAACTTCACTAACTTCATCAATAATAGCAAAGTAGAATAGAATATTTATTTAGCAACATTTATGTACATTTCTTACAATTACATACATTTCTTGTAAGTGAGACTGATAAACTTTTCTATGGGTCCAGCATGCTGTGACTCCCAAATTGTCTGCATGCATTCGGGCCCTTATTTGACTCCCTCCCATCTTTTTCTCTTTTTACTTTTCTAATGCATTTACTCCTTATTCTTTCTAAATATTCACCCCTGCATCTACTTCTTTCCCATTCTCTAACTGTCAACATTTTTATTGCCACTGTAATATTTTCCAATTTATTCCATTTTTTATCATAAATGCCTTCCCTCCAATTACTTGTTTCTTTACACTCCAACAAACAATGGAGCATACCCTCCACACATAACACATACTTCCATGTTACTGTTTCTAAAACCTTTGGTATACAATATCCCTGATTACATCCATGCAAATCCCTCTCTTCCTTGCTTGTCACAACTATTGACATACTTCTCCCTTCCCTATTCTTTTTTATTATCTTGTACAACGTCAAACAATTTTATTCTCAAAACTTGCCCATGTCTCTTGCCTCTCAACATCTTCTAATCTCTTCCTTACTTTCTTCCAAAAACCAACTGAATTATTTTCACCCCTTTGCCATACATCCCCAATACCAATATCTTCCAATTTTTTTTTTCAATTTCTTCCCCAATTATTGTGCCCTAATGCATTTTGGTACTTTATGTATGTTTTAACTACATCACTCATCTGATTTCAGATTTTTGTACCAGTATTTTAAAACTCTTTCCATCACTATTCCTTTTCTTCCTCTTCTACCTAGTTATGCCAATGCTACTCCTCTTGGTGATGATTTTGGCGAGTCTAATAATTCTTTACAAAACATCCTATGTATTACATAAATTTTATTTACAGTTTCTGATAAATCTGACCAAAATTTATCCAAAATATACCCCAAATTTTCACTCCATATTATATCTTTGATTTTACCACTGCTTCATACAGCCTTTCCAACCAATTTACAGGTATTTCTGGTATCTTATGTAGACCACTCTCACTCTTTTCATAGCAGTTTTCCTTTGGCCATTACCTTCCTCCCTTGTGGTTCCTATCCCTCATTGCTGCTTATTCTCACTCCCAGATAACCAGATTCTTTTGCTATTTCTAGTCCTCCATTCAGATACCACCTTTTATCTTTCCTTAATTTACTTCCTTTTTTAAATACCATTATTTTATATTTCTTGATGTTTATTCTTATGCCCCACTCTCTGCAAACATTACTAATTTCATTAATGCTTTCTGCTGTGACGGACAATGCTTACGTAATATTTGTAGCGTAAGTTATTAGAACTTGTAGATCATATGTTGTGCTGGTTTACTTCACGCGTTGCCATCTTGTGACGTCACTCCTTGTTTGGTTTGTAGCTCCATCTGGCGTAGCAATTTGTATCAGTTTTGAAATAATTCACTTTAAATGTCCTCCAGCTAGCTGTTTGGGGTCGAACATGTTTCTCTTACAGGTTGTGAAGCGGAAAGGAATCTTTTATCCAGAAATTATACTTAATGAAGAAATTGGTTTTATAACTTTTATTGCCGAACACGTTCACGAACACATTTACATATTGATTTAGATACTCGCTAAACTGAAACTGTTTGTAATAACTTCTTACTTATCACTTTTAACTATGTATTTTAACTTTGTGTAGAATTAACTTTATAATAATTCTCGTAATTCTGCTGCGCGTAACTTGACGAAATGAAGGACTTACTGACGACGTGTAGTGTACACGAAATTTTGATGAACTGAGGGGAAGCTACCTCGAACCTACCCTATTTATAGGCCTGCATCAAGATACGCCTAAAGATTATAAATGAACTGCTATTGGCTAATAAAACGCGCCAACATTAGCGTCTATTTTAATATCCAATGAAAACCACGAATACATATGCTTTAGGAAATGTTCTAGAAGGTTCTACCGAAAGCGCGCGAAACATTACGTAACTTCCTTGTTCCCGGTAAATGATAAACAACTCACCCCATCGCTGCATTATTGCGTTATTATTGACAGTTTCAGTAAAGCCGTATATTATTATTTACCAATAATAATTATAATTAATAAACCTCTGAAATCAATGTCACATAAAAATACATATTCATATTACAATCATTATTTACATTTAAATAATTTGTGATACAAATTACCGTATCACTGCAACCCTATAACTGTTATCATACCTATCATAAGGTCATCACCATAAAGTAGCCCTGGTATCTCTTTGGTTCCTACCACTGGACTATGTGGATTGCTTTTCCCAGCACTTTCTAAAATGTCATCCATAAATAAATTAAGTAGTATAGGACTCAACTTACACCCCTGTCTTAGCGCTAGCTTTTGATCCAGTGTCTGTTATTCTGTATTTATCACATCTGATACAGAATTTCACCCCTTTGTATATTTTCTTGATCTCTCTAATGAACACATTACTTACACCCTTTTTGCTTAACCTCCATTCTAGAGCCTCCCCGTTGATAGTTTCAAATGCTTTTTTGAAATCGGCAAAAAACATATAAGCCCTTTCTCACTTGTGACTTAGACAAGCATGATACAATTTTTAATATTACCATTATATAATCCGCAGGTCTTTTTCCGTTTCTAAATCCTGCTTGGAACTCAGATATTTTGTTTTCCCTTTCTGCCCACTCCTGTAACCTTTCAGCCATTATCCCTGTATATATTTTTCCTAATATCAACATAAGGCTAATTCCGCTGTAATTACCTGGTTTATTTATATCTCTGTTATCCTTTTATAAAGGTACCACCATGCTTACTTTCCAATTTTCAGGTATGTCTTTACTCTCACTTTATTATGAAACCTCACCATTATTCTCATACTCTCATCAGTTTTGCTAAACATTTTCCAAAATTCTCCTGGAATTCCATCTATGCTTACTGCGTTATTCCTTTTTAGGTTACCTATTTGTTGTTCTACCTCTATATTCATTTCTTGGAAGAACAAAATATTCACTGTTATGTTTTATACTGTTAAAAGACAAAAGGAAAGAATGATACAACTGATAAATGTGTTAAAATGAAAATGTTGAATTCTATATATTCACAGCATAAACCATAAAGTTCCACATTTTGCATATAATTAAAACAAAAATATTGTTTAATGCTTCAATATCAATGTAAATAGTGTACCAATCTCCTAGGTTTTGAAACAGTTTAAAAGCAAATTAATATTTTAAAGCATAATTAATATCTTAGTCACACTTATTATATAAGCTGTTAATGCTTGGAGTGAAATTTATTTTGATGGTTTGATAGCTTCAATTACCAATTTAGTTGTACACATGTAATACTGTATAAATAAACTGTAGTCGTCCAAACCTAATTTCTTGTGTTGTCACACATGAAACCTTCAAATCTAAGTTTAATCAACAAAGCCATCTATGGAGAAAGAAATGCAATCTCCCTTTTATTAAGTAATTATCATATCAAGAAAGACAAGATGAATAATGCTAATATTTGTGACAAAGTAAGACTATCATTTCATTGCAGAATTTTTCAATGAGTATAAACCCAGGCTTGCTTGACTGCATATGAATACAGTTCAGATACTGGCCATGTTTTGAACTCTAGAAATATAAAATGCTTTGTTAAAAATGCTTAATGTATGCTTTTACACTTTCTGTTCATAAGACTGATTCTAATACAAGAAGACCTTTTATTATAAAATAATAAAACTGGCCAGATTTTTTTTATATTGTTACATGTTTCAATTTGGGACTGTTTTAATAAGAAAAAAATATTATTTTCAAATAACATGGAGTATGATAAACATACACATTGTACAGGAGCTAATGCAATGAACATACCGAAGAACGGTCAATGGAATCAATGGAAGTTGAGCTAGCATAGAGAGCAGGTGCCACCAGGCGATTGTTAAAGTCCCTCATAGAGGCATCCAGAGTAGTATTGGGTGAATCCTGTGGTGTTGCCACAGTATGTGTAATAATGGGAGGCACTGGTTGGTTCAACATCTTGCTTTCTGAAATTATATATATTCTTTAATGAAGTATCTGCTTAACTAAAATGGAAATGTCATGCATAGATATTGACAAAGCATTTGAAGAGTACACAGAAATAACAAAATCCATTTTTGGAAATTTAGCTCACTTAATAATCAAATATTTGTGTATTGTGTACAGTAAAGCATCAGCTCTTCATGGGATTGTAGTCTAAATGCATAATAAGTAAATAAGTGAGACAATATTATATTTAGTAGAAAAATCATAGAAAACAATTTTGGTACCATTTCATACTGTATTGTTCAACAGCCACAGTGAAAAATATAAATATTGGCTCATTTCAAGTACTTAGTAGAGGAACTGTAAATTTCATTTGTGGAAAAATATTTCATTTTTGCCATTTTGCACTGTCATGACTTATTATACACAGTGCAAGGATTCAAAGAAAAGCTAGTTAAATTTAAGAAAGAGCAAAATAAGTATGGACAGGAGTACTTTTGAGTATTCAATTCTTTTAATAGTGTCAAGGCATTAAATAAAAATTCCCTTGTTATTAGGGATTCAGTGGCCATGCTATTAGCTTTTGGGTTACGGCAGGGAGGCAAGTATCTAAGCTCTTGGTAATGTAGATATTAAAATTTTTCTCTACTAACCATCTTAGAAACATACTTCTTCACCATTTTAATTAAACATTATGATTTTCAAAATTTATATGGAATTTTTAATCAACAAACAAACAAACAAATAAACAAAAAAGAATAATAATAAAATAAAATTAAAATTCTACTGCAAGGAAAATTTTAAGAGATAATGCATCTGTGAAATTTGAAAAACCCACAGCATAGCTTATTGAAATTTTGCCAGGCATTACACACAATAATAGCAATAGTTTTACAGGATTTCAAAATTTTAGCTTATATAGTTATTTAAATTTAATTTTATGTTTTTTACATTCATTGCTGTAATCAAAATGCTCCATATGATACATTTTTCAAAATATTCACAACAAAACATCAGGTTTTACAGTTAATACATTTACAAACAGATCTAACAATATTTCATTTTTTGTATTAATCCCTAGTTATCATAAAAAATGTTTTATCATTTATACTTTTTAGAGAATTCTTGTTTTTTCAAATGGAATACTTTTGTTTCATAATTGGCGCATTATTAAAAAAGAATATGTTCACTTTATTTAATGTACCTTTGAGATCCAGTACAAATTTTTTGAAACAAATAAGTAAAACATTGCATCACATGGAGCATTTTCACTGTAAAAAAATGCTGAAAAAAAGTTTATGAGAAAACAAGGTTTAAAGTTAAGCATAGTTATAAATAAGCATATGCCTGTCCTTTTGAAACTTCACTTTTTTTAATAATTTAAATGTGCCAAATGCCCCCCCCCACAGTTTTCTTAAGGTTTAGAATACGTATTACTTTATTATGAAGAATTTTAATTTTTTTAATTTTTCACAATTTTGTGCCAAATTTTAAAAATTCATCACCTTAAGTTTGGTAAAATTATGGAGAATTATATATGAAACATCCAGGATCCATACATAAGGAGCATAATTAATTGAATAGCATTATTAGTAGAGTTTTATTGTGTTTCTTTTACACTGACATACAACAGAGGAAACCAAAGAAACACACCTTACAACTATACACTGTCCTGGGATGTTTGAAAGAAAGATGAGAGTACACAATTAAAGTAATTAATGTGCAATAGTTGCTTTCATAGGGAAAATCTTAACTAAATATCTCATATAAATTATTCTGAATTTAATTACCTTTCTGAATGTTGCATTTGGGTTCACATTCAGTTTCTTGTCGCCAACTATTTTTGTCCCTTTGACCATTTTCTGTCTTTCGTAATTCATCAGCACTGCGCCATTTATTTTTCATGTCCTGCTGATGCTAAAGAGATTTTTGCACTATTAATGTCTTAAAGTATCATTATTTACTAAAACATAAAGATTAGTTGATATTCCCTAATGTCTAATTCATGATCCTCCCTCCACACAGTGTTCTTAATGTGCATGCTTATATCTTATTTTAAAATATTTCTGAGCTAAACTCATGGGAGTGTTTAGTTCTAATTCAATCTAATTGCACATTTTATATTCAAATTCTTAACTTTTATTTGGCGATGTACAATATGGATGATACAAGAATTTTCTATGTATATGCATGTTGACAATGTATAATATGGATGATACAGAAATCTTCTATGCATACGCGTATGTATAGTGAAACAATGTTATATCTACTTTGAAGCCAAAATTTTTTCCTTTGTATCTTGTAAACTCAGCCTGATAATTTCATGTTACACCTGCAATAAGAGATTCAATTGCACTTCTTTGAAATCAGTTTTATACTCATTTTTAGCATTTTTACACTTTGTATTCCATTGCTATAAATTATTTATTACACAACATTTTCTATTATCATGTTTAACAGTCCATTTTCATCTTTTAATTTTCTTTTTGACTATCTTATTAAGTGAAAAAACCTTTTTGAACTGTCAATATTACATTGTTATCCCTTATAATAGTGTTTCAATTTTATTAATGTTTTTGATGTGCAGAATTCATTTATAAATTTGTCTGTTTTACCCTGTTCCTTGATGGCAACCCATAAATATGGGGAGCTGTTGTTGTTGTTTCAGTAAATAAAAATATGAACAAAACTGTGTGCCAAATTAACAAACCTTAGAAAATTATCATGTAGTTTTCAGCAATTTATGGTAAGTTTCATGTTTATAAGATATTGAAGGAGCAGGAAATAGATAACTGCATACCTATAAAGTTGGCTTAAAGTAAAATCTCAAATATGTGTATGCCTGAAAGGACTGATATTTTATATAACTAAAGGCTTGCATGTATTTCTCTAGGAAGATATTAATGGAAATCAATGGTGGTTTGTGGCTGAAATTTTTGGGGGAAGCGAAAACAATTTTGCTTTTAAACTATTGGTAAACAATCATCACAACTGTAAATTTTGTTAATCACATTTTTTCACGTTGTATTCCTATAATTCATGGAAATAATGGCAAAGAATAGCTCTAAACATTGCAATATAGATATCAGAAACTACTGCAGGAAGCCTAAACACCATTTGCCCCGAAAGATGCTAGATCCATGCATAAAACATATAAAAGTATGGTATTATAGCACAATTCAAACTGATACAAATCCAAAAGTAATTATGCCAAATAAGCTGCCACCTCATCATTGTCATGTTTTTCAGACAAGCACACGCACATCTCTGTATGCACATATAAATATGAATATGTTACAATTGTTCTATTGTTTTGTATATGTAAACATTGAGTCTGTTGTTTGTCATTGTATTCATTGAAAAAGTGTTTATCCTCTTCAGAGTGGAGAAGTTCAGGATTCACAGTTGTTATTACAATTTTCAAAAGTTTTGTGTTCAGTGATAAAAGGTTATTTTTACTTTCTCTACTGCGTATAGTAAGTAGGGGAAGTATTGCATTCCACCCAAAAATTCGATACCGAGATTTCGCCGGAAATACATGTTTTGAAACCTCCTGAATCCAAAAAAAGCATTTTTGGAAACATGTCCGTGTGTGTGTCTGTGTGTGTCTGTGAACAGCATAACTCAAAAACGAATAGTCGGATAAGCACCAAACTTGGTATTTAGGTTCAGTATCTTCCAGAGATGCGTCACAAAGGTTTTCAAGAAAATCCCCCCACCCCAGACTACCCTTTACATGGAAGATTTTTCGAAAATTTTAATTTTCTCAAAAATGGCTCTAACGATTTTGATGAATATATCATATGTTTAAGATAATGTCATGAGAAATGAAATGTATATCTCGAATTTTCTGGGAATGTCTCCAAAAGTATTCTTCATTGTGAATGACTTTTGCATAACTGGTAAACCATAAGAGATAGACAAAATTTTACTACACAAAAAATGTAGATCATGTTAAAATACACAGCTTATGTTATAAACATTTCTTTTGTTGAGTGAACCGTTTTCGAGATATTGCTTGTTATTTCCTTAAATTTTCCAATACTTATACTTTTTCTCAAATGCGTTATTCATTTTTTTTATGTCCTGGACATGCAAAGAGAATGGAATGCGCCACATAGCAACCAGCGTTAAAATATTTGACTATCGCTTAAAAGCTACCATATTTCCCTTGCATCTACAAGAAAATTACCAATAAGATTGACATCTCGATATCTCGATTAACATGAAGCATATGGAGAATAGGCGTTTGTAAAATTAGATTGTACAAGAGTAGAGAAAGTCATGTGAGTGTAACACATCAGATTTTTTCATTTATGAACTGAAAGCATTTTCGATGCTCCTTTAATATTAAAGTCATTTTATCTGTAAATTAATTCAAACTTGGTATCCAGTTTTCCCTGTAGTAGAAAAGGATAGGTTTGTACTTCTCGTGTGAAAATTTCTTCAGGGAAACTTTCTCAGAAATCGTTTTAATGATTAAAATTAGGACTCCTTCCTCACCTATTTTATTCTGTGTATAAAAATTTAGGAAACTTAAAAAAAAATCCATATTGGGTTATTTATAAGCTTGTGTGAATTTTATAGTGCTTATAAATGCCTATTTGAGGGGTTATCGCCTACTATGATTTGAACCTATAGTGGCTTTTTCTGAATTATCTGTGTATTATTATTATTTATTTTAATAATTAGTAAATAAGAAATGCATGTGTGAATAAGTGACATTTTAATATAACTTTTGTATGGCTTTCAGAGTTTATGCTTGGGAGTTACCAAATGCACAATAACTAAAAGCCTGCTATACAAAAGTTGGCAGATTAGCTATCAGTGTTTTTAAAGGGTATGCACATTGTATTTTGTAAGAAGATTACACGAACTGGATGGTTTAGAAATCCATTAGAGGGGCAACTAACTTTATCACTATGACACATCAGAAGTAAGATAAGCTAGGTGGCGAGATGGGTAAAGCTGTTGCCTTGAAAATTACCAGGGTTCTGAACCTTAATTCAGGTTGGAAGGTAACGTGCAACATAACCACAGTTATTTCTAGGGAAATGCAACAAGAAGTAAGTCTTGATCCTGCATATATTGCTGCCTTAAAATATGCACCAATAACTTCTTGGGAGGTGGAAAGGTCCTTCTCTCTATACAAGAGAATTCTAAACAACAAAAGTACATGATTACTAATAGGAAATCTGGAAAAATATATGATTGTTCATTGTCACTTTGAATTAATATAGATCATTAACAGAGTTATCTTTGTAAGATTGTTTTTCCTATGCTAATGTGATGTGTCTAAATTATCAGTGCTAAAATTATTAAATATAAAATGCAATACAGTATTTATTTCGTCTTCTTCTTCTTTAATGGATCACCCTCCTCTTTGTAGGACTTAAAACCAATACCAGTATTTATTTCAAGTAATAAAAACAGCTTTCTAAACAATATGTATAATCATCCTTCATCAATCATAATAACTGTTTTAAGTTAGTATACATTGTTATTTTAAGCACCTATTTTAGTGCCTATTTTGGATGCCTTTCTTTAAAGTTTTAGTGCCTACATGTCGGAAGTCTACTCATTACACAGCAAAAATGCAACTTCTAGATGTCCATGTAGGAAAATCTAGTAGGTAACAGCAGTTGTGATGATGTCACACACTTCCTTGGCATCTCCTACCCTTGTACATTCCATACTTTTTCTTTTCCTTAGTGGTCCTGGAAAACCTTCGACTAACTGTTTGTGTACTTTATCAATATTCAGCCTTTTCTTTTTCACTAGGATGTCATTCTTTAACATTACACTATCTTTGCTCTTCTTTTGAAGTTTCTGGTTATAAAATGTCTACAAAAGATAGAATTTTACAGAAAACTGTTAAACAGAAAATAAAATTTGGATCTTGGTTTATGCAATCTTTGCCCTGTTGCGGCACAGTTATGAGTGGTTTGCTCATCAAGCGACAAACCATGCTATTCAATTGTTGTGCAGTCCACAATCATCCTAGCTTGAAGCTGAAATGTAGAAGCTCTATTTTGTGTTCGTTAAAAATATTCCTTCGTTTGAATTGTTTTCATTGATATTCAGTTAGGTTTTTACAATGAGTTGAGCAAAAAAAATCCTTCTGCTAGCCTTACAACAGGATGGAAGGGATTCTCAAGGTATGTTTATTTTTACTTTTTGTTATAATAAATGTGTATATAATTACCATATGTTTAACATTTCTTTCAACACGGCTTCCAACACTGCTGTTGAGAATCGAATTTAGGCCAAAATTAGATGTCATAATCAATAGTGAAACATTTTCTAACATGATTTCTAATTTCTTCTTCTTCTTCTTCTTCTTCTTCTTCTTCTTCTTCTTCTTCTTCTTCTTCTTCTTCTTCTTCTTCTTCTTCTTCTTCTTCTTATTATTATTATTATTATTATTATTATTAGTATTATTATTATTATTATTATTATTATTATTATTTTAGGCATCCTGCATTGAGTGAAACTAGTACTTCTGTTGGCCTAGACAGCGGTGATTTGAACCAGGAAGAAAGATTAGATGAATGTGAATCTGATGCGCCCTCTGAACATAGTGATCATATAACTGATTCAGCACAATCTGCAGGAGATGACTCGGAAACCGAAAGGTCTCATATATCAGAAAAAATAAAATAACAGTATGGTCCTTGCATCCACCATGCCCCAATGTTCGAAGCCCTAGACATAATATAGTTAGAACACATCAAGACTGTAAAGGAGAGACAAAAAATGCAACTTCAGTCGCAGATGCATGGAACTTATTCATTTCTGAAGAGACAATTTTACATATTACAAACTGTACTAGCATACACTATGTGATCAAAAGTATCCAGACACCCCACAAACATATGTTTTTCATCATAGGTGCATTATGCTGCCCTCTACTGCCTGGTACTCATTATCCGCGACCTCAGTAGTCGTTAGACATCATGAAACAGCAGAATGGGACACTCTGTGGAACTCACGGACTTCGAACGTGGTCAGGTGATTGGGTGTCACTTGTGTCAGAAGTCTGTACGCGAGATTTCCACACTCCTAAACATCCCCAAGTCTACTGTTTCTGATGTGATAGCGAAGTGGAAACGTGAAGGGACATGTACAACACAAAAGCGTACAGGCCGACCTCGTCTGTTGACTGACAGAGACCGCCGACATTTGAAGAGGGTCGTAAAGAGTAATAGGCAGGTATCTATCCAGACCATCACACATGAATTCCAAACTGCATCAGGATCCATTCAAAGTACTATGACAGTTATGCGTAAGGTGAGAACCCTTGGATTCCATGGTCGAGCGGCTGCTCATAAGCCACACATCACGCAGCAAAATGCCAAACGACGCCTCGCTTGGTGTAAGGAGCGTCAACATTACACGATTGAACAGTGGCAAAACGTTGTGTGGAGTGACGAATCACGGTACACAATGTGGCGATCCAATGGCCGGGTGTGGGTATGGCGAATGTCCGGTGAACGTCATCTGCCAGCGTGTGTAGTGCCAACAGTGAAATTCGGAGATGGTAGTGTTATGGTGTGGTAGTGTTATGGTGTGGTAGTGTTATGGTGTGGCCGTGTTTTTCCTGGAGGGGGCTTGTACCCCTTGTTGTTTTGCGTGGTACGATCACAGGCACAGATCTACATTGATATTTTAAGCACCTTCTTGCTTCCCACTGTTGAAGAGCAATTCGGGGATAGCGATTGCATCTTTCAGCACGATCGAGCACCTGTTCATACTGCACGAGTTGTGGCGGAGTGGTTACACGACAATAACATCCCTGTAATGGACTGACCAACACAGAGTCCTGACTTGAATCCTATAGAACACCTTTGGGATGTTTTGGAACGCCGACTTCGTGCCAGGCCTCACCGACCTACATCGATACCTCTCTTCAGTTCCGCACTCCGTGAAGAATGGGCTGCCATTCCCCAAGAAACCTTCCAACATCTGATTTAAAGTATGCCTGCGAGAGTGAACGCTTGTCATCAAGGCTAAGGGTGGGCCAACAGCATATTGACTTCCAGCATTACCAATGCAGGGCGCCACGAATTTGTACGTCATTTTCAGCCAAGTGCCCGGATACTTTTGATCACATAGTGTATATCTCCAAAAAATGCATACTAGATATGCACAACCGAGGCACTATCCTGATACAGCTCCACACAAATTAACTGCTCTAATTGGTATTCTATACATGGCAGGCTTGAAAAAGGCTGCTTATATCAACATCAAAGAGCTTTGGGCTGATGATTGCACATCTGAATGTTTTCATGCTGTGATGTCAAGTTGTAGGTTCCATATTCTTCTCATGGCTCTACAATTCAATGACATCAACGATAGAGCTGATAGAAAGAAAATCGATAATCTGGCGCCCATTAGATGAATATTTGAGAAATCTGTTGTCAGATGCATGAATAATTATGAATTAGGAGAAAACACAACAGTTGATGAAATGCTACCTGCTTTCCGAGGAAGATGTAAATTCCACCAGTACATTCCATCAGAACCATCAAAATATGGAATTAAAATTTATGCATTATTCTGAAACATATTATACTTCAAATCTAGAAATCTATCCAGGGAAGCAACCTGAAGGTCCATACCAGACTGATAATAAAGCATCTAGTGTTGCGAATAGAGTAACAGCACACATTTTGAATAGCAGAAGAAACATTATGATGGATAATTATTTTACATCTGTTCCGCTAGCCTTGGAGTTGCTACAGAAGAAAACTACTGTGCTCAGAACACTAAAGAAGAGCAAAAAAGAAATTCCACCTATTTTTGTAAGTACTAAAAGGCCAGCTTATAGTTGTATGTTTGGTTTCCTCAAAACGGGGGTTCTAGTGTCATATGTGCCTAAAAGAAACAAAAATGTGCTGCTTCTTTCAACTCTACATTCTGGTGACAAAATGATGAGGAAATCGGCAACCAAAACAACTGCACACTACCTTTCTGCAACAAAACTAAAGGTGGAGTCGATATTGTCGATGAACTGATATCTCAATATTCAGCATCTAGGATTACCTGCAGGTGGCCAATCACGGTATTTTTTTGGCTGTTGAACATTGGTGCAATAAATTCTCAGATAATTTATTTCACCAATACAGAGAAGAAATTAGCACATCAGTTTTTTTTAAACATTTGGCTCCAGAACTTATAAAACCCCATGTGAGGGTACGTCTGTCTATTTGAAATTTCTCAGACAACTTGTGAGTCAATGATGAAAATTGTTGGTAATGAAGAGGATAATGCAGAAACTGCAACTACTGTGACAACTCCTGGTGTATGTCTGTGACCTCGGTGAAAGAACAAAAAAACCAAGAAAAGCCTTTGTAAATGTAACAAATATTTGTGCAAAAAAACACGCAAGAGTTACCTGTGATAAGTGCCTTGAGCTGCCAGTGTTGCCACCACCATCACCATAATTTGTTTTTAGGAGTATATTGAATTTGTGCTATATTTAGGTATTTATTGTGCTAAGAGTTTTACAAATTTGATTGTCTACTGCATTTTGACCCTAATATTGCATATAGTACCATATTTAACAAACACTAAACTCATAATTTTGTCAATGAAGACATTGGATTTGAATTTCTTTCAAATACCTACATATACTACATTTAGTCAACCGCAAGTTAATATTCTTTACTTTTTTTGTGAAGACAAATATTTTGTGATCGCTTCAAAAACAATGTCATTTGTAGTAGATTTAGAAAAATTATAATTTAGGTGTTATTAAATTGTGTTATTGAACAATTTTATCTCTTGTTACATGTATTTATTACCTGCGACAAAGCGTGTCACAACAATGGTAGCAACAAATGACGGGTTAACAATTTGGGAGTCAGTCTTCCCAACATTTCAATTTTTTTTTTTTTTGAGAGTTAAAAGTTAACTTTGAAAACTGCACTTTTGTAGTGATTATACAAGTTATCCATCTTTTGTTAGTTGATACACTTAAAAAAGCCACTACTAAATTCTGTTTTAAGTAAATCCACAAAGAAATTAAAATAAAGAACTTGTGTGCTTAACACTACAAAACTTCTTGGGGAACTGCAAAGGGTAAAAGCGGGATAAAAGCATATACCATGTGGATGGACACTCCATCCTCCACTCCCTTGCCTTCTCTGCTATGTACCTATTACTGGAATAGTTTTGGTGCTACACCAGCTGTGCCAAACTATATACCGTATAAACACATCACTTCTACCACCTAAACTGAAAACATATTATGTTTTCTCATATTTTAAAAATAACATGGTCTTAAAAACTCATTCAGTCAATGTTAGTTTAATACCTTAAGATTTTCTAGAGTGCTGCCTGGCTTTGCAACTTTACAAGGAACTGCACCCTGATGGAAATTGATCCCTAAAACAGAGCTATAGGTACTTCTCTGTAAATAAAATTTTCTCACATTTTAATTTTAGCAGATTTTCTAGAGATATAATTTGCATTATTATTTGAGATGCATAATTAGGATTTGCCCAGAAGTAACCAATTTGAAAGAAAATTGTGTGGTGTAGGTACACTTTATATTATAAGCAAATTATATTAAGATAAATAATTAGATTACTGGGCTTGAATCCAGAAAAGAGGAAATAAAAGTTAAAAGTGTGTATAGAAATATTCTGGGACTATTATAGTAGCCATTACTAACATCAATGGGGAGGTGATGTGGCCAGTGCTATTAACCCCCATCCCAGAATTTAGTTTTTATGACTCTCAGAACTCTATCAATCGTATCACCTCAGTTTCATTATGAAGGTGAGTGGGCAATATTCATGGGCTGAGAAATCTACACTCCTATGGGCGAGCTTGAACCCAGGCACATTCCGTGCCCAGGATTTGGAGACATTACCTTGCTCCAGCCCAAAGCACCATTATACAAGATAAAACTCTTTAATAGACTCAGATTATAACAAGGAGTTAGCAATTTGGGTGTTTGCAAATAATAATTATAATATTAGCAGAAATAGTAGCTATCATCATATTAGCATCATCACTTTTAGTCCACATAATCACATTATTCCCCCTACCCCAAGCAAATATTTTTCTTCTCCTTTTATTGCAAACATCTATATATTTTTTCTAGCCCCATTGTTTTTAAACTTCCTATAATATTTTGAAGTACTCTTATCTCCTAGACTAATCCATATTTTTTGCCTTTCATCGGATGCAATGATATTGCATTGTTTTAAGGTATTCGTTTATTCAGGTCATTAGCAACTTAGTAAGTATGGAAGAAACTTAACAGATTGTCTCTGAATTGTTCCTTTAATGAAAAGGAGTTTTTAAATCTGCAACATGCTTCTTCATAATACAGCCTAAAAATGACATTTTGGAGCTTGATTGGCTTAATGTCATGGCATGTCTTTGATTCCAAGTTGCAACTTGAAATTCTTTGAATGTTTCTCCAGGAACAACTTACACTGACTCAGTAATTATTAAAATGAACATGCCAACACCTATATAAATAAAACAAAAACAAACAAATAATTATACTTGTAATTATTAAAATGAACATACTGCCAGCACCTACATAAATAAAACAAAAGCAAACAGATAATTACTGCTCTGGTTCAGCATTCTACGATGAACATTCTCGTAAAAACTAAATATGCACATATATTCATATTATTCAGTTACAGATACTGAGACATCTCTATGAAATATTAAATATGGGAATGCTTTTACTCTAATTTCAGCCCCACTAAAATACCCGTCATCCTGTTATATTGAAACACATCTGTCATTCTCACTGAAACACTCAGCCAGTATCATCATCATCATCATCATCATCATCATCATCATCATCATCATCATCAGCACCAGCACCAGCTACCTGTATATTTGAGTTGCTGCTAAGTTGGTCAGAAAGGATTCCAGTTGGAACTGTCTCAAGTTTTCAGAGGAAATTATGATAAAGAAGTTGCATTTTCCTTTGTTTATTTATATTCCTTTACTGGTTCATCAAACTTGCACCACTGGTAAAACACTGCCAAGCATGTCCCCTCATTTCTAATCTAAATACCATTAAGGCCATTCATGATTTGATATGCAGTTTCCTGTGGCTGACTGTGAAGAACAACTTCATATTTCTGCAGTTTCTACTAATGCCAATATTGTTAAAAATAGTTCTTCAGATAACAACTAGCACTATCCACTTTTCCAGTCACATGATTGGCTGAATAAATTTAAGCTTCATAGAAGTGGCTTCTTGACCTCAAAAAGAAATACTTAGTATGATTTATTCACTGTCTTGTCCCACTTATAAGTGTATGACTTAAATTCAATATTCTATGTATAAAAATTAATTCTCCCCAAAATTCTCCTAACAGGACCTTTCATACACAAAAGGCAACTTAGACATTTCTGTATTGTTTGCACTGTTACCTTTTCATGGTCTGTGAAACAGCCCATTTTGTTATACATAAATTCATATCAAATTATTTTATTTATACTACTCACATAATCACAAAATTCTATTTAATATTCTTTGTATTATATAAATAGGAAATGTTGTTCCAGTATCTATCACCTGTACCAACATAGTGGCAGCCTTGCCACTAGGAGTCCACATAGAAAGAAAGAAAGAAAGAAAGAAAGAAAGAAAGAAGAGAAAGGACTAAAGGAGATGTTTTAAGAAAGCTGAATTATACTTACATGATGACAGCAAGTATTGTAGCTGTCACTGTCAGAGCTGGAACTTGAACGAGAAATGTCAGCACTGGAAAAGTGATCGCTATAGTCACATTTATGTTGTGCTTGTAGCTGTAACTGCTGTTGCTTTGCCAGCTCCCTCTGCTCTCGCTCTCTGCGCTCATTACGCTGTAGACACATTCCAGATGTTAGTTACTGCTGTAGTATACTCATAGACTGAACATACATTTTATTTTATGGCTTAAAAGCTGAAACATATGTTATGTTGTTAATACTGAAACAAAAGTGAAATAAATTCAGCTTAACTTCACTAATACTTAAGTATTCATAATATGCATGTTATTTTTTGATTTTGTCATAATCTGTTCTTCACACTCTCTTGTTTTATTTTTAACTTGCATGTTGCAAGGGATAGTGAAGTGCATTCCATAACCTCTCCTATCCAAAACCCATCCTCAACCTGCCCACGATGCAACCTGCTTTTACAGATGAGACCGAGTATTGGGGTATAACCATAAAACATCTTTTGTATAGGAAATGCTACATTCATGGGAACTCCACAAATTTGCCCCTCTGGGCTAGCAACATTAGGCAAATTTTTATATCATTTTCAAGATTCAAAATAAGCCTTGGATGAACAAACAGCAAGTTATCTCCATGGCAAGAAATTACAACTGGTGTAAGACAGGGCTGTGGCCTCTACCACCTTCTATTTATAATATATATGAACAAAATTATTCAAGACTGCACAAAAAGACATCATGGATTCATACAAGTAAATAGAAACCTACAAACAAATGCACTCCTCTTTGCAGACAATTTGGCCCTCATAGTATTTATGGAGACTGATCTTCAGTTCTCAGTTCATAATTTATACCAAGTAGGTGAAATCTGTGATATGGAAAGTAATATTCATAAACAAAAATAATGGCATTTTTTGCAAAGTATCTAGTCCCTAGTAAAATCTGTGTTTAACAAATAACAAATAAATTACTTGAAAGAGTGAACGAATTTTCACATCCTGGCTATAAGGAATCCTTTGTGGATAAAGTAGATATACCAGATAAAATTCTTAAGTATACCAGAGCCATGGGGATAATAAACAACATAATGAAACCCTCAAAAATACAAAGACACACAAGACTATACCTCTACAAGACTAGCAAGACCAGTCTTATGTTATGGTAGTGAGGTATGGACAATGACACGGGACCACAAGCACAGTGAAGATGTGCTAAAGGAGCTACCAGCTGTACTTGTAATTCAATACATCCAACAGTACCAGAACAAGTAGAAGAAACATATACATTGAATGTACTCTAGTAGAATCCCTAAAGCCATGCTAAATTACCATCCTAGAGGGTAAATGATCTCTGGGCCACTCTAAAAAACAATGGTTGGAAAAACCCAACTTTGAATCCCTAACAGGTCCTTGGTGTAAAACTTGAATGGAAGAAGAAGAAGACTTGTATGTTTTCTCATGAAGGTATTCATTATTTTATAAGCTGCATTTAGGAAATGAAAGTATGCATATGGTTTTATTGAATTAAATATTCATTATTCATCTTTCAAATAATGGATGAGACTTTTTGAACAAAAAACTAATAATGACAGATAAAAGAGCATTTGTATGCTACAAAGAAATATAAGATGAGTTTAGGGGAAAGATGTATGTTAATAAGAGTAAAAGTGATGAAAGAAAGGGCTTAGCTTGACTGCATTTGTGTTAAGAGGTTTGAAAGGTAAATAGAGAGGTGAATATGCATGTCCAATAGGACATATTCTAATGTGAATGTAGTGATGGAGGAAGAATTTTATCCATAAACTACTATGCTTTCATTTATTCACATATAAAGCATGAAATTACACAAGCACCTCGTTTATCCAGCCCTCATTAATCCGGATTGATATTTTGCTTATTTAATTGTGCTTATTTTGCTTCTCAAATGCAGCACAGGCTTGAAACATAAGAAACTCAATTGATATTTCAGAAAATAAAATTGAGTACAGTATTGAGTTAGGTGTCAAAAAGTTTATTTCTTATTATTCTTGTTAGCGTCAAAATAAATGTTTGTATGGATTAGTAGTTTATACAAAAGGATCCATAAAATATATACACTGTTTGATCTACAATAACTTTGTAATGAATTGAGATACAGGTCTCAAATTTGGTGACAGTGTGCATCAAAACTGGAAGTGCATATCCTTAGATTTTTGCATGCAATGAATGAATGTGACCAGATTGATGAATTGAGTACTTTCAGTTGTTCAAAAAGATGTTGCAAGAGGATGCTTCTCCAGACAAGAATGTCTGGTCGGATGTGCCACAATTCAAATTGAAACAGACTGTAAACTGACACAATTGGGTTCTCCCATGTGGACAAAGACATCAATTGACCAGGGCTTAATGTGTAGTGTAAATGTCCTCTTGGATGTGGATTGGATTGTTCTTCTTTGAAGGAGCAGTTACTGATGCGATTTATCTCAAAAAGCTGCAAACATCGATTTTCCCTGCATCTAATAGCTGTATTGGGGACAAGGGGTCTTATCTTCAACAAGATGGCGTGAGATGTTAGAGATACCATGATGAAACTCTTCTTTGATGATGGATATGAATAGGCTGAAGAGGTGCTGTTCAATATCCAACATAGTTCCCACACCTAACACATCTACAGATCTGGGGGATCTTAAAGATTATTGTGTATTGGGCAAAGCTACCCACACTTGCTGTATTATGCAAAAACATTGAATTATCACTTACAGTAATTTCATTGGACATGTAACACCAGGTTCTTCATGGCACTGTTTGGTGACATCAACTTTATTTGCCTGCTGAGTGATCACATTGAACACCTCAAGTCAGTTAATTAAGTTGAGCATTAAGCTAGAACTTCACCAAATTTGAGCCTTGTATTGGAATTTATTTCAAATTTATTGATGCTCAAACAGTGTACACATTATTTTGGACCGCTCTGTATTTATTTAATAGTGTGTTTCCAGATTATCCTGGTCCTCATTAATCCAGATTACCTCCAGTTCCATCAAGTCTGGATAAACAAAGTTCTTGTGCACTCTGTGTGGGAATATCACAGCAACAGACAACATGAAAAAGAGTTTTAAGTTACAAATTAATCAGAATTATAGAAAAGGTAAAACAAACAACATTAGTGTAAACCAATTTTTAACAATTGTGGTATATTAGGTATTTCCTACATGTGTATACATTGAAAGCATAAAAAAATAGATAAATTTTAACAAAAGATAATAGCGCTCATACATGTTACTTAAAAAATAATGATGGATGTTTCAGGTTAACCCCTAGGGGTACTTTAAATAACTGTGTTGTAAGCAGTCTATTCAATAAATTAATAAAAGCAAATGCATTTTAAAAACAGTAAAAAAATATTTAATCGAAAACGCATTTTATACTCTGGAAGAGTATAAAAGTAGCAAAACCATGTAAAACCAAGTTGCAAATATGTATATGTATATATATATATATATATATATATATATATATATATATATATGTAAATGTTGACGTATCCTTTAACTATGCATTTAAAAAATGAGTGAAATGAGTTAGAAATTATGAGTGATATACCTATTGAGTATAAATCATAAATAAAATTCTTCCATCTCACAATTTCTCCACAATTATCTATCTATATGTACAGCATTTAATAGCTGCATAAATACACCAACTTTGAAAAACCACTATGAAAATCCTGAAGCATGGGAGCATCTTTCTCGCCTTCAAAATCTCAAATCCATAAACAAATCCAAATTCAAAAACTAAGCTAGAAGGCATAGATTATTCCAGCTCATAGCTCTTCCACAATTAGGCCATTTCCAAGTGACTTTTCAAAAACCTTATTGCTACAGATAACTACAAACCTTAAAACACCATCACTACACTATATAAGCAAATTCATACTTTTGGTTCTCTTAACCTGCAACATTCCAAAACCTTTACTTACAGTGTAGATTTGATTTCTTAGATTCAGGTTGAAGATGAACGAATGGTTAGGAAAATATTTAATTAAGTAGAAGCGTATAAACAGTGATGTGTTAAGTAGGTACTTATAAATGACTAATGAGCTGGATAATTATATCAAGCGATGTTTGGTGATACAATGTATTTATATCAAATGATTTTTAATGTTTCAAATTTCTGGTTCATTAGTCACATAATTAGGAAAATTAAATTAAATTGAGTTTTATTTATGGACGCTCTTTAACTGCTGTGGTCCATAGTGTTCCATACTATATTGGGCATAAAAGACCGGAAATTTTGCTCAAAGGCCTCTTTATTAGGCTTGAAATTCTTTTAACGTGCCATAAATCACGGCACCACTGCTTCACTTTCCTTCTAAAGGAAACCATTTTAAGGATTTTTATGCCCAAAAAAATCCATTGCCCTCTGCCGGGTTTGAACCGACAACCTTGGGAATCAGAGACTAGCATGGTACCCCTAGACCATGAAGGATGACAGATTAGGAAAATGCTTAGGATAAAGGGCATGGTAGAATGACAAGTCAATGTTTGGGTAGAGTGACCTGGATACGTTCAGTAAATTAGAGAGGCAGAGACTATATTTTAATTTGATTTATAAAATTATATTAAATGAAACTGTTAAAGATGCAGTAACAATATGAAGTATCGAAACAAAACCTTACATATTATTCTTAAGATACTACCTATTTTGCTTGTAATGCCTTAGTTAGCATGTGGCTGATTATAACCTTTAAGTGTAAACTATTTAGCATAAATAAACATACCAAAGCAAAAGGCTAGAATATCTAGAATGTATGTAACATTGTCCACTATATTTTCATCTTTGCAATCTGTTAAATGAAAATAAGTTTTGCAAGAGATAGATCTCACCTCTGCAGAGAAGCCTTCTACCAAAATGGCCACCAGCAAGTTGAAGAGAACATAGTTGCCAAAAGTCATGAGTGCCACAAAGTAAAGGGCAGCCCAATGACTGGTTTTCTCCATTCCATTGAACAGCACCACGTTCCAGTCTTCTTGAGTGAGAATCTGCAAAGGAGAACTTGGTGTGCAGGGTGTTCATAGTCAAAGAGAAATAGCTCTGCATACCAGCAGAGAGAAAGAAAATAAAGAAAAAGGTAGCGAATCAAGGAATTTTTGACCATAGATTTCTGACTTGTCTGACAGAGGCATTTATGGGAAATGTTTCGGGCTCTGTAGTATGCATTTATATTGAGAAGAAATGTAAAAGCTATTATTAAACACCTTCCTCAACTAAGCTAAATTATAATATTTTAATTATTAATTGAGCTGTTGATTTGAGCTTTAAATTTTTTTTGAAGCTGTTAACTGTATTTTATCAATGTGTTAAAATAAATTATTTGCTGAATTAAGAATAATCTTGATTTTCATAGTCACCTATGAAAATAAAATGATAAAATAATTTATTTAAGAATGCAGTTCCCATTTTAATAAGAATATAATGTACATTACACATTTTGTCTATCCAAATTTTTAAAATATGAACCATTTACATCTATGCTGTTTTGTTAAATATTTGCAATAATGGTTCACTAACTAATGCGGGAGTATGAAATATGACTGTAATACTAATATAAAAGTCTAGTTTACTGAAAATTGAGATTAAAATTCTGAATTGATCTGAATCCAGGAAGAAGCTGTCATTGTATTCTCTGTGCCAATAATTCAGAAATATCTCTAGACTTGTAACTATACTTGAAAAATTTAAAGAACTGGGTTACTTATGATGATGATGATGATGATGATGATGATGATGATAAAGGCTATAGCTTACAGAGCAGTTAATATGCTCTTTTGAAGTGTTTAATATTACACTGTCACAGCAGCTTGGAATGAGAAAATAAAATGAAAAATTATTTTCAGAGTTTCACAGTACCTGAAACTATGTCATAGTAACCCTTGGTGGATGAAGAAAAACTTAAATAAGAAACCTCATTCAAGTTGATGTTCTAGCTATTAAACATAGAGAAAGAGAGCAATAATAGAAGACCATGTTTGAGTTACATAAAAAAAGAAGTTCTTTAATACATCAATATATATAGAAACTGAATAACGTATGCAAAATTTTATAAAACATACATACATGTTCTACCTTTCTATCTGCCTGTATTCATGTTCACATTAAGCATGTCAATCTATTGATTCATTTTCAGACATTTTATTTTAATTATTTTAAAGTCTCAGTGTTATATTCTTTCCTTCCTTCTTTCTTTTACTTACCTACTAAGTATATCTGAAAATAAATGACTATTTGAGTTATGCCTTTAAGTTTGGAGT
Source organism: Deroplatys truncata (assembly GCA_030765065.1). Taxonomy (NCBI): domain Eukaryota; kingdom Metazoa; phylum Arthropoda; class Insecta; order Mantodea; family Mantidae; genus Deroplatys; species Deroplatys truncata. Next base: position 102,963,146 of record CM060984.1, read on the forward strand.
AAAATGTAATTTTCTTTCTCTGTGCAATATTTAATCAATAAAAAAGAAGCATTTTAACAAAGATTATATGCAAGAATGTCTTCACCTATATATTAATTTTGAAGTATTGGATTTATAATGTTACTAAATAGGTATATAAAAATTAAGCTCTACCAAAAACCTTTTCTTGGATACATAGTTTTCTAAAATTATTTTTAAGAAAAACTTCAAATCATATCACTTGAAAGCTATTTATTTGTTTTTACTGTATAAGCTTTTATTATACAAATGTTATTTTTGTTAGGATTGTTAGGATTAGAAGGATGCTTTTCATATAACTACTGTTAAATTGGCTACTATTTATTATATCTTTTATTTGTGTACCTATTAATTTATCTTCCATCACTTACACTTTATTTCCAGGAATTATTAATGGTTCCATTACATACAATATTAGATGAAAAAGTTATACAAGTTATTATATTTTATATTACATATAATTCTCAGATGTTACCAATGAATGCAATTTCCTTAGGCTGTTGAAATATGCGAAACATAAATTTACAGTAATGGATCTTTGAACAAGAAAGGGTTTTTGGATTTACAATAAATTCTGCAAGATGACATACTAGTTAAGGATGAATTGAAGGGTTCCTAGTATAATGGATTTAACAATATACTTTCTTCATACAATTCAAACCTTAAGCTTTCCTTCAACAAATGCTTCTTTCATGAAAATATTTTTCTTTTCTCAGCCACGTACAATATAGAATGACATGAGAATGAGACAGAGAGAAATTAGCTTATAATATAAGGGAAACTTAAAGGGTAAATCCTTGAGCCACAGAAATAAAACTATTTCAAGACCATAAACACTCATGTTAACAAAATTGTTAGTGAAAATAATAGAATAAAAATTGACCATATTTAATATTTCAGGCACTATTAATAAGAGCTTCTTTGAACTATTCTAGGTAGCATACTGGCTGGAACTTACCTGGAAAACTGTGACAGTGGCCCACAGGATATTGTTAAAGTGCTTTCTGTCGCAAACACATCGTGGGTGTCGATTCACTATCTCATTGCAATTACACTCTCGAGATCCATCTGAGAGCATGCAAAACTTACCACCAAAGAGGTACATCCCTAAAATACTGCAATAAAAAGAAAGAAAAAACAAGTTCCCAACCAAACAGACGGCCAGTGCTTTTTACCTCAATTGTATTGTGAAAAAATTTATTAGTTTTGTTAATACACATATAAAAATTAAAATCTAACTAAATAAATGTATATACAAGAAAACATTTGCAAACAAACATAAGTTAGAACTTAATATAAAGCAACACAATTTCCTTGCTAAGCAGTGATATGTCATACCAGAGAGACTAAAGAGGAGATGTACTTATTAGCTTTGGTTTGCTTAACGTTATAATATATGCTTGTATGACTTCTTAAAATTATTTTTAAAATTACACATTATAATAAAATAATTAGGCAAAGGAACATAGGTACTTAATTGGTTCTCGGTGTATTACTAAACGAAGACAAAATAAAAGAATTTATGGGATGCAACTTTAAATGAAGTCCTCTATTTAAAATTATCTTATTTCAAGCTAAACTGAATTTATAAATTACAGTTAGGTGCAGAGTTTTTAATGCTTTCAAAGAGCTATGCTAGCAAAACTGTAATGTGAATCAGCATTTTGTCATAACAGTACAGACAAAGTAGTGGAAAATAAATCACTCAAACAAACACTAAAAATAACAGGATCTTCTCATATCCTCTTACAGATCTGTGCTTAACAAACACAGAATTATCATTCTGAATACTGAGTAAAAACAGATAAAATGAGATATACCAGGAATATGACATTAGGTGAATATTTTGGTGAATATTAGGTAAATATTCTGAAAAATTAAATAACTGAATCCTTCTCCTTCACAATTATATTTGGCACAATTACAATGATGATGTTATTACCACAGTAAATAAAAACTTGCAGAACATGCCATGAAAGTATTTAACTTGACAGACAGTGCAGTAAAATCCATAAGGAAACCAACAACCAACTCCCTCTTCTTGGCAGAAAAAAAATCATAAACATCAATGAAATAACTAATAATTGAATTACTACTGTCCGGGCTTGCAGGCCGTAGTCTAGAAGACATTGTGGATACCTACGTTTCACCAAGTACAGCGCTTGGCATCTTCAGGGTGAAGTGATTCAGTGTCTGTGGTGGTCAGAGCCTGAATGTGGAGAGTGGAGGAATGCGCTCTTATATAGTGGGGTTGAGCAAGGCTTACTGTGAGGTCGCGCCTCTAGGAGTCTCACCAAACTCACCCACTCCTAGAGACGTGAGCCAATGAGTACACAGGACCTCACAGTAAACCCTGCCCACCCCCACTATATAAGAGCGCCATCCTCTGCTCTCCGCATTCAGGCTCTGACCACCACAGACACTGAATCACTTCACTCTGAAGATGCCAAGCGCTGTACTTGGTGAAACGCTGGTATCCATGATGCCTTCTAGACCACAGCCTACAAGCCCGGACAGTAGTAATACAATTATTAGTCATGACGCCGGCTGTGAAAGCCTCAGTATGTACATCAATGAAATACATTGTTTTCAGAAAGTAAAATCATGTGGAAAAAGTTATGTAAAGAAGAAGGGACACAATCAAAGTTTTCCACAAGCATGCAGTTTTCATTAGTATAATTTTCAGAATGATGAGCATATCTTTTGGAAACATATAAACAGAACTATCAGAGACTGTGGATATGGAAGGATGTATGGCATAATGTACTTAATTGAATTTTCTTCATGTTGAGATATAGAAGCTAGAATTAAGAACGTTAACTTAGAATATTTACAGGAATATTTATTCTCCTAAGAGAGAACTTTGAATGCACATAATTTCTGTATAATCAATGTGTACATAGCTCATGTTTGTAAAAAATCTGACGTACTATTAGGACATATACACCTTAATAGATTACAGAATGGATTCCAAAAAGAACTCCTCTACAGAAAGATCCAGGAGTTCAATAAAGTAACTGAAGAAAGTAACTAATATATCAGTCCAGCTTTTGGTAGATTAAGCAAATTGAATGAATTCATAACCACCTCCACTCTGACAGCTGAAATATGCTTTTGTTGTGCAACCACTGAAGGCTTTAACATAGTTCACATTTTACTCTTGGACAGATGACAGTTTTAAAAAAAAATTCTTCTATTTTAACATCAGTTTTATGCTTATCAACTATCAGATCCTGATAAATTTGTAAGGATACATACCAAGGAAAATTCTCATACAAGATAAACTGCAGTGATTGTGAAAGAATATATACAGTAAAAGCAAAATATTTGTTTGACGCTCCAAACACAAACACAAAATACAATGAATCTGAAACCAGGAATTTCTGATGGCAAAAGTGCCTATAAAATAAAATGACGTTTTCTCTACTGATACCATTCCAGATCCATTAAAGCTTTTGAGAATTCTCTTAAGTCTGAGGTATTTAAACTAGTAGTAAATAACCCATCCTTAAGAGGACTGGGAAGTCAATGAGGATCAAAATGTGCATTGCTGGTAATTTTTTGTTCTATAAATTCCCTAAAGTCTTTTGAACAAAATTATAAAACTAAATACATATTTAGGGCTTTTAAGTAGCAATTAATAATGGAGTGTATCCTTTAAATCCTTAGTTACCATACTCTTTCAATTTAAATTTTCTTAAAACTACATTTTAAGCAACATAGATTCATTTTTTTAAAGAACTATTGGACATTGGAAGCTGAAATTTCGCTCACTTATCCCCAGAGCATCACTAAATGTTGTAACATAAAATTATGAACTTAAGCTATATGGGTTGGTAACTTATTACCAGTCTTGTTATGTAAACAGTGATAATTTATAAAATAATAGCTCAGTGATAATTTCAAAACAGACATACATTGTTTTAAATTTGTATTGAACATACTACAGTTCAAGACTGACTTTAATTCCAAACCTTAGTTGACTCTAACAAAAATATTATTAAAAATTCCAAAATCTGACTTATATATATTTAATAAAAAATTGTAATTTGCATTTTAAAATGTTATTCCTATTACTGAAACCATGTTATGAAGATTTTGTCAATGTTATTTTAAGATAGTACAATGAGAACTAAAGAAATAAAGATTCATTCTTGATAATTATCAGGCAAAATTTGAATGCATTCTGCAGAAATTTGTTTGAAAACATTGGAGTTCTACTCAAGAGTTCACTTCCCAAGTCCCTTAACAAAATTTTGCACAGTAGGAAATTTTTACTCCTACATGGAGGAACTCCTATTTCTATGTTGCACTTTGTGCAACAATTTTCTGGTAGTATCTTTGCTTTACTGTTTCAGGATGAGTAAAGTTTTAAAATATTTATAAGATGTGTTGCTGAATCATATTAATTTGTTCATATTTTATTTTGCAATATTCTTTTTTATTGTAAGGAAGTAAATTGATAAGTACTGATGTTTGACTGTAGCATAATACTGAAGTTCTCTTTAAATCTTCCTCTCTAATCTCCTGATAATACACTGCAAAGCATAATAAAGTGTTAAGAGCAGAAGCTCTGTAGAGATGGCCATCTATAGCACGTATTTGCAGCTTTCTCATATGATTTTTTTTGAATTCTGAGAACATTGGTTGATGTTCCAGTTATCAATTCATGACCTTCTCTACTGAGACAGAGCTACAACTGTTGTACTTGTGTTTGTGTGGCCACTAATTAATGATGGTTTTGAGCAAAAAGCACACAAAAGAAACAAAGAATAATTAAAATAAAAAGAAATTAAAATCCTTTTGAGTTTAAATATTTCAAGGTGTACTTTTGTGTAATTATATAATCTGTTTTGTGAATGTTTTAGTGAATGTACCTATACAGAGACACTTGTATTAAGAGCCAATGCAAAGGAGCAAGACTACATAGTCATTAATGAAGGGAAACAACAAAAATTACTTTACTTCTTAATAATTGCAACTTTACTGCATTACTGTGTATACATACAAAAGAAGGAGCATGGGAAACAAGATACAAATCATTACCATCTTGATATGTCACCAGATACTGAATAGCAGAGAGTAATACAAAAACATGTAATGCAATTGGTCAGTGGCCCAATGCTTGCTTTGAAATCCTGCATGAGTTAAAAGAGGTGATAGAAGCTCAAAATTTCTTCTACATTATAAAGAATGCTTAGATGCTTGAATATCACAGAGTGAGTAGGTATCAATTCTTGAAAAAAACAGATGATAAAACAGCTGCACTGTGAATTAAAGACTATTATGACATTATTAGCAAGATTCCTGACAGTTTTAATGGCTGTTGGTTTCTGGGACATCATAATATTAAGTATGATAGCTTTATGTCATTAACAAAGTTTAAAAGTGTGTTGCAGTATGGTAAGCTATCAGCCTAAATTTCTTTGACAGAAGTATTCATAACTTAAAATATTGAACAGTATAGTAATTGCAGAGGAAGGATGAAATAGGTAGGTAAGTATAAACTTGCTTTATTTGTATCCCTTAATAATCTATCAACTGTATAAGTAATTCAAGATAGTGCAAAGAAAAAAATGAAATTATAATTTTACATAGAGTGCATTGGTTCCCAAGTTACATGATTCTCAGCTTTTCAGTTTGAGGGAAACTCTTAAAATGAAGCAACTGGTGGTGTTCAGAGCTGAGCCTGGTGCACATAACATGAACATCATTTGAGTTCTATAGAAAAAGAATGTATAATAGTATATGTTTTAGTAAAGAAGTATTTGCACTGGACTGTGGTAATATGAATCTCACTTAGTGTAATCTGCATACATGAAATGAAAGTAAAGCAAGTTAAGGTGGAAGCAATTAACTCCTGAACAATAATAGGGAATAATTTTTAATTCTTACACTGTTCATGCTGAATTCACTGGAAGAGTTCATGTTACCAGGAGTTTAAATTATTTATTTACAATACAGTTGAACATTTGTATTGTAGTTCAGTTTGCTGTCAACAGACTTAAACCACTCTATGGGTTTATGGTTCCCTTATTTGCCTTGTTTTGCCATTTATGTGCTTATTAAACTTATCATTTATGTATTCTTTTTCAGAAAATAATCTTATTTGCAGAAACAAATTTTCAGCTTATTCCTGGAAATTAAGCAGCACTAGGTTACTTATGTTTTAAGTCAAAATTGGAAGTTTTTTTTCTTATTATTACAATGTATTGAGTGATAAAATAGCATTTCTATAATTCTGTGCTCATTAAAGTTTGTCAAAAAAGTTTGAGAATATGCTAATACATGACTTGTGTTCATCTCGAGCTGTTCACCAATCAAAATTTTGATTTGTTATCTCATTAAAAGTTATAGCTGTTTAAGTCTACCATGCTCCTTCAAGTTACAGCAACCACACCATTAAAGGTGTTTTTAACATCAGAGTGATCCCTCCATCTAATTAGAAAGAGAAACATTTTAAACAAAATATGTTTTATTTCCAGTACAGATAGAACTCACTTAGAATTTCAGAGCATTAACTAAAGTATGTGCCTTGGGAAAAGATTTGGACACATGTTTACATAAAATGTGAAAAACAGAAATTAAGTCAGAAAGAAACTCTTATAGAAGTTATTAGCTCATGAAACTGAAGCAGCATTGCATATATCCAGAAAAGGATGACTACAGGTATATCTGTAAGAGAAATCATGTCACTAAAGACAACATTCAGTAAATACTGCCTTAATCTGTTATGACATGACATGTGTAGCAATTCCATATACAGACAGAGCTGGAGCACTGTGCTGAATTTTTTGTTGGTTTAGTTTTCATGTAGGCACCTAAAAATAGCAGCTTTGGGAATAAAATGCTGGAAACATATGCAATGAGATAAATAGAAATGGAGCACAGAAAGATGAATAATACATTATACAAAGAATATTCTGTCACATACCAAGTAAAAATTAAATGTTTTGCAAAAATTATTATAGCAGCAGCAGGCACAATGTAGTTGTAGCTGGTAACAATGCTAATTCTGACAACCTAACTTGTTATATTATGGAATTATTCATATAGGTACTGCATAAGCACTCAATGAAACAAGGGAGCTCAAGAGTTACATATGTAAGAACTGTATACTGCTAAGAACAAAAAGAGTAAAGTGAACGTTTAAATTGTGTAGGGATAGGTGGATTGAAAAAGGAGTCTATGCCATACTTTCAAGCATCTCTAGTGTTATATGAACAACAAAACCCAATTGGTCCTGATATACAATAGATAATAGAATGAAAGCAATGTTTTTGTTCTCTACATCTATGCTGATTTATAACTTAAAAATAATTTGTTGCTTGCTTATGGTCCATATTGTGTAACTTAATTTTGATACAGCATACAGATAAGTTATTGAGAAGAGTTATTGTTTTTTGTCTGAATGAATATTGGTAAACGGCTAAGGTTGTCAAACATGTGTCATGTAAGCTGAAGATAGAACATCAGCTTTGAAGATCTTAGACAGAGAACATGCTATATGTAAGCAACTGAGTTGTAGAGGTGGCTTTTGCATACATTTGAGTTATATCAGTTTATATATACATATCTATGTTTGTATTGTTCAAGTGACATTTTAAATAGTGTTTACTCTATGGAACAAATTACAGAAGATCAATAAACATGAAATTAAGAGTGACAATAGGTGTATTCAGTAATTCTGCTTGCAAGGGGCAAACAATTCCAAAAGTTGAAGATTTGCATAAATAACAAATGATTATGTAAACTTGTAATGAGTAGAAACTTAGTTTCTGCTTTATTTTAATCGTAATTTTTATGATGATAAATGGAGCTGAAAAGTAGAAACGTGATTGATTTTATGCTGGGATGAGTACCTTCTTCATGTCATTGAGTAATAGATATTAACAGTGTGGTATGATTATTTCAGGGTTTGGATATGAAATAACTCCTATTAAACATTACTGACACTATTAGAAGACAATTTACTGACCGGAGGAAATTGATAGATTTCAGTCTCCTGAAACACAGATAGTTGTAGCAGATTCATGAAAATGATGGCACATAGAAATGAATTAAAATTCACAAATTTAGTATTCTGTTCAAACCCTTTTTCACAGTACATTACTGTGATAAAGAAGGTTGTAATTATCACATTCATTGCTTCATGTTATGTTCATTGGTCTCCACTTATGGATGATGATTTGTAATGTCTCTGTAATAAAAAGCATTGCAAATTGCTGAAAGTATGGTACCTAGTAATCACTATCTAGTTTAATGCAGTGTTATTCTTAACATCACATACATTCATTAAACAAGTCAAACATTTTAAAATCATCTCCAAGAGGATGCTTGTAAAAGTCATGAAGCTGTAAAATGCATAAAACAACAATTAAGTTAACGCCTTGTATACTTATATAACATTTAGAGGGAAGGATCACAGAGATGATTCAGTGGCTACAACAATCACCAATGCTACATCAAAAACAACAATAAACATCAAACACACACACAAACACACGCACACACATACACACAATTAACTTAGATCACACTCACGAATCAAGTGTATTACACAACATTCTACATTTGCAAAGGACAGTACAAGTAACTCTGGAAGAAAATAAAACCGTTTTATTAAGTTTTGAAGTAATGTAGGACTGTGTTTAGGCATATATTGTAGTATAAATGATTAAATTTCAATGGTTTATTTATCTTCATATTATTAAGTAAGTTTATCCAACATAAAATATACAGAGGTATAGGAAACTTTTATTTTAAGGATTTGCATGATATATTAAATTACTTAAAGCAATACTATACATCATATTTAGAATCTGTGTATATGATACATATAAATGTGTTCATATCTACAGTAGTGAAAGGTGGCAACTTTTTATGTCACATCTTGTGAAACTGTTAGTGAACTGTTTGTGACAGAGGTGACAAAGGAAAATGTTTACATGACAGTAGAAATAAGCTTATAGAGAGGTGTCAGGGTGTTCACAGCTTAGTATTCCCCCAGTATAAAGAAGAGCACTGCAAAAATTGCTTTTATGCATGAAAAAAAAAAACTTAAACATATTTTGAAGCCTGTTAACAGTGTATTAAGCACGTTCAAGAGTAAATCTTCAACATATTGTTACTGCATTTCTATAAACCTAATATATTTTCCATGGTGAATGTTTACATGTTTTTGCTGATGTTGTAACAGAATGTTAAATACACAAATTTGTAAACATAAATATGATACATATACATATTACCTTGCTTTTTATTGAACTGAAATATACTATAACTTTATAAACCTCTTCAGATATATTAGTCTAAGAACAACATTTCACTCTTTTATTTCATTTTGGTTCTGTGTTAAGTAGATCTTAACACCTTGTATAAAATTCCAATCAATCCTTAGATTTTAAAATCCTCCTCTATCAATATTTAAAAACACGAAATATTGTTTATTTCTACTTTTATTTTCTGCAAACGAGTAAAAATAATTTTATTAATCTGCTAATATTTAAAAGGTTTGCAAATGAATTATAAAATATGGTCTGCAATCTCTCCCCCAGTGCTTAGGCATAGTAGAAGTTCACTAATGGTGAATGTAAACAGAATGAATCATGCAAATAGTCTTGACGGGATCCATTAATGGGAGAGGGCAGTGCCATAAAATTCACTCAAACATTATAGGGAACTTATAAGAAGTCCCAACATAAAAAAAGAAAGAGATACTTGCAGCCATTTGAAACATAAAGGGATGGTGTGTTTATTTTGTTTCCATTCAGAATGATGCTGTCACATTCCAAGCCAGTGATTAGGTTAGGGTTAAATTATTGATAGAAATTATTTTTATATGAAAAATAATTCAAATTAATGAGCATTTATTGGCATAAGGTGTCACACTTTTATAATTGAAGAGTAGCAGGGATATTGCAATCACTTTTAGGCATACGCATTACATATTACATATTTATTAGGTGGTGGTAGCATAGCCGTGTTTATACATTATTGTACTTTGCTTATGTCATTCCATATACAGGAAAATAGGCATAAAATTGTATGAATATGGGAGTGAGAAAGTTAAAAAAAATAAATAAATAAATAAAACATGAAAGTTGCTTTATCTGAAGATTTGTAAACTACTGTTTAAGAAGAAGAAAAAGAAGAGGAGAAGAAAATACAGATTTCTGAAGTTGACATGGACAAAACACATGAAAGACAATTACAGCTACATTCAGTAAGAAAAAAATTAAGCAACTACTCAGGATACTGACTAGGAATCTAAAAATGAAAAATTAAGTGTGCACCAACATTCATATAAAGTCCACCACTGAATGTGATTTATGCAAATATGCATATAACAACACAAAGCCTTATTGATATATTCTGTTGCAATATACAAGATCTACATTATAAATATGGATTAGTTGCTGGTATTGTATTACGATCTATTCACTGCTGTTTGAACAATATTTTGTAATAATTTCCAAACATATAAATCAACCAATTTATTTACATAAGTTTTGAGAATAACTGCATGATTTTGGTGTACACAGTTACGACTTTTATCTAAATTTATATAGTCATTTCTAATGCTCCTCATATGGCCTATGGCATTCAGTGGGTACCTCATTCCACCAAGCAATGACTTATTCCACCATTTCTTATGTGGAGACACACCGTGAACAGAATCCGTTACCTCCAATAGCAAGGTGATGATGTGGATGGCAGTAAAATGAGAGGACCTACAGCTTTTACCATGGACTCCATACCATGTTGGGTCTTGGAGATACTTCATATGAGCAAGTCAGAGGTGAAGGTAGATAAGGCTGACTTAAAATTGCCACCCCAGAGTTGGGAATTGAACCCATACCCTCAGTATGAGAGCCAGAAACAAAACCACTGTGTTATCTCAGTGTCCTAAATTTATATAGTAATTTACATTATTTGCATATAAAAATTCTTCAAATCTGATGCTTTAATTTAAGGAATTGGACATGATTTTTAATTGTGCTTGACTCAAATAGCTTTAGTAGGTGTTATTTTTAATGAATTTTAGGCATGTCATCTAGTGAATCACAATTAATATCACTGTATGCCTCCTTTTATTTCTCCCATTATTTCCATTAAGAATTTGCTACAGGCTGTTAGAAATGAATAATAATAAAAAAATAAGAACAGGAGAAAGGTTTGAAATGCATCTTTATGTAATAAATTTGGTAAGGTAAATAAAATTATACACCAGAATTACCACTTAGCATAAAAATCTGATAGACCTTACTTGCTGATAATGTTGAACTACTATTTCTACAGGCCGTATTTACAAAATTTGTTGTCTTATAGGGCAATAAGTAATCATTCCTGTAGAACTTCTGGGTGGATTACTAACTAGTATTAAATGTGAAATTAATTTTTAAAACAGCCGTTCTTTTCATCTGTTTTCAATGATTGTGGGGAATTCTGAAGATGGAAATTTTATTTAGTCTTGCCCAGATTTGAATGTACATTTTGTTTTGTTTTAAAAAGAAATATCTATGTAGAACACCAGAAAGTTTTTGAACACCAATTTGAGTGAACTTTTTATCACCAGTTATCTTTCAGTTTTCAACAGTGAAGTATTTTAATTGCTTTGTACATTATGTTAATATTACAACTTCAAGCGTTTACCTTCTCAAGCCTAAATTTATCTGTTGCCTTGTTACCACAAGGAACCAGACCAGGCTATTAATACTACCAGAAAATGTGTTACAGCAGTATATGCACCTCAAATGATATTAACTGTTGGTTTAAAACCAGGCAGTAATCAGCTATAAAAGGAGTTTAATTAGAGGAACATCATCTGCAGCTACCCAACCTCTACAAGGCAAATAACCTTGAAATCACATTTTAACTTAATGACTATGGTATTGATACAATAAATAACAATGAAAAGTGGCCTGCAATGAATCCTTGGATTAGTTCATTCCTTTGTGAAATACACAGTGTTTACAAATACATAGCATCCTTGCTTACATTAGTACAGTTTACCGCAGTTGTTTTCTGAATAAAATTGCAGCAGAAATAGCTACAATTCAGCATGGCCATGTATATTGTAAGTAAATAAGGAAGTGAATCTTGAGGCTACTTTCAGAGCACTCTATACAACAAAATTCCTGGTCTTTTCTGTATATATACTCGAAATAGCATGTCAAGATAGACATACATGTCAATGTAAATTTCACATCTCATCTTACCAAATGAGTAGTTAAAGCATCCGTCTATCTGTGAGGCAATTAATTCATATCCCAATGCTTATATCACTTATTATTTCTGTTTTAATTTTCTTTAAATAACATTACAATTGATTATTTCAGAGCATAAGAACTAACATTTAGTCGATTAAAAGAAAGTGAGGCCATTACCACTGATTCATGAACTTTTATTAGTCTTTGCTGGCCTAAAACATATATATTTTCATTTTAATTTGAAGATTAAACTTGTCTTGCTAAAACAAAATAAAAAAAATTAAGCAAAGACAAAACAAAGAAGTGGTTTTAATATTTTTTCTATTTTTTTAAAATCAGGTTGCATCTCAATAATTGATATCTACTTTTACTAATGTTCATTTATTGTATAAGGACTGTTTGTGCTCCACAGCATTTGTTTTTACAGGCCTATGAGATTCTTATGTTTTAGTTAATTTCAATGGTATCTGCTGACTTAATCTGAGAAAGCACCATATAGGATGCCCAGACACATGCCCCGAGATGTCAAAAGAAAAGCGTCCAGCCATGGAAATGAATGTGAAATAAAAAGAGCATTAATGATCTACAGCCAAGCTAAAGAAGATTAAGAATATGTTTGACATATTTGAGGTAGACTGAGATTATATCTTCCTAGTGGCGAATTGGACCCTAGCCTCTCATGTGGCAGGTGGGTATACTAACCACTACACTACCAAAGACCATATTGTTCTGTCTTCTACTAGCACTCTAAAACCAAATTACATTTCAGTGCATTAGACCAACCTCTGTATCATGGTTGTATTACATTTATAATAGTAATACAAATAAAATAAAGGGAGTGTATTTAATTCCTCCTGCCAAGATATGGTCAGTTTTTAAGGTACATTATGATAGCACTCATAATAGTAGAGATTTCAGTAATGAAGTGAATGATATCATCTATAGGACACTTTAAGGATCTCAGCAGTGCTGAGTCTACAAAGGGAACTTAATACATATTAAGCAACCTTTTGCTTTTTTCTTAAGGTATGCACATGCCATCTCTTTCCTTTCCAGTTTTGAGGCCAGTTGCTGCTGAAGTCTGTGGTTATGAGTGGTTATAGCAGAGCATAAACAGACCTTAAACCATGAGCAAAACAGCAGGTGCCAAGATTGAAAGGTCAATGCTCTTTTTTGCTGTCACTAGAATTTCCTGCCTTGCACATATGTGAGTATGGCCCTGCATCTGTATGTAAAATTTAAAGTAAGGTTTTTATGTAAGAAACTTGTGATCATGTTAAACACCAATTTAGTTCACTCAACTTTCTATCTTAATGAATTTAAATGGCTATTTATGGATACTTTTTCATAGAAGTTTTTGTGATGAATATAATGCACTCTCTCTATACATTCATAGAAACCATTAATACAGTTTTTTTATAGTTATTAGACATTTTTAAAGGCTTTACTTGACATTGGTTGATCTGAGAATGGTATGTGTTTGAAAATTATTGCAAATTACACTCTACTGCCTCTTCAATTCCATTTAAAAAATATATATTTTAATGTAATAATTGAGACTGATTTAGGTAATTCAGTAAGAGCTTTTGCTTCTGATTATAGAATTAAGTTACAGCTATTATACCTGAAACAATATAAGCAATAAATCACATTCCAACTTAATTTCTGTGAACTTTACAAACAATAAGAAAGGTTTTATACTACTGCAAAATGTAAGAAAGCAATATACAATGTGAATAAAAGCATATTCATTCTGGATCGCAGCCCACCAAGCGAGAGCCAGACGTGAAGCTAAAAAATTAAGTGCCAAATTTAACTAAATATAAATCAAAGCTTCAAGCGAGTAATCAATGTTCTAGTGAGCACTCAATTCAAATGTCACCAAGACTGTTAAAAAGCAAATGCTTCATGATCAGCGCAGAAATAATTACTGTAAGCAAAAATATGAACAAGGTAAGAGCTAAAGCATGGTGATGAATAATGATTTTAAGCAAGCAGAAAAAAGTGAATCAAAAGCTTGGTAGATCGTCCCGCTGATTATGTCAAATAGAGCTGGGCTTCATATGACCTAGTCAGTAGACAGGACGACACCATTCTTAATGATGTTTCATGCTTACTATTGTTCGCTGCAGCGCTGGAATGAACGGCGGCCATACTTTACCTTTCTATTGCGATCTATGACTTTCTCCCGCGAGCCCATCATTAATATGATAATGAGATTATGATTATGATGATGAAGATGAAGGAAATGATGATATAGCACTGCTGCACTCTACATGCACCATCTTTTAATTATAGAATCAAAATGAGGCAAACAAGTTATTCAAAGAGCTGTGCAGCTTTTATGCTTTTTTTTTTTTTTTCTTTACTTTTTTTTTAAATTTGTAACTCTCTTCACACCTTTAGAAAGTTAAAGTACTGCACAGTGTATAATAAATGCATATAAATAATTGTGGCTTTGTTTTTCTTTAAATGGAGCAAAATTAGTAAATTCAGATCATTTTGTGTCTAGTTGTAACGGCAACAATTCTTCTGTAGTTTGTCGTGTACTGTAATCCATTTCCCATTAGTTCTATATAAGTTTATGCAGCCTGTATACCATTGTTGCTAGTCAAACATTTCTATGTTAATTTTTTGCATCAAATATTTGTTTAAACTAAATATACTTTATCTTTAATACAGTCCTAGAATGTTGTTATGTTAGTTTAAGAACAACTAGCTCTCTTTGCTAAATTAGTATTTCCAATGTATCATAATGACTTTTGGTAACTATTATAACATTGCATAGGATTGAAATTCTTAGGCTATTGAATACATTTATTTTATAAAAGTGAATTTGGCTCAAAACTGGCATGAAAATAAAATAATTTTTAATAAATGTTTTAACTTTATTAATATATCAATTTAAATGTCTATAATGTTCGGTATAATGTTATTCTTCTAACTTTTGATAATGCTTTACATGAGCTACTTGGAGGCACATTTATTCAAGATAAGATCTTGGCTACATCTGCATTTACAGCAATCTTGAAATATTTTAAAAATAAACTTATTGTATACTGAAGAAATATAAATTTAATTGGAATATTTGTTGTGTACAAAGCATGGATTCAAAAGAAAGCACCAGTATTTCAATATGTATGACCTGAATATATTTGCTTAAGCAAACTTGTTTATCATTTATTTATTTTCTGGAAAATAAGAATAATTCATAAACATTTCTGCTCTTCTGAGCTCTTATACGTAGCAACATATTTGCTAACTTACTATGGAGGTTAGGAGATGGGAATGTATGGCAGCAGTGCTTTTTTGTGGTAGTAAAGCTACGGTTGGTAACGAACGAATTGGTACCTGAAAGACCGTGACTAGGGCCCAGAGAAGTGAATCAAAGTTCTTTCTGTCGCACGTTACCTCATCACCATTCTTTTCACAGAATTTGCACCCAAAGAGGTTCATCCCAAGAATACTAAAAAATAAATAACATTATCATCAGCATTTCTGAAGCTAGTAACATTCTAACACTATTAGCATAGGATTTAAATAATAATAAAATATATTTAAAACATTTACTACATTAATATTTTATTTATTATTAGAAAGATTCTATATAATAATCACCTGTGCTTTCGTTCTTTCTTCCCATATATATGTATTATGAAAGCACTTATCACAATAAATGGGTACTGTCTGCTTCAGTACATGGTATCTCATTCACTGTAGTTCTCTTATTTACAGTTTGCAAAATTATTATAAGTGCTCAATTGAAAATAAAAATAGTTTTAAGATTCTCAGTAGTAAAACACAAAATATTATTAGCTTCATTAATATTTTAAGATGCATTAAATTAATTAAGTTAATCTAATACAGGTATTTCAAATGATTCCAACATGTGGTCTAATTTATCTTGGTATTTTAGCATATTATACTTTGAAAAACATTAGATGAAGAGGAAATGTATTTTTATAGGACTACAGTAATGCACTTTCGCAAATGCTCAGTGAGTAATGATAGCACATTAGCCCACATTACTGAGTCAAGTGCTATGATAATTATACAAAAATGAGCCTAAAATTATTTAGGAGAAAGATTAGGAATAGAGATGAACATGATGCAAGAATTATTGAAAACTCAATGAAGGAAAAATGAAACAAGAAATTTTTTGTCACCCCTGCCACTGCAAAATCGCCTTTTATATAAATATGTAAGAGAAGGAGTGACTGAGAGAAAATATTTTAGAGCTATTCTCTTATGGAAAACAGAAGTTATATGCTGTACTTAATAAAATAAATTGATTTTGAATAATAGATTTTGCAGACTGAATCCATTTAGCATAAACCCATTTAGCATAATATGAATGGAGTAAGTATGCAAATAATTAAACCAATAAAGCATATGCAGTGCTACAATAACCATCTTTGCTAAGTTGTCGGGTACTCAGCTCATACTTTTTTGGTTTTCTGCTGTGGTATATCCAGTGATGTGCAGTGACTCAAACTTAGGAAAACAATAAGTCCTATCTTTGTGATTCTTGAAGAAAATTATAATTAAATAAATATAATTTAACACTCCATGAAAGTGGCTGAAAGATGCATGAGTAAAAAACAATTATTAACATGTTCCCTGCAGTCTGGCCTACTTGACTCCCTAAACAAATCTTTCCTCACCATTAACATCTATGTATTTATAGAACTTCTCAAAAATGTAGATCTTATTTTAATAATTTTAGGTAAAAAGGACCAAAGGCAGCCAATATACTACACTCAAATATGTTATTGCTTCTGTTTAGTTCACCAGCAACAGTTTTAAACCTGATTTTCATAATTAACGGATTGGGCCACCATTCAAAATTGTTGCACTATAAACTTTTAGCTCTATTCCCTGTTAGAGATGTGATTACTGATGTTTTCATGTGTACAAAAAGAAAGATGCTTCTCATGTACATGGGTTGCAACTTTAATAGTGGCAACACTGTTGTTGGAAGCCAAATCAGAAGGAATTAATTATTCTCACATTTACCATGCGTATGTCTTACCTACCACCCAATAAATGGACTCTCCCTTTTAACTCAAGGTGCATGCTCTGTGGTGAGTAGAAGATAGATCTATGTAAGCTACTGTTTTAAACTGTTATGTGCTGTTCTTTTGCCATGTTCACAAAACAGGAACAATGTAGTTGGTTGAAGACTGAATGTGCTCATAGTCATACAGCAAGACAATGTCATGCAGGTCTCATTGAGGCATGTGGGGAACTTTGTTACATAAAAAACACTGGTGAGGAGGGTTGGAAACAAATGATATGGTACTTCTTATGTATGACTGTAATGATCTTATCCTAACACATACCATACCACAAGAACAAAATGTTGTTGCACAGTATTTCTGTCATTTTTTGGAGCATCATCTCAGACCAGGTTGTGAAGAAAGTGGCAACACTTTTTACAGAATCCTCCCATCATTTTACAACACAATGCTTGGGCCTTGTGGCACAACCTTAACCAATCTGTATTATCACTGGGATTGGGAAGTGCTTTTCCATCCACTATATTCACTGGATCTAAGCATCTAATTATGATCTAATCCTGAAGATGAAGGAACCGCTTCATGGAATTCTATTCAGGACTGTTCCCGAAACTCTGCAGGTATTAGATCGCTCCATCAGGAACATCAATAAAACATATGCTGCAACAGGACTTTCACATTCCTGGCAACAAGTTATTGAAAATGCTGATGATTACATTGAAGGACTGTAGAAGTTTCAAACATGTACCATTCTTATAATAGTAATAAATAAATAGTTACCACTACTAAAGTTCCAACCTATGTAATATATCCATAATGAGTCTCACAAGAGTGGCATAAAACTTAATAACAGAAGTTATTGCACTCTGCATGTTTTTCAAGAGAGAGATGGTGAACTTCAACTATTAGAACATAAAGAAGCTGATATCACGAAAATATGTGAGCACTCACATAAGCAATATTGATCCTATATGCAGAAAATCAGCATTTCTTAGGTACACAAGCTGCTGTAAAGCATTCTTCACTGTGTAATCATCTTTCCTAACAAATCTAGACCTCCCAGAACTACTGTAGAACAACAGCATAGAATGGAAGAAATACATGGAGAAAAGGATGTAAAAGGGTAAAAACACAAGTAATTGAAAGAACAAGATTTGAGTTGTAATGGTCTCAGCAGTCGCTGAATAAAATAGCTCATGAGGACACCATTAATAAGACTAAAAGGGAGAAGCTGTTATGAAGCCAGAGTCTTCATCAAACAACAGCAAGGTAAACATTGTACACCACTATTAGTGTTGAGAAAAGCAGTGATATGACAGAGGAGTGGTGCTTCTATTGGGGGAGTGCTGTGGTGAATGCCACCAAAAAAAAGAAAAACCAATTCAGGTAGAAGATGTCATACTTGAATTAATAATGACTTGTTTATCATTTAAGAGATGTATACCATGTGTCACTCCTTGAAGAAGAAGAAGAAAATTGGATATATGAGAAACTTTGTGACATTGAATGCAGTAGTGGCATAATCTTTGCTCAGCACAATTATCACCATTGTCATGAAAAGCATACAAAAGAATAACATTTTATGAGCTTAGTACTTAAGATGTTTAGAACACCTGACTGGCTCATTCCTTTTAGCTGAGCAGTATTAAATAAATTTCCTGACTGCTTAATGAGCACTACACAGGCATTTAGATTGATGATAGGGCTGCTGTCTCACTGCCTTAAAGGTTGCAGTGTACTTCATTGCAACTCATCAATCATATCTACTGGAATGGTTTTCTGTTAGGATTATGCTTCCTTAGCTGGGTTTGGCTTCTCCTGGGTATTTTATTTCTCTGATATCATTTATATCTAAGCAGCCTAAGATTTTAAACTCAAATACTGACTATTCTAAAAAGATTCATAATGATTACAGTTCTTTATGAAGACAAATTTATTATCTTATACTACTATGAAGCTGTACTGCAGAGGACAATTTATGAACACCACAAAATAATTTACAGGTGCTCAACTGTGAAATTTGTACAGAGAATTGATAGTATTTCAAGGAGCATATCCATTAAAATGCAAATTACTTCTAGACTGCAATGAAAAAACCAATTGAACATGTAAATTCATTTAAGCTGTGGGGTAGTAGCTGTCATATATTATACAGAAGAAATAGATACAGGATGTAGAAATGCTCAAAATTATGTGGTGCAGTTACAAGAACATCAAGAAACAAAACCCATAAAGAGACAATAATGAAATTTTATAAAATCATGGCAGTAACTGGAGAACTGTTTGACAATGAGATAAGAACAATGGCAAGCATACACAAAATAAAAATACAAACAGAAAAATTGAAGCTGCTGAGATCCATATTATGTATGATTAAGAAATGATCACAGACAGAAACATATTTATAATAGAAATGAACAAATAGAATAGTATAGATAAAACTGGCTAGAATGCATAACAACTGTATAGAAACAGAATCTCAAAAAATATCATGCACAATAAACCATCTGCAAAAAAGAAATGCTGGAAGACCTGATAAAGTTGAAAAATCAGTAAG
The DNA here is from genome assembly GCA_030765065.1 of Deroplatys truncata. NCBI lineage: Eukaryota > Metazoa > Arthropoda > Insecta > Mantodea > Mantidae > Deroplatys > Deroplatys truncata. The sequence goes on from CM060984.1 coordinate 102,982,951, forward strand.
ATATAGAAAATACTTGAAGCCCAAGATTTGTTATAGGTTCTCCTGAAGAAGAAGAAGAAGAGTAAGAAGAAGAAGAAGAAGAAGAAGAAGAAGAAGAAGAAGAAGAGGAAGAAGAGGATGATGATGACTTTTGTTACGATAATGGTCTGGGCAACGATGATCTGAGCTCATTTTAATTAATAATATTAGATCACAAATGGACAGATATGTAGCACATTCTAGATGTCAAAGCCTCCCTTCCCAAGGAAGGTGTCAAATGAATAAAAATAAAATATGTACGTGTGTACATGATTCTTTTGCATCTCATTTAAGATTCTAATAAATATCTACATACTTTTCATGGTGCTGTTTACCTTAAATAAGTTTGTTAATGAAAAAACCTTCTCTCTAACAATGAAAAGTGCTCAATTATCCCCCCCCCCTTGAAAAACAAAAATAAAAAATGAAAACATTTTGTTGAGAACACTATTGTATTAATTTATATGTCCATTGCACTTGTTGCACTGCACTATATACAGACAGACACCTACACTCAACAACCAGCTAGAAATAAACAAGTTCAGCTAGCTTTAATATGTTTCCAAAATATCTCTTGAAAAATAAATATTGCATAGTTTTGATTGATTTGGTATGAGGTACTTATAGAAGGGAAGATTCTTCACTAAATATCCAAGGAAGTGGTTTTGAAGCTTTATGGTTCAAATGATTTAGGGCAAATCCAGCTTAAACCCAGTTTAAATTTTGAGCTTTCTTATACTTCTAAGAATATAAGTACCTAGTTTTCATAGTGCTCTATAGTCCAGCAAAACACAAGAAAGTACAAAGTTGTGGTGAAGGAAGAGGGTCAGGAGTGAGAGTGTAGAGGTGATTTTAACAATAAAGAAAGAAAAGTAGAAACTGATTGCAAGGGTAACAAAAATGTTAAAACTGTTTTTGCCATTCTCCTGCAGGGACAACATGACTGTGTTAGAATCTAACCTAACCATGTTGTATTTGGTGTGCTTGCCCTCACTGCATGTCACTGGCTATATCATTGGCCTCACTACATGTCACCGATTATACCCAACTATTTTCTCTCGTAAACCTCGGTGGTACAATACCAGCTGTAATTCCCATCATTATTAAATTTCCAAAATTCATTTGGGAGCAGCCATTAATTTTTTTCTCTTGGTAACTATTGGCCAAAAACTAGTCAAGCATTTTGATACATGATATTATATCAAAACATACTTTTCATTATTTTACCTGGATCGAAGACAGAACTCCTTATGATATCACATTTTTTAAAAGCTAGATCATTTAGGATCTGATCTTATTGCTCAACTCAAATAATATGCACAGCTAGAAGCAGAACAGCTGTAGCAAAATAAAGGCATATGTTCTTCAGAATGGCAATGCGAGTTCAGCACAAGCTTATCAGAAATTGCAGCCTCTGAATGCACATGTGTATGATGGCAATGGTGAGCAGGAAAAGAAAGGAACTATAAAAAAAAATGATGGCATGAATATGAATACTGAATTTATTTGCATAAATTTAGAGGCTTTTTATTTATGAACCTTTCTTTAGGTAATTGCATTAGAATCTTTCATAATTTAAATAGTTTTCAAAGAGAGAAGAGAAAAAAATAAAAAAGAAAAGAATCTGAACTATTGATGACAGACACTGCAAAATGACGAAACATTCTTTACTAACGGTGAAAAAACATTTGGCAGTATGACAAAAATGAGGGATACACATGCACGGCTTTCCCAGACACGTGCAACACTGATAACATTCTTCCATGCGTTTCATGGAAACAGATTATTTATTTACACCATAGCAAATCATAAGTACTACATTTAATGCTTTCGAGCATTCATAGTTCGTATACTTTCAACATCATCCATTTTATGGCAGGGCGCAGACAGTTTCAAACAATGAGCTATATGCATGTTTATTATTTATGTCATCTGCAGGTACTTGAGATTTGAAAAGCAGGGCTTTGTAGTAGATCTGAAATAAATTTATCTGCATTATAAAGAAATTTTAAAACAGCATATGTTATATAATAGAACAATAGTCTGTTTCTTTATCACTACGAGGACAGTTTAAAAACAGTAAAACGAACAAATGAGGGGGAACATTTGTTGCAACACTTGCCACTACATAAAATTTAATGTATGACTATTCTGAAAGATTCTGAGCAAGTTTAATACTTCATACAAACATTTGCCATTTAGATTTTCAAAATCTGCCTTTCCAGTGCATGCATCATTAATCATGTGTGCATACACAAATACTGATCAAATTACAAAAAAATTGTTTAAAATTATAGATAGTATTGAGACACGTTAACAAATACTGCAAATGTAAAGGATGCTGTTTCCATTGCAAAATAGGAACAAAATGTGAATGAGACAGTGATGTAGAGGAGAGAATAGCCAATTATTAGTCAGAAGGCTTGATTCATATATTACATATTAGCTTGGATAATTCAACAACTTTTTCATGTTATCTTTGATTAAAATCATCATATGCTTTCTAATTATTTTATCACTTTACAAACCAAACTGTTTGAAATTAGAAGTTCTTTGTAATCCATTCAAAATCTTTTTGATTCATTCAAAAAAGAAGTCAGAAGGTGCTGTCTCCATTGTGAAGAAAGGAACTGAAAATGTTTCGATCATTCAATAGAGAGTATTGACTATATTATAAGCCTGTCTTAATGCTTACGTTATAACCTTTTCTGTAAAGTTATATTTCTATTGAGTAGAGTGAATTTTGGTAAAATGAACAAATAGTGCTGGGAAGAATACTGTATTCAACTACTAAATGTGAGTGTTGCTTTCTTCCAGGATATTTAGCTAAACTTTTCACTTAGAGAGCATGTAAAACCACTTTAGTATTGTACCATTCAGAAAATACCTTGCTTCGTAGAAGCTTATGAACTAACTGATACATTTTTACTTTTAAATATTACAAGCTTAAATTAATAAATATTTCAGTACACTATACCAAACAGCTTTTTACAATATTATTTGTGCTTAGAAGACAATGCAATTGTTAAAGATATTTCTTTAATACATTCTGTGAATTGCAGGTATACTCATATTTGGCATTGACCAGTGGTTAAAATATCTATGAGGAAATATTTTGGGGAATTTAAGAATAATTATGCCAAATTAAAATGTCTATGAATGAGCTTTGGTAATAAGTTCAATTTTCTTAGCTTCTTTTGTGGTGCTTGAACATGTGGTGGAAAACTTGTGGAAAGATTTTACTGGTTATTTCCTTAATCATATAATTTTTAGTTTCTCGTAAGCAGAAGAAGTGTTAATTCCATCTAAAAGTATTTTATCGAGATTTCACAGAAATACAAGTTTTGAGGACCCCTTAATTCAGAAGAAAAGAATTTTTAGAAAAATGTGCATGCATGTGTATGTTTCTGTGAAGAGCATAACTCAAAGACAAAAGGTCGTTTTAAGTACCAAAATTTGTATTTAAGTTCAGCATCTTCCAAGAATGTGACATGAAGATTCCCAAGAAAATTCCAAATCCCCCACCCTGAACTACCCTTTATGTGGAAAATTCTTTGTTATGTTTTATTTTCACATTCCCAAAAATGGCTCCAATGATTTTATGTTTGAGATATCTATATGACAAATAAAATGTATATTTTGAACTGTCTGTGAATAGTCTATGAAGTTGTCTTCATTTGGAATTAATTTTTTATACTTTTATGTAACTGGTAAACTATAAGGATTAGGCAAAAGCTTACTTCACAAAAAATGTAGATAGATCTGATTAAAGCACACAATTTATGTCTGATAAAACTTTTTATGGCATTAACCGTCTTCAAAACATTTGTGGATATTGGTTTGAATTTGCAAATACTTTATACTTTTTTGAAGTCCTAAAATTATCACTCATTTTTTTTTCTTTCTTTTGGTCATACAAAGAGTGAAATTTCCAAGCCAGCATATGGCAATCCACTAGACTTGATTATTGCTTCACCATCCATCCCTCTTGTATTTACAACAAAATGTTAATGAAACCAATTCTGCATATGTTTATCTCATTTGAGTTTTATTTATGAATGCTCTTTAACTGCTGTGGTCCTTAGTGTCCCATGCTATATTGGGCGTGAAAGATCGGTAATTTTGCTCAGAGGTCTCTTAATCAAGTTTGAGGTTCTTTTATGTGTCATAAATTTACAACATGGGACACCGGCTTAACTTCCCTTCTGAAGAAAGCCATGCTAAGGATTTTTACGCCCAAAAAAATCCATTGCCTTCCGCCGGGTTTGAACCTGTGACCTCTGGAACTAGAAGTGGTAATCACTACACCATGGAGGACGACAACGTTTATCTCAATTATTAATGTGCAGTCAATAGAAAAATAAGCTTTTGGAAGAATAGTTTGTAGAAGTTATATAAAAATAAGCTATAGTGGTAGAGAAGGTCACGTGAATGTAAAACATCATATTTTTGAATTGCTTATGTCTAGAATTATAGTTTTCTTGATGCTTATGACTGTTAAAGTGATAGCATTAGTATTGAGTGGGAATGCTATTGGCAGACTTGGGTTCTTATCAAATGCCAGCAATGACTCACTGGGCTTCCATACCAGGCAGGGGAGAGCAATAGTCCACTATCTTTTGCTGGAGAAAGATAAGAAAATGTTAACAAAGTGGATAGAATGATGGTAGAAGTTGAGACTCAAGAAACTGGATCTAATTTGTTAAAAATTGCATATACTAACAAAAGAATAACATAACGGTTATCTTAATTTAAGATAACTACTTGTATTCATTGCTATTACTCCACCATTGTGAATGGAATAGTTCCATCAAATCATGTATGTGGCTGGAAGCTGATGATGACGAGGATGATAGTGGTGGTGGTGATGATGATGACCACAATAATAATGATGATATATTTGTTTATAAATTTCTGACAATGTCAAAATAACAGTTAAAAAGAAAAAGTAGCAGAGCAATCCAGAGAGATTTAAAACATACAAAAAGAACATTTGAAAAATTATTTCCATCTATTGTTAAGGATTATTTAAAATGTTTTAAAATTTGGATTCACTTAGTTGTTTAATGTAATTTGGCAGCTTATTGTATAAATTTAAACCTTGAACTTTACTACCTTTTTCATTAGGTACCTATATGAAAATTTTCTTACTAATAAATCTTATTTTATTTAGGTTATTGTCAAATATGGAATTCCAATGGATTGGGTGCAATATGTTAAGATAGCTGCACCCCATCTAGAACTTAATACAGATGTCTCAAATTAGGAAGTTGTCTGGTTCGCACAAGCACACAGAGTCAGAGTTCCCCATCTCTGCCCACTCTTGCCCACCACTACCTGACTGAAGGGTATACATCCTTTACAAAAATAGTTGCCATGTTAGGTCAAATAGTGGTGCAAGTGCAACAATTTTCCATATGTTTGTATTAAGATGAACAAATTATCGTGTAAAGTTCTGCAAAGCCAAATTCACGAGGCTATAATAATGTGATGAAATTTAAGGAAAATGAAAGTGAAGCAGGAACATTTATTCTGGATACTAAAAAGGTGAGAGAATGAGTGTCTGTGGCAGTAAGAGTTTCTAAAATGACATTAATGCAGATACGTCATAAGGTGAAGAGAGAAAAAAGTGTCGGTGAACCATTCTTTGAAACTCCCAATAAAACAAGAAAAAGGAACAAATCAAGAACAGGTCTTGATGATTTTGATAAAGGGGTAATAAGGAGGGTGAAAATTTGTGCCTAATGGAAAAAAATTTCTTCCAACAATACCGAAACTGCATGCCAAGCTGGTGAAAGATTTTGTGTTCGAGGGCAGTAAAATAAGTTTGAGAATAATTGTCAAAGAGCTGGGCTACAAGTGGAAGAAAACAAAGAACAACAGGCACATTCTGGTTGAAAAGGAGCATATAGTTTTTCAGTGATATAATTATCTGAGAAATATAGTAAACTACAGATCTCAAGCACGACCCATGGTTTACATAGATGAAACTTACATTCATTCTTCCATGTCACTTTCAAATCTTGGTCAGATGGATCAAAAGAGGGTATGTTCATACCTATTTCTAAAGGAGGGAGGCTCATTATAAGCATGTAAGAGGGAAGATGGGTTTTATTAATTGCTTGACAATATGGAAATCCACTCAATCAACAGATTACCAGATTTATTAAATGAATTCTAAACATTATATGAAGTTTATTTAACGTGAGTCAGAATTGTTAAACTAACATCACTTAAGTTTACTCACTTAACATGTTTTGAGAAACGGTTGTTCCCATCCTCAGAAGCTAATCTGACTTGCCCATGTTGTTGGCGTTTCCGTTTTGTGGACTGGATACTGTGGTGGAATCTTGTGGTGGTGAAATGTACTTCCAGAGGGGACTTGGTGGCGGCAAATCAAAACTCATTAGATGTGTGTTGTGTTTTAGAATGGTGATCTTCTCCCATGCATCTAATTCAGCTCAAATTTGGCTGGTTTGACTAATTTAATATTGGGTTTGATGTTGTGATTAGTGCTCCAAAATGGTGTGAAGCTGCAGATTTGTCCATTTGTTTGTATTTGATACATTCATGTGCTCCTTTAGCCTAGTTTCTAGGTTTCTTTTTGTCTTATCTATATATACTTTATTGCAATCCAAAGAATTGATTTTGTAGATTCCAGCTTTTTTGTCTTGTGGAATGGGGTCTTTTAACTTGTTACAAAGTAATTTCTGTACGTTAAATTTGTTCTGTGGGGCTAGGCTGATGTTGTGTTTCATGAAAATCTTCTTAAATTTGTAATATGTTCCTGGGTGTTATGTGAATTTCTTGAACTTTAGCTGTTTATCTTGCTGGCTGAGATTTGTTGTGTCTTTGATGTGTTTCTGTCGTTTGAATTTTGCAATTTTTTTGTCAATTGTTCTTTTGTGTTTGTGTGTGATTGGATTGAAACGCTTATTTTTTATGTAATTGATAGTGTGTGTTGGCTTCCTGTATATGTCAAAGGTTAGGTTCTTTTGTTCTCTGACGATATTTAGGTCTAAAAATGGTAGCATGCCTTCTTTTTCTATTTCTATGGTGAATTTTATTGATTGGTTCTACAAGAAAAGATAATCCCCAATCTATCTAAAAAGGTGTGTTTTTTGTGATAGATAATGTTCCCTATAACAGTGTGCAAATAAACAAATGTCCAACCAATAGCTCCAGAAAATCTGTCATGTACTTAATAAAGACATAATTGTGCTTGTGAGAAATTTGCCCAAAAAACTTTCATTCTTCAAGCAGTTGCAAGGCAATGATGCAGCAACATATGGTCATTTTGTCCAATTAGATGGATGGTTCACTTCTTATCATTATAATCATTTCTTTCCAATTATGAACAATTGATCAAATTTCTTGAAGAAATGTCACAAACAGACCCATCAGATGTAGGTTCTAAAGCAAGTGGCTTTTGTACTCAAATGGAGTAATTTAATCTCTATTTCTATTTGTGTTCATTATGCTCTTAACACAGCTCTACAAAGGAAAACTGAGTTTTCAGCAATCATATTCTATGTTTCAGTGCTTGAAGATCCCCTCACATACATCAGAACTACCTATGACACATTTTGGGAGTACATATTAAATGATACATAATCCCTCCACCTACAAGAGCCAATGACAGCTAGCTGCCAAAGATGGACTCTGAAAAGATTAGATCCTGGAACTGCTCCTCATAGTTTTGCCACCCCTGAAGATTTGTACTGTTTGAATTTTTTTAATTATCTGATGTCTCTATTCAGTGTCTTGTCACTAGATTTGAAAGTGTTACTTCACATTTTATGGTGAACATTGCAAAATTCATTACAAATAGAAGTAATGACATTACAGAAATAGCTAATTTTATTAAAGATGACATTGATCTTGACAGATTGATGTTGCATTGTAACATGATGGACATTTTAAAATCACAATGAATATGACCTCCATAGATAACTTACTTCAGTTGCACAGTTTTGAAAAGTGATAACTGTGTGTTAGAAATGCTTCCAGAATTAATAAAAAAAGTGCAATTTGTTTTAATTGTTCAGGTGTCAACTTGTAAAGCTGAAGGTCTTCCTTGAATCTCCAAAGATGAAAGCATACATAAAGTCATCAATGCAGCAGTGCCATATTGAGTTGCCACTGAAGCATCACCAGCACTTTGAATATCAATGGTATAGACCGCCAGTTCATTTTTAAGGAATAAGTTATACCACCAGACTTTCTCAACTTTTGAAAAAACATGTAATTATTTTTAATATTTTACTTCTTGAACTACTCTTTCATACTGTTTTGCATGTTTTCAATTTATAGCTTTGATAACAAAATCTTTATTAGCCAAATATATGCTCGTAAGTTTGATTTCAGTTTACTACAGATTCTAATGCTTTTAATTTTATTTTAGTTTAATGTTTGAGACGGTAATTTGTATCACAAATTACTTTAATGTAAATAATTATTTACATATGAATATGTATTTTTATGTAACATTGATTTCAGAGGTTTATTAATTGTAAATAGTATTGGTAAATAATAATATTCGGCCCTACTGAAACTGTTAACAATAACAATACTGCAATGAAGGGATTGAGTTGTTTATCGTTACCGGGAACCAGGAAGTTACGTAATGTTTCGCGCCTTTTCAGTAAAAAAAGCTTCCAGAATGTTCTATAAAAGTAATATGTATTAGTGGTTTTCATTGGATAGTAAAATAGACGCTAATGTTGGCGCGTTTTATTAGCCAATGGTAATTCATTTATAATCTTTAGGTGTATCTTGAGGTAAGCCTATAAATAGCCATGCTCGAAGTCGAGCGTCCCCCAGTTCGGCAAGATTCACGACACATTACACATCGTCCCCAGTTCGGCAAGATTGACGAAGCATTACACATCGTCTCCCGCTCAGTTCATCAAAGTTTCGTGTACAATACGTGACTACATGTCGCCTATAGGTTCTTCAATTCGTCAAGTTAAGCGCAGTGAAAATCATTAAAGATCTAAAATATTACAAAGTCACTTATATACAAAAATTGAAGTACGTGAGTTAAAAGTGAGAAGTTATTATAAACAGTTTCAGTATGGCGATCATCTAGATAAATCTGTGAAAGTGTTAGTGCACGTGTTCGACAATAAAACATTATAAAACACATTTCATCACTAGTAATTTTTTGGATAAAAGATTCCTTTTCCGCTTCACACCCTGCAAGAATTAAATGCCTACCTAAATAGCTGGCCGGAAGACAATATACATAACCTTAAAACTAATTCATATAGATTGCTACGTCAGAGGGAACTACGAGCCAGACCAACGAATGACGTCACACGAGATGGCTGCACTAGTGAGGTAAACAACATTACGTGAGAAACATCCACAACGTGGTGCCCTAAAACATATATATAATTTGTGCTATACCTCTTTCAAATTGGCTACCACAACGTGGGGCTACAAATACACAAACACAAATACAACAATAAAACAACTTCAAATTGGCTCCCATACGTGGGGCAGTTAAAGTGAAGCAAATATACAAATATACAACATTCAAATTGGCGCATCAACGTGGAGCGACAACTAGGAAAGGAAGGCTAGACGACTAGGAAAGGAACAAGAATAACCAGGAAGAGGCGAAAGCAGCAATGAAACGACCTACAAGACGCAGATTCCGAGACAGAAGGGTAATTCAGCTACAAGAAAACATCGAAACGACGTAGATTCATCACGAAACAACGCAGAAGCGACATACAAATCTAGGAGAAAGGGGCAGAACGCTGGACATCAAGGATACATCAACAGACAGCATCACAAAGTCAGGTGATTGTATTTTTTTTTAAAACAAAAACAATGGCCACTAATAACATAGAAAAAACAATGATGGAGGGAGATAGTGTAACAGTTAGCTGTAATTCAATACAGGTTACAAAAAAAGGCTCAAACAATGTAGTATTGAAGCAAAAAAATGTTAGTGCAAAAAGTCAGAATAGAATTGCAGGAAATGTTAATCTTGATGCTAGTATAATGATGGAAGTGCTAAATATGTATAGGGAAACGAGGGAATATATTAGTAAGAAAATAGATCAGAGTTTTATGGAATTAAGGGAAGATATGCAAAAGAGTCATAGGGAGTTAATTGAAAGTATTGGTAGGAGTAATGAGAAATTAGAGCAAACAGTAGATCAAAGCAATGAAGAAATTGAAAAGAAAGTTATGAAGTTAGATAGTAGTAGGCCAGAAATGAAAGATGAAAATGAGGAAGTAATAGCAAGTGAGATAGGAGAAATTTCAAAGAAAATGCTAGACATGAGCAGGGAAAGAGATAACAAAGAAAGTGAGGTTAATACTAAAAGTGAGGTTAATGTAGAATGCACAGAGTTAGGAAATCAAATGAGTAGTATTACAAGTGAGCTAAGAGAGATAAAAGAGGTTAGGAATGTAGATGTAAATGAGGCGCAAGTTAATTTCAGAGCGGAGATATCAGAAATACAAAAAGAATCAGAAATACAAAGAAATAAATTGTACCAATATGTTCAAAATGAAAACTCCAGTCCAGTACAGTTTAGTACAGATTTGTCAGAGTACTCTCAAGTTAAAAAGATAGCAGATGAATTAAAAATGAAAGTTGTTAAAAGATGTATTGTTCAAGAAACTGTAGACTGTTTCCAAATGTTATCAGGAGATGAAATTCCAAGGTTATTCATGAACAACAATTTGAAGGTTAGGTTACGGCTACGAGTAATGTTTAGCCACACACAATTTGATCCAGGAGGGTAAATAGCAATGAGATGTAAAGTAAATGCTGGATAGTTGAAGACGACTTGCAGAGAAATGTATTGGAACGTAAGAGGGTTAACTATTTATATATATCATTTGAAAAGAGAAATAAATTATAAAATAAAAAAAAAAAGAGAAATGTTTAAAAAAAAAAAAAATAAATAAATAAATAAATTTTTAGTAACTGTAACAGTATTTAAAAATTAAGAATGCAAGGATTGAAACTTAAGATGATATTAAATTAAAAGTACGTAAATACAATTCCAAGATTTAAAAATTAAAAATGCAAAGATTGAAATTTAATATGATATTAAATTAAAAGTACGTAAATACAATTCAAAGAGTATTGTTAAAATAAAATTCAAAATAACAAAAATTGGTAAGATTAATTTAAAAAAAAAAAAAAAAAGTACTTATGTAGAAAACAGAAAAGGTGAAACATTGCCTAGATTTTAGAGATGTAAATATATGTAGAGGGTGCATATTTTGGTAAATATGTATAATAATTACAAAAATCTTAAATGTATAAATTTTTGTCAACAGCTTAAAGTAAACAATTTGGTAGTAGTAAATAAACAGTTTAGGGTATAGTATTTGCTATAAAAAAAAAAAATTTTTTTTGTGATATCAGATTAATATCTAAATTAATGAAACCAGAGCCAGTAAGTAGTGGCGAGATAAAACATATGTCGTGTGTTAAATACGTGTGAAGTGTAAAGTGAAAGTGATAGCGTGTGTTCCAAGATTTAGGAGACTAAAAACACAAATTATAAAATTTCAAAACAGGTTATAAATATTTATAATTATGTTTCTAGTGGGGCATATGAGACGGTAATTTGTATCACAAATTACTTTAATGTAAATAATTATTTACATATGAATATGTATTTTTATGTAACATTGATTTCAGAGGTTTATTAATTGTAAATAGTATTGGTAAATAATAATATTCGGCCCTACTGAAACTGTTAACAATAACAATACTGCAATGAAGGGATTGAGTTGTTTATCGTTACCGGGAACCAGGAAGTTACGTAATGTTTCGCGCCTTTTCAGTAAAAAAAGCTTCCAGAATGTTCTATAAAAGTAATATGTATTAGTGGTTTTCATTGGATAGTAAAATAGACGCTAATGTTGGCGCGTTTTATTAGCCAATGGTAATTCATTTATAATCTTTAGGTGTATCTTGAGGTAAGCCTATAAATAGCCATGCTCGAAGTCGAGCGTCCCCCAGTTCGGCAAGATTCACGACACATTACACATCGTCCCCAGTTCGGCAAGATTGACGAAGCATTACACATCGTCTCCCGCTCAGTTCATCAAAGTTTCGTGTACAATACGTGACTACATGTCGCCTATAGGTTCTTCAATTCGTCAAGTTAAGCGCAGTGAAAATCATTAAAGATCTAAAATATTACAAAGTCACTTATATACAAAAATTGAAGTACGTGAGTTAAAAGTGAGAAGTTATTATAAACAGTTTCAGTATGGCGATCATCTAGATAAATCTGTGAAAGTGTTAGTGCACGTGTTCGACAATAAAACATTATAAAACACATTTCATCACTAGTAATTTTTTGGATAAAAGATTCCTTTTCCGCTTCACACCCTGCAAGAATTAAATGCCTACCTAAATAGCTGGCCGGAAGACAATATACATAACCTTAAAACTAATTCATATAGATTGCTACGTCAGAGGGAACTACGAGCCAGACCAACGAATGACGTCACACGAGATGGCTGCACTAGTGAGGTAAACAACATTACGTGAGAAACATCCACAACGTGGTGCCCTAAAACATATATATAATTTGTGCTATACCTCTTTCAAATTGGCTACCACAACGTGGGGCTACAAATACACAAACACAAATACAACAATAAAACAACTTCATGTTAAACCATTAACAAAGATTTAATTTTGAATATTAATTATCACATAAAAATGTTAAACTTCATATTTTATCCAAAAGGTGGTGGAATCACACACAGTGAAGCAATCATTATTTAATAAAATACATTTGATCAAAGTGGAGTCAACCTAAACACTCTTACTAGCTTCACTCACTTATTTATTTTGCAGAACATGTATTGTGAGCATGAGTACACACCATCAGCTGTCTGTTGACTGTTGGATGAAGTCTCGAGTCATATTGTTGAAAGCCTGGGGTGTCCTCTGGTGGCCTATGTATGAAATTGAATAGGGGGTTGTCTGCTTCTGCCAAATCAAAGCTCGTGATGCGGTTTTCAAACTTCTTTATGTAAATCTTCTCCCATACTTCAAGCTCTTTGAGTTCTTGGGCTGGTTTCAGCAATTGGATATTGGTGTCTATTTCTTGGTTATGAATCCAGAAGTGAAAAGCAACTGCTGATTTGTTGGTGTGTTTGAACTTTATGCAACTCCGGTGTTCCTTGAAGTAGGTGCCTATGTTCCTTTCATTTTTCCAATGTAAACCTTTTCACAATTTTCACATTGGATCTGGTAGATTTTTGTCCTGGGGTATAGGATTATATTTTCTTGCTTTAATGAGATTCTTGATACTAAATTTTATGTAAGATGCCAGGGTAATGTTTTGATTCTTGAATATTTTCTGAAATTTGTGAAAGAGACCTGGGTGGTATGTGAATTTCCTGAAGTTGATCTTTTCTGCTGCATTACAAAGTGTGGTGACTGCTTGATGTGTTTTTGTCTTTTGAATTGACGTATTTTTCTATCTACCATTTCCTGACTGAATCTGTTCTCTACTGCAGATTTGACAATGTGTTGGTATTCTTTATCGTATTCAGTTCTGTTGAGGAGGATGTTGATTAATCTATGATCCATGCTGTTGAATGCTGCTTCTTTATGTGCTTTGGGGTTGTGACCATTTGCTTTGATGTAACTATGTATTCCAAATTCTATGCCATCTGTAATCTTAGTTAATTTGAGGTCCAGGAAAGCTAAGGAGTTGTTGGTAGCTATCTCTGTGGTGAATTGAATGGATGGATCCTGTAAGTCTAAAAGCTTGAGAGTATCCTCTATGTGTTTGTGTTTTACTATTGTGAATATGTTGTCAGCGTATCTGTACCAAACTTTGAACATACAGGGGAATGCTTTGGTGATGTATTTCAAGTTGGCTCACAAATAAATTCACCAGGAAAGGAGATAGGGGGCTTCCCATAGCTGAACCTTTTTCCTGTTGGTAGAAATTCCCTTAAAAAATGCAAAAGGAATGGTTTAGGCAGATCCTGGTGAGGTGTAGATATTCTTCACACTGTTCAGCAGGGATGTTGGTCAAGAGTAACCATTTTCTCAGAAGTGTGACCAGCTTGTCTATGGGAATGCTTGGAAATAGGTTTTTGACTTTGAATGAGATGAGTGTGTCCTGGGTCCAATTTGATTGACTGCAGTTTTTCCACCAGCTCAAGGGTGTTTTTGATGCTGTGGCTTTTGAATTGTGGCAGTGCTTGAAATTGGTGAAGCAACCAGCTGGCAAGGCAATAAGAGGGGGTGTTTATATAACTAATTATCAGCCTTATGTTGTTGCCGGGCTTGTGGATTTTGGTGAGGCCATATATTCTGGCTAACTTTGGGTTGTCCATTTTGATACTATGGTATCTGTGTTTTGGAATGATATGGCTGTTATTTATGACTTCCTCTATGGCTTTTATACATTTTTTCAAGGGATCATTGCTCAAGAGCAGTATTCTTCTCCATTCAGCAATTCCCGCATTCTTTCTGAGTAATCAGATCCATTCAAAATGACGATTTTGCTCCCCTTATCTGCCTTCAAATATACCAAATTCTTATTGTTTAGAGTTTTGGCAATGTTCCTATGGTGTGTGCCTGGGCCCTTTTTGTGTGACATTTTGCTCAATATTTCTGCACATTTGTTGTGAATTGTGCACCTGTCACTGTTGCTCAGATCTGCTGCAGCTATCTCTATGTTGGCCATGTAGTCATCCGCATTGTTGGAAAACTTTGGTCGAGTCTTGAGGCCTTTGTTAAAAAAATCTAGCTTCTTGTTGTTGAAGGTTTGTTGCAAAAGATAACAACGTTGAGGTCAGAGTGATCCATGTTGAATTTGGCCGGTTTGCGGAGGTGCAAGTTGTTAAATTTCTTTTTCTGTGTTGCTACTTTTTGCCTAACTAAAAGTGTGATGTGTTCGAAAGTGTTTCTAGATTTTCTCAAATGGTGGAGCCTAATGCTTTTGATATTTTCTGCTTCAAGGAACACTGGCATTGCATAGAGTTCAAACAGACCAACAAATCAGCAGTTGCTTTTCACTTCTGGACTCATAACCATGAAATAGACACGAATATCCAGTTGCTGAAGCCAGCACGAAAACCCAAAGAGCTTGAAGTATGGGAAAGAGTTACATAAAGAAGTTTGAAAAATGCATCATGAACTTTGATTTGCCAGAAGCAGACAACCCTCTATTCAGTTTCATCCATAGGCCACCAGAGGATACCCCAGGCTTTCAACAATATGACTCGAGAGTTCTCCAACAGCCAACAGGCAACTGAGAATGTGAGCTCATGCTCACCTACATGTTCTGCAAAATAAATGAGTGAAGCCAGTAAGAGTGTTTAGGTTGACTTCACTTTTATATTGTTAACCCTCTTAGTTTGTATGGTAGAGTGGCTGCCAGCACTTAAAGTGCCAGATAAGAGCAGATCGGCTTTGAAAGTCCACACTGCTGAATGTCACAGACAATCACATTAGTTTGCAAAATTCTTTATGGTAAAATTACTTTTGTTCAATCTATACTGATGGAATTCACACCCTTGGAAAGGTTCAATCTTTTTCCTTCAATTGGTTGGTCTATAATGGTATGCTTGGGTTTTGCAATAGTAAACAGCCCCTCAGTTTATGTTTGTATGTTGTGCACTTCATTTGTAAAATGGCAAGCAGTTCTTGTGATATTTTTACAGCTGGTATCAATGATAAAAAGCTATTGCATTATTTTGAACAATGTAATATTAATGGCAATGAGTTAATGTCAGATAGTGATAGTCTTTGTGATTCTGATAATGGTGACATTATACCAGACATGCCCCCTGGTTCTCCACCATGTAAAAGGGGGTGTTTCAGAAGCTTGCTTGAAGATGATGCTGACATCATTGTAACAATGGAGACACTACAGAATTTGAAGACGATTCCAGTGATGATGACAGAGCTATGACAGCAAAAACAACAAAAATGATGGCTCACAAAATATCTTTAGGGAAATCTCATCCAGCATTGCTGACCATGCCCCTTTGCCTTCATTTTTCTTCTTGGAACTGTCTGAACCAAAACATTTCCCTGCGCCAGATTCTCTCCTGTGTTCTTTTTTAATCTTTTCTTTACCTCTGCATTTCTGAACCTAATTGTTAATGTAACAAATCATTCTTTAGATCAGCTGCTCAGGGCTTAAGAGTTATCACCCAGTTCAAGATCTAAAACCTGGATTAATGCAACTACAGAAAGATGATGGCCTTTATTACCATTATTCTGAACTCGGGTCTGATAAAAAAACCAACTATTTATTCCTACTGGAGTAAAACAGATTGTTTCCATTATCTCTGGTTCGGCAAAATGTTTTGGAATAGGTTTCAACTTCTTCTAAAATTTTTCCATTTGACTGACAACTCGAAGCGTTTTTTTTCTGGTTCTCCTAGTTATGATCCCCGTGCTTGATCCCAGCTAATTGTGAATCGTGCAAACAGAACTTCTTGGGATCATTAAACTTTTCACCAACAATTGTCCATTGACAAAAGTTAAATGGGTAGCAAATGCCACACTCAGCTGATGCAATATATGTCAAATAAATACCACCATAAGTAGGAAATAAAATTCTGGATGATGTGTGACACAGTAAGTAAATATGGTTTAGATTTTTATACCTATTTGAGAGCAAATTCTCACGAGGACCAGAATGCTATAAAAAAAAATGGCTTAGCATACACCATTGTAAACATGCTGCTTTCTCTAGATTATTATCACAGGAAAGGCTACCAGATAACTTCTTTACAACTATTCCCCTTGTAAAGTACCTATATGTTTCAGGTACATTTCTTACTGGCATTATAAGATGTAATAGAAAGGGAATTCCAACAGCTGTAAAAAATAAATTTAAGACTGTCATTAACAAATATGTCAGGTAAGGTTCTTATTACTTGTAGATCAAAACAAAAAAAAAAAAAAAAGTCACAAAAGAATCACGTTGTATTTATACAACAAATGGAACTACAACAGAATCCAAAGAGACTCCTACTGTGATAAACACTAAAGAGCCCAAAAAGAAGCCTGATGTAATCTTGGATTATAATCACTATTTGGGGAAATTTATTAAAATTATATGATGGTGTATTTTTATTTAGATGAATGCAGAACCCTGAGGTATTGGAAAAAATTGCTTTCAATATCATTTCATGCAATGTTTCTGGCCTAAATTTTAAAAGATTCAGATGATTTTGAATACTAATGCATGTTTATTTGTTTGCAAACCATCACTCTTTCGTTTGATATAGTTGAAATAATTTTGAGTGGATTTCTAATGGTAGATTTTTTTAAGTATATTCTGAAAAAAATATTTATCCTAACATGAATTAGTTGAGCATATTACACCTCATATAAAATTAATACATGCATATTACTACTATAAATGGATATTCTATTGGATTGAATTGATCACGGAGGGGACTTGGCAATGATCCAGAGTAGATATTGTACCTATGCCCCATGAGGAGGAGTCCCCGGGAGGAAGGATGAGACGAGAGGTGACACTGGGCGGCCGGAACCAGGAGCAATGGCACAGCAATGACAGGATCCCTAAGTTTCCAGATAGAGACACCCCAGAGACGGACAGGCAAACCGGGGACCCCACCCCACTCAGAGGGGATCCAATGCCCCCCAAGGAGGTTTGATTACCCTGGCAGCCAGTCGAAAACCGAGGGATAGAGAAAGTCATAAAGAGCATCCTTTTCCCCTAACACACTGCACTGAAACATCTTGCCAACACTTCTGACCACTTCCCCCTAAAAGAGATCAATGGGATGAAAGATGAATGAAATGAAGAATGGAACATAATGAAAGGACAGGAAATTTGGGGGATGAAAGAAACCACTCCAGCATTTACCTGACAACCCCGGAAAACCCCCGAAAAAACCCATGGGTCAGAGTGGGCGGTCGCCGGGGATCAATCCTGGGACCTCCCAAATGTGAGCCATAGATGTAACTGCCTGAGCCATCCTGCTTGGTGATAGTATGTTACCTGAGCCTAAAGCTTGAAAATTTTCCTCCATTGTTTCTTTTAAACATAGATTTTTGTATATGATTTTTCATTATAGTTATTTCTCACTTAAAATGCTGTGGTGCTTTGTGTCAGGTAGGTGTGGTGGCCCTCTGGCTTTCCTCAGCCAGTTTCAAAAAGCTGATCAGATCAGCTGGCAGCACTAAGAATGCTGAATATTTTATAGGATTCGGCACTTATGGTGAATAGCTTGTGAAGTCCTGTTCATTGTGATTGAATTTTGGATAATTTTGTATAGTTACATGAGAGATAGACAAAATATTACTACAGAAAAAATGTAGAGCTCATTAAAATATACCTACAATTTCTGTTAAATAACATTTTAGTTTCTTTACCATGTACATAGTAAGTAGAGAAGGTTTGCAGTCCATCTAAAAATTCAATACTTAGATTTCACCAGGATTACATGTTTTGAGGTCCCCTGAATCCAAAATTTTTTTTTAGATAAACGTTCACGTGTGTATCTGTGAACAGTATAATTCAAAAGTGAATAGTCAATCAACACCTAACTTGGTATTTAAGTTCAGCATCTTCCAAAGGTGTGACATGAAGATTTTCAAGAAAATCCTCCCACTCCAAACTACCCTTTACTTGTAAGATTTTTTGAAAATTTTGATTTTATAAAAAAATGGTTCTAACAATTTTGATTAAAATACCATATATTAAAGATATTTACATGACAAATAAAATGCATTTTTTGAATTTTCTGGTAGAGCCTATAAATCCTCTTCATTTGGAAGGAATTTTGTATAATCTTGTATAACTGTAAATGTTAAGCGATAGACAAAAATGTAGATCTCTTTAAAACACAATTTATTTCAAGTAAGTTTTTTTTATGGCATAAGCCATTTCTGAGATATCCATTATTAATGGTTCAAATTATTCATTTCTTGGTCATTCTCTTAAAGTCTTGTCAACATTCAGCTGTTTCTCATGATTGCATGGGAACAGTATGGAATTTTAAGCCCAGCATATAGTGTCCAGTTCTTAAACATTTGACTATTGCTGTTGTTCTTTGTATCTATAATGAAATGTGTAATGTAGCTATTTTTGCAAAGGTTTATTTAGATTAAAACATAGTAGGTAGAAAATTAAGCTTAGTAAGAATAGTTTGTATACCCACTAATAAACAATAGAGGGTAGAGAAAGTCATGTGAATGTCACATCAGATTTTTGTAATAGCATTAGCTGTTTTTGAGGTATGCCATGTTGTATGCTTATGTTTTTCTAAGTGTAAATGTATTATTTGATGAAGTACTTTTCAGGTTTATAACACTTCTATTCTCTCTCTCTCTCTCTCTCTCTCTCTCTCTCTCTCTCTTTCTCTCTCTCTCTCTCTTTCTCTCTCTCTCTCTTTTTATCATGTGTTTTTGTTTGAAAAATATCATTACTGTGATTTTAAGGTTTACTCCTTGCTTCTGATTAAACATTTGAACATTGTTTCTGCATGCTGAGTGACTAGCCATTATTTCCCTAGAAATTTTGACTGGCCCGTTCACCGGATCTGACCCCTTTAGACATTTTTCTGTGGGGAAGGCTGAAAGACACTGTCTACAAGGATGTACCAACTATACCAGATGATATGAAATGACGTATTACTGCTACCTGCTCTAAAATTTCTGCTGAAATGCTAGAACATGTGCAGCAGTCTTTCCATAGCAGACTGGAAGCATGTATTGAAGCTGTCGGTGGTCATTTTGAACACAACCTTTGAAGGGCTATGTTCTCTTTATTTCTAAGAAGCCACAGAAATATTGTAATTCCATTTTGTTTTTCTTTAGTTTATGCTACCACAGGTTGTACAAGTGTTGGTGTGTAAACGTTTCAAAATAAGATTTCTCATAAATCACTTGCACTAAATGTTGCAGCACACGCCACTGACATTCTAATTAACCCTACCTTTATTCCGTTGATGTGACTAGGCATTGTTCCATTTAAAAAATTGTATGTTTGCTCAAAAAATACACTTTCTCAGTATTATTAAAATCTGTTTATAGGCGAGCCCCTGACTACAAATCAATGCTGTGAAAACTGCACATCAATAGCACTTTCCATTTCCGAAATATTTGCGGTGCAAGTTTTAGGTGTTAAAATAAAAAATGCTGCAGAATTCTTTTATTAAGTATCCCAAATATACCTTTTAAGCTATGTTCAGTAACAGCATAACTATGGAGGGCAATTCTTCATTTGGTTCTTCATAAATGAGCTGCCACTGGTTTAATGCTTGTAAGAACAGAACATACTGTATCTGAGACACAGTCATATTTTTTACATATGGATTCATACTTCATAGAATATGTACTGCATGGTATAGGAACAAAGAAATGCTCTCACATTTAGTAGCCAAGTACAATTTTATTTATAATGCGTTGAGAAAAACTATAGAAGTAATTAAGTTTTACTTGCTGACTAATTTGTTGCTCAAATGAGATGGTATTCCAGTTTTTTATAAATTGCTTGATGTCAAAATAAATATTCTCACATTCTTAAGTTATAATACTTTAGCTATTGCATGACTCCCAATTCTTGATTTATCATCCCCTTTCTACATATTGCTAAATGTCATTATCAAAACTGACTTTTTGGTGTAGTATTGATCCTTAATCTACCAATTATCATTTACTTCATTGGAACATTCTGTATAGTTTTGAAATAATTGGCTTGAAAATTTGGCCTGAAAATTTTTGTTGGTTAAATTTCTGGGATATTACTCTGATTTGGACTGGGCTTGTAGATATATTCTCCTCAAAAATTGTCTTCAAGTGTATATCCTGTCGTATGAGTAATGCAAAACAGACATGGGAGGGTGCTGAGATAACTATTAGCATGGTTAGGCAGTCTAAGCGCTTTTGCTCATCGTCTATGAAATCAAGCATATCCTAAAATAGGCTAATTCTAAAACTTTTTAATCATATCTTATTTCAACTGCTTTCCTATTTTAAATGTTTGTTCAACACACATATAACTATATTTGAGTGTTACCCATTGTATTTTAATGGTCTAAGCACACTTTGAATGCAACTTTGATTACAACCATTTCTATGTATTTTTCATATAAAATACATTTTTTGAAAACTTGAAAGTAGTAAAAGTAAGAAAAAATAATTGAACCAAGCCTTCTAACCTTTTATGGATGCTTACAGCATTTAAAAACACTCGCGGAGACACAGAGCACAACAATGAACGAGTAAGCTGCCGGCCATCTTTTCTTTCCATTCCGCTCATACCTGAATATGAATATGAAGAGGATGAGCAGGGAGAAGAAGACAGCAACATTGTCCATTGTACGGAGCATCACAAACAACTGGCGCCGTAGGTTAGGCATGAAGCGTACCAACTTCAATATGCGCAGAAGACGGAATGTACGCAGCACACTCAGGCCTGAACTACCTTCTCCTTCACCAAGATATGTTTCACACATTTCAATCACACTGGAAGGAAACAAGAATGAATCACATGATTATTAGACCATTCCAAAGAAAACAAATTTAATTTACGAGGGCTGTCCCAGAAGTACCTGATCTAACAAAGAAAACACAACAATTTTGGGAAAAAACATCTTTATTCCTCTACGTAATCTCTTTTCAGCTCAATACACTTTTCCCAGCAGTTTCAATAGCTTAGATACCCTGTTTATATATACTGAGAACCATCAAGTTCTGCAAAATAGCCATCAACTGCAGAGTCCAGCTCTTCACTGTTGGCAAATCCTTTAGCACCAAGCTATTTCTTCAACTTTGGAAATAGAAAATAATCAGAGGGTACTAAATCTGGCAAATAGGGTGCATGAGGAAGCAATTCAAACTTTAACTCATTGATTTTGTCCATGCTGATAATGGATGTGGAACTGGTGTATTGTCTTGATGAAACAAAGGTTTCTTTTCCAATAAATACAGCCGGTTTTGCTTGATTTCATCATTCAAATGCTGCAATAAGTTTGCATAATACTCACCATTGATTGCTTTTCCTTTTTGAAGATAATCAATGAAAATTATTCCACCCACATTCCAAAAAACTGACACCATGACCTTGTTCCTTCGTCTCAGGTGTGACGTGATGGACCCATGTTTCATCCATGGTTATGAATTGACGCAAAAACTTGGCTTTATTGCAGCAAAACATCACCAAACACTCAACTGAAACATCTTCACGATGCTGCTTTTGTTCCATTGTGAATAAACGTGGCACCATCCTACATATAGCTTTCTCATGTCTAAATTTTCAGTCAGTATGCAATGTACAGCACTTTTTGATATGCCTACAATATCTGCTAGCTCGTGCACTCAGTCGCTGGTCATCCAATACCATTTTTGGATTTTCCTCATAATTTCTGGCATGGTCACCTCATTTGGTCGACCACTGCGAGGTTTGTCTTGGCAGCTCCTATGGCCTCGCTTAAACTCTGCCACCCAATATTTTACTGTTTACTCCCCCAGAGTAGGATCTAGTTCAGCTTTAATATTAGTTGGACTAAGACCTTTCAAATGAAAGTGTTGTATCACATGATGACCAGTTTTATCCATGTTTACAAATTTGCTGAGAGCAATCACTATTGATGGCTGCCAAACAATTACTAAATGATGTAACATCACCAAACTTCAGACTTAAGCTTTATAAGGTTGGTACTTTCTACTACAGTCATTTGTTTGAAACAACGACCACTATCTATACATCAGGTCGGATACTTCTGGGACTGCCCTCGTATATGGCTATAGGGTTGTATGTTCATAGAAATTAAATTTAGCAATAATACAGCCAAAAGTGCAGTAATTATTAATTTACACAATAGCAAACAAACAATTAAAAATATTTATCATCAAAAAATAAAATTTGTACTCAGTCATTATTATTAAAACTATTCATATTGAAATTTTGACAAAGAAAATATCCAAAAACTGGTCTGATATAAGAACTGCTTAAGCATTTAAAAAAGGTTATAATATTTGGTTGCATAATTTTATATTTTGGAAATTTTATATTTTGGCTCAAAATATATTGTTTCTAATACTTTCCATAGTATGGTCAATGACCTTCGTGGGGGAACCTTGTTCCATCAAGCAATGATCGTGTCCAGTTGTTAACTGGAGGCAATCAGTGATCAATGCCTGTTACCTGTGATGGTAGGATGACAGTGAGGATGGCAATGGAACAAGGGGATCTACTGCTTTTATCATGGATTCTGAACCACATTAAATACTTTGGAAATATTTCACATGAGCTAGTCAGAGGTCTGGATAGGGATAATTTAAAATCACTAACCATAGTGGGAAATCAAACCACAGAACTTTGATACAAGAGCAGTGAGCTACCCTGACATCCTGACTCAAAACATGAATTGTAGTCGCACTTGCTGGACTGACTTTTCCATTGGAGATCAGACTGCTTACTTTTCAGACATCAGATTACTTCTTTTTTATAAAATCTAACTTATGTTTTAGCTCTGTATTACAGAACTCTCACATCAATTAAGCAAGAAAGAAAGGATTTTGCCAATAGCACTCTCCTAAGTCCATATGAACAAAAAATGTAATTTGGAGATCAGAGACTTTCAGGTATAAAATTATAAATGTATAAACAAAAACCAATTATTTCTCAAGGTAGAGTTACATACAATGAAGTGAATCACAAATTTAAAAATGTTTAAAGCATGACAAGTCAGAAATTGAAATACTTTTACATTACACTTACTTGTTTTTCAACATAACATGTTTGAAGAACGACAGTCAGTCGGTCTACATCTGATGATGAGAGCATACACTCTTGAAACATGTTCTGTTCAAAACCAAGTGAGTGAAGTGTATACGTGTTCCAGTTTCTGACTTGTTACTTTTGAAACATTTTTAAGCTTCTTAACGTGTTCATAGTGTAATTTCATTTTTAAATATTGCAATTACACTTTCATACTACTTATCTTAAAGATATGGCAGAATACATAACGGAATAAACAAGTATGAATTACAGGTTATGTCTGGAAAATGCAACTACTAATCTAAAATTTAATAAAATTGTGCAGATGAATGTAAAGGAGGATCTGACATAATCTGTTTACACTGCAGTGTCTTTGTTTAAAATTTATGCTATTATAGATAAAATCAGTGTTAAAAAGGGCTTAAATTTTCAATATTGAAGCTTACCTTATTGTAGTAAGGTTATATTTTAAATATATGAAATACCAAATAGAATGAATTATATATCACATTGACTTTTGCATATTCAAGGTTCAAATTTTCTTATATTTGAAACAAGAAGCACATATTTTCAAAATATGCAGGAATTAATTTTACCAGTTCTTCTCTTGCCTTCAAATTGGTACCATAGTTTGCACAAAGATAATTCAATAAACCTTTAAGTATTTCTTTCTCTAATGAATGATGCAGTATAAATTTCAGTATGTTTTAAAATTTCCTGATATAGTTACAGAATTAAATCATTCCCATAACCAATCAAATATATATTATATAGAAGCGGCAATTCATCTACACATCTAGAGTCTGATATACAAGAATAACAGAAGAAGAAAAATTATAACTGCAGAGAATTAAGACATTATAGGAAGGAAATGGAATTGCTGGGAAAAAATATAGAGGAATAGAAATAAGACAACTGACAATCTTCTAATATAATCTAGAAGATGAACCATATTTAAAACAACTGAAATAAAGTAGCAGATGGTTTGAAAAGAGAAGCATAATAAATTCCATTCCATTATAAATGTATTTAAACCCATTTAGCCATTTTAAAACCAAGTTATAATTATTCTGTAAAAAATGACAGTGATTCGTAAGCTACTCTGTCAAGTTGTTAAGTTAATCAAATGCTTTTGCAGAAAATAAGCAGCATCAGAGTATGAGGTATGATATTCTGTATATTTGTTCCTATTTCCAAATGAAAGTCAAATTATTCAATTAAAGTAAAAAGTCAAATTATTTAATAAAAATTAGATTTCTTTGCTTTTAACTTAGATTCATTAGAAAAATGTTTCTCCATTGTACAGTTTTTTTTCCTTCATACTGCAGCCGCTGCATGACTGCTCCTGGGCCGGCTTCAGACTCCCATCGAAACAGTTATAATATCCATGAAACTGCCTCACATTCTCATAGTTACAGTTACAATTACAATGATAATAAGTACATACCTTATCATAAAAGATGTTAGAAATGTTGTCCTTCTCTATCTGCAGTTTTCTGACATATTCTCAGGAAATTTTCTTTCACATTCAAGAATTTAATATCCTAAATTGAGTGAATTTCTCGCCTGATGTTTTCTTTTAGTTCTTTTAATTATGAAGTTTCTTTGCATACATTTTATTTTTCTAGTTCTCCCATAGATGAAAATCACATACAGTTAAATCAGAGGATTTTGAGGGCCATAATCCTATTTCCTGAATTAAACTTAGTGACACATCAACTGTATGTGCAGTAGCAAAAGTCTTGTTGGAAATACCCAGACTGACATTTAATACCAGTTAGCTGTTTGTTCAAAAAATTGTGAGAGTAAGTCATTCCTATACCTCTCTGTATTTATTGTTTTGTTCAGAAAATATAGATCCTATTATTCTGTATGCATTTAATGTACATCTCACAGCAATTTTCGTGTCATGCAAGGGAATCTTGTGTGTAAAATTGGGTTTCTCTATGCTTCAGCATGTGATACCTTATGATGGAGCATAACCAGGTAAATTGAACCATGCTTCATCAGAGAAGAATATTAAGTATGGGTCAATTACTCTAAAATTGACATTTTGCAAAATCCAATTACAGCATTTTCCCGACTGTGATGATCATGTGAAAAATAAAGGTATACAGCAAACCCCATACATTGGAAGAATTAAAAGAAAAAAATCAGGCATAAACTTCACTCTTTTTTCGATATTGAACTCTCAAGTATAAATTAAAAGAGGCCAGAAATGTATGAGTAGAGAAGGACAACTTTCAAACATCTCTTATGATAAGGTATGTGCTTATTATCCTTGTTATTGTAACTTTAACTATGAGAACAGGAGGCAGTTAAGCAGACATTATAACTATTTTGGGAGGACTCTAAGCTACAGTGGCTGGTGTGTGAGCCACCTTGCAGTGGCCACAGTGTGAAGGAAAAGCACTGTATAACGTTTTTTTATTTGAGACGCAAGGCAAGAGTTGGAAACTTTCTCATATGTTTTGTACTTCCACTGTTATTTTAAAATACAGATATTCTAAATTTCCTGGAATATCAACATACCTTTTATGTTTTGAGTTATAAGCATTAAAGTATTTGAATAATTGCTTATGTCCAATCTCAGTAGGTGTGTAGTAGTCTTACCTGAGTACCACAATCACACCATCAAACACATTGAAGCCATTACTGATGTAACCAAACGGTCCCTCGGCAATGATCTTTAGCACCATCTCAACAGCAAAGATAGCAGAGAACACAATGTTGCTTACTTCCACAATCACTGTCAACATCTCAGGCTGAAATAAAATTTATCCATTAATTAAGTAAAAGACGAGCAGCTGTGTAGAGGAGTATAGTCAGAGAACTGAATATAAACAATTATAAAAGAGATTTTAAAACCTTAAAAGAAAGGCACAACCTCAATCTGCTGTCTAGGGAGGAAATAAACTTTCCGAAACTAGAAGAAAAGAAATTAAATTTAACTACAAGCCACTGATAAACTTTTAAAGTTTGGGCTCCCCCTCCCCTGTAACACTGAATTTTTGGTTCATAGATCCAAGACCTACTTGGGCATCATTATAGTGGAGGGAGATGAAAATGATCAATGCAAATTGGATGTTGGCATTCATAATAAATTGCATAATAGTTAATCAATCATTTAATATGTGTGTGATGCATTTTTATGACATGAAGTCTTAATTATTAATTAATTTTGAAGATTGAGAAGCTAGTAACAGTGATGTTTCATAATTTAAAATAGAGAGAGTTGAAGGTTGTTACACTTCATCACTAAAATGCTCTTACTTGAATGCATTTTGGAAGAAAAGTTTGCTCACATCGTCAGCATGTATTCAACTGATTTTGCCAGTCAATGTCCGGGGAAACCACACACATTCGCTGGAGAGTGACCGGCCAAATCAGTTGAATACATGCAGACGATGGGAGCAAACCTTTCTCCCGAAACGCATTCAAGTAAGAAACTTTTATTGATGTAGTGTAACAACCTTCAACTCTCTCTATTTTAAATGAAGTCTTAATTTTTGAGGAGAGATTATAAGCCATATTTCACCAATGTTAAGTTTGCTAAATTTAGACCCATTATCTCAGAAACTATTTAAGATATCAGACTGAAAATTTTACAGGATGTAGATGCATACCTTCACTGATTTACTTTTATACACAAATTTGTTTATTAAGAAAGATAGGATTATTTTCTTAATTATACCATCTTTTGATTAACGTTTATCAGAAATTATTTTTTTTAAATAAATAAGCATTTATATACATGGAAAGTAGATTTATAACATCAAGGTGTTATTTTTATTACCCTAAAATTTAATTCAAGTATCTTCAAAAGTTTCTGAAAAAATGGGTCATTTATACCAAAAAATCTCATTCAGAGAAAAAGCTGCTCAAAGCAAAACTAGAGAAAACAAACTCACATGTATGTGCAAAGAAAGGAACCACATGGCTTGGGCACACAGAAACTGCCATATTTAACAATAGTACCAATTTCAGAACAAAACTTCTTCTAAAAGATGGGCTAATGTTAATCTTTGTGCTTGAAAGTGTGTAGGGGTTATGATTTTTTCTGTGAAGTGGTGCAGAAATCGTAGTACAAGATGGCAGAAGCAGTACCATTTTTAAAAATATATTCAACATATAAGTATTGTGCTTACATCAATAAATATATATTAAATTAAAGAGGACATTCCAATTAATAAGACTGTTTAAAAATAAAAAATGTAATTTTTTAGCAGTTTTCGCCATTTAGTCTCTTCTTAATGTAAATCATGGAGGCAAAAAACGCTTCATTCTTCAGTCATGTAAAAATTACACCATCTAGTAGTAAGAATAACACAAATTGAGATAAGGCTGAGCCAAAAACAGTGGTAGTAGCAGTGACAAATATGCCAGCTCCTTATGAAGCAGAGATGTAAGATTAATTAATGAAAACAAAAATATTGAAGAAGTGTTAAGTTTTACACACCATGCATTAGCAATTGATGAAGCAGTGAAACCACTGGCTGCAATAAAATTCAAGCTTACAGACTTGAAGAGGACCACACCTTGAATATACTTTTAACTCTTCCAGTATCTGCTCCTTCAGACAAAAGATACTTTAGTAATTTAAAACTTATGAGTGACATGTATTTGAATATTATTTAAATTGAAACTTTGTTTATTTTTTATGATAACTACATCAAAATGTTTGCAGTAAATATAGCTCCCAAAGTGAATCTTTAACTCTTGTAATCATTAATTGGACCTATAAAAACGTTCTTTAATATGTTTAAGGGCTTAGTAATAAATGATGTTGGAAGACATTGTGTGTTTTGTTTTTTCATTTGATTCCTGAACCCAAAAATTTGTCATAGATAACTTTTCTTAATTTGAATCTACATAACAGCTGTAGAATGGCAAATGAAGGTTTAGTTATGACATAGCTTCAGCTGTTGATTTGCAGAAAATTACTAAAAAATTTAAGTACAGTTTTAATACTTAATGGATAGTAAAATAACAGAACTTGCCAACACTTCCCATACTTGCTCCAGGTGAGAGAGGCTCTATATGTAGCCTTGCTTGTAACCTTTAAATATATATCCAGAGTATACAAAAACTGTTTAAGTTTGAGCACTACTGCTCACTTTAGAGTGTTTTTATGAGAATTAATGAAAGCTGCACCTGGTTGTGATATTCAACTCCCATGCTGAGTGTGTTGATGAGGATGGCCAGCAAGATGCCTTGCTGGAAGTATTTATGTTGTACCAGCAACTGAATTACATGTCGGAATGCTCTAAGACAGGCAATGCAGCATCGACAACAGCTTCTGCCTCTTCCTCTGCTTCTTTTGCTTTCACGTCTCTCCCAATCGCAGCAGGTTTCTGTTTCTGGGCTACACCATGTGGTAGCAGCAGGATCTTCAACACCTACTGCAGAAATTTCAGGCACTGTGAAAAATGAAAATATAAAGTTAATAATTTCACAACCTTCATTAGGTCATTTAGGTACATATATTTTATGAATTCATGTGTAGCTCATGAATAGGAGTAAGAATACACAGAGAGAGGAGCCTCCAGAAACTGGAGAACAGCACTGCAAGTAGGCCACAGTGGCCCTTTTTGCTTCTAATGTGACCCCTTGGAGGGAGGGATGAAGGGAGACCCAGAGGGCGACCAGATCTCAAAGACGATTGTGCTAGCAAGGGCAGGGTCCCTGATGATTCTAGATGGAGCACATCCTGGTGCCAGCCTTAGTCACGTGCTCCCTGAGAGTTCTGTTGGCACACATACACAGAATAGGGACTCCAGCAGACAAACCAGACACCAGGGACAAAACTTTCCAAAGTGCACAATCCACCGTCTTGCTGCAATACACCAAATGCAGTCAGTTGGTCCTTCAAGCCTGAAACAGATGGTGATTTGTGGTTTCCCCAACCTGGGGAAACCATGAATAAACCCATTAACAGAATGGCTGTTCCAATGAGAATGAACCTGGACATCCTCAATGCGAGCCTCACTCTTTAGCATAGAGCCATTGCTCAGCAGAATTCATATGTACTGTATTTATTATATTATTCAAATATGGAAAATAAGCATAAGTTTTTTTCTGTCTAGATATTTACTTCACATGTAGGAAATAAGGTGAAATTTTATCTACAATTTAGTTTAAAATTTATACACTTTAAGAAGTTAGTGCCCAGATTTCTAGCTGGTGTAAGCTTTCCTATTAGGTACCATATTTACACCAATCTAATGCACACAATTTTTGACAAAATGTAGTACTCAAAATTGTGGTGTGCATTAGATTTGCAGCGCATTAGATTCGAGTGCAAATAGGTTGCGTAGAATGCCTATAATTTTATTCAATTTTTTCGTTTATTACATCACAATGGATTGCTGGAGTTAACATGCATCCGGAAACTCATGACAAGCTAACCACTCATTTATCAAAGGCTTATTATTGAGTGTTTTTAGTTACAATATAGAGGGCAAGGGCAAACAGAGAAGGACATCTTATGATGCTTCTTTAAAGCATAAAGTAATCCTTTATGCTGAAAAAACGGTAATAGAAAGGCAGGAAGGGAGTTCAATGTATCTGAGAGCAACATTCGCTTGTGGCAAAAACAGAAATTGGCATTATTTGCTACTAAAGCTAGTAGGAAGAAATTTACGGGTCCTCGCACAGGAAGACATCCTGAAGTTGAAGAAAAAGTATTGGAATTTGTGTGTGAAAGGAGAAACAATGGGCAACCTGTGACTAGTGACTCTATACGAAAGAAAGCTGAAGAGGAGGCTGAAGTTCTTGGTATTCCGAAACAAAGAGTTTAAGGTTAGGCTTTGTTATATGTGTCACCTAACAATAGGGCACTTTCAATTGTATAATCTGATGGATTATATATATATATATATATATATATATATATATATATATATATATATATGATAAATCCATCGTTGTGTTAAATAAATTAAAGTAAAATACCTATAAGTATTTTCTGTCATTGACATGTTTACACTCGATACAAACCCTTTTTTTTTCTTTCTTTTTCTTTTTATTTATTTGCTAAGCTGTAGACAGGTTAGTATGACTGGTGTTCAGCCCTGGCTCTTTGCCAGTCATACTCATATTTTACAGTAATTTCTTATTTATTACATAATTTATAAATTGTGGTTTAACTCTATTTACTGTCCATACTTTTTAACTTTATATAAAAATTGCTCATTCTTCTTACCATTGTTTTGAAACATTTCCACTACCACTATACTTCTACCTATCTTGAACCATTTCTTATTTTTTTTTACTTTTTTTTATTTATTTATTTATTTATTTATTTATTTATTGTGCTAAGAGATTTCCAATTTGATTGTCTACTGAACTTTGACCCTAACCACTCATTCTGTAGACAATCACTACAGTTTATCTACATTTTACAACTTCCCATCAATAAATTATCTTGCTTCAGTTTTTCACGCCCATTTCCACCTGTTTTTCACTTGTCACTTATTGATTACTTTACATCACACATTCACCATAGTGTTCCATTCAAAGTAAGGTACACTACCTCTTATTTTTCTCTATCCACTGTCCAAAGCCATTTATATTGACTTTACACAACATTTTAAGTTTCAAATATGGGATGCGCATTAGATTCGCTGCCTCATTAGATTTGCGTAAATACGATATATTATGTGTGTGAAATAGTTTTTCTAAGTTCTTTGTGGAAGAATGCCAACAGAAATAATTTTCTGTTTTTTATTTCAGAACTTATTTCATAAAGGCTTACCTTGAGAAAACTTCTTTGTTATTTATTACCTTTCACATCTACATACATGCCTAAATTATATGACATGAAAAGTTTATCACCAATATATAATATTTTCCTGTATGAAGCAAATGCTCTCAGTGTAACATGACATTATTAATGCATACTTTTAAGAAGTTAAATTGCCAGGTTTAAGTTTTCGGTAAACTATTTTCCTGTAATACAGAGTATTGGTCTTTAATTTCACCAAAAGTAATTGTGGTTGTACTGAATAATTCTCTGCAGGTTTTAAGAACATAAAGCCCAACTAGTCACATGCTGGTGTACCAGCAGTGATATTGCCTCCAATGTGCAAGTTCAAATCCTGGTTTAGGCAAGCTCTTATCTGAAGTTCTTTATTTGAAGTTTCTCCTCAGTCCTTAGGATGGATATCAGGTGACTTAAGTTCCTTATATTCCTGAGCTTATTATTCATTAATTTCACACTTTTATTTATCATCCAATTTGGCTAAACGATATTAAAAACTGTTCTGTGTTCTTTTTTCTTGAAATATCAATGATATGTAAAGCGTCTTTGAATGTCAGGGTTACATTTTGTAAGTAGAGGATAGCTTTTGGTAAATAATCAGAACATAATACATCAATGTATGAAACGGTAACTACAATATGGGGGCCTCAATAAATTATTTTGTTTTGGAAATGCAGGAATCTTCTGTGTTATCCAAGACTTTTACATTTTATATGTCTTTTAGATGTTCAGCATAGTAAAACGACAGCAGAGAACCAAATCAGACCTAACAATAGTGCCTAATCCAAACCATTTCCTTCCTAATGCCTGGAATGATGTAAATAATACTTAATTATAGGTTTTACAGAAAAATAAGACGTACAATTTGAAAAAGTCAAAACAGCCATCAGAGACTTTTTATATTACATCTTATTTAAAGATTTTAGATTTAATGAATCTCAGATGCTGTTTTGTTTCAGGAAATGTGAAATATTTATATAATCTGAATTTTTTTAGTTAAATAATAAGGAAATGCACTGTTAAAGTTCAGGCGCCTTAATTTTGTGATAAAAATTATGTAGCGCCATTGTGATGCGGTCCAAAATGCCCCATCAGTTAATTAAATTAGATAACCTGATGAAAGTAAAGGAACTTAATTGGTTATGGGATTAAGCTCTATAATAGATTGCCAAACAGGCCTCAGAAGCAAATTTAAATGGAAAATAAAAATTATTAGAACACTGTTTTTACTTTGTAGAAGAATTCAGAGAACATCATAGTTAATTAATTTTAAATTATTCCTTCTTTCTCTCCTTCTTTCTCTCTCTCTCTTTCTCTCTCTCTCTTTCTCTCTTTCTGTCTTTCTTTTCCAATGTTATGTTTTATATTAACATCATTGTTCTGAATGTATGTATATTTTTTTGTTGGAACATAACGTGTCCCATACTTTGCGAGTATAACAAATTTGTATGTTGCAAATAAATGTTTGTTTACATAACTTTAACTGCCCCACGTATGGGAGCCAATTTGCAATAGCAATTTTACGTGTTTATAGCACCACGTTGTGGAAGCCAATTTACGAGAGCAAATATGTGTTTACTTCACGCGAGGCCATCTTGTGTGACGTCATTCGTTGGTCTGGTCCATAGTTCCCTCTGGCGTAGCAATTTGTATCAGTTTTTGAAATAATTTATTTTAAATGTTCTCCAGCTAGCTCTTTGGGTCGAATATGTTTCTCATGCAGGGTGTGAATCGGAAAGGAATCTTTTATCCAGAAATTATACTGACGAAGAAATTGGTTTTATAACATTTATTGCCGAACACATTCACTAACACTTTTTACATATTTATCTGGATACTTGCCAAACTGAAACTGTTTGTAATAACTTCTCACTTTTAATTCACGTACTTCAACTTTATATATTTAACTGTATAATACTTTATAATAGTTCTTGTAATTCTGTTGCGCGTAACTTGACGAAATAAATGAACTGAGAGATCGACGTGGAGAGTACGGAGAATTTTGTAGAACTGGTGGGCTGACGTGTAATGTGTTGAGAATCTTGTTGAACTGGGGAGAACGCTCCCTTGAACCTACACTATTTATAGGCTTGCCTCAAGATACGCCTAAAGATTATAAATGAACTGCCATTGGCTAATAAAACGCGCCAACATTAGCGTCTATTTTATTATCCAATGAAAACCACTAATACATATTTCTTTTAGGGAAAATTCTAGAAGCTTTTACCGAAAAGGCGCAAAATATTACGTAACTTCCTGGTTCCCGGTAACGATAAACAACTCATCCCCTCGCTGCATTATTGCGTTATTGTTGACAGTTTCAGTAGAGCCGTAAATTATTATTTACCAATAATAATTACAATTATTAAACCTCTGAAATCAATGTTACATAAAAATACATATTCATATTACTATCATTATTTACATTAAAGTAATTTGTGATACAAATTACCGTCTCATATGCCCCACTAGAAACATAATTATAAATATTTATAACTTGTTTAGAAATTTTAAAATTGTGTTTTTAGTCTCCTAAATCTTGGAACACACGTTATCACTTTCACTTTACACTTCACACGCATTTAACACACGACATATGTTTTATCTCGCCACTACTTACTGGCTTTGGTTTAATTAATTTAGATATTCATCTGACATCACAAATTTTTTTTTTATAGCAAATACTTTACCCTAAATTATTTAATCGCTGCTACCAAATTGTTTACTTTAAGTTGTTGACAAAAATTTATACATTTAAGATTTTTGTAATTGTTACACATATTTACCAAAATATTCACCCTCTACATCTATTTACATCTCTTAAATCTAGACAATGTTTCACCTTTTCTGTTTGCTACTTAAGTATTTGTTTTGAATTATTTTTACCATTTTTGTTATTTTGAATTTTACAAATATATTTACATCTCTTAAATCTTGACAATGTTTCACCTTTTCTGTTTGCCGCATAAGTATTTGTTTTATTTATTTTTACCCATTTTTGTTATTCTGAATTTTATTTTAACAATACTCTTTGAATTGTATTTACGTACTTTTAATTTAATATCATATTAAGTTTCAATCTTTGCATTCTTAATTTTCAAATGTTGTTACAGTTACTAAAAATTTAAACATTTCTCTCTTTTTTTTTTTTTGTAATTTATTCCTCTTTTCAAATGACATATATAAATAGTTAACCCTCTTACGTTCCAATACATTTCTTTGCAAGTCGTTTTTAACTATCCATCATTTACTTTACATCTCGTTGCTATTTACCCTCCTGGATCAAATTGTGTGTGGCTAAACATTACTCGTAGCCGTAACCTAACCTTCAAATTGTTGTTCATGAATAACCTCTTGTATTCATTTGAAATTTCGTCACATGATAACATTTGAAAACAATCTACAGTTTCTTGAACGACACATCTTTTAACAACATTCATTTTCAATTCATCTGCTATCTTTTTACTTTGAAAGTACTCTGACAAATCTGTACTAAACTGTACTGGACTGGAGTTTTCATTTTGAACATCTTGGTACAATTTCTTTCTTTGCATTTCTGATTCTTTCTGTATTTCTGATATTTCCCCTCTGAAATTAACTTGCACCTCATTTACATCTACATTCCTAACCTCTTTTATCTCTCTTAGCTCACTTGAAATACTACTCATTTGACTTCCTAACTCTGTACTTTCTACATTAACCTCACTTTTAGTATTAACCTCACTTTCTTTGTTACATATTTCCCTGCTCATGTCTAGCATTTTCTTTGAAATTTCTCCTATCTCACTTGCTATTACTTCCTTTTCATCTTTCATTTCTGGCATACAACTATCTAGCTTCATAACTTTCTTTTCAATTTCTTCACTGCTTTGATCTACTTTTTGCTCTAATATCTCATTACTCCTACCAATATTTTCCCTAAATTTCCTATGATCTTTGTTTATAGTTTCTCTCAATTCCTCAAAACTCTGAGTTAATTTTTGTCCTAATTTCTCATAACTCTTTTGCATATCTTCCCTAAATTGATCTCTAAAATTTCTCAGTATTTCCATCATTATTCTAGCATCAATAGTAATATTTCCTGCTATTCTATTCTTAGTTTCTGCACTAATATTTTCTCCCTCCAATACTACATTGTTTGAGCTTTTTTTTGTAACCTGTATTGAATTACAGCTAACTGTTACACTATCCCCTTCCATCATTGTTTCTTGTTTTACACTTTTTTTTTTTTTTTTTTTTTTTAGAATTAAAATCACACTTTTCTAACCTTTCTGATGCTATCTGCTGATGTTGCTTAGATGTCCAGCTGTCTGCCCCTTTCTCCTAGATTTGATGTCGCTTCTGCGTTGTGTTGTGATGAATCTACGTCGTTTCGATGTTTTTGCGTTGAATTCCCTGTTGCCTCGTAATCTCGGAATTACGATCGAAGTCTGTCGTCCCTGTTGTTTCTTGAATCTGGGTCTTGTAGATGATTTCACCGCTGCATTCCTCCTTTGGTCCTCTCAATTCTTCTTGGTTATTTCTGATCCTTTCCTGGTTACTCGAGTTCCTTTCCTGGTCGCTTCGCCTTCCTTTCCTGGTTACTTCGCCCCACGTCCTGGTCATCTTATTCCTTTCCTGGTCACTTCGCCCCACGTTATGGGTGCCAATTTGCGAGAGAACAAATTGTGTTTGTTTATATTTAATGTTTATAGCCCCACGTTGGGCGCCAATTTGCGGTATAACAAATTTGTATGTTGCAAATAAATGTTTGTTTACATAACTTTAACTGCCCCACGTTGGGCGCCAATTTGCGAGAGAACAAATTGTATATATGTTTATAGCACCACGTTGTGGAAGCCAATTTACGAGAGCAAATATGTGTTTACTTCACGCGAAGCCATCTTGTGTGACGTCATTCGTTGGTCTGGTCCATAGTTCCCTCTGGCGTAGCAATTTGTATCAGTTTTGAAATAATTCACTTTAAATGTTCTCCAGCTAGCTCTTTGGGTCGAATATGTTTCTCATGCAGGGTGTGAATCGGAAAGGAATCTTTTATCCAGAAATTATACTGACGAAGAAATTGGTTTTATAACATTTATTGCCGAACACATTCACTAACACTTTTTACATATTTATCTGGATACTTGCCAAACTGAAACTGTTTGTAATAACTTCTCACTTTTAATTCACGTACTTCAACTTTATATATTTAACTGTATAATACTTTATAATAGTTCTTGTAATTCTGTTGCGCGTAACTTGACGAAATAAATGAACTGAGAGATCGACGTGGAGAGTACGGAGAATTTTGTAGAACTGGTGGGCTGACGTGTAATGTGTTGAGAATCTTGTTGAACTGGGGAGAACGCTCCCTTGAACCTACACTATTTATAGGCTTGCCTCAAGATACGCCTAAAGATTATAAATGAACTGCCATTGGCTAATAAAACGCGCCAACATTAGCGTCTATTTTATTATCCAATGAAAACCACTAATACATATTTCTTTTAGGGAAAATTCTAGAAGCTTTTACCGAAAAGGCGCGAAATATTACGTAACTTCCTGGTTCCCGGTAACGATAAACAACTCATCCCCTCGCTGCATTATTGCGTTATTGTTGACAGTTTCAGTAGAGCCGTAAATTATTATTTACCAATAATAATTACAATTATTAAACCTCTGAAATCAATGTTACATAAAAATACATATTCATATTACTATCATTATTTACATTAAAGTAATTTGTGATACAAATTACCGTCTCATATGCCCCACTAGAAACATAATTATAAATATTTATAACTTGTTTAGAAATTTTAAAATTGTGTTTTTAGTCTCCTAAATCTTGGAACACACGTTATCACTTTCACTTTACACTTCACACGCATTTAACACACGACATATGTTTTATCTCGCCACTACTTACTGGCTTTGGTTTAATTAATTTAGATATTCATCTGACATCACAAATTTTTTTTTATAGCAAATACTTTACCCTAAATTATTTAATCGCTGCTACCAAATTGTTTACTTTAAGTTGTTGACAAAAATTTATACATTTAAGATTTTTGTAATTGTTACACATATTTACCAAAATATTCACCCTCTACATCTATTTACATCTCTTAAATCTAGACAATGTTTCACCTTTTCTGTTTGCTACTTAAGTATTTGTTTTGAATTATTTTTACCATTTTTGTTATTTTGAATTTTACAAATATATTTACATCTCTTAAATCTTGACAATGTTTCACCTTTTCTGTTTGCCGCATAAGTATTTGTTTTAATTATTTTTACCCATTTTTGTTATTCTGAATTTTATTTTAACAATACTCTTTGAATTGTATTTACGTACTTTTAATTTAATATCATATTAAGTTTCAATCTTTGCATTCTTAATTTTCAAATGTTGTTACAGTTACTAAAAATTTAAACATTTCTCTCTTTTTTTTTTTTGTAATTTATTCCTCTTTTCAAATGACATATATAAATAGTTAACCCTCTTACGTTCCAATACATTTCTTTGCAAGTCGTTTTTAACTATCCATCATTTACTTTACATCTCGTTGCTATTTACCCTCCTGGATCAAATTGTGTGTGGCTAAACATTACTCGTAGCCGTAACCTAACCTTCAAATTGTTGTTCATGAATAACCTCTTGTATTCATTTGAAATTTCGTCACATGATAACATTTGAAAACAATCTACAGTTTCTTGAACGACACATCTTTTAACAACATTCATTTTCAATTCATCTGCTATCTTTTTACTTTGAAAGTACTCTGACAAATCTGTACTAAACTGTACTGGACTGGAGTTTTCATTTTGAACATCTTGGTACAATTTCTTTCTTTGCATTTCTGATTCTTTCTGTATTTCTGATATTTCCCCTCTGAAATTAACTTGCACCTCATTTACATCTACATTCCTAACCTCTTTTATCTCTCTTAGCTCACTTGAAATACTACTCATTTGACTTCCTAACTCTGTACTTTCTACATTAACCTCACTTTTAGTATTAACCTCACTTTCTTTGTTACATATTTCCCTGCTCATGTCTAGCATTTTCTTTGAAATTTCTCCTATCTCACTTGCTATTACTTCCTTTTCATCTTTCATTTCTGGCATACAACTATCTAGCTTCATAACTTTCTTTTCAATTTCTTCACTGCTTTGATCTACTTTTTGCTCTAATATCTCATTACTCCTACCAATATTTTCCCTAAATTTCCTATGATCTTTGTTTATAGTTTCTCTCAATTCCTCAAAACTCTGAGTTAATTTTTGTCCTAATTTCTCATAACTCTTTTGCATATCTTCCCTAAATTGATCTCTAAAATTTCTCAGTATTTCCATCATTATTCTAGCATCAATAGTAATATTTCCTGCTATTCTATTCTTAGTTTCTGCACTAATATTTTCTCCCTCCAATACTACATTGTTTGAGCTTTTTTTTGTAACCTGTATTGAATTACAGCTAACTGTTACACTATCCCCTTCCATCATTGTTTCTTGTTTTACACTTTTTTTTTTTTTTTTTTTTTAGAATTAAAATCACACTTTTCTAACCTTTCTGATGCTATCTGCTGATGTTGCTTAGATGTCCAGCTGTCTGCCCCTTTCTCCTAGATTTGATGTCGCTTCTGCGTTGTGTTGTGATGAATCTACGTCGTTTCGATGTTTTTGCGTTGAATTCCCTGTTGCCTCGTAATCTCGGAATTACGATCGAAGTCTGTCGTCCCTGTTGTTTCTTGAATCTGGGTCTTGTAGATGATTTCACCGCTGCATTCCTCCTTTGGTCCTCTCAATTCTTCTTGGTTATTTCTGATCCTTTCCTGGTTACTCGAGTTCCTTTCCTGGTCGCTTCGCCTTCCTTTCCTGGTTACTTCGCCCCACGTCCTGGTCATCTTATTCCTTTCCTGGTCACTTCGCCCCACGTTATGGGTGCCAATTTGCGAGAGAACAAATTGTGTTTGTTTATATTTAATGTTTATAGCCCCACGTTGGGCGCCAATTTGCGGTATAACAAATTTGTATGTTGCAAATAAATGTTTGTTTACATAACTTTAACTGCCCCACGTTGGGCGCCAATTTGCGAGAGAACAAATTGTATATATGTTTATAGCACCACGTTGTGGAAGCCAATTTACGAGAGCAAATATGTGTTTACTTCACGCGAAGCCATCTTGTGTGACGTCATTCGTTGGTCTGGTCCATAGTTCCCTCTGGCGTAGCAATTTGTATCAGTTTTGAAATAATTCACTTTAAATGTTCTCCAGCTAGCTCTTTGGGTCGAATATGTTTCTCATGCAGGGTGTGAATCGGAAAGGAATCTTTTATCCAGAAATTATACTGACGAAGAAATTGGTTTTATAACATTTATTGCCGAACACATTCACTAACACTTTTTACATATTTATCTGGATACTTGCCAAACTGAAACTGTTTGTAATAACTTCTCACTTTTAATTCACGTACTTCAACTTTATATATTTAACTGTATAATACTTTATAATAGTTCTTGTAATTCTGTTGCGCGTAACTTGACGAAATAAATGAACTGAGAGATCGACGTGGAGAGTACGGAGAATTTTGTAGAACTGGTGGGCTGACGTGTAATGTGTTGAGAATCTTGTTGAACTGGGGAGAACGCTCCCTTGAACCTACACTATTTATAGGCTTGCCTCAAGATACGCCTAAAGATTATAAATGAACTGCCATTGGCTAATAAAACGCGCCAACATTAGCGTCTATTTTATTATCCAATGAAAACCACTAATACATATTTCTTTTAGGGAAAATTCTAGAAGCTTTTACCGAAAAGGCGCGAAATATTACGTAACTTCCTGGTTCCCGGTAACGATAAACAACTCATCCCCTCGCTGCATTATTGCGTTATTGTTGACAGTTTCAGTAGAGCCGTAAATTATTATTTACCAATAATAATTACAATTATTAAACCTCTGAAATCAATGTTACATAAAAATACATATTCATATTACTATCATTATTTACATTAAAGTAATTTGTGATACAAAGTGATTTGTGTGTAAGTAAAATGGTTATCTTATACTAATAAACCTTTCACTGCTAATGATGTATATATTTGTTAGAATACTGTTGTATATCATGGTCAATCTTGGTTGAGTTGAATTTCTTCTTCCTTTGTGAAGACATTTGTGTGCTCTGGATTATAGTGTCTCTCTCTGAATAATCTGTGTTTATGGCTTTTTTCCCATTTTCTGCTTATGGTTTTGGGATTTACTAATTGCACAATAAATATAATATGTTTATATGCATTTTATATAGTCATTAATTATATTACTTAAGTTTACTGATAAGTATAATAGCAGTGATGAATGTTGATAGTACTCTTGACTTTCTGTAATTGCAGAGCAAATGAACAGGATGTGCACTGCACCATTGGAATACTGTCAGCATACATCAGAGCTAGCATACTTATGGGCAAACTTAAGCAACACAAATAATACAGAGTAGTTGCTGTATGCTGGGGCCACAGTCATATGTATGAATGCTCTGCCTGCACTGCAATGACCTCAGCATTTTTCTGCTGAGTAGTAGTGGTGAATGCTCCACTCAAGGCTACATTTATCAGCTGTGTTATACTTGTATTGCATCAGTTGCTACCTTCTGTTCATGTTGTAAGCACTAGTGTTTCTGCATTGTACATCTCAAATGTGAAAGTTTATTCAAGACATCTATGTTGTATTTGATTTGCTTAAGTCTGTTCTTGTTATTGTTGCTGCTCCTATCTTGTTATTAGTTCACTGAAATGCCTACCTACAAATTCACACTTGTACAACAAATTTTGATGTATGATACATACGTAACAACTGAGTCATGTAGACAGGTGTGTAGACAATTTCAGGAGAAATTTCCTGTTATTCCAGTTCAGGTAGAGACATTTTTAGACGTCTGGTTAATAAGTACTGTGTGCAACTTCTATTTGTGAGAAACTCTAAAAAATAAAGTTTACAGGAACAATTCCTACAATGTAAACAAAATTAAGGACAATATAAGAATAGAAATTATGAGATTTTATAAGCAGAACTTATGTGAGTGAATGGAAATTTCATCTGATGATGCCAGGAATACCTTAATGCAGATGGACATCATTTTCATCACCACTTATAACAAAGGTTAGTACTCATTATAGTGTAAATTTACTATCACTCATGAGTAAGTAATGCAAGAGACTTAGAACATAACCCCCCCCCCCCATCGTAATAACCAATGTGTGAAGCATGCATACACGTGATTTGTGGCCCTGCAATATAGTGAACACACTGTATAAGCTTGATGTCTTAAATCCCGTGGAAACCATTCAACATAGAGCAAACCTCAGCATGGTCATGTTAGTAACGTGCAAATGGTGGATATGTGAAAGAGTTAATTTTATGTTGATTTCAGCAGCATTTGAAACATTTGACAAATGCTCTTCAAAACATTATAATAAAATTTCAACTTTATACATCAAGCAGAAATTTGCCTAAAAATCATACAACTTTAGAAGGCTCTCCATGTTCCTTTAATTCTGCACCAATTTCAATTTAAAATATGCCAATAAATGCACTTCACATACTTATATGCAATTTTTCAACTTTGTACTTGGAGTTGTTCTATTAAAATTCATAAAATTTTAGGAGGCTCTCATTATAAACTACCCTTAATTTTGTACCATTTTGAACCAAATTTGAAAGTCTTTATGCATTTCCTTCAAACTGTGAACTTCCTGTAATTCAACTGAGCTTTTCTGCATCAACTAATGTACTTATTTCTTTATTATTTTTTGTTTTTTGCACTTAAAAATTATCTTATCACTAAAAAAGTAGACTCTAAAGCCATTGATAGTAGCAACTTCTTGTATATTTCTGTATACTCATTTTGCATTTTATATTCTTGTATTCTGCCTCAAAGTTGACCAGACTGAAGTTATAATGCTGCTGTCATTTTTATACATCAAATAATAAATTTACATGTACCCAATGTACTTTATAATATCTGTGCATTACATCTTATATCATTTGACTCTCCTCTAAGTATGCCTTAAGAAGTTGTTACAAGAGAGGCTTACAGTACCTACCTGTGTTTTACAAAATTAACTATATATAATATTATATCCTATATAATTATTGTAAAATTCCAATAGTTTTTGCTTAAGTGTTTAAATTATAATATTCAGGACATTTTTACGTATAAAAATCTTTATCATGATTTCCCATAACAGAACTTTATTAAACTTTAAAATTGGATGAGTAATTTTGTTACTGTTAACTTAAAATACTGAATGACTATTTTTAGTACTTCAAAATGTGCCTTCTATCTCCATTAAATTCACACGACAAAAATAATAGGTATCCTCACTTTATTATGTTTAGCTATTTTAACATGAAATGCTCTATTTTATTGATCCCCTCCTTTTTTTGGTAGGATTAACAACTGAAGTTTGACAAGGTGAAGATAGCATTCCATTTTCTGTGTTTCTTTGAATATGTAAGATGTCTTTATATCCTATTCATTGCCATAAAGTTGAATAAAAAAAAGTTCTAGAGAACTTTGCCGAATGTTTTTTTGTTTATCCAACTTCCTGACAATGAAATTCAAATGAGAACCGAATATTCAGCAGAGTCTGTCTTTATTATTTTTCCTCTTATGATAACCAGGAGATAACTGGAGCTTATGTAAATAATCTATGATTCACTTTTATTCAGAAACTGACCTCCTTTACTGAGGTTTGAGAAGAATGTTCCAAGACCCAGTTGTCCAGTAGGGAGGGCTGCACTTAGTGCCCCGCTAAGGGCTAGCAGCTCCTGACATGTCATGGCCTCCGTGACAGCACCTCCGCCCCCAGCACCCGCGTCCAGCAGTGACTGCTCGAAGTATCAAACACATAAGTATTGGTATACATTAAAAACATTTGTATCACCATTTTAAATTTACAAGTATTACTTTCCTTTTGATCTTAAAAAAAACATTTCTCATCTGTTACATTCACATGACTTCTCTACTATCTATAGTTTTTTTAGTGGGTATGCAAATTATTCTTACAAAAGTTTATTTTCCTACCTACTTCATTTTAATCGAAATAAACCTTTCCAGAAATAGCTGCATTACACATTTCATAATAGATACAAAAAAGATAGCGATAATCAAATGTTTTAGAACTGGATGCTATATACTGGCCTTAAAATTCCATAGTATTTCCACATCACAAGTAGCAATTAAAAGTCAACAGTGCTTTAAAAGAATGCCTAAGTTTTGAACAATTAAAACCATGAATAACGGATATCTTGGAAATGTCTGGTACCACAAAAAACTTATTGGAAATAAACTGTGTATTTTAATGATATCTACATTTCCGGTGTAGTATGTTTTCGTCCAACTTAACTTTTACCAGCTATACAAGATTATGCAAAATTCTTTCTGAATGAAGAGGACTTCCATGTCTATTTCCAGATAATTCAAGATACATTTTATTTGTCATGTAAATATCTTTAATATATGGTATTTTAATCAACATTTTTAAAGTTATTTTGCAGAAAATAATTTTTTTTTGACAAATCATGTAAAGGATGCAAATGTAAAGGCTAATTTGGGAGGTGTATCATTGGAAGGTACTGAACTTAAATACAAAGTTTGGTGTTTATCTGACTTTTTGTTTTTGAGGCATGCTGCTCTCTCTCTCTCTCTCTCTCTCTCTCTCCTCTCTCTCTCTCTCTCTCTCTATCTCGCACGCGCGCGCGCACATACACACACGCCTTTTTCTAAAAATTCCATTTTGGATTCAGGGGGCCTCAAAACATGTATACTGGTGAAATCTTAGTATCGAATTTTCGGGTGAAAAGGGTGGAAAAAAACCTGCTCTACGAGGGCAGTCCGAGAAGTACTCTACCTGACGTATATATAGCGGTTGTTGTTTCAAACAAATAACTATGATAGAAACAACTACCTTTATAATGCTTAAGTTTTGAAGTTTGACGATTCTACGTTGTTTAGTAATAGTTTGGCAGCCATTAATGGTGAACTCTCTCTGCAAATTCGTAAACATGGATAAAACTGGCCATCGTTATGTGATACAATACTTTCATTTGAAAGG
Organism: Deroplatys truncata; assembly: GCA_030765065.1. NCBI lineage: Eukaryota > Metazoa > Arthropoda > Insecta > Mantodea > Mantidae > Deroplatys > Deroplatys truncata. The sequence continues at coordinate 103,027,562 of CM060984.1, forward strand.
TCTTAGTCCAACTAATATTAAAGCTGAACTAGATTCTACTCTGGGGGAGTCTGCTCCTTCGTTTACAACAGTAAAATATTGGGTGAGGGAGTTTAAGCGAGGTCGTATGAACTGCCAAGACGAACATTGCAGTGGTCGACCAAATGAGGTGACCACGCCAGAAATTGGGAAGAAAATCCACAAAATGGTATTGGATGACCGTCAACTGAAAGCGCGAGAGTTAGCAGACATCATAGGCATTTCAAAAAGTGCTGTAAGGCGCATATTAACTGAAAATTTAGACATGAGAAAGCTGTGCACAAGATGAGTGACGCGCTTACTCACATTGGAACAAAAGCAGCGTCATGAGGATGTTCCAGTCGAGTGTTTGGCAATGTTTCACTGCAATAAAGCCGATTTTTTGCGTCAATTCATGACCGTAGATGAAACATGGGTCCATCACTTCACACGTAAGACAAAGGAACAGTCAAAACAGTGGATTGAAAGGGGAGAATTGGCTCCAAAGAAGGCAAGGTCATGGCGTCGGATTTTTGGGATGCGCGTGGGATAATTTTCATTGATTATCCTCGAAAAGGAAAAGCAATCAATGACGAGTAATATGCCAATTATTGCAGCATTTGAATGATGAAATCAAGCAAAAACGGCCGCATTTAGCGAGAAAGAAAGTTCTGTTTCATCAAGACAATGCACCAGTTCACACATCTATTATCGCCATGGCCAAAATCAATGAGATAAAGTTCGAATTGCTTCCTCATGCACCCTATTTGCCAGACTTAGCCCCCTCTGATTATTTTCTGTTTCCAAAGTTGAAGAAATGACTTGGTGGTAAAAGATTTGCCAACAATGAAGAGGTGGAGTTTGTAGTTGATGAATATTTTGCAGAAACTTGACGGTTCTCACTATAAACAAGAGTATTAAAGCTATTAAACATTGCTGTGAAAAGTGTATCGAGCTGAAAGGGGACTATGTAGAGAAATAAAGAAGTTTTTTCCCAAAATGTTTGTGTATTCTTTGTTAGGTTGGGTACTTTGTCGCGGTATCTTTCGTGTTATCTTATTGCTGAGCGCCTATTATTGTTTTACTATTTTTAATTTTGAGTTCCTTGTCCTCCGGCTAGCTATTATTACCCAGTCGAGCAAATCTCTTGAACAGGGTGTGTAAACAGAAAGGAGTTGTTACTAAAAGATAACACTGATAAAAGAATTTGTTTTTACACTTTTATTGCCGTCACAATTAATTAATTTCACATAATTACTCTTGATACACGCCCGACTGAAACTGTTATATTTTCGAATGTAACTATAACCATTTATTTACCGCTCATTATTAATTCTAGTATTTCACATTTTGTAACTAACTTTATGACGCGAGAGATTCTGTAGAACTGCCGACGTGTAACCCATGAATGATTCTGTTGAACTGTGTGACGTGTAACCCGCGAATGATTCTGTTGGACTGAGCGACGTGTAACTTGTGAATGATTCTGTAGAACTGAGCAACGTGTAACTTGTGAATGATTCTGTAGAACTGTGTGACGTGTAACCCGCGAATGATTCTCTTAAACTGTGCGACGTTTGCCTTGTGAATTATTCTGTAGAACTGTGCGTTACCCGTCTCTAGCTCGGAATTTATACTCCCTCACCCCGATATGCCTGAAGATTATAATCTAGCTGTTATTGGTTAATAAAACGCGCCAACATTAGCGTCTATTTTTATATCCAATCAAAATTACGAACACACATGCTCTAGGGAAGATATTCCCTCCATTTCTAAAGAAAAGCATGCTAATCTGATGTCATTTGCTTGTCTCTTCTAATTAATAAACAACTCACCCCCTCGCTCATTGTTATCTGCTCCTATTGTCAGTTTCAGTAAGGTCCTGTAAACTTATTTCCTAACAATGCTTATAATTAGCAAACATCTAAAATCATTGTCATACAATAATGCTAATTTACACTACAATCACTCTGGCATTCACAGTGTTGTGATATAAAATACTGTATCAACTTCTGGGACAGCACTCGTACCTACTATGTATGTGGTAAAGAAAGTAAGGAAAGATAATCAAAAAGTAATATATGTGTAAAAGTAACATAAAAATATGTTTTACCTGCTGCTGGTGGGATGTGGGGGCGGGTGGTGACCAAAGGTTGTCATCTCCTGTTTGCGTCATCTTCTCACTGGAACAAACATTGCGCTGGGTTGTTGATGCTGCTTCCCCACTTCCACCTCCATTGCCACCAACAGCTCCACTCCCACTACCATCATGGAACAGCACCACATCGCTGAACATGACACTGCTGGGACGCCGCTGTGTTGTGTTATTATTGGGGTTTAATAGCTGAAAAATTCCATAACAATACAATTGTTTAAAATATTTTTCAATTCAATTCTTTATTTAACCCAGTGATCACATACATGACTTAGGCAAAGTTAGAAGTAAATCTTACAATTGAGACTATATACAGAAATAAATAAAATAGGCATATATATATACAAAAGAAAAAACCATAATGGCTAGGAATAACTTAAAAACTAAAGCAAAATTAAGAACGGCAGAATTTAAATTGAAAAACATATTTTTATATACAGTTGACTTATTATTTAAATTAATAATTAATATTTATTCATGTTTATATATTCATCCAATGTGTAAAAGCTACTATTTATACAGAATTTCTTCAATTCTTTTTTAAATCTACTTATTCTCTGTATTTCTTTATCTCCTCAGGCAATTTATTATGTAGGTAACAAGCTGCATAACTTGGTTTAGTCTTATACAGTTCAATCCTGTGAGTAAATGAGTGAAAAGTATTATTAAATCTGTCTTCATAATTATGTATTTGATTGTTTGTTTTTAGATTAGTAAATTTAGATCTTGCAAGCAATGTTACCTCGTATATATACAGTGAGTATAATGTTAGCATTTTTAAACGTTTAAATACTTCTCTATAGGAAACCGTTTGGTTTAAGCCGAGCATAATCCTGATTGCTCTCTTCTGTAAAATGAAAATCCTATTTGTATATTTAGCCAGACTATGTACCCAGATCGATATACCATAAGATAAATGTAGGTAAATCAATCCCAAATATATTATCTTTAATGTTTTTATATTAAATGTTTTTGCCATATTTTTTAAACCATATAAGCTAGAGCTAATTTTATTAGCAATTTTATCTATGTGTTTATCCCCAAATCAGATGTTTATCAAGAATCATACCTTAGAATTTTGCATTTATAATCTCTTTTATTGGCTTTTCATCCTCCTTTACAGTTGTATTAGTAATATTCCTATTATGCTGCGTCTGAATAACCATATAATTTGTTTATCAGCATTTATAAGTAATTTATTAGCCTTTAGATTCTGCACCACCTGATTAATATTATGTTTTGTAGTGTTTTCTAAGTGCAGCAAACTGTTTCCTATTTTCACTACAGTAGTGTTGTCTGCATATGTAATGATTTTCCCATCAGTGATGTTTGTGATATCATTTGTATATATGATGAAAAGTAAAGGACCGAGGACTGAGCCTTAAAAGCAGTTTCAAATCTAATTGTACAAACTTTAGAGGAGAGTAAATCTATCTAGTGAACCTACAGCCATTACTATAGTAAATCATTATTCGATGTAGAGCATGTATTAATCCCCTTTAAGTTTCAAACTGCATACTTCAGGCTCTTTTGAATTACATTTTGAGTTATGGTAACTTTAATTTTAAATTAGATAAGTTTAGAACTGGAACATGGAAAAAATGAGCTGCTTCTTATTAAAACTAAACAGCACACTATATAGTAATATGTTTTTGGATATTTAGCACTGACTGTTAAGTGTAACACTAGTACCCAAAAGTCATGTTGGTCTATTATCATTGTTGAAGATGTGAAAACACTTCAATCAGCTTTTTGCTTCTAACAGAAGAATTTGACATACATTTGCGGTTTCATTTGTGATTTCCCAAATGCAAAGTGCAAATCCTTAAAGTTATAGCATAGTTGTTGAAACAGGTTGCACTAAATTCAGAATTAAAGTTATGTTTCAATAAGCCTCACTTATTATTTAATGCTTTTTCATCCATCACCATTTGCAGAGCTCTATGAAAATATTACCTGCTCTAGAATTGTCATAAACGTTGCTTGCATTATTGACTTTGGATTGCATTTTTAGATTTTTTTTAGGGGGTGGGGTGGGGTAGCAAGGAACTGGTTACTTGAAAAGGGTAACTTGTATCTGCAGTGAAATCTTAATACCATATTTTTGGATAGAACAGAATAATTCTCATACTTATTAAGGTAGGTTCTAAAAGTCAAAATAAAATGTTTGCACTATTTTAATAATTTTGAAATGTAAACTGTACTTATTAAGGAAATGTAGGTGTTTGCCTAAGATTGTATGATATTTTATATTAGTGTAACTCTCTTATAAATGGACTTTTTGCACTGATTTTATAATTATGAAATGAAATCTATATTAAATAAACTATATTTTTTAGATTATATTGGATTGCATTCTGTGAGTTCACTAGCAACCACAAAGGCTTGTGAACATAGAACATGTCAAGGAAATGTACAAAAATTATATATAAACATAAATATTACACAGAATATAGAACATTCAAAATAAAATAGACATACTATATGCGTGTCAAGGAAATGTACAATAGAGTTACATATATACATAAATATTACATAGAATACAGAACATTTAAAATAAAATAAACACATATTATACACAAAATGAAACAAATCAGGTGTAATTTTGTACAAAATTGAATACCTCCCTACCGTTATAAGGCTAATATCATATTTATAGACAAGAACAGTTATTTTAACTCTCACTAGGCTTGTAGCTTTTGTTCATCTCATCATTTTGTTCTATTTGATTTGTAATGCATAGCATTTACTGTCAGTTCTTAATATACATACATTTAAATAGCTTAAGTAATTCTAGAGCAGGCATCAAATGTAACTCACAATTGTCATTAATATTTACTAATACTACTTACAGAGCTATATATGTATTATCATCAGAATAATTTGTCATTCAGATAATCTTGTACAGAATAATGTGCTTTCGAGCAGAAGTATTCTTTAACAGCAGTTTTAAACACATTAGAATCGTCAACTTTTCCCTTAAGATCGTTAGGGAGATTATTAAATATTTTTATGGTCTAATAATATACACCTTTCTAGAAGCAAGAAAGCTTTGCACTGGTATGATGGATGTTACCCTTATGTCTAGTGTTTATCTCATGAATTTCCATGTTTGTAATAAATGTGATTAGATTGCATACAAAGAATTTTAAGATTGAAAATATGTACATGCAACGTAGGGTTAATATCTTCAGTCTTCTAAAAAGATGTTTGCAAGAGTGTCTGCTATCTTTTAAGAAGCACATACATAGAAAAATAAGCATTTTTCAACAAAATACAAAAGAGTATTCTATATTTGGCATCATTTTTCTAATAATTATGTAAAGCTTTTGTATCCTGAATTTTGTATATCCACTAAGAAAGTGGAGAATAAATTAATTTGTTCTTTTTCATTCATATTCTTAAAAGTCCAAGCAAAATTCTGACATCAATGCAATATTATATTTTTTTAATGTTACATAATGCATTAAAAACAAAACACTAGAAAACATGAAAGAAAAATAGAGAATGGATGAGCATTGTTTTTCATTATTACAGTTATTTTTAAAAGTGCAAATTGATTTAAGAAGACTGATAAAAAGGCTGCTTGTGCTACAAATTGATAAATTACCTAAATGCATAGTGCTAGAGAATTATTTAAACACAGGGAAATTCATTGTTCACCTTACCTCGGCCTCACCCCATCCATTGGAGTTGGAAGGAACCCTGAGCAGACTAGGTTGTCGTTTGGGGCTGGGTTCAATTTCCACCATTTCAGGAGAAGCATGGGGAGGTGCTTGAGCACCCGGTGGTGGAGTAACCACTTCCGGTCGACTGCTGCCATGGTGGTGATGATGGTGGTGATGATGATGGTAATGATGCAAATGGCCACCAACCTTCTCCGTCCCTGTGATTGTGTGGTAAATTTTTCCTAATAATTTTCTAGACACTGTAATTATTTAGGTTATTCTTAGTTACTAAACATCTTAAACTCTGATAAGTAGCAGAGAGAGAATGGGAGAGAAAGAGAGGTTAGGGAGGGAGAGGAGAGAGAAAAACTAAAAAAATAAAAGTTTGGGCTAAAACTTTTCTGGCTACTTTTAGCATATGTTAAAATTAAGCTGTTACTTTGAATGCTAAATATCTCCAGCACATAGCAAGAATCAACTAAATACACTTTTTTTCTCTCTACCACTTTGGGCATCCCAAAATCATGCCCAATTCACTATGGAGCAACACTATATTCTGAACCTCAGAATGTTGCTGTGTGCCACATAGTTGTGCTGTGTTTTAATTGATGCATCAGAGTGATTTAATTAAATATAATATAAACAATGCTATATGGAGAAACATGAATTTTGTTCAATCTCTCTTAGCACAACTGTTTACGATACTAAATCTGAAAGAAATGAGTGAAATTAAACACTTGTTAAACCCACACCAAATATAAAAGTCACTTAGGTAGTTAAAACAAAAACAGATGTTTTAACAGTGATATATATGGTAAACATGATGTGATGTGTGGTTGTGATGTTAAAACATGCTGCTTTGCTTTCCTTGCATGTTCTTTAGTGGCGAAGATGTATTGAAGATCCATGGATACAACATGGCTGAATGATCTGCAGCATCTCCATGACTTTCCTAAAAACATGTACTTATAATAGCACAGTTACAGATAATACATTTATAATGAACATGCCAATGACATTTGGAAATGTATGACAATAATTAACATTTATAATGCAAAAATGTTGTGTATTACTTTAAAAAAGTATTAAATTGCAGCAATAGCTTTGCAAGCCAGCAAAGTTCACAGTCACCAGCCACTCTGTTGCAGATAGTATCAGTTTTGACCAAACAGAAGAAGCTACAAAATGTTAGCTTACCTGATCTGTAATGGGTGAGCGTGAGAGTGTTGGCAGTGGCCTGTTCCCGTCTCTGTTGTCTTCTGTAGCGATACAATCGCCATTTCTTGAGCAGCCGTCTCTTGCCTCTTCTCCAGAGGTGGGCTACGTACCTGTATATCATACTAATACCATATTACAGGGGCTTTAGTACTTGAATTAGGTAATCACCGGACGTATTGCTACAAAAAAAAAAATATTAAATCGCCTCCGCAAGGTACACTTCCAAATATTGCTCAAGGAGTAGTCATTTCCCTGTTAATAAGGAGCAAAGACTGTGTACCAGAGAAGACGATTTAATCTAGCAGTTCTATACGGAGTGTAGGAAATATAAATGACATAGCTTTATAGTGTTAAGGATTGCTTATGGCAGCTTTTTATTTATTAAAATTATGGGATAAGTTCACAAGAGCGATGAAGGATATTTTGAAATTATTACTTTGTGTTTACAAGGATATATGATTTTTTTTTCTGCAAAAGGTGACTACATAATACTCCTGTAGGATGACAAAGATTTTATTTTATAACAAATGCCATTTTACAATGCTGAGTAGATGCAAGTAGTATTAATGAAGACTGTCAATTGTCAAGACCGACACTCACTATGTTGAATAATAACTTTTCTTTAGATACTGTTCATTTTACTGACATTTTAGAATTTATAATTCTTGAACATTTGATTGTATATATTAATTAATACCATGAACAAAATATTTTGAGTGTAAATTAATTTTCAATTTGATGTATAAAAATGTTCCAGACTTTTTCATCAAAACATGCAAAGTCTAAACTTAATTTTTCATTAATTCTGAAATAAAATAAAGTTTTCTAATAAAGTATTGTTAAAAGTTCAAGGAAATCTGCAAGTCCTTCCTTAAATAAATAAATTGACAATTGCACTGTCTGGTTTCTACTTTATTCCCTTCTGGCATATACCCTCCATCATTTATTCTCTGTGTTCTCCATGCATGCACAAATAATGAAGATGAGGCCTAGGACATGAAAAATGGTTTATATTATTTTGTATTCCTATATTTATTATGTTTTATAGAATTAAGAATCAAAATTGCAGTAATCGCCCAGGGACTCTGAATAAGAATAATTAATTCATAATAACCGAACATGCAACTAAAACATTACAAACAAATCAAATATGTTGCACTCAAATGGATTTCTCTACTCATTCTTCTACAAACTATTCTTACAAAGCTTATTCTTCTTGTTAATCAAGATCAATTTTCATTATACGTTTGCCATTTCATTGTAGGTATACTAGATTAAAGCCATAATCAATATTTAAAAATCTGATGAGATGCATTCACATGACTTTCTTTATCCTCTATCATTTATTAGCAGGTATACAAACTAGTCCTACTAAGGGTTATTTTTATATTTACTTAATTTTAATCCAAATAAATTTTTACAGAAATAGCTACATTAACCATTTCGTTGTAGGTACAAAGGGAATAGCAATAGTGAAATGTTTAAGTACTGGACGCTATACCCTGACCTCAAAATTCCATACTGTTTCAATGAACTGCAAGAAACAACTAAATGTTGATAGGACTTTAAAAGAATGGTTAAGCATTGAACAATTCAAACCATTAATAACCGACTTTTTGTAAATGGCTGATGCCACAAAAAATGTTACTTGAAATTAACTGTGAGTTTTAAAGAGATCTACATTTCTTGTGTATTATGTTTTCGTATCGCTTAACGTTTAGCAGTTGTCTAAGATAATACAAAATTCCTTGCGAATAAAGAGGACTTCAAAGGCTATTCCCAGAAAATTCAAGATATACATTTTATTTGTCATGCAAATATCTTTAATTTATAGAATTTTAATCAAAATCGTTAGAGCCATTCTTTAGAGAATAAAAATGTTCGAAAAATCTTCAGTGTAAACGGTAGTTTGGGATAGGGGGATTTTCTTGAAAATCTTTGTGTCGCATAGTTGGAAAATTTTGAATTTAAATACCAAGTTTTGAGTTTATTCGATTTTTCGTTTTTGAGTTATGCTGTTCACAGACACCACACGGACGGTTTTCTAAAAATGCTTTTTTTATTCGGGGGCCTCAAAACATGTATTTCAGGTGAAATAGAATTTTTGTGGAATATAATACTGCATAGTAGATAAAAAGCGAGTGGTTAATGCCACACAAATTTTATTTGACATAAATTGCTTTAACGTAATTCACGTTTTCCCTCTAGTAAGACTTATCTATCTTTTATGGATTACCAGTTATACAGAATAATATAAAATGTTAACTGAATGAAGAGGACTATTTTCAGAAAATTAAAAATATGTATTTTATGTGTCAAGTTAGCATCTCAAATCTTCGGTATTTTAATCAAAGTCATTTAGAGCATTTTCTGAGAGAATCAAGAATAACGAAAAATTATTCATGTAAAATATAGTTTTGGGATGGGAGGATGTTTTTTTCTAAATCGTTGTGCCACATACTTGGAAGATGCTGAACTTAAACGGAAATTTCGTTTTTTAATTATGCTTTCTCACACACACGCACGCGCGCGCGCGCGCGCGCGGTTCTTTTTCTAAAAATGTCATTTTTTATTCAGGGAACCTCAAAACATGTATTTCCAGTTAAATCTTCATACTGGAGATTTGAGTGGAATATAAAACTTTCCCTATAGTTACTATTAGGCAACCGAGCGGCCTGGCTAGACCAAGGGTGGCGAAAACATCTTCCTTCCGCGAGTCACCAAATATGCAACACGCACTGCATCACTCAGCAGCACGTGAAAAGCAAATGGGATGTGGTAGAGAGGGAACGACGCCTGCGAGTCAAAATAACTCACGAGTCACGTTTTCGCCACCTCTGGGCTAGACGGTAATGTCTGTAGCCCGCATTTGGCAGGTCGTGGGTACGATTTCCGTGGCCGATCTTCCTGACCCACGAGTTCTTTTGGGGGTTTCCCCGAGTCGAATGCTGGGAAGGATCATTAACGTTCCCCGAATTTCCTGTCCCTCCATTTTATCTCCATTCTCATTTCACTTCACCTTTCATCTGCTTGGTTTCTTTCAGAGTTGCAAGCGTCGGCGGGAGGTCTGGGCGTGTGCGTGGCAGGGGAAAAGGATGCTCTGAGGAAACCTTCGTACCCCGGACTGGGAGCGGTCTCTCGGTTCCGGGCGCCCTAGAGAATGTGTAAACTCACAGGAGGAGGGGAACCGGCTGCACCAGCCACCATCTGGGAGTCCAAATCTGTAAATGGTAGAGACCCTGCCCTCTGGCTGTCCGGCCGCCCTCTGTCTCCTCTCACCTCATCCCTCCCTCCCTGCCGGCCCGGGCGCTCCGTTCGATTTTCTCAAAAATTTTGATTAAAATACCACACATTAAAGATATTTACATGGCAAATAAATGTATATCTTGAATGTTCTCGGAATAGCTTCAGAAGTCCTCTTTATTCGAAAGGAATGTTGTAAAATCTTTTATAACTAGTAATGGTTAAACGATAGACGAAAACGCCCTGTACAAAAAATGTAAGTCTCTTTAAAACACATAAGTTATTAGAAATAACTTTTTTGTAGCATAAGCCATTTCCTAAATATCCGTCATTAAAGGTTCGATTTGTTCAATACTTTATCATTCTTTTAAAGTACTGTCGACATTCAGTTGTTTCTCGCGACTGTATGGAAACTATATATAAGTCTAGCATATAATTTCCAGTTCTGAAACAGTTGACTATCGCCATTCCCTTGCATTTATAACGAAATGTATAGCTATTTTTGCAGCGGTGTATCTCGATTAAAATAAAGTAGACAGAAAAAGAAGCTTTCTTAAGAAAGTTTTTATACCCATTAATAATGATAGAGGTTAGAGAAAGTAATATGAATATAATACGTCAGAATTTCTGTATCTCTACGCATCAAACACTATCAAACCTTTTAAAACATGATTTTGACAGACGAAACCTCATGACAATGAAAATGAAAACGATTCGATTATTTTATTTTTGGAGAATGGAAAACGTAGTACAGAATTCTTATGCCATTAACGAAGGCCATTGTGAACCTCACTTAATTTTACTTCATTCAACTAAATGCACAGCGTTTTAAAATACATTCTTATCTGAACAATGCATGCAAACCTGGCTTGTTTTTAATCTTCATAAGCTATAACTTTTATATTCCTTACATCTCCGTTAAAAACTATTAGTGGTTTTCGGACTTTTCACCAAGGAGCCACATTCAGTTCGAAATGTTTGGAAATAGTGGGAAGCATTATTAACAGTACTTCCGGTTCATACCTATTCAACTTTAATGTATCCAGCACCATTGAAACTAATAGTCTAAGGTGGGTGTCAAAGCCAACATGAACCAAAGATTGCAGCAGCTTGTAGTATTTCATATACTTTCGAAGCAGTGTACTGCATTATAGTGACTGTGCTGGCTTCAGAAATGTGCTAAATAGTGCCAAGAGCTGCCTTTGCTCCGTGATTACGTTTATTTGTGGTCTCTCGTCAGTTTGAAAACCACTGTACTACGATGCAATATGAGCAGTCCATGAGAAAACCCGAAACCTAAGCTAAAATAAACTGAACTAACTTAACCCGTGCTATAATCTGTTTGCATGTATGCATACTACATTTTATCTATCTCCTTTGTTTTATTTCAAAAGGTTGTGAGAGTTTAACTATTTGTATTCCTTGAAAATTAAATTGTATACTTCGACACGAATGCGTTTCGGACTCTTCATTGAGGTGACTTACACCTGAAATATGAGGATTTTGGTAAGAAACTGAATTTTAGGGGCGTTTTTGCTCTAAAATGTTTAGTTATTTATTTATCAGAAAATACTATTAATTTGCACGTTTGTTCTTAAAAGCTTTGGAGGCAATCGAGGACAAACATGTTAAAGAAAGATCACACATCATAAAGAACACTGAGGACAAATATGTCCTGGGTTTAGCAATTCTAATATATTACCAAGCTGGGAAATGTTCGTCGCGAGAGTACAACGAGATATGCCTTCTGACTGGATAAATGCAGTAGGTACAATAAATGGCTATTGTTCGTGAACCGCTACACTTAGGAAATAATTTAGCATACTTATCTTCAATTTATCTATAGATACAACCCCAAAGAGTTTATAAGCGGATTGGCAGATCTATCAATTACAAATTATGCTTTGGGGTGGACAGAACACCTGCCAGAGCCATGACGTTTTTTCATGGCATATATGCAGTCATTTGGTATTTATTTTTCGATAATGATTTATCAGGGTTTTTGTAAGGTAATAAGTACTTCTTCCCAGGAAGAATCGGTAGGTGCTTCGCTGAGAAAATTTTCCAAGACTTTAAGAGTACAACAAAATTTTATGCAGTTGGTGATGCGTATGGGATTTTGGAGTAGGGGTTTTGATAGATTTAGTCAAACGAAATAAATATTTAAAATTGTAAACTAAGCGGGACGTGAGTTTTTCTAGACATAATGATGTGGACCAGCTAGAACGTGTTATTAGGAATGACAACGGTCTCGCCGCTTAATGTTACTTTTGTTTTCCTTTTCCGTTATTCGTTATTAGAGCGCAAAGTAGTTTTGTTATGTTCTCTGTCTCCGGAAGTTGAGATGTGATAAAGTATATGTATTTATGTAAAACGTTAATAGGAACGTGGACGATGTTAGTATAAGTTTTCGTATTGATTCTTGTTTAGAATGGTTCCTATATTTGTTAAAAATGGCGCCCAGCACGTGGTATGATATCGTGTCCGATCATTGAAAAATAGCACTGTTTGGAAATATGAAATATGATTTACAGTATTTTAAGGATTGTTAAAATAATCACATATCTGACATTTTGATTCATTATTTTATCAGCTGCAACTATTATTGCTCAATAATAATTTATTAGTTCAATTATATGTAAATATGCATGTATATTTATTTATGTAACTGTTCCACTACTTTATTTAAATGGGAGTTACGTCCTGTTGAAAGCGAGTAAATAAATAAACAAATAAATGCCTATAACAATGTGTGTCCCGAATTAAGTAGTTAATTCACCAAAACGCAACAATCTTAATTTTACCAGCCAAAGAGAGTTTTCTGATGGACTTCTCATATATCACTACTCACACCACACGCTACTATCTAGCACGAAGCTCTCTAGCTATTATACAAATGCTTCAGCTCGCAGTGGGGCAATTGGGAGCGTGGTATTGTAAGCTGCTATTTGCAACTAAGTTGTATCAGCATCTCCAGCTTTGATATTTTTTGCAGTCTGATGAGCTTAGAGAGATAAAGGCTTCTAAAAGGTGAAATATTGTGACACTTCCTTTATGTGGTTTGCTGGTTACAGGAAAACCACAACTTACACAAATTTGTAGTCCTTGTATTATTCTTGACACACTAAAAAATGTGAGTAATGCATCGATCGCATAAACACTGAATCCATGAAGAGAAAAAATATTTGCAATTGTTTTCTCAGAGAAGAATAAAGAAGAGGGCTGTTAAGTAATTTGATTCATAGTTTTCCTTGAAAAGAGTCTGGAAAATTGAAGATCCACGGAGCAGCTCCTTAAGTTTCTTTGTTTCCCCAGGAGGAATTTAGAAAATCCACTCCACTCCACACAACGTGTCATAACATCTATTCCCTCGAAAAGTGTGCGCGAAGAAAGCAAGACGGGGCAAAGAAACACAGCGTTTGCAAAGCAAATATAACAACGGACTCAAATAAAATACTGTAAGAATATTTTTGTAATGTTACCATCACAAAGACGTAGATTTTGGAGTAGTTCAATGTTTTGAAGCATTACCTTAATTAGCGCGGGTATACTTGGGTATAGTGTAGAAGATCTTTTGCTGCGTAGGTTTTATTAAATTTGTGAAGGCTGGAACTAAAATCAGTTTCACTGAATTTAAGCACCAAAACTCTCTGTGTTGATAGGTTTTGTAATGTGAAATTTACAGCACTCAAATTAAAACTTTCTGGAAAGAAGGCTAAACCTGGAATGCATTAGGACTTTTAGTATATAAATGGTATGTTTTGGAAAGAATTTCCTTTAAAAATAAATTTTGAAAAAACTCAGGTGTGCTAATCTAAATATTTAGGACTGGTATAATGTCTTAGAGAACATTGTTATATTGCATATTTCCGAGTAGGTTGTTTTTGGAAGTGTGATTAAAAGACAAAATTACTTAATGGACATGACTTTTCTTACGAATGTAAACTAGTACACCCTAATATTCTTGGGGCTATGATTCGTTGCTTGCATGTAAGAAAGGAAACGTATTTTGGAAGACACCTTTCTCAACCTCCTTCTCTAAGCAGCAGTCCTAATTTTAGATTGTTTTGAGAAACGCGTGTATTACGCAGCATAAGAATTTTGAACTGCACTGTCACCTGAGTTGGTATCCAGAAAACACAAAGTGACTCTCTATATGCCCCATCATGCAAATGATATCTGGCACAGTGAAGAGTATTGGGAAGAAGCGTCGTAGCAATTTTGTTATGGAGAAAGCATTAATTTGATGACAATAAACCTGTATAATATGAAGGTGTGAAATGGTAGGCATCAGCTGTATGTACACTCGGTCAATTTAAAACTGACCGGCGTCTGAGACACGGAGCTCAAATCGGGTACTTCCGTGAGCACTCGGGACAGCCAGGCTTTGTTCACAAGACTGCGTTTATTCTAGCAGTAGTTATAATGGAAAACGCAACTATAATCACAAAAGTCTTCCGAGCAAGGAATTCATATACAAGATTTGCGATATTGTTCCGAGTCCGTCAATAGGTCCGCCATGTTGGATAACATTCGATGTGAGTCCAGGCCGGAGACGCTATTGAGGGCGTAAGCCGCAAGGCGTAGCTCAACGTTGAGGGTCCGAAGCCGTAAAGCGTAGTCGAGGGATGCTTTTAGGAGTAGAGGTGTGTTGCGGTTTATGCGAAGCGACGACAGGGAGCCGTAGAATCTGACGTATACAGAAGTTTGGCCGAGATTTGAAACAAACAGATGTTTCAGAGTGTTTCAACACTGAATATTTGTAGCCAAAACACACTTTATTGATTGTTTCCCAAGTGGTTAATTACTAAAGCTCATTACAACGCCACGTTTACCGTAGTATTTTTAGCTCAGTGGTAAAGAGTTAGCTTACTGTTACTGAAGTTGCAAGTTCAAATCTCTGTGGAGTTCATCAATTTTTGTTTCCCTTCATATGCAAGTAAAAATATAACAGATTTTCTTTATTTTTATGTATGTGGCGTTTATTTAGTAGTCCATCATACCGGTAGATGGCAACAATTTTTACGAGTTGTAAAAAAATAAAACCACGATCACTGCTCCATGCCAAGAAAGGTGTGGAGGGAGACTAAACCAGTGTCTTGTAGCCAAAGCGGTGCATAGAAGCTGACCGTTGTGAATGGGGCACTCACTCGAAGGGACTTGGAAAATATTTAACTGCACAAGAGACCGACCACTTTTAGTTTGATCGAGTGTACAGTTGTACCTGAGGATTATCGAAGTTATCGCCCGCATGAAGACATCCACCACTGTTTTATCGATTTCGACTACTGCATAACAGTCGTTACCATGGCTCCCTATTCCCGAACCTCCTTATAGAACACTCCTGATACTTAGGTCCCCAAAAAGTTTATAGTTCAATATCCTTGAATGTTAGACAGAGGAGTACACGTCTGTTCATATTTGAACTACAATTCAGAGGAGCTGTCAATAACATATTGATGTGGCTAACGTTAAAAAAAATAACAGAACTTATGAGTCATGCCTTTTACTGTACACACACCCTTTTGAATTTAATTTTAGGTTATATCTGATAGCCAGAAACATTATTATATACCTGTTGGAATACGGAAATTTTGTTACGTACAGCCCTAGTGGTACTATGTTCTTACGATTACGGATTTATTTTTAAAGTGTAGAATATCCAGCATATCAGATGGAACAGCCATACCAGTGTTGCCAAGCCGAACGCCCGCCTTGTGAAGGACACTCTATAGTGTTTGCACGTATTCTGTAGTTCAAAGTGAAATAAATTAAGTGGAAAAGAGAAAGTAGGGACAAATAATGAATAGAAAAGGGTGATACATTGCGCGGCTACTGTTACAAAAGATGTGTCTCCTCATATAAACCAGACTCTTTTCCTATCCTCCACAGATCTGGCAGTATGAATGTGGGAATGAAGGTATGTTCTATCCCAGAAGAAATGCCGAGTCGAAGCTATCAATTTAAATTATAATGGTGTTACGAGGACTACACTCAGGAAACAAATGAAGTCTGATATACAGAAGACCTTAAAAACCTACACCTCGCAGTGTAAACCCCCCCCCCATTCCGCAGGCCAGGGTTCAATGCACGAGTTAAGAAAACTCACAGTTCAGAGAGTAGAAATTTTTTTTCTCAAGCCAATGCTCCGATATGACCATAGAAGTTAAAGGGGGATTTACAAATGGAATAGTTAAAAGAAAAAGAAAGAAAGGATAACAAAGAAGAATTCTACTGCCGCATATCTCTCGACACGTTACAACACCGTTGCCATAAGACCTGTACTTCTTTTTCAACTTTGGCCGCACCATAGCAATTTTATTCAGGATGGGTCGAAAACTCCGATCCTTCGGGCCGCTTTCACAGTTTCAGGTTTAGCTAAAGCTTTAATAAGCAAGGCTTACGCTTGGGTTAATCTTTCACACTAGAGTAACAATGTTCGGCTTTACTGAGCTGAATAAATAATTGCAACTGAAAAGTTGGTAATGCTGCGCATCGTGTGAATTCCCATCATATGCTTATGACGACACTGTTCCTAAAACAAGCTTTTGTATGTTATCCAGCAACATATAGTTAAAATGACCGAAAAATTACAGTTAAAACTTACTGCAAATTTTACTTCTCAAGAAGTCTTCTTGAGTCTTCAATTCTTCTAGAAATTGTGAAGCAGCATAAGCAAGTAATAGAGTGCAAGCAATCGATAAAATTATCTACTATGCAGTGAGAATAATCAACTGTGGGGAAAAATTGCGATACGAAGAGTGGATTAGAAGGGTGTGAAACAATTTTGACTGCTCTGCATTCTGTAGATTTTAAGACGCCGGAAAAATCTCTAGCCGCAATTAGCACATTTTCACTTGCATAGACTGTTTTGCTTCATTTATACGCCGCCTCTCGAGTTATCGGCGATTTACTTTAGGAACAATTGTTCATCGGCAATGATGTTCACTCAGTTTACAATAGGTTGGTGTATGTGTTACTTTTGGTTATTACGTTGAAGCCGAAATTATGAAGTCAATAATTATCATAATAATCTGAGAAGGATAGTGATATAAAATAAATAATAAAATATTTAATTTCAGTGTATGTATAATAAGGAGAAGCATTGGAAAATTGTTGACTGTTAAAAGCGACAGAAAGACCAGACAGGCACAGTTTAGCTAATTAGGGACCAGCTCCAGGTATAAAGGGTAAAATAGCTGAAGCCAGTTTCTCTTGGAATTCATGGGTGCAGTTGCACTGGCCGGGATGTGAAGGTCATTCTAGGCTTCAGGACGCCGAGTTGTGACGAGCGTTTGAGGGGAGAGTAGGGGAAGTAGTAGCTTGTTTTTCTTTGTGCAGCGTGGGTAAAGACAGTCTGTCCTGAGTGCTTGATGGGAGCAGGATGACATTCTCGTCGTGTGGAGAAGAAGGGTGGCGAACATGCTAGAGGGTAGAACGCTTAGCGGTAGTTAATATTCTTCGGTCTTGGTAAAGACAGAGTAGCACCGTATGCATTTAAAAGTGATCGGCAAACCTCAAGTTTTATTTTAAATGGTGAAAATAAATGTGTTCCAAGAAAGTGTTCGTGTTTCTCTGTACATACACTCACGCATACCCAGTGATTAAGATCTCATGCTCGAGCAGCCGTGGCAAAGTATAAAAAAAGGACATCTAGGAGGAGAAAAGCAGCAACCGTGAGGCAAAGTTATTGCTTTATTGTTGGAGGATGTAGCGTGGCTGCGTCAACGTTTAATTTACACACTCAGAGTGTTCAATTCAGAGAATTCAATACTTCCAGAGTCTAGGGAGGATACGGAATAATTCTAAGTAAAATTTCCTACAACCAGACTGGTACTCGAACTCGTGATCTCCCGATTTAGAATCTCGCATGGTAACCACCAGACCAAGGAGGCAGTCAAGAGAGCCCTTCTTTCTAACGAGAAGACTTTGTTACTTAAATATAAAGTAATATATCATAAATGTGACGGCAATATGTACAACAAAATGTACGATAAAAGTATGATGTATAAATTTAAAATTAAGCTTTGCTTATCAATCGATTTTATGTTTAGTTGTCTCATTAATAATATCTGGTACAATTTGCCGACTGTTTAATTCATCGAAATCTCTAGTAGAATTCTTAGCCATTCCATACATGAAATGGTTTGGATATAGTCTAATCATTCTAGGCCGTCTTCTGTTATGCATATGAGTTAAAATAATCTGCATTTCTTCGTAACTAATTTCGTTTTCTTCAGATGACGTGGTGAATCCTTAGCTTAAACCACAATCCAGTACAGTTTAAGCCAAGCAACATACAAGCTAGCTTATCGTTTGCACTCACGTTACAAAACTGCACTGTAGCTTAAATCTCCGCTTAAGCCTGATTAGAATCTTAAGCTTAAACCGTGAAATGGGTCCTTTAGTCATCACCTACTCCTACAATTTGGACGATGCAAGCGCACAATACAGATAATACTTGTGCTGTGTAAGTCAGAAATATAATCCCACTTGCAGGCGATAAATGATTAATATTATATAAGCGCTTCAGTTATTCTGAAGATATAAAAATTGAAATTGAGACGCTCTTTAATTGCTGTGGTCTTTAGCATCCCATTCTAATTGGGCGTGAAAGACCGGAAATTTTTCCCACAGGCCTCTTTATAAGACTTGAGGCTCTTTTACGTGCCGTAAATCTACGACATGGAACCAGTGGCTTTACTTCCCTTCCGAAGGAAGCCATACTAAGGATTTTTACGCCCGAAATAATCCATGATCCTCCGCTGGGTTTGAACCGGCGACCTCGGGAACTAGATGCTAGCATGGTAACCACTACACCACGGAGGACGACTTCTTAAGATACGATTAGCTTAAGACAATACTCGGAGTAGTGGTTTAAATTCAAGATTCGATTGATTCCACCGATTGAATGCTCATTTTCATCAAGAATCACGATAAAAGCTGTAGTTACATGTATACCAACACCCAGTCATCGGAAGTAGCAGCATATATCACAGGAAAGCTTTTACTCCATCGCTATCAGAGTAGCAGCGGAGCTGTACAACCAAACTAAATGCATTGCAGCAAACTACTTCTTGCAGTCCATGCTGTGCAAAAATACAAATTTTAGCTTACTTTCAGGTCTGCTGCTCACTAATATGGGAAAGGAAGGGTGTATAGAAACTGACTAACTTGACAATTTCGGCGTAGCAGGACGTGGGTTCAGAATTGTTTGTGGAAGAGGCGAGCGTGCTGGTAGATCTGAACCGCTCGCGCTCTAGGCGCATGCGCTCCATTTCACGCTTCTTTGTCTCCGAGAACTGTGTGGCTATGACTACGAGGCACAGGTTGATCATGAAGAACGAGCCGATCTGAAACAGAGAACGTTCAAAATCATATTCCTGCTAGATATTTTATGATTTAGTGCTTTATATCTTATTCTTTCTTGTTGAGGAGGAATCTTTCGGCAGGGGGACATACTCACCACAATAAGTAGCACGAAATATATCCAATCCCAGAAGGAATGGGCGTCTTGTACGTAGTACATGATGTCCGTCCATCCCTCCAGACTTATTACCTGAAAAGAGTGTGATACGAGAGAGCTGTACTGAAAACAGTTCAATATTAATGAACTCATATAAACATCAGGGGCAGATCTTTAGCCTACCAAGGGGAGGGGCTCACAGTGAAGGACTAAAAGAAATGTTATTCTTTTTTTCCCTAAGATCGCTTAAAGTGAAGAATGTAACAGATCGTTCTTAATTATCATAAATTGTTTTAGTTGAAACAAATAAAAGTTTCAGTCAAGCAAACAAATGTTATATTAACTGCGTTTACTACTATCAGTTTTTATTTTTTGCTTTCATCACAATACTCGCCGAATTTTTAAAAATTCTTTCGTTGCAGTCTTTTTTTTTTAAATTTTAACGTCGTTTAAACAGATAGGTAATCTCCGATGGTGAATTAACAAATGGTTGAAATGAATGTCCAGTGCAGGAGCATACGTAGAAGAGGGTTGAAGCCCCAGACACTCAAAACCGTAATATCGAAGCGATGAAATCTCATGTTCATTTTCTGTAGCTATTTTTGCTGAGAGGTGTAATACTGTAACGACTCTTCGTAGAACTCGATCCACAACAGGGAAGTGGCATCAGATTTTATAAGGTGGTGTAATTGGAATAAACCAGGGACAGCACACTGTATTTATTAGCGACGTTTTTTTTTTAGGTAAAGCTCTCAATCTTGTCGCCGGCACGCTGCTGAGAAGGCACCTCGCGTCTACGTTATAATTGGGTCTCGAATCCCGGCCTAACACAGTATATTTTTACTAAGTGAATTAAGTCCTGCCAGATCTATCTTGAGATAAATCCTTGTGACGTGCATTTAAACTCTTGCACCTCGGGGCCCATCAGAGAGTCCCCAAACCTCAACTCGTTTAATTAAAAGGCCTAGACAATAGCTATTTTTATAGAACCTAGTGTAGTAAATATTTGATACCACCCAGCTTTGCAATGGTATCCCTACACTTCCGGTATCAAACGCCCTTACCCCTGAGCTCACGGTCCCCCTGTTGTTAGCAACCCCCGGGGTTTTCCACCCCAAGGTTCCCTACAGTATACCACATCATACCGTTAATAAACAGGTATATAAAAATACTATATACATTATACAGTGGTCAATTTTGGGGGATTACGGGGTTTAATACTTTCTTTTGGAACATTATCATTCCATATGTTGGTTGGCTACATTGATTAAACAGCTCGCTCCGTTCATTTTACTAATCGCATACATTTAGTCACATGTTTGTACGAGCACCTCTTGAAGCTGTAGTGAAGTGAAAGTGGAACTTCTCAATGGGTCTCCCCATTGTCTAGTGGTTAACACACCTAGATGATTGGCTTAAAAGTAAATTCTTCATAGTACAGAGCGATCCATACAAAGCCGAACACTTTTAAGAACATAATTTCCCTCTGGAAAGCAATAAAAATTAAAATTGCGTTTTATTACCTTAGTGGCTCTGGGAGAATCGATATTGCTCCATAGAGCTTTAAGTTACCCACATTCGTCTTCTCAGGATAATGAAAAACGCCAATTCAATGTGCACAATGTTCCAAAAAGGGCAATAATTTTATTGATATTAAGAAAGCTGGAAGCTGTTACACAAGTTAAAGATGATTTAGAATATACAACAGCTAAATTGAAAGAAGAACATAGGAAGTGGTGACTGGAAATTGATATGACCAAGACAAAATATATGTGTTTAAGAGAAGATAATACCTACTGAATTATTAATATAAAAAGAAGTAATAGAAGCAGTCCCAGAATTTAAATACTTAGGCGTAAAATTAACCTGAAAATTAACTGAATAAAATTTAAGGAAAAAATTAATATCTAAACTAAATCCAAGTAGGAACATTCAAAAGCGTACTTCGTTACAAATATATAATATCTTAATTAAAACTGTTGTACTCTATCAATCAAAATTGTGGGCATCATCAGTAGAGAAGAGGGCTTAATGGTATTAGAAATAGATTATATAATACGTTCTGCTAGGATTTCTCATTTAGATAGAATTAGGAATGAAAGAATTAGGGAAATCATGAATATACGTGCAACCATGTTAGGTGATATCGAAAATAAACAATTGAAATGACATGGACACACAAAATTAATGGAAGAAGGAAGAATTCCAAGTTAAGTATTTGAGTGGGCTACAGTAGAAAGAAGAAAGAGAGGAATGAAATACAGCAGATAAATGGCTGGAGGAGGAAGAATGGAAAGATTAAGAACAATAGCGTCGGACACCGGAAAACGGAAAAATCCGTTGTGAAACCGGTATAGGTACTAAGAAAGCTGGAGACAACTGGCTCTCTCCTCAGTAAGAATGGGAAAAAAAGACCTGCAATGAGTCCAGAACGTGTTGATGTTCGAGAACGTTTGTCTTCGAAACGCACGTTGTGTTTCAATCAATGAATTTGTCTGCCAAAATGTTTTCACAAAAAACACGCTGCCGGATTGAGAAATGTTTGTTCGTTTATGCCTGTAAGACTAATGACTGAAAATTAATTAATAATCGATAAAAATAGTCATAGGGAACAATGGATGCTGAGGGTACCAACTTCAACAGTAATATCGCCCGCCCTTCTGGTGTGGGGTATGGGGGTAGCGTATCTTCTTAATATTCAAGAGGTCCCCATTCAGATCTTGATTAGGGTGAGTTGCCCGGAAAAGCTTTTTTTTTATCCTGAGAAGATAAATGTTGGTTATCTTTAAGCCCTATAGACCCCTGGTTCATTTGAGCTCTATTTCATATATTTCATTCATCGCCCGATATGACCTATATAGTTAAAGGACATTAATATTTTTAAAAAATCAGCATCATTGATTCTCCCAGAGCTACTGAGATAATAGAATTCAATTTTAATTTTTTTTATTACTTTTCAGAAGTAAATTATATAACAAAAGAGTTCATTTTTATATGGAGTACTTTTTTTATTGTTTTCAAGAGGTAAAATAACAAACTTAACGTCAACTAAAATATTTAGAGATTAAAAACTTGTCATGAAGTAAATAAACGTAAACATAAATTTCAATTTTCAGGTTTCAAGGATTACAATCAAAACTTACTTTCAAATAAGCAAGTAGCAGATTAAAACGGTATTACAGCTGAATATACTGAAAAAATATCTCAAGAAAATATCTCTTTTTTTCGTTCCACCTTGTCCTGTGTTTGTCAGCACGTTTCATCTCCTCATGCATGAAGCAATGCAGCACGAGTGGCTTTGATCATGCGCTCGCTATATCGTGGCGTATGCCACAGACAAACTTCCTGCTCCTTAACAGCAGGTATATCACATCGAGTGATTTCATCCTAGTGTTGCAGCGATAATGTTGAATATGGTTTTTCTCAGATACTGATAAATTCGCAAGTTTTGGATACTATTTATACACGAAGAGCTAATCCAGATTTGATATTGACTTTTATTTCTCTTCGTAAGGCTTATTTCTCACACAAAAGTTTCTTCCTGGAAGGAAATTGAACTGTAATTACCCGGACTACCTTAAAAATACAGAGAATATTAGTTGCGATTATGCCACATGTATAATTGCAACCATTGTTGCTGTATCGCCTTATGTCAATGAGAGAAGCAAAGCCTACCCGAACCAAGTTCAATACACTTAAAGGTTTTAGTTTCCACGCTGAACTTTTACTCATTGTTGGTTGCATATAGAGCGAGGCACATGCTAGCCTGTCTTGCTTTTCCTTCTTATATAATGATCTTGTATTACGCTAACATTTATAATACATAATTTGTTGTTCTAAAACGGCACTTTGTTAGCATGTCTCTAATTTATGAATACCCATCTGTGAAATTTCTAAAACCTCAATTTCAGTTCTATTCATTTGAAATGTTAATACAGCAATTAGCGTTTAAATATATAGATATGGATACCAAGTTTCATACCTATTTTTAAAGTAATCCCCAAGATATTAATTTTTTTAAATATTGTTGCACAGGATGCAACTATTTTTCGTGTAAAAGTTGACTGAACTATTTATAGTATATTAATAAACTATAGATATAAATATTTAATTATACTAATAGTTCAGGAGAAAATAAATATTGAATAATTAAACGTTTTGCTTAAATTTTTACATAATATGAATATTATTGTTTAATAAAGTGACAACTAAGCATGTTAACAAAAATTCATATCAAATTTTTATCCTTTTATTAATAAAAAATTATGGAGAATTTTATTCATTTATACGGAAAATTACATTCTGTAGGACAAATGAGAATCTGGTGAAAAATGAAAACCCGAGAAAGGAGAGTATAAAAGTTATAACCTTAAAATAAGATTATTTCTGACTTTATGCTATTTAAAAATCATTTATTGTATACATAGGCTCCCCTTCGTGCTTTTCTGTTTTTTTGCAACTAATTTAGTATTTTAACATTCTTGAGCTATCTCTTGAAAGGTTTATTCACTTTAATGTGGGCCAAAATGTATAGCTTTTCATTACTATTTTATAGGAAACTAGGCTTACAGGCAGACATTTAAAACGCTATATGGGTGTTTTTAAACATAGTATAGCCCTGAAAGGTACTAGTTGGCTACGATATGAGTGCGTGCGGTGGGAAGAGGAACTAAACAGTTACGGAACAAGTGGGCGGGGCATCGGAACTGCAGCCAGGTAAAGAAAGCATCCGAAGTTGCAGTTGTATTTATTAGCGAGGCTGAGGCCGGCAAATGTAGTACTATTTTCATTATGGAACTGTACATCCCCTTAATGCCTTGCCCCTCCCTTCGCTCTGATCACTAGACCTTGATGACGTTAGGCATGTCAACAAAAACAGTGGCGTCCTCCTCCAAGCGCACTCATATCGTGGCCGACTAGTACGTTGCACTAAAGTAGAAGGTTTGTGTTGTTTAATAGCTCAGAAATTAATGTTTATGAATTTTGGCAAGTTTAGCCTTTTTTACAAATGGGTAACCTTAAAATTCCACTTAAAATAAAGATGTAGGATGAGGTAGTTGCAGCAAGTACTTACGAGGAAGATGGCGACCCAAGCAAGGCCTATATTGTCGAAGCTGATGGTACCCTGGAACGGGTTATAGGGAGAGGGTTTACATTCCGTGTAGTACTGGTTCCAGTTGACGCAGGAGGAGTTGGTGGGATTGTTGGATGATCCTGCAACAGCGCTAGCGTTGCACAGCATGTCGCCGACCTTATAGGGTGGTAGGTCAGCGCACTGGTGCATCCCGTTGTCTTCCGGTCGCGAACAAATGTAGTCTCTATCCTGCTCCACGTATTGGTAGTAGGATGCAAGAGGTCTGCAACAACATCCAAACTCTCCCAGCATCACCCCCACATCCCAAATGTACACATACTCTGCTACTGTTTCGCTTGCATTTATGCAACCTACCTTGGAATTATGTTATTAATAATGCCCAATATAACGTGTTTTAATTTATGTTTAGGTATATTTTTCAGAAGTCCAGGCTATGTTACTTCTGATAAAATCATCTTACTGATTTGTTCGTGTAGAGTAGAAAAAAAAAGTTTGTATTACTTGTTAAAACCTATTGCTTGTTTCCCGTCAATGTATTATTTATAGTTTTGGCACGGTGTTCTGTGGAACAGATTAAGGTGGAATTCTGGTGGCTGACCTATTTTTAATTACTTTAGGTATGTGACTACAATTTCATATTTAACATTCTTTGTTAAGGGTACCCATAGCTGAAATTTGGTTTGAGTAAATTTTCAAAAAAATTCAAAAGTTAGTTTTTATGTCCAATAACTTTAAACTTTAGCTTCTATTACAAACCATAGTTTTTGCCCTCTTAGCCCTTTAAAGCTTCAACACGTGACCATTTAAATGCCCAAGAACAGACGGCATAATGGTCTGCATTTACTGCCAATGCCTTTTACTCGACTTTGATTTGTAGCTTGTAACCAATCTTGTTCAAATGTTCAGCAGAAACTCACAGAGAATGAAATTAAAAATCTGGCGTAAGGTTTCTGCTACACTTTTAAATTACTCAAGATATGGCACGATTAATTCGATCACTGAGGATAAATTGTTTAAAACATTATATTTTAAGAGTTAAACATTTTGTTCTGAGCTAACCCGAGTAGTGAACAAAATTCTTTATGCCCGTTTTGTACACGGTATTTAAATAAGAGCAAGGTGGCAGCGCGCTAACTTGTATATCTTGCATTCGGGAGGCCCCGGGCTCAAACCCTCGGGGCCGACTGTCTGACTGAAGATTTTTTGGCGGTTTTCCTCGGGCGCTAGGCGAATAAAGGTTGGATAATTTGATCCAAGAATTTTCCTTATCACCACCACATTTCATTTTCTTCTTCTTCACCATCATACCAGGCAGTGGGCTGATCACCCATTCTGGATATGCTGAGATCCAGAGTTTACTTGATCCCCTACAGGTTACTGATCCAAGGCATTGGATTGTATATAGGTCCTATAACGAGGAGGGTATACGTTGAAGAAGAAGAGGTATTTAAATAATATAGTAGTATTTTTATTTTTTTTAAAATTTCCGATTTCAGCATGATGTAGAGCTTCTGATTAATTTTAAAGTAAAATATTATTTGTTAAATATTAAAGATATCTACGTGAAATTTAAAAAACACTTATAATTGAGATACAGTAGTATTTTAAATTTTTTAAAAATATTTGGATAAAAACTGCAATACTTAGAAATGTTACCTATGAGTACCCTTAAACAGGAATAAACTGGCCATGTGAGATTTTGGAAGGAACGGATTATGTATCTAACAGTTATCTAATGTGCTACTCTGTTTCGTATATTTATTGTTAAATTTCATAACATTGAGCAGTTACTGTGTAAATTGTGACATGTTATATGCATTTTTCATGTTATGAGAAATAGCTATTAATGCATGTTATTCCTTCGTGTTACTGTAATCTGTTGAGGGCTTTTGTCAGAGTCGCTTCACAGATTGAAGGCGTAATTACCTGTAAATTTTTTGAGGTATTGATGAAAATGTTCTGCCATAGCAGCAGGCTTAAGTGTGTAGAAACCGAGCGGGACGGCTCAGGCGATAACGTCTGTGTTGGTAGGTCGTGGGTTCGATTCCCGCGACCGACCTTGCTGACCCATGGGTTTTTTTTAAGTTTCCCCGGGTCGCTTGGCGAATGCTGGGAAGGATCATTACATCCCCCGAATTTCCTGTCCCTCCATTTCACCTCTATTCTCTTTTCGCTTCACCTTTCATGTGCTTGGTTTCTTTCAGGATTGCAAGTATCGGTGGGAGGTCTCGGCGTGTTCATGGCAGGGGAAAAGAATGCTCTGAGTAAACCTTCATCCTCTGGAATGGGGGCGATCTCCGGGTCCCAGGCCCGCCAGGGGATGTGTAAGCCCACAAGGAAGGGGAGTTGGTTGCACCAGCTGCCGTCCGGGGAGTTTAAATCTGTAAACGGTAGGGACCCTGCCCTCCGCCTGTCGTGCCCCCTGGTCCGGCCGCCCTCTGTCTCCTCTCACCTCATCCCTGCCTCCCGGGGGCGCCTCCGCTCCTAGTCTTATCCTATCCTGTGTGTAGAAGGCGATGATTATACCTATCCATAAGAATATCTTACCTCAATGTTCAAAATTCGAAGAATATCGGAACTACTGTTCCGTGTTCAGCTCCTTGCAGCTCTGTTATCTGAGGAAAGGGGAAAGGGGAAGGCATGGGTGGAAACAAGAGTGAACTATTTATTTTCGGTTTATCTACCGAACTAACGGCGTAGTGTTAATGTTAAATCTTAACATGGGACGCTATCTTAGACTATGTGATGTTCAACCCTTCATCACATGTTTTGTTTAAGTAGACAGGAAAGCATAATTCACTTATAGGTTGTAGAGAAGTTTTAAGGGATTGAGAAATTTGATAAGGATTTCGATGTTTGTTTGGCGGAAGCCTGAATATTACAGTTATTATGTATGTATCTAACAAGTGAAGGGCTTTGGCTCGAATGGGAATTTCTTATCCAATAGGTGATGTACACGCCCATCTTCACATCAATAAAGCTCCAAAAAGCATTCATTTGTCTATGTTATGGTTTGCCTGCTGGAACAATGTAAAAAGACATTATCGGTAGGTCACAGTGTATTACTTTCTCTACTACGTATAGTAAGTAGCGGAAGTATTGTATTCCACCCACAAATTCGATACCGAGATTTCACCGAAAATACATGTTTTGAGACCCCCTGAATCCAAAAAAAGCACTTTTGGAAACATGTCCGTGTGTGTGTCTGTCTGTGTGTCTGTCTGTGAACAGCATAACTCAGAAACGAACAGTCGGATAAACACCAAACTTGGTATTTAGGTTCAGTATCTTCTAGAGCTGCGACACGAAGGTTTTCAAGAAAATCTCCCCACCCCAGATTACCCTTTACATGGAACATTTTTCGAAAATTTTAATTTTCTCAAAAATGGCTCTAACGATTTTGATTAAAATATCATATGTTTAAGATATTTGCATGACAAATAAAATGTATATCTTGAATTTTCTGGGAATGTCTCCAAAAGTGTTCTTCATTGTGAACGACTTTTGCATAACGGGTAAACCATAAGAGATAGACAAAATGTTACTACACAAAAAATGTGGATCGCGTTAAAATACACAATTTATGTCATATACATTGTTTTTTTTGAGTGAACCATTTTTGAGATATTGCTTGTTATTCCCTTAAATTTTTCAATACTTATTTTCTCAAATGGGAATTCGTTATTCATTTTTTACTTTCTCTACTACGTATAGTAAGTAGGGGAAGTATTGCATTCCACCCAAAAATTCGATACCGAGATTTCACCGGAAATACATGTTTTGAGACCTCCTGAATCCAAAAAAAAAAGCATTTTTGGAAACATGTCCGTGTGTGTGTCTGTGTGTGTGTGTGTCTGTGTGTGTGTGTGTGTGTGTCTGTGAACAGCATAACTCAAAAACGAACAGTCGGATAAACACCAAACTTGGTATTTAGGTTCAGTATCTTTCAGAGATGCGACACGAAGGTTTTCAAGAAAATCCCCCCCAGACTACCCTTTACATGGAACATTTTTCGAAAATTTTAATTTTCTCAAAAATGGCTCTAAGGATTTTGATTAAAGTAACATATGTTTAAGATAATTTCATGAGAAATGAAATGTATATCTCGAATTTTCTGGGAATGTCTCCAAAAGTATTCTTCATTGTGAACGACTTTTGCATAACTGGTAAACCATAAGAGATAGACAAAATTTTACTACACAAAAAATGTAGATCGCGTTAAAATACACAACTTATGTCATATACATTTCTTTTGTTGAGTGAACCGTTTTCGAGATATTGCTTGTTATTTCCTTAAATTTTCCAATACTTATACTTTTTCTCAAATTCGTTATTCATTTTTTTATGTCCTGGACATGCAAAGAGAATGGAATGCGCCACATAGCAACCAGCGTTAAAATATTTGACTATCGCTTAAAAGTTACCATATTCCCCTTGCATCTACAAGAAAATTACCAATAAGATTGACATCTCGATATCTCGATTAACATGAAGCATATGGAGAATAGGCGTTTGTAAAAATAGATTGTACAAGAGTAGAGAAAGTCATGTGAGTGTAACACATCAGATTTTTTTTGTCTTGGATATGCAAAGAGTTATAATCTGTGGCAAAGGGAATGGGGCTGCACCTAGCAACCAGCTATTAAGAGATATGTATGTGCTTAAAGGCTACTGTTTTTCTATATTGCCCTTGTAAATATATTTTCCCCTACATCTACAAGAAAATTAGCAATAAGATAGGGTCTGCAAATGTTTATCTCGATTAACATGAAGTAGATGGAGAATAAGCGTTTGTAAAAATACTTTGTACAAGAGTAGAGAAAGTCATGTGAGTGTAACACATCAGATTTTTTGATTCAGGGGGCCTCAAAACATATATTTCCGGTGAAGTTTCGGTATCGAATTTTTGGGTGGAATACAATACTTCCCCTACTTAGTATACGTAGTAGAGAAAGTAATTAGATAAAATATTCAGTAGTTCTTATTTTATTACATAACGGACGCTGCGTTAAAAACATCCCTCGTAGAAGTTAGAGTGAGTGATAAAATGCCTAAAGGACTCTTACTTCGTTTTGACATTCAATGCATAGGATTATGTGACTCATGGAGGACACAATCTTGATAAATGAATGATTTCAGGGCAATAGAATGTATGACTATTTCACCTAAAACAAGTAAACAAATTAAATTTAGTTTTACTTATGGGCACTCTTTAACTACTATGGTCCTTAGCGTCCCATTCTATATTTGGCGTGAAAGACCAGACATTTTGCTCAGAGGCCTCTATCACGCGTGAGGTTCTTTTACGTGCCATAGCTATACGATACGGGACCACCGGCTTTACTTCCCTTCTGAAGGAAGGCATGCTAAGGATTTTTACGCCCGGAAAAATCCATCGCCCTCCGCCGGGTTTGAACCCGCGACCTCGGGGACTAGATGCTAGCAGGGTACCCCTAGACCACGACGTCTAAATAAGTGAATACATAGACACTCTCTGGGTAGCTATTTCTTTAGACAACACAAAATACATGCCAGGAGCTCAACAGATTACATAAGAACTGTTGCTGATATTCCAGAATTTAAATTGGAGAATCCACTGTTTATAATGAAAATCACAACCAATGGTCTACTCCAGTATATTGCCTATGTTTTACTATTCCTAGCAGTCAGTTGCTTACTTGATTCCCATGCATTCTTTGGACTTCAAACATGTAACTTAGGTGGTTTTATATTTTTCATCAATTCGGTGTGATTTAGGAGGTTGTTTAGATGTTCTTCATGCCTGTTCTTATTGCTCTGCTGTTTTATTTTTTAGAGAATCCTCGTGAACATCCTTCAGTGTATTGGCCAACAGCAACCAAAGAATAGTTGCACAAATGAATGCTTTTACGTCTTATCTCTGTACAAAGTTTTAACCAAAACTTCCTGTTTGAGCTGAAAACCTTCCCTTGCAAGAACTGATTTCGGTTTCGTTAGTATTCTTTTCTGAATTAAGGTTTATTTATATTAAATGTGTAGCTGTAAAACGTGATAGAATACTTCAGTTATTTATCACAGGAGTTTGAATTTGTAGCTTAACTGTTATATTATGTACAATGATCCATTGTACAATCTACCATTTATGCTGCACTGATATAAGGAACCATATGATACTATGTTTTATAACTATAAAGCAAGCAGAAGTTAAGACATTGGCCAGTCTTGATTTGTCTAAAGTTTTAAGATAACCGACGCACTCAAATGTGCAATATTTTATTTTCAAAAACTTTTATCAATCTACAAATTAAATTGACACTATGTAAAATGTCTTAACTCATACTGTCTGGGCTACAAGTTACAAAGCATAATGCAATTACATACCTGTAAAATAAAGCCAAATATCCATAATTTGAAAGCAAACAATGAACATTGTCTTCTTTTTGATTGAATTAAATATTCCTCTTGCCTTTGAATTATTTTATTTCATCCAGAACATCTCCCCCAAAACTTCTTGACTGCATAAGTACAGAACAGGTAGAAGAAAGAAATGGTAAATAAACACTTAAGAGTTAACAATACAACAGATGCATTTGGTATCAGTCTACGTGTTAATTTGGCGATGCTGTAGAAGTCTGCAAGTGTACCACCAAACAAAAAACATGCTACAAACAACACGAAAAACAAACCACAATGACATATCACGCCGCACCGATTTGCATTTTTCATCTGCAAGAGTAGCTGGCCACAATGATGCAGAGACAGAGAGAAAGAGAGAGACAGAGACAGCTAGAGAGGAACAGATTGTTATCATCATGAAATGTGAAATGTCAACACAGCTAGAAGTTAACAGAGAAATAATCGTAACCAGACACCCACGCACACACATATATACGGCAAACACAGGATATATAACACACATACAGTCCTGTATCCAGCGATCATTTCAGTTTTGTGGCCAAAAAGAGCATGCCCTCAGTGACTTCATGCAGTGCTAGGATGTTGCCTTTTTTATTTGTCTCACATGAGCATTAAAACATCTGCACTATGTAGCTATTACTCAAATTGATATTCACGGTCCTCATTTAGAATATTTTACCTGTTTGTAATATGCAAAAATACAAAAACAAAACGGGATTACTGTGACGCGGTGCTGAATGAACTGTGTAGAAAATTTATCTGAAATGTAATGTTCTAGATGTTTTCTTTTTAGAGGATGTTTCTGATTTTTATGTTTTCCTGGATTATAATTTCTAGTTATATGGCCATAGCTATTCTCTGGTACAATCTTAAACATTCTTAGATACAGACAGAGGGCACTTAATTAGGGGATAATCAGATTAAAACGTACAGGTATCTAGAAGTGATAACGAACTAAAAGCAATCTATATAACTGCTAAAACATTTATCTTAGTGACAGATAGGACGCTTAATTTCATTTTATTTTATGTTTAATCTCCTTTAACGAGTAGGTTATATCAGAAGGTGCAAAGAACTTGGAGTTACGAACATTTGCTTTGAAAAGGGAAATTTTTTCCAATCGAAATTCGAACTCATAACCTTTGGTGGGCAATTTTACTCATACACAGACCTTTTCTTCATCTTCTTTCCCTGTTTACCCTCGCCTTATACCACCCAGGACTTACAAGCGGGTGGCTGGGAGCGGGGAGCACAGACTATGGATAAGAGAGAACAGCCCGAATGAAAGGATGATGGAGCAATTGGTGGGAAAACGTTTGTCCACCACAAATCCCACATACGGCTCCGTGGGATTGAACCCGGGTCGGCTTGGTAAGAGGCGAGCGCTCTAACCACTCGGCCACGGCACCGCCTACACGGATTTAAGTCTGTTAACTCAACCAATAACTTATTCACAAATGAGTTCACCCAGTTCCTATCAAACCGATGTCTACAAATATCTTTTTGCCACTAAAAGTGTAAAAATCACATTCGCAAAACCATGGTTGAAAGCACACAATTATTCTCTGTGCACCGCATTCGGGAGGTACCGCGTTCGATTCCCGGCGACTCCCACTCTCACCCACAGTTTTTTTCGGAGGTCTTCCCGGGTCGTCAGGCGAATGCTGGAGTGGTTTCTTTCGTCCCCCGAAATTCCTATCCATTCATTTCGTTCTATTAATCATTCATACTTCGCCCCGTTTGGTCTGTTTCAGGATTGGAAGTGTCACGATGGTTTTTAGTGCAGCATGGCAGGGAAAAAGGATGCTCTCTGTGACCTTTTTCTGTCCCTCGGCCTTCGGTTTCGCTGCTAGGGTATAAAGACCGCCCTTTGGAGGGGCGTTAGATCCTGTGTGGGGTGCAGTCCTCGATCTGTCTGTCTGACTGACTGCCTAGGCGTCTCAATCTGGAAACTGTAGGTATCCTGTCAGTGCTGTCTCGTCACTCCTGGTTCCGACCACCCCGTCTCTCCATTCACCTCATCCCTCCCTCCCTCCCTCCCGGGGGCGCCCCCTCGAGGAGCGTCGGTACAATATCCTCATTCCCGGATCGGTGTCGAATCCCCTCCATTTCAGAATTCAATCCAATACTACACACAAAAGCCCTGATGTGCCATTTTCACGCGATTATCTCAACCCACTATCGTTTATTTCTATATAGCGTCTACAA
Organism: Deroplatys truncata; assembly: GCA_030765065.1. Taxonomy (NCBI): domain Eukaryota; kingdom Metazoa; phylum Arthropoda; class Insecta; order Mantodea; family Mantidae; genus Deroplatys; species Deroplatys truncata. Next base: position 103,061,008 of record CM060984.1, read on the forward strand.
AGTAGCCTTGCAAACGTTTATCCTACTTCAAGTTGATGCAGAAATTTGTTACAGCTAGAAAGCAAATAGCGATAGTCACCTGTTTAAAATATATTCACTATATTCTGTCTTGTTTCCATGACATCGTGAGAAACAGATGACTAGCGACGGCGCTTTAAAAGGTATCAAAGCATTGAAAAATTCAAATCAATAGAAATGGATATCTCAGAAATAGCTGATGCCACAAAAAAGTTGAGATAAATTATCTGCTTTAAAGAGATCTACAGTTTTGTTTAGTAGGTTTTCCTCTATCGCAACGCTTACAATTTTAGAAAATTATGCAAAATTCCTTGCGAATGAAGAGGACTTCACAGTTTATCCCCAGGAAATTTAAGATTTTATTTGACATGGAAGTGTCTTAAATGTGTGGTATTTTAATCAAAATCGTTAGTGGCATTTTTGAACAACTCTAATGTGTTGGACGGACATGACTGTCTCTACTCTTGTACAAACTATTTTTACAAACGCTTATTCACCGCCTACTTCATGTTAATCGAGATAAGCATTTGTTGAAACTATCTTATTGCTAATTTTCTTGTAGGTACAAGGGGAATATGGTAGACTTTAAGCGATAGTCAAATATTTTAAGAGTCGGTTGCTATGTGAAGCATTCATTTCTCTTTGCATATCCAGGGCATAAAAAACGAATAACGAAGTCGTATTTGAAAAAGTATTGAAAATTCAAACAAATAACAAGGAATGTCTCAGAAATGGGTCACTCGACAAAAAATGTATAAGACATAAATTCTGTTTTAACGAGATCTACATTTTTTGCATAGCAAAATTTTGTGTATCTCTTACGGTTTACCAGTTATGCGAAAGTCACTCAGAATGAAGAGGACTTTTGGGGATATTCCCATAAAATTCAAGATTGAAATTTCATTTGTCATAAAAATATCTTAAACATAACATATTTTAATCAAAACTGTTAGAGCCAGTTTTGAGAAAATCAAAATTTTCCACAAATGTTTAATGTAAAGGGTAGTCTGGGATGGTGAGATTTTCTTTAAAATCTTCACGTCGCATCCTTGGAAGATACTACACTCAAATACCAAGTTTGGTATTTGTCCGACTTTTCTTTTTAAGTTATGCTGTTATCAGACAGACACACATAGGGCATGTTTCCAAAAAGGTTTTATTTGGATTCACGGCACCTCAAACCATGTATTTTTGGTGAATTCTCGGTATCGAATTTTTAGGTGGAATGCAATACTTCCCCCATTTACTATGCGTAGTAGAGAAAGTGAAAATAAATAATTTCAAAACATTTTCCATATAAAAGGTAGTTGGAGAGGGAGTAGATTTTAATATTTTCGAAAATGTTGTATCGCATCTTTGGAAGATACTGAGCTTAAATACCAAGTTCAGTATTTATCTGAGTTTTAGATTTTGAGTTATACTGTTCACAGACACAGACACACACACACGCACACGCACACCCTTTTTGCTTTCCGTACTACATATCTATAGTAAGTAGAGGAAGTATTGCATTACACCTAAAAATTACATATCGATATTTCACCGGAAATACATGTTTTGAAGCCCCTTGAATAAAACAAAATTAGAAAAAGGACGGTGTGTATGTCTGTGAACAGCATTAACTCAAAAACAAAAAGTCAGATAAGCACTAAATTTGGTATTTAGATTCAGTACCTTCAAAAAATTGCGACAGGAAAATTTTAAAGAAAATTCCACACCCCAACTACCGTCTACATTGAGCATTTTTCGAAACTTTTTATTTTCTAAAAAAATGCCTCTAACGATTTTGATTAAAATACCATACGTGAAAGATATTTACATGGCAAATAAAATGTATATCTTTAATTTTCTGGGAATAGCCTAGGAAATCCCCTTCATTCGGAAGGAATTTTGTATAATCTTGTATAACTGGTAAACGTTAAGCGATAGACGAAAACGTACTACACAAAAAAATATGGATCTCTAAAAGACACAATTTATTTAAAATAAGTTTTTGTGGTATATCTATTATTAAATGTTCGAATTGTTCAGTACTTGTCATTCTTTTCTAGTCCCATCTATTTTCATTGTTTCTCGTGATTGCATGGAAACAGTATGAAATTTTAAGGTCAGCATATAGCGTCCAGTTCTTAAACATTTGAGTTATCAATGTTCTCTTTGATTTATAACAAAATGTGTAATGCAGTCATTTCTGTAAAGATTTATTTGGATTAAAATATGGTAGAAGGAAAAATAAGCTTTAGTAAGGATAGTTTGTATACCACTAATAAAGTTAAAGGGTAGAGAAAGTCATGTGAATGTATCACATTAGGTTTTTAATAATGCTTTATTTTTGGGATTCAGGGGGGTCCCAAAACACTTGTTTTGGTGAAATCTCGGTATCGAATTTTTGATTCGATATACAATTGGTGGAATACAATTACACCACTGTATAGTGAGTAAACATCATTGCCGATGAGCAAGTGTTCCTAAGGTGAAAAGCCGCCGATGTGACCCGAGTTGCTAAAGGCGGCATATAAACGGAGAAAATAGTTTTAGTGTAGTTAGTTGCCAGACATAGGAGTTGTCCTTAAGTTAGCTATATTCAAACCATCAACACACAGAACCATGACGACAGGTCTCGTGATTAGTCTGCACACGCCAGCAGACTATGAGGGATGGGGTGGGGGCTGTTACCTACGCACAGCGTAAAGTCCGGTAACAGTTCTACCTAATTTCCTTTCGTCCTGGCTTTAATGCTTGGAAATTCCTATGCCTGGTAGTTACCATTGTTACGTATTTTATTTTATTTTACTTGAATGAATGTCTTTGAAATTCCATGCTCTTAGCATGATCACGAAAAAGAAAGAAAGAAGAAGAAAAAATAAAACGAATAGCTACTAACTAGTTGAGAAATGTGTAAGTATTTGAAAATTCAAACCAACAACAAGGAATATTTCAGATATAGTTAACTCTACAAACAACTTATATGACATAAATTCGTGCATTAGCGAGATATACATTTTCTGTGTAGTATGATTTTGTCGGTGTGGACTTGGGCCCGTCTGCAAAAGCTCCGGTTGCACTGTAGCCCAAAGGCTTATTGTACTAGCCCTATAATGATTGCTACCCCTTCACACTAGTCCTGAGTACCTCCCCAGATTACACAGGCCCAATAGTGTGTTGGGATAGTAGTTCTCTGGTTCCATAAAAAATTCTCAAAGATTTTATATCTCCTTGAGGAACGCTTCACAGGAGAATATTATAAGATAGGCTGTTTCAATTTCAGACCTGCACAATCTACAATCTGTGTTGCTCTGAAACCTTCCTATTATGTATAGCTACTTTCTCACTAGTGGTGAAGTGAGAAAGTATTTTTCTTTTAACTGAAACTTACCGCATTTAAGCAGTCTGTCAGTTAAAGGTTTGCATGGTCCTTTGATAAACAATTTCCCACGATTTCTTACGGTTTACATAAGTAATTCAGAATGAAAAGAACTTTGCAGGCTATTGCCCCTTCCCAAAAAGAAAACATTAAAGATGAAAATTTCATTTGCCATGCAAATATCTTAAATATATATGGTATTTTAATAAAGACAGCTACAGCCTTTTTAAGAAAAAAATTCTGATGTGTTACACTCACATGACTTTCTATGCTCTTGTACAAACTATTTTTACAATCGCTTATTCTCCATCTACTTCATGTTAATCGAGATAAACATTTGCGGACTCTATCTTATTGCTAAGTTTCTTGTAGATGTAAGGGGAATATATATTTACAAGGGCAATATAGAAAAAGCACATACATATCTCTTTAATAGCTGGTTGCTAGGTGCAGCACCATTCTCTTTGCCACAGATTAATACTCTTTGCATATACAACACAAAAAATGAATAACGAATTCCCATTTGAGAAAATAAGTATTAAAAATTTAAGGGAATAACAAGCAATATCTCGAAAATGGTTCACTCTCCAAAAAAATTTATATGACATAAATTGTGTATTTTAACGCCATCTACATTTTTTGTGTAGTAAAATTTTGTCTATCTCTTATGGTTTAACAGTTATGCAAAAGTCGTTCATAATGAAGAATACTTTTGGAAACATTCCCAGAAAATTCAAGATATACATTTTATTTGTCATGAAAATATCTTAAACATATGATACTTTAATCAAAATCGCTAGAGCCATTTTTGAGAAAATTAAATTTTTCGAAAAATGTTCCATGTAAAGGGTAATTTGGGGTAGGGGATTTTCTTGAAGACCTTCGTGTCGCATCTCTGGAAGATACTGAACCTAAATACCAAGTTTGGTGTTTATCCGACTGTTCGTTTCTGAGTTATGCTGTTCACAGACAGACACGCAGACACACACAGACACACACACGGACATGTTTCAAAAAATGCCTTTTTGGATTCAGGGGGTCTCAAAACATATATTTCCGGTGAAATCTCCGTATCGAATTTTTGGGTGGAATGCAGTACTTCCTCTACTTACTATACGTAGTAGAGAAAGTAAAAACGAAACTGTTTCCATATAAAGGGCAGTTTGGGGTGGGGTTTTTTCTCATAATTGTCCTTGGAAGATGCTAAATTTAAATACCAAGTTTGGTATTTAACCGACTTTTAGTTTCTGAGTTATGCTGTTTACAGACAGACAGACAGACACAGACCTTATTCAACAAATACATTTTTTATTCCGAGCGACACAAAACATGTATTTCCGGTGAAATATCTGCAAGAAGAAGACGAACAGATATTGTTTTCTCTCTGTGCAGTTCGAAATGAACAATATAGTGCTTAGAACATCCTAATTAGCAAGTTGAGTGGAATATACATACGTTTGCTTCACTGAACGTATTACCTGCTTCAGTGAAGCAAATAAATGCACATTCTACCCAAACGCTAATTAGAAACGTTATCACTGCGCTTCACAGTGTACCATTTCCAGTCTTGAGTTTTATCTAATTGAAGCACTTGACAGATTTCCTAACTTCACTGGAATACGTAAATTGTAAGGGGTCGATTAGTGCATTCAAGAGTTACATTATTTTTACTTTCTCTACTACGTATAGTAAGTAGGGGAAGTATTGCATTCCACCCAAAAATTCGATACCGAGATTTCGCAGGAAATACACGTTTTGAGACCTCTTGAAACCAAAAAAAGCATTTTTGGAAACATGTCCGTGTGTGTGTCTGTGTGTGTGTGTGTGTGTCTGTGTGTCTGTGAACAGCATAACTCAAAAACGAACAGTCGGATAAGCACCAAACTTGGTATTTAGGTTCAGTATCTTCCAGAGATGCGACACGACAAGAAAATCCCCCCACCCCAGACTACCCTTTACATGGAAGATTTTTCGAAAATTTTAATTTTCTCAAAAATGGCTCTAACGATTTTGATGAAAATATCATATGTTTAACATAATGTCATGAGAAATGAAATGTATATCTCGAATTTTCTGGGAATGTCTCCAAAAGTATTCTTCATTGTGAACGACTTTTGCATAACTGGTAAACCATAAGAGATAGACAAAATTTTACTACACAAATAATGTAGATCGCGTTAAAATACACAACTTATGTCATATACATTTCTTTTGTTGAGTGAACCGTTTTCGAGATATTGCTTGTTATTTCCTTAAATTTTCCAATACTTATACTTTTTCTCAAATTCGTTATTCATTTTTTTTATGTCCTGGACATGCAAAGAGAATGGAATGCGCCACATAGCAACCAGCGCTTAAAAGATTTGACTATCGCTTAAAAGCTACCATGTTCCCCTTGCATCTTCAAGAAAATTACCAATAAGATTGACATCTCGATATCTCGATTAACATGAAGCATATGGAGAATAGGCGTTTGTAAAATTAGATTGTACAAGAGTAGAGAAAGTCATGTGAGTGTAACACATCAGATTTTTTTTTACTTTCTCTACTGCTTACCTATGGTAAATGGAGGAGATACTGCATTCTACCAAAATATTTGATACCAAGATTTCACCGGAAACACGCGTTTTGAAGTTCCCTGAATGCAAGAAAAGCATTTTTTGAAAACGATCCTTGTTTTGTGTTGTGTGTCTGTGCACAGCACAACTCAAAAATGAAATGTGGTTAAACACCAAACTTGGTATTTAAGTTCAGTGTTTTTCAAGGATGCAACTCGAAGATTTTCAACAATATCCCTCACCCTGAACTAGCCTTTTATATGCAAATGTTTTCATTATCTTTGATTTTCGAAAAAACCTGCTTCTAAAGATTTTGATTGAAATGTCGTATGACAAATAAAACGTGTATCTTGAATTTTCTGGGAATAGCCTGTAAAGTCCTCTTCATTCGCAACGATTTTTTGTATAACCGTTATAACAGTTAAACGTTAAGCGATAGACGAAAACGTAGCAAGAAAAGTTTAAACTTCTTTAAAACGTACAAAAGACAAGTTTTTCTGACACGAGCCGTTTTCAAGATATCAGTTAATAAGGGTTGGAATTGTTCAATGCGTGTCATTCGTTTCAAATCCTGTCGCTAAAGAATTGTTTCTCCGATTGCATGGAAAGAGTATGGAATTTTAAGGGCAGCATTTAGTGTCCAGTTCTTTTAACATCTATCACTTAACTCAATGTATATTGCAGCTATTTCTGCAAAGACGTATCTCAATTAACATGAAGTAATAGAAAACTAAGCTTTTGTATGAATAGTTTGTATCCACAAATATGTGATATAGGGTAAGGAAAGACATGTGAATGTAACCCATCAGAGCTTTTTGTCTTTCAATTGACCAAAGATACACATTTAACTGAAGCTTACACAAGTGGCATCCGCAGAGCCGAGAGCAAGTTGTAGCTACCTGAAGTAAATGTAAACGCACATATCACGGAGCGGCCCCGGGAAACGGGGCACAGCACCGCAAGTAGGCCAGTCGCCCCTTTTTACTTCCAATGTGTCCCATTAGAAAGACGGATGAGGATAGAGACTCGAAAGACGACCAGATCTGGATGTCGGTTGGCGCAAGCATGGTAGGGGTCCTTAACGTTTCCAGATTGAATGCATCCGGCGCCGCCCGGTCCTACCCACAGGCCACCGAACCCCCGGCAGTCCCCTATCGTGTGGAGCACACTTAGGGAAGAGCCTACTGCGTAGTCTCCGCAGCCATGCCAGGAAAGAAACCTCTATAGAGCGCAAGCCACGGTCCAGCCGCAATCCGTCGAACACTGTCACCTGGTCCCTAACTCTGAAACAGATGATAGGGAAGATGATGGATACAGGAAATGAGGTCAGGAAAGTCGTGGTAGAAGATGAACCATTCCAGCATTCGCCTGCCGACCCGGGGAAACCACGAAAAACCTAGGGGTCAGAGTGGGCAGTCAACGGGAATTGAACCCGGGACCTCCCGAATGCGGGTCACAGACGTTACCGCCTGAGCCATTCCGCTTGGTAGCTACCTGATGTAGTAACTGTAGAAAAGGTACTGCAGGCCGTGCGATCGCCAACCTAAGCTACATAGTCGTTGCATGATGTTTGATATTGACTGAAATTTCATGAAGGGCAGCATAAGACTACAAAATACGTTAAACATTCCTGAATCCGAAAAACGCATAATTGTCACCCGGACATAGACTCAGCAGGGAAGTCTTGGTATAACGAGCTCTGACTCACATCATTGCAAAGTAAGAAGCGACCTTCTGCAGAAGAAAAACAGCAACTAAAAAAGAAGACAGAAAAAGAGGAGGAGGAGGAAAGAGAAATCTGAGGTCCAAAGTACAAACCTTATGGATTTTAATGTGAGTTATGCATTCAAATCTTTTGCCACTATTTTCTGAATATTTTCGGCATTTTTCTTCCTGTAAAATGCTCCTTAAAGAGCAGATTTTGTAGTGAAAAAATAAAATTTGCCATACAAATTCACAGAGTCACAATGACTAAAACAATCTTATGTGTTATATTCACATGACTTTCTCTGACCATCTTTCAACAAACAATTCTTACAAAAACTCATTCTTCTATATACTAAATTTGTAGAAAAGGTTTTACTACACATTTTCCTTCTAGGTACAATGGGAATAGAGAAATACAGTAGGCTTTAAGCAATATTCAAACCTTTTAAGAGCGGATCTCTAGGTGATGGCTTTGAAATTTCGTTCTCTTTGCATAGCCAAGGAAAAGAAAGAAAAAAACAGCATAACGATTTTCCATTTGAGAAATATATAAATACTTAAAAATTCAAACCAATACGAAGGAATATTTCGGAAATGGTTAACTCCACACAAAACATCATATAACATAAATTGTGTGTTTTAACAAGATCTGCATCTTTTGTGTAGTAAGATTTTGCCTATCTCTTATGGTTTAGCAGTTATGCAGAAGTCATTCAGAATGAAGAGGACTTCAGAGGCTATTCTCAGAAAATTCAGGATATGCATTTCATTTTATTGAAAATATTTAACTTTTGACATTTTGATCAAATCGTTAGCGCCATTTTTGAGAAAATAAACATTTTCAAAAAACGTTCAATGTAAAGGATATTTTGGAGTGGAGAATTTTCTTGAAAATCTTTGTGTCATAACCTTGGAAGGTGCTGGACTTAAATACCAAGTTTGGTATTAAGCGACTATTCATTTTTGAGTTATGCTGTTCACAGATACAACACATGGACCTTTATCTAAAACGGTTCTTATTTTGGGTTCAGGGAGTCTCAAAATATATATTTCTGTTGAAATCTCGACATCGAATTGTTGGGTGGATTACAGTACTTCCTCTACTTACTATACGTAGTGGAGGAAGTAAACATTTACCTAGGTTTTTCTGTGAGATGCATGTAAGTATACTTTTTACATGTACTTACAGTGAGTAGAGTATTAAGCTATAACGATAGTCAAATATTTTCAAAGCCGTTCGGTATGTAATGGCTTTTGTTTTTACTTTCTCTACTACGTAGAGTAAGTAACGGAAGTATTGTATTCTACCCAAAAATTCGATACCGAGATTTCACCGGAAATACATGTTTTGAGACCCCCTGAATCCAAAAACAGCATTTTTGGAAACATGTCCGTGTGTGTGTCTATGTGTGTGTGTGTCTGAACAGCATAACTCAGAAACGAACAGTCGGATACACACCAAACTTGGTATTTAGGTTCAGTATCTTACAAGGATGCGACACGAAGGTTTTCAAGAAAATCCCCCCACCCCAGATTGCCCTTTAATTGGAGGATTTTTCGAAAATTTTAATTTTCTCAAAAATGTCTAACGATTTTGATTAAAATATCATATGTTTAAGATATTTTCATGACAAATAAAATGATATCTTGAATTTTCTGGGAATGTCTCCAAAAGTATTCTTCATTGTGAACGACTTTTGCATAACTGGTAAACTATAAGAGATAGACAAAATTTTACTACACAAAAAATGTAGATCGCGTTAAAATACACAATTTATGTCATATAATTTATTTTGGGTGAACCATTTTCGAGATATTGCTCGTTATTACCTTAAATTTTTCAATACTTATACTTTTTCTCAAATTAGTTATTCATTTTTTTTTTTGCCCTGGTAGTGCAAAGAGAATGGAACACTCCACATAGCAACCAGCTCTTAAAATATTTGACTATCGCTTAAAGCCTACCAATTCGCCTTGCATCTACAAGAAAATTAGCAATAAGATTAACATCTCGATTAACATGAAGCATATGGAGAATAAGCGTTTGTAAAAATAGTTTGTACAAGAGTAGAGAAAGTCATGTGAGTGTAATAAATCAGATTTTTTTATTTTTCTTTACTCTAATTCTTCACAGAACTTTATAAACCGCTTGAAAAAAGCTGTAAAGCATATTTTTAATAGGGTTACTGTTTTTTATTTCCGTTCCCAATTATCATCAATTCATTACATGTATCATCAATGTCTGCCGCCTGTGATGCCATTTGAGGTAAAATGGGTGATTTTTAATTTTATTTTTATATAGTTTGAAATTCCATCCTCTTTATGCGAACACGAAAAAGTAAGATGGAAGGAATCTGATGTGATACATACACATGACTTTCTCTACCCTCTATCCTTTATTAGTGAGTGTACAAACTATTCTTACTAAGGTTTATTTTTATATCTACTACATTTTTATCCAAATAAACCTTTGCAGAAATAGCTGCATTACACTTTCGTTATAAATACAAAGCGACAGAGATAGTAAAATGTTTAAGAACTGGACGCTATATGTTTGCCTTATGCCATACTGTTTCCATGCAATCGCGAGAAACAATTGAAGGTTGAAAGGACTTTAAAGAATGACAAAGTAGTGAACAATTCGAACCATTAATAACGGATATTTCAGAAATGGCTTATGCCACAAAAAGCATATTTAAAATAAATTGTTTGTTTTAAAGAGACCCCCATTTCTTGTGTAGTACGTTTCCGTCTATCGCTTAACGTTTACCAGTTATACAAGATTATACAAGGTTTCTTCCCAAATGAAGAAGACTTCAAATGTTATTCCCAGAAAATTCAAGATATGCATTTTATTTGTCATGTAAACATCTTTAATATATGGCATTTTAATCAAAATAGTTAAAGGCACTTATTAGAAAATTTAAATTTTCGAAAAAGTTCCATGTAAAGGACAGTTGGAGTGGGGGATTTTCTTGAAAATCTTTGTGTCGCATCCTTGGAAGATACTGAACTTAAGTTTATTTTCTCCGACTTTTCGTTTTTGAGTTGTCGGATTTCACAGACACATACACACACACACGAACGTTTCCAAAAATGCTTTATTTGGATTCAGGAGGCCTCAAAACATATATTTCCGGTGAAATCTTGGTATCGAATTTTTGAGTGGAATACAATATTTCCCCTACTTACTATATATAGTAGAGAAAGTAAAAAAGAAGTGTAAATGAAAATATCGTAATTGATAATAGTGCAGCTTTGTGTGTTATTAGATAAGCTAGGGCAAACATGTGGAAGCCAAATGTGTAGCTCCCACTTTTCTGGTCAACTTATAGCGTTACTTCCTTAAGATTAGACAGTTATGGAACAAAATTTAACTAGTGTTCTTACTGCTGAGAAATACAAGATCCTAAAGTACTTTGATAGGATTGACTTTGAAGGAACGTAAATGTACTGATCTGTCTAGTTATACTATTTTAGTGAGAGAGCTTCCTTACAAGAAGAATCTCAAGTTAAATTTAGACCCTTCTTTATATAAGATGCAGATGTAACTGAAAATTGGATTTCCAGAAGTTGCAAGGGCAGAACTACAGAGATTAATGAAAGAGATTTTACTAATCGTCATCATTCTCATAGAGGGCGCAACCAATTTATGCCTCTTTGTCGTCATGCATTGTTTTTCTTCAAGGTTACAGGAAACATTGGTCTCTGAGGCATAGGGGAAACATTGGTACGCAGATTGGATGGACTAAAGCGTGAGGGAGTGGAGCAGCTCAGAAACGCTCCGTTATTGCGCTCTTGTGTTGCATGGGTGTTCTGATGTCGTAAGTGTAGGGCTTGGTTAATCCTTATGTAGAGAAAGAATGCGTTAGATACGAAACTTGTTTATATTTTAATAGAGCACACTAAGTATATTATTTGAAAGCAGTTTTTCTCTTCATTACAGAAACTAGGGTAGTATAGTTTACTAAACGCAGCGCTTGTTTACAGTGCTCTACATACGGACACGCTGGATGCAGTCACTAAACACACACATGCTTCTTGAGACTTGGGTACCATGAAGACGTCACAGCAGTTAAAAGGTTAGAACTAAATGCGTCTAACACATCATATCATATTCATACAGGATTTTAATCTTATTGTGTTAATATAAAATGGAAAATACATTATAATATTAAAATAGGAGATGTTTCTGAATTATACCTGTCTATTGAGAAAACCAGTAGCTAATACTAGATTAGTTTCTTTCTAGGCATTCTTCGAACCTACTTTCCAACTAATAAGCTGTGAAAAAATTTACTGTTTTATACAGGGTGATTCAGGACCTCTGAAACAACCTTTATTGAATGATAGGTCTCACAAAGAGGATCAGGTCCAGTATCAGACAAGATTCAGAAGTTACAAAGCTCATTTATTGCTGTAAGAACAATGCAAATTAAACGAAAAAGCAATTCAGAGAAGGCCTTCAAAGTGTACACCTTCAACCCCAACGCATTCACGATACCGTCATTCCATTGACTGTCGAACCCCCTCCAGTATGTACGCTCTCTGAAGAATGGAGTGGCATACGCGACATATTTACATGTCCCCAGAGAAAGAAGTCAAACGATGTTAAGTCCGACGATCGCGCTGGCCATGCAACAGGTGCTCTTCTCTCTATCCGCTTCTTCCTGTAGGTATTGTTGAGAAGTTCTCTTACGGCATGGCTGAATTATGGCGGGCCCATCATGCTGTAATCACATATCTCTTCGCGTAGCAAGGGGCACATTCTCCATGAGCAGTGGTATTGATTGAAGGACCCCAAGGTACACAGCTCCATTTAAACATGGTGGCAACTCAGATGGTAACGAGAGCAAATGTTGTATGCAGTAATGAGCGCAACTCGTGAAACGGAACGTGATAGGACACTGGTTGTCTACTCAATCTTGTACCTCCTAAACAATGCATTACCTAACATCGGTTGTTCCACAAAATATGATCCTCTTTGCGAATCCTATCATTCCACAATGTTTGTTGCAGAGGTGCTGAATCATCCTATATTTCGTTATACAGATTTAGCACATACATTGTAAGGGTATGGTAGCAAACTGTTTTAGATGCTGGAACCTAATTTATGGATTAGGAATTACTATAATGCCACTTTTCCATTCTAGAGTGCTTTTGATTGGTATTATGTGATTCTAAACAAATTTAAAATGGGGGCTCAAAATCTTAATCGGACAAACAAATAGCATTACAGTTTTTGTTACCAATACCCTAAGTAAACTTCCCTTAACCTTTCCATTGTTGCATACCACTACTTCATAAATCAGCGACAGTTTGGTTCTGGGTTGGTCGGATAATTTGAGATTCAAACCTAGATTACCTATCTCGTTTACATTTGATGATAAGTCTGCTAGCTCTACTGAATGTTGACAAGGCTCGTATTGAGGACGGCACTGCACGGTGTTACGCCATGTTTGATCCATCCTCAATTCACAGAAGCAATAGGAGTTATCCCAGTATTCAGCAGAGTTAGCAAAACTTATCATATGCAAACAGAAAGACAAGCAATACCAGAATAAAATGTATATAAACGCGGCAGTTTTGTGTAAACTGCGAAATCTAAATCGTATCCATATCCAACGCAAGAGAACAAAATGGTGCCCAAGTCATTAATACAGATAATTACGAAGATAAACAGTATATCTCGAGCACAATGACGTAATCAAGAGGGAAGAAGAAACAAATAGAGCCACAGAAGATGACCACCAAAGAAAGCAGGGCTCCGATGGATTTCGTATCAGTGGAGAGGTTAAAAGAAATAATTCACTAAGCTTCCTTCTAAGATGGATAACATTAATGTATGTAATTAATACACTACTTCATGCCGATACGTGAATGGCGGATTTGTGCCTATTAAGTTTAAACATTTAATCTCTTAATACTATGCGATTGACAATATTCTTTCTTACGTAACTAAATAGGAATCTCAACTACATCCTATAGTATTTCTTAAGTATTAATATTTTAAAACGATTATAAACGAAACTATGTTCGAGATAGAGGAGGATAGGAAATATTCTTGGCTAGAGAAAAATTCCCACCCCAGCCAGGAATCGAACCCAGGACCCCTCGCACAGCAGGCAGGTGACTGAGCCACGGGGACAGACCATATAATAGTGTCGGACAATTATACTTTTATCTAATCTCTTACGAAAGTGCACGATTACGGGCCGTGTCCAGACAACTAAAGCTAACTACTGTATCGCTTGTCTTCAAAGAGTGTTTTACATTTTATAAAGGTAATAGACTGAATTTCAATTCTAAACATTTATTTATAGAAGGTACATAATTTGACCAAATTACATTGTTTTCTTCGAAACTTACATAAAATACTGTAGTACACAGGTTACAAAATATCCTTCAGTAATTCGTTCCTGCTCTAAATTGACCGCACTCGTTAGTAATGTTTTACTTTCGTGATTTGCATTCTAAATAAGTATTGTTTATATTTCCCGTGTATATACTATATTTATAATTTTGTTTGTTAAATATACTTAACATGATAGTAGTTAAAGTTCTATTATATTTTAGCATACCGCTAAATATTATAATATTTAAGGCTGTAAGTAAACATAGACAGTATTTTGGACAAACACTAAGAGTTGATTTTTACAAAACTTTGGGAATATATCCACCATTCTTTCGCAATATCTTGGCCATCGATTTGCAGATGATATCTGGAAATATTGGTAATTACTGCGTGATAGCATTTTTCATTTATAATGGGGTTGTTGGATGTGCCCGGAAAAATGTTTCTTTGAGGTAATTTCAACCAAAACTCCAACCAAATAAAGATCTGGTAATTGTGGAGACCATATTGTTGAAAAGTGCCAACTGATTGACCGATAGCCAAAGATCTACTCTCAAGCTTTCTGTTTGAATTCCCATCATTAAGAACTGAATATGGACCTGCTACAAAATCGTTAAGTTCTAAATTGTTTCAGATCTTGAGAAAGACTCCGACTGCTTTCATAACAGCACTGCACCAGCTGTAGTCGAACTTTAGTGATAAGAGTCATGGCTCCCAAATTACAAGTCATTAGTAGTTTATTCAACTGTAAAAGGAAACAGACGAAAAACAAACCGCGATGTTTGACCAATACAGTGAGGTATTGAGATGTGTCCTAACTGAAATATTACAATATTTATAAGCTTTATAGTTTGAAGCGGCTTTTGAAAGGCACCATATGTACGAGGAAGCATCTATTGTATTCTTAATTAACATTTGATACAAAAATTTACAATATTATTAAAGTTGCAAAGCAATTTACCAATATCTCTAACAGGCATAGTCCGACAATCGCACTTCAACAATCTGCAGATCTAAATCTGGCCAGTATCTGGTGGCTGGCTTACATGTTTATGGCTTACACAATAAGTCACAGGAATCTAAAGATGTTATCCAGCGAATTATATGTGCTTAAAGGCAATTTACGCACATTTACAATGTTTTGAAAAATCCAAATTCACTAGACAGCCTACAAAGTATTGCGCTTGAATCGTAAAGTTAGATAGCTTAAAACGGTTTAAGTTTAGGAATTACTTTTTATAGGTCCGATATTGACCTTAAGCATTATATTGTTTGTGCTATGAGAAAGTAAACCTTCACAACCAGATAGTATGCACTTCTGGAGTTTTGAGAGCAAGTGCACGCAACTGGGAATAGGTGAAAGGGGAAGTAATGGGATGAGACTGCAACCCTGCTGCTATTTCTTCTGGTTTCTTTTACTTTGCTCTCCAGAGAGCTACCGGTGAGCTGCCCCGTGTAGGTGCTCTCTCTTCACTCGCTCCTAACCTACCCTGGACTAGCAATCCCTACTATCTAGATATTTAATTCCAATATCAAGACTCTAGAACTACGGAGCATACGAGACGAGGTGATGCCAATGTCTCCCTGTCACATATACAGACATTGAGCAGAACTAGATTAGAATATTTCACATGGTCCTTAATGACAGACGCTACACATAATTCTTGAAAGTAAATCTTTTTGGCATATTGGTTTTATATTCTTTGACCGTAACTGATGAAATAGTGTTCTGCAGGTATTAGACAAGGAGACTCTCATAGTTCCCTATTATTTAATTTAATACAGAGTGTAAGCCCTGGGGAACACAATTTTAAATATATGCAAAGGAAGTCGTTTTGATGGCCAAAATTGGAGGTAATTTCCAAAGGTTACTGCACAAATTTGTAATGTCCGCAGGAAAATTTAATATGGCAGTATTAAAAAGCAAAACTAAATGCATGTGTATGTCTAAACAATCATTAAGATGTGAACTATAAATTAATGGCAAAATTATTGAACAAGTGATAAATTCTAAATATCTAGTCATCGGCATGTAATACGTGAAGCAAGAATCCAAGTTTCTAAGGCCTTCAGATTATTAGGTTGCCTAAGACATGCCATATGGAAGAATAAATATGAACATTCCAAGTACAACGAAAGTCTATAACACTAGAATGTGATCAGTGAATGACATATGGTACAGAAATTCCTGCAGGGACAAAAAAGTCAGGTGCAGCAGAAATGCATATCTTCGGAGTCATACTGGGCAAAACCACATTAGAGAGAGAGAGTGAAAAATGAAAATGTGAGACAACAATGCGATTTTATGGATGTTAGAACATTCGCAAAAGGAAGAAAGAGAGAATCGAATGCTCACATAGATCCGACATCATCAGGCTGATCAAGATAGCTCAGGACGCACTCCCAAGAGGCAAAAGAGATTTGCTTCGACAAAAAAAAAAAAAAAAAAAAATTAAAAAAAGCCATAAAAAGAGGGAATGATATCCTTTATTTAGTTATCCCCTATATGATAACAAACATGCCGAGGCGGCTTCTACAAAAGAAGAATAAGATTAAAAAGGTTTTATGTTTATACAAAATAACGAAATGGATACAACTCTTCCTTGTACTGAAGAACAATCAAGCAAATGCCATACTTGTTAAAACAACGAAAAATTTCAGATCTCATAAGGAATTTATAATGAAACCTGAATCGTTAAGTCAAGTAGTTGAGTATCATTATCATATCTATGATTTAATGACAGGCGATGTGGAGCAGTTGAACATCGACAAGATTCAAATTCATGGAAAGGCAAGCTGGTGTATGAATATTCAATTTTCACGCCCAGGAACACTAGAGATTGTAATGAGGCAAACTGGGAGCAAATAGGCCGAAGAGCGTATTGTCGAGAGCTAGCTTTATTTTTAGGTGTGTTACATAACTGTTGGCTTTGAATTAGTATGAATCAGATTATTTAGTGAGTATTTTAATCGCATAACAACTACCATGGAAGAAATGTGATAAAATATGTAGAATTCAAATATTATAGTTTATCTGTATACATTTTGTGTGTAAATGACTGATGTTAATATTGTATAACAGGAAAGTGTTTTAAATTTGTAAGTCAAGAATTACAGCATTGATTGTTAAAAACCCTTATTTAATATAATTTAGGTCTCGCATGTTATAAAAGTGTATAAAATTCCATACATAAATTGCTGTACTCATTTTTCTGGTAATTCTAGACTTTGGGAAAATATAGCAATCATGAAGCAAGAAACATAACTTGTTTATTTATACGTGTTTGTGCTTGTAACTCGGTTACCATAGAATCGATATACCTACTAGATATTTAGCACACTTTAGGTCCCACTTAGTAAGCTAAATAATATTTTTAATTGTCATCTCTAAAGGGAGGGGCTGTATTTAGACAGAACTGAAAACATCAAAATATTCCGTTTTTTACTGAGTTTTGTAAAAGCTCTTTTTAACAGAAGCTTATAAATGTATATTTTAGGATAAGTTTATTATTTGCATATTTACAATAGATCGGATATATTTAATCACATTGATAAAGATACTTAAGGAGCTACTTTAATTTTTCGTTATTTTTTTCATCTGTAAAATATATACATCATATATCGTTTATGTCAACTATGGTTACCACAGGAAACAGTCTATCTCTGAATACAACAAAATATATATGCTCTGCTTTCTCTATTTTTCTAACACTGAATCAA
Organism: Deroplatys truncata; assembly: GCA_030765065.1. Taxonomy (NCBI): domain Eukaryota; kingdom Metazoa; phylum Arthropoda; class Insecta; order Mantodea; family Mantidae; genus Deroplatys; species Deroplatys truncata. Next base: position 103,078,730 of record CM060984.1, read on the forward strand.
AATGGAATTAATTGTTCTTCCACACAAGCCGTGTGTTGGACAAGGTTGGAAAGGTAGAATCAGACGACTGAAAACCCCATGTGTCAGAATGGGTGGTCACCGGGAATCGAACCCGGGACCTCCTCCCACGTTACTCTGGGGCCACTTCGCTCGTTAACAGCGACGGTAGCAAAAAGATAGATAAAACGCACTTTAATTTTCAGAGGGATTGCTCGACCGAAGCGTTAGTAGTGGTAGTAGTAGTAGTAGTAAATGAGCTAGGAAACACATAATTCGTGAATTCTTCATCTTTTGGCTAGGCTAATTTTTATATAATGAGTAAAAACTGTGAACTACGCGGGTTCGAATGCCCCCTTTTCAGACTTGAAAGTTTATGTCGTAGTTTTAACCTGCCTTGGATAGAAATAAATATTGATATTGTGACGTGGCGCTTATGGCCCGAGCTTGTTGAGGTGATGGCGTCGACCGGGTGATCAGTTGAAGAGATAAGTACACGCAATAGGCTTTCGCCCAGCATAATCGCTATCGGGAGATACTCAGTTCTTCTGGAAGTTTTTTGCTCCTCGTCTCCTGCGGACATTCTAGAATTCTCCCGGAAACTCCAGCCCTATATATCCTATAAGCTAGTGCGCTCGGGAGCTAGTTAGCGAGATAGTAAGTGCATTTTGATGCGAAAAAGAGTGTTGTTCTACGAGTGAGTTTGTGACGACTGTTGTGACATACAGTGAGTTCTGCTACTGCAAAGGGTTAGAGAAGCCTTGTGTTCGACTCCGTAGCGATGAAGCGAAAGAAAAAGAGGCTGCTTCGCCCATATTTCATTACGCCGCTACGTCACGAGAATTAAGTGAACTGATAGTGAAAATTGAACTACATCATAGTGAATTGACAGTGATAAGTGGACAAAGTCAAAATATTAATAATAAATCGAGGAAGTTCGAAACAGATAACTCAAATATGAGTGATGTGTTATTATTCATATATTTCTTTACGATAACTAACCTGACCTCCCTGCTCCGTGGCGTAATATGTTGGAGTGTGATGCTCCGGTTCCCAGACACAGGATGGGTCAGTCCATCCATGTGAGTGAGGATATTTTGGTCCAGGTATAGGTCTGGTGCCCACTTATCGTCGTGATGCATTTGAGGAGCTCGATAACTAATGGCATGTAGGTCAAAAAAGCCATTGTTTCGGCTGGGGAAGCATGGTATTGACCACATTATCTTCATCGTTCACCTCTGCATTGTATATATGGGCGTGAGATCGGCAACCGGATTGGTAGTCTTAGGCCCATAATAGCTGTAGTGCCGCAGATTTAATTTTTAACCAAATCGCTAGATCGCTCGCCTCTCACCAGGAACCCGCATGTGGGATTTGTGGTAGACAAAGCGGCGTCTATGCGGGTTTTTTTTCCGGATTATCCGGTTCCCCCAGTCATGTTTCATTCCACCGGTGCTCCATCCTCACCTTTCCTATCAATCATCTCTCATCTGTATCTATCATCCACTTCCTCCCTCTCATCCCGGCGTTTGGCTGATCAACCACTCTGGTCTCTCACTCTCTGATCCGTAGGCCCTCTGCCCAATCAGGCGTCTGCCCCGGGCGTTGTCATACGTCCTGGGGAGTGTGAGTCTTTGGTTCGGGTGGGCGTTAAGAAGGGAAGATTGGTCGGTTGGGCTGTTTCCGCCTTGCAATTAGTTTTAGGTCTCACATCGGTGTGACAGGTTTCTTTGTACGAACAGGTTTGTCAAGGAAAGAAAAAAAGAAGAAGAAGAGACAGGATGTCTCTCTTGAAGATAGGGGATAGTGACCATCATCAGTGTGGATTCCATATTTTATTGTCTTCATTAAATCACATTTCTACCAATGCCGACTTTCCCTTCCCTATTTCATCTACAATCTCCTCAAGCCTTGTAATAAAAATTATCTGTTGCATTCATATGAATTTGTCTACTCACTCTTCCACAAAATATTCTTATAAAAGCTTATTCTAACCAATTCTTGTATAATCCAGTAATTCATATTTACACATTTTATTGTACGATACACTAGATAATGCGATATTTAGATATTTAAAGAGCGTGCTCTGTGTGTGGCTTTGAAATTCCATGCTCTTTAAGCGACCGATAAAGAGACAGCAGCGTCTTCCCATTTGCGAAAAGTATAAGTATGAGCAAATTCAAACCAATAACAAGGAATATATTGGAAATGGTTAACTCCGGATAAAAAAATAAAAATAAAAGAAGAAAAGAATCGTCCTTTAACGGCATATAAGCTTTTGTGCCATAAGATTTTGTTATCTCTAAGGCCCCATTCACAATAAAAATTAAGCCTAAGAATAACGGAAAATTAAAAGCTAGATGCTATGTATTGTAATCGAAGCATTCACAATAAATCACGTAAACATAAAAATAAACGTTGAATTAGACTTAAACTTAGAAGTTGCAAGGTCCAAGCTTTTAAGTTTATGTCTACGTCAAACATAGAAAACTAGCCAATCACAGAGCAAATCTCATCATGTGATCATTCTAACATGCTATGAGATTTTCTGTCACCATTTGTTTACTCCTAACATACTTTATGTGTAAGATCGCGGACCAGAAATCACTGGGATATCTATAGAAATCGCAGTAAAACAAATTGTTATCTTAGGTGATGCTTTTTCGTGAGTTTTAACATCCTTTAACGGAGTAGCTAGCTCTTGTTCATTTTGATCAAGTGCGTAACATCTTTTGACGGTGATCGCTCCCCAGATCACAGTTTAAAGTTATGCAAAGTTATTCAGAATGAAGATGACTTCACAAGTTATTTCCAGAAAATTCAAGATTAGGTACATTTTATTTCTCATGTAAATACCTTAAACATACCGTAGTTTATCCAAATCGTTAGAGTCGTTTTTTGAGAAAATCAAAATATTGAATATTTTTCCATGTAAAGAATAGTTTGTTGTGGTGGGGATTGTGGTGCCGTGTCCTTGAAAGACGCTGTACTTAAATAACAAATTAGGAACTTTTGTTTTTGAGTTATGGTACTCATAGACAGATAAAACTCCCATATACGAACCTTCTTCTAAAAATTCCTTTTTTTGGATTGAGGGAGTCTCAAAGCGTGTGTTTTTGGTGAGATTTCGGTATCAAAGTTTTGGTAGGAATGAAAAGCTTCCTTCAATTACCAACGAGCGAGGTGGCGCCGCGATAACGCGTGTGACTCAGAACGTAAGGTCCCGGTTTCGATCTCAGGCGACCGCCAATGTGTTTTTCGTGGTTTCCCCGGATCGGTAGGCGAATGAGGGGTACTTCCCTTCTACAACGAATTTTCTGACCCTCATCTCTTGTACCCATCACCTCCTTCATTGTTATCTGTTTCAGAGTTGTAGGACGTTGTTAAGCGGGTTACGGTTGGGCGGTGGATGTGCACTGTGTAGAGGTTTCTCCCCTAGGAGGGAACCGGGGGTCTGAGGCTGATTGATGGGCCCGGGCGACGTCGGATGCGTTCGATTTGGAAACGTTAGGGACCCATTCATGTTTGCGCTCGTCTTCATCCGGACCTGGTCGCCCTTCGGGACTCTCCTCTCATCCCTCCCTCCCAGGGGCCACAGTAGGAGCAAAAGCGACCGTTGCAGCGCTGAACCTGTTGCGGGGATCCCTCCCTTCGTCCGTACCTTCGCGTTTTTCCTTCCTCTAATTACTAAGGTAAGTAGCAGAGAAAGTAAACATTGTATACTCCCACCCAGTTTACGCCTGGTTGCACAGTGCCTCAGGTTTTCTTCATCTTGGACGCCACAGTTTCCATTTTTTACTTCGAGATCGGAATGTATTGCTGAAATATATTAAGAATAAGTAAGGCATTTAGTGCGCTCTCGGGATGTTTATGTGCTGGAAATATTAAAGATTTCCATACAGTGCTTTTTTCTGTAATTGCTCTTTCTTTTCGTTGAAGAAAGCACGCACATTATCTCTGCTAACAGCCCATTGTCTAACTTCTTTGTTAACGACGAGGTTTTGAGGAAAGTGAGGTTGGTAGAACAATGAATCATGATAAAGTTGTCATGGAATTTTAAGGACTTAGATATGTGATTCTGTGAAACTATATTTTGAATTGTATGGATGAATACAGACACACTTTTTCGTTGTTAAGTGCCCAAGGGTTAAGATAACCGAAATGAACTCGAAGCTGCGTGTTCAGTATCATATGCAGAGAAATAATACCGCGTAATGAGTACATACTCGTATATGTTCCGGAATGCTAATCTCGGTAAAGGAGTTAACAGTGACATATGTGAATGTTAAGGTAGCACGATGTTCCTTATTATTATTATTATTATTATTATTATTATTATTATTATTATTATTATTATTATTATTATTATTATTATAATTGTTGGTGTTGCGGGTCGCTTCGCTCGCATTATTGCTTACATATGAAGATTCTTCTTTCTCGCCCTCTTCAAATCTCACCGTTTATCCTTCCCCTCTCTCCCTCATGTAAAAACCGCTGTGAAGCTGTTTTTTTGCTGCTTTAGTGAAAAATAAACACAAATGAATGGTTAATTACTAGACAAATTTGTGCTTGACTGTCTCTGTGGTTTGATGGTCAGTATGCTAGCCTCCAAATCCAGAAGTCCCAGTTTCAGTTTTCTTTGTTTAGGATTATTCCATATCTACCTAGAGTATGAATGAGGGTGTGCATGCGTATAAAGTAGTTCTGTGCCGTGACGCTGTGAGGTAGAGAATGGAGCTCTAGTTCCCGACCACGGAATGCGCCCGGGTTGGATCCCACCCGTGAGGGTGGGGATTTTAAGCCCCGGGTATAGGAACGGTGCCCACTCAGCATCGTGAGGAAAGTGAGGAGTTACGGCAGGCAGTGTTCCCTGCCGTGGAAGCCAACATTATGCCTTAGGGATGCGTGATGTTGGCCACATCACCTCCCGTATCGGTTGGAAGATCGCTCACCTCTGCCATCCCTATGAGGGCGTGAGGCCAGTAGTCCGATTGGTATGTCAAGGCCCTTCATGGGCTGTAGCGCCACGGGGGGAAAATGTGTTTAGTAACATCTGGGATACACATCTGTACAATTTCATTTGAATACACCATTAAGGATTCAATAACTAATGCGTAGACCATATTTCATGCATATTTTTAAATTAGTTCCAGAGATATTAATGTTTTTATTATTTTTATATTGTTTTGAAAAATTACTCCACATAATGAATTTATTCTTTAAAAACCAGTATTTTATAATTAAAGTCTTTAATAGCATATACACAAATTCTTGAGATGCATTCTTAATTATCCTACTAGTTTGGGAGAAAATAAATTTTAAATATGAGAATGCAATTTCTTACTTACAAATTTACACATAATGAGTATTATTGTTTAATAACGTTACAGCTAAGCGTCTTAACAAAAATTCATCTCATCTTTTTTATCCTGTTATTAACAAGGAGATATATAAAATTTTCTTTAATACCAAAAAGTACACCGTGTTGAACAATTTGAAAATGAAAATGTGCCGACAGTTGGAAACCCGAGAAAAAAAGAGTTTACAAATTATAACTCTAAAACATCACTGTTTCTGACTTTATGTTGTTTAAAAAGCATTTAATGCATTTTAAAGCCCTGCGTTTTATCTGGTCCTCTGCAACTAATTTATTATATGAAGATTACTTAAGCCTCTCTTGAATGGTTTGTTCACTTCTAATTATAGGCATGGCCTATGGTTTTGTACTACAATTTTATAGGAATCTAGGCTTACAGGCATACGTTTAAATCACTATGTGACTTACTTTAAAAACTCGTGCAGTCATAAAAATTATACAAACTAAACTGGAACGTTTGTAATGTTTAATAACACCAACATGCATATTTATGAATTTTGGCCCTTTTCACAGATGGGTATCCTTAACAAAACCAAAGGTAGCAAATCTAACAATCAAAATGTAAACGAGTGAACATCGTTGCCGACGAGCAATTGTTTCGAAAAAAAAGCCAACGATATTACCCTAGGTGTTAAAAGCTGCATATAAATGAATTTAAAAACAAACCGATGTGATACATTCACATGACTTTCTCTACCCTCTATCGTTTATTAGTAGGTGTCCAAATTATTTTTAATAAATTTTCCATTTTAATCGAGATACAACTTTGCAGAAATAGCTACATTACACATTTCGTTATAGTTACAAAGAGAACAGCGACAGCCTGCAACCCTGTATGCTGGCCTTAAAATTCCATACTGTTTCCATGACATCGCCAGAAACAACTAATGTTGACAGGACTTTAAGGAATGACCAAGTAATAAACATTTCGAACCATAAGGTATATTTCAGAAATGGCTTATGCCACAAAAATACTTATTCCGAATAAACTGTGTGTTTTAAAGAGATCTACATTTCTGGCGCAGTACGTCTTCGTCTATCGCTTTGTTTACCAATTATACAAGATTATAGAAAACTCCTTTTGAATGAAGAGGACATTACAGGTTATTTAAAAAAATTCAAGATATACCTTTTATTGTTATGTAAATATCTTTAATATATGGTATTTTCATCAACACCATTAGAGTAATTTTTTTAGAAAATAAACATTTTCTAAAAATGTTCCATGTAGTTGGGGGAGGATGGAGGATTCTGTTGAAAATGTTCCCGTCGCTTCCTTGGAAGATACTGAGCTTAAATAGCAAATTTGGTATTTAACCAACTCTTCGTTTTGAGTTATACTGTTCACAGACACACACACACACACACACACACACACACACACACACACACACACACACACACACGGACCTATTTCTAAAAATGTTTTTTATGGATTCAGGGGACCTAAAACATGTATTTCTACTTACTATGTACATGGTAGAGAAAGTAAAAAAAAGACACACACAAAGAGGTTATAGGTCTATTCCAGACTGGGGGGGGACTTATCTTTAAGTAGAATTATTCACCATCCTCTGCAGAATATAAGTTAAAACACCGCTAATTGTTTCTGAAATCAAAGCCACGGTATGGGCATAGAGGTTAGGGGCTATACAGATTAGACAAGGAAACACAGCCTTCTCCTTAAGTTGGTTATACTGTGTCCTATTGCACCAGAATAGTGTACAACTGCCATGTTTACGAAATATTTGTATCGATTTTGCAATATTCATGCAAACGAAATCACATAAGTAATCAAACTTATAAGAAAAACGTTATACTTGCAATATTTCTGTTGTGTAGTATTTTTCATAAAACTCAATGTCAGTTATTTTTATTTTTTAAATTCATGCTCCATTGCAATCCCCTTTCCCTTCGGTGAAATAAATTAAGATATCATAACCTGTACACGTTAACATCAATTAATTATCGCAAATCGAAATTTAACATATTAAAACGCCGTCACTTAAGTAGTGTGTAGGTCATCGAGATCGTCGTATAGGTAGTTTAATTTAAGTTTTTGTAAATATAAAGTTACGGAGCCCCCGCAACCACAACAGAGCACCGCAAGAAGGCCGCAACGGCCCTTTTTGCTTCTACCTTGAATCCCTGGAAGGGGGATGAAGGGAGAGATTCGAAGGTGGCCATATCCGTATGACGACGGGCGCAAGAGTGGACGGGATCCCTAACGTTTCCAGTTCGAACTCATCCGCCGCCGCCCAGCCAATCCACAAGCTTCTAACCTCCGGCGGTACTCTTTGCTGGTATCCACTCGGTGGCGGGTCCTAACTGATTAGTCCCGCAACGACCCAGGGAATAAATCTCTAAAACGCACAGCCACCACCCAATTGCTACCCGCCGGACACAGTCGCCTGGTCCTACAACCCTGAAACAGGTGACAGTGAAAGAGAATAATGGGTACAGAAAATGAGGGACAGTAAAGGCATTCGCCTGTCGAACCCAGGGTCAGAGCGGGTGGTCGCCGGGGACATTCCGAATGCGAGTTGCATACGTTACCGAAGAGAGAAACCAGCCAACTTTTCAGATAATTTCTTTGAGAAACACTTGTAGGTTTTCGAAAGTCTCAATTTTTATTAAAAGAAGTTTGAAATAACAACCTGATGAATCAAATGTTCTCTTATATTATCTTCTTCTTCTTTCTCTGTTTAACCTCCTCTTATGTAGGACTACACCCCCCAGGACTTCAGGCGGGAGCCTGGGGCCAGAGGCCCGACGAGGATCAGACAGAATATCCAGGATGGGAGATCAGCCCGATGCCTGGTATGGGAGGAAGGAAGTAGATGAAACGAAATGATGGTGAAATGGAAGAAAGGAAAGGTGATGATGAATCCCACATGCGGGTCCCTGGGATTGAACCCGGGTCGCTTCGGTGAGAGGCGAGCAGTCTAACCACTCGGTCATGGCGCCGCCCACCTTATATTATCGCCATCTCGAAAATATGATTAATGTAATGTCCTTTAATTAGGCTGGGCACAATAAACGGGAATGGGAACCAGAATGGGAACGGCAACGTTAAAATAGATGTATTATAATATGAGCGTTCACAACTAATGAGAAGTTTATCGGAGAACGGGAACGGAGGACTTGGTCAAGTTTCAACTTTTCTATTGCCGTTTCCGGGTACAGCACATTATATTCATATTATTCATAGTTGTCTTCATGCCAAAGACACCGAGAACTATAACTGCCGCTAGAGTTCTCAAACTTAGAGAAACAACAAGTAACAGAAAAGAGCCCACAAAAAGGTTCTTTAATATTCAGTTATTATTTTAAACGTATTAGGATGACTCTTTCGTCAGAGGATTCGAAATACTAATGCTCTGCTTTTAGAAAATATTTACTTTATCCAACTACAAAGTTAGTGAACCTGCATTATACTGCCTGAATTCCAAGCAAGTGGAAAAACGTATGATGTGTTACATTCACATGACTTTTTCTGTGCTGTATAATTTATTAATGGTATAAAAGTTATTTCTACGAAAGCTTGTTTTTCTACAAACTTCATTTAATCGAACTTTTGTAGAACTAGCTACATTACAAATTTCGCTGTTTACGCAAAGGGAATAGCGATAGTCAAATGTTCAAGAACTGGACGCTATATGCTGGCCTTAAACTTCTACACTCTTTCCATACAATCGCGAGAAACAACAGAATATCGAGGGGATTTTAAAGGAATACCAATGTATCGAACAACTCAAACCATTAATAACGGATATCTCGGATATATCTAATGCTACAAAAACATTACTTGAAATAAATTGTGTTTAAAGGAGATCTAAGTTTCTTGTGTAATGCGTTTTCGTCTATCGCTTAACATTTACCAGTTACACAAGATTATACAAAAATCTTTCCGAATGAAGAGAGCTTCACAGGTCATTTCCAGAAAATTCAAGATAAACATTTTATTTGTCTGTAAACATCGTTAATATATTGTATTTTAATCAAAATCGTTACCTATTTTTGCGAAAATAAAAAAACATTGGCAATTTTCCATGTAAAGGGTAATTGAGGGTGAGGGGATTTTCTTGAAAATCTTCCTGTCAAAGTTTTGGAAGAAACTGAACTTAAATAAGTTTGGTATTTATCCGAATTTGAAATTTTTTAATTGCTTGTTCGCACACGCGCGCGTGCGCGTACCTTTTTCTATAAATGCTGTCTTTTGGATTAGGGACCTCAAAAATGTATTTGCGGTAAAAACCCGGTCTAGAATGTTTTGGTGGAAAGCAATAACTTCTCTACCCTCTATATATGTGGTAGAAAAAGTAAAAAGTATCAGTAATCACTTATAAGCAAATGGCATTCCAATGCGCAGAATGACTATTACTTTGTTGTCTTCCACAGCTATTCTCGAGGGAGTAGGAGACAGACGGTGGGGCCTCCAGAAACTGGAGCATAGCATCACAAGTAGGCTACAATGGCCGTTCTTGTTTCCAATGTGATCCTGAGAGGGATTATGGGGAGATCCAAAGGACGACCAGATCGGGACGACGAGTATACAATCAAGGGCGGGATCCCTAACGATTCCAGATGAAGCACTGACTAATCCACCGTCACCGTAATCCAGCTGCAACACTTCGATCGCCGTCGCTTAATCCTTCAACTCTGAAACAGATGAAAGATAATGATGGGGACAGGAAACTATGGACAGGATATTCGTGTAGAAGAGAAACCACCCCAGCATTTACCTATCGATTCGGGAAAACCGCCAAGAAATCCATGATAGTGTGGCCGGCCCAAAGGGAATCGAATCCGGGACTTCAGGAATGCAAGTGATCTCGTTCGATTATTCATTCCCTTCTCGGCGTGTTGTGAACTAGCCTTTTTGTGGAACTAATGATTTCCGAAATATTATTAGGGTTTGCTTGAAACTTCCCAGTCTTTTAATCGTAAACTTTGAAATATTATAAAAGCATTTGCTTATTTTTAGTTTATAGTTAACTACATTTATATGTGACATATGTACTCTTTTTCTGCAGAATGTCAACTCCGCCAAGGACTTATAGATACACACCTTCCGAGTCCGAAGAGACCCTAGGACACCTGCACTGGGAGGAAAGTAATATGCAACAGCTGTGGTTTGCGTTATTCCGTTTCTCCTTTCTTTGATAGATTTGCCAACTGCTGGAATTTCTGAAGGAAAATTTATAGCGGTGCTCTGCCTGAAGATGAACAGGTTCGAATAGCAGGTAGGTTGCCAAAGGTCCCCTCACCCCATCTGTCAGCGGTTTTAAGAACTCGCCAGAAAATCCAGTTTAGAAAAGACGAATCGAAACTCGAGGGTATAGAGGAAAGGCAAAAGGAAAGGGTAAAAAAAGAAGTTAGAAATAAATAAAAGAGTAGTAAAGCAATGAAATAAAATAAGTAAAAACAGATGCTATTGCTGGTCTGTCAAAAACGTATACCTACTTTACATATGTGTGGTAAAAGGAGTAGTAAAATAATGAAATAAAATCAGTAAAAACAGATGCTATTGCTGGTCTGTAAAAAACGTATACCCACTTTATATATGGTATCTGCGTACTGCTTTCAGAGTTACAGTATCTCAAGAGATGTGGTACCTATAAGACATCTATGACTAACTTATGACGCATGGTAGTGAATTAAAATGGCTTGATCACGCTTGACATTTGAGAAATGCAAGCTCACTTTAAAGTGATTGAAAATACTCTGATGTTCAACGTACGTGGAGGCGCGAGTTTGCAACATAACCTCCAATGCACTTGACAATTACGCGACTTTTTGATAAGTTTGAGATGCATGGTCAATTTTTGTGATGTGCACAAGTGAATATCTGAAAGACCTCTCACAGGTACAAGCCCTGCTTCTTGGGCTATTTTTTTATAAAAGTTTACAACGTCGCTTCAGAAGTCTGCTACATAATGTGATCTTAGAACAGGGGTAGCAGTACGAGTGTACGACACATTCTGAAAGCCGCTAAGTTGAAATTACACAACCAAAATTTTTGCACGCATAATGAGAACGATCCAGATCGCGGATAGAGTTTTGTGAATGGTTTAAGATATGGTAAACGAGAATAAAGAGTCTGTGGCGGAAGACTGTGTGCTCTGATGAAGCCCAATTCAAACATAAGGGAACAGTGAATCGTCAAAATTGTATTTATTCTGCATCAAAAAATCCAGACGTTCATGTTGACGAGGGAATTAACTTACCGGAGATGAATGTCTGCCGCGAACTGTCATCTAGGGGTTTGATAAGATTCGTCTGTTTTTAAAGATACATTTATTGACGCCAGCTTTTGGAAATTCTCAGCTAGCTAAACGTGTACTTCATGGAAACAGTGAGTTATTCTACCAACAAGACGAGGTACTCCCGCAATATAACTTAGGCGTGCGGGCTTTCATGGACAAGAATCTGTGGAGACATTGGACAGCGCTTAGTAATTGAAATTAGAGGCCAACTTATTGACAGTTTGCACGTTTTACTAGAATTTGAATTTTGCTTTAGTTATTAAAATATCCGTCATTGATTTCTCTTTTGATTTTTAAATACTCCAAGAGTTTTCCATTTCAGAGTGACCTTTCAAATGTATATGAATTGCCGACATTTTTATAAAAAACTCAACAAATAACAAGAATTCTCTTTGGCTAAAACATTAGCCTTCCTATTAAAGCATACACGTCCACTAATAGTGTTTTGTATTACATAATACAGGATTATTACACATGATGGTCCCGATTTCATAAATTCTCTGTAACTACATTATATGGCATATTGTCACAAATATCAACAGTCATACAGAAAAACACAAAGTTTTGTTTTGTTGCAGTCGCATTTCAGCTTTCTGCCACGAGAGCGCGGCAGTGAGCAGTTAGTCAAAATGGCGACAGGTGCAGAGAAAGCTTATGTTGCGCTTGAATTTCATTCACATCAGTCTGCCGTAACAGTGCAACGGCAGTGAAACGAAGTTCTGAAAGATCCGCCAACTGCCAAATCCATTTGGCGGTGGTATGCGCAGTTACAGCTTCAGGATGCCTCTGTAAGCGGAAATAAACGGATCGGTCTACGGTGACTAAAGAAGCAGTTGAAGTCGTGCGGATCAGTTTTGAACCTAGCCTACAGAGGTTGACGAACAGAGCAAGCAGAGCGCTGAACATTCCACAACCGACCGTTTGGAAGATTGTACGGAAACTCTTGAAGCAGAAGCCTTACCGCTTGAAATTGCTACAAGCCCTGACGCCCGCTGACAAAGTCAGACGACTTCAATTTTCGGCACAGATGCAACGGCTTATGGAAGACGATGGGTTTTGTGAGAAACTCATCTTCACTGATGAAGCAACTTTTTTTGTGAATGGCACAGTGAACAGGTGCGATGTGCGAATCTGGGGAACAGAGAATCCCCATGTTATCGTGCAGCACATTCGAGGCTTGCCAAAAGTTAATGTGTTCTATGCAGTCTCACGGTTTCAAGCTCTTCTGCGAAAAGACCGATACAGGACACGTGTATCTGGACATGATGGAAAATTGGCTCATGCCACAGCTGGAGACCGGCAGTGGGCTTCATCTACCAACAGGATGGTGCTCTACCCCACTTCCATCACGATTTTCGTGAATTCTTAAACAGAAGATTCAGAAACCGATGGATCGGTCGTGGTGGGGATGATGATTATCAATTGCTATCATGGCCTCTACGCTCTCCCGACCTAAACCCTGCGATTTTTTCGTGTGGGTTTATGTGAAGGATTCAGTGTTTCAACCTCCTCTTCCATCAAACCTACCAGAACTGCGAGCTCGCATCAACAGTGATTTTGAACAGATTCATAAGAACATGCTGCACGAAGTATGGGAAGAACTTGATTATCGACTTGATATCTACAGAATCAGTAGGGGGCCACATATGAAGCAATTGTAATATTCAAAAAGGATCTTTGAGTTCTTCTGTATGTCTGCAAAGTTCTGTGACAACATGTGAAATAATATAGCTATAACAAATCTATGAAATCAGATCCATCATTTGTAATAACCCTGTACAATTTACAGTTAAACAAGTAATATGCAGCATTTGAAGATGCAGGACTGAAATTTTGTAGTCACTACTAATAAAACATCATAAAAGTTTGAGAAACCTATCTTTGAAAAATGGGATTTGGTTTGAAAGTCCCCTTAAGGTTTACTGAAATGTAAAATATAATTTTTAGTTTTAAATCCCAGCCAAGGAAGATTTATTCTTTTTTTTGAAATTTCATGCCTCTCTAGATGCGAGTGTAATTTTGACTAGCGAGGCGCTATTAATGCGTGTGCCTCTCGTTCGCAGTCAGTAGTGCAGGAGCAGTACTTTCTAGTGTTGCATAACCTCAGTATTACGTTTTCAAAGGGAGATGGATAAAACAATGTAAAATGAGGAAACGTAAAAGTGAGTGATTTGTGGAACTGAAACTGTTTTAGATTATTACTCAAAAATATGTATTATTTAATACAGTGCTTTGTTTTATGCCAAGGCCACAACCGACTTATATGCCAATCGGCCGAGACGGCAGTGACCTCGGTATTATGCCTCTGTGCAGAAGCGGCGCAGGACGTGTCAAGGGTGCTTTATCAACTGTGAGCTGTCTCAGTCGTTGCTTTGTCTTCGTGTTGTGAAGTGTTTCGACAATACACGTGTTGTGTGTGATTTCCTTAGGAAGCTATTTTCTTATTAATCTACGGAAATGCCTCCAACAAATTCACGTTTGAACAGCGTATTTTTATGTACGATACATACGTGAAACCTAAATCATGTAGACAGGCGTGTAGACAATTTCAGCAGCAATTTCCTGGTTATCCAGTCCTGGGTAGACACACTGAGATGTTTGGTCAATAAATTTAGAATAACGGAGTCGCTAAACGCTGAAAAATAGAGATTATAGGAACAATCCCCACACCACAGACGAACTTAAGGAAAATATAAAAGCAGAAATTATGAACATTACGCAAGAAGAACTTATGCGTATGGTAATTTCATCCGACAATGTCAAGAATGTGTTCGCGCAGATGGACACCACTTTCAACAGCACTTATAACAAGTTTAGCACTCATTACATATATGTATCTATGTTGCTAATGCTCGTGAGTAACTAATGCGGGAATTACGGAACGGAAAAAAAAACAGCATGTAGTAGACTGTGTGCGGTGCACGCGGCCTTGGCATAAAACGAAGCCACTGTATAAGAACGCAATAAGAGGAACAAACACATAAATAATAAGCATAATAGACTATAGAGAATACATACATGCATATCAGTAGAGTTATTCATAATGGTAATAAAAAAGGATCTTCAAATTTTCTTTGCTGTTGTAAACACGTACGAGGCAATAATGCGTTCGAAAATATTGATGCCGCACCCAAAATGCCTAGTGTTGTGCTGCGACAACAAAGACACAGTATACAGAAACCATGTAGATATATATCTTAACAGAGCACAAACAGCCTATAAATGAATAAGTAAATTAATATATTTCACACACGGGAGACAGAAAAATTTGACGTATTAAAAAGGAAAGCTCATAATAAAAAAATCTGATGTGTTACACGCACATAATTTTCTCTACTCTTGTACAAACTATTTATACAAACGCTTATTCTCCATATGCTTCATGTTAATTGAGATATCGAGATGTCAATCTTATAGCTAATTTTCTTGTACTTGCAAGGGGAATATGGTAGGTTTTAAGCGATAGTCAAATATTTTAAGAGCCGGTTGCTATGTGGCGCATTCCGTCTCTTTGCATGTCCAGGACATAAAAAAATGAATAACGAATTTGAGAAAAAGTATAAGTATTGGAAAATTTAAGGGAATAACAAGCAATATCACGAAAATGGTTCACTCAACATTAAAAATGTATATGACATAAATTGTGTATTTTAAAGGATCTACATTTTTTGTGTAGTAAAATTTTGTCTATGTCTTATGGTTTACCGGTTATGAAAAAGTCGTTCACAATGAAGAATACTTTTAGAGACTTTCCCAGAAAATTCGAGATATACATTTCATTTGTCATAAAAATATCTTAAACATATGATATTTTAATCAAAATAGTTTGAGCCATTTTTGAAAAAATTAAAATTTTCGAAAAATGTTCCATGTAATGGGTAGTCTGGGGTGGGGGATTTTCTTGAAAACCTTTGTGTCGCATCTCTGGAAGATACTGAACCTAAATACCAAGTTTGGCGTTTATCCGACTGTTCGTTTGAGTTATGCTGTTCACAGACACACACACGGACACACACACAAACACACACGCGGACATGTTTCTAAAAATGCTTTTTTTGGATTCAGGAGGTCTCAAAACATGTATTTCCGGTGAAATCTCGGTATCGAATTTTTGGGTGGAATACAATACTTCCCCTACTTACTATACGTAGTAGAGAAAGTAAAAAACGTATAATTAAGCTAAATGTTTATTAGTTCGGTGCCTAATATATTTAGCGTATAACTGTGAAAAAAGTAAAAATGAATAACGCAGAGCTGTCCCTGCCTAGTATCCTGAGCTTCCTGTCCACCGATTTCTTCCAATGAATGTATGTGACATGTCTTAATCTGACAGGTTTTCTGTTAATGAAAATGGCAACTAATACTTAGAGGAAAAGTTTTAACTTTTTTTTAGAGCTTTTGAATTTTATGTGCACTAGTATAGATTTTAGGACGCAGCATCACCTTCAGTTAGCTTACTTTAACCTTTTTGTCACACTTGAATTGAATTGAACAAATTAAATCATAAAACTGTGTCTTACGAAATGAAGATCTGGAGTTCAAAGTTAAAATGTGATTTGTAAATAAGATTAGCAATGTCCTACGTTCATTAGCTCAATGATATAACAATTTTACCATTTACGTGGGAATTGAATGAGTTTTATTTATGGACGCTCCTTAACTGCTGCGGTCCTTAGTGTTCCATTCTATATTGGACGTGAAATACCGATAATTTTGTTTAGAAGCCTCTTTATCAGGCTTGAGGTTTTTTACGTGCTTCCGAAAGAAGCCGTCCTAAGAATTTTTACGCCCGAAATTTTACAATTTAATTATACTATTTCGCAATCTGGAACAATTGCATTATATTCCTGACTAAATCTTCTTTTCACTGCAACTGGGGCCTTTAATTCCGACGACCAATAACATTTCCCTTACTACTGAGCTGTAAATTCCACCATTTTAATTGTATGGTTGTTATACCATGCGGTGGCACACTAGTGAGATATGATAACCTCTAGAGACACGAGATCAAATTTATATAGTTGTATTTATATGTGCTTAATGAGTTTCTCTGGGTCAAAATACAATAAATTAAAACAAAAGGTCTTTTTTAAAAATTTCGGTAGGAGTCTCTTTGGGTATTTCAAAAATGAGGTTTAGACATCTAATGTGGGATTTGTGGTGGACAAAGTGGCGTCTGGGCGGGTTTTCTCCGGGTTCTCCGGTTTCCCCCGCCATTCATACCACCAACTGCTCCATCATCACCTATCCTTTCATCCATTTCACTATCATTTCGTTTCATCTACTGCCTTCCTCCCATACCAGGCATCGGGCTGATCACCCATCCTGGATATACTGTCTGATCCATGAGTGTCTGCTCCTCGACGGGCCTCTGACCCCACGCACCCGCCTGTAAGTCCTGGAGAGTGTAAGTCCTACATAAGAGGAGGTTAAACAGAGAAAAAGGAAGAAGAAGTTTAGACATCAAATTTTATTCTGTAGATGAAAGTGTATTATTAAGGCCCAAAATAACATTAGTATTCAAGAAATCAAATGTTTTTATTTTTAAGGGATTCAAGGGGCTTTAGGAGTTCTATCATATATGATACATCGGGTTTATATCACGTTTTTGGTTATTTTTCAATTATACCATCAATACACAGCAGATGATGATGGAGAAAAAATTTATTATAAAGTGTAGAATGTATCAAATATAATACAAGCCATAAAGCATTTGACTCTTTCAGAGAGCGAGAGAGAGAAACGAAATATATGATACACGGGAACGCTAAAAGATGATAAAGATGAAAATCATATTGCCAACTTAACAGAGTGAGGAGATATTTGCACTTGTTATTGTCAGTGATTCAAAGGGATACACTGTAAACTGAGATGAAGCAAAAATGTAACAGTAAGTAGACAGTGGCAAAATGCAGAATGTAATAACAATAAGAATAAAAACAGTAAGAGAAAGAGTAATAAAGTGAAAGAGAAATGAAATAATACAGCAATAACAACAAAAAAGATTAATAAACACGATAACATGTAAGAAAAGCTACGGGAAAGGCTCCGAAGAGCCGACCGAAGACGAGTAAAGATTGTCGTGAGTGGTAGAGGTTTTGTGTTGGTAAGGCCACACGTTCCACCACCTGTTCCGGCTCATCAACATTTCATAAGCTAACCTTTCTCTGCATCACAATGCTGTGGCTGCACTCTGGGGATGTTAAATTATTTTGCTTCCTTTGAGAGAGAAATTGGTCGGTCCTGAAGCCGGACCTCTTGGGTACGATAAAACGTGTCTCAAGAAAATTACCTCGGCATGGCAACCCTGCAGTGTGCTGATATAAGCTATGTAGATAATTAATGAATTACAATTTAATTCTGTAGCAAAGAGAGAAACATAAGGGAAGTAGTGCATTTTCCTAAAAGGGAAAGTTTGGATACTAGTACAAAAATGATAAGAAATACGTACTATAAACTGTTGATCTCACTTATTCATTATGTTATTCACTTCTACATAGGCTGGCCCCGTAGCTCAGTCGGTAAAACACCTGCCTGTTGTACTGGGGGTCCTGGGTTTGATTCGCGACTGGGGGTAGGAATTTTTCTCTATCCAAGGTTATTCCTTGTCCTCCCCAGAGTGTGGAAGTATGAGTGAATGTGTGTATGATCCAATGATTAAAACCCAACGATAAGAGTTACACGAGTTAACACCATTGCTAATAGCCAATAAGTTCCAAAGGAGGGGCCGCCGATAAGACCAATGCAGTTAAAGGCGGAGCTTAGAAAAAGTTCTACATATTTCGCAAATATAAGTTAAACTGTATTAGTCAGCGAGGCATTAATGTTTTGATAAATTATTACGCTTTCTCTTTAATACCCAAGTCACATTTTTCTGGTCCACATGTACAAAATATGTTAGTTTAGTTAACTCATTTGTTATGTTTATGCTATGTTAAGATATATTACGCATAGTTTCTGTATACTGCACACCACAAAGAAAATCTAAAAAATCTGATGTGTTACATTCACATGACTTTCTCTAACCTCTGTCGCTTATTGGAGGGTATATAAGTTATCCTTACGAAGCTGTTTTCCTATCTGCTTCATTTTACTCGAGTTAACTCCTTCTGGAAATAGCTGCATTATACATTTGTTATAGCTACAAAGAGAACAGCGACAGTCAAATGTTTAAGACCTGGACGTTATACGCTGGCCTTAAAATTCCACATCCTTTCAGTGAAGTAGCGAGAAACAGTTGAAAATCGACAGGAATTTAAAATAATGGCCAAATATAGAACATTTCGAACCATTAATAACAGTTATCTCGGAAATGGCTCATACCATGAAAACATTTACACAAAATTAATGGGTGTTTTAAACAGATCTATATTTTTTATGTAGTACGTTTTCTTCTATCGCTTAACCTTTACTAGTTGTACAAGATCATACAAAATTTCTACCAAACCAAGAGGACTTCACAGGCTATTCCCAGAATATTCAAGCTTTACATTTTATTTATAATCCAAATATCTTTAATATATGACATTTTAATCAAATCATCGGTCGCTTTTTAGAAAATAAAAGATTTCGAAAAATATTTCACGTAAAGAGTTGCTTGTGGTGGGAGGATTTTCTTTAAAATCTTCGTGTCGCATCTTTTGAAGGTATTGAACCTAAATACCGATTTGATATTTATGCGATTTTGATCGTTTTGATTTTGAACGATGATGTTCATAGACACACACGGACCTTTTTACTTTCTCTACCAAGTGCATATTAGGTGGAGAAGGTATTTCATTTCAACCAAAAATTCTATACCAAGGTTTCACCGGAAATACGTGTTTTGAGGTCCCCTGAATTGAAAAAAACGCATTTTTAGAAAAAGATCATGTGTGTATGTGTCTGTGTGTGTAATAAGCTTTAGTAAGAATAGCTTGTATACCCACAAACAAAGATAGAGGGTAGAGATAGTCATGTGAATGTATCACATCAGATTTGTACTTTCTCTACCACATATATAGGAGGTGGAGAAGGTATTGCATTCCATCCAAAAATTCAACATCGGCATTTTACTAAAAATATGTGTTTTGAGGTCCACTGAATCAAATAAAGTATTTTTATAAAATTGTCCGCGCGCGCGCGTGTGTGTGTATGTGAACAACATAACTACAAAACGAAAAGTCGGATAAATAACGAACTTGGTATTTAGATTTAGTATCTTCCAAAGATGCATACAAGATTTTCAAGAGAATCCCTCCACACTTATCTACCCTTTATGTGGAACATTCATCAAATTTTTTGATTTTATAAAAAATGTCTCTAACGAAATAAAATGTAAATATATCCTGAGTTTTCTGGGAATAGTCTTTGAAGTCCCCTTCATTCGGAAAGAATTTTGTATAATCTTGTATAACTGGTAAGCGTTAAGCGATAGACGAAAACGTACTACACAGGAAATGTAGATCTCTTTAAAACACACAGTTTATTTCAAAGAAAGTTTTTGTGGCATAAGCCATTTCTGAGATAACCGTTATTAAAGCTTCGAATTGTTCATTATTTGGTCATTCTTTTAAGTCCTTTCAACATTCTTGGTCATGTGCATCATTCGTGATCAAATCTTTATTGATTGAGGGTAACTGAAACGTGAGCAAACTTTGAACGTGGTTAAATTATAGTTGCGGTGCATCATTGTTGATTCTCGTTCAAGAATCAGCTGACCGTGCGCTATTTTGCTGGCCGCTCATGATTCTACGAGAATTACTCAAAGTATCCAATTCTATATCCAAAGAAGTTGCAGTGCTATTACAATCTACTTACCCATATCCCTTCGTTTTTGTTTTGATTTTGAACTTTATAATTGGACTTTTTTGATAGTGAACGAAAATGTAAAACAAAAAGTTGTCTCCAAACTTTTTCTCAGCATGAGATAAACGTTTGTTGCAACTATCTCATATTCCAATAAAATGGAAAATAAATGGATTGACTCGTGTTATTTAAAGGACAAGCAGGAGTAGGTGTTTGCCATGCATTTAAACATGACACCAAGCGAACTGTAATAACCAAATAAGTAAAAGAAATTGGTATTTATTAAAATAGCGTGGCTCCTGATGTGTAAACTTTTGGAAAATTAAAACAGTTATTTGTAAACTGCATTATATATAGCATTCTGGTAATACTGCAGAACTCCTTAACTTTCAATAATGATGTGAGGTTAATTGTAGGTTAACAAACGCAACAATTGAGTTTTTATTATAATTTGTATTGCCTTACTAACGTTAGTAAAATGATAACTGAAGTTTAACAAATAATGATGCAATAATAAATGCAGGTCTATATTTCGCACGATACCCGGAAATCCAATTGTTGATTTCTCTTACACACGCACAAAAATAGCTACCATTGTGGTATTTTAAAAGTTTTGAACTTTGATTTTTCTGGAAAAATGCTCCGTTTTTAATTTAACTTTTTATGATACAGTTTTTTGCAAGTGAAAAACTTTATCAACTGAAATTTCACGCGATACAGGTTTAAGGTTTTATCATGCTACATTTTTTACGCCCGAGTGGAAGTTTTTGAAGCCACAAAACTATCTTCCGTATTGGAGGCCTAGCTCCGCTTCCTGGAGACATCGTCGTCGTTATTCTTTAAGCTGCTGTCGCAGACCAGAGACACCAAAAACCAGGAGTTATTAGCGGTAGTGAGTATCCAATGCATTGCGCCCAATTATCAGTTAGACGAAGCTCGTTGTAACAGGACAAAGGACTGGTCAGTTGGAATGTCAGATATCTACCACGTTAGCAAGGGTCAAGGCACCATTGACACCTCCGCTTTCGCATGGAGATCCATGCATATCAGAGAGACAAACAACAGTCTGCTGTAGAATTAGCACAGTTATTAGCGTATTCGTCTGCCAAGTTATCGTCTTCCGTGGTGTAGTGGTTACCGTGCTAGCCACTAGTTCCTGAGATCGCGGGTTCAAACTCGGCGGAGGGCGATGGATTTTTTCGGGCGTAAAAATCCTTAGCATGGCTTCCTTCGGAAGGGAAGTAAAGCCGATGGTCCCGTGTCGTAGATTTACGGCACGTAAAAGAACCTCAAACCTGATAAAGAGGCCTCTGAGCAAAATTACTGAATTTCACGCCCAATATAGAACGGGGCGCTAAGGACCATAATAGTTAAAGAGCGTCCATAAATAAAACTTAAACAAAAACTACCTGTGAAGTTGGTTGTGTTGAGTTCAAATCCCGTATAATTGGCTAAACTTTGTTTTTCCAAACAGATGAATGGCGTACTTTTGGAGTGAACCCAAATTTAATTTCTCGTGTTTCTTTAAAAGTTTGAGCATCTATGGAGAATTCACATGGAATGTTTGAACTTTATGATCACGATTACCTCGAGGAAGTGACAGCTCAGGGAATTTTTATCAGTGGCGTACTGGTTCATTATTGATTTTGATCTGTCACGTACAACCATGAAATCAAAGATCATAAGTATCCTATATCAAAGTGCTCGCCTATCCCTCCTTTGTGATCTTGTCGTTTGAATTCCATAAAGCCCTTTACCCTATATGTTTCTACATTATTGATCAATTTATTCCTTAACAGTAACATGGGAATCATGTACAATCATCGTGTTTCCATTCTTGAGAATGTTGCTGTAAGAAGCTTAAACCCCGCAGCAGTACCTTCTTATACAAGTAAGTGAGTTGTAACAGGAGCAGTGGCAACAAACAATTGGTAACAATTAAAACAACTAGTATATTATCTTGAGTTTAATTGCCAGCCCTATGCCAACTTCCAGGCCGGTAGAAGACGCCGAAGTTCGTAAGCCTGGTGTTTTGTGTGAAACGCAGGGCTGGAGCACCCCAATGCTTGGAGTACCACTTGTATGTGTTTGAACATCTGCTTCACAAGGCATTATCTGGATTTCCTTAACTTTGATGTGTTCATGGTAAAGTCTTTTAAACACGAGATCCAGGGTGATTCACTCATCGAGTTTCTCTTAATTTCATGCACTGCCTTCAACTGCTAAAATACATAAAATCGGGTTAATTGGCAATCATTTTGGCATCCTCTTTATTCACATAAAAGAAGATCCTTAGATAAAAAAAATTCCCCCAGCCACGTTATGTGTACACTGCAAGAATTAGGGCACTCCATTTCTGAGCTTCGCAGAAACTACCTACAAGACTGACGTCATCTAACGGCTTTCACAAGCTTAGGGAATTGTATAGGACTAGCTTGTAACTCCTTCATAACTTACTGTGTAAACGTAATACAAAAAGAGGCCAAGGAAAGTTCATGCATAGAAAAAATAATAAAATAGAACATGTATAGAATAAACAACAATTACATGTTTTCTTAGCAAAAGCAAAAGAGAAAATGGCTCAGTATTATGTTAATATTTCCTTTATACTATTCATATAATGTAGGAAAATAATTAGAAGTTTGGATTATCATTTCTAGTTACTCATTAATTAAAATGGTTTCATTTATATTATTCTGCATTTCTTCAGGCATCAGTTTTTGAAAGGCTTTTAGCGACACATTAAAATTATAAAATTAGCGGTTAAAATATATTTTGGATTGGCTTAACCTTAATTATATACATAGTGTTTTAAAAGTAAGAACTGTTTTAAATTACAATAAATATCATTTATATAAAGTAAAGTTTTCTACAATGAAAGTATGAAACTGCTTTAAACAGCGACACCGTTCCTTTTAATGGTTATAATTTATAATTCCAAGCACTTCGAACCCACAAAAGCTTCCAGAATTACTCGCATTTATAAGGCTGGTATACTTTAACGAGCAGAGTGAAGATTAAAAAACCCTGTTTGTGGTTGAAATGAAAAATGCAGCAAGTTTAATGCCTACAGAGGTTGGCAGACATAACCCATTAATGTTCTGCTCGAGAATTTAACTGCTAGTCTATTTCTCTTGCTTACTCTTTGCCCTCAGTCAATGTTGGCTTTAAGTTCATTGCAATGAGCTAAAAACCAGTAATTACCTTCTCTAGACATTAGGATTTTAAAACAATTTCTTTCAGCTTCTTTTAATTACTTGGTGTTATTCAAGAACAGAATATTACTTGTTAACTAGGGTGGTTTTAGCACTTTTTGCAAGGAGTAAAATCCGTGCTATACTACCTAAAAGTTTAAATTTTTATATTTTAATGCTGAAATGTTGTAAACGGTGGGAACATCTACATATGTTGGTGAATTCTTAACACTAGAAGCATATGCTGTGCGATTTGTTGTATTCGCTCCAAGGTGGGATATCGAGCGAGTTGACTCCGCGGTAATGCATGAGACTGTCATTCGGGACGTTCTGATTCTTAAGCCGTCGACCGCCCACCCTCATCTTGAGTTTGGCGTGGTTTTCCCTGGTCGGTAGGCAATGTAGGTGATTCCTTTCCCTCATTTCCATTTCGATCTCATGTTTCAGGTGTGATGCTTCCAGGTTTCGTGCCATGAGACGGTGCGGCGCGAATGTTTACTTCAAGGAACAAGTATTCCCCGTTCAGAACTAGAGAGGTGCTTAGCTGAACGGGTCGTTCATTCCCTCCATGGACAGTTCTAGTAGTGGGACGGGTCTTCGTGACAGGAACTATTAGAGACTTCCGCGCGTATCTGCGACCTATCTGTCTGGGACTGTAGCCTCCTGTGATTACTTTACTTTATCCCTTCTTCCTGGGGGGTGTGTGCTAGCCGCAATAGATTTCACGTAGAGTGTCTGAAAAATTCAATGCCATAGCCGGAAATTGAACCACGGATCTTCCGGTTTCCGTCCGGTTGCTCTAACCAACTCAACTACCAATATGCCAGTACGACATTAAATTTACAAACTGGTTCCGGACGAAAACCGAAAGATCCGTGGTTCAAATCCCGACTATGATATTTTTCAGTCTGATTCTAACTTTCCAAATTTGTCCTACACAAGGTTTGTATGAAAGAACAGTTAATTGCCATAGATTGACCTAATAGTTGCTTAAACTTTGAAGTCCGGGACTAAAAGCACTTACAACATTGTAAGTCGCCATTGGAGTATGTCATCTAAACATGAATTTGAGATCTCCTTGTTGTTTATCGGAAAATTTAGAGTCAGTTGGGGAATTTAATGACTAGGCCCCGGATTTTTAGGTGGAATAAACCTTAATTTTAGGTTTCTTATATGCTTAAAATAGTTTTTTTTAGGTTTTTCTTGATTAAATATTTTTTTTTGTGTTTCGCTTCGTGGATCAATAGAGGGTATCAATAATTTTGCTTTTCTGGTAGTTAGTTGCAAGATTTATTTTTTGGCTTGCCATAGATAGTTACATTCTCAAATTTTCTGGCGTAAACGATTTCCTATTATCACGTAACACATTCTTGTATGAGGAAAAGGTTCTTTCAACGGAACATGACGTCATTGGGGCATAGAACATAGAGCCAGTGCAGCAGGTTCTAGGGGTAGCTTTCCTGTATACTTTTGTCCCTGCAATACTGAATTGATTTCAATATCTTCAAAACCAGGATTTTGTTGAAGAATCTTCTGCAACTTCGATGAACATGTAACTCCCACTGGTCCAGGCATTTTTTTTATTGGAAACATTGCCAATGATATCTAGAGCACCTTTCAGTGGCAAAGTTGTACTTTTCAACCGGAGAATAGCTTATCTATAAAACAAAAATGTGACTTAATATATGCAAGGGAAGCGGCAAGAGTGAGGGCGCTCGAGTGATTTCTTAAAGTGAAAAATAACTTTGGTGAGGAGTAATGAAGTAGGCGGAGTTAAAAGTAATAAAGGCATGCAATTTTAGATCAGAGAGTTACTCTTTCTGGTACCGTCATCGATACATACTACTCGTGTGATATTTTAAACGCTTAGTGACCCGATTGTGCGAGTAAGATTTCGCGGCTATTGCGAGAGGTCTCGCCGATAAGCATTTTAGCGACTCACGGCAAGTAACCCTACTAATTTATTTTATTGCGAAAACAGTTATTCCAAATTGTAAAATTGTTACTGCAGGAGTGAGCGGGTATAATAAGTCACTTGTTACAATTTCGAGTGCTACGATTCATAATCAGTTATATTTCTTTATCTTCAAACGGTCGGCAACTCTCTTCAAAAGCTCAAGTATTAGATCACGTTAAATTTCTCATTCAATTTAATTGGTGTTTAGGAAATCAGGTTAACAATACGCCCACGCATACATGAGAGAAAGATCTCATCGTACCAACGGAGTAGCTGGCGTACGAGGCAACAGAGATCACGACAGCAAAATCAACAACGAAGCAGGTATAGTAAAGGGCTTCAAACTGGCGCCTCATCGTGATGCAATAATCCTGTATCATACTGTATGAAAGAAAGACGGAACTAAAATAAGTGAAAAAATAGCTTTAAAAATGAGAGAGTTACCTATAACGGTTGAAACATGAAGAGTAGAAATGCTAGAACAAATATGCAGTTTATAGTATTATAACGAGTTATCTGCAAATTTTACACTGGACGTGTATAGACTAAGCCTGAAGAAGTGAATCAGATTTGGAAAAATTCAATGCTTTGGCTTTTTGTGTTTGAAAAATCCAATGGTACTGCCATGAATCCTCACCTTTAAGGCACAGTATCTTGGAGAAAATGAGAGCAACTTGGAGATTTATGGACATGTACCTATAGATCAGGCGAGAGAGGTTTAATGCACTTTCAAGCATCTCATCATGGTGATAGTACCGGCATTAAAAGCTCAGAATCAGTGGTCTGAAGCCATTGTATGCAGTAATATATCACTACCACTTGCTGATCGTTATCATTACAGGTAACACGTAGTGGCTGCAGTTGGGGTATACTTATGTAAAGGTTATTCGATGGCGACGACAGAAGGTAGCTCTATAATCGCAAAACACATGGGGGCTTGACTCATAACAAATGCGCTGCATTGTTCTTGGGCAAAAGCTTGCTGCCTTGTCTCAGGTAGGAGTTCCCTAGGACGTAGAGACCAACAATACTGTAGCTCTGCGTCTCTTTCCTTCTGCTTTTCGACGAAAATGTTGTACACTGATCTCCCCGATACCCTACGAATGGCTGAGATCACGTGACTGATTTATTTCTTCCTGCAGGAACTACAGGAGCATACCTGCATGTCACTGAGAAATTTCCCAACCACAACAGGAAACATATTTGACACTTTAAGCATGCACCGGTAGATTGACAAGTGATAGTTACCTTCTCGTGTATGATGCATTTCCCACAGAAGAAAAGAAGTATGGGTGCTGCTATTGTGGAAGGATAGATACTTAACGTCATACTCTCACGAACTGTGTGACAGCTAATTCGATATGCTAATGGGTTCATAGGTTAACACCCTAGACAAAAATAAGAATTCCAATCACTACCTCCACTGATTTTGACATTGGAGCTCCCTGAGCACCCATTCAAGGGTGCATAGCTGTGATTGGCGATGGTAATTGTGTCTTATCTGCTGCAGAACAAAATACTTTCCCTACCTGTTTTCCATAATATGCTCACCGTTAGGTTGCATTCTCTAGCACAGAGTCGCAGATGGCCTCAGCAAATACAATCCACGATTCCCACTGCTTTAACGCTTTAGAATTATACTAATAATCTGCCAGACACAAGCTTGAGTGTGCTGGCCTTGACATCTGCATAATGATGCATATCTATTACTTATGCAGTCACACATTTCTGTTGTATTTGTTATCCATTGCATTTCTGCCCGATATAGTACTACCACCATGCAGAAAACTCCATACCTATAAACCTCTAATTTAGACACTGTCAACTGTAGGTATATACTGTCATTTGGTATGTGATACGGGCGTTGATATTATATAAGTCTATGATCTTTGTGGCAGTAATTTGTATCACAATAATGTAAATGCCAGAGTGAATGTAGTTTAAATAAGCATTATTGTATGACATTGATTTGAGATGTTTGTTAATTATAAGCATTGTTAGGAAATAAGTTTACACGGCCTCACTGAAACTGATAATAGGAGCGGATAACAATGTGCGAGGGGGTGAGTTGAATATTAATTAGAAGTGACAAACAAATGACGTCAGATTGGCGCGCTTTTCTTAGAAATAGCGGGAATATTTTCCCTAGAGCATATGTTTTCGTAATTTTTGATTGGATATGAAAATAGACGCTAATGTTGGCGCGTTTTATTAACCAATAGCATCTCGGTTATAATCTTTAGGCATATCGGGGTGTGGGTGTATAAAAAGCTAAAGTCAGAGGCAGATTTCGTCAGTCCAACAGAAGCATTTACGCGTTATACGTCGCACAGTTAGTTCATCAGAATCGTTCGCGGGTTACACGTCGCGTAGTTTAACGGAAGCATACATAAAGTACACGTCGCAATTCTACAGAATCTCTTGCGTCTTAAAGTTTGTTATAAATGTGAAACGCGAATTAATAATGTGCAGTAAATAAGTGATTATAGTGATATTAGAAAATATAACAGTTTCAGTTTGGCGTGTATCACGAATCAATATGTGAACTTAATTGTGACGGTAATAAAAGTGTAAAAACAAATTCTTTTATCAGTGTTATCTTTGAGTAAAAAATCCTTTCCGCTTACACACCCTGTTTAAGAGATTTGCTCGACTGAATAATAATAATAATAGCTAGCCGGAGCACAATGAACCCAAAATGCAAAATAATAAAACAATAACAGGCGCCCGGCAATAAGATAACACGAAGTGACTGCGACAAATTGGCTTCCATACGTGGTGCATATAAACATGAAGCATCTTCCAACTACCAACTAATAACAAATAAACCACTTCATCTTGTATCTGTTTTCTGATTTCAGTAGTTTTCTTATGTTGTAGTAATAAAATTACTTAGTACTACTATCAGGAAATGAAACAGAATTACATAAGTTGCAAGGAAGTTAAATAAAATAAGTAAAAACTATAAAATGGAAGCTTCTGAAAAAAATCGAAAGCTTTGCAAATTATAGCAAGAGAACAACAAGGAATGAAAGCAGTTATTGAAGAAGAAATAATTGAAAAATATTTAGGTTTTAAAACATCAGCCTGGAACACAAATCTGAACATGGAAGAAAATATAGAACTATATAATAAATTGAATGGATGCATAAGAGACACTTTACATAACATTGTGTCAAAACCAGCACTGGTACTGACACTTGCAAAACTTGGGTTCTAAGATCTGGAGAGAAATCCTAGGAGGATTAATTCCGATTTTCCAGACTGTAGTCTGGAAGTATGAGTGAGAGTCTAAGTGTGTGTGTGTTTGTGAATTTAATGTTTAAAAAGGAAGCCGACGTAAACAAACCCAAAGATACTTAACAATAAACGAGTGATTGCCTATGAGCAATTGACCTTAGATGTCAATGGTAGCATATAAATGGAAACACCAACAACTAGATTGGAAGCAACTCAAATGAGATTTTTTCGGCCACTGTTGGGAGTAAAAGGTTTAGACGTCAAGAGAAACACAGATATAAGAGCACAGTTGCTGAAAGACAATCTAATTTACGAGCTTCAGAGATATCAGAAAGAGTGGAAAGGTTGTATTTTAAGAATGTCCCCTTCAGGTATCCACGGCAAGGCTTTTTCATAAACCATTTGAACGAAGAAACGTTGGACGGCAACGGAGAAGATGGAACGGGTCGGAACAGGGTCTATCCTTGTTGGGTAAAAGAAGTAGAAGAATATTTTGGAACACGTGTATGAATTGAAAATGCGATAAAAACTCCGAACTTGACTTTGGTATTTTTCAACTCGGCCATCTGTTGTTAAGATCAACATTTTACATTTGTCTTAAATGTGAATAGTTTTAGGAATGTAAAGTCTCACTGGTTTTCATTACCATCAATCACTTTTTGAGCACTTGTAGAAACAGGTATTTAAACGATTACAAAGCGTGTCCATTTTATGCACATTGCTAAAGATTAGACCAGTCTGTTTGAATATAAAGTTTCAATGCTATCTTGTTACTTAACTATTAAAGTATTGAATAGTGTTTCGCTAAATGATATAAATCCTCTTGTTTCTCACCATAATCTTTGGTTATGCTGAGAAATCAGCTTTGTAAACATACGTTTCCTTTCCTTTGAAGCAATGTGTGTTTCAGAGATACTCCTAATTTTGCACACTGATAACTCAATTTATTCCCAGAGCTTTAAAAATCAAATAAAAATTCTTACTGTTTAGAAGCTTGTCTACCATTTGAAAGAAAAAACCAACAATAATATTTATTATATAGTTTTCATAGAGTAACATAAATTATAGTAAGAGTTTTTTGGACAAAGAATTCAGAAAACGTACACAGTCATTTTCCAAACTAATCGTCCAAAACTATAAATACGAATATTTTTCAAACGAGAATTGATATTAATGCAGTAGTTTCAATGAGACAAAGTTTAGAAAAGGATTCGCATACGTAAAACATGCAAAAATTCCAGAAAATGGCAGAGTATTTCTAGCAGAAATATATATTTATAAAACGGAGCAAAGGTTAACTTCAGGAAAATAAAAATAGATATAGGCGGATATGTCAACGAGATATGTCAACACTCAACGAGATGTCATGTGAAGCTTTTAAATATGGATTTGTTTGTTCCATTGAAGTGCTTTATGTGTATCTAGAGCTTTGCCTGTAGTTGCAAGTACATATATTGGGTATGACATAAAATAAAATGGAATCATTCTTGATTTGTAATAATTTTAAAATGATTATTTGTAATAGTTATGATTCCAATTGTATTGGTGGTGTGGTGGTAGTGGTGGCGATGGTTTAAAAATTAAATGAGTTTTATTTATGGATGTCCTTTAACAGCTGTGGTTCTTAGCGTCCATTCGATATTGGGCGTGAAAGACCGGAAATTTTGTTCAGAGGTCTCTTTATCAGGCTTGATGTTCTTTTACATGCCGTAAATCTACGACACAGAACCACCGGCTTTACTTCACTTCCGAAGTAAGCCATGCTAAGGATTTTTACGCCCGAAAAAATCCATCGCCCTCTGCCGGGTTTGAACCCCTGACCTCGGGAACTAGAGGCTACCATGGCAACCACTACACCACGGAGGACGACAATGGTGGTGGTAGTGGGACACCCGAATTTGGGGGCTGAGGCTGTTTCAGGCCCCGTAGATATTCAGTTTTATTCTTTTATTATTTTTACTGCGCTGGTACAAATCAGAGAGTAAGTACTAGTCGGCCACGATATGGGTGTGTGTGATGGGAAGAGGAACTAAACGGTTATCATCCGCAGTTCCTAGTTGCATTTACTATTAAGGCTGAGGCCTGCACACTTAACATGCGTAAATAAAGAAATGATTGTGCAATAGCTCAAATCTCTAGCTTAAATAGTTTCAATTAGCGCAAAAATGCAACTTTTCTAAAACGCCCTTGCGCATTGAAAAGTGTCAGAGAAGTATGGTAGTGACATGTTTTAATACTTTAGTCTAGTGAAAATAAATGAAAGGATTTGATTGAAAGGAATGTTATTAGTTGTAGAGAAATACATTTCTATTTTTATGAAGTTATTGGCGTTAAAATGTCCTTGCTTTCAGTGTAAATTAATTTTTTTGAGCCAATTAATAAAGCAAAATATAAAATGCGTACTTGAATCTTAGATAGCACATTTTAGATTATATATGTACATTTTTATACAAATCAGAGCAAAACTGAAATGTAAGGAATAAGCTTTGTGCGCAGAAATTAAAACTGAGAAAAAACATATACAGAAAGGGTCCTGTGGGGTTAAAAGGGAGTGGACTGGTGATTGAAGCATGTCGCTAGTGTTTTAAAACTGGCAGAACGTGAAAAATGTTTGTCCAAAATGATTCACAGGTGTGAATATTTATATGATACAATTAAAACTCAACAATTTAGTCATTTTCACCTAAAACCTTGGTTCTACTGTCCCTAGGTACATAGTATATAAGAACACACGTAACGTATTATTAATTGTTAACTGTGGAAATATTTAGCATCCCAAATAACATTGATTCTAATCGATCGAAGTTGAATAATGCTATTTTTTTAAATGCCTTATATTTTGAATTATCTTGTACAATATGTATATTAAGTATATTGTGTTTTAAAGAGAGCTGTAATAATAATAATTTTATAATTTCAATTCTCAATTATTGAACACCCGCCCCCAGCATTTTCTTCGCTCCAGCGCCTCTGGTGATGGTGGTAATACATTGGTCGATTTCGAGTATTCTCAGGTCATTGTAACGAAAGTTGCTTAAGTTATAAGCAAATGTAATTTTCTTTTTTATTTGCGTATTTTGAATTTAACGAATGCAATTGATTTTCGCTGTTGGTGAAATTCGTGTCTGTTTTTATTAATTTAAAACTTTTATCGTAACGTCGAAACAGTGAAACGTTGTTACGTGAATGAGTGCGTTTTTATTACCTTGCGCCTCCCTTGGCATATTTTGCTGTTTATTTTAAGTTTCAACGTCCTTTAACCTGGTAGGTCATATCGTACGAAGAATGAATGAAATAAGCCTAATTTTGCTCAAATGAGTACGGGACCCAAAGAGTTTAAAGTTACTCATTTGTTTTCTCAGGATAGGGGCAAATCCCGGAAAAAACCTTATTCGGGTAACTCACCCTAACCGAGATTCGAAATCCAGACTTCTTGAATGTGAGACACGCGTGCTTCCCCCACGCTACAGAGGCGGGCTTTCTCTTGAGATTGCGTGTGAAGTTTCATAATCTGATGACGACCTTCATTTTTGTCATTACATAGTTTAACGTGTAATTTATATTAATTTATATTTGGGGAAAAAGGAAGTCGCAGTTTTAAAATTTTCATAAACATCCTCAGACGTTGTAGAATCAGCATCCGATTGCGCAATTGAGTGCAAACCCCGCCTGAAACTTAAAACTTGATTTTCTGGTAATCATGTTTTCTCATATTTTTATTACTTTAATGTTGACGATGGCGATTTTTGTTCAAGTTTTCAGTACATGCAATTTTTAGAAAATTAGAAGTCTTATAAACCTTTTTTTCCACCAAAAATGTTAAATTTAATCTTTGATTATGGAATGTACTATGTTTGAGTAATTGTAGAGTTTAAACTTTAAAATTTCAAAATTATTTTCTTGGAAAGTTGAGTACATAGCGCATTGAAAACATTGATTTATGATTATAATTATTTTGAAAAAAATTGTCAAACATTTCAACCAAACTTATTGACAATTTGTATAAATTATAAATTTAAATATCGGGTACCCTTAAACAATTTCTTTTGCCAAAATATAAAAATATGAAGAAAAATCCCAAAATGATATGAAATATATACTTTAAAGCCAAAACATGCTATACTTTAAGGGTTTAGTGAAGGTTCACTTCATTAGTTTAAAAAAATAGGCTTTGTAAATTCTGGTTCATATTTAATAATAAAGTATCAAATGAAGCGAGTTTCAATAAACATGAGTTTTAATAACTTTGAAACGCTTAAACTTAGAAAACAAGAAAAAGAATTTTCTGTTTGCTTTGTCCTTGCTTAATAATAATAATTATAACATGGCACTAAAAGCATCGGTTTACGAAAATAAAAAATCTTCAAAAATAGAAGGCGTTTAATTTCTCACGTGACGTTACATAGAAGAAATGCTACATTTTCTCAACTGTACCAGAAAGTTTTTACAGACGCGTTTCCTGGAAAGAATGGCTTGAAATTTTCTGAATGTGTTGTACAGAAAATTTCCCAAATAGAAAATCCAGAAAACTTGGTTCATTGCTGACGGAAATTATTTAAAAAGCGAAAGATACTAACTCTTACAAAATATTATGAAATATGAAATTGTTGGTTACGTGCTTTGAATTCTACACAGTGTAAAAAGTAAAAGTATTTGTTCCCATAATGATATCAAGCATGGTTTATAATATGAAATGTCTAGTAATTACATAATTACGGTCATAATATCAATTGCAAGTATGTATATATTTACTAACAAGGTTTATTTAGCTTCCTGCTTGTGGGCCAGAAAGTCTTCTCTTGATGGAACGATGTAAGTGATTTGCGTGTGTGATTTCAATGCAAGCTTCAGCTCATGAATTTGATATTAGGAATGGCATGAAAATAAAATATTTTAAATGTTATTTTCTTAACAGCGCATCCAAATGTGAATGCTAATTCAAATAAGTAAACCAATCATTGTTTTAGGTGAAAGGTGAAAGTCTTGGATAAGGAACAAACGTATCTTAATATGCAAGACAAACACATGCTTTATTATATATTTACTAACCTGGGTATATTTCTAACCTTTTATAGAAGTTAAATTGAACAGATGACCCATTGTTTAAGGGTTTTATATGCAAAATGTTGTTAACTATTTGAATTCAAATTTTGCAAAAACAACAGAGTGTAATTATATCTAGGTTTATTATCTTGAAGTCAATATATGTGTATATTAAGTAACTCTATGATAGAAACCCAGTCTCTTATGGGTGAAGAAATGTTCTTGTCTGAGAGCAATTTCCTTGAAACAGGGTATACTTAGCACTTTTTATTTCAGAAATATTCGTGGTAGTGGTTTCAGGGATCCACCTAATACCTACAAGGTAGAATGTGTATAGCTAACAATATTTTTCTTTGCTATGCGATGGAGCAATATATCTGCTATACTTTTCAATACGTGAAAGTTAAGTTAATGCTTCCCATACCTTCTTCTGCCAATAAACAACGCCAGAATCCCTTTATTCGCACCTTTATACTCGTGTTAGACGAGCCTGAAGCCTCAACTTCTAAATATTTTCGTACTCCGGTCCAACGCGTAGTGTAACAAGCAGGACAAAACATAAACGTGACTCCACTATTGAGTTGCGTTCACTTGTCTTTAGCAAACGTCAAACTGTTTACCTTATAGTTCACTCAATTATAACATAATACTGATGATAATTACACATGTGTATGAACGTTTAAAAGTTCCTATTTATTATTGCCTTTGCATTATCATGGCATGTTTTTGTTAATACGAAATATATCTAGGTATCTTTTCAATTCTGTTTTTACGTACGTATTCTTGGTTAACACAGCAGATTCGTTGCCGCATGTATATTAGGCTGTTTCGTGTTTAATCTTTGTTAGATTTTAGCCAACACTGCAATAGTAGTTGGATTCACTGTTCTTGACCCCTGCGGATACTGTAGATATGTCACTATAGCAATGCATCTGCTGTTATAGCTAAATTAATGCTTCAAAAATTGGGAAAGGGGAGGGAGATGCACAGATTATTTGAGTTGTGGATGATACGAATTTAACTGATGCAGACTACATCGCATCGTTTCTCCAGACGTCTTGTTTGGTAAATCACGACAGGAGTCAGAATCAATTAATCTAACTGGAAATGCTCCTCATTATAATTATTGTAGACCCTTAATTAAAAATTCCTCCATTGTTATTAATAACCATTTTAAAGGAAATTTTTTAAAAACAATTTATGTTTATTATTGCATTCAGTGTGCTTGTGTTATTGTAACATCTTCAAATTGGGTTATAGATTAGACAATATGAACCATCTTTAAAACTTACCAGAGTATTTTTATAGAATATTTTTAGCTATTGACACATTAAATTAACAACGTCAATTCTCGAATTAATATTTATTTAGTTATTAAACTGCTTCTGTGACGCCGAAAGGCACCCCTAGTCTTTGGTTCAAGATTCCACACACAAACCAGTGACATAATAAACTGAAGTGCGAAAATAGTGTGAAATAGAAGTGTAAAATAAAGGTAAGAAAAATAAGATGAAGATTAAAGAAATAGAAATATTCGCACGCACACACAAACACACTTAACGTAACATACAATCATTACCCACGTTTTTAGTTCACAACCGAGCAACGTAACGTAAATTCAAGAAAACACACACAGCATTCCCGTCCTTCTCCTGTTTCCTTACGTTGTGTATATAACGTATCGAGCTAGGTAAGAAATAGTGTTATCAACCAACCACATCCGAGCAACTGAGTTAGAGAACAAGAGTGAAAGTTTTGTTTGTTTGGGTTTGGTGCTTACAGCGTTACTCTCACGCGCACCGTGTACTCTTCTGCTAGCTCCCTGCAACAGAACAACGAAACCAGCGATGATGTACCCCGAAACCCTCAATATCACTGCATGCAGATCTGTCTTTACACATTACTTAAATACATAGATCAAAACTGACCTCCCCTTTCACATTTGTAAATGCACATCACTACTACGGGGTCGAAACTTCAAAAAGCTACCTTTTATAATGTCTCTGTTTCGAACAAGGAATAGGGAGTGTATTTTAAAATGTATGTTGTGTTCAGTGGCGCGCTAATGTACAAAACCACCTTTATTGAAATTACATGTACATTATACCACAATTTAGGACTAATTGACTGTGCTAATACACCTAGTAAAGGACATTTCTAAATACATCCTCTCTGAATTCAAGTTATATCCAATCTTAATATAGGGTTATTCAAAAAAAGGAACAGATTTTAAATATTCATTTTAATGAACGACAACAGATACTGACAAATACGACACATCATTGAATAGAGAAAAGTTCAAAGTTTCAAGCCCCACCTATTAGTTCCATTAGTTCCAGCGGCGCTGTGTTTGTTTACGAGAAAATAGCGAGAAAAGTCGTTTTGTGTGCTGCATTATGCAAAGAGTGAATCCATTGTTTCATTGCAGCGTGCATTTCGTTGTAAGTTCACCAACGAGCCGTCTCGTCATAAATGATTTACAATTTATACAATAAATTTGTAGAAGATGTGCAAACGGAAAAGCACTAGTCGTCCTTGCATAACAATTGTTGCTCATTTTAAACACGTAAAATAAAAGATTGAACTTTTCTCTATTCAGTGATGTATTGCATGTGTCGCCATCTATTGTCGTTCATTAGAAATAAATATTTGAAGTCTATTCCTTTTTTTTGAATAACCCTGTATATACAACGAAATAAAAATTAAAACGTGATGTAATATAGCAGTAACTACATTTTATGAAAAAAAAGACGTGCCTTAAATAAAACAGCTTGAAACCTAAAGAAAATGGATTATGATGCACTGAAATATGAGATATATGAGAGAGATATAAATGGAAATATTTTGAACACAGGGTTAATTCATAAGTCATGGACATTTTCTGGTGCTTGCGCTATTGTGGAGTTCCTACTAATATCGCTTTGTCCGTTCCTATGTCCGTAGGCATGCCAACTGCTGCAAGTTCGGAACTGAGATTTTATATATAGGAGTTTGAAGACTTTGTCGAAAATTTTCAAATTTGATTTAAATCAGTAATTTAGAAGAGAGTCTTCCATAAATTTTAAATTTTTAGGTGAACTACTGCACGTACAGAGTTGAAATTTTATACACAAGAGTTTGAACAGCACATTTTAAATTTTAAATCGGTTCAGATTAAAGGTAGTTAAAGACATCAGCATAGAAGCTGCAGCTGAATATTGCTTAGCGGAGTCTAAAGACCTTCAAACGTTGCTAGCTAAAAGATATGTACTGCAATGGGCGGAAGATAATAAATACGTTGTTTTTATATTAATTTAGTTATTTAGCCAATATAATTGGAATATATACATAATGGAATATCCCAGTGGCCTAAACCTTGCTAACGTGCTTATAGACTCCCATTTGAAACGTTTGCTGCGTGAATTGTTTTGAGCTCGCGTTTGTCATGCGAGATATTGGCTTTAGATTATCCATCAGATATTAACATTTTAATTCACCTTGTTGAAACTTAAATAAATGAAACTGTTTTTAATTATCTGTAATTCAATTGAAGGACATAACTACATTTTTTAGTTTTAAATTTATTAACACAAATTGAGACTTACTAAAACAATTCAGAGCCACTGGTATTCACCGGGAAATTCCAGATTTGTTTGGACACCCTTTAGAATTTCTAAAATTAAAATAACACAAAATCCACCCTTAAAGGTAGATAAAGGCTTGGGGAATCCCATTGATTTATAGAACACCCTATCACATAACGTCACGACAAAACCCCACACATGGCTTGTAAAACTCAAAAATGTACACTGAAATATATAATGAAACATTATATCAGTTATATTTATTTTTTAATTAAGGAGAAAGAAAGTGAAAGTGTTAAATATTCATGAAATGTATGTTTTTTTAAAATCCATAGAAATTTAAAAG
The DNA here is from genome assembly GCA_030765065.1 of Deroplatys truncata. NCBI lineage: Eukaryota > Metazoa > Arthropoda > Insecta > Mantodea > Mantidae > Deroplatys > Deroplatys truncata. The sequence goes on from CM060984.1 coordinate 103,116,503, forward strand.
CAGCCTATATGAGGAGCTTCTATGTTCTATGTTCTTTCTTGAGAATTTGTGTCAACATGCAATATGCACTATATACACGAGAAATTATGTTACATATACTTTTTAGTGTATAGTCACAAAACTAAGATTGCTCCGTTTCTTCCGCGTAGATATTATGACCGAAAACACTAGTATTATCGCCACGCTCATTAAGTTAACGTGTAGCACATCTGTGTTTCTATAACCAGTTCACGTGGAACTTGTCACCGCAGATAATCTTACTCCAACGAAACTTCCATCCTTAGTTATCTCTGCCCGCATTTACAGTTAAAAGTTATATGTATATTCCAACCAGAATTAGAATACCTGCATTTTTTTGTCTCGTACTTCTTAATATCTTGATCCATTTTATTGAACTGAGAACAGAACCTCATGTAACAACAGTTCACAAGGAGCATCTCACTCAATTGAAACTGGGATGGGTAGCTGGCCGAGGTAATTGAAACGGTTTAGGCTCAAAATGATCCTTAGCATTGATGTTTTGAGCGCTCGGTTTTGTGCTCGGCGCATGGAAGGTAGGTACATAAGAATAGAAGAATCCAGCAACATCAGACAGTGAAAGTCAAGTGCTCTGGCGAGAGATTCCATGCGCCAAGCCCAAGGTCGGCGGCTCAAATCTTCAACTTCTGAGAAGCATTCCACCCCAATCAAACATCGTAACACCAGAATTAAATCCCAGTTTCGAATAAGTTGAATTTCCTTATCAGTGTCGAGATAGACAGGTTTAGATGTTAAGTGATAACAATATTTCACATACTAAAGTAACGTAATGAGCGTGGCAATAACTTCCATCTCAGCTGCATCAGATGGGCTTGAGGATAGTCTCGCATCTAGACCTTTATTCCACGGCACCTTACGTTTTGAAATTTGAGATCGATTCACGACCTTAAAAATTTAGAACAAGTAAATGCCTTACAAAGTATGACACTTACATCCCTCTCATCCTTAACGAATTATCACCTAAAAATGTGCATATCTTAAACATTTTTCAGAAATAAAACATTTAAGCACAACATTAATCCAAAATATGGTTTTTAGTGAGACATAAAAAAGCTCATATTTTAAAGAATGAACAAATAAAAATATACAAACAAATTAATATAGATATCGAAAATAGAGCCTTAAGAAGTGTATGCTTTTTTTTTAATGCTACGCTTTGAAATTAATGCATTTACATACGATATTATTGAATACATATTTTTCATTATCTGAGTATACAAAGGCATATTGACATACGTTTCAAAATTATTGCTTTGCCTTCAACTTGTAGTATTTGCCAGTTATTAGCCCATAGATTTAAATGTTTCACAGTATCATTCTAAAATATTTAAAGCCACTTCAGCACGCCACTGAACTCAACAAGCTATCACACTAACGCAGGAAGCCCTAGGGTTCTAACTTACAAGAAATATGGACATGACTGTACATTGTGAATATCTGTTTAATGTGTACAGTTGAAGAGGGGAAAAAAGACAGCAAAGATTTGGAAATGTATAAGCAAGGATATGGTGTCTTGTGAGATACTACACATATTGCTAAATATTATAATAGTCTCATAGGTTGGTAATACTAAATAATATATAGGTAATACATATCACAATGGTATAGCTGATAGTAATTTACTTCATTCCAAGAGTCAAATTCTAAAATACTTGTAAACATTACAGATTGTCTTTAAATATAAACACAAACACAAAGAATAATACACTAAATATGACACCAACTAGTTTGAAAAGACAATTATGGTTGGCCTACCTGTTGATTGCAATTCGTGTCACGCAGCCACCACACTCCCCTCCTATGGCTAAAGGTTTTGGAGTGAAATTGGCCGCATGGCTCGAAGCCGAGGGCCCAGTCAGTTAAAGAAAGAAAGAAAAAAAAAGTAGGAAAGAAGACAATGATGGTGTATTGTGTTGTGTTAGAAAAAAGGGTTAGTGGCATTTCGTTCACGTTCACTGGTTTCGTTTGTCCTATATCCTCACCCTCCCTGAGAACCGAGAAAAATGGGGTTTAGTTTTCCACGTCTTCCTATTGTGCTCGGATGCAGTAATGAGACAAAAGAAGCATGCAGGCGTGTTAACATTGCAGAACTGCAAAAATTTCAAGCTACGTTAGTAAAAAGAGATCAAATGAAAAAGCTGATGATGGATGACTTTTTTTTTTCTTAAACTCTCTTGCAAAGTTTTACAATCACTGCCCTGGAAACTGAATTGCTGAATCAGGTCACTCGCTTTCAAAATAGGAGACAACCCACACTTTTTGATTCGACTATAAAGCATTGTCATATTTCTAAATCACAATGCTTAAAATCAATATGCTGTTTGTTAATTTATAACCATATATTTTCAATTGATGCTTCCCAAAGTTACAATTCTAAAGAAAGATGTTCAACCACCTAAAACATAACCAAACTACACCATTAAAAAGTACAAAAAATAGTTTTTATGCAAAACCTTCTACTAAAATTTCGGAATTAATACACTGATTCATAAATTTGTATTTCCTATAATATCTACTCATAATCTATGCAAAAGCGTTAATTAATTTTTATTCATTCCAAACATTGGAAATAATTATACGCTAAATGGAAAAAAACAAAATGTTATCCATATAAATGAACTTCTCTTCATGCATTCTATATCATGTATAGTAATTATTTAAACAAACAGAGTAAAAATCATTAACGCCTGAAATGTAATGTTCTGAAACGTGAAAAATGTGTTATCCAATATTTAATCATGTCGCGATTTCAACTCAAAAATTAGTGTGTTAAAACTACGTATGAATACAATGCATGTAATTTATTTTGATACATTTTTATCTCTTAAATTTTATTTCGTAGTCTTCTCTTGGATAATGCTTTCACATTCCTTGCTTTTTGTTTTCACCTTTCGTTAGGCCAGCTTTATCTACAGGAATTTGATTATGATGCACCCAGGAGTAACAGAGTTTAATAACTCAGTGATTGTAAAACTGTCTTCGTATGACAACCATGAATGAAGGAGAAAGAGAGAAAAAGACGAGTAACTATTAAGCAGTGATGATAAAAAATTCAAATTCATGCCACATTGAAAATGAGATAAATATTAAAAATATACATCGAGAAGCACAAAGAGAAAGTGCTGTAGTGTTACTGTGAAGATAGAGAAGAGTCAAGTATCATGACCTCATTAGTTGAGCAACAGTTAACCCTTAATTGCCTGGTGTACTGCGAGAACCATTCTTTAGTTAGTCAGTTTAAGGTGAGCTCAGCAACTCTTGAAATTTTTAGGGAGGGCGAATCTTTTCTTGGAAAGCGAACGTGGCTGAACGAAGATGGTTGCATCCTTCCATTTACTATGTACTTTCAACTGCGTTACAGTCCTCTTGTTCTTCCAAATAATATATGGTTCTAAATCACTTTATGTTGCATGTAAGGTTTGGAGCACGAAGGAAAAACCTTCATTAAATGCCATACTTAAATGTCTTTCAATAAATCTTCATAATTTTGCTTCAAGTTATGCTAATCTTGTAGTTGTTAATCGAGTTTTCGGTGTTTTAGCTTCTTAATTTCTGAAGAAGATTCTTTCTTAGTTACTACTTTGATGAAGTGGTCCATTCAGGGAGTGTCTCTGTATATGCCTATTTGTGTAGACCAGAGAGCTCATAGAAAACTCAATACCTGCCAAAGGCCTGAGAGTTCTCAGTGATAATATCAGTGTCACCAGTACAAGGAGTAAATAGATGGGAAGAAGACGACAAATTCAGCTCCTGGTGTTTCTTATATAGTATACACATTTTAGTTTATTCAGCAAGGAGTTTCTTCTGTATTCCATAACAGTTTTGGAGAACCGTCCCTCTACTATACCTGGAAATATATTATTGCAAAAGGGAAACAGGTCTAAGAAACGATACACTTTACAGAATGTAGAGTTTTTTAAGTTTAGGATGAATGCAAATACATTTTCTGTTTGAACATCTGTAATATCAACCCTTAATTCTAAAAATTGCGTTAAGTTTCATTATTATGCTTTAACTTAAAACGGATTTGTTATTGGTCAATAGTCCGTGAGCATAATGTATTTATGAATTTAAAAGTGCATGTTTTGTAATGATATCTCGTGGAATTTTTTTGCTAAACTCTGACATAATTCTTTTAGTTTGGAGAACTTTCTGTTCATCCATTTTATCTTCCCAGACTTGCATTTCAAATCCTTCAGGTCATCTCCATGATGTTTCCTTCCAATCTGCACTGAAAAGTAACTTTGTAAAAGGAAGCCGTAATCTGGTTAGAAGATGGATCCTCTCTTCTCAGTTATTTATGGATTAATAGCTGTTTCAGTTAATTTCTGGCATTTGTTAATTTTCAGGCAAAAGATACAGTTATCTTTTGGGTTATCAAAGCTGAGCTTGGCATTAGCTGATTCATTACCATGCTAGTTGAACGCCTTAAAGTGTTAACGAGGGGTGTGCTGTAAAGGGAAATGTTGGTTTACCTGGGGTAACTGATGTTGGGAAGCTGCTTGAGGTAACATCGTTGACGAAGGATGCCCTCCCAGAGCTGGACGCCCACGATGCCGAAGATGAAGAAGACGAAGAAGCAGAGGAGCAGGACGTTGCCCAACATGGGGAGGGTGTCCAGCAGCAACATCACCAGGATCCGCATACCTGTGGACATGAAACAGCGGTTTGTCGTCCATCGATCAACGATCAGAATATCTACAAATGATAATCAACGAGTCACTTATTTCAATGTGCATATATGCATGGCGAATGGAATGAATGAATACGCGCTATAAGGTCACGAACAGACTCAACAGCATGCTTTGTCCCTACTAGGAACAGGCTGGAAGAAGTGATATAGAGTCGGCCTGGGTGGCTCAGATGGTTAGTCACTGGCCTTCTGATCCCAAGGTCGCCGGCTCAAACCCGCCCCAGACCGATGGTTTGAAGTGTGCTTAAAAGCGAAGCTTCATGTCATAGATTTACTAGCATGTAAAATAATTTAGTTCAATAAGCCCAAGGCTGAAGTGCATCCGGAGCAATGTCGGAAATCTGTGTCGAATAAGACAATGTAAAAGAACTTCTGCGGGACGAAATTTCGGCACACTGGTGCCGCTGATGATACTGGTAATTGATAGCGTAGTTAACGAAGAAAAATATTTATTTAAAATGTATAAGTGACATAGGCGTGACTTAAGACACTCAGTCCCTTTGCTGAAGGACCATACTACTACACACTATTTGCTCCAAAGTGGACTGCCATTTGTACCCGTTAGATTACGCTGTGTTCGTCAGTTTGTCTTGCTTTTGTATAGAGTTTATGTGCACTGAAAAGTGAATATTCTCTCTCTCTGTCTCTACACACACATACAGACATTTTTATTACAATATCACTTAAGAAGTTAAACTTAGGATTAAAATCTTGAACTATATAAAGCTATTTTGAAAGTGTCTTTTTGTAATTCTTAGGAGTCTTTGGGGTTTTCAATGTCATAATTTTTCACCTAAACAAACCATATTATTGCTTTTTAAATATTACAACATTTAATGATTCTGAGGAACAGTAACACTGTTATACTCATAACAGTTATGAACACTGAAATACAACTGTTTCATTCTGTCACTGAAGCAAGAATTGGTAAAATGTTTGAAGTTAAGGTTTGAGCGCAGTGAAGTGAAATGCTTTCTTTAAGCAAGATAAATTAGCATTCAGAGGCTTCCAGAGGATTCTTTTAGGGAGGGGCTAAATCGTTTCGAAAACGTACCTAACTTGCCAATGAGAAAAATGCAGTGAATAATAGAGCATTTTAACAGGTTTTCAAATATCATATAAGTGATCGACGAATCATCTTTCGGATGCAAACATTGATTAAATGCTGAGAAAACTTAAATACATATTCTTTTAAACTAAAATTTAAGTACTTTGATTATCAGGTTACCGTAAGTTTTATCCTATTATTTCAAAGTTTAATTAATACTATTCAGAAGTTACCTACTAATAAATGTAGAGTAAATTTGTTTTGGCCTATCTACTTCTGTTTCTTTAGTGGAACATGTTTTGAGGTTCAGTCCACTACAAAGATAAACTGACTGACTGAACGACTAGATGCTCATCTGGTTTAAGTAAATAGGATAGAAATCAAAATGTTGATTTTGAGTAGGAAAAGCTTCACAATACCCTTAAATATAACAAATGTTACATTGGTTTCTTTAAAAGGTGAGTTAAGTTAAACTGAGTTTTATTTGCGGACGCCCTTCAACTGCTATGATCCTTAGCATCCCATTCTAGATTGGGCGTGAAAGACAGGAAATTTTTGTTCAGAGGACTGTTTATCAGGTTTGAAGTTCTTTTACGTGCCGTAGATCTACGACGCGGGACCGCCACCTTTACTTCCCTTCCGAAGGAAGCCTGAAAAAAATCCATCGTCCTCTTGCGGGTTTGAACCCGCATCCTCAGGAACTAAAGGCTATTATAGTACCATTAGACTACGGAGAAATTTAAAAGGTGAGGAATACCGTCTTTGGTTTGTTTCGTGCTACGGAAGCTTCCGCAAGTTTCTCATGGCATTGTTCTTGACACCTCTTCTGATCTAGTGTATAAGGCATGTAGGTCCAATTACCACGTGCATTTAATCGAAAAGACATTTTAAACAAATACGTGTAAAATGGAAAAAAGGAGCAGAATATAAACGTAATGTATGGATTAGTTTTAAATTTTAATTGGAAATGTTAATGGCTGTGTAACTGAATCTCAGAATGTTAACATTTCTTTTCAGAAAAAGAAAACAACTCCTAGTATTTTATAACCAGACTTTGCTGTAATAGTATATAATTATTTGCTACTCTCTTGCATTGTTTTACATTAAAACAATGAACAAAACGTATTAATTTCCTAATATGCATAAGGAATGTTATTTATTTCCTCCTTTCTTATTGAAAAAGTCGCACCACTTATACTTCAACTGCAAATATTAATTCGATGCTTTATTTATTAATGATTAGATTAGATTATATTGAATTATTATGCCGATTACGTAGTAGAATGCATAAGCAATGTCATTACTGAGCTCAGATTTTAGGTTCAATACTTGTTTTTTATGGGTACGAATTAACTAAAATTAATTAAATATATTCAAGTTTTATATAAAATATAAATGTATGGAATGTGTTTTGTGGTGCCTAAAACTTTTATTTTTACTACTGAGACCTATTTTAAGATTTTGGAGCCTAAAATGCGTATTTTACTATTTATGTTGGTAAATGAAAGACAAGTCCTTGATAATCATAGGGTTGGTTTATTAAAGGACTTCAAAATAGTTTGTTTGCAGCAACGAGATTGGCCTATTTAAGGACTTAAGCAGGTAGATTAACTCGTTTTGTAGAAAGAAACAATCCTTGCTGCTTCCCGGGTACCTTTGTCATCCCTTGACGCAGTAATTTGTATCACAAATTATGTAAATGTCAAGAGTAATTGTAGTATGAATATGCATTTTTGTGTGACATTGATTTGAGATGTTTGTTGATTATAAGCATTGTCGAGAAGTGGGTTTATACGGCCTTACTGAAACTGACAATAATAGCGTGCAATAATGTAGCGAGGGGGTGAGCTGTTTATCATTATTAGAGACGAGCAAATGACGTAATATTGGCGCGTTTTTCTTAGAATTTGCTGGAACATTTTCCCTAGAGCATATGTTTTCGTAATTTTCATTGGATATAAATATAGACGCTAATGTTGGCGCGTTTTATTAACCAATAGCAGCTCAGTTATAATCTTTAGGCATATCGGGATGTGGGAGTATAAAAAGAGCTAAGTCAGAGGTAGATTTGTCCAGTCCATCGGAAACATTTGTGCATTACACGTCGCTGAGTTCAACAGAAACAGTCATGGTGAATACATAGCATAGTACGCGAATAAATAATGGGCAGTAAAGAAGTTATTATAACAGTTTCAGTTTGGCGAATGTCAAGATTAATATGTGAAAGTGAATAATGTGTTAAGACAATAAAAGTGTAAAACAAATTCTTTCATCAGTGTTATCTTTGGATAAAAACTCCTTTTCGTTTACACACCTGTATAAGATAAGTGCTCGACCGAAAAATCATAGCTAGCCGGAGGACAGTGAACCCAAAAATTAAACACAATAACAGCCGCTCAGTAAAAGATAACACGAAGTGACCGCGACAAATTGTCTTTCATACGTGCGGCAAATAAACAGTAGCATCTTTCAAACAAACACTAATACCATCGCAAATTGGCTACCACAACGTGGAACTTAACAAAAAAACTGTCGCATATTTGGCACCCAGAACGTGGGGCGAATTAACCAGGAAGGAGTGAAATAACCAGGAAGGAGTGAAATAACCAGGAAGGGGCGAAGGAACCAGGACGTGGAACGAATGGAGCAGTGAACTGAATTACAAGACGTAGATTCCAGAAACAACGATAGGAACGACAGACGACGCGGATGAGTGGACATCGTAATTCCGAGATTAAAAGGCAACAGGGGAATTCAACTACAGGACACAAAAACATTGAGACGACATACATTCATAATAATACGACGCAGAAGCGACATATACATCTAGGAGAGAAGGGCAGGAAGCTGGACATCAAAGCAGCATCATCAGAGAGCATCAGAAAGGTTAGAAAATAGTAAATTTTTTTATGCTAAAAAAAATTGTAACAATCAAATGTACTTGAGGAGTGGCAGGATTAAGAGAACAATGGCTACTAATAATATTGAAGAAACAATTATGGAAGGGGATAATGTAACAGTTAGCTGTAATTCAATACAGGTTACAGAAAATAGCTCAAACAATGTAGGATTTGAGGGAGGAAATGTTAGTGAAGAAAGTCAGAATAGAATAGCAGGAAATGTTAATTTTGATGCTAGTATGATTATGGAAATGTTGAAAAATTTTGGTGAAAAATTAGATCAGAATAATGAGAAATTAGAAGAAAAACTAACTGAGAAATTAGAAAAGAATAAGAAAGAATTGAGGGAAGATATTAGTAAGAGTATTACAGATCAATTAAGGGAAGATATGCAAAAGAATTATATGGAATTGAGAGAAGCTATAAAAAAAGATCATAGGGAATTGAGGGAAGATATTCGTAGGAGGAATGAGATATTAGAGCAAAAAGTAGATCAAAGCAGGGAAGAAATTGAAAAGAAAGTTATGAAGCTAGATAGTAGTATGCCAAAAATGAGAGATGAAAATCAGGAAGTAATAGCAAGTGAGATAGGAGAAGTTTCAAAGAAAATGTTAGACATGAGCAGGGAAATATCTAACCAAAAAAGTGAGGTTAATAATAAAAGTGAATATGTTGATGTAGAATGTACAGATTCAGGTAGTAGAATGAGTATCATTTCAAGTGAGGTAAGAGAGATGAAAGAGATTGCGAATGTAGATTTAAATCAGGCGCAAGTTAATTTCAGAGGGGAGATATCGGAAATACAGAAGGAGTCAGTAACACAAAGAAATAAATTGTCCGAAGAAGTTAAAGTTTTGCCTATAAATAATCGTAACCTAACTTCTGAAATTAAAAAGATGTTCAAATTGAAAACTCCAATCCAGCACAATTTATTACAGACTTGTTAGAGTACTGTCAATTTAAAAAGATAGCAGAAGAATTGAAAATGACAGTTGTTAAAAGATGTGTGGTTCAGAAAACTTTAAATTGTTTTCAAATTATATCTTGGGGCGAAATTTCATTTGAATCCTTTAAGAGGTTATCCATGAACAAATTTTGGAAGGTTAGGATACGGCTACGAGTAATGTTTAGCCACAGACAATTTGATCCAGGAGGGGAAATAGCAATGAGATGAAAAGTAGATCCAGGATAGTTAAAGATGAACTGCAGAGCAATGTATTGGAATGTAAGAGGGTTAATTATGTATGTATGTTATAAGAAAGGAGAAATAAATTCTGGAAATAACTAAATGTTTAAAGGGAAAAGTAACATTTCCTTAGTAACCGTAACAGCATATGAAATGAAGCACGTAATAATGAAAACTTAATGTGATATTAAAGTAAAAGTACGTAGATATAATTCCAAGAGTATTGTGAATATAAAGTACAAAACAACAAAAATGGGGTAAAATAATTAAAACAAATACTTATGTAGCAAACAGATAATGTGAAACAGTGTCTAGATTTAAGAGATGTGAATATATTTGTGTAGAGGGTGAATATTTTTGGTAAATATGTTTAATAATTACAAACATTCTTGAATGCATAAATTTTTGCCAACAATCTAAGAGAGTAAACAATTTTGTAACAGTAACTAAATAATTCAGGGTACAGTATTTGCTATAAAAATTGTAATGTCAGATTAATGTCTAAACACATTAAACTAGAGCCAGTAAATAGTGGCAAGAAAAAGGCAAAACATATGTCGTGTGTTAAACACGTGTGCAGTGTTAAGTGAAAGTGATAAATAGCGTGTGTTCCAAGATTCAGGAGACTACAAACCCAATTATAAAATTTCCAAATAAGTTGTAAATATTCATAATTATGTTTCTAGTGGGGCATATGACGCAGTAATTTGTATCACAAATTATGTAAATGTCAAGAGTAATTGTAGTATGAATATGCATTTTTGTGTGACATTGATTTGAGATGTTTGTTGATTATAAGCATTGTCGAGAAGTGGGTTTATACGGCCTTACTGAAACTGACAATAATAGCGTGCAATAATGTAGCGAGGGGGTGAGCTATTTATCATTATTAGAGACGAGCAAATGACGTAATATTGGCGCGTTTTTCTTAGAATTTGCTGGAACATTTTCCCTAGAGCATATTTTTTCGTAATTACATTGGATATAAACATAGACGCTAATGTTGGCGCGTTTTAGTAACCAATAGCAGCTCAGTTATAATCTTTAGGCATATCGGGGTGTGGGAGTATAAAAAGGTCTCAGTCAGAGTCAGATTTGTCCAGTCCATCGGAAACATTTGTACATTACACGTCGCCGAGTTCAACAGAAACAGTCATGGTGAATACATAGCATAGTTTATCGATTCGCAGGTTACGCGTAGCAAAGTTATGAAAAATCTCAAGTGTCGTAAAGTTAATTACACAAAAAGTTGAATTACGCGAATTAATAATGTGCAGTAAATAAGTTATTATAACCGTTTCAGTTTGGCGAGTGTCACGATTAATAGGTGGAAGTGAATAATGTGCTTAGACAATAAAAAGTGTAAAACAAATTCTTTCATCAGTGTTATCTTTGGATAAAAACTCCTTTCCGTTTACACACCTGATTAAGAGATTTGCTTGACCGAGAGATCATAGCTAGCCGGAGGACAGTGAACCCAAAATTAAATACAATAACAGGCGAAGTGATCGCGACAAATTGTCTTTTATACATGCGGCAAATAAACAGTAGCATCTTTCAAACAAACACTAATACCATCGCAAATTGGCTACCACAACGTGGAACTTAACACAAAAACTGTCGCACCCTTGGTATTCTCAGTGACTACAGGACGGCAAAAATACGCTCTCCCCCCAAAAAAAGTGCAAGAAAGGTCACTGGCGGATATGCCATCGTTCCTTCTCCTTTATTAGCTGTTGATATGCACACGTGCGCAACATTTGACTATGCTTTTTTTACTCATTTTTCAAACAGTTCTTTTACATTGCTGTTCTACGATATATCGTGTTTTGAAAACATTTTGGGCCGTGGCTCATTAGCAGCTCTAAAGCGTTTAGGTTAGCATGTTATGTATCTGCAATGTACGGGTCATTTCCACTGTGATCTATTCAATAAGTTTTGGGTGTGTCCTTCCAACTTTAGAAGTTCATATTATTAATGAGGAATCATAATTCATGATTTAAGATGCAACAACATGTTTATATTCAGAGCAAATCAGTGAATTTGCTGTTTTTTTGTTATTGTGTAATTTTTAACGCTCGCTAACTCATTAGGTTTTTAAAGTTTTATAAACTGGAAAGGCCTTTTAAATAAATCAAATCAAATGTTTAGATTGCCAGAACTATACTTTTAGGTGCCTAAAAACTTATTTTTATGTGCTGATTTTGTAATTTTAGAGTCTATTTTAGGTGTCTAACTACTGGCTTTTAAGAGCCTAAAAGTCCGAAGACTAGTCATTACAAAGGCCAGTCACAGAGTAATATAATAAAAATCAACAACACTATCATGCTCCTGTTACAATACAGTTCTGCACTTGTCTTAAATATAATATATGGAAAAGTTTTAATCTGAGGAGCCAAATGATTAAATAGGTTGCTAGGGATGGTATTAAAATTTTTCTTTGTTTTGCCATATTTATATATAAATACGACTATTTCTTGTAGAGTATTTATGAACTTGAGTCAGAAGTTGTGAAGTGACTTAGATTCTCTTTTTTGTTATACAACAGGCAAGTCAGAACGAATACGTTGGCGTTTGTACAATTATTAGTGCTGCTTATTTAGAATGCTTTACTTTCCATGATCATCTACTATTCGTATTGTTACTATTAAATCATTATTGTTACTACGTTTTAATGTTTTACTGTCATTCTTTCTTAAACTTTGTTTCAAGTTCCCTGTGCGCATTTACAAATTTGTAAACTGTGTCTGCTTATAACACAGCCTCATATTTACATACGTTTTATTTTAAATTTACATAAGCATATGTATTACATTTTCGTGTTAATTTATAATATTAATTTTAACGTTATAAATAACAGAAGGTTATACTATATTTTATGTTTATTTAAAATATATTTTATCACTCTGTAAAAGGTGAAAGTTAACCATATTTAAAAACAATGTTTCATTTAATAAACAATCTAAGGATATCTTAATACATATTTTATACTCTATGTTCATTATAACATTCTCTACTCTTCTCTCCCTGGATGTTCTTGTATTACTCAGAAGTGATAGAATGAGAATAAGAGTGAACCATTAGTCCCAGGGACCAGCTGGGCGTTGCATATTTACCGTGCATCAAAGGCGTTTTATTTGTAAAGTTGCAACAGTGTCTAACTTTAAACTGAGGCCACCCAATATTTATGCTTCCCTATCTGACTAGAGAGTTAAATCTTGGGGAAATATAAGTAAACCAATGAAGAAAGTATATCAGAATTTGGAAAGAATGTATAGCGTTTGAGATTGAATATAAATAATATCAGCGTGGGGTGAGTCCATTTGGATGCCCAGTGGCATGATACTGTAAGTGCAGGGCGATGGATATGTTCTCTCTTTGGTTAACACGTATAATACGTTGTCTACTTTAGCAGTCCAGGAGTGGAGGGGACGTTAGCACTATTTGGTACTTCAGTGCTAACTAAATTACTACGTTCCTACAACGGCAATACTCATTGTATTGTAGAACGTATATGTAACTGTACAACAGCATATAAATGCATTAGATCAGAAATATGAACAGATTAAAAAGGTATACTAAAATCCAACCAAGATTTATTTATTTAAAAGATTTGGGTTGATGTCTACTTTGTATTTATTGAATATTAGCATACGAGTACTTAGTTTATTAGTGGAAGTTACCACACTGATATTTTCCTTCTTTGCAACGGTTCCTTGGAGCCAAAATTGAAAATTAAATTGAGGTTTTATTTATAGACGCTCTTTAATACTATGGTTCTTAGCGTCCCATTATATATTCGGCGTGAAAGATCGGAAATTTTGCTCAGAGACCTCTTTATCAGACTTGAGGTTCTTTTATTACGTCACAGGACCACCGACCCGAAGGAAGCCATTATAAGGATTTTTACGCCCAAAAAATCCATCGCCCTCCACCTAGTTTAAGCCCGTGACCTTGGAAAGTCGAGGCTAGCATGGTACCCCAGATCACGTAGGACGACCCTTGGAGCCAAACGAGAGCAATTTGCAAAACTTATTAATACTGATGAATTTTTCTGGTAACTATTTGATTAATCGTTCAAGAGAATTTCTGGTTAAACGTTCACTTTGAATTATGACTGTGATACTCAAAAAGAGGAAGAAGGACAAATGTTGATAAATAAAAATGAAAATTAAAAATTTGTGAGATGTAGGTTGGTATAAAACACTTTTGTTACATCACATGGTACCAGTGGATTATTTTACTCATGACTATATGGGAGAATCATGAACATTACAATTAAAAATAAAATAACAGCTAAGCAGTTTTGAATATCATAAGACTATGGTGTAAAACATCTGTAAAGGCTGCAAAATATATTGATATAAACAACGCGTCTATGATCAAAAAATTATTGTGCAAACTGTTTTCCTAATACAGTTTTTAATAAAAAAGTATAAATAATGAACCTCGTATAAAGTATACGACTCTGATTAATACCACTGTATAAAATAATACTATTTTACTTGAAGAATTAGTGTAACATTAAAAATATATGTGCATTATATTGAATAAAAATACAGAGGCGGTCAAACAAATGCATTCTTCAACAGATGATATCTGCCTATTGTTTGAGAATTGCATTGAATTATGTGCGAAATACATAGAACAGTGTTTTCTCATCGGATGTAGTTCAGTATGGCCAACATGTGAAGTAAGATAATAAAACAAAATGGCCGGGATTTTTGAGGAAGGGAAGGTAATTTTAAAGCGATGATTCAAGCTTCAAAATGTCACTGAAGATCAATGAACGTGTAGGTTTGGGTTTGCAACACAATCTCCAACGTACTTGACAATTACACGGCTTTGAGATACGTTTGAGAGGAATGCTATCATTTGTGATGTGCACAAGGGACCTCGTATCGCTACAAGTCCTGCTTCTTCGGCTATGGTCTTGGAAAAGTTTTTATGGTTACCTCAGAAGCCTGCTACACAATATGCTAGTAAGCAGGCGTTAGCAGCGTGAGTATTAGACGCATTCTGAAAGCGCTAAGTGGAAAATGTATGTATCAAGATTATTGCATGCAGTGAATGAGGACGATCCTGATCGCCGAATGGAGTTTTGTGAATGGTTTTAGCATACGGTAAATGAGGATAAAGAGCGTGCGACAATGAGGCCCAATTCAAACTCGACAGAACAGTGAATCATCATAACTGTGTTTACTGTACACCACAAAATCCACACGTTCATGTCGATAGTGCAGTCGATTTATCGGGGGTAAATATCTGTTGTGAACTGTCATTTAGGGAATTAATAGGTCCCTTCTTCTTTGAAGGTACAGTTACTGGCAGCAGATATCTACGCAAAGAACGCTTGCCGGCTGTACGTGAACTTTATGCAAACAGTTAATTCTTCTGTTAATAAGATGGGCCAGACGCAGACTACCACCGAGGCTTTCCTGGACGAGAATCTGCAAGAACACTGCATACGACAAAAAGTGTGTTTGAGTTCCCAGCAGCCTTTACCACTGGATACCAGTGATTGGAATGTAGCTTAGTTTAGTGCGGAATATTTTGTTATATTTATCTTGTTTACGTCACTAATTATTTACTATAAATTGGTAATAGCTGGATACCAGTTATTTTATGTTTCCGGTTTCCAGCAACAGTAGTTGAATATATTTTTGATTTAAATTTCAACTATAATTGTTACATTTTGGATTTTTGCTTTATTATTTTTATTTTATTCGTTTTATCTAATTTCTTTTTATTTAAGTTAGATTATAAGTAATAATCTGTGCAATAATAATATATAAAATTAAAGAAGTGTTAAAAAATTACAAATTTGAAATACACGTCCTGGTGTAAGAAACAAGGTACCAGGATGGCGTATTATTGCAAATTTTTATTTTATTTTAATTTATTTATTTGAATTTTTATTTTATTTTAGTTCCCAGCACGTTCACCACATTTAACACTGGACGTTAACCTTTGGGGGGGGGACTTTGAAGGATGTGATTCGCAGGAAGCCACATACGCACTCTGAATGCCCTCGTTACAACAGCATGTGCAGAAATCCCCGCGGACACATTTACAGACATATTCAAGCAACCGCTCGCCGTTGTGATGTTACTAGACAGCGCGCGGGAAGCTTGTATTAAACCTGTGATATATAACTGAGTCCAGTATTAAGTACGTTAGAACATTTGGTTTGTTAAGGTATGTAAACATTTTTTATGGACCCTGCATTTTATTTTAATTCCGTATATTTCTCCAATAAAATCCATGTTAGGCAATGAAATTCAACGAAGAAAACTTTTCGTTCAATGCAAAAAGGGAAACCTGATTTAATAGTTTTTACTATTATTATTTATGATATTATGTTATTGAGTGATTTCTAATGCAATGTTTTCTTTTACACTGCGGCCATTGCAAGGCGGCTCGCGCATCCGGCCGCTACAACTCGGACTCCCGCCGAAGCAGTTATAATATTTGCGTAACTGTCTCACATTCTCATGTTTACAGTTACAATTGCAATGTTAATAAGCACGTATCTTATCATGAGGGATGTTGGAAGTGTTGTCCTTCTCCATCAACACATTTTTGGAATCAGGAAAATTTTCATTTGCGCGAGAGTCCAATTGAAACTGAGTAAATTTCTCACGTGATGCTTTCTTTTAGTTCTTCCAATATATCTTCCAATATATGGAATGATAAGTGATTAATCCACGCTTAATAATCTTCTCTGACGAAGTATGGCTCCATTTACATTATGCTCCGTCGTAAAATAAGAGATATTGGAGCACCGAGAAACTCGATTTTATACACGAGATTACCTGGCCCGAAAATTGGTGAGCGGTGTGCATTATACATATACAGAATAATAGGACCTATATTTTCTGAACAAATAATAAATGAAAAGAGTTACAGGGATGACTACCTCACGCCTTTGATTGAACTGCTAACCGATGTTGAATATCAGACTAGGTATTTCCTACAAGACTTTTGTTATCGCGCATGCAACTGATGAGTCATTAAGTTTAATTCAGTAAGTTTTTGAAGATAGGTTAATAATTAGGGACCATTGCTCTCAATACCCCTGATATAACTGTACGCAATTTTCATCTATGTGGAAACTTTAAAATTATGTGTATGCAACAAACTCCCATACATTGAAAGAACTAAAAGAAAACATCAGGTGGGAAATTCATTCAGTTTAAATGAAAATTTCCTGACATTATGCCAAAAATGTGTAGACAACATTTCCAACATCTCTTGTAATCGGGTATACGCTTATTATGTCCTGTCCGTGGCGCATTGGGCTGGAGCGTGGTGCTCTGGTTCCCGGCCACGGAATTTGCCCGGGTACGATCCCATTCATGAGGCTTACGGATTTTAGGTCCCGGGTAATGAGGAGCAGCGATAGGCAGCAGTCCTGTTCTTGAAAGTCAAATTTCCGGAGGGGGATGTGTGATGCTGGCCACATCATCTCACGTATCAGTTGGATCATAGCCCACCTCTACCGTGCACACGTGGGCGTGTAGCCGGCAATCGGGTTGGCAGGTCCAGGCCCTTTACGGGCTGTAGCGCCACAGGATTTATTTTATATGCTTATTATCATTGTAATAATTGTAACTTTAAATATGAGAATGTGAGGTGGTTATAACTGTTTCGGTAGGAGTCCCAGTTGCGGCGGCCTGCAGATATTTGTTTCTTTGAGAGTTTAGATAAGAATTTCTTTGCATTCATCATTTCGAATATAAATTGAAATTCGTTGGAAGTAAAACTATACTAGTTTGCAGCAAAATTGCTATGATCTACCATTTGGATGGTGAACTGTATCGTCAATCCACAAAAAAACTCAAGTAGAATCAAAACATGAAGTAGGTACTCACTAGGTATCCTGTTAATGGCCCTCAGCGGTCGGAGCACCCTGATCGTTCTAATGGCGGAGAAATTGATGTTTTCCATGTTGAGACAATACTCCAAGGCACTAAAACAAAAATTAAAACACAGAAACAGTCGATCATCAAGATTCTTGAATCAGCTTCAGAAAGGTCTTTGAGACACTGCATGCTTTAAGGTTAATTATTGTACACATTGCTGTGCATGCACTACCTTAGCATACTGTAAATAAACTTTAAATTGTAATGACTTCCTCTAATCAGTCTAGCATATGAATAGCATTTGCTTCTCATTTGAACACGATTTGAATACGAAAATTAAAATTCCCATTAAATATTCCTATCAAACGGGAATTCTAAAGCATATGCCGCAATTAATACAAACTTTTCGCATTTATTAATCTATATGCAGATTTACTGCACCATGAACAAATGCAACAGATGAAATAAATTTCGAATGCCACATATATTGATGCAAAATCTCATAAATCTTTTTGGGCAAATGAATACTGCATTTATCATGAAGGTTTTGAATTATATGTATATTTATTGGCGTTATTGATTTAATTTGCCCTTTTGTTTCTTGAGGCTCAATAAGTGTTAATGAACAGGCGGTTTAGAAACACAAATTGCTAAATGTAAATTCTTCATAGTTTGATTAAGCGTAGTTTCATAAAGATGAAAGCAAACGTTACCAAATAACGCAACTATGATTTGCTTATTAAACCATGTGAATGCGAAGTGATACAGAAAGACGCATCTGACAGGTATATCATATGGTGCATCGCGACCCCTTTACCACCTGCACGGGAAGAAATTAGAGGTCGGTGCGGTAAAGCATCCTTGATAAAGGAAGGCGAGTCAAGATGAGCTGTAATAATATAATTGATGAGAGAGATAAGAGATAACCTATATCCCTGGGTAATGGCCTCCCACTCCAGGTGGGGCAGGTCAGTGTAAACTCCCAAGGTGCGCCATTTCGCGAGAGAATTTAAATGTCTGTCTTTTTACTTAACTCTTTTCATACCGAGCGAGGTGACACAGTCGCGTGTGCGACTTGCATTCGGGAGGTTCTGGGCTCAATTCCCAGCGACCGCTTACTCTGGCCCATGAATTTTTAATGGTTTCCCCGGTCGGCAGGCGAATGCTGGGGTGGTTTCTTCTCTACCACGATTTCCTTCCCACCATTTCCCTTTCATTCCGTTTCCTTCTCATCTTTCAGGTGTACTCCCGTAAGGGAGGGGTGGTCCGACCCCTTCAGCTGCCGTGGTGCGGGCGCTGCGGACCCTGAGCACTCGTGGTACTTCTGATGTTACTAGAAGTACGCTGGGCCGAATATTCGAGCCCCTCCCGATGGGGAGCTGTTCGGATTGGGTTGGACTCGGCGGGGCAGTGGTTCCCGATATTCATGAGAGATTGGGTACACCTGGCTGGTTTATCCGCTCAAGTGGGATTGTGAGACGCCGGCACCAATCATGAGTGAGAGTTGGTAGACGGCATACTAGATTGCCGTTGTCCCCACCGTGGTTAACTGTAGTCGCCCCGTTTCGGGATGACGCGCGTAAGTGGCGTATCCACTTCCATCCTCGCGTAAGCGCGGGGACTTTTTTAGATACAAGGTTTTGGCCTCATGGGAAACGACCACGGTTGGAGAGCCACTCGGCTGGCACTAGCCCTGGGCTCTGGCGGGGGGGGGAGGGGCTTGGGCTAAGGCTCTTGCCCTGGTAGACCTTTGTTCGACAACATGTACTTATAGGTTTCGTGGTGTATGGCGGTGCCGGATAGATGACGCGGACGCATGCTCAATGAAAAGAGTATTCCCCATGAAAACTACTGGTGGGCGGTTCATCCCCTCTCTCGATATCTCCAGCAGTGCGATGGTCTATTTTCGTGCGTGTTTGTGGCCTGTATGCCCACGGCCTGTAACCACCTGTGGTTCCTTTACCTATTCCCTTCCCCCTGGGAGGTGGTAGCCCCAATAGATCTGTGCAAATCGCGGTGCACGAGGTTGAATAACCGAGACCTATACCTAACCCTCTTCATCATAGTCCAACACCATTGTCCTTAGCACATATTGTTGACTGTAGTTGACTCCTTAGCCGCGACTTCCGTCCATAGCGGGCGTCCATGGTTAGAGGTCCATCTTCCAGCTCTTCGTCTCAATTCGTCTGGTCATCTCTGCTGGGGCGACCTCTACTTCTTTTCCCGAGCCTATTGTCCCAAATTGTGGCCAATGAGCCTATCTTCCACAGTCCATCCTTGTTACATGGCTTCCCATTTCCACTCGAGTTGTTGAGCACATACTGTTGCGTCCTCCATTCCTATCATTCTTCTAATTTCGGTGTTTCGTATTCTATTTTCTAGTCATATCTTCAGCACTTTCTGTTCCATCTTTTCTGACACACTTGTAGGGCTTTCGTTTGGCGTTTAGTGAAGTACCATGTCTGGCACCCTTATATGGGCAGTAATAATAATAATAATAATAATAATAATAATAATAATAATAAAGAGCAGCAGCACAGTAAGTCGAAGATCCGTGGTTCAAATTCCGTTTATGGCATTGAGTTTTTCGTTCCGATTCCACTTCCTAAATACAATTTGTTATGCGACGTTTGCCTCTTGTAAGTTAAAACATATCGTTCCTCAGCTGGGTTTATTGCATTAGGTTATTGATTATCAAGTTTGCATTACCAAATCTTCAAGCCAGAAGAAGAGCATTTTGCAGGAACAGGGAAAGATTAAAGCTCAAACTTGTTGAAAGTTCGTAACAAGAAAACAATCACTTTACATGATAAACAGCTTTCTGAAACTCGCCCTCAACAGCTTCCACCTTTAATACCAAAAACACATCTGGGTTGCCACTTGCGCAAAAAGCAACCCTTTTTTAAGTGGAGAAAACAATTACATCCGTTATTACAGATAAGAACTGCGAATAGCATTGCAGCATTCCAGAGTACGACTTGGGTCAGATGTAAATAAATATTTCTCTTTAATTTGAAACAAAATTTGATTATTTACCATGTGGTAGAGACACTAACTGAAGATTTGGAAATTATATGTAGGCTATCACCTTCATTTTTGAGGAGAGTATAAATCTAGTAAGTTTATCTCAGTATAAAATTTCACATGTGTCATAGAAACACCTGCTTTGCATTAGCATTTTTGGCTTCCTCGATGCTTCCACTATTAACAAAGAAAATCAATGCCTTAAAAATAATAAATGTTGTAAAAGTGCGATTTTAAAAGCCTGCACTCAAAGGATTACCAGAAGGCTTATGATGTCTGTATGATGAATTATTTATTTATATCTAAGTACATATATAATTACTATAATGTAATCGATAAAATCGAGCTGGATAATGCCGAGACTCGCATTTAGCATTTAGTGGCTAAGTTTCAGTTTATTTCCTACAACCTAACTAAGGTTTCTCGTGGTTTTCCCTAATCGTAAAGGTAGAATGCGGGGTTGAAGTGAAGTATCAAGTCCAATGGCAATGAAACTAGGGCGAAGATCGTCAACACCAGCAGAAACAAAGCCACGGCCCTGAATGTAATTCTGAGATCATCTATATAGCATATTTCACTCCATAAGCAGATACGAAAAAATGCGAAAGACGTCCAGACTTCATCTGAGAAGTTGAAGTCATAAATAAGAAACTAGTCGAAAACATTTAAATACAAAATTATAAATAGTTTCGTATTTTCGAATTATAGTGTTTTTCCTTTGTTCACCATGCAAAATGTGAAAAATTCGATTTATTACAATTAGACTAAAACGTTTTTTTCACCGAGCTGGATGGCTCAGACGGTTACGTCTGTGAGAGATCTCGGGATCGATCCCGGCGACCGCCCATTGGCCCATGGGCTTTTCGTGGTTTCTCCGGGTCGCCAGACGAATACTGCGGTGGTTCATCTTCTACCACGACTCTCCTTCCTCTCATTTCCTGTACCCACCATCTTCCTTGTTATCTGTTTCAGGGTTGTAGGACCAGGCGACGGTGTTCTGTGGGTTGCGGCTGGGCGGTGGCTTGCGTTCTGTAAAGGTTTCTTCTGTGGCGTTGCTGCGAAACCGCTCAGTTAGTCTCTCCTCAACGGGGGGCTCCGCCATGGGGGATCCTGGAGGTTGGTGGCTTGTGGGCAGGGATGCATTCTATCTGGAAACGTTAGGGACTCGACATCCGGATCTGGTCGCCCTTCGGGACTCTCCCCTCATCCCCCTCTCTCAGGGGTCACGTTGAAGCAAAATGGGCCGCTGGCCTGCGTGCGGTGCTCTGCCCGGTTCCGGGGTCCCCTCCGTGATATACCTTAATTTTTATTCTGGTTAATCCCTGCGGCTGTCGACAGGAATTAGAGCCGTGTTTTGACTGCTTAAATCTTTGTAATTTTTCCTTTTCAGTTTCCTAACTGAGCGAGATGGCAACACGGTAACCTGTGATGCTCACACTCAGGAGGTCCCAGGTACAATTTCCACATTCTGACCTTGAGTTTTTCTGGTTTTCCCTGGTCGGTAAGGTGAATGACGTGATGGTTTCTCTTCTTACCTTTCATTCCGTTTTCTTCTAATCTTCCAGGTTGCCTCCATATTTCACGACGCGAGCTGGTACTGGATACATGGCGCGGGTATTTTCTCCAAGGAAAGAGTATTCCCCGTGGACGTCAGAGGGCTTTCTGGTTGTGAGGGTTGCTCGTCGCTCTTCCTGGGCAGCCTCAGTAGTGAGCCGAGTCTTCGACCTAGGAACTGTTAGGACTTCTGCGCGTCTCTGTGTCCTGTCTGCCTGCGGCCTGTAGCCTCCTACGCTTCCTTCACTTCATTCGTTATTCCTGGAGAGCGGTAGGCACAATAGATCTATATAGGTCGCCGTGTTCACCTCCGTCGTATAACCTATATCTATACCTTCAGTCTTTTAGTCAATCTTCCTCTTATGCTACCTCGATATTCACTCCACATCCCAACTTATTTCCTACCTTCTGTCATGTTTATTACTAGCAAATTGTTACCGTTTTATTCAATTATGCGTTCTAAATAACTTGCCCAGTTACTTGTTTCCCTGAAATGCATCAAATAATGAAAATTCCTTCTCCTTCCTCATACATTACATATACATACACATCCATTGATGTGGGATGCTTTGGTTTTTAGTTTCTGAAGGAAGTTTGGAAGGCAAAAGATGTGTCCTCGGCTGGCCTGCGTAAGGCAGGTAGCTCCTCAGGAGGGTTTCTCCGAACTGAGGGCTCTCTACTCAGGATGCGCGGATCGGAGATAAATAAATACTGTTAATTTACTCCTTAACTACCGATTATGTTTTTTCACACAAAGAATAATTGTTTCCTTGCTCGCTAATGCGAGAGTTCGCTTCGCGAAATCCCAAGCACAAACAAAATGATGTTGATTTAATTTTGAGTCGACATATATAAAAAGCCTTCACTTACATCATGATGATCTAGAACAGGCATGGCGAGACTGTAAGCCTGCCCCGAAGCACCTTGATGCAACCTGGATAACAAAGCTATGGCAGGGGGAGAATTTGGAAGGCGAGCGGGGTAGTGGTAAAGAACGAACTGATTCAGTGGCGTCCTGTACTCTGTATTTAAAATAAATTAAGCTTCTCCGATGTCGTTTACAATGAGAGATTCGAAATCGGGAATTATGTTGTTTACAGCTAGATGTAACTGGTCATGAAGATTTTCGTTCGTCTGTCGGGATCTGCGTTTGCTTTTTACTAATTTAATCATGGAAAATAACTATTTATAGACGTACAAAACATTGCTTCCATGGAAATTGAATATGATCGAAGCTTTGCATATTTATTGTTGCATAAGATTTTAAAACATTCCACTCCTATTAAATCCTTGCATCTGACTTTCATGACTTCTTCAGACTGTAAATGAATCAGCTCCTCTTGCAGATTGATTCTGGCCTTTCTTAGTCTATGTTTAATGGATAGACAGGTGTGAAGAGATACTAATGTAAGTACTGAATTTATCTGAGGAGAAATTTGAAAGGAGATTTAAACATGGAAAATAGTACACCTGCCCCTCTTTCAAGTGATCTACCCAGAGTGAAAGTGTGTTTACGAACGTCTGCACTGAACTATACTTATCAACAATATTTTGATTGCGTCGTTGAAATGTAGTATTCAGTTTGTTTAAGTGCGTACATATATCGCATAAGAAAGCTAAGTCGCAGACCCAGACCTGTTATTTAGTTTTCCTAAATTTCCATTCCCTAAAATAAAAGGAAACAATAAAATTACAATAAAATGACCTTAAAGCATATCAGAATAATGTAAATGTAAAGCTAAAATAAATTGCCTTTTCTTTCATGAATCCGGGGAATGCAACTCTGAGGTCGAAGAACCGACGTAACATTGTACCTCTGCTAAGCCATCTAATATCACACAAATACTTAATATCTTAAATGATTCTCCCATATTTTTAAGTATACATATTTCGAAACTGTCGGTGTTTCAAAGCACTTCCTTTTATTTTGTTCACAACACAATCCATCACTATTGTAGTGTAACCGACTTGGCACAAAGTGCTTCTTGATGCAACAGACAATGGCAAAAAATTGCTCGAAATACCTTTATCACTGAAAAAATGTTTTAACCTGTCAATCAACCTGCTTTTTCCCCAACCATGGCCTTTGCTCCGTCTGATACTAATTTTGACCACTGCAAACAATATCTTTCAATACTAATTTTTAGAGCTTTAAATATCTCCTCGCCAGTAGCACTGCCTTTTAGTAGGACTAAATCGGGCAAATACTCTTCAACATTAGGTTCCTTATCAACACCTCGAATGAAAATGGCCAATTGAGGTGTCAGTTACATCCGTACTCTCGTCCAGTGCAAGAGAAAACTTCACAAAGTCAGCCATTTTCAAATCCATCTGCCTTATTACGTCGGCAGAAAGCACTTCAACTTTCTTTGCAATGGTTTGTCGGAAAATATGCCAACACTCGAAATTTAGGACATAAAAACCAGCAATTTTTATTAAACATGTTTTAATAAATTCTCCTTCCTGAAATGCCTTAAGGCCTTTGCAATTTCCGGGTAACAATATAACTAGCGTGATTTCTTTTCTCTGCCATAGTTTGAGTCTTTGTAGTTGGTTTAGGTCCATTGTTTTTTATCAATTTCAAACATTCCTGCGTTCTTTCGCGTCCTGTGAACATATGGAAAATTAGCAGTGTGACTTGTAGTTTAAATAAGAATTGAAGTCTCATTAAATAAAATGTTTAATAATAGTAAGTGTAGACCCAACTTGCCTAGTAACTTGGCATATTCGGAATGATAAGCATTGTAATGGCGCTTCATGTTGAATTGCATTACTCCGCTTTGGAACATATAAAACATTTTGCATTGCCACCATCCTCAACGAAAAACTTCCGCTCCCATTCCATGAAATGTTCTGCTCTTCGAACGTTGCTTTGCAAGCGGCATTGCTAGCCGCCACTGTTTGACGTAGTACTGACCACGCTGACATGGGTAGGAGGTGGAGGGGCGGGAGAGCTACGGAGGGGTAGTGCGCGAGTCAACTGAAGCGCAAATTGACTCGCGAAGCACTGTTTCGCCATGGCTGATCTAGAAGAATGAGCGATCGTTTCGAGGCATCAATGGCCCCATCTTTAGCTGGAGCCTTTCGACTGAACTTGCAAGGTCAAAAGAAAGGTATGTGAAACCCATGAAGTCTAATGGAAGGACCTCAGGTGGAAGTTTACTGAACTGCCAAAGGTGAACCAGAATACTGCAGCACTGCCTTCACTTGGTAACTTGGAGACCTTGAAGTGGAATGGGCTCCATTTTTACCTAACTTCCACGGTGGTTGGACCAGAAGGCGAGTGACGTCATCCAACGGCGGAATTTCAAAATTCAATACTTGTTGATTGTTTTTAATTATAAATATTTTTTCCCAAGCATCCTAATGGACTAATTATGTACAGGTTTTAGCAATTCTATATTCTGACCAATTTCGTGCTGATTATTCAAAAAATGATAAGAATCAGCTGATTTATCATTTTGCTGAAGTTTGATGTTTCTTTGGTGTTCTTTTAAACGATTGACAGATTACGTTTTGTTTTTCCAATGTAAAACTTATCACAATGATCACATTTGATTTTATTAATACCAGATAGGGTCTTCTTATCTTTGATGTTTACGGTTGGTTTGTTTAACAAATTATTAACACTGAATCTATTGTGTGGAGCTAGCTTTATTCCATAAGACTTAAAAATGTTTTCAAATTTCTTGAATAATTTAGGATGATAAGTATATTTTTTAAGCACTCGAGGTTGTTCTTTGATGTTATTGAGAGTACTGATCTCTTTCAATTGCTTTTTATACTTATAACGTTTTATCATTTTCTAAACACACATGGGATCAAAACCATTCTTTAAGGCTGTCTGTTGAATATGATTGAATTCTCTCCAATATTCTTGTTCTGATAAAGGTAAATTCACAAGTCTATGAACAAGGCTGTGAAATACAACATATTGATGTTGTACAGGGTTACAAGAATTATTTTTGATGTAATTGTCAACATGTGGACGTTTACGATGAACACCATATTCAAACTGTTATTGATTTTTAATATTTTAACATCCAAAAAAGGAAGACCATTATTTTGTTCTACTTCCATGCTAAACTTTATGGAGACATCTTAAGTATTCAATAGATCCAAAGCAACAATAGCTAGGATATCGTCCACACATATAATCCAAAATTTTAATAACGTCCCATTGTAACTAAATTTAAAATTAATGTTGCTTCTAATTTATTTAGCTTAATGCTATTTCAGACCGAGCGAGGTGGCGCCGCGGTAACATTGCGACTCGCATTCAGAGGTTCCGGGTTCGATCCTCGGCGACCGCCCGCTCTGACCATGGTTTTTTTTTCGTACCGAGCGGGATGGTTAAGGCGGTTACACCTGTGACCCGCATTCGAGAGGTCGTGGGTTCGATTCCCGTGGCCGACCTTCCTGAACCATGGGTTTTTTCGGGGGTTTCCCGGATAGCGAGTGTTAGGAAGGATTCTCACATCCCCCGAATTTCGTGTCCCTCCATTTCATCTCTATTCCCATTTCACTTCGTCTTTCATCCGTTGATCTCTTTCAGATTGGAAATGTCGGCGATGGTGTTTCGGTGCACTGTGGCAGGGGAAAACGATGCTCTTTGTAACTCTCTCCGTCCCTCGGCTTTCGGTTGGCATTTGGGGTATCCAAACCACCTTGAGGGGCGTTGGACCCCCTTTGTGAGGGGCAGAGTCCCCGGTCTGCCTGTCCATCTATCGGAGAGTCTCTAGCTGAGAAAAATTAGGGACTCTGCCATTCCTGTGCCGCCACTTCTGGTTCCGGCCGCCCAGTGTCTCCTCTCGCCTCACCCTTCTACCCGGGGACGACCCCTTGTGGGCCGTAGGTACGATATCCTCTAAGTAGATCCGTTCCGAGTCCCTTCCGTAGCCAATCCAATCGAATGAGTTTTTCATGGTTTCCCGAGGTCGGTAGGCGAATGCTGCGGTGGTTTCTTCTCTAACAAATTTTCTTTCCATTATTTCCCTATCATTCCGTTTCCTCCTCATATTTCAGGTGTGCTTCTAGATTTCATGGCGTATGACGGTGCCGGACAGATAGCGCGGATGCATGCTCAAAGGAAGAAGTACTGCTCGATTGGTAGGTCGTTCGTCGCGCTCTTGATGGCTCCAGCAGTGGGACGGATCTTCGGCCTTGGAAGTCCTAGGGAGTTCCATGCATCTCTATGGCCTTTATGCCTGCGGCTTGAAGCCTCCTGCAGGATGGTAGCCGCAATAGATCTATGCAGGTCGCAGCGCCGAGGTGTCCCCCTCCATTGATTCACCTATACCTATGCTATTTCAGTGTTATTTCACCTTAATTTAATAGCTTTCCCCAGTCATGGTTTAGCTGATTCCTCACTGACGAAGGAAGTGCCATAGTCACATTTTCTCTTCAACTGAATGAGGACTTGCGTCTTAGCACCAAGGTAAGACAGCGAATGACGATGTGAACATAGTCAGAAACTGAGCTCCTACGCTAGACAAATTTTCTATTACACGAACTATTTCTAGTTCCTCTAGTTTTGTTCGTTGTTTGCTTTTATTGGTTTACGCGACCGATTTTAACTTGTATTGGCTTCTAAATTTCCTAAAGTAACGAACATATACCATCTGCAGCTATCACATTATTTCGCTTGATTTAATTTCCTGTTCGCTTGACTGATTTTGAGTGACTGGGTTTACCCCTGTGCTTCTAAGCTTCAGTCTCTACAAGTTTTCTTAATTCCAAATCCTTTTGTTCTGCTTTACCTTAGGGCTGCTTGCATCTGCACGAACTTCTGTTCTTGGTCCGAATTCCGCTTCTAGCTAAATAGGTTTGGTTTCCTTAATGCGAATTATATTTAATGCATATGAAATTTAATAGTTATTCTCTTTTAATAACTGTCCTTTTATTATTATTATTACGATTCCTTCGAGTGATTTATTTCTTTAACTTCTCCTCCTTTACTTAATATTTATTTCCCTTTTATTCCGTTCAATTGTTTTCCTGCGTTTTTGATAGCCAATCGGCAAATATTAGTACCTCACAATGCATATTCTTTTCGCCCTACTTATCACAAAGGACAAAATATGAACTTTTCCACAAATTTCGGTTATTATTTTGTACCTCTCAAAGAACTTCTCATCAAGTTTGGCCATATAGATTTTTCTACACATTGTATCCTCCTCTATTTTCCTACAAAACCACCTTTTTGTGTACATGGTTAATTTATACCCTAGATGTCCTAAAATTCCTGTGCAAGTATTACATATTTTACTGTTTGCTGAAGTTTTGTCAATCCATCGCAAGACATTGTTAAACTATGGGCATCAACCGTGTAAGTTTATGCATATATAGTTAAACTTACCCAGCTTTGACGATAAAGAAGTCGAGCCGATTCCAAGAGTCCGCGAGGTAGGTGCCCTTCCCATAAATTCCCATGGCTATCATCTTCACAGTCATCTCGAGGGCGAAGAATGCAAAGATGAAGTCGTCGAAAATCTGCAAAGAATTTGCCAAGTATAGCGAGATGAAGAAAAACGTAACAAAAATAAAAATCTAGAAGTATCTCCTCAGGGTTAAAAGAAATCTAGCCATCCAGGTTAGAGGAAAATAATAACTTGAGAAGGAAGTGAGGGGAAACAAAATGTTATTAAAATGAAAAACAAAACAGTGCAAAAGAAAGAATACTTGGCACATGTAACAAGGAGAAGAAACTTTAATCTAGCAGAGGCAATTTTCATGAGCGGCAAAGAAAACAAAAACAAATTTGTATACAAATTGCTTCCATAATATCTTTATTTACTACACAGATTCTTTGGGAAACCTTAAGGAATAGGTATTTGTAGAGGGTTTAACATTCAAGGGCAAAATATACCCGCTGTAGTATTAAGACATTTCAAATGGCTGGAATTCTAAATTCACATTATGTACTTGTAAAAATAGAACAGCAAAATTTTAGATTGCCGCAGGTATTAGAAGATATTTTATATTTTGAGTTGAAAGTAAGTTTAATGCAAATTAAACTGATAGTGCCACAGAAAACGTAATCAGAAAAGAATACAAATACTCCACAAGTAGGTGAAATTAAATGCAAAAAACCTTAATTTTAAATAGTTATAAATTTCTCAAATACGAAGTATATATTTGAAGTAAGCAACAAAAGCATCTTCAGATTTATTGAAAACTTGAAAACTAATTTGCTTAACTGTTGCTACAAGGATGGAAGTGAGGGAAAAGACGGTCAGTCTTTTTCCTACAGAACCTTTTACGTTACTAGAGTTGGGAGCACACGCGAAGGCGGGTGAGTGCAGGTTACGCAGTAGCATTGCTCTGAGTCACGTGACGCGCCAGCGTATAGCCAGCGAGAATGAAATAAAGAGTGTACTACCCTCCCCCTCTCTCCCTCTCTCCTTGTGCAATGGTTTCCCTCATCCGCCTTTATGCCTATTCCCGACTTTAACACGTTTATATTCTTATCCAGTGGTCTGAGTCCTCCGGTTTAAACTTCGTTTCGTTTCTTAGAAAATTAAATGGGGCTCCGGATCTTAGGAAGAATAGTAAAAGTGATTTCCTAAATTCGGAGTTGACTGTGGCCTTTTGATTGTAAAATTTTACAAGATTTGGGTCCTTACAATTGAACTAGGTCATCATGACTTATCTGGAGGTTGATTACACGGCTTTGGATTTTGTTTGCATGTGGAGGATAATTCATACGCTTTCACTGATGACCTTTTTGCCCTTCATTTTAAGTGGAACATTCAATTGCACGTAATTCCGAAATGATCTTAGAACACTCCTTAAAAATGTTAAGTAGTTCCAAATGCTTCCTCAAAATAAGCATACAATAATAAGAATAAGAATAATGCTTACCTGTAAAATTTTGCAGCGGTTGGTATCGCAGGAATCATCCACACACGGCCGGTACATTCCCAGCGTGACGCAGTTAAGCAGTATGACCAACATAGACACTCGCTCAAACCATGTGCGAAAGGAGTTAAGGAATATAGTGTATCGCAATTAACAATAAAACGTAACACTTTAAGAAGGTACATTCCCTCACAAAACATTTGTCCAATAAAAGAGCGGGCAATTCAACTTTTCAATGACACACACTGCACATTACTTTACTGGCAGATGGTTTGGAATACAGTGGAGTCAACCGGTCCATTTATCGTTTCAATATTTCATAAGCCTTCCCTGTTCTTTGTATTAGAGCCAAAAGGAACCTTACAACTTACCACCTGGAACACCTCCTTTCCATTGTGGGAGGAGTTACCTTTGCAGATTTCTGCTTTATGACGGCTAAGGGAGGTGCGATAAAATCTAGAAGGCGAAAAGAGAACCAAAGCATACACATTCCCTTTATCGGAAAAAGAATTGCGAGAAAATGTAGCCACCTACATGTCATTAACAGTGAACATTTATAAGACAATAAGCACTTAATAATATTAGGCAATTGGAAGTTATCAACATGGTTTAAAAGGCTTTACTAACGTGTAATTTTAAATAGGCACAGTAGAGAAACGATACGTAGGTGTTTGTTTTAAGTTAGTGCAGTTTTTATCTGCACTAAATTTATAAATATAGTTATTTGACTTCTCCCCTCGGTATAACAGTTGGTTTTATTTCGAAATAGTTAGTACCACTAGTTTACTACAAGTTAATTACAGTGCTTACCATCGATTTTATTAAGTATTTACAATGGAAATTCTGTTTTCCCCATCTTTCTCTCAAGGAAATAAGATATCAAAGAGATACTTTGTGAACCATTACTTGTTTTAATATCATTCAAAAGTAGAATAAACAGATTTCTCTACATAGTTAAAGGAGATCAGTATATATAGAATTCGTCACTTTTAAAAACCCTTAACGTTCTGAGGAAATACATTTTGTTTCGTCTTGCAGAGATTTAAATGTGCATTGTTTTGAGCCAAAGTGAGATCACAGAACATCTGAAGGTAGTCGAAGAGAAACAAGAGTGAATTATTTGTCCACGACTATCTTCATATCTTCCAACAATATAGCATAATGGTTGTAATATATAATATCATTATTGCTGCGCTAGTTACCCTAAAATTTGTACCTAAAAGGCTATTTTTCCTATACATCTCTTTATAGGCATTCCTTGTTGCCACTTTTCGTTTTGCCTTCAGTACAAGAATACAACCTGGGCTATTAAGCAGTACGAGAAACTATTGCAAATGCTCTACTTTGACTCCAAGTGGAGTTGGTATGCATATCAGCTATAAATGCAAGGAGCGACTGCTAGGATTTAATGTAATTGAAGAAGAAATATTTGCATTTACCCGAGCTCTTCCAGAAGCCATTTATTAAAACTGTAATTGACGTAATGATGATGAGCAGGTATAGGTATTCTTAAGCAGTTGACATCAAGTTACATATCTACATGCAAATGGTTATTTCAATGCAAAGAATATGTACAACGACGGCTATGAGTTACTGACGGGCAGGTAAACACGGTCTGGTGAGTGCTGTTTGCAAACACCAAGAGACAGTACGAGTAAAGTGGTGGGCCTGTGATGTAACTGCGTTAAGTCAGCAACATTGCAACTTCATTTCCTGTCGTCCTGGCTTTAATGTTTAAAAATCCTTATACTTGGTGATGAGCGTTACAAAAAAACATAAAGCAAATCGTTGACATTTGGACCCCTTCATTCCCGCATGAAGCAGTGTGCTGACAATGACATCGCTACGGTTATTTATTTTAAGTCTCATTATCATTGGAAAGTAAGCTTAGACGCAGCGTTACCGTAAGACTTTGCACCCATATTATTTAATGGAAGCATTCACATAGAGTCACTTAACACGCTACGCAACGCAAGAGATTGCGAACTCCAAACTTTATGGTTGTGTTACGTGCTTAGAGAAAGATTCTGGTTTCTTCTGCCATGCATTGCTTGCTTTACAACAGCGCACTGTTCGCGATGCGAAATTTCAGCTATATATTGAACATGTATACTGATCTTCCGTTTGACCATTCCATCAAGCAATTTTTAATGTTGACGTCAAAAGCCACTCTGTGGTTGGCTTGGTTGAACATCTTGTATCCTATTTATTTATAACAGCCTGGATGAGTTTTCTGTTAGGATATTGTTGGTTATGCTATTCAATTTGAAACTCGGAAGACTTCCTTACGCAATTTACGGATCCAGATACCCATGCCAAGTTCTTGCGTTATGACTGCGGCTGTATTATGAATGGTCTTATCTCACGCCTGTGCTTGTGCGTTATGTTAATGTTAAGTTTTCGTTGTGAATAGAGCCTTACTATGCTGAATATTCATTTCAGTGTGTCAGAAAGTCAACGTTTTGAGTCAATGTTTGAAGCGAGTGTCACCTTTAAAGGAAAGAACGTAGTATATGTGTAGTGGAGAAGTTTCCTAGCAAGCGCGGCGTTTAGTCTGAACAGTACTAACACGGTAAGCGCGAAGTAAAATAAAATAAACAACCTGACATGTTAATCTTTCTTACATAACCCTACCAACGTCCGTTCATTGCACACAGTAATGTTTTTATTTACATTCACGGAAGGGAACTGCAACACGCTGTTGGCAAGTTCATGTTGCCTTACGCTAGCGATGATAACAGTACTACACAGCTTTCGTGGTTCGATATCGAGAGTGCTTGCTAGGCAACTTCTCCGGCATACGAGTCATAAGCCTCTGCGGAATACTAAGCTCAGAGGCTAGACAAGTGCAGGTCATGTCACACTTTCGAATGAACACCCAGTAGTTGCGAGAGCGATAGTTGCAAATAAGACAAGCATTTGTATATAAATGAATGAACATAATATTAACGGTTAATATGCAAGTACATATGCTATTTCTACGCTTTTTCTTGCCATGCTGTGTGCCTGCATAAGCTCACTCTGGTTTAAATTTAATTTCAGTTTCCAATAGTAGTTTTCTCTTCTCTGATTGAAAGTAAACATAGAAAACGATTTAATACGAATATTTAAATAGCGCTTATTGATACTATAAAATATACCGAATTGTATGCTTAAAACACACGTGTATTGGGCGCATGAAATAAAGTGCTGTCATATATGACTAATAAGTTTTGTGTTTCAGGGTTTTATTTATACTGTAACCGATATTTCAAATTAAACTTCCTTCCTCTTCGAATTAATGTTGAAATACGATTATATAAATATCACACTTTATACTAATATTATATTTTAAGCAGTAATATGCAAAATGGTTAAGTTATTTTCTCTAATAAAGTGGAAAAATTGATAGCTGCTTAGGAGTATTGGGTTTTCGCAGCTCTTAGGTGTACGTTCATAATCAGTTCTAAAAGTATTAAATATGTAGGTATTCCCTGAATATTTTGATATTCTTATGTTTGTAATTAATACAACAAATCCCCCTTTAAGAGTTATAGAAGGTGTTGGAAAATTTTCATTACAAACTCCGAGTACTTATGGAGGGGACTAGGAGTTACGAGTATTCAGACGGAGGAGCTCTGGTAACTGAAGAGCTCTTCACATAAGCCATAGCAGTCTCTTTATGCTTCCAACATGACTCCTGGGAGGAAGGAGTGAAGGGTGCCCAGAACTAGACGGTGATGTGCGCTTACGAGGACGGGGTCCCTAACGATTCCAATATGACACCATTCCTGACGCTGGCTAACCCTGCCTTAGCCTCTCGCAACCTGGGGATCCCGGGAATAAACGAAACACTCCCAGGAAGGAAGGTGGCCTCAGCAGTTCGGTCAAGCGTCAGGGAGAAATCTTTCCATAGAGCAAGTTCCACCATCCCGCCGCAACACACCAACCGCCATCCCCTGGCCCTACAATCCTGAAACAGATTAGATGAAACAGATGAAAGGAAATGATAGGATCAGGAAATTCGTGGTAGCAGAGGCACAACCCCAACATTCGCCTATTGATCGGGGAAACCACGAATAAATCCAAGGTTAGAGTGCCCGGCCCGTTGGCAATCCAACCTTTAACCCTACTAATGCGGGTCCCACACGTTATCGCGGAGCCATCTCGCTCGGTTAGAGGGAACTAAGTAATAAAGGCTGGAAGATGAATAAATTGTTGAAAACGTGCCGTTTCCATGCTGCAAGTGCAACAATTTCAATTCAAGTGTGCCTCACTTTCGCTTCTATTGGATGGAAGAGAGATTGTAATACTCTCATTTTCCCTTCAAAGCTATCGACATGATGGATTATCAACCGGCGATTCAGGCTAGATGGATAGCCCAAGGGTCCAATTGCTGGCCTCCTTGATCACCAGATTTAACCCCTCTTGGATTTTCCTACTTTTCCGCAAGCACAGTCTGGTTTATGAAGGCTTGTAAATGCAGAGGAAAATCTGTTTCAGTTCTGGTAACTTCCAATGAGATTTAACACACCAGCTGTCAATGAACCAGTGTACCACAACATGATTCGTACATACAGTGTGTGCAAATAAGTTGGTGATCGGCACATCGAAACACTGTTTCAGTGAACCAGATGACTAACATCCGAAAGAATATGTTGGAAAATGTGTATATGTAAACAAGGTCGTAAATCTATTTAAATTTTTAAATTTCAGTCCCGTTCCCAATAATTTTTCTTTTCTAGTATTTATTTATTTATTTAACTTCCAGCTCTAATATTATTAAAAATCAGGGATCAAAGATAAGGCACAAATGTTTAAAGTTTCATTTACTGTAATTATCTAAGATTACTTGATCATTCTGAAAAATACTTCACCGTCACCATTCCTGGGGAGGTTAAGGACATCACAAATCAACTTGCTGAATATGTTTTCCTGGAATACGGTTATTGTGCTGTTGGAGACGCAAATGGCTAGCTTATGCTTATTCACATGGGTGACCTATTAAATGCAAAATATTCTATAAAATTACAAATTAAAATATAACGAAATATTTAATGACTTGCATTTTAATATTTAGAATAATGTTGCAAAACAAAAATAAGCCTTAAGAGCTTCTTTAAACTACGGTTAATTTTGTGTTGATTTCAACCAAATTTGACATGCGCCAACAAATGGTTCGTTTAGGAAGCTCTCCATCTGAGCTTATCTTATCTTATCTTCCGTAACGGAGGGGACTCGGCACCGATACAGAGAAGATATTGTACCAACGCCTCACGAAGGGAATCTCTGGAAGGGAGCGAGGAGTGAGAGGAGACGCCGGGCGGCCCCAACCAGGAGTGACGGCACAGCAATGACAGGGTCTCTTAAGTTTTCAGATTGAGGCACCCCGGCAGTCGGACAGGCAGACTGGGGACCCCGCCTCACTCAGAGGGGTCCAATGCCTCTCAAGGGGATTTAGTTACCCCGACAACCAGCTAAAGACGGAGGGACGGAGAAAGATCCAGAGAGCATCCTTTTTCCGGTCACGTTGTACTACCGAAACACCATCGTCGATACGTCCAACCCTGAAATAGACATAACGGGATGAAGGATGAATAGAATGATGAATGGAGCGAAACGCAGGGACAGAAAATTCAGGGCCTGTGCGAAAGAAACTCCAGCATTCGTCGACGACCCGGAAAACCCCGAAAAATCCATGGGTCAGAGTGGGCGGTCGCTGGTGATTGAACCCGGGCCAAAGACGTTGCCGCCTGATCCTGCTCTCCACCTAAACTAGGTACCCTTAATTTTTAACTGGTTTCAACCAAATTTGAAACTATTGTGACGCAGTTATGGGCCTCAGTTATCACCAACCGAAAAGATAAGTATGGAGTAGCGCACTCACCCAACGTAAACACAGAAGCGCTATTGAGAGATAATAGGATTGCACTGGAACCATTTTTCTCCCCGCCTCCCGAACATTATGAAACTCTCTCGAGGGCGGCTATATAAGCGAAGTAGTCGTGAATGGGTTAGTGAGCTACTGTTCTTGATGCGACATAAAGTGCTGATTATTATACATAGCGTTCTCCGATTGACGTTGGGACGATAGTTCTGACCTGCAGTGAGTGCTGCTACTGCGACAGATTAGAGAGGTCCTGTGTTCGACTCTCCGGCGAGTGAAGTGGAAGGAAGGAGAGGCTACTTCATATATATTTCAATACGCCGCTACGTCGCAAAGAAACATGAAATAATGGGGAATATTGAATTAGATCACATTTGTGAGATCTAGTTTTTTAGAGAGATTAGTGAAGTGAGAACTTAGAGAAATGACAGTGAAAACTAGACAAAGCCACAGTATGAGCAAATTTTCTTAAAACGTATTAATTCAAAACTTTGCTTGTACGGAAGGACAGCTATCGATGAAATATTTGCTCTGCAGTAGTGAATTTTTTTAAAGAATAATTTGTTTTATATTCCCCCTTGATATTGGACATGTTCTCAAATTATTCCATGTTAGTTGGCTAGAAATATAATTAAAATAATAAAACATCCATCTGATGTGTTACACTTAGATGCCTTTCTCTGCTCTTGTACAAACTATTCTTACAAACGCTTACTCTCCATCTACTTAATGTTAATCGAGATATCGAGATGTTAATCTTATTGCTAATTTGCTTGTAGGTACAAGGGGAATATAGTGGGCTTTAACTGATAGTGAAATCTTTTAAGAGCTGGTTGTTATGTCCAGCATTCTATTCTCTTTGCATCTCCAGGACATAAAAAAAACCAATAACGAATTCCCATTTGAGAAAAAGTATAAGTATTGGAAAGTTCAAAAAAATAACAGGGAATATCCGGGAATGGTTTCTCGACAAAAAAATATCTGACATAAATTGTGTGTTTTAACGAGATCTACAGTTTTTGTGTACAGGAAATTTTGTCTACCTCTTGCGGTTTACCAGTTATAGAAAAGCCATTCAGAAATAAGAGGACTTTTGGGGACATTCCCAGAAAATGCAAGATTAGCATTTTATTTGTCATGAAAATATCTTAAATATATAACATTTTAATAAAAATTGTTAGGGCCATTTTTGAGAAAATCAAAGTTTTCGAAAAAAGTTCCATGTAAAGGGTAGTCTGGGGTGGAGGAGTTTTTTGAAAATCTTCGCGTCGCAACTTTGAAAGATACTGAACCTACACTATGTGATAAAAAGTATCCGGATATCCCCACAAACATACGCTTTTCATCTTAGGTGCATTGTGCTGCCACCTACTGCCTGGTACTCATCCGCGACCTCAGTAGTCATTAGACATCATGAAACAACAGAATGGGACGCTCCGTGGAACTCATGACTTCGAACGTGGTCAGGTGATTGGGTGTCACTTGTACCAGAGGTCTGTACGCGAGATTTCCACCCTCCTAAACATCCATAGGTTCACTGTTTCTGATGTGATAGTGAAGTGGAAACGCGAAGGGACATGTACAGCACAAAAGCGTACAGGTCGACCTCGTCTGTTGACTGACAGAGACCGCCGACATTTGAAGAGGGTCGTAAAGAGTAATAGGCAGACATCTATCCAGACCATCACACATGAATTCCAAACTGCATCAGGATCCACTCCAAGTACTAGACAGTTAGGCATGAGGTGAGAAACCTTGAATTCCATGGTCGAGCGGCTGCTTATAAGCCACACATCACACAGGAAAATGCCAAACGACGCCTCGCTTGGTGAAAGGAGCGTCAACCTTACACGATTGAACAGTGGCTAAACATTGTGTGGAGTGACGAATCACGGTACACAATGTGGTGATCCGATGGCAGGGTGTGGGTATGGCGAATGCCTGGTGAACGTCATCTGCCAGTGTGTGGGTGCCAACAGTGACATTCGGAGGTGGTGGGGTTATGGTGTGGTCGTGTTTTTCCTGGTGGGGGCTTGCACCCCTTAATTTTTTTGCGTGCACGATCACAGCGCAGACCTACATTGATATTTTAAGACCTTCTTGCTCCCCACTGTTGAAGAGCAATTCGGGGATTGCGATTGCATCTTTCAACACGATCGAACACCTTTTCATACTGCATGGGCTGTGGCGGAGTGGTTACACGACAATAACATCCCTGTAATGGACTGGCCTG
This sequence comes from Deroplatys truncata, assembly GCA_030765065.1. Lineage (NCBI taxonomy): Eukaryota > Metazoa > Arthropoda > Insecta > Mantodea > Mantidae > Deroplatys > Deroplatys truncata. Next base: position 103,154,771 of record CM060984.1, read on the forward strand.
CACAGAGTCCTGACTTGAATCCTATAGAAGACCTTTGGGATGTTTTGGAACGCCGACTTCGTGCCCGGCCTCACCGACCTACATCGATACCTCTCCTCAGTTCCGCACTCCGTGAAGAAACCTTCCAGTATCTGATTGACAGTATGCCTGCGAGAGTGAACGCTGTCATCAAGGCTAAGGGTAGGCCAACACCATATTGACTTCCAGCATTACCGATGAAGGGCGCCACGAACTTGTACGTAATTTTCAGCCAGGTACCCGGATACTTTTGATCACGTAGTGTAAATACTAAGTTTGATATTTATCCGAATTTTCGTTTTTGGGTTACGCTGTTCATAGACATAGACACAAATATACGGAGACCTTTTTCTAAAAGTGCTTTTTTTTATTCAGGCAGCCTCGAAACATGTATTTCCGATGAAATCTCGGTATCGAATTTTTGGGTGGAATGCAATACTTCCCCTACATACTAGAAAGTATAGAAAGTTATAACTATACTACTATGTTTATGGCATTCAGCAGAAGTACGACATTAAATTCTGAGCTGAAATCGTTGTGCCCTTACATGGAACTGTACGTTTCTGAACGTAATTTATTAGTATTTTCTCAGTCCTATTTTAAGCTCTAGCAGCCTGATTTGCTACATCTAAACATCCTCTATATTCACGAGTCGCTGCTAACGTACTTGTTATAATCAACATTGTTTGTTCAATGATTTTGTTTCGTCAAGAGCTCTCTTTACAACATTTAATAAAACAATTCCTTGAAGTTAAAGCTTTTAGCTGTGTTAGTTCCGCTTTCCTTTTAGGTAAAATACTGCAGTTTAAGTTTGCATACCAGCGTTGTGAAAATGGAGATCTGAACACATGAGATGTAAATTGGGCATTCTAATGTGAAGACAGAAAGACCGTAAAACCGATTTCCATATTTTAAAACATATTTTTTGTTCTCTCTCTTTTCTGGCGCACAGTTACAAATTGTTTGGTGTTTCAGGTATTTATTATTTCAGAGCAATTTACAGTCTACAAATAGAGTGCTCTTTAACATGTAAAATGCATTACATTAGCCAAATGCTATGCGAACTTTTTTTCCCTTTTTTATGTGCCTATGTTCTCTTGAAATATTTCCCACCTGTTGAAAAATACCGCCAGTACCGAGGAGAACGTCATTACAGTTTAACCAACTATGCAGTTTAAACTAATAAACTCAATTTCTATATTAACTACTCTTCTATGTGTCTGTACGTAGTAATGTCAAAACAAATCGTAAAAAACTGTTTCGAGGAGAGATTTGGGAAGAGTGCAATGGCATTGACTGCATTTCTAGCGACGTTTGATTGCATGTGATGGTTTTACACCTCATACAGTCCCCTTTTTACTTTCTCTACTACCTCTGTAGCAAGTAGAGGAAGTATTGTATTCCACCAAAGATTTGATACCGAGATTTCACCGAAAATACAGGTTTTAATGTCTCTGAATCGTACGTTTTAGAAAAAATGACCGCATTTGTTTATACGTATCTGTAGACAGCATTACTCAAAAGTGAAATTTCGGATGGTTAACAAATTTAGTATTTCAAGAACAGAATCCTCCAAGTATGTAACTCCCAAGGAGCATCTGATTTTTACTTTCTCTACCACGTACATAGAGAAGGTATTGCATTCTACCCAAAAATTCTGTACCGAGATTTCACGAAAAATACGTGTTTTGAGGCACCCTGAATTCAAATAAAGCATTTTTGGAAACATGTCCGTGTGTGTGTCCATGTGTCAGGCTGTGTGTCTGTGAATCCATAATTCAAAAACGAAAAGTCGGATAAATACCAAACTTAGTATTTAGGTTCAGTATCTTCCAAAGATGAGACACAAACATTTTCAAGAAAATCCCCCAAGCCCAGACTACCCTTTACATGGAAGATTTTTTGAAATTTTTTATTTTTTTAAAAATGGCTCTAACGATTTTGATTAAAATAGCGTATATTAAAGATATTTATTTTACAAATGAAATGTATACCTTGAATTTTCTGGGAATAGCCTGTGAAGTCCACTTCATTTGGAAGAACTTTTATATAATCTTGATAACTGGTAAGCGTTAAGCGATAGACGAAAACTTACTAGACATAAAATGTAGGTCTCTTTGAATCACACCATTTATTTCAAAAAGTTCTCGTAGCATAAACCACTTCTGAGATAACCGTTATTAAAGGTTCGAATTGTTCATTTCTTGGCCTTTCCTTTAAATTCCTGTTAAAATTCAGTTGTTTCTCGCGGTGCATGGAAACAGTATGGAATTATAAGGCCAGCCTATAGTGTCCAGTTCTTAAAAATCTGACTATCGCTACTCCCTTTATATCTATAACGAAATGTGTAATGTATTTATTTCTGCAAAGGATTGAGATTAAAATGTAGAAGACAGAAAGATAAGTTTTAGTAAGAATAGTTTGTATACCCACTAATAATCGATAGGGATAAAGAAAGTCATATGAATGTATCACAAATTTTTTTAATAACTATAACATTGAGTTGTTTTATAAAAATTAATATATGCTTTCTGTAATATTTAATATCCTTGTACATTGCTCGAGTTTATTATACGTTATATTTTGTAAGCTTTTAAAAGTGTTATGATATTGCTCTGGCATTTTAACTTGTTCGTTTTGGTAAAACCATTTGTCTTCGACTATCTATATGCCTGAATCATTAGCATAATGCACATGTTACAACAGCACCTAGTAGGATTAAAATGTATAGATATCTACAATACGTACCATTTGAAACCTACCGGCGTTCTAGTGGGCGGTGCGGCGTGCGTTTACTGGGGAAATGGGAGCGCGCTCACGCACGATACGAACACAAGTGCAGTGAATGGCGAAGATTAGGCCTACCGTCTTATACAAATAATGCCCGGTAGAAGGTAATAAGACAACTTAACGTTGATATTAGCGTTTAGCAAAGCATAGGTTGAAAATGTTTAGCATATGACCTTAGGAGCGTTTTGTAAGTTAACGCTAGGTGTGTCTCAGAAGACAGATAATGTAGGGCCATTACTAGAAGTGGGAAAAGTTAACGTAAGAGGAATGGGATGGGAAGAATGCTGAAGTATTGGTATAGGATAAGCCAGTTGTCAGAAGACAATATTTTGAAAAGCTGTTTATATTATCAAGAAAAGCATTTTAACAATGAATGTTGGTTCAGTAAAATGAAAGAGCTCTTAGCGAGAGTAGGGCTAGGTGATATATGGGACATGAAATGACATGAAATGATACCGGCATTCTGGAAAATTGCCAGAGAAAGATATGAGGACATTTATAAGCAAAAGCTGAGAGCACGGAGTAGTGTAATGAAATCATTGCTATTTTACAAAATGATAAAGACGAAATTTGGAAAATACAAATACGTAGACATTTGTAACAAGAAGAAAAGGGAAGCAATAGAATGGTTTAGGCTAGGGGTATGAAAACTTAGGGCACTGAGAAGTAATGTTATATTCGCAACATGTTCTGATATGCGGAGAAATTGAAGATGGAATACGCATTCTAATGGTATATAAAGGAACAAATAATGGGGGAAAAGATTTATTAGAGATAATTGGCTAAAGATAATAAATAGCATTTTAAAAATGAATAAAAGGTATATAGGTAGGTCTCAGGTAAGAGGTTTACGAGAATTTGATGAGATAGGACAAAGGTTAGAACATAACCCAAAGAAATCTGAGTAGGTTATCACAGAAAATGGGAGTTTCACAATTCTCAGCTTGGAAAGCCACTAAACTTTTAAAATTAAAACCTTATAAGATAACCGTAGTTTAGGAACTGCAACTGCGTGATGCTGCGAGTAGAGTAAATTTCTGCAATTGGATGTCGGGTAAAGTTAATGATGGCTCTATGGACCCAGAGTTAATTTTTTTTCACAGACGAAGCATGGTTTTCTTTAAATAGCCATGTATGGACACGAAACAACAGATACTGAGTGCAGAAAAATCCGATATTGTAAATGAAATGCCATTGTTTGACCAAAAAAATGGTGTTTGGTGTGCTGTGAATGCGTACCGAATTATAGGGCATATATTCTTTGAGGATAAGTTAATGGGCAGAGGTACAGGGATAATCAAACCATTCCTGGAATATTTGTGTGACATTGAATGCACACAGGATATTTTCAACAAGACTCTGCTACAGCACATACAGCTGATCTCTCGTTGAAATTGATTGAGGAAAATTTTGAGGATAGGGTTATCAGTAAAGGACTATAGTCACCGTGCTCCCCAGATCTTACGGTATGCGGCTTTTTATGGGGGAACTTAAAAAATAAAGTGTATCGGAACAATCCCGCATACGTTGGAAAAACTGAAAGACAATATCAGAAGAGAAATTACTGCAATTTCAGAAGAAGAATTAATGCGTGTTAATGGAAATTTTCTTAAAAGATGTGAGAGATGCGTGGCAGCACGAGGACACATTTCTAACACCTTCTGTGATAAAGGTATGTGGTTATTGTATGCATGTATGCTTGTAAATGTATGCGCTTGAATTGCCGGCACGCTATGCGCTTGAGTTCAGGGTCTGTGAATATTCAACTCGACCAGCAGCAGCGTACGATCCTGCGGCAGCAGCGGGCCGCGAAGCAGCCGGCCAGGAGTCAGAAATATGCCACTGTATAAGTAAGCAGTAGAGAAAGTAAAAATTAGCTTTCGTAAGAATAGTCTTTGGAAGCCATTTATAAATACACGTTATGGGTAGAGAAGGCTATGTGAATGTAAAACATCAGGTTTTTTTAATTTCTGTCATCATAGATATTTCGTTTTTGTTATGTTTGGATAATTGCAGAGTAGACCTAATACTTAATCAGGAATATGTTTCCGTTTTTTACTTTCTCTACTACGCATATAAATAGGAAAATATTGCATTCCACCCAAGAATTCGATGTCGGTATTTCACCGAAAAAATATATTTTGAGGCCGCCAAATTAAAAAAAAAAGTCTTTTAAAAACAAGGTTCGTGTGTGTGTGCGCGCGCGCGCCTGTGTATGTGTGTGTGTCTGTGAACAGCATAACTCAAAAAAAGAAAAGTCGGGTAAATACCAAAATTGATATTTAAATGCGAAGAGAAGATTTTAAAGAAAATTCCCCCACTCCAAACTACCCTATACATGGAACACTTTTTGAAATTTTCTATTTTCTCTAAAATGATTATAATGATTTTGGTTAAAATACCACATATTAAAGATATTTACATGACAATAAAATGCATGTCTTGGAAAATGTCATTTTCTGGAAATATCCTATGAAGTCATCTTCATTCGGAAGAAAATTTGTTTAACCTTGTATAACTGGTAAACGTTAAGCAACAGACAAAAACGCACTACACAAAAAGTGTAGATCTCTTTAAAACACACAATTTATTTCACGTAACCTTTTTTGTGGCATAAGCTATTTCCGAGATATCCGTTATTAATAATTAAAATTGTTCAATACTTTATCTTTCTTTTAAAGTCTTTTCGACATTCAGTTGTTTCTCCGACTGCATGGAAAGAGTATGTAAAGCCAGCGTAATGCGTCTAGTTCTTAAACTCTTGATTATCGCTATTTGCTTTTCATTTATAACGAAATTTGTGATTAGCCATTTCTGTACGATTTATATCGATTAAAATGAAGTAGACAGAAAAATAAGCTTTCTTTAAGTAAGCTATATCCATTAAAAATTATACAAGGTAGAGAAACTCATGTGAATGCAAGACATCAAAAATTTTATTGTATTATTATCAACTACGGATGCTTGAAAATAAAAAGCAACAGGTGTTCTGCTTTCTCTGTACTGAACACAGTGTTGGAAATTAACAACAGTCCATACATTTGTAATTATAAAATATATAACTTAGAAATTGCATATTTCATAGTATAGGTACATTCTTGTTTGTTTTCACAGATAGCGTCCTACTTCGGTTGACCGACGACCCGTGCAATTAAATGTGTTCTACAGTTTCTCTATAGGCAGTAAGTTCTTGTATATTCCTTATACAAAATTATATACGACTCAGTTGACTAGAGAAGACTTCATAAGTTATTTCTTATGTCCGTATGTAAAACATCTTCATCTTTAATTGATTATCCTCCTTTATGTAGGATTTAGGCTCCCAAGGACTTACAAGCCTTGGGTCAGTAGCCTGTCGAGGAGCAGGATCCAGGATGGGTGATCAGCCCAATTCCTGGTAGGACGGGAAGAAGAAGGAAATGAAATGTGGTGATGAAAGGGGTGATAGGAAATTTCACGGATCAAATTATCCAACCCAGCATTCGGATAGCGACCGAGGAAAACCTCGAAAAAACCTTCCGTCAGATTCGTCGGCACAGCGGGTTCGAACCAGGGTCTTCCGAATGCGGGCTACAAACTTTACCGACTAAGCCATCCCGCTCGTTTCGTATGTAAAATATGGGATGTTTTAATCAAAATTGTTACAGCCGTTTTTAGCAAAATATAAAATAACGAAATTTTTCCTAAAGAAGAAGTTTCGCTGGGGGGAATTTCTTGAGAATCTTCACGTCTTATCCTTAAAAGATGCTGGACATACATATGCACATTTTAATAAAACTGCTTTTTTGTGTTCAGGAACCTCAAAAATATATTTAAGTTGAAATCTGGATACCGAAATTTTCTGTAGAATCTACTTCTATCTACTACTTGTACAGGTGTAGAAAGTAATAATCATTCAGGAATTCTTCAAAAACGTAGACACAAAAAACCTCAAATCACTTGATTTGAATCCAAAGATTTTTTATATTAATTGTTGTTACACACATGGCGTGTGTAGATTAAGTTAGCAAAGTGAAACCAAACTGAAAAATTCAATGCCATAGCCGGTATTTGAACCACGGCTCTTCGGCTTATCGTGTTATTACTCTAGCCCACTGAGCTAAATTCCCCAGCTGACATATTTTTTCCGGTAAACCACAAGGCATTCTCAAATTAGTTTTGAGATATTGTCGTGACCTCTAAACACTAACACAATGGGAGGTAGAGCTACTCGCAACTGAGGTACCAGAAAGTTAATAATTTATATTAGGCGAGGTCACGACAAGCGACGCAGCTAAATGAAAATTGAAAAATATTAGGGAATATCTAGTAAAAGGATTACTACATGGTGCAGATGAGAGAAAGGATCTATCTACTATGATAAATTAAACTAGAAAGAAGTGGATGGCAAGAGAATGTATTAATAAAAGTGGATACAGTACCTCCTTGTCTCCATGTCCGTCGGTGAGGACGCCATACATGTTTTATGGGGAGCGCGTACACACACAACCTGCCTTTTCCAGCAACTAGCCGCGACTCTACTGACTGACTCAACTCACGCTAACTCGGCGTGGGACGCTATCTACAAACTCGTTTATCCCCACCACTCTCTTACGCAATACCCGATCTGGGCAGCCAAGGTCATGTACGCAACAATACTTGCATACGTCACATCATCATACTGAAACTGTTACTTACAATCTCGTAAGTAGAATATGTCCCAAGCTTCCTAGTTAACCTCTACTAGGACAATAAATGTTAATCAATTGTTCTTTCACACATGCCATATGTGGGCTAAATTTGGCAAGGTGTCAAGGATTTCAGGCCTATTCAACCTTTCCAAGTATTCTTAATTCAAAATAAGGAATAACTAATGTGACAAAATCTCAGTTGTGACTTGCGCAATAAATTTTGGAAATACTGTTGTGGAATGGAAAATGCATGTTTACGCACATTCATTACATACGCAGTGCCTCAGGCTAATTCTATAGTCCAATCCTTTGTGATATTAAAATACGTTTAATGGTATACAAAATAATTTAACGATAGCAATGTCTTTATTATATATGTATGGTTCCTTATTTTTATTGCACCTCTTGCAGGACCTGTTGCTGGTCTTATTAAAGGGTTAATTTGAGAGGTGTTGAAATGTGTTATGATAGCTAAACGATTAAATTTCTGATAGATCTAAAATTATGAATAAATTTGTTGATTTTTGATGTACACACCCTTTCCCGCTTGGCATGTCAATGGATTATAAAATCACGGACAGCATATGCCGATACATTCGGAATCCGCTCACAAAGATTGGTGGATCCCAGTGGGATTACAGCGGGCTGTAATCAATCCGTATCAAAGTTTCTGGTGCAGTGAGCACGTGCATATTCCAGCCGTCGGCTTTAATTGCACCCGGCCAGCGAATCAATACCGCATCTCGTGTATTTTTTAGCAGCCATGTTACTGCTGTCCTAATGGTTTTGCGGGCCATCTTCATGCAAGTTTAAAGTTGGCGGCGGGTTTGTTTATATCGTTAAAGCTTGATGCGGTTCTACGGACGGCTGAATTCAAAGAATCCGAAACCATCCAGCGGCCCGGTAAAGCGAACTGGAACAAGGGTTGCCAACTCCAGCAACAGTTGCATCCGTGAAAGATGAAGCACACTGTACAAGCAAACACAGGGTACAAAACTTTAAACTTTCAATATTCTTCCATTTATTACTTTCTCTACTACGTATAGTAAGTAGGGGAAGTATTGTATTCCACCCAAAAATTCGATACCGAGATTTCACCGGACATACATGTTTTGAGATCCCTTGAATGCAAAAAAAGCATTTTTGGAAACATGTCCGTGTATGTGTCTGTCTGTGTGTCTGTCTGTGAACAGCATAACTCAGAAACGAACAGTCGGATAAACACCAAACTTGGTATTTAGGTTCTGTATCTTCCAGAGATGCGACACGAAGACTTTCAAGAAAATCCCCCCACCCTAGATTACCCTTTACATGGAACATTTTTCGAAAATTTTAATTTTCTCAAAAATGGCTCTAACGATTTTGATTAAAATATCATATGTTTAAGATATTTTTATGACAAATAAAATGTATATCTTGAATTTTCTGGGAATGTATCCAAAAGTATTCTTCATTGTGAACGACTTTTGGTAAACTGGTAAACCATAAGAGATAGACAAAATTTTACTACACAAAAGATGCAGATCGCGTTAAAATACACAATTTATGTCATATACATTTTTGTTGTTGAGTGAACCATTTTCGAGATATTGCTTGTTATTCCCTTAAATTTTTCAATACTTATTTTCTCAAGTGGGAAATCGTTATTCATTTTTTTGTCTTGGATATGCAAAGAGTATTAATCTGTGGCAAAGAGAATGGTGCTGCACCTAGCAACCAGCTATTAAGAGATATGTATGTGCTTAAAGGCTACTGTTTTTCTATATTGCCCTTGTAAATTTATTTTCCCCTTACATCTACAAGAAAATTAGTAATAAGATAAAGTCTGCAAATCTTTATCTCGATTAACATGAAGTAGATGGAGAATAAGCGTTTGTAAGAATGGTTTGTACAAGGGTAGAGAAAGTCATGCGAGTGTAACACATCAGATTTTTACTTTCTCTACTACGTATAGTAAGTAGGGGAAGTATTGCATTCCACCCAAAAATTCGATACCGAGATTTCACCGGAAATACATGTTTTGAGACCTCTTGAATCCAAAAAAAGCATTTTTGGAAACATGTCCGTGTGTGTGTCTGTGTGTCTGTGTGTGTGTGTCTGTGTGTGTGTCTGTGAACAGCATAACTCAAAAACGAACAGTCGGATAAACACCAAACTTGGTATTTAGGTTCAGTATCTTCCAGAGATGCGACACGAAGGTTTTCAAGAAAATCCCCCCACCCCAGACTACCCTTTACATGGAACATTTTTCGAAAATTTTAATTTTCTCAAAAATGGCTCTAACGATTTTGATTAAAATATCATATGTTTAAGATAATGTCATGAGAAATGAAATGTATATCTCGAATTTTCTGGGAATGTCTCCAAAAGTATTCTTCATTGTGAACGACTTTTGCATAACTGGTAAACCATAAGAGATAGACAAAATTTTACTGCACAAAAAATGTAGATCTCGTTAAAATACACAACTTATGTCATATACATTTCTTTTGTTGAGTGTACCGTTTTCGAGATATTGCTTGTTATTCCCTTAAATTTTCCAATACTTATACTTTTTCTCAAATTCGTTATTCATTTTTTTATGTCCTGGACTTGCAAAAAGAATGGAATGCGCCGCATAGCAACCAGCGTTAAAATATTTGACCATCGCTTAAAAGCTACCATATTCCCCTTGCATCTACAAGAAAATTAGCAATAAGATTGACATCTCGATATCTCGATTAACATAAAGCATATGGAGAATAGGCGTTTGTAAAAATAGATTGTACAACAGTAGAGAAAGTCATGTGAGTGTAACACATCAGATTTTTTTTATTTATTTAAGGTCGCTTGAACAATCTTATCACGATCATACAACATTAGCAGCATAACATATTGATATTGTGTTATTACAGTAAGATGTTACACGGATAGAAACATTGTGTTTACAGAATTCAACTTTTGTGCACAGATTTCTGAGATTCATTTGTCTATTTCTTTTTAATCGAGTTAAACACATTACACATTCGTAGTTGTAAGAAGGTTACAGTAAGCTAAATTATAGTCAAATTTTTATTAATAATGATGGTTCCTTGCTCCTTGCATGAACACGATAAAAAACTTGAAACTAAATACCACACACTAAATACTTGAAAAAGGTCTTCAGTATTCGACAATTCAGGCCAATAACAAATTATGTCTCGAGATGTTAACGCCTACTAAATATATTGTGGCATGTGATGTTAGACGGACTTGTTTATTATACATTACTTTGGATTTTAACATTAATATGGCTCATTCTTCTAAATTCTAATAGAATCGTATTTTACATTTTCTGCCTTAAGCAACTTTCTTAAGATGTGTACGTGACAGGATGTATGTGGGCTACCTCATTTGCGTCATTTCCCATGGAAATTCTTAGAATAATGTTGCCTTTTGCAACATAGAACCGATCACGTGTTTCCGCTCAATCCTACACAGATCCGCTCAATCATACTTATGTATGGCGTCGGCTTACCACAAACAGGATATAGACGTCATTAAGATTGAGTCGGTTCTTGCCTATTTAAGCTAGCGTCTGAGCGCTGCTCGGGGAAGACCGACACATTCTAGACAGGGTCGAATCGCTGCCCGTCAGCATCTTAATCTGCTATCTACAATGATGGGTTCACAGGTCCGTCCACATCCCACACGACAAGTACTTTCAGGTAAGCTCTTACATGTACTATAGCTTTGTTCCCCCTTCAATGTAAACTCAACATTGCAAGTATCTGAACTTAATAAACCAAGCAAGTAAAATTAAGCCAAGCTTGAGATGTTCCACCCTGATACCGCTATTCCCTCTATGTCCATCCAGTCATGGATGTGACAAAATGGTGGAGGCGCCTGCTTCTGTAAATTATTTTTGAGAAGTATGGTTCGACCCCGTACCTCTGTTTCTTATTCCTTATAACATGTTTATGGTACAGGCACCGCCTCTCTAATTAGTGAGTTGACAATATGGCGAAGGTGCCAGCTTTTCGAAATTATTTTAATTGAAAAGTGAGGTCCGATCTTCGGCCTCTCAATTTTAAAAGTTTACAGCTTTTTTTTCGCAGCTCCTATAGCCGAAAACCTAATTTTAAATTTTTCTAGTTATTAAGTTCTTCTTTTTAAATATTCAACTTACTATCTAAGCATTATTTGAGTGTTATAAGTGTTCTTTTCTCCTTTGCATGGAATTATTACCAAAGTATCTTAGCGATAGCCCTATTAGTGCCGAAATCAGAAAGTTAATCCGTGAATATCAGACTATTTTGGATACTAACACTCAAACTCAGAATCAAGCGCATATGTCCCATATTCATGTTAGATCTAGTAGACGACTCCGAGGTTTGACTCCCATTCAGTATTTTGCACCAAAGGCACGTAGTTTAAGCGTGGGTGACCTGAACAACACAGTTTTGTCACACGATTATTTTGAAACGTTACCGTCTTCAGGTTCAAGCTCGACGGAAGACATTATGGCAATGAATACGGCCTCTACGTCGGCCGCACCCTCGGTTCCCGAAGGGACCCAGTGCAAAACAGTCATTACCGCGAATGTGCCTTTTGCACGACCTTTCATTGACCCTGGAAAATTCGAAGGCAAACCCGGTCAGGACGTTGGAAACTACCTCTATAACTTTGAAACCATAGCTATAGCGAATGGTTGGGAAGATAAGCACAAACTACAATATTTACCATGCTATTTACGAGACGCAGCAGCAAATTGGTTCAAAATATATTCCCTCCGTCACCCGCATCTTGAATGGACCGACCTAAAACATGTTCTTCAGACAGCATTCGTACCAGCGGCGCATGATGATATTTTAGAATGCCGCTTACGTCACAGAGTGCAGGACCTGTCTGAATCAACAGAGACTTACATATATGATGTACTAGCTCTCTGTGACCAGGTAAATCCAGGCATGGCCGAACCTGAAATAATTCGCCATATTGTGCGCGGATTGAAACCCTCGTTAATAGAAAGTGTCCTCCCCTCGAACCCACAATCTATTACAGAGCTTATACAGGTTGTTCGACGCGTAGAAACGGCCAGATATCTGGCTGGTAAAAGGGTTCATGCCCAACTACCTCCCGCATCCAAACCAATATCACTGGTCAGCCAACCAAGTCCACGATCAGACGTAAAGCAACTGCAGCGCCAAATTCGTGGCTTGCAGAAACAAATGCAAAATTTGCAATTTAAATATCAGAGGCCCATTATTGACACGCCTCGCAATGCTCCGCAGCAATATGATGCAACTAGACAAAGCCGTGGGCGTAGTAGCTATAGTCAACGCGGCGGTATTAACGTTGCCTCGAGAGGAACATGGCGTGGCACTAATGCCTCCCGTCGCATGCCAAAAGATAGTTTCACATGTTTTAAATGCAGACGGACAGGACATACTGCCCCGAACTGCAGACAACAATACCATCACCCAAACGGGCAAGGAACGTCACGGGAATAAGTTCCGTGACGTCCATCACCGAGAGTACACCAAAACAAACCACGGCACTTATTCACGCGGTAAATGTCATTACTATACAAGGTACGGTTGACAATCAACCAGTGAGTATACTGTTTGATACAGGCAGCAGTAGTATTAGTCCCGGATGAGCCAATTATTTTAACGATAATCCTGCCGCTAGGGGCGCTGGTGTCGCTAGTGTCGGTGCGTGCGACGGCGGCGGCGGTAAGTTTGAAAAGCGCCCTGAGCGGTAGGATTATCGTTATTGCAATTGGTTCATCCGGGACGAGTTGAAAGAATTGAGGATTAGGGTAAGGTGAAGGAAGAAGAGGAAGTGACGTGGAGTGTTTTGATTGGTTTGTTAATTTGGGTGGAAGATGAAGGAAGGAAGATGGAAGAGTATGGAGGTCGCGTGATGGAGAGGAGCTGGGTGGCGAGGTGTTGTCTGTGCGGAGGTCGGGACTGAAAGAGGGAAAATATGGGGGAGCGAGGGATAAAAAGTGTAACAGAAAGTGACGTGTGAAGTTGTGATTGGTGGGAATAAGAAGTGATGTTATTGGTGGAAAGGAGCAAATGAAGGTTGTTGATTGGTAAGAATAAGAGGGATTATGATTGGTGGAAAGAAAAAGGTGTGGGAGTGGGGTATGTTGGAGGTGATGGGAAAGGTGAGTTTTGCTAGCAGCAAGATTTGCAAAAGCCTGTCTTGAACTGATCAGCAATTTTTGAACGTCGGATGGTAGTTTTCTTGAGTGGATAGAGAGATGGGGGCGATATGAGATGCGGTGGCGAAAATGGGGACTAGACAAGGTTGTTGAGACAAGAGGTTTAAGGACGAGGAAATTTGGAGGTTAGTGGTGAACACGGCGGTCGCAAGAGGTGGGGGTAAGGAGACGCAGTGGTGAGAATGGGAACTAAAAGAAGATGGGGGTAGCAAGAGTTTTAGAAGAGTAGATTTTGAGGTTAAAATAGTGGGAACTAAAAATGGCGGAGGGTCTGCGACAAGGAGATGCGGTGAGAACTAAACAAGATGGCGGTCGCAAGAGGAGGGTAAGGAGATTTGAGGTTACAGTACGAAAACACGAAAGGATATATTCCTACGCCAAGCAGGTCCGAAAAATAATTATGCGTGTGGTACTTACCTGTTACCGGTGTGGATGCGTCACCAAAAGCGCGGCACGCGAGGCGGAAAAATAAAAGCAAACTGTTTTTGAAAATGCTTAACCAGCTTTAAGATCAACCAACATCACTACGCACTGATATACCTAGGTTTTTAAAGCGGTACAGACACCCTTTGCAGAGGCGTAATTTAACTATACCAAAAACCTGGTACTGGACCATCGTGATGGTCGCTAGCGTACGTAGGAGCAGGGTTCTCATAGCCGGTCGAAAGCGGTCAAAAACGTGTACGACGTAGGTGTTGACAGTAGCTGCTGTCGAGTCAACGGTCGAGGTGTGAATAAACAAGATCTGTTCTCGCCGGCAATTTGGTTCGGAGATGTGAGCAGCGGCGAGGTGTTGTCTGTGCGGAGGTCGGGACTGAAAGAGGGAAAAGATGGGGAGCGAGGGATAAAAAGTGTAACAGAAAGTGACGTGTGAAGTTGTGATTGGTGGGAATAAGAAGTGATTTTATTGGTGGAAAGGAGCAAATGAAAGTTGTTGATTGGTAAGAATAAGAGAGGTTATGATTGGTGGAAAGAAAAAGGAGTGGGGTATGTTGGAGGTGATGGGAAAGGTAAGTTTTGCTAGCAACAAGATTTGCAAAAGCCTGTCGTGAACTGATCAGCAATTTTTTGAACGTTGGATGGTAGTTTTGTTGAGTGGATAGAGAGATGGGGCGATATGAGATGCGGTGGCGAAAATGGGAACTAAACAAGGTGGTTGAGACAAGAGGTTTAAGGACGAGGAAATTTGGAGGTTAGTGGTGAACATGGCGGTCGCAAGAGGTGGGGGTAAGGAGACGCGGTGGTGAGAATGGGAACTAAAAGAAGATGGCGGTAGCAAGAGGTTAGAAGAGTAGATTTTGAGGTTAAAATAGCGGGAACTAAAAATGGCGGAGGGTCTGCGACAAGGAGATGCGGTGAGAACTAAACAAGATGGCGGACGCAAGAGGTGGGTAAGGAGGTTTGAGGTTACAGTACCAAAACACGAAAGGATATATTCCTACGCCAAGCAGGTCCGAAAAATAATTATGCGTGTGTTACTTACCTGTTACCGGTGTGGATGCGTCACCAAAAGCGCGGCACGCGAGACGGAAAAATAAAAGCAAACTGTTTTTGAAAATGCTTAACCAGCTTTAAGATCAACCAACATCACTACGCACTGATATACCTAGGTTTTTAAAGCGGTACAGACACCCTTTGCAGAGGCGTAATTTAACTATACCAAAAACCTGGTACTGGACCATCGTGATGGTCGCTAGCGTACGTAGGAGCAGGGTTCTCATAGCCGGTCGAAAGCGGTCAAAAACGTGTACGACGTAGGTGTTGGCAGTAGCTGCTGCCGAGGCAACCGTCGAGGTGCGAATGAACGAGATCTGTTCTTGCAGGCAATCTGGTTGAGAGATGAGAGGCGCGGTGGTAAAAATGTGAACTAAATAAGATGGCGGAGGCACGAAGTTGAGGTTAAGGAGCGGCGAGGTGTTGACTGTGCGGCGGTTGGGGTCTGAAAGAGGGGGAAAGATGGCGAACGAGGGATAAAAAGTATAACAGAAAGTGACGTGTGAAGTTGTCATTGGTGGGAATAAGAAGTGATGTTATTGGTGGAAAGGAACAAATGAAAGTTGCTGATTGGCGAGAATAAGAGAGATTATGATTGGTGGAAAGAAAAAAAGGTGTGGGAGTGGGGTATGTTGGAGGTGATGGAAAAGGCAAGTTTTGCTACCAACAACATTTGCAAAAGCCTATCCAGAACTCATCAGCAATTTTAAATAACTAGTGTTTCGGGGGTTTTCTCTGGTTGGTAGACGAATGCAAGCTGTTTCTACCATACTTATATTATTCGTCTTTTTCCTTTTTTTTTTTAAAATGACTAGTTTTTTTTTTTTTTTTTTTTGGGAGTTTTCTGCGGATGGTAAACAAATGCAAGCTCTTTCTGCTTTTTCATAGGTTTTCCCTGGTTGGTAGGCGTTTTCTGTACTGGTTGACGAAGGCGTTTCTAATTTTGGAGGTTTTCTCAGGTTTTTAGCGGTTGTCCCTGCCCGGTAGGCAAATGATGAAGTTTTACCTTGTCGGCGCACGGATACTAGGCACGTACTGGCGCGCACACACACACACACACAGAGAGACAGACAGACACACAGACAGGCACACACACACGGACATGTTTCCAAAAATGCTTTTTTTTTTTTTTTTGATTCAGGAGGTCTCAAAACGTGTATTTCCGGTGAAATCTCGGTATCGAATTTTTGGGCGGAATGCAATACTTCCCCTACTTACTATACGTAGTAGAGAAAGTAAAAAAGTATTGAAAAATTTAAGGAAATAACAAGCAATACCTCAAAAGTGTACTATCTTGTTTTCACGGGTTTTCCAGATCGGTAAGCGTTAGAATACTCTTAGAGCTTTTTTCAGGTTTTTTAGCGGTTGTCCCTGGCCGGTAGGCAAATGATAAAGTTTTTCTATAACGTCGTCGTTTTGGCTTGTGGCGCACGGATACTAGGCACGTACTCGCGCGCGCGCGCGCACACACACACACACACACACACACTAAAATAGTAGCGTATAAAAAAAAACTGATGTGTTACACTCACATGACTTTCTCTACTCTTGTACAATCTAATTGGTAGCTTTTAAGCGATAGTCAAATATTTTAACGCTGGTTGCTATGTGGCGAATTCCATTCTGTTTGCATGTTCAGGACATAAAAAAAATGAATAAACGAATTTGAGAAAAAGTATAAGTATTGGAAAATTTAAGGAAATAACAAGCAATATCTCGAAAACGGTTCACTCAACAAAAGAAACGTATATGACATAAGTTGTGTATTTTAACGCGATCTACATTTTTTGTGTAGTAAAATTTTGTCTATCTCTTATGGTTTACCAGTTATGCAAAAAAGTCGTTCACAATGAAGAATATTTTTGGAGACATTCCCAGAAAATTCGAGATATACATTTTATTTGACATGACAATATCTTAAACATATGATGTTTTAATCAAAATCGTTAGAGCCGTTTTTGAGAAAATTAAAATTTTCGAAAAATGTTCCATGTAAAGGGTAGTCTGGGGTGGGGGGATTTTCTTGAAAACCTTCGTGTCGCATCTCTGGAAGATACTGAACCTAAATACCAAGTTTGGTGTTTATCCGACTGTTCGTTTTTGAGTTATGCTGTTCACAGACACACAGACACACAGACAGACACACACACGGACATGTTTCCAAAAATGCTTTTTTTTTTTGGATTCAGAGATTCTCAAAACATGTATTTCCAGTGAAATCTCGGTAACGAATTTTTGGGTGGAATGCAATACTTCCCCTACTTACTATACGTAGTAGAGAAAGTAAAAATGAATAACGCATTTGAGAAAAAGTATAAGTATTGGAAAATTTAAGGAAATAACAAGCAATATCTCGAAAACGGTTCACTCAACAAAAGAAACGTATATGACATAAGTTGTGTATTTTAACGCGATCTACATTTTTTGTGTAGTAAAATTTTGTCTATCTCTTATGGTTTACCAGTTATGCAAAAAAGTCGTTCACAATGAAGAATATTTTTGGAGACATTCCCAGAAAATTCGAGATATACATTTTATTTGACATGACAATATCTTAAACATATGATGTTTTAATCAAAATCGTTAGAGCCGTTTTTGAGAAAATTAAAATTTTCGAAAAATGTTCCATGTAAAGGGTAGTCTGGGGTGGGGGGATTTTCTTGAAAACCTTCGTGTCGCATCTCTGGAAGATACTGAACCTAAATACCAAGTTTGGTGTTTATCCGACTGTTCGTTTTTGAGTTATGCTGTTCACAGACACACAGACACACAGACAGACACACACACGGACATGTTTCCAAAAATGCTTTTTTTTTTTGGATTCAGAGATTCTCAAAACATGTATTTCCAGTGAAATCTCGGTAACGAATTTTTGGGTGGAATGCAATACTTCCCCTACTTACTATACGTAGTAGAGAAAGTAAAAATGAATAACGCATTTGAGATAAAGTATAAGTATTGGAAAATTTAAGGAAATAACAAGCAATATCTCGAAAATGGTTCACTCAACTAAAAAAAAATGTATATGACATAAATTGTGTATTTTAACGCGATCTACATTTTTTGTGTAGTAAAATTTTGGCTATCTCTTATGGTTTACCAGTTATGCATACTGAACCTAAATACCAAGTTTGGTGTTTATCCGACTGTTCGTTTTTGAGTTATGCTGTTCACAGACACACAGACGCACAGACAGACAGACACACAGACACACAGACACACAGACAGACACACACACGGACATGTTTCCAAAAATGCTTTTTTTTTTCTGGATTCAGTGATTCTCAAAACATGTATTTCCAGTGAAATCTCGGTATCGAATTTTTGGGTGGAATGCAATACTTCCCCTACTTACTATACGTAGTAGAGAAAGTAAAAATGAATAACGCATTTGAGAAAAAGTATAAGTATTGGAAAATTTAAAGGAAATAACAAGCAATATCTCGAAAAACGGTTCACTCAACAAAATAAATGTATATGGCATAAGTTGTGTATTTTAACGCGATCTACATTTTTTGTGTAGCAAACTTTTGTCTATCTCTTACGGTTTATCAGTTATGAAAAAGTCGTTCACAATGAAGAATTCTTTTGGAGACATTCCCAGAAAATTCGAGATATACATTTCATTTCTCTCGACATTATCTTAAATATATGATATTTTCATCAAAATCGTTAGAGCCATTTTTTAATACAAAGAGAACGGGATTTCACAAGTGAAACAGTACTGTGATAACGATACCACTGAAACAAAAAAAAAAAATCTGATGTGTAACACTCACATGACTTTCTCAACTCTTGTACAAAGTATTTTTACAAACGCTTATTCGCCATCTAGTTCATGTTAATCGAGATAAACATTTGCAAAATCTATTTTATTGCTAATTTTCTTGTATAAAAAAAAAAATCTGATGTGTAACACTCACATGACGTTCTCTACTCTTGTACAAAGTATTTTTACAAACGCTTATGCTCCATCTAGTTCATGTTAATTGAGATAAACATTTGCAAACTCTATTTTATTGCTAATTTTCTTGTAGATGTAGGGGAAAATATATTTACAAGGGGAATATAGAAAAACAGTAGCCTTTAAGCACATACATATCTCTTAATAGCTGGTTGCTATGTGCAGCACCATTCTTTTTGCCACAGATTAATACTGTTTGCATATCAAAGACAAAAAAAAATGAATAACGAAGTCCCATTTGAGAAAATAAATATTGGAAAATTAACAAACAATATCTCGAAAACGGTTCACTCAACAACAAAAATGTATATTACATAAGATGTGTATTTTAACGCGATCTACATTTTTTGTGTAGTAAAATTTTGTCTATCTCTTACGGTTTTTCAGTTATGAAAAAGACGTTCACAATGAAGAATACTTTTGGAGACATTCCCAGAAAATTCGAGATATACATTTCATTTCTCACGACATTATATTAAACATACGATATTTTTCATCAAAATCGTTAGAGCCATTTTTTTTAATACAAAGAGAACGGGATTTCACAAGTGAAACAGTACTGTGATAACGATACCAACAAAACTAATTATTATTCACCCACTGAAACACATAAAAAAAATCTGATGTGTAACACTCACATGACTTTTCTCATCTCTTTTACAAAGTATTTTTACAAACGCTTATTCCCCATCTAGTTCATGTTAATCGAGATAAACATTTGCAAACTCTATTTTATTGCTAATTTTCTTGTAGATGTAGGGAAAATATATTTACAAGGGGAATATAGAAAAACAGTAGCCTTTAAGCACATACATATCTCTTAATAGCTGGTTGCTATGTGCAGTACCATTCTTTTTGCCACAGATTAATACTCTTTGCATATCAAAGACAAAAAAAAAATGAATAACGAATTCCCATTTGAGAAAATAACTATTGGAAAATTTAAGTAAATAACAAGCAATATCTCGAAAACGGTTCACTCAACAATAAAGATGTATATGACATAAGTTGTGTATTTTAACGCGATCTACATACTTTCGTACTCACCTATAAGATATAGAGGGTAGAGGTCGTACGAACGTAGCACTTTGAGAATTTATATTCAACAGTTGGTGTTACTCCTTAGAAAGGAAGTATCTGCTGATTTTTATTTAATTCTTTACATTTTACATAACACGTATGCACTGGCACAACACAAAAGCACTACACACGATACTCAGTTTTAATATTTGCACTAATAACATCAGGAATAACTGAAGTCTGCAAACAGTCATTTCCCATGTGCAGCCTTACGTACAGAGAACGTGTGTGGCTGATCTATGTGTAAAACGAGCCTGAGAGCGGATGTACGTCAGCGGTAAAATCTTTTAAATGCATTTTTATTGGCGATGGTAGAAATCGTGCAGTGGTGGATCGTGAAAATTCATATAAATGGATGTATCACCTCATAATAAGCCTCTATATACCAAGAATATTGAGTTTTTAAAAAGTCAGCAACTGTACCTGTGTTTCTATACGTGAACGTCAGATGGCAGCTTCGATACGTGTCCACGGAGACCTTAGTGCTAGGCAACTGTACCTCTGTTTCTATACGTGAACGGCAGATTGCAGCTTCGATACGTGTCCACGGAGACCTTAGTGCTAGGCAACTGTACCTCTGTTTCTATACGTGAACGGCAGATTGCAGCTTCGATACGTGTCCACGGAGACCTTAGTGCTAGGCAACTGCACCTCTGTTTCTATACGTGAACGGCAGATTGCAGCTTCGATACGTGTCCACGGAGACCTTAGCGCTAGGCAACTGCACCTCTGTTTCTATACGTGAACGGCAGATTGCAGCTTCGATACGTGTCCACGGAGACCTTAGTGCTAGGCAACTGTACCTCTGTTTCTATACGTGAACGGCAGATTGCAGCTTCGATACGTGTCCACGGAGACCTTAGTGCTAGGCAACTGTACCTGTGTTTCTATACGTGAACGGCAGATTGCAGCTTCGATACGTGTCCACGGAGACCTTAGTGCTAGGCAACTGCACCTCTGTTTCTATACGTGAACGGCAGATTGCAGCTTCGATACGTGTCCACGGAGACCTTAGCGCTAGGCAACTGCACCTCTGTTTCTATACGTGAACGGCAGATTGCAGCTTCGATACGTGTCCACGGAGACCTTAGTGCTAGGCAACTGTACCTCTGTTTCTATACGTGAACGGCAGATTGCAGCTTCGATACGTGTCCACGGAGACCTTAGTGCTAGGCAACTGCACCTCTGTTTCTATACGTGAACGGCAGATTGCAGCTTCGATACGTGTCCACGGAGACCTTAGCGCTAGGCAACTGCACCTCTGTTTCTATACGTGAACGGCAGATTGCAGCTTCGATACGTGTCCACGGAGACCTTAGTGCTAGGCAACTGTACCTGTGTTTCTATACGTGAACGTCAGATGGCAGCTTCGATACGTGTCCACGGAGACCTTAGTGTTAGGCAACTGTACCTCTGTTTCTATACGTGAACGGCAGATTGCAGCTTCGATACGTGTCCACGGAGACCTTTCGCTTCAGGTGACAAAATAACACTAGGCACTTGTGTGCCGTGGTGTAAGCCGCAATCACGGTATTGGTAGCGTGGATCTCCTTGGGGCTCTCCTCGGAGTTACCTCAACACCACGTACATGACCTGGTTCGTCACGGGTACGCAGGTCTGCACTACCACTTCCTCGGCGTTGAGCAGGCCCAGGAGGCGATCGTACCGGTACACCAGCTAGCACGTGGACATGTTATCGCGCTGTGGTGTTGCGTGTGCGAGGTATGGAAACTCAAGGACGCAAAACATGCACGACCGAGGGTTAAAAAGCAGAACAAGTAGTGACGTGGAGCGTTGTGATTGGTGTAAATAAGACGATCTCTGATAGGTGGACAAATTGAAATAACGTGATGTGATAGGCGAAAATAAAATCAAAGGTGATTGGATGAAAAATGACGAGAAGGAATTAGCGGTGAATTTGTGAACTAAGATGGCGAAGATTTTTTTTTTTAAAAAATAGGATAATATAAGTACGGCAACTGTAACGGTTTACGGCAAACGCGCGCCGCGCAATGCGTCACGCCGGGCATCTTGCTCAATATGATTTTTGTTTTATTGCCCGGGCGTGACGCATTGCGCGGCGCGCAATCTGCCGTTCACGTATAGAAACAGAGGTGCAGTTGCCTAGCACTAAGGTCTCCGTGGACACGTATCGAAGCTGCAATCTGACGTTCACGTATAGAAACAGAGGTGCAGTTGCCTAGCACTAAGGTCTCCGTGGACACGTATCGAACCTGCAATCTCCCGTTCACGTATAGAAACAGAGGTACAGTTGCCTAGCACTAAGGTCTCCGTGGACACGTATTGAAGCTGCAATCTGCCGTTCACGTATAGAAACAGAGGTGCAGTTGCCTAGCACTAAGGTCTCCGTGGATACGTATCGAAGCTGCAATCTGCCGTTCACGTATAGAAACAGAGGTGCAGTTGCCTAGCACTAAGGTCTCCGTGGACACGTATCGAAGCTGCAATCTGCCGTTCACGTATAGAAACACAGGTACAGTTGCCTAGCACTAAGGTCTCCGTGGACACGTATCGAAGCTGCAATCTGCCGTTCACGTATAGAAACAGAGGTACAGTTGCCTAGCACTAAGGTCTCCGTGGACACGTATCGAAGCTGCAATTTGCCGTTCACGTATAGAAACAGAGGTGCAGTTGCCTAGCGCTAAGGTCTCCGTGGACACGTATCGAAGCTGCAATCTGCCGTTCACGTATAGAAACAGAGGTGCAGTTGCCTAGCACTAAGGTCTCCGTGGACACGTATCGAAGCTGCAATCTGCCGTTCACGTATAGAAACAGAGGTACAGTTGCCTAGCACTAAGGTCTCCGTGGACACGTATCGAAGCTGCAATCTGCCGTTCACGTATAGAAACAGAGGTACAGTTGCCTAGCACTAAGGTCTCCGTGGACACGTATCGAAGCTGCCATCTGACGATCACGTATAGAAACACAGGTACAGTTGCTGACTTTTTAAAAACTCAATATTCTTGGTATATAGAGGCTTATTATGAGGTGATACATCCATTTATATGAATTTTCACGATCCACCACTGCACGATTTCTACCATCGCCAATAAAAATGCATTTAAAAGATTTTACCGCTGACGTACATCCGCTCTCAGGCTCTTTTTACACATAGATCAGCCACACACGTTCTCTGTACGTAAGGCTGCACATGGGAAATGACTGTTTGCAGACTTCAGTTATTCCTGATGTTATTAGTGCAAATATTAAAACTGAGTATCGTGTGTAGTGCTTTTGTGTTGTGCCAGTGCATACGTGTTATGTAAAATGTAAAGAATTAAATAAAAATCAGCAGATACTTCCTTTCTAAGGAGTAACACCAACTGTTGAATATAAATTCTCAAAGTGCTACGTTCGTACGACCTCTACCCTCTATATCTTATAGGTGAGTACGAAAGTATGTAGATCGCGTTAAAATACACAACTTATGTCATATACATCTTTATTGTTGAGTGAACCGTTTTCGAGATATTGCTTGTTATTTACTTAAATTTTCCAATAGTTATTTTCTCAAATGGGAATTCGTTATTCATTTTTTTTTTGTCTTTGATATGCAAAGAGTATTAATCTGTGGCAAAAAGAATGGTACTGCACATAGCAACCAGCTATTAAGAGATATGTATGTGCTTAAAGGCTACTGTTTTTCTATATTCCCCTTGTAAATATATTTTCCCTACATCTACAAGAAAATTAGCAATAAAATAGAGTTTGCAAATGTTTATCTCGATTAACATGAACTAGATGGGGAATAAGCGTTTGTAAAAATACTTTGTACAAGAGATGAGAAAAGTCATGTGAGTGTTACACATCAGATTTTTTTTATGTGTTTCAGTGGGTGAATAATAATTAGTTTTGTTGGTATCGTTATCACAGTACTGTTTCACTTGTGAAATCCCGTTCTCTTTGTATTAAAAAAAATGGCTCTAACGATTTTGATGAAAAATATCGTATGTTTAATATAATGTCGTGAGAAATGAAATGTATATCTCGAATTTTCTGGGAATGTCTCCAAAAGTATTCTTCATTGTGAACGTCTTTTTCATAACTGAAAAACCGTAAGAGATAGACAAAATTTTACTACACAAAAAATGTAGATCGCGTTAAAATACACATCTTATGTAATATACATTTTTGTTGTTGAGTGAACCGTTTTCGAGATATTGTTTGTTAATTTTCCAATATTTATTTTCTCAAATGGGACTTCGTTATTCATTTTTTTTGTCTTTGATATGCAAACAGTATTAATCTGTGGCAAAAAGAATGGTGCTGCACATAGCAACCAGCTATTAAGAGATATGTATGTGCTTAAAGGCTACTGTTTTTCTATATTCCCCTTGTAAATATATTTTCCCCTACATCTACAAGAAAATTAGCAATAAAATAGAGTTTGCAAATGTTTATCTCAATTAACATGAACTAGATGGAGCATAAGCGTTTGTAAAAATACTTTGTACAAGAGTAGAGAACGTCATGTGAGTGTTACACATCAGATTTTTTTTTTTATACAAGAAAATTAGCAATAAAATAGATTTTGCAAATGTTTATCTCGATTAACATGAACTAGATGGCGAATAAGCGTTTGTAAAAATACTTTGTACAAGAGTTGAGAAAGTCATGTGAGTGTTACACATCAGATTTTTTTTTTGTTTCAGTGGTATCGTTATCACAGTACTGTTTCACTTGTGAAATCCCGTTCTCTTTGTATTAAAAAATGGCTCTAACGATTTTGATGAAAATATCATATATTTAAGATAATGTCGAGAGAAATGAAATGTATATCTCGAATTTTCTGGGAATGTCTCCAAAAGAATTCTTCATTGTGAACGACTTTTTCATAACTGATAAACCGTAAGAGATAGACAAAAGTTTGCTACACAAAAAATGTAGATCGCGTTAAAATACACAACTTATGCCATATACATTTATTTTGTTGAGTGAACCGTTTTTCGAGATATTGCTTGTTATTTCCTTTAAATTTTCCAATACTTATACTTTTTCTCAAATGCGTTATTCATTTTTACTTTCTCTACTACGTATAGTAAGTAGGGGAAGTATTGCATTCCACCCAAAAATTCGATACCGAGATTTCACTGGAAATACATGTTTTGAGAATCACTGAATCCAGAAAAAAAAAAGCATTTTTGGAAACATGTCCGTGTGTGTGTCTGTCTGTGTGTCTGTGTGTCTGTGTGTCTGTCTGTCTGTGCGTCTGTGTGTCTGTGAACAGCATAACTCAAAAACGAACAGTCGGATAAACACCAAACTTGGTATTTAGGTTCAGTATGCATAACTGGTAAACCATAAGAGATAGCCAAAATTTTACTACACAAAAAATGTAGATCGCGTTAAAATACACAATTTATGTCATATACATTTTTTTTAGTTGAGTGAACCATTTTCGAGATATTGCTTGTTATTTCCTTAAATTTTCCAATACTTATACTTTTTCTCAAATGCGTTATTCATTTTTACTTTCTCTACTACGTATAGTAAGTAGGAGAAGTATTGCATTCCACCCAAAAATTCGTTACCGAGATTTCACTGGAAATACATGTTTTGAGAATCTCTGAATCCAAAAAAAAAAGCATTTTTGGAAACATGTCCGTGTGTGTGTCTGTCTGTGTGTCTGTGTGTCTGTGAACAGCATAACTCAAAAACGAACAGTCGGATAAACACCAAACTTGGTATTTAGGTTCAGTATCTTCCAGAGATGCGACACGAAGGTTTTCAAGAAAATCCCCCCACCCCAGACTACCCTTTACATGGAACATTTTTCGAAAATTTTAATTTTCTCAAAAACGGCTCTAACGATTTTGATTAAAACATCATATGTTTAAGATATTGTCATGTCAAATAAAATGTATATCTCGAATTTTCTGGGAATGTCTCCAAAAATATTCTTCATTGTGAACGACTTTTTTGCATAACTGGTAAACCATAAGAGATAGACAAAATTTTACTACACAAAAAATGTAGATCGCGTTAAAATACACAACTTATGTCATATACGTTTCTTTTGTTGAGTGAACCGTTTTCGAGATATTGCTTGTTATTTCCTTAAATTTTCCAATACTTATACTTTTTCTCAAATGCGTTATTCATTTTTACTTTCTCTACTACGTATAGTAGGTAGGGGAAGTATTGCATTCCACCCAAAAATTCGTTACCGAGATTTCACTGGAAATACATGTTTTGAGAATCTCTGAATCCAAAAAAAAAAAAGCATTTTTGGAAACATGTCCGTGTGTGTGTCTGTCTGTGTGTCTGTGTGTCTGTGAACAGCATAACTCAAAAACGAACAGTCGGATAAACACCAAACTTGGTATTTAGGTTCAGTATCTTCCAGAGATGCGACACGAAGGTTTTCAAGAAAATCCCCCCACCCCAGACTACCCTTTACATGGAACATTTTTCGAAAATTTTAATTTTCTCAAAAACGGCTCTAACGATTTTGATTAAAACATCATATGTTTAAGATATTGTCATGTCAAATAAAATGTATATCTCGAATTTTCTGGGAATGTCTCCAAAAATATTCTTCATTGTGAACGACTTTTTTGCATAACTAGTAAACCATAAGAGATAGACAAAATTTTACTACACAAAAAATGTAGATCGCGTTAAAATACACAACTTATGTCATATACGTTTCTTTTGTTGAGTGAACCGTTTTCGAGATATTGCTTGTTATTTCCTTAAATTTTCCAATACTTATACTTTTTCTCAAATTCGTTTATTCATTTTTTTTATGTCCTGAACATGCAAACAGAATGGAATTCGCCACATAGCAACCAGCGTTAAAATATTTGACTATCGCTTAAAAGCTACCAATTAGATTGTACAAGAGTAGAGAAAGTCATGTGAGTGTAACACATCAGTTTTTTTTTATACGCTACTATTTTAGTGTGTGTGTGTGTGTGTGTGTGTGTGCGCGCGCGCGCGAGTACGTGCCTAGTATCCGTGCGCCACAAGCCAAAACGACGACGTTATAGAAAAACTTTATCATTTGCCTACCGGCCAGGGACAACCGCTAAAAAACCTGAAAAAAGCTCTAAGAGTATTCTAACGCTTACCGATCTGGAAAACCCGTGAAAACAAGATAGTACACTTTTGAGGTATTGCTTGTTATTTCCTTAAATTTTTCAATACTTTTTTACTTTCTCTACTACGTATAGTAAGTAGGGGAAGTATTGCATTCCGCCCAAAAATTCGATACCGAGATTTCACCGGAAATACACGTTTTGAGACCTCCTGAATCAAAAAAAAAAAAAAAAAAGCATTTTTGGAAACATGTCCGTGTGTGTGTGCCTGTCTGTGTGTCTGTCTGTCTCTCTGTGTGTGTGTGTGTGCGCGCCAGTACGTGCCTAGTATCCGTGCGCCGACAAGGTAAAACTTCATCATTTGCCTACCGGGCAGGGACAACCGCTAAAAACCTGAGAAAACCTCCAAAATTAGAAACGCCTTCGTCAACCAGTACAGAAAACGCCTACCAACCAGGGAAAACCTATGAAAAAGCAGAAAGAGCTTGCATTTGTTTACCATCCGCAGAAAACTCCCAAAAAAAAAAAAAAACTAGTCATTTTAAAAAAAAAAAAGGAAAAAGACGAATAATATAAGTATGGTAGAAACAGCTTGCATTCGTCTACCAACCAGAGAAAACCCCCGAAACACTAGTTATTTAAAATTGCTGATGAGTTCTGGATAGGCTTTTGCAAATGTTGTTGGTAGCAAAACTTGCCTTTTCCATCACCTCCAACATACCCCACTCCCACACCTTTTTTTCTTTCCACCAATCATAATCTCTCTTATTCTCGCCAATCAGCAACTTTCATTTGTTCCTTTCCACCAATAACATCACTTCTTATTCCCACCAATGACAACTTCACACGTCACTTTCTGTTATACTTTTTATCCCTCGTTCGCCATCTTTCCCCCTCTTTCAGACCCCAACCGCCGCACAGTCAACACCTCGCCGCTCCTTAACCTCAACTTCGTGCCTCCGCCATCTTATTTAGTTCACATTTTTACCACCGCGCCTCTCATCTCTCAACCAGATTGCCTGCAAGAACAGATCTCGTTCATTCGCACCTCGACGGTTGCCTCGGCAGCAGCTACTGCCAACACCTACGTCGTACACGTTTTTGACCGCTTTCGACCGGCTATGAGAACCCTGCTCCTACGTACGCTAGCGACCATCACGATGGTCCAGTACCAGGTTTTTGGTATAGTTAAATTACGCCTCTGCAAAGGGTGTCTGTACCGCTTTAAAAACCTAGGTATATCAGTGCGTAGTGATGTTGGTTGATCTTAAAGCTGGTTAAGCATTTTCAAAAACAGTTTGCTTTTATTTTTCCGTCTCGCGTGCCGCGCTTTTGGTGACGCATCCACACCGGTAACAGGTAAGTAACACACGCATAATTATTTTTCGGACCTGCTTGGCGTAGGAATATATCCTTTCGTGTTTTGGTACTGTAACCTCAAACCTCCTTACCCACCTCTTGCGTCCGCCATCTTGTTTAGTTCTCACCGCATCTCCTTGTCGCAGACCCTCCGCCATTTTTAGTTCCCGCTATTTTAACCTCAAAATCTACTCTTCTAACCTCTTGCTACCGCCATCTTCTTTTAGTTCCCATTCTCACCACCGCGTCTCCTTACCCCCACCTCTTGCGACCGCCATGTTCACCACTAACCTCCAAATTTCCTCGTCCTTAAACCTCTTGTCTCAACCACCTTGTTTAGTTCCCATTTTCGCCACCGCATCTCATATCGCCCCATCTCTCTATCCACTCAACAAAACTACCATCCAACGTTCAAAAAATTGCTGATCAGTTCACGACAGGCTTTTGCAAATCTTGTTGCTAGCAAAACTTACCTTTCCCATCACCTCCAACATACCCCACTCCTTTTTCTTTCCACCAATCATAACCTCTCTTATTCTTACCAATCAACAACTTTCATTTGCTCCTTTCCACCAATAAAATCACTTCTTATTCCCACCAATCACAACTTCACACGTCACTTTCTGTTACACTTTTTATCCCTCGCTCCCCATCTTTTCCCTCTTTCAGTCCCGACCTCCGCACAGACAACACCTCGCCGCTGCTCACATCTCCGAACCAAATTGCCGGCGAGAACAGATCTTGTTTATTCACACCTCGACCGTTGACTCGACAGCAGCTACTGTCAACACCTACGTCGTACACGTTTTTGACCGCTTTCGACCGGCTATGAGAACCCTGCTCCTACGTACGCTAGCGACCATCACGATGGTCCAGTACCAGGTTTTTGGTATAGTTAAATTACGCCTCTGCAAAGGGTGTCTGTACCGCTTTAAAAACCTAGGTATATCAGTGCGTAGTGATGTTGGTTGATCTTAAAGCTGGTTAAGCATTTTCAAAAACAGTTTGCTTTTATTTTTCCGCCTCGCGTGCCGCGCTTTTGGTGACGCATCCACACCGGTAACAGGTAAGTACCACACGCATAATTATTTTTCGGACCTGCTTGGCGTAGGAATATATCCTTTCGTGTTTTCGTACTGTAACCTCAAATCTCCTTACCCTCCTCTTGCGACCGCCATCTTGTTTAGTTCTCACCGCATCTCCTTGTCGCAGACCCTCCACCATTTTTAGTTCCCACTATTTTAACCTCAAAATCTACTCTTCTAAAACTCTTGCTACCCCCATCTTCTTTTAGTTCCCATTCTCACCACTGCGTCTCCTTACCCCCACCTCTTGCGACCGCCGTGTTCACCACTAACCTCCAAATTTCCTCGTCCTTAAACCTCTTGTCTCAACAACCTTGTCTAGTCCCCATTTTCGCCACCGCATCTCATATCGCCCCCATCTCTCTATCCACTCAAGAAAACTACCATCCGACGTTCAAAAATTGCTGATCAGTTCAAGACAGGCTTTTGCAAATCTTGCTGCTAGCAAAACTCACCTTTCCCATCACCTCCAACATACCCCACTCCCACACCTTTTTCTTTCCACCAATCATAATCCCTCTTATTCTTACCAATCAACAACCTTCATTTGCTCCTTTCCACCAATAACATCACTTCTTATTCCCACCAATCACAACTTCACACGTCACTTTCTGTTACACTTTTTATCCCTCGCTCCCCCATATTTTCCCTCTTTCAGTCCCGACCTCCGCACAGACAACACCTCGCCACCCAGCTCCTCTCCATCACGCGACCTCCATACTCTTCCATCTTCCTTCCTTCATCTTCCACCCAAATTAACAAACCAATCAAAACACTCCACGTCACTTCCTCTTCTTCCTTCACCTTACCCTAATCCTCAATTCTTTCAACTCGTCCCGGATGAACCAATTGCAATAACGATAATCCTACCGCTCAGGGCGCTTTTCAAACTTACCGCCGCCGCCGTCGCACGCACCGACACTAGCGACACCAGCGCCCCTAGCGGCAGGATTATCGTTAAAACAATTGGCTCATCCGGGACTAATACTACTGGCAGCGCAGTCAGTATAGTACAACAAAATTTTGTGACCACACCCACCCGATTCCGATAGATTTGATACTACGGACGGCAGATAATACATTACTAGATGTATGTTATTCCACCACTCTTTGCTTCAACATTAATGGCATATCCTTTGAGGAGGATGTTCTTGTTGTTAAAGAGTTCGGACATGATCTCCTATTAGGCATGGATTTCATGAACCGACATAAGGCCCTAATTGACTTGGAAACATACACAATTACTCTTAAACTTCCGGACTCATCCCAATTAGAATTACATTGTGGCGAAAAATTAGGATGCCCATTGGCACAAATTACCGTGGAATCGAACGAGGAAACCGCGGTGCCACACAAAGCGTGTTGTATACAAGATATTCGCATTCCCCCTTTCACATCAGTAAATGTTAAAGTGAAATTGCCTCCTAATGTAATGGGTAGAATTCTCTTAGAACCAAAAGGAGCTATCATGCAGAAGAAAAATTTGCAAATATCCCCTATCTTTTGCGAAGCTCGTAAAGAATGTGTCATCCCAGTACACAATAATACAATGGAGCCTAAATCAATTTTCGCGGGAACCACTCTTGCTTATGCGCATGAAGTAGCGCTAATACAAGCTGCAAATTGGTCTCCCGAAGATACACACTCAGTCGACATTAAAAATGCAAAATTTAACTTTAACTCACAACTTACACAGGACCAACAAATACAATTGAGTGCTTTATTGCAGAAATACCTACACGTATTTGCTACACAATTAAAGGAGCTAGGAAAAACTAACATAGGTGAATTTAAAATTCAAGTCACTGATGACAAACCTATAAAACAAAGACCCTATGGTGTATCTCAGGCACAAAGAGAAATAATACAATCCCAGGTGCGTGAGATGCTCGACGCAGGTATTATCAAGGAAGAGCACAGCCCTTGGGCTGCGCCTGTAGTCTTAGTCAAGAAAAAGAAAATTTAAAATACGATTCTATTAGAATTTAGAAGAATGAGCCATATTAATGTTAAAATCCAAAGTAATGTAAAATAAACAACTCCGTCTATCATCACATGCGACAATAGGTGTTGACATAAATCGTGTGCTTTAAGACATTACTTGTTTTGTGTATCTCTTACGGTTTACAAATTAAACAAAAGTCATTAAGAATGAAGAGAACTTCATAGGCTCTTCCCTGAAAATTCAAGATATACTTTTGACTTGTGATACAAATACCTTAAACAATGGCATTTTAATGGAAATCGTAAGAACCATTTTTGAGAAAATAAAGAATAACGAATATATTTCCATGTAAAGGGTGGTTTGTGGTGGGAAATTTTCTTAAAATTTTTGTTTTTTATCCTTGGAAGATGTCGAACTTAAATGTTAAATTTGGTATTTAACCGACTTTTCATTTTTGAGCTATCGTTACTGTTCGAGACGCTCGGGCGCATATACACATACTATTTTTGGATTTAGGAAGCCTCAGAAGGGATATTTTCGGTGAAACCTCGTTATCTAATTTATGGGTGGAATACTTACTAGAGGCCTTACTACGAGGGTGGTCCGAAAAGTTTCCGACCTCAACATGAAGATGGCAGCACTTGTAAATAAAAGCTAGTGAATTTCGTTATTCATCTGTTGACAGTTACTCACCAACGTTTCAGCCATTTTGGATGCTCAGTTATTATATAACAGTCGCTTGAGTGAGGTGATGTGAGTGTTCTTATGAAAATGGATAAAATCTAGTATCGAGCTGTCATTAAATATTTGTTTTTGAAAGGCAATACGCCTACTCAAATCAAAGATGAGTTGGATTCTGTGTATGGGGACTCTGCACCATCATTTACCACAGTGAAAGTTTGGGCAGCTGATTTTAAACGTGGCCGTAAGAGCTTGGGAGACGATGAACGTTCGGGACGTCCAAAAATTTCAACTACCGACGAAAACATCGCCAAAGTTCACCAAATGGTGCTAGACGACCACCGAATTAAAGTGAGAGAGATAGCAGAGGCTATGAAGATGTCAAAGGAACGTGTTTGTCACATATTATATCAACATTTAGACATGAGAAAGCTGCGCGTTGGTTACCGCGTTTGCTCAAAAAGTGTTTGAATGAACATTTGCAAAGCTCTGTTGGCGCAGTTTAGGCGCAATAAATCCAAGTTTTGGCGCCGATTAATTACTGTAGATGAAACTTGGATACACAGTCAAACAGTGGACTGCAAAGAGGAACCGGCTCCATAAAAGCAAAAACTGTTTTTTCGGCTGGGAAAGTAATGACGACTGTTTTTTGTGATAGTCATGGAGTTATTTGAATCGATTATCTTCAAAAAGGAAAAACCATTATAGGAGCATACTACGCATCATTACTTGACAAGCTGAAGGGAGAACTTGCGGAAAAACGGCCACATTTGCAGAAAAAGAAAATCCTGTTTCACCAAGACAACTGTCTCACACCTCAGCGGTTGCAATGACGAAAATCCACGAATTACGGTTTGAACTGCTTGACCATCCGCCTTACTCACCAGATCTAGGCCCAAGCGACTTCTTTTTGTTCCCTCATCTGAAAATTGCGCTCGGAGGACAGAGATTTTCGTCAAATGAAGAGGCAGTCACCTTCGTGAACAATTATTTTGCAGAGAAAAACGCCGAGTACTATTTGGACGGGTTACAGAGATGGGAGCATCGCTGGAAGAAGTGTGTAGAGTTACAAGGAGACTATGTTGAAAAATAAAAAAAAAATCTGAAAAAATGTCTTGTATCTTTATTAGGTCGGAAACTTTTTAGACCACCCACGTATTTTTAGGGAAAGTTTTAAGAGAGTCGCCCATTTGAAATGTTCTCTGCTAAAATTAAGCATGCAACGAAAATACGTCATTAGACCTAATTTTGAAGTTTTTTTTTAAGTTCAACGTCCTTTAACCGGAAGGTCATATCGTACATTGTATAAAATGGGTGAAATGATCCTGAGTTGAACCCGGGGTTCATAGAGCTAAGAGATATCCGACGTCCATCTTTACACGATAAGAGAAAACCCCAGAAAAACACCTAATCCGTAACTCAACCTAACCGAGATTGGAACCCGCGAGTTCTTGAATGTAAGGCAAACCCACTACCCCGATACCACGGGAGTGGGCTAGCTGTAGTTACATTTTAGCGATTTCTACATCTTCTGTAGTAAGGCTTACTTTTATAGCCTTTACTTTCGTGGTTTTCCCTGGTCGGTAAGCGAATGCACGAGTGATTTCTCATCTACCACGATTTGTTTCCTATCATTTCCCTTTCATTTCGTCTCATTCTCATTCTTCAGGCGTGCTTCTGGGTTTCGTGGCGTATGGCGGTGCCGGACGGATGACGCGGATACTTCCTCAAAGGAAAAAGTACTCCCCATGGACAGTAGAGCGTCGGCGGGTAGTTCATCGCCCTCTCTATGCAGCTCCAGCAGTGGATCGGTTCTTTGAGGCTGGAATTATTAGGGACTTCCGCGCGTCTCTATGGCCTGTTTGCCTGAGATCTGCAGTCTCCCGTGGTTTCATCCCTTCCTCCTGGGGGGTGGTAGCCGCAATGGATCTATGTAGGTCTAATTGTGCGAGGTCTCCGTTATCTAACCTAACTTAACACTGTATACCAAAAAGGTAAAGCAACTTTTAAATACTTTGTGATTTTTTACGAGACTGTGGCAATGCACGGTGTGCTTCTAATATTTCACACGTTTTGTAGAAGCGTTTGAAGCTATTTTCTAATTGTGCCAACATTTCGCGTTATTTATAGAATATTGATACTCTGTGAATTTGTGTACCAGAGGTCTCATCTGTTATCACTGCCGACAAGCAAAGCATTTCAAAGTACATATAATAGTTCTTTTGTAACACGTGAACGTTTACGAAGCAAGAGTTCAAAGCGACCAATGCATATACTTAGTCCACGCTGGTGGGTGTATGAATACATTGGTACTGTTAGTTCTGACGTCACGCAATTCAAACCAGAAGGGGGCTGTTCCAAGCTTCGATGCATTGAGTTTGAATCACAAATTGAAATAAATCGCCGAAGCGGGTTCGGTAATGGCGTATTAGTGAGTTCCAAGTACCCATACAGAGAGAATTATTGGCTTTCTGACACATGAATATTCATTTTAATACCAGACTCGAACCCCTGCCTGCGGGGAGCTCTACGAAGTCAGATATTCTGCTTTATGTTTGAAAAGCCGAATATAGTATCAACGTACTCCAGTACCTGCCAGTGGCTTTGTGTATAGACTGTTAAGATCAGTTATGTGCAAACAGCCTTAGTCTAATTTAATGGCTGAAATAAGTACAGCAGAACCCCGCTTAACTGAACTAAAGCGGACAGAGCCACTTAGGAGGGCGCATTTTTTTTCCGGATAATCAATTGTAACGATTTTAATCAGCGAAAGGAAGCAAATAATTGTATTTTAAATGTATGAATAATGTTCAATAAAAATCTACTGCTTTATACAGTATACAAAAATCTGATGTGTTACACTCAGATGACTTCTCTACTCTTGTACAAACTATTTATACAAACGCTTATTCTCCATCTACTTCATGTTAATCGAGATAAACATTTGCAGAGTCTATCTTATTGCTAATTTTCTTGTAGATGTAAGGGGAATATATATTTACAAGGGCAATTTGGAAATACAGTAGCCTTTAAGCACATACATATCTCTTAATAGCTGGTTGCTAGGTGCAGCACCATTCCCTTTGCCACAGATTAATACTCTTTGCATATCCAAGACAAAAAAATTAATAGCGAATTCCCATTTGAGAAAATAAGTATTGAAAAATTTAAGGGAATAACAAGCAATATCTCGAAAAGGGTTCACTCAAAAAAAATGTATATGACATAAATTGTGTATTTTAACGCGATCTACATTTTTTTGTGCAGTAAAATTTTGTCTATCTCTTATGGTTTACCAGTTATGCAAAAGTCGTTCACAATGAAGAATGCTTTTGGAGACATTCCCAGAAAATTCGAGATATACATTTCATTTGTCATGAAAATATCTTAAACATATGATATTTTAATCAAAATCATTAAGTCATTTTTGAGAAAATTAAAATTTTCGAAAAATGTTCCATGTAAAGGGTACTCTGGGTTGGGGGGATTTTCTTGAAAACCTTCGTGTCGCATCTCTGGAAGATACTGAACCTAAATACCAAGTTTGGTGTTTATCCGGCTGTTCGTTTCTGAGTTATGCTGTTCACAGACACACACATAAAACATGTTTCCAAAAATGCTTTTTTTGGATTCAGGGGATCTCAAAACATATATTTCCGGTGAAATCTCGGTATCGAATTTTTGGGTGGAATACAATACTTCCCTACTTACTATACGTAGTAGAGAAAGTAATATGCATTCAGCAATTACAAAGACTATTTCATAAGTCAGTAATTTTTTTCTGAAATTTCTTTTCGCAACGCTTGCGAGTAGTTATACCACGTCACAGTTTGATAAGCATTATATTTGTTGGTGTGAATTCACTGCTTTGTTTTATAAAACTCAAGGCAGCTTAAAAAAAGGTTTTGTGTTATCAATAGTGTCGTCAATATGTCCCGTTACAATTTGAATAAGAACTTGTCGTCTTTCTTACCTCTAGCGATTTGAATCCCTCGTCTGCTGTCACACTGTCGCTTACGACTTCAAGTTTGTGCTCAATGCTTACTATAGCACGCTTTCTTTTCGTTGATATCTTAAACACAAATAAACCACACTGACCAAAACCAGAAGTAATATAACAGTGTTCCTTTGCACTGAATGCGTATGCAAGCAATTAATGTTTGTTAAAACGGTACATTTCTTCGAATGTGGGATATGGTGTAAGGGTTAACTGCACATAATACCGAGCACCTGTATTGGAATTTAGAGCAGGGGCTAACGAACATTACCAATTTTTACGTGCAACTTTGCCAGCGTGAATCTCAGCATCTTTAATGTTTAGTTCATTCTGTCTTTCCTTTTGTTTTCTCCGACGTTTGTTTAGGCGCAGTTCGATTAAATGTGGTTTTGCTGCGTATACAGCGCCAATAATAATTATTTATGCAACGATCCTATAATGGGAGTTATAAGATGCGAGTGATGAGCAACTTTCGATGTGAACGAGCGTTCGAAAACTTCTTAATATCCATTATATGAGAGTTGCATGCAATAAATAGTTTTTCTACGAAATTTAGATATACAATAAATATTTAATATTCGGATGCATGCAAAAGAAAATAAAAATGTAATAAATCAATTTCTCGATATGTGTTTTATATGCGCTTCGATTACAAGTGAATATCGATTCATGGTTGCAGGTATTGATTTTACAGGATGGAGACCGAAATGTTTATTAGTGAATTTGAAGAGGTGGAATTTAGTTCCACACCTCCTGATAACCTGGAGGAGGCGAGGAATGTAAGCAAGGATTTACTTGCTCAAAAATCAAACAAAATGTATGAAAAGTTGTACAAGTTCATCGTTTGCAAGCCAGAAAAACTAACTTCATTGTCAGACAATGTGCTCATAGTTTACTTTGAAGAAATGTCACAAAACAATGAAACCCCCCACCTTATGAATAACTTATTCGTTATTGAAGACTACTCTAAATGTAAAACATGGAACTAATATATCCAAGTATAAAAAGTTGTATTACTAAAGTTAAATTAAAACAAGTTAACAAGTTAAGTTGTATTAACGTTTGTAAAATGTGAACATAGATTTACTAGAATTTCATTGTAAAGAATGAAAACAGAAACAAAGTTAATATAAACTTATAGTATTGAATAAACTGTTTTTCAGTGGCTCTGAGTAGGGCAGCGCGGAAATTTATATCGAAATGGACTTTATTTCGATCAGATTTCTAACGGCAAATGAACACATTTAAATATATTGCGTTAAAATGCGGGGTCCTTCTTTGGGTCTATTCCCCTCTCATTTTCTCGCTTATTTCCACCCCCGCTCTCTCTGTGTCATAAATATTGTAATTAAACTGATTTTTCTGGGATTTTAATAACACTTAAAACACAGGTAAAAGGTTAACAGTAAATGCCTTTTCGCCTCTTCTTCGTGCTTGAAATGTGATTGAAATGATGCTGATTATCCCAGTACATGCTGTTTCTCATTTTTACCTTTATTATATATAATAATAACAATGAAAATTGATTTAAGTTTAAATATTCACATCACCGAAATGTAAAACAACCCATTTTTAGAAACATTATGTTTATAAACGTCTGTTTTTTTTAACATTAAACTAAACTGCACAAAGCAAGCTAGATACTTCGATTTTTAGCGCTTCATTAGAGCACCACTTGGGTAAAATAAATCATGTTTGGTTTTGAAGTAGTCCATAATGAATATTAATACAAATTATTCCCGCTTCTGGTTTACTTGAGAAATTGGCAATTGTACTTTCTTCTCTACCACTTAGTTATTGTAGCACAAGTAGAGGAAGGACTATATTGCACTCAGAAATATCGATATCAGATTTCACTAGAAAAACATCTTATGTGGTACCCTGAATACGCACAAAAATTTTAAAAAATTGTTCGCAGGCGCGCGCATGCACGTGCGAGTGTGTGAACAGCTCTCCAACAGCTTTCGTAAATATCAAACTGGATATTTAAGCTCAGCATCTTAAAAGGATACGACACGAAGATTTAAAAAAAATCCCGCACTCCAAGCTACCTTTACATGGAATACTTTTTTTGTTATTCTTTATTCTATCCAAAATTGCAATAATCGATATTTATTAAATTATCGCTTGTTGACAATATTTGCATTCCTAATAAAATGTATATCTTGAATTTTATGCGAATAGTTGTGATGTCCTCTTTACTCAACGAATATGGTGTAACTGGTACACTATAAGATATGGTGACGTAAAGTCACTTTGTCAAACCGGCGCCTACAAAGGTGTAACGCCGCCTCAACCGGATGTGACGGGGCCCTGGTGGCTCCATTCAATGGGACGTCTGCATCCTATAAATGGGAAAGAATGGGCAAGCGGGGTAGCTCAGAGATTTCATTAAGAGGTTGCGGAGAGCTGGAAGGGTGGTGGAGGGTGACACTATTACACGTGGAACTTTGATTCCAAGATAGGTTTTAATCTTTTAAATAATTAATCTAAACTACATTCCAAGAGGGAGACAGCTAGACAGCTTTAGAGTTCACCTGATACAGGAAGAAGTCCAGTGTTCCATTTTCACTGTCTCAAAGACCGGCGAAAAAATTTCAAATTTAAAGAATTTGTTTAAAGGAACGACGGACACAGAGTCCAGCTAAGCACGTGACGAGAGCCACCCGAGACCGTCGAAAAACGTCACTTTAAATGCTGTAGCTCAAGCTGATCAAGTGGTAGCTTCAACGCTTACGTATAATTCAAACCATTGTTAACGGATATCTCCGAGACAGCTTATGCCACAGAAAAGTTACTTGAAATAAATTGTGTGTTTTAAAGAAATCTACATTTTTGGTGTATACTTTTCGTCTATCGCTTATCTTTTACCAGTTATACAGGTTCTACAAAATTACTACAAAAGGACTTCACAGACTATTCCCAGAAAATTCAAGATATACGTTGTATTTGCCATGCAGATATCTTTAATATATGACATTTTAATAAAAATCGTTAGAGCCATTTTTCATAAAATAAAAAATTTGAAAAATCTTTTATGTAAAGTGTAGTTTGAATTGGGTTTTCTTAAAAATCTTCGTGTCGCATCTTTGGAAGAGACTGAACTTAAATACCAAGTTTGGAATTAATGCGACCCGTCTT
The DNA here is from genome assembly GCA_030765065.1 of Deroplatys truncata. Taxonomy (NCBI): domain Eukaryota; kingdom Metazoa; phylum Arthropoda; class Insecta; order Mantodea; family Mantidae; genus Deroplatys; species Deroplatys truncata. The sequence continues at coordinate 103,194,249 of CM060984.1, forward strand.
TTAGTTTTGCTGTTAAAACACAGACACACATACACATGGACCTTTTTCTAAAAATGATACAGGGGGCCTCAAAACGCGTATTTCCGGTGAAATCTCGATATCGATTTTTTGGGTGGTATATACCTACTATATGGTAGAGAAAGAATGTATGTATGTATGTATGTATGTATGTATGTATGTATGTATGTATGTATGTATGTATGTATGTATGTATGTATGTATGTATGTATGTATGTATGTATTTGCATTTAAATAACAATACACATACATAGATCCCTATCAATCATATTCGTCGGCAGACCTTACACTAAACACTGGTAAGCATATATTATTTCGCTTTGTTGCAGTGTCAAAGTGAGTTATACTGGTAAATCCATAATTGTACACATTAAGTTGTTTTATTTCCTTCCAACTTTACAAGAGCAAAGGAATTGCACAGTGTCTAGCACTTCACATGTTTTATACAACTATTTGCTTGGAACACATATAAAGAACATGAAATGCTATGTGATGAAGAACAATTTAAAGCTCTTGAGCACCTTACACCACTCTTAGCATTTATTTCCACACCGTTGAGAAGAGATAGCATTTTAGTTGCTTTTTAGCAATGATGCATCCGCGTTTTTGTTGTATACCTAGTCTCAAAACAAAGGGTTGAAAGAAACACACTTTCACATTGCTAACAGCCAGTTCAGTAGCTTAATGCATTTCATTCTCAAAATATTTTCATATTTAAACTATCGACTATTATCTTTATTTTGGGAAGTTCTAAATTAATAACTAATACTTCTTTGGTTAACCGTTCCTTTTGTTTTCTAGCCTTCCATCATTGTGTTTTATTTAAAACAAGCTTAACTCGCAGCTCTGCTCGCGTTCTTCCCTTAAATGCGGATATTTTTCTCTTTTCTCTTTCATATTCTCAATATCTCACACACGGACCTTTTTTAAAAATACTTTTTTGTCGCACCAGGGGGCCTCAAAACATGTATTTTGGGTTGAACACAATACTTACCCTGCTTACTATAAGTATTAGATAAAGTCGTCATCCGTGGTGTAGAGGTTAATATGCTAGCCTCCAGTTCCCGAGATCGCGGGTTCAAACCCGGCGGAGGGCGATTGATTTTTTTGGGACGCTAAAGACCACAGCAGTTAAAGAACGGCCATAAATAAGTAAAAAAAAGAAAAAGGATTAGACAAAGCTTTAAATTGCAAGAAAAGATACATAGGTATGTGTAATCTTATGGATAAGTAACCAATAAGCGCAGTTATTTCGTCGTTTAGGTTTTAGTACGTCATATTCCAGAAGGCTTTCTTTCCCTATCACGTAAATAGACAATGTCAGCTATGAAATGATTAGTAACAAAGTCAAAGTATCGGTACCTCATTTATGATTAAGAGACAAATGAAGGCGAAACGTTTCTTTCTTGAAAAAAAAAACAAGCTATGCGTATGTCGCAGAAGATGAGTGACACTCGGAATTTTAGGAAATGCTTTGTTGGCTCTATCCCTTCGACTGTAGATTAGAACACTGTAAAGTGAAGTTATATGAGTATTATAATTTGAGATTTCTAGCTTTTACCTTGTTTGTGCTGGGTTTCAATTCACCGACTAAATTTGTCATTTTCTGGTTCACAATAAAACCCCTCCCAGGATGCATACTAGAAAACTAGGTACCTCACATTATGTATGTATATATAGATATAGATATACTTTTCTTTAACTTGTCCTCTTTTACATGGGAGCGGTAGTATAATATAATATGTAAATTATAAAACTACTCTCCTCAGAATATTCTCTACTGAAAGTATCCAATGGTTCGTATAACTTCGGAAGACGCCACAAAAATTTCTCTGAATCCATATATAGTACGAGTGATGACTATTTTGATTAGTTCACTACTTTTGACATCAAGACACGTTCCTAAATTATCCGAGATAGAAGGCAGTAAACGGATAATGATAAGTACCAAACATACAATTTTTGATAATCTATATTAACATGAAATTTACGTTGATAAAATATCTACCATATGTGTATCAGGAGTGGTACACAGATGAAGAGCTTCCAGAAACTGGAATCCTGCACCGCAAGAAGACCTGTGGCCCTTTTTGCTTCTAGCATGACCCCTGGACGGAAGAGTTGAGGGGGATACTCGAAGGTCGACCAGATCCGGACGACGATGTGCCCTAACAATAACGAGGTCCCTCCTAACGATTCCAGATGGAGCACATCCTGGCGCCGGCTAGCCACGCCTTAGCCCTGCCCCCTGTAGTCCCGAGACACACGCCCGGGAATGGGGGAGGCAGGAGACCAACCAAATGCCAGGGAGAAAGCTTTCCAAAGCGCACATCCCACAGTGATTTTCCCAGTTAGTAATCGAATGCTGGGATGGTTTCTCTTACACCACTAATTTCCTGTTTATTATTTCCTGTGCCCATCATTACCTTTCATCTGTTTCAGGGTTGAAGGAAATGCAACGGCGTTCGGTGTGTTTCAGCGGTACGGTGGAATTTAAAATTTCTTGCTGCCGTTTGGTGGGACTTCTTCCTGGTAGCTGTCTCAATTGCCACGGGATCTCTGGGTGGCTCGGGACTTAGGTGGAGCTAGGCGGCGCCGCACTGACATCATGCTGCATCACAAGAACTCCGTCCTTGCTAGCGCACATCGTGTCCGTATCTGGTCGACCTTAGGATCTTCCCTCCATTCCTTCCTACCAGGGGTCACGTTGGAAGCAAAAAGGGCCCACTGTAGCCTACTTTGCAGTGCTGTACTCCAGTTACTTAAGGCCCTCCGTCTGCATACTCTTAACTCCTGATGTTCACCCGGCAAGATGAGTCACGCGTTGAATGAATACTACTGTAACGAATATAAGGGACTTTGTGTTGGTGGAGAAAGTCGAGTGAGAGTTCACATGAGATTTTTGACTTTCTGTGGCACGTATCTAGTAGATAGAGAAGGTATTGCATTCCATCCAAAAATTCGAAACCGAGACTTCACAGGAAATACATGTTTTGAGGCCTTTTTAAAAAAATCTGATGTGTTACACTCACATGACTTTCTCTACTCTTGTACAATCTATTTTTACAAACGCCTATTCTCCATATGCTTCATATTAATCGAGATATCGAGATGTCAATCTTATTTGTAATTTTCTTGTAGATGCAAGGGAAATATGGTAGCTTTTAAGCGATAGTCAAATATTTTATCGCTGGTTGCTATGTGGCGCATTCCATTCTCTTTGCATGTCCAGGACATAAAAAAATGAATAACGAATTTGAGAAAAAGTATAAGTATTGGAAAATTTAAGGAAATAACAAGCAATATCTCGAAAACGGTTCACTCAACAAAAAAAATGTATATGATATAAGTTGTGTATTTTAACGCGATCTACATTTTTTGTGTAGTAAAATTTTGTCTATCTCTTATGGTTTACCAGTTATGCAAAAGTCGTTCATAATGAAGAATACTTTTGGAGACATTCCCAGAAATTTCGAGATATACATTTCATTTCTCATGACATTATCTTAAACATATGATAGTTTCATCAAAATCGTTAGAGCCATTTTTGAGAAAATTAAAATTTTCGAAAAATGTTCCATGTAAAGGGTAGTTTGGGGTGGGGGGATTTTCTTGAAAATCTTCGTGTCGCATCTCTGGAAGATACTAAACGTAAATACCATGTTTGGTGTTTATCCGACTGTTAGTTTTTGAGTTATGCTGTTCACAGACACACACACAGACACACACACACACACACACACACACACACACACGGACATGTTTCCAAAAATGCTTTTTTTGGATTCAGGAGGTCTCAAAACATGTATTTCCGGTGAAATCTCGGTATCGAATTTTTGGGTGGAATGCAATACTTCCCCTACTTACTATACGTAGTAGAGAAAGTAAAAAATGTCCGCACGTGTGTGCGTGTGTGTGTCTGTGAACAGCATAACTCAAAACCAAATTTGTTGTTTATTTCATTACCTTCCAAAGATGCGACACAACATTTTCAAGATAAGTTACATTACACCAAACTACCCTTTATGTGAAACATTTTCATACATTTTTGATTTTATAAAAAATGACTAACGATTTCGGTTAAAATACCACATTACATGGAAAATAAAATGTATATCTTGAATTTTCTGGCAATATCCTATGAAATCCTCTTTATTCGAAGGAATTTTGTGTAATCTTGTATAATGTAGACGAAAACGTACTACACAAAAATGTAGATCTCTTTAAAACACACAATTTATATCAATAACTTTTTCCGTAGCATCAAACCTTTCCGAGATTTTCGTTATTAATGGTTCGAATTGTTCAATAGTTAGCGATTCTCTTAAACTCTTGTCGACATTCAGTTGTTTCTCGCGATTCCATTGAAACAGTATGGAATTTTAAGACCAGAATATAGTCCCCGTTCTTAAACATTTGATTTTCGCTGTTCTTTGTAAGTGTAACGAAATGTGTAAAGTAGCTATTTCTGCAAAAGGTTTGTTTGGATTAAAATGAAGTAGGTATAAAAATAAACTTTAGTAAGACTAGTTTATAAACCCACTAATAAATGATAGAGTAGAGAAACTCATGTGAACATATCACATCTGATTTCCACGTAACACTTAAAGGAGTAGTATGAAAATAGACACTGTTGTTGTAGATTGTCCGTCATAGCTACAAGTTAATAAACGGATCTAAGAATAACATAGATAATAAATCATTTAGAGCACTGGAACAGAACGTGCTGAATGTTTTGCATACGCATTACAAAGAATAGCACTTTAGTATTATGCTTCAATGCGTTTAGTAGCGGGCTCTGTGATACAAACGACTCGGCACATATTTATGAATCCATAAACGCCCAGTCTGATTTATAACGTTATCAGGGGTGGGTTGTTCAGCTGAACGCATTTTAATTACTTCTTCAATAATTCAACCTCTGTAGATCCGGTTCGCCTTTTAGCTGGTCCAAAGCTTTTGTTTGTTAGCTATTTATTTTTCATCCCCTCTCCGCGCCTGTCCATTCAGTATGTGGCATTGTTCTCTTGCAACCGCCTTATGGTATTGTTTTGCTTAATTATGTGAAAACTACAGGGTGCTGCACATCATATGACAATAGTGTACAAAGGGCAACCTGAGCGGTTGTGTATTGATCCGAGACTGTTCTTATTCAATGCAATCAACTAATGAATTATTGTGTATACATTGAGAGCATGAAATCTTTAAGGCAATGTATCTATGAAAATAAAAAGTCCACAGTTTTCTTCTGTTTGCTTTGATATTTTTCGCATATACTCAGAACGTAAATCATGTAGTGCACAGAAACTTTTAACGAGCTATGTAAAAAGGTGAACATATTGTTTTTTTATTCTTAATTAATCACTTTTTGATACGGTGTTATGAAATGCTTCTTAGATTCTATATTTTATCGTATAGCTGAATTACTTAATTTGAGCTTGGTATAAAAACATAAAAAGTTAATGTGCAGCCCTTTCTTAGTTTTTATTAGCTTAAGAGAAAATTTGTGTTGAATTTTTCCACTTTTTCAAGGCGAATTATGGAAAACAATTTATGTGAGGTATTTAATAATTTTAACTTGTGCACAATAACTTTTAAATCCCCAATACCTGAAAATGTCAGGCTAATAAGATATAAAGTGTGTCTAAGGAGCGTTTTGAACATTGAAAAATGCTGAAAAAAGCAAAAGAAAAATAGAGATTAAATACAACGCAGTGCTTTACCAAAAATACCCATTCGTTACTTTATACTTGGTATTAAAACACTAGTTGTGTAGCATGAAAGTACAGTATTTCATTTATAGCCGGGCCATAAATATATATACGTAGTTCGCTTTCACTGCAGTGACCTCGGTATTATTACTCTAGCGCACTGGTGGTGAACCCGCTCACGGCTACGTTCATTAGCTGTGTCAGTTTCTGCATTCAGTTCTAGCTGCAAAGACTAGAGTTTGTTTATTGTACTCAAAAGTGAAAGTTTATTCACGGCAGCTGCTTTCGGTGTGAATTACATTATATTATTGTTATTAGTTCAGTGAAATGCCTCCGAAAAATTCAAACTTGAGCAAAGAATTTTATGCATCTATAGTATGCACGTAAAAACCGAATCATGTAGGCAGGTATGTAGACAGTTTCAGGAGAAATTTCCTGCTATTCCGGTTCCAGATAGAGAAACTATTAGATATCTGGTTAATACGTTTAGGACAATGGGATCGTTAAACCCTAAATCTAAGAACGAAAAGTAAATGTTCTAAGAATGTAAAAAATTGACGAAATTGCTGCATCATTCGAGCACTCTCCAAAGAAGCACAGGGTTATTCATAAGTCAGTGTCACATTTCGGAAGCTTGTTGCTAAATAAGTACTTGACATATAAGTGTAAATCATATACCAAATAAAAGGCAATCTCTCAAAGTGTGTTTGGTATACCTTACAAGTGTTCAATATGTGCGCCTCTGGTTACACGGGAGACATCCAGGAGATAGTCCAATTCCCCTCGCACTCGCACCAGCATGTCACGGTCGACCATTGCTATTGCTGTTGTAATGCGATTTCGGAGATCCTTCAAGTCAGCTGGAAGTGGTGGGATGAACCCCCTATCCTTCACATATCTCCAGAGAAAGAAATCACATGGTGTTAAGTCCAGGAGATCGGGGCGACTACCGAAACAATGCGACGTCATTGTCAGCATTTCGTCCAATCTAACATCACGGTAAGTTCTGCTTCAGGTACGCACGCACAAGTTGATGGAAGTGGGGTGCGGCCCCGTCCTGTTGGAAAACGAAGTCACCTCTGTCTGTCAGTTGCGGCATAAGCCAGTTTGCTAACAAGTTCAGATAAGTGATGCCAGTCACTGTGGATTCGGCGAAGAAAAAGGGCCCGTAAACCTTGTCCTTTGACAGGGCGCAGAACACGTTGATCTTTGGGAAGCTGCACACATGCTCGACTATCACATGTTGGTATTGGGTTCCCCAAATACGCACTTGCGACGGTTTACCTTCCCCGCCAAGTGAAAGGTTGCTTCATCGCTGAAAACGAGTCTGTCACCAAAATCATCATCATCTGCCATTGTAGCCTGCATATCATGGCATATTGTGTGCGACCCTCCTTGTCACCATCTGTGAGCGCCTGCAGGGGTTCCAGTTTGTACGGTTTCACCTTCAGTTACTTGCGAAGGGTCCGCCACACAGTCGACTGAGACATTCCCAGCTACAGACTTTCACGATTTGTCGGTCATGAACACCTGCAACAGTGACGTGGGACGGTCCCGGCCTTCCGGGTCGTTTGAGTGACACAGAAAACCAGTGGGCTCGAACGTTTCATACCACCTCTTGATGGTCCTGCGATCTGGCGCATCCGTGTAAAAACGAGTGCAAAATCGCCGCTGAACAGTCACAGTAACCTCTGTTTTTGCAAACTGTATCACGCAAAACGCTCTCACGTTACCTGTGAACGCCATTTTGTACCCTCCTTTCACTAGCGGCCAACCCCCTTACCACAACATGCGCGCTTCACGTGACGCAAACATGGAGAGTTTCTGTTTCCATACGTACATGGTTCGGACTCGCACGTCTCATACATCACGCACAAGATGTTTTCCAAATGTGACACTGACTTATGAATAACCCTGTATTTAAGACTTTTGCACAAAAGTGGGTGTTTCAAAAACCTCTGTTTATAGAGCTGCTAAACTTTTAAAATTGAGACGCTACAGAGTGACCGATGTTCATAAATTACCACCTCGTGACGACGAGGAAAGCCAGGAACGTCTCACCACAACTTATAACAAGATTACTACTTATTATAGTGTATATTACTATCGCTCATGAGTAAGTAACGCGGACGTCTTAAAACGAAAAACCCCTCAGTGTAGTAGACAGTGCGGGGAGCACACATACGTGCGAATCGCGGCCCGAAAATAGAAGGAACCCACTGTGTAATTAAAGTGATTTTTTTTCTTCGAAATTTCAGAGATACCATTGTCTTAAGATAAGCAGTGCTGCAGGTTGTTAAGGAGAAAAATTGCTATAAATGAAATAAAAGGAAATATGTTGTTATCCTTTCTTATTTTTACTTTACCATTTTCCTAAGGTAGAGATAGTATGGTATGCTAACAAGTAAGTCCATGCTGAGATTAACTGAAAGCGTACGTTTTATTTTTAAAAATAATAGAAACCTGTGCGTGAGAGAGAGGAGAGAGAGAGAGAGAGAGAGAGCAAGAATGAGACAGAGGCTACCTGTCGGTGAACTGCATAACTCATACATATACTAACAAGATGCATGATTTTGACGTTGTGAAGAGAGAGGCAGTAAAGCAATATCTTCCCATTGAAAAACCGAGACTGCGAAAAGACCGCGCTTTCTCCGAGCAGCACACCTTGGACATTTGGCATTTCTTTATAAAACTGGTGATTAATGTTTATGACATTTTTGTAGTGCTTAAAGACTCATTTGAAGGAGTAAGACAAAGATTTCCAGCATATTTCTCCCACAGCCAGTAACTCTTTACATGGAAAAATGTTTTTAATTTTATTTCTTAAAATATGGTTGAGACGTTTTGAGTGGAATGCTGAAATGCGGAATAAAATATATACCTTATACTTTCTGTGAATAGCCTGCGAAGTACTCTTTATTCTTACTAAATCTATGCTAATATGTGTTCCCTCGGAAAGCACCAAACCGATTTTGATCATACTTAAAACATTGAAACCCTTGTTCATTACAATTGACATAGACTATATAACACACCTTATAATTTTAACTTTATATGATTAATAGAAATTAAAGAATTTACAAAGTATATATAATAGAATGTAAAGGCTTGGAGCAAGAAAAACTGTTTGCGAAGGATTTATCTTTGCATTGAGGAGGTTATAGAGTAGAAAAACAACTGTTTTTATCATGGAGTAGAAGATGACATGGGGTTGAAACCAGTTAGTGCTACTTCACAGAAAATCCGTGTAACGATAATGCAATTATTCCAAAGAATACTTAGATGGTAACGATTTTACACTGAGAAAACGACACAGCGTCACAACAGACGATCGAATCTGTTTAGCAACGGTACGATATGTATGCGATACTTATGCCAAAATCTTTTAATAACCTCTGTTGTATTAAAACAATTTTAGAAACGTTTTTCAAATACTTCCTCTGCATTTTAAAAACGCCTTCATTACCATCGTGTGATAAATAATTTAAATAAAGAGAGAAAACTGTATCCAGTGTAACATCAAAAGCTAGTCAACCTATATTTCACAATCAACAACTGAAAATATTATTTTTCGATAATTGCAGGTCGTGTGCAATTTCAAAGTGTTTAACTTGGTAGCTTGAGGGTGAAGAATCTTTATATCCACCAGTTTTACCCCTTTACGTTGTCTATTGATTTTAGGGATTTCTGCATTGTATGAAAATAGGGTGGACTTTGTGTTATTAAATAACGATGCAACTAAAGAGAAAGTATAAAAGTTTAAAGTTTCATATACTTTGATTTAAAAAAATACTTATTAAAATTCCAATATAAGATTCTGATAACTGTTTTGCCGTTATAAGACACTTAATGTACTTTCAGAACTTGGGGGTCTGTCCGAATGAATTTAGGAAATCATAAATACAATCTCTGTCGATGTTTCATTTCCATTTCAGCAAACATCATGGGATTTTCATGCATTATTGTAAATATCAGGGGCTTTAGGAGATTAGAATAATAAGGGTTAAAGGTGATGTTTCGATATAAAAATCTAGATTGCTATAGAATAATTTCATGAATAATACGGTGGGAGATTGTTATTCGAGATTTAAAAAACCATCCGCTAGTAAATCAGCTAGTTTTATTTAACCTGGAAAACATAACAGATAAACAAAAGCTTAACACAAAGTAAATTTAAAAATTATTATAATATGTAATTTAAGATAGATAACTTTATTTGTAGCATTATGTGTTACCGGAATATTCGTTATTACATACTGAATTCTCAGCTGACTATCTCCATATCCTGTACATAAACAAAATTCATTTTGAAATGTTTCAAAACGGAAATTAGTATTTATCGTGATTACCTAATTTATAAAATCCACAATTTCAGTTTGATTCTTTTGAAATTATAATACAGCAATCAGGATTTAATATGAGCGGGACGGCTCAGGCGGCAACGTCTGTGACCCGCATTCTGGAGGTCCCGGATTCAATTCCCCGTGACCGCCGACTCTGACCATGGCGGTTTTCGTGATTTTTCCCCTGGTCGCCTAGGCCGGGGTGATGTATTCTACTACGATTTCTCCTTTCCCTAATTTTCTGTCATATCATCTCTCCCTTTCGCGTTTCAGTTGTGACTTCGAGACCTGCGGTGCTGGCGGTGTCGGGCAGATGGCGTAGTTGCTTGCGTATTGGAAAGATTTCTCCCCGTGAACGCCAGGGTGCTCTGCCCCGCCCGTTAGGGTCGCTTTGTCACCCTCTCTCTTCTTGGTCTCTACTGGTGCGCGGGTGTTCAAACTGGAAATATTAGGGACTTCTGCGCGAGTAGGTGTGCGCCTGCGGACCTGAGACCTCTAACGGCTCCTTAACCTCATCCCTGCCTCCCGGGGGATATAGTCACAGTAGATGAAGCTGGTCTCAGTGGTGAAGTGTCCCCTCAGATAAACACATCCTACATCAGGGTTTAATGTATAATATATACATCAAATAGCACGCATATGTTAACATTAATTCACGGGTTGTTATTATTTTTGTTATTTCGTTTGCTGTTTTGAAAAACTGTTCCAAATATGCAATTAGTTTTTAAAATAGTTAATACCTTATAATTAAACTAGTTAATAGTAAATTAATAAATTCTCCTGATACATTTTTGCTTTCTCTACTATGTATAGTAAGTAGGGGAAGTATTGTATTCCACCCAAAAATTCGATACCGAGATTTCACCGGAAATACATGTTTTGAGATCCCCTGAATCCAAAAAAAGCATTTTTGGAAACATGTCCGTGTCTGTGTCTGTCTGTGTGTCTGTCTGTGAACAGTATAACTCAGAAACGAACAGTCGGATAAACACCAAACCTGGTATTTAGGTTCAGTATCTTCCAGAGATACGACACGAAGGTTTTCAAGAAAATCCCCCCACCCCAGAGTACCCTTTACATGGAACATTTTTCGAAAATTTTAATTTTCTCAAAAATGGCTCTAACGATTTTGATTAAAGTATCATATGTTTAAGAATTTTCATGAAAAATAAAATGTATATCTTGAATTTTCTGGGAATGTCTCCAAAAGTATTCTTCATTGTGAACGACTTTTGTTAAACTGGTAAACCATAAGAGATAGACAAAGTTTTACTACACAAAAGATGTAGATCGCGTTAAAATACACAATTTATGTCATATACATTTTTGTTGTTGAGTGAACCATTTTCGAGATATTGCTTGTTATTCCCTTAAATGTTTCAATACTTATTTTCTCAAATGGGAATTCGTTATTCATTTTTTTGTTTTGGATATGCAAAAAGTATTAATCTTTGCAAAAGGGAATGGTGCTGCACCTAGCAACCAGCTATTAAGAGATATGTATGTGCTTAAAGGCTACTGTATTTCGATACTGCCCTTGTAAATATATTTTCCCCTTACATCTACAAGAAGATTAGCAATAAGATAGAGTCTGCAAATGTTTATCTCGATTAACATAAAGTAGATGGAGAATAAGCGTTTGTAAAAATAGTTTCTACAAGAGTAGAGAAAGTCATATGACTGTAACACATCAGATTTTTAATTTACCTATCCACTATTTTTGGGAGAAAATAAATATGGGACTTTAATTTTTTGCTTAGAATTATGCATATTTATATATACATTAAATACATATATAGTTTAATAACATAACTAAGCATATTAACAAAAATTCATTTCATTGTTTATAACTGTAATACGGAATACCATTGATTTATACCGAAAAGTACATCGTGTGGAACAATTTGAAAATGACAATGTGCTGACAAATGAAAACCGAGAAAAGGGAATCTAAAATTATTATAACGATAAAATAACACTGTTTCTATGAGATTTAAATGGCATTTAGTGCATATTCAGCCCTACTTCATATTCTTCTGCTCTTCTGCAGTTAATTTAGTACTTCAGGATTCCGAGACCTTTGTTGAATGATTTGTTCACTTTAATGTAGGCAAAACTTATCGTTTTAATACAATATTTTGAGAATCTGGGCTTAGGATAGGACAGGACTAGAAGCGGAGGTGGACTTAGCACCCCGAACTACGCAGATCTTTTGTGCCTAGGCCCCTGACGGGTAGTCCCCGGGGGAGAGGGATGAGACGAGAGGATACAGGGGGCCGGACCAGGAGGCACGACAGACATGAGGTCAGGGCCCGTACCACTTACAGATTTGAACTTCCCGGGTTCTGTCTGGTGCAGCCGTCGTCCCTCCCCCCTTACACACCCCCTGGCGGACCCGGGAGCCGGAGACCGCTCGCCGTCCGGGGGACGAAGGTTTACTCACAGTATCCTTTTCCCCTATCATGCAACGCCTAGACCTCCCGCCGACACTTGCAACTCTGAAAGAAACCAGATAGATGAACGGTGAAATGAAATGAGAATGGGGATGAAATTGAGGGACAGAAAATTCCGTCGATGTAATGATCCTTCGCAGCATTTACCTGGTGACCCGGAAACCTCCGAAAGAAACCCATGGGTCAGGAAGGTTGACCATAGGAATCGAACCCATGACCTCTCGAATGCGGGACACTTAAGACTTACCGCCTGAGCCATTTCGTTCGGTGGGTACTTGGACTTACAAACATATAAATCGCTATATTGCATGCTCTGAAAGGTCTTAGAACTATAAAAGCTACTAGAACTAAAGTAGAGGGTTTATAGTGGTTAATAACATTGAACTATGAATTTTTAGCGTTTTTATAACAGATGGGTACTCTTAACGTTGCATTATGTTCGTCCCGCCCTGTATTCATACAAAACCAATACAAGTCAAACCTTCAGCATAGATAGTAGTCTTTTTTTAATTTATTTTGAACGCTTGTAGTCGCTTAACATATTAGTCATATCGCGACATTACAACCTTTTATAAAATAAATATTTAACAAAACAATGAGGAGATAGCAGTCTTATCTGCAAACTAAAAGGAGACAAGTAATTTAAGCGCGTGGTCTCAAATCATGAACAAAATATACAGGGACAGTGCGGTCATGCCATCTCGCACGTCAGTAGTTGCGGGAAGTAGTAGTGAAAAGATTAAGTGACCACAGCAACAAGTGCTAGGAAAACAAATGCACAGAGGGATGTCCTCATACATTGTGATGGTCCATGGCTAGGGACATCATCGCTTGGTTGGGTGTGCGGCCAACCCTGGAGACCGCAAGTCACGTGCCCAGAGGGTGTGAAGGAAACACGATTAACTACCCGATCACAGAGAGACGTGTTTGAGGACTAAATCCATCTGACCCTCCCCCCCTCGCGTGCTCCTGTCAGCACTGACTCAATGTGTCATTCTCCTCTTCATATCACTGTCATTGGCAGCATAGTATATGCATCAATCCCCTCAGATTCCACTGACGTTCCTATCAAAAAATTTTGGTCATGGCGATTAGGTTAGGTGCCAATAGAGATTAGATTCATACACGTCACGTCAGCGCCTTTCACCGCATAAAAACGGAGATTTGGGGTGTTTATTTTCAATGTCACTTCAAAGATGTCTCCTTTCTGCAAAAAATAGCTGCAACAAATAACTTTGACTCCACCCCTTCAAATAATTTATTTACTTCCAGTCTTATACTTTTTACTTTTATCTACCATATGTCTGGGTTGGTAGACGGAGTACTGTGTTCAGTTCATAAATTCGGTATGAAGTTTTCATCGGGAATACATGTTTTGAGGTTCTCTGAACCCCCAAAGCGTTTCTTTACAAAAAGATCCATGCATTTGTACGAGCTCAAGGTCATACTTGAGTCAGACAGTATTTATGCATGCCAAGCGAAGATGTTCCAGAAAATTCGCTCATCCTAAACTGCGCTTTACTTTGCATCTTCTTTCGTTATTTTTTATTTCCTCAAAAGTTATGTAAATAATTTTAATAAATATAATTTGACGTAAAATATTAATGCAACGAATCCAGTGCATATCTAGATATGAATTTCAGCTCATAATGATTGAAATCTTTACAATTTTGTACAACTGGAAAGCCACAGGAGAAAAAGAAAAAGTGTAGAATCCATTAAAACACAGAATTTGTGTCAAAATGTTTGTAAGTAAAAATATTGCCATTTTTAGTTCTGTGTTGTGTATTTGCGTTTTCCCAAGTACAACATCTGACATACTTGAAAGTTTGCGATTCTTCTTTTTTTCTTTCCATCACAAGAGCTCGTTACTTTGTTTAAATATTTAATGGCGTTTCCGAAAGTTGTGTGCAAACTGAGTACTTGCTGCTGAATTTGAAATAATCATGGTTAACCATGTATTGCAAAACATTATTTTGTAAAACTGAAACGTACAACAGAGAATATTTTGGAAATGCTTAATATCACGACACATTCTTTTCGACACAGATTGTGAATCTAATTAAAATAAATTTTCTTCGTAACCTTTTATCTTGTTTTAAGTTTTCGAATTACAAAAGTTGTTCGCCCTACCGAATCCTAACTGTAGTCATTTTTGCTTTCTGTAATTTCAGTAGCTAAATTAGTGAAAGTGTCGCATTTGACCTAAAACTTGACATCCAGATTTATGGGAAATATGTACTTTTGGGGTACCCTGCTCAGTAATAAATAAAGGATTGTTTTATAAATCTTTCCATGTCTGTCTGTGAACAGTATAGCTTCAGAGTAAAAAGTCAATTTAACTTATGTCATGCATCTTCGTAGCATGCAAGGAAAAGATTTTTCATGCAGTTTCCGTCACCTCAATCAGTCATGTACACAGTTAAACATTCTTTACATTTATTATCTCAAAAATGATCTCCAGATTTTGATTAAAATCATGATATTAGAATGCAAGATTTGACGAAGTAGCGCTCTCAACCAGCTAAACACTAGAAGCGGTATTACGGGATAACTGGATTGTTCTGGAATCTTCGTTGTCTCCGCCTTCCGAATATTCTAGAACACTCTAGAAAACTCCAGCGGCTGCATTAGAAATCGAGCTCGTGAGTGAGCCAGTTACTTAGTGTGTGTGCATCTGACGCGACAAAATGCGTTCTACAAGTGAGGTGTTGACTACAGTAGTGACGTAAATGAGTGCTGCTATTGCGAGAGATTAGAGCGGGATTGTGTTCGACGCCCCAGCGATTGAAGCAGAAAGAAGAAGAGGTTGCTTCGCGCATGTTCATTGCGCCACTATGGAGGAAAAGTGAAATGGAAGAGAAAACCAAACTAAATCCCATTAATGAAGTGACAGTGGAAACAGCTAAATCACTTAAGTGCAGTGGTAGTGAAAACTAATCAAACCGCGTTAACTGCTTTATGCACACTTGGAACACTTTCATTATTTAACCTTCTTCATCATCAGTATCAGTAGATGTAATCTGGGGAAGAATGAGCTTCCCGACCGTACTGTTAACATGTGCGTAGCAATAATGCGTTCCAAAAATTAAGTTTCGCACAACATGCCTACTGTTTTGTGCTGCGACATCAAGAATACAGTATACAGAAGAAATGCATAATATAACTTAACACAGCATAAGCCTAAAAGATAAATCAGTAAGTAAATTAATATATTTCGTACATGAGGACCAGAAAAATGTGACGTATTAATAAGAGAACGCGTAACCGAAAAATCTGATGTAATACATTTATGTGCTTTTTCTACCCTCCTTGTTTATTAATGATTATACAATCTATTCCTACTAATGCTTATTTTTCTATCTACTAAGTTTTATTCCAAATAAACCTTTGCAGAAATAGCTACATTACACATTTCGTTATAGATACAAAGAGAACAGCGATAGTCAAATGTTTAAGAAGTGGACGCTATACACTAGCCTTAAAATTCCTTACTGTTTCCGTGCAATGCTAGAAACAGCTGAATGTTGAAAGCAATGTTGAATGATCAAGAAATGAATAATTAGAAACATTAATGAGGATATCTCAGAAATGACTTATGCTACAAAAAACTTATTTGAAAAAAAACGTGTGTTTTAAAGACATCTACAATTGTTATGTAGTACGTTTTCGTCTATCGCTTAACGTTTACCAGTTATACAACTTTATATAAAATTCTTTCCGAGTGAAGAGTTTCAAAGGTTATTCCCAGAAAATTCAAGATATACATTTTATTTTTCATGTAAATATCTTGAACATGTGGCATTTTAATCAAAATCATTAGAATCGTTTTTTATAAAATAAAAAATTTCGAAAAATGTTCCGTGTAAAGGGTAGGTCGGGTGGATGGATTTTCTTGAAAATTTTTGTTTCGCATACTTAGAAGATACTGAACGTAAATACAAAGTTTGGTACTTATCCGACTTTTCGTTTTTAAGTTATGCACACAGACATACACGAACATGTTTCTAAAAATGGTTTATTTGGATTCAAGGGGCCTCAAAACATGTATCTACGGTGAAATCTCGGTATCGAATTTTTGGGTGGAATGCAATACCTTCTCTACCTAATATGTATGTGGTAGTGAAAGTAAAAAATATACAATTTTCAGTCGGCTAAACATTGGTGGACAAAGTTTGCTGCCTAAAAATTTAGCGCATATCTACGAAAAACATGTAAAGGAGGTTTAACTGTATTGCTAAAATATTTGCTCTAAAACAGGTATTTAAATGCAATTTCGTGTTGTTAAGAATGGTTGGATCTCAGTTGCATTGCTTAATGAAGTATTCCCATCTTTTCTGTTGACTGCTATTCACTCCTCGCAAAAGAAGTGTGGTGTATTTATGTTAGATCGTAGAACGTCTGAAAAGTGGCTAAACCAAACATTGGTTGGCGAGACAGCCGCGGGCACAAAATGAGTGCAAGGAGATGAGGAAGGAATGAAACGTTCCCTCGGGATAGAACGGGATGACTGT
The DNA here is from genome assembly GCA_030765065.1 of Deroplatys truncata. Lineage (NCBI taxonomy): Eukaryota > Metazoa > Arthropoda > Insecta > Mantodea > Mantidae > Deroplatys > Deroplatys truncata. The sequence continues at coordinate 103,211,288 of CM060984.1, forward strand.
GTTCGGATTACGGGAGAGTTCCCACGGGAGAGTAGCTGCCACACACACAATACTGATGAAGTATAAACATTCCACAAGTGTTTGTGTTTGCACTGCGCTCTTTTATTCGTCCATTTAAACAAGATTACAAAGAGAGCGTGGTAGATGGACTATTTTAGGGCGGCACAATTTGCCCAAAATCTTGTCTCACAAACAGAGCTATAATGAGCGGATTTAACCGCTTAGATTCCAACCTGGGTGAAGGTATAGTGCCTCTATCTCTACAGAAACTAATCTTTTGGAAACCCATTCGAATTATAACTTCCTGCCCAACATCTTTTAGTATGTTCCTTAATTACAGTGCCTCAAAATACTTGTAATTTTATGTTTGCTTCTTCATTTATACCTAATGTAAAGGAATCCTCCTAGATCGTCCTAGATTGCTTTGTCAATACAACACTTATTCGTGTTAGTTTCATATATTTTGTTTTCATATATCAGCAGGCAGACGGGTTTTAGTAAGTAAACATCAAGTTAGGAACGCACCGAGGGTTGGTGGCGAGAGAAGTGGAAGCAATTGTGACCTTCTAGTGTTCGATATAAGCAAATATGATGTGCAGTTTGAAAGCATAGAAGGTAGACCAGAATTAAGAAGAATTAGAAGGAAAAAGTGCAACGTATGCTTTAGCTAAGGATAGTTTGCAGTAAGTTACCTCATGATTTAATTAAGATATCTATAAGCAGGAATGAGTTAAATTGTCTTTACTTTTACATCGAAAGCTGTAAATTTTTTAAAGCAATATCCGCTCTTATTAGCATATGACACAGATCCTCGAAAAATTCTGATCTATAGTTTGGAGCTGAAGAAGTTGAAGGTACGCTTTCCTCATTGTTTTTTTTACAATAATGTCACACGTCCCTTGTGTTTCATTGAATTACAGATTGTTTTATGTGTCCTTTGAGCCCTAATGTTACGTCTGATGGTTTTGTGATTTTTGCTGAAGTGTTCCATGCCAAATTCCGCCACAAACATTGCTTAATGGATGATGATTATATGTATGAACTCTTCGTTTCTGTAGATATATTGCCACAGTTTTCCACTGGTCTATATGCATCGAATAAATGTAACAGTGGCAACGAAGCCGTTTGTTGAGTTGGGGAGGGGAGTGTCCGTCACAATACCCGGCGTCACCTATACTCCGTACGGTAACACGATTACTCTGTTTGCTTACTAAAACCCTTCGGCCTGGTAATGAGCAAACTTTTTAAATTAGTACACCCCGTTTAACCGCACCAAAGGAGGCAGGTCCGTATCGGATAACAATTTTTTTGGATAATCGTTACGATTTTAAGAAGCGAAAGGAAGAAAATAATTGTATTCTAAATGAATGTAATAATTTTAAATAAAAAGCTAATATTCTATACAGTATTAAAATATCATTAGAGTAGTATTTACAAAGATTGTTTCATAAAATAAGCAATTCTTTTTCTGAAACTTCTCGCAACGCTTGCGAGCAGGTATATTACGCCATCGTTTGATAAGTGTTATATTTGTTGGCGTGGGTTCACTGCTTTCCATAAAACGCAAGGCAACCTATAAACGAAAAAGTTTTGTGTTAGTGATAGTACCGTCTTTCTTACCACTAATGCTTTGAATCCCTTGTCCGCTGTCACTCTGTCACTAATGGTTTCGAGTTTATGACCAATGCTTATTACATGATGCTTTCTTTTCGTTGGCATCTTAAACACAAGTAAACCACATTGTCCATCACCAACAATAATCTAACATGGGCCCACGCATTCAACAATACAATACTGAGTATTGTATGCAGTTATATTGGAATTTAAGGTTTGGGCAGCAACGTTGCCAGCGCGAGTTTAAGCATCTCGTATTACATTTTTAGATTAAACGACAAAATTCTAGAAAATAGAGACAACTTGATAGAACATTTACAATGAATGGAACTCCCAAGAATACTAAGAAAATTTTTAAAGTACAATCCAAGACTGAAAAGGAGACTAGGACGCTCATATCTGAAATGGACACCAGGAGTTTCTTCATGGGGACGGAACAGTTCAGTGGTGGACTCAACCGTGTAGATGATGAAGAGTCTGCGAGAGTAACTCCAACACAAATAACACTGTACAACAAGTTTAAAGTTTTTTTTTCGTTCTCAGAAATGAAAATAGGAGATTTTAGTGAATTAGCATGAGCTAATTTAGAATCGTAAGTCGGTTTTTCTGTCACATAATGGTTTTTTGAGCGGACGGTCTAATTTATTGCAACATATACGTATTGTAGTTTTACTTGTGCCCAGTTCTAGAATACTATTTTTGCAATATTATTACTAAAATCAATCCATCCAGCTAAACCAAATCATAAATGTTATAATAACTTATATAACCTAAAATACCCCAACAAATACTTCTAATAATGTGAGGCAGTATTTTTAGTGATTTCAGTCTAATTATACAATATATAAATTCAATAACAGCCCGCCTTGAAGCAATGTGTATGTAGTAATTTGTAAAATGTATGTAACAGCCATTGCATATGCTTATATTATTGTAAACATTTTCAATAATGTTATGTGAATATATTACGTAATTTAATAATGTAGGAGCTGTGAGAATAATAAATTAAAAGTTGTTAACAATGAGGTAACCTTGAGGCAATAATGAGTTTGAGAGTTTAAATTTTACTTGTGATTCTTGGAAGCAATAACGTAATTTTAGTGACAGTTTATAAAATAGCCAATCAACAACCAGAAAAAGCTTTAGTTAAATACAGGTATTCTATTGGAGTAGGATTAGCTAATCATAGACTTGAAATACAGAAATTTACAAGCTTAGACGATTGAAATCAATTAGTTGCCTGCAGAAAGCGTTACTAAGCAGACGCAAAAAGTGTCCTCAAGAAATATAGTATGTACTCGTTTGAGACGAAAAGTAAGTTTACGTGTTAAAAAGTGTAATTAATTAATAAAAAGAATCTCACAGCTCTCTATATCAGTGAAGTGTTATTTAAATCGTATCAAGTATTATTAAAAGGAGTGAAGTAAAATTATAATCTGTGTAAGCCTACATTCTTGTAGCATCACGTCGTGCTAAGATAAACGTGTTTCTTAACAAATACTGACGCAGCCGAGGCAAACATAATTATATAATATTTAAAGAAACAGTAATAATATTTTTTAAACTTGGGGCAAAGGGCACCTGAAACTGTTTACTATACGTGAGGTGGCAACTACTTCAATTTCGGCTCCTCAACAGTTGAAATATAATACAACTCCTCCAATTCAAACTACTTCAAATTGACGCCCAAAGCGCGGTGCAAATAACGTAACAAACCAACTGCTTCAAACTGACTTTCTATACGTAGCAGCAACAAACGTTTCTTCAAATGATAAAATAATATTTTATGTCACAACATGAGCTCAGAATAGCGTAAAAAATTCTCATTTTTAATGCCTCTTCCTAGATGATTTACGGCGATAAGATGACTCCCAAACGTGTGTGATTACCTACTGTAGTAATCAGTAAGCATGTTAGTGATTTCCCTTTGTATCACCTTTCGGTTTATGTGTGTCCTGGTGAAATCTCTCCCCACGTTTATCGCTAACGTCACCCAGGTTCGATAGAGAGAAATCCAAGTGGGAATGAAGAAAGTGAATCTTACGGGAAAAATTGCATCCCAATATTTTTGTAACGCCTCAACAAATCTTCCACCATATCTTTGTAATTGCCTGCTCTGTAGTTCCTCAGGAAATTCAAACATACCGATTTAAGTGCAAACCAAGCTGTTTTTTAAACTGATGTTGAGTGTTTTCTCGAATACAGGCTCATTAAGCAGTTCCTGTATTTGAGGCCCTACAAAGATGCCTTCCTTTACTTTAGCTTTATTCAGAACGTTGACATTTCCCCTTTAAATATTGGAATTCTCTTCCTGATTTCTCTCTTAGCTTAACAAAGCTGTTCATCAGCCTCGGTTGTATATGCAGTGACAGTAGAATGATTTTAGCTTCATCAACAAGTGGTTCGTATTTCACACTTTGTTGTCCTAGTACTACGTTTTCTTTTGATGGGCACTCCACAATTTCATAATGATTGCGCCTATCTCTGCTATCCACTCACAAGAAGCAACAATATTTTGAAAATCATGGTTTCATACCTCTTAGCATACCTATGACTTTTATATTATTACAAATAATGATCATTGCCAACTGTGATTTGGATAGTTCAAAGACGTATTAGCAGAGTTGGCTGCTAGGCCTGATGATTGTAAATTTCCGTTATGTAAAAGTACCGCCTTTAAACTTAATTTCGAAGAGTCTATGAAGAGACTCCATTCTTGAGGATTATGATCTCTTCCTAATGTACTCATTAGCCCATTAATATTCATTCATTCATTATCTGTTTACCCTCCTCTTATGTAGGACTTACACCCCCCAGGACTTACAAGCGGGTGCCTGGGATCAGAGGCCCGTCGAGGAGCAGACACTCATGGATCAGACAGAGCATCCAGGATGGGTGATCAGCCCAATGCCTGGTATGGGATGAGGGAAGTAGATGAAACGAAATGTTGGTGAAATGGATGAAAGGAAAGGTGATGATGGAGCAGTTGGTGGAATGAATGGCGGGGGAAACCGGAGAACCCGGAGAAAACCCGCCCAGACGCCGCTTCGTTCACCACAAATCCCACATGCAGGTCCCTGGGATTGAACCCGGGCCGCCTCGGTGGAAGGCGAGCGGTCTAACCAATCGGCCACGGCGCCGCCTAGCCCATTAATATAATTACAGTAAATAATTCGTCATTTTCTGATAAAAATGACCTCAGATGGATTCCCGTTTTCTTTAAGATGCTATTTTTGTACCAGACTGTAAACGTTCCATTCGTGAAGCCAGGATGATAGAATCTCAGCTTGTGTTCTAGTTAATCACAAATCTCGCACAAAATCATTTAATTCAGGTTGTGATATCAATAAGTTCTCGAGATATAGTGAAATCAGGATCAGAGAGGGATGATGCATAATCAGAAGAAGAACCAGAGCCAGGAGGCCTAGTTACTTCCTCCAAAGTCCATTTTTCATTAGGTTTTAGAATTGATAAACAATCACTATGTTTAATACGTTTTGTGGCTGATCGCAAATTGGAATACTCAATTGCATGCTTACACTTTGAGGTGAAACCAGGTATACTGGCCATATAGAAATAGCAATCACAAGTGTGGCCCAAACGTTCCCTCCACAGCATCGGAATGCCAAATGGCATGCATGAATGAGTATTTTTTAACCAACCTGTTATGAAGTACTTTGACAATTTTTACAGCCGGAGTTTAGCGTCCAATATTTGTCTTTGTCTCCAAATTTACTAAATTCCCGAAATATATTACAATTCTTCAAAAGTAGGGGTGTGATAGTTTTGTGTTTAGATTTTGTACTATGCTCTCCACACATATAACAGAATAAGTTACAGCGACGAGACATTACAAAATTATAAAGAATATTGAACCTCATGTAAAAAGATAGCAGATGCCAGATTTTTTAACCTAATTCCTTAATTTAGTAGCCAATGCTATACTAAAACGACACATCACCAACACAATGATTCACTTAGTATAACACGAACTGCACAGACTGAATTATTACAATATACTACTTACTACTTCATGTTATTCACAAAACCCTTTGATGATTTAACAGAACCTCAGTGTAACAATAGCAGACAGCGAACTCGTATATATTATATATTTATACACACCTAGAAGTGTCAGACATGCCAGACATTCCTAAGAGAAACGATTTCCCGAAAAAGGAAGCCAGAAAATGAGAAAACTCTTTGGAATGAGAGACGAGCTCTCTCCGTATTCCGTGCGAATGAGCACCTTTGTTATATAGTACGATAGCAATATCTGTCGCGGTTACGTTGTGTTATCTTATTTGCTGAGCGCCTGTTATTGTTTTACTATTTTTAATTTTGAGTTCTTTGTCCTCCGGCTAGCTATTATTACTCAGTCGAGCAAATCTCTTGAACAGGGTGTGTAAACGGAAAGGAGTTGTTACTAAAAGATAACACTGATAAAAGAATTTGTTTTTACACTTTTATTGCCGTCACGCTTTATTCATTTCACATAATTACTCTTCATACACACCCGACAGAAACTGTTATATTTTCGAATGTAACTATTATCACTTATTTGCCGCACATTATTAATTCGCATATTTCACATCTTTTAACTAACTTTACGACGCAAGAGATTCTGTAGAACTGCGCGACGTGTAACCCGTGAATGATTCTGTTGAACTGCGCGGCGTATAACTTGTGAATGATTCTGTAGAACTGTGCGACGTGTAACGCGTGAATGATTCTGTTGAACTGAGCAATACTTGTATCTTGCTTCATAATTTATACTCCCTCACCCCGATATGCCTAAACATTATAATCGAGCTGCTATTGGTTAATAAAGCGCGCCAACATTAGTGTCTATTTTTATATCCAATCAAAATTACGAACACATATGCTCTAGGGAAGATATTCCCTCCATTTCTAAAGAAAAGCGCGCTACTCTGACGTCATTTGTTTGTCTCTTATAATTGATAAACAACTCACCCCCTCGCTCATTGTTACCCGCTCCTACTGTCAGTTTCAGTGAGGCCGTGTAAACTTATTTCCTAACAATGCTTATAATTAACAAAAATCTCAAATCATTGTCATACAATAATGCTAATTTACACTACAATCACTCTGGCATTCACAGTGTTGTGATATAAAATACTGACTCATATCAAACAAGTATTAGGTGATACGAAAAATAACTAATATTATTTTCGTGTTCTGCGGGACCAAAAATATGGTAATTATAAAATGAATTTAGTTTTATTTATGGATGCTCTTAACTGTTTAACGTCCTATTCTATATTGGGAGCGAAAAACCGGAAATTTTGATCAGAGGCTGTTTATCAGCCTTGAGGTTCTTTTACGTGCCGTAAATATACGACGCGCGGCCACCGGCTTTACTTCCCTTCCGAAAGAAGCCATGCTAAGGATTTTTACGCCCAAAAACATCCATCGCCCTCCACCGGATTTGAACCCGTGAACTTGGGAACCACAGACTAGCCTGGTAACCCTAGACTACGGAGGATGACAACAACGTGGTAATTAATTTATATAGTGATATATAGTAAATTACATTTGAGATGCGAGCGTGCGTATTCCGGGCGAATCAGAACTTTTATTATATGATATGATAGCAATATCAAAGAAATGTTAGGTGATATGGAAAAAATAATTTCTTTTTCGTGTTCTGTGGGTCCGAAAACACAATAATTCATATATTTTGCGTTCGAGAGGAATTCACTCTTGTACAGTGTTATTATACTCATTCATTTTTAACCCATTGGGCGCTACTGTTCATGATCTGCCTCTGCTTTTTTGTTTTCATTTCATAAAGAACAAGAAACACTGTCTTCGTGATGCTCATAGTAATTAGAGTCAGCAAGGTAGTGACGCGAGTCAGTAGAACGAGAGCTACAATATTCGGAAAAACTGTACATGCAAGTGAAGATATGACAATCATGGGGGATTGTTCCAATAAATATGTTGAAAACCTAATACTTTATAAGAAAAAAAGCAATAATATAGCAGGAAATGATTCATTTAATATTTGTTATTAATACATGTATTTTACTAGAAGTATATATTCCTATGTAAAATTAAACACACAGAGTGAATTTAAATATACTCATCTTAGAATAGGGAGCGTGTACACAAAAAGAAAATCCTATGACGCTTTGGCGGTTTTCTTATGATTAAATGCACTATAGCTTTTAAAACCTAGCAAAATATAATCCTGCAACTTCTCTTAGATTAGTGTTAGTTCATATACTAAGAATAGAAATACAGCGCACCAGTTTATTCAAAAAATAATAACTTATTACTTTAAAATTCTGTTTTGTGACAAATAAAAAAATATATACTGCTAATGATGAAATGTACATGTAGGCAGAACAAGGTGTGGAATATACAAGGAAGTGAACACCTCGCGCAATGCGACCTACAGGTGGTCTATTGCGACCACCATCCCCCAGGAGGAAGGGAAGAAGTGGAGGAACCGCAGGAGGCTACAGGCTGCAGGCAGATATGCTATAGAGACGTGTGGTTCCTGGTTCGAAGACCTGTTCCACCATTGGAGCTGCCCTGTTTGAACACCCGTCCAACCAGTCAAGCCTCTTGTGTCCACGGGGAATACTCTTTCGTTGTAAACCTTTGCGTCGCTGTTGTCTACATTTAAAATATTTTATGACTTGAGTCACCGCTTAAGGAAAATACGATCCAACGTTTCCAGAGAATGTTATCTCTCCTCTTCAGGGATCTAGCGCCTGATGAGGAGAGATCAATCTCTCAAAATGCGACTTGAGATTAACACGGTATTAACATGTGCTTATTCAACAATTACCAGTATTTATCTTCCTCTATACAAATGCCATATACCCTTACACAGCTGGTGGCCTTTTCAGTATTCTTCTTTACTCTCTAATAAATGCTCTACATCCATAGTAATGTATTGGCAACCAAGCGACATAGCTCGGCAACATTAGGCTCGCATTCGAAAGGTACCGGCTTGGATTCTCTTTGGGCCGCCATTCTGACCTTGGGGTTTTTCGCGGTTTTCCCTGGTTGCATGGCGATGGTGGGATGGGTTATACAAAGTGCGGATTTTCTTAATCCCCATTTCCTGTCATTTCATTTCCTTATCATGTTTCAGTGTTGAAGGGTCAGACAGCGTATGGCAGTGGAGTTTGCTTTGTGAAACTGTCTGATCCAGCGTTCGGTGTGGGACGAGCGCCCAGAGAGACCTATCCGTGGGGAGGGATGGGCCTATGGGGGGATACCGCCGGCGTTAGGATGTAATATCTGGAAATGTTAGGGATCCCGCAGGTGTCCGAGCCTACAACCCCGAGTATGTTTGCTTTCTGTGTCCTTCCTACTAAGGTTTCCAGAAGCACAATACATACTGTGCGTTTAAGTGCCGAAATATTCTCCGCTTCACTATAATCGATGTTATCACATTGGGTAATGCAATACAATCAAAGATGTTCTTAATCAAGCAATAACCGATAACGGTAATTAAATTACAATCTAAGTTTTTTAATCCTGACAAATTTACTGTTGGCATGAACAAAAGATGCTAGGCATGCTTCATTATTTCCATAAAAGTGTAAGTACATCAATGTTTCATAAAGCACCCAAGATTTATTTCGTCTACTGAAGCGATAGCAGCCTTGTTTCATTGAGCTTCCCATGCAGCATGTGTTGCTAAGGCGAAATGGCGAACATGTGCAGCTAAATTTGTAATGATAATGTGATCACGAACGACACGAAAAGTTTCTCATAAAACTGAAAACGTTCCAGGCCAAACTATTAAATTCAGTTTGAGGGAACTAGTCTGCAATCACTCAGCGATTACATTTTACTTGCAAATTCGCTTGGCCTCTACATTGTCTTCTCTATGAGGGTTCTTTACATCAGCTAAAAGCTACATTGTTACTTTTAACTAGGCACTTAAAGCGAAATACTGTTGGTAACGTAAAGACATTTACCAAATGTTACTCTCAATTTATATTACGTCGCATGAATCATAGCTAGAGCGACCGGGTGTTAGAAACTACACCTTTCCTGCATAAAGGCCAATGGGAGATTGTGTCTGAGGCAATGCAATCATTTAAGGTTATTGTTAATGAAAATAACTGCAAGCTAGCCCACTTATAACATCTGTTGTTGTCTAAGTGAAGGGCTTTAGTTTTTTCGATACTATAGAATTTTAAAATATGGAGATCAAGGTGGTAAGTGTGAAGGTGAAAGTTCTAAAACAAGGTTGCCACTGGAGGAGACGGGAGTTTTTTAACCTATCCTACTGTTTTATTCTTCGGTTTACCCAACGTCCAAGGAGCTCTATTAGCACTGTGTCGCCGTAAAGTCCGACCACCCCAACACACACGAACTTGGAGGGAGAAAGGAGGAGAATGACACCGAGAGTCACAAAATGGCATGATTTTGGTGATTCTGCTGTAGGTAAGGTAGATTCATAGAGTTGTTTTTGTAAAATTTCACCTTAAAACCAGATTATAATGCAAGTTCATTGCAGCCTAAAATAAATTTGGCGTCAAAATGTAATTGTCCGAACATCACTATGCATTTGGTATTTAAAGTACTCAATTTGCTTAAATGGAGATATTTTTGGAGATATTTTCAGTATACTTTTAATTATTCTTCTGTATTATTTATGACTTAATTATTCTTGCGTGCTTGTTCATTTAAACTTATTTGCCTCGGTAAATATTTACTGTAGAAAACCGCGGTTTGGTTAAATTGCGACAAAATGACATTTCTATATTGATAGCAGCTTCTTTATAATCCCAATGGATTCTAGGGGGACTTTATTGGAACTCTTTGTGCCGCTTCTTTGGAAGATGCTGAACTTAAATACCAAGGTTCGTATTTATTCCGACGTTTCGTTTTTGAGTTATGCTGTTCACAGAAGACAGATAAACAGACAGACAGATATGGACATTTTTCTCAAAACATGTACATCCGGTGAAATCTCGATATCGAATTCTTGGGTGGCATGCAAAACCTTCTCTACCTGTTATATACGTGGCAGAGAAAGTAAAAATGAATGTAGGAGAAAAACATCTGATGTGTTAGATTCTATCCTCTAAAGCTAGTGGGTATAGTGGGTATACAAATTATTCTTACGAACGTTTATTTTCCTCATTGAGATAAACCTTTCGAAAATAACTGTATTACAATTTCATTGTACATACAAAGGGAACAGCGATAGTCAAATGTTTTAGAACTGGACGCTATACGTTGGCCTTAAACTTCCACACTCTTTCCTTGACAACACGAGAAAAACTGAAAATCGACAGGACTTGAATGGAATGGCTAAATATTGAACAATTCGAACCATTAATAACGAATATCTCGGAAGTGGTTATGCCACAAAAAAATTATTTCAAATAATCTGCATTTTCTGTGTAGTACGCTTTGGTCCGTCGCATACCTTTTATCAGCTATACAATACTATATAAAATTTCTTCCGAATGAAGCGGACTTCACAAGCTATTCCCAGAAAATTTAAGATATACATTCCATTTGTCATGTAAATATGTTTCATATATAGTATTTTAATCAAAATCTTTAAAGTCGTTTTTTAAAAAAAATAAAATATTTCGAAAAGTGTTACATGTAAAGGGTAGTTGGGGTGGGGGAATTTTGTATTTATCTGAGTTTTCTATTTTGAGTTGTTCAAAGACATGCACACATACACAAACACACGGACCTTTTGATTTTTAAGTTCAGGGGATCTCAAAACACATATATCCGGTGAAATCTCGACAAGGAGTTTTTTGGGGGGAATATAGTACTTTCTACTTAGTAGAGAAAGTAAAAATAAGTGTTATTAATTTTTGAGCACCAGTGCTTAAACTATTGGTTAAGTTCGATTCTGAATAACGCATAAATGAGATATGTGATGAGGCATAAATGAGAGCGTACATTGGCCGAAAGGTGCTCGAGTGTAATTATCTCATAATTTGGATCATGAATTTAACGGTGGCCTGTTAAGCCATTTTAACTTCCCTCAACTATTTGCTTAGAGAAGATGTTCAGCGTATTTGAGGATGGTAGCCAACATTGTTTTTCCTAGTGATAATGTTGTTTGGCTCACAAATGAAATGTAATCTAGCGTGCTGTATGTTGTTGTAGCATCATGTAAAATGGAGAAAGGCCGGCGATAAATTACCGCGACACAACAGCTTATGCAAATATTAATTACAAGAGGGAGTAGATCAGCTGGGGACATGGAATACGGAACACCCGCTGAAGCATGGATTTGCTCACAAGGTTGAGGATTACATCTGTTGAGTCTCTCTTGCGCTCCCCACCACGAGAAAAGCAGCTTACTCCTAGCAGAAAAACAAAAAAAAAGTTGAAGAACAAATAACTCCGAGAGCTTTCTGCGTTCACGTTAAACATTTGCAAGCGTTTTTAAAATGTACCATTATTCAAAATGGACGTAGTCGCTCTTTCTCTTGCTTTATTTTTAACTGTTTTATGTCGATTGTGCAATTCCTAGACGATAAATAATGGAACAGAATATCTATAGATATATACTTGTAAGAAATAAAATACTTGTGACATGGAGAGGATTTTAATCACAGAAGAAAACCATTTTCTTTGTTTCCTTTTATTTTGAGGTTCCCGTTTTAATCACAGCAGAAAATTACTCTACATATCTTTGTTTCTTTTTGTTTGCGATTTGCTGTCTTTTTCGCTCCCCCTCTATCTTGTTTCTTTCCTTTCTTTTTCAGAATTTCTTTGTTTTTTTCGATATTTATTTATTTTATATTGCTTCCTCATATTTCAGAACAATTCTCTTTATTTCACTGCGACTTCTGCATGTGTACATGTTTTGTTGCGAATATAGAGCTTTGGTTTTCATAATCTCACTTTATTACCTCAATAAATCTTTCCCGGAACCTTCCTTTACCCTGGAAAGATGATTCCAAAATAGCTAACAAAGAACACTCCACTCCTCTCGTTCGAGTTGCAAGTTCAACTGTTAAGGTTGGTTGCTTCTAGAAATTGAAACACCTTTGGCCCAAAATAATATTTAGTGCTAATTAATTTTCCTTTCCCGCAAGCCGTGTGTAGGACAAGGCATTGAATTTTTCAGTCTCTTCTACCTCGCCAACCAGAAAAATTAATTACCATTGATTGACCTAATGATCGGCTAAACTCTGAAGCCCGCGACTTAAAGAAATTATGGCACTGTAAGTTGCCATTGGAGTGTGTCATCTCTAGCTGAAGTGCTAGCCGGCGTCAGGAATGACTCCGATCTCATCCTTGCTAGCGCATATTGCCGTTCAGATCTGGCCGCCCTTTAGTTCTCCTCCTCATTCCTTCCTTCTAAGGTTCACGTTGGAAGCAAAAAGGGCCCAATGTGGTCTATTTGCAGTTCTGTGGTCCAATTACCACAGGTCTCTCCATCCATCTACTCCTAACTCCTCCTATACACCAAGCACTCAAGTTTTAACATTTGAAAACGGCCTTGAATGTTACTTTGTGCCAACATGGTTTCACTTTGTGAGAAATAAATCGCGCCAGCCTGCTAACCTTGCAACCCAAACGAAATTCCAGTTTCGAAAGCGGAGAGAGTGAAATGTTAAGTATTTGCAGGCCTATTTCCTCATTTGTTTAGTAACATTAATGTGGCTACAAAACACTAAAAACGTTAAACATGAACAGATGTTCCAGATACCAAGTGTTTTGGACTGCAGAATTCAAGTATCCATGAGGAGGATCCTAAGCGTTTACATACTGTGCCAAATAGTACTATGATCTTTCTTTTGTTTTCGTTTTTATAGTGGCTGGTTCCATAGCTTACTCGGTAGAGCACTTGCCTGATGTTGGATTCCCGGCTGGGCTCCAACAATCCAACTCGGAAAATTTTTCTTTAAACAAGAAGGTTTCTCAGTGTGCCTAGAGATTGGTGTGTGGGTATGATTGGTCATTTAATAAATAATTCGCCCATAAATAATATTTCAGGACAGCCGCTGGGCAGAAACCTGAGCACACGTGCCAAGTCATACAATAACTGCATGGCACCAAACCGGAACTGTAAAATTAAAAAAAAAAACCTTTAACCTCTATGGTCATATCGGAAACCTTGACATTAGAAACAACTGGAGTTGGTATCTCGTCTGCGGGTTTTTAAAAAAGATTTTACTCATTCACGCTTATTAACAACTCACATTTACACTCAGATGCATAATTTTAGAACCTGCGGAGGGAAGAAATTGATTCTAATCATAGAAAAAATTCTCCAATCCATCCGAAAATGAACCGGGGACCTCTGGGTTAAGAAGCCAGAACGCTGACCACTCCAAACGGAATTTCGTGATTTTAACAGTCATTTTGGTATTCACCTGTCGACCTTTCAGACTGCGATGCTGCTTAATCACTGCCGGAGGTAAACTCCGCTGATTGATCGTCTATTCTATTGTCCTCTAAGGTTGGGAACTTTTGAGAACCATTGTTAACGAGCTATCAAGCATTTCTGGACGTCTCAACAGCTTCAGGAACAAAACAACATAGGTAGCCATGAACCCAATGGATTGTATGTTGCACTTATGTAAAACTCTAACCTCGACACGAAAAAGGGAAGAGAAAATATGACTAACTTAATGGCATATTACTATTATAAAGTTATAAAACATGTATGTATGTATGTAAATATGTGTGTATATGTATATAACCAAGCGAGATACTCCATAACAACGTGTAAGAATCTCATTCGGGAGGTCCTGGATTTTCGATTCCTGGAGCTGACCACTTTGATCATCGGTTTTTCGTGTTTCTGTTTTATGATTGGCAAGGCGAATGCTGGGATGGTTTTTCTTCTACTACGAATTTCTTTCCCTCATTTTCTATCATTTTTCTTCCCCTTTCATTTGATAGGCTTGGGTGCTGTGCAATGTCGTCGGTGTCAGAGGCTGGCAGAGATACTAGCTTGTTAGAAAGTTCTTCTCGGCCCTGCCAGGTGATGGCCTTCTTTGAGTCACCTCAGGTGGGTGGGGTTCTCCCTGGTTCTGCCAGAGAGAAGTGTTCTCTGATCAGCTCGCCTATGTGACCGGTTGGAATTTTAGGGACCTCTGCGCGTCTCTGTCAGCCGGCCTGCCTGCGATCTATAGCCTGCTGCGATTCCTTCACCTCATCTGGTCTCCGGGGGTGGTAAGCACAAAACATCCGCGTTTAGTCTAGGTGTGAGGTGTCCCCTCCATTTTCTGGTCTGTATGTAGGTATGTATGATGCGTAATCTCAAAAATCACTCAACCGATTCTAATATTGTAATAACACAAATGATAAGTCCTACTATTACAGAGGGACAAGTATAAGCACCTTCTAATTTCAATTAATATATTACTAAAATATTGAAAAGGATATACAAAACCTATGCATTACAATACGAACATATTTCAGATTATAAAAGAACTTACTTACCAAGGACGCCTTGATTTTACTCAAGAAACGGTTTAAAATATCGTAGATTGGGGATGTTAAGGACACCAGAAATAAAAAATTCCCCAATTTGCTTCTCATTTCCATAAGTGTGCTGATGCAGCGGGATATTTGGTCCATTAATACTAATTACGAAAGGTTTTACAAAATTACCGTTCCAAGGGAAAACTGGGTAGAATCCAAATTTAAAAGAATATCTTAGACCATAGTGTCCAATATCTAGGGAGTACAAGGTTTTAAAATAAACTTATAAAAATGCCATTCGAAATGTAAACATAATTCATCCCTGCATTGGCGGGTAAAGCAGCTACTCATAAGCCATGTTTAGAATCCCATTTCCCAAATTTTGTTTATTTTGTGGCGTTTTTATTAGCTGCTAACATTAGCGGTGAAGTTGTGGAAGGGAGCCAAACAAGTCGATGTTTGTTTTTCTGCTCTGAGAGAAGTTCACGGCAGGAACAAGGAAGCTTTATCAAAACTCAAAAGTTGCAGGGGAGGAAAACAACCGGCTATAATGAGAGCCTGGATTTTCACACCTTAGATCCTTTCAGCTGCAAGGTTGAACATGAACTTGAGCTCTCTGGTTGCTATTCAGGGGGTTCCCGAAACGGCGTCTACTTCGTGGGTTACTCACATGACAGCACAAGGGATGACCAAAACCGCTGTTGGAGGCGCTCCACTGTTTTACCATTTTAATACGTCGGACTACTTACTTCTGTTTAAATCATTTATATTAGGCTTTGTGGTATCGCTAATACATCCTCATACGAAGCAAGTATTTTTTTCTTCTTTCTTTCTGTTTATGTTACGCCTGTTGCTACAACATACGGCAAGGTGGTGGGCACTGACAAAGTATGAATTGAAATAATTAGTAAAGTAAATTTAAGAAGGAAACCTTCCTGGCCTAAGTTTAGGGTATCCATCCGTCATTTGCCAATTATGGAGGCTGAGGAAAACCTGTAAACTCAGCCAGAGAAAATGATCCTGGTGGGGTTTGAACTGCAGACCTCCAGTTCATAATGGTAAGTATAAAAATAAAAATCAAACATTCATCTGATAATAAAAAAATCCATTAATGAATAACTTGTCCATGCCTTAATGACCTCGGCTACCTCTGTCGTAGGAAGCAAGCATATTTATTGTACCTTGCCCACACTGAGCTTTGATTGTGACATCAAAAATGTTTTTATTGTTGATTTGTATAGTATGTAATGCTGCTAAAATGAATAACATTTATATGTTTAATAATAATAATAATAATAATAATAATAATAATAATAATAATGAGAATAGCTATAAAAGCCACCTCTTAATCATAATGAATCAGAAATCTGAAGATTACTATAAGGTACCGATTTCGACATATCGTGCTTTGTATATGTATGTCGACCTGTGTGGTGTAGGGGTTACCGGCGGAGGGCGATGAATTTTTTCGGGCGTAAAAATCCTTAGCATTGCTTCCTTCGGAAGGCAAGTAAAGCCGGTGGTCCCGTGTCGTAGATTTACGGCGTGTAAAAGAATATCAAGCCTGATAAAGACGCCTCTGAGCAAAATTACCGGTCTTTCAAGCCCAATATAGAATGGGACACTAAGGACCGTAGTAGTTAAAAAAGAATGTCCATAAATAAAATTCAATTTAATTATTTTTGCTTTGTGTATGAGTAGTTAGGATGACGGACTTCTAATGAAGGGGTTCCTAGTTTGAATCCAGCTCACCTCTATAGTGTTTTCTGTAATACGCACTTATACTTTCAAATTATGTATTATTTTTAGATATTTTAACAAACATTGTCTTATTAGTGTAAAAGAAAAGGAGTTCTGAAAATTCCCTTCATATAAAAGCAATGGATTTTCCATACAAGGGTATCTTACAACAATAACGTAACAAAACATACATAGTCATGGTTAAAGCAGTTGTTGGGGATTTCTGATGCACTAACAATTCATCAATAACATCTCTATGATGCCATTTGACTTCACATCAAGTCTACGATTATTCGTGCATCGTATTAGGCGTTTGTCAAAGATCGTCAGAAATTTACTTCGCTAATAACTCCAAATGAATATCAAACCAATAACTTCGATTTAGGATTCAACAAGACTATTCTAAAGACAAAAATGGCACATATACAAACTTTAGTTGGTTCAACCTCTAGCAGAAAATGATAATCAAACCAGAACTACCTACAACAATGCGATGATACGCTCAGTCAGATTAAAATGTCTTAACTAAGGCTGGTGGGGTAAACAAGCACCACAGGGTACATTGGGTAGAACCTGTCCTTGAAGGTTCGGTATCACACTCGGATGCTGTGAAAACTGTACGTATGGGTGGTATTTTAATATTATTGTACAGTTCATCTTAAAGTGATCAAAGTTCAAACTCCCTTTATATATTAGTCATTTCATTAATACTCAAGGTTATACAATTTAATTATAAAAGGTAACCAGATTTACAGCGCTAAGAATTTTTAAGTTAAACAGAAACATAGTTAAAAACATTATTAGGAAGGAATTTCCATAACGAAAATTACTTTGCTGTGTTTTTAATTAATCGCATTAGAGTTATTTGTTTATTGTTTGTTACTATAGCCAGCACTCTGTATTCGCTTTTAAATTTAAGTGTTAACATGTAAATAATTCTTATAAGAACATTAGCCTTCAAAACTAAAACAAAATGTATCCTATGTCTTATTTATTTTATAGTAACTAATACTAACTCGGTTTATTATTGTTTAATAATATTACAAACTATTCTTACAAAAGCCTAATCCATCTATGTCATACCAACTGACATAAACATTGCAGAAATTGTTTTAATACATATTTCCTTGTAGATACAAGAAGAATAAGGGAAAACAGTAGGCTTAAGCGATAGTCAAATCTTTTAATTACGGGCCTCTATGTGATGGCACTGAAATTCTATTCTCTTAGCACAACCACAAAAATAACAATTTTCAGTTGAAAAAGTATAAAGTATTTGACAATTAAAAACTTTAATAAATAATATCTCGGAAATGGTTTATTTGACATAAATTGTTTCACGATCTACATCTTTCGTACAGTAAGATTTTGTCTGTCTCTTACGGTTTACCAGCTATGAAGGGGACTTCATAGGCTATTTGCAGGAAATTCAAAATATACATTTTATTTATCATGTAAATATCTTAAACTTAAGGTACTTCAACGCATATCGTTAGAGCCATTTTTGAGAAACTAAAAAAATAAGGAAATTTTTTTCATGTAAAGGATAGTTTGGGGTGCGGGGATTTTCTTGAAAAATCTTCGTATCGCATCCTTGGAGGACTTTGAAATTAAATACCAACTGGCGATTTTCATTTCAGAGTTATGCTGTTTTCTCTCTCTCTCTCTCCATCACACACACACCTACAGACTCACACACACGCTCATTTTTGTAAAAATGCTTTCTTCGGGGGTTGGGAGCCTCATAACACGTATTTCAGGGAAATATTAGTTTCGAAATTTTTGGTGGAATACAATACTTCCTCTACTTTAAATATGTAGTAGAAGAAGTAAAAACTGATAAAACCGGTGTTAAGAAAAATAAAGTTTATCGAGTAATAACACTATCAGTTGCTTCTCAAGTCAAAGCTCTCGATATGACTATACAAGTTAAAGTAGACTATACAAATGAAACATTAAAAATCTGATGTGACATTTACATGACTTTCTCTACCCACTAACGCTTATTAGTGAGTATAAAGATTATTCTTACGGCAGTTTATTTTCCTATCTACTTCATTTTAATCTCCGTAAACTTTTTCGAAAATAACTGCATTACACATTTCGTTATAGATACAAAGGGAATAGTGATGATCAAATGCTTAAGAAATAACGCTATACGCTGGCCTTAAAATTCTATACTGTTTCCATGCAATCGCAAGAAACACCTGAAAATCGACAAGACTTAAAAGAATGACTAACTATTGAATAAGTGAACTATTAATAACGATATCCTGGAAATGGCTGATGACACAAAAAAGTTATTCGGAATAAACTGTGAGTTTTAAAGAGAACTACACTTATTGTGTAGTACAATTTTTACCAGTTATGCAAGAGTATATAAACTTCTTTCCGAATGAAGAGCACTTCACAGGCTATTACCAAAAATTTCAAGATATACATTTTATTTTTCATGTGAATATCTTTAATATGTGGTATTTTAATAAAAATCGTTACAGCCACTCTAGAAAATAAAAAAAAAAAATCCAAAAATATTTCATATAAAAGGTAGTTTAGGGTGGAGGAACTTTCTTGAAAATCTTCATGTTGCACCCCTGTAAGGTACTGAACATAAATAACAAGTTTGGTATTTGTAGAACTTTTAGTTTTTGAGTTATGCTGCACACAGGTATACGCATACACATACTTTTTCTAAAAAGGCTTTTTATGGATTTAGGGAATCTAAAAACATGTATTTCCGGTGAAGTCTTGATATAGAAGTTTTGGTTGGCATGCAATACCTTCTCTACTTATCATTTACGTGGTAGAGAAAGTAAGAAAGTACTTAAATAATATCAAAACTTGAGCTTCCTTAGGAATTATAAGAGGAACTCATGCTTCACGCCGAAGCCAAAGGCAGGTTAAAATCGCCTACAGTTAAGTTATTCTTTTCAACTAGACGAACTGTTAAATTCAGGAGAAGTCATGTTCCTCTATCTGTGAAAGTATTTAAAGGCTCTGGAAGAATTCAGATAAATATTGACGGCCATTGCTTCATGCCTCAACTTTTCGAAGCGAAATGGACTTGAAAGCAAATGAAATTCAATCTTTGTTACTGAGAGGGACTTTCTTTCACAAAGGAGTGACGCAGCCACGCTACGTCCTCCATCCACTGAAGCAACACCTTTGCCTCACGGTTGCTGCTTTTCTCCTCCCAGATGTTTTTTTATACTTTTGCCACGGCTGCTCCAGCATGAAACCTTAATTTCAGGGTCTGCGTGGGTGTGTACAGAGAAACACGAACGCTGTCTTAGAACACATTCATTCACTATTTAAAATAATACTGCGGTTTGCGGATCACTTGTAAATGCATACGATAATACTTCGTCTTTACCAAGACCGAAGAATATTAACTACAGCTAAGCGTTCTACCCTCTAGCATGTTCGCCACCCTTCTTCTCCACACGACGAGAATGTCATCTCGCTCTCACCAAGCACTCAGGACAGACTGAATTTCTTTTTTTTTTTTTCTTTCTTTTTTTTTGGGGGGGGGGGGGAATAGGAAGGATTAGGCGTAAAGTAGATAGGAGAAGTAAGGTAAGGTATTGGGGTTCCGCTTCCGCACCCCCGTTAGTACGTGGAAGATGGGTGGCTGCCAGCTTATTGGACTGGCAGCGGAGTAAGGAAGTGTCCGGGAGACGACCATGACCGAGGCCCTGGCCGGCCCCCGGGTAGGTACGTGGAAAGGAGTAGGAAAGGTTTTGTAGCGTTGTTGTACGTTGTTTTTTTTATTGTATCATCCGTTAATTTTGGCGCGGTCCTCGAAAGGAGCCCGCTGGTGGTCTGAAGTGACTCCGAAAGAAGCGTGCCGCTTCTAGCGACATTAGGTAGCCGTTGGTGCCCTCCTGTTCATTCTTCATGGCCGAGAGGGCGGATGTCCACTCGTCCATCGTCGTGAGCAGGGTTGTCGTCGTGTGCCTAACCTCCTCTAGGCATTCCGTCGGAGGTGGCTGTGCTGATGGTGGTGGTAGGCTGGCGATTGATTCTCCCAGGCTTCGGATGGCTGTGTCGGCTCTTTCGAACCGGCGTAGGCAGCGTGCGGTGAAGCTGTGGAAAGCGGTGGTGAAGTCTGTGACGATGGTGTGAAGGTCCTTGTGGTTCCAGGTTGGTAGCTTGAGCGGCGGTGGCAAGTGGAGCGAGTGTTTCGTCCTGCTGCGAGATGCTGGATCCGATGTTCAGGACCTCTGAATGTAGATCCTGGATTGCATCTCGCAAGGTGGTGTCTGGTGCTGCGGGTGGTGGCGGTGCTGGTGTCGGAGATGTGGGTGCTGGTACTGAAGCCGGAGTGAATCGACGGCTTCTCGGATACATAGGGCACTGTGCCTGCCCGGTAAAATGGCCGTGACCATTGCAGGAGGCACAGTACCGGCGTCGGCGGCGTAGATCGTGACTGGTGCACTGCGCTGTCAAACACGGTGCTCCACAGTAGTGGCACTTGGGTTGTGCAGCGCAGGTGTTGGAATCGTGGCCGAAGCAGCAGCATCTGCGACATGGCTGATGAGCTTCCGTTCGGCTGGCCTCAACGCGAAGAACCTGCCCTTATTAGGCAGCCTGAAGGCAGCCTCTCGGTCGGACGGATCAGCCAGTGCCAGGCGGACGAAGGTGGTTGCTCCTCGAGACGTGATGATGCGTGTGGCCTTCAAGGTAGAAGGCCACCGGTGTTGAGCTGCGGCGAGGACGTATCTTGTAGGCAGGTCTCGAGGAACTCCGGAAATCACTGCGCTGCAGCGCAGTGGTGCAGGATGTTGTGGTGGCTGCTGCGATGGAGGTGCTGTTGGCGACTGTTGTGGATGGAGGTGAGGTGTGGTGCTGATTGGCGGAGAACGGTGAGGTTGCTGGCTCCGTGGCGATGCAGTGACCGCTGCCCATGAAGGCCCGGTCACTGGTGGCGTAGTGGCAGGACTCCCGGCAGATGCCGGGGGAACGGCCGGCGAAACTGCGGCGGCGAGGCTCCGTGCAGCTTCTTCAATTGATGGCTCGGCGATGACCTCCTCGGCGGGTGCCAAAGGGGCTGCGGCGGGTACCTCAGCGGCTGTCCGGCGTGTGCGTCTTCCCATCTCCGAAAATGTATCCCTCCCCGAAAATGTATAAAATCACTGAATTTCACCACCGCGCTGCACAAGGAAAAGCCAGCTACTCACTTCCCCTACTCTCCCCTCAAACGCTCGTCACAACTCGGCGTCCTGGAGCCTAGAGTGACAGGCTAAGTGCAGCTGTCCTCGGCTGTTACCAGGAAAAACTTGCTTCAATGGTATTTACCCTTTCTACCTGAGACTGTGCCTGTCTGGTCTTTCTGTCGCTTTTACAGTCAACAATTTTCACAATGCTTGTCCTTTTTATACATTGAAGCTGGTTATCGAGACCCAGGAGTAATAATAATAATAACAATAATAATAATAATAATAATAATAATAATAATAATATACGATCGAACATAACGACAAAAATGTGCTGAATTCGTATTAGGAATAGGTTTTGTAGGAAAGACAGGAAACAAGGTTTGTTGTCCTCCAAGGATGTATCTACCTGCTTGGACGACAACAAGCCTACCGGAAGTTTCGCTTTGTACTCTGGCTCGGACGGGTAATTTACAACGGTTTCAAAGCTTAGAAGGGTTAGGAAGTATAGTGCCTTATCTACGATCTAAGAATATTCGTGGGAAGATGTTAAAACTCAAAATAAGCTGTAAGAAGCAGATGTGAAAGTTGTCAAGTGGGGGTAGCCAATAATAAAATCATGAGACAAAAATGATAGCCAATCAAAAGATCGCGTATGCATCACATGATACGTTTGAACTTAAAACGGAACGAAACATAAGAAAGGTGGGGGAAAATTCTAAGTTGGCGAAAGGCGTGAAAGAGGAAAAGAAACGCCGAGACACATTCCAGTACAACCTAACCACGAGGACGGTCGACGAAACAAAATAAGAAGAAAATAATCAGAAAATTTATAGTGTAAATATGAAGTTGTGAAATCTAGGCAATTCGAGGGCTAGTCGGAGAAGCACATAAGTAGCGGCTTCGAAAGTGATAAGAATAAGAGTGGTTTCGACGACGAAGGTGGCGGGTCGACCAGATAGGAATCTTCGTAAACAAAATAAAGAAATAACTCAAACTTCGCCGGCAGTATTATTAAGATCATCAAGGCAGTGTCACCACCCCTGAAAACTAGAACCTCAGCTCTACCAAAAACAAATTCCAAATCCCTGCCATCCAAACCATCGAACCCGGGACTCTGAGTCCACTGAAGCAACTGCCAGGAACAACACAGATGTGTCAGAGGTCAGCGTCATATGGCGCCCACTACGTTGGGGCTCGAAATACTGCCAGCGGATAACACACCCGGAGAACCGACAACGGAAGGAAGGACAGAAAGACGACGCCGATGACGACATCAGCAACCACCAGCAGCAGAGTATACCGATAGACGCGTGGCAACAAGCGACATCAACGCCGCTCCATTACAACAAGGAAGCAGGCATTCAGCGCAGACATCATCAGTGTTCAAAAAGTGTGTAAGTGTAGTGAAGTGATATATGAACCAATACAACACTTCGCAGCAGCTCAACTCAGCACCGAGTAAGTGTTAACTGTATGATACATAAGTCAATACATTTTGGAAGGGAGTGTATATGCAATAGATATAAGTAAACTGGGTTATGCATGTTTGTAAATGCTGTTGAGAAACAAGAAATTAACCGGTAACGATACGGAAGGTAATAGAAATGAACAAGGGAAAATTTCACTAACAATAGCACGCGGGTAGGTGTAGAAAATGGAGATAGCGAAACATTAGAAAACCAAGTCACTGAATCACTTAATACGAGTGAAATGCTGCAACAAATGTTGGCTCAATTGAGCCTGCTAAACACTAAAATAACAGAACAAGAGCAAACACTTGGGCAAACACTGACTCAGCGATTAACAGAACAAGAGCAAACACTTGGGCAAACACTAACTCAACGATTAACAGAGCAAGAACAAACACTAAAACAACAATTGTCCACCCAGGAACAAACATTGCAGCAGCAGATATCCTCACAATTAAGCATCCAACATAAGGAAATCAGTCAGGGCTTAGAAAATAAAATACAGGGTGTCTTATTAGAAATTAGAGCAAGTCAAAATGTAATCTACGAGGATGTAGAATATATAAGAAACGAACTAAAAGCAACACAGAATAGTGTAGAGGTAGTAAGGAAGGAACTTGGCGTGGAAATAGACGCCATTAGGGCCCAACAAATTGTAAGCAATGAAAACTTAATATGTACAATTAGTGATAAGGCAAGGGAAGAAGCAATGACAGTCTGTGTAGCATTACAGAATAAGCAGCAGGCACTTGAAGCAGGGGTTAATGATGAAATTAACAAATTAAGGGAGGAACTGACACAGACCGTCAATGCTCGCAGGGACGCGCTAGAACAAATCGAACCGCTATCCCAAGGAGCCACGGACGCGCGAATTACCTCTCAGGTTTCCGCGCTTTCGTCGTTCCAATGTAACAACCCGAGTAGCGAACCGAGGTCGAACGAACCTGCCTGCCTTCCTTCGGCCTCACCGCACACGGCAAGTGAAATGTCAAGCACCGTAGGGCCCCTGCAACAATGCAATATACCTTTACAATTTTTAAATGAACTGCCAATCCCCAAGTTCAACAGTGAATTCGATAATGCGAAGCAATTCATTAACGACCTCGAATCTTATTTCGCGCTTAGGGGAATTCCCGACCGTTTCAAAATGGTAATTATAAAAAGGAGCTTGATAGGCCCGTCCCTGAGTTGGTTTCGATTGACGGTGGGCGAGCATGCACAATATGAACATTTTAGGTCTGCATTTTTAGAAAAATATTGGAGTGACGTTGCACAATACAGGTTGCGCGCAGAAATAAATAATGGCCGATACAGGGAAGAGAAGCGTGAGTCGATGGTCGACTACTTCTTGCAACTCGGCCAATTAAGTCAACTCCTGGACCCACCGATGCCCGAAGGTGAATTTGTATCCCTCCTGACACGACACTTCCCAGACGTTATACGTCATCACCTCGTGGTAGCACGTCCGAGGACGCTGAGCGAAGCCCTAGAACTACTTACCGCTCTGCAAGGGTAAGATGCGTCAGAGGTCAGCGTCAACATACACCGATTTTAAATATATTATTACTTATTTTATATCGCTATCCTACTCAAAATATTATGATAATTATTGCCTTTATAATTCCGGCTTCAGGAGTAAATTCTAATACTACATCCTTTGATTTTTACAAATATTAAATAAACTAAAATAATTCCTGGATACTTTCCACAGTGTAGGAAGTACAGGACGAGATTTTATACGGAGTAAGTTAATAACTTCATCCCAAATCTATTTGAACACCAGTCAGTGTCTTTCTTGTCAGATATGATTAATAATGTCTCAGTATCCTTCACCATAGTTTGATATTAGGTAGGTGACAAGCTTGACAAATAAATATACGGATCTCGTTTTTGAGCTAATCTAAAGATGAAGGAACTGCTTAAGTTCTAGGACCTCTCGGATGATCATAACTTAGACTTGAGACAGCGACAGGATTGGCGGATAAAACTGTCTACTTCGGATTACAGAAGCTGACAGTGAATAAGGTATCTGAGTTATTATAAACGCACCTTCAAAACCAAGCTTCTCTTGACATTTAAGTCATGATATTAATAAGAAAAGAAGGCTTGAAATTTATAGCGTGTTTCCGAGTGATCAAGCACTCCTTATGGGCGTTTTAACCTAAAAGAAATATGTTTTGATACAGTGATTTCTAGCCATATATTCTATATATATCGTGGTCGCCAAGACTAATCATCAATTATACAGATTTATTCCGGTCATCTTGTATGAACTTTAGCATGCATACCAATGCTAATGCAAATGTATGCTAATGCACATCACTACATGAGGAGCTCACAAGGGGTGTTTGTATTATTCATGTCGTAGTTTCTCTTGGAGACTTTTCGGTGAAAGCAAATTGAAAATAAATAAGTCTGTTTCTGGGCGTTTGTTCTTATAATCCGGAGCCCTTCTGCAAAATATCACTTAAAATTTATTATAGCTGAAATTGATATGCCAGTTCTCCAATAAAGAATACAAATAGTTGCGATTGTGGCCGTGGCACAGTGAAATGCACGTACTTAGTGATAGTTTAAAAGGAAGATTAAGCGACCTAACTCGCCAAAGTTAAATTCAATTACTTCGTGAACCATTTTCTCTGGAAGTAATCAATATATCATAATGTAGGCATACAGACTAAAATACATTTGACATAAAATGAAGTGAAAATGAAATTTCCACTTCTATCTAAGAAACTGCCCAAAGAAGTGAGAAGTACTCAAAATAAAATATATAAAATAAACTAAATAAAAAAATCTGATTTGTTGCATTCACATGACCCTCTATTCACTCTTCTATAAACAATCCTTATAAAAGCGCATTATTCCAACTACTACTTATTAATTCAGGTAACATTTCAATTCACATTTACTCATTTTGTTGTAAGATACAGCAGGCAAAGCGATAGTCAAATTTTTAAAGAGCGTGTCGCTATGTGAAGGCCCTGAAATTCCATGCTCTGTGCATGACCACGAGATAAAACCGAATAACGACTTCCCACTTGAGAAAAGGATAAGTGTAAGAACGTAGGTTTTCACGGCCGGTGTCACAATTATAACTAATATGATTTTCCGGGCTGTTATGCCGTGGTCTGCTGAAGAAAGCTTTCTTCAGCAGACCACGGCATAACAGCCCGGAAAATCATATTAGTTATAAAAGGATAAGTGTTTGAAAATTCAAACCAATAACAAGGAATATTTCGGAAATGGTTAACTATAAAACAAAATTGACATATGTGTGCTTTAAGAGACATTCATTTTTTGTGCATAAGATTTTGTCTATTACGGTTCACCAATTATTATAAAAACCATTTAGAACGGAAAGGGCTATTATAATAAAATTCAAGACATTTAATTTGTTATGCAAATAACTTAAATATATGACATTTTAATAGAAATTGTTAAAGCTATTTTTGAGAAAATCAGAAATAACAAACATTTTTCCATGTAGAGGGTAGTTTGGAATATACTGTATTAAATACCAGGTTTGGTATTTAATCTACTTTTTGTTTTTAAGTTTGGTCTTTTTTCATAGACACAAACACACGCACACGAAGACGAATTTTTCCAAAATGATGTTTTCTGTTTAGCAAGTCTCAAAACTTGTGTTTCCAGTGAAATCTCGATATCGAATTTTTTGGTGGAATGCTTACCACAGGAATGTAACAGAGAAAGTGAAAATGGAAATTATTGTAAATTTACTCGCATATTTAACCTTAATTTGTGTAAGTATTTCAACTATACGTAATATATTCCAAGTTTTTATGAATTATATAATATTGAGTTTTAATATATTTATGATTTCAAGTTGCATGGTGGCTAGAAGGTGTGCTTTAAAAAAACACTGTTTATTGATTATAGCATTCTAAGCCAAATACGGGGTGGGCAGTGTCCCGTCACCCCCAATTAAATTTAAAATAAGCATTCAACCTTTAATTATAAATACATGAACACACTATAAATAGTGTTTTATGTTTTAATGTAAATATATTTCATGTCTAAAACGTCAGAACACAAAATAATCTGTCGCCAAGTCCACTAGGGCATTCTTTTTAGCATTGCTGGGGTAATCTGCCTGAAAGCAAGTCTCACAGCTTCTTTCAATTCATCAATCGTATTATAACACTGTGCTGCAACAATGTCCTTGATGAATCCCCAGAGCGCATTGTCACATATCGTTAGGTCGGGGCTTTGAGGTGGCCAGTCAAGTATGCCGGCCCTCGTTGCCGTGGTCGCTGGAGTGGTCGCTCCGGCGCTCCGCCAAGCTGAGGGTCGCGGGTTCGAGTCCCGCCACGAGCATGGGTGTTTGTGTGTTGCGGAAATAAGCGGTATGAAAACAGTAAAACACAGTAGAATTAACTGGGTACAAGGGAACTTTAAAGAAAGAAAAGTGGAGCTGGAAAGAAGGCAATCTACGGCCAATCCAGCGATCTGGAAACACCTCGTTGAAATATTCTCGAACCGAAACGGCAAAATGAGGAGGCGCTCCTCTTCCTGAAACCAACATGTCTCTTGACCCCTCGGTTTCCAAAAGGGGTATGAACCATGTTCTTAGCATATCAATATATTCATGTTGGTCGACAGATCATTAAAAAAATCTGATGCGTTACACTCAAATGACTTTCCCTACTCTTGTACAAACTATTTTTACAAACACTTACTCTCCATATGCTTCATGTTAATTGAGATATCGAGATGTCAATCTTATTGGTAATTTTGTTGTAAATGCAAGGGGAATATGGTAGGTTTTAAACGATAGTCAAATATTTTAACGCTGGTTGCTATGTGGCGCATTCCATTCTCTTTGCATGTCCAGGACATAAAAAAGGAAGAACGAATTTGAAAAAATGTATAAGTATTGGAAAATTTAAGGGAATAACAAGCAATATCTCGAAAACGGTTCACTCAACAACAAAAATGTATATGACATAAATTGTGTATTTTAACGCGATCTATATTTTTTGTGTAGTAAAAGTTTGTCTATCTCTTATGGTTTACCAGTTATGCAAAAGTCGTTCAATACTTAAGGAGACATTCCCAGAAAACTCCAGATATACATTTCATTTCTCATGACAATATCTTAAACATATGATGCTTTAATCAAAATCGTTACAGCCATTTTTGAGAAAATTAAAATTTTCTTGTTGTTGTGAAAGTTGTTTGTGAGTTATGCTGTTCATACACCCACATGGACATGTTTCCAAAAATGCTTTTTTGGATTCAGGGGGTCTCAAAACATGTATTTCCGGTAAAATCTCGGTATCGAATTTTTGGGTGGAATACAATACTTCCCCTACTTACTATACGTAGTAGAGAAAGTAAAAATTACGGTTCGTAAATTTGTTTACTGTCTATACCAGCTCATATGATAACATGGGGAGAGTTATTCTCAATATCCTCATAAAAATAAGGGTTGTCCTTTGACCAGAAGACATTTCTTGATCGCGAGCTTCGATATACCGCACATTCAGTGTCAATTACTTGAAGAAGCGCATCACGTGCCATTTTCGTGGGATTTAAATCATTGTCACTTAATTCTTGAACATGTTTCGGTCGACATGTATGTAATTTTAAGTCAACTTTCGTGTGCCTTCACGCAGTTCCGCGGATCGTTTGTGAGTTGACTTCATCACATCATTCAACTGACTCCGCGAAGTCGCTGCATTGGTCCCCTCCTGTTGATGGTCTACCACTTGTGGTTTATCCTTAACACTGCCTGTAGAAAGCAGTGGTTTATGTTCTTTTTGGAGGTGGTTCTCGTCTGAATAGTAGTTGTTCTAAGGTTTTGCTCGTTCTTGGCCTCCCGTGAATCCAAGTGATTGTGACAATCCTTTCTTCAGTGGCATAGTCGCTTGTATTAGCCATTGTTTATATCTGAAATATCAAAACAAACAAACAAACAAACAAAAAACAAAACTGCAATTCCGTTTCATATAATGTTAATTATGGGGGGTGACGGGACTTTGTGCCCATTCTGTAGGTATAAATTCTCTAAGAACCTCTAATAATGACTAGAGATCAGCATGATTTTCTACCCTGGAGGATAACTTTATATATTTATATGTATACAGGTGAGTCACCTAAAACTTGCACTGCAAATATTTGTAAAATGAAAAATGCTATTGATGTGCAGTTTTCACAGCATTGATTGGCAGTCAGGGGCTCGTACATATAGCCTATAAACAGATTTTAATGATACTGAGAAAGTGTATTTTTTGATCAAAAACATGCAATTTTTTAAATGGAACAATGCCTAGTTACATCAACAGAATAAAGGTAGGGTAAATTAGAATGTCAGTGGCGACTGTTGCAAGATTTAGTGCAGTGGTTTACAAGAAATCTTATTTGGAAACTTTTACACACTGACGCTTGTACAACCTGTGGTAGCAAAAACTAAAGAAAAACAAAAGGGAATTACAATGCTTCTGTGGATTCTTACAAGTAAAGAGAACATAGCCCTTCAAAGGTTATGTTCAAAATGATCACCGGCAGCTTCAATACACGCTTCCAGTCTACCATGGAAAGACTGCTGCATACGTTCTAGCATTTCAGCGGAAATTTCAGAGCAGGCAGTAGTAATACGTCGTTTCATATCGTCTGGTGTAGCTGGTACATCATTGTAGACAGTGTCTTTCAGCCTTCCCCACAGAAAATGTCTAAAGGGATCAGATCCAGTGAACGGACCGGCCAAGGTACGGACCGGCCTCTTCGTCCAGTCCAACGATTTGGAAACAATCGTTAAGACGAGCTGTAGTACTTCGTGCACTATGGGCTGGACAGCCATCATGTTGGTACCACAGGTTCCTCCTAGTCTGCAAAGAAACGTCTTCTAGCATCTGTGGCAGATGGTCTGTCAGGAGGCTGCGATACTTGTGCGAGTTCGTTGTTCCTTCTATGAACAAAGGGCTTATGAGCTGATGGTTCACTATCCCACACCACACGTTTAAACTCCATGGACGCTGACGTTCCACCTGACGAAGCCAGTGGGGATTGTCAACAGACCAATATTGCATGTTTCTGCGGTTTACTTGGCCATGATTGGTTTAACTTCCTATTGTCTTGTTATTTATTATCAAAATATTAAGTATTATAATGCTGGTATATTAACTGCTTTATCAAATCGGGTTGGAGATGTTGCTTTATTAAAAGCGATTTCATGGAAATTAAACTTTGGGTGGTGAAAGTATATTTTTTATTTAGATTGTATAATAACTAAAAATGAAATAATGAAATGTTGCCTCATCACTAAACAAGATACATGATGAATCTGGAGTATCATGTCTTAATGCCCATGTACAAAAGTTAACACGATTCTCAAAATCGTTTCCATGCAGCTCTTGATGGAGAGAGATGTGATAGGGATGGAACCTATGTCGATGGAGAATGCGCAGTACACTTGCCTGCCACTTTCACGTGCGATTGTGCGGGAACTAATTTGCGGATCTACTGCAACGGCTGCCAAAACATTAATTTCTGCCTCTTCTCCAGTCACTTGTTTGTTTCTGTTATGTTTTGTAGGTGTTACAGTACCACTTTCACGTAATTGGTTGAAGAGGCTGATAAATAA
This sequence comes from Deroplatys truncata, assembly GCA_030765065.1. Taxonomy (NCBI): domain Eukaryota; kingdom Metazoa; phylum Arthropoda; class Insecta; order Mantodea; family Mantidae; genus Deroplatys; species Deroplatys truncata. Next base: position 103,242,286 of record CM060984.1, read on the forward strand.
TTGCCGAGATGGTTGATGTCTATTGGGATGCGTTTCCGCATACGCCGTACAGGAACGAAGCTGCATTCTTCCTACACTCTCCATACACCATGAACATGTCGGCTTTTTCTGCAATAGTGAACCCCATCTTCCACTCACGACTTACTGCTTGAACTGTCACAAACTAACTGACCAGAATGTCGCAATGCAATCAATGAACAGAAAACACAATGCAAACAAACATAACATTGTACCTGCAACTAAGCAGGTTGAATGGGACAAACAATTGTCGGGGTGGAAACTTTGTAAAATACGATTTCTCGTAAACCACTTGCACTAGAATCCTGCAACAAAGACCATTGGCATTCTGATTTACCCTGCCTTTATTCTTTTGATGTAACTAGGCATTGTTCCATTTAAAAATTGTATGTTTGCTCAAAAAAATACACTTTCTCGGTATTATGAAAATCTGGTTATAGGCTAAATGTACGAGCCCCTGACTACGAATCAATGCTGTGAAAACTGTACATCAATAGCGCTTTCCATTTCCGAAATATTTGCGGTGCAAGGTTTAGGTGATTCATCCTGTATACAGATGGCTCCAAATCTGATCAGGGTAATGACTGTGATATAATTACTCCGGATACTAAACTTAAGTACAAGCTTCCAGACTTGTTCCCTGTTTTCTCCTCTGAGCTCTATGCTGTCAAACAAGCTTTGATTTACATTTCCTCAGCACAGCATAAACACAGTGCAATTCTGATTCACTAAGCACTCATCAGAGTATCCAGACCGCGCTACTTACTTAACATTAATCCAAGATATCCAAGGTTTTTACAACCAAATTACTACAAACGATCAAGAAGTTATATTCTTCTGGATTCCGTCCGACTGTGGAAAATGAGGAAGCAGATAGGGAAGCCAAAAAAGCAATTTTGCTACCTCCAGTGAAAGAATTGCCAGTGTCCTACAGCGATGCTCAAAGTTATTTTTTTAGCAGACCAACTGTCCAATGGAAGCAAGACTGGACCATTAAAACATCAAGCAAACTCCACAAAACCCTGCACATTGTAGACTCTAAAAAGAAAAAATCAACTGGTTATATCAGTTTACGAATAGGCCATTCACGCCTAACTCATTCCTTCTTACTCGACAAAGAAAATGCTCCTTACTGCGAGACCTGAAATTGCCGTATCATCATCGAACACCTCATCACTAAATGCAGAAGTTATACCATGGAGAGAAGAGGACATAACATCCCTAAAGATATATTTTTAGCTTTAAACAACCCTAATCATTTCAAAAAACATTATTTTCTTCTTGAAAGACATCAAACTGTATAACAAGATTTAAATATAACACATCAGATAAAAATGTATAATAGGTAATACTGTTCCAGCTGTGTTCAAGTTAATAATGTAAAATATGTTTATAACAATGTATTACAATTATTGTGCTATTTAATCAATGTAAAGTATACAATGCATTATTACTGTACTCGTATGTATGGATATAAGTCGCGATATGACCTAGTAGTCAAGGCGACTATAAATAAAGAAAAATAACAACAAACAAACAATTCTCTAAGAGAGAATATAATCACATTTCAGTGTGTATGTAATTTGAGACAGGCTTGTGCGTCGCCTGTTGATCCGATAGCACGCCATACAGCTCTGTTGGAGAAGTTGCCGCAGCATTTGGGAGTATGCAACTTTTGTGTAGTGTAGACAAAACCTATAATGAGGATACGGCAGCTGCTCTCTGCTGAGTTAAACTCTTGGTGGTATTGAGTGATATGATTAAGTCATATACGTTATGTATGTTGAGAAAATTACTACACTTTCACTACTTGTATATGAACAATTTTTCTGAACCAGTGGGAGAGACTAACTTCGATGACTCTTTTGTTTACGCTGTCTCTCTTCATCATCTACGCAGAGCTTCAAAAGTACCTATACAGGCTCGTTAATTACCACTTGAATAAATCCAGTACTATTGATGCAGCGTTTTCTTGTTGGAGTAAAGAATAAATGACTGGTTCTGTGCCAGAGTTGCCTAAACAACACGTTGTGAGAATGAGATACTGAAGTTAATGCTTGTGCAACATTTAAGGTGGTGCATCTGTGAACCCTGAAAAAATACACATACGAGGGCTGATCAATAAAGACTGAGACTGATTTTTTTCCCCACAGATATTTATTACTCCATTTCAATGCTGACATTATCTTTTTCAAAGTAGTCCCCTCCTAACTGAATGCACTTTTTATAGCATCTCTGCCAGTCCTCGAACACATGGTGCAGGCCATTCTTTGTCAGGTCTTTGAGAATCGCCTAACTTTTCTTTAGCACTGCTTCAGTGCTCTCAAATCGAATGCCCCGGAGCTTTGCCTTTAGTAATGGGAATAAAAAGAAATCACAGGGGGTAAGACCACGGCTTTAAGGCGGATGCGGCACACAGGTAATGTTGAATTTAGCCAAAAATTCCTGGACTTGATTTGCGACATGAGGCCGCGCGTTGTCGTGATGAATTCGCCACCCATTCCGATGATGATCTGGACGTTTCCTTGTAATGTGCTTCCTCAGTGTAGCCAATACTGACGTGTAGTAGCTGCTGTAACAGTGTGTGAGGGGGGAACTGCATGCTGGTAAATCATTCCATTCCGAAACACCAGGCCCACCTTGCTTAGCACAGAGGACTCTCCCTTCTTTGAAGTCCTTGAACCACCTAAACACCGTTGCACGAAGTACTGCATCTTCACCGTATGCTTTCTTCAGCTTTTCGAAAGTTTCAAGGCTGTATGATTTAAACGAAAATAACATTTTATTGCGCTGTATTGCTCCTCTCGTGTCGAGTGGTATGCGAAATTCAAGTAGGGTCAACAATATACAGCATTACTACCAACCTACCGTTACGAGAGTGCTGTCGCTTATGGACATTATACATGAAATCCTGCTCTTTTCAAGTATTCGTGGTAGAGACATAAAACTATCAAGGAAACTACAGAAAAAAATCAGTCTCAATTTATTGATCAGCCCTGGTATATAACATATCTTATTGAAATGTTTCAAAACTCTAGCTTCCATGGTTATTTAAATATTAATGTTTTATTCTGTAAAATTCATTGTTCTAATAAGAATACTCCACGCGATAAAACTAATCAAATAAAAAAATTCAGGTTTTATAGTAAATAAGTTTAAAAAATATCCATTACATCAGATTTTTGTATTACGCTCAAATTATTACAGAAACATTTTACTTTTTGTACTCCTAGAAATATTGATTTTTCAAAAGTTAATAATTTATTTCTAAAAATGGAGTAGTATTTTAAACACGTTTATGGTCATTTTATTTAACGTATTTTTGAGATACAATACAAAAATATTAAAATAAATTAGTAAAGAGTTACATCGTGTTGATCATTTTGAGTATGGAAAGATGCTGAAAAAAGGTTTGCGAGAAAACAAGGTTTAAATAAGCATGCACGTGTCCATTTATAGCTTCAGTTAATTGGTAGTTATAGGGCCAAGTAGAATATAATTTTTTTAAAGTTTAGAATTAATGCTATTTTTATAGAAAAATAATTTAATTTGTCACAAATTTGGGTCAAATTTCACCGATGCGTTACCGTAAAAGATAAGTGTCATATCATAGAGAAATAGTTTTAATTGTCTTTGCTGTGAGGATTATCTGCGAGGAGTAATCAAGATGGTAACGGCTGTTTGGGTTTAATAAATTCAAAAAAATATTTTATTAAAAGAAATATGTCACTTAGAAAACTGAAGCTTACTGTATTTATCCCCATAATCGCGGCCGTGATGAGTGAGTGCACATTTGTTTTCCATTGTTGAACATTTCACACAACTTTCTCACGTTTCTTTTGTTCATTACTGTATCATCATACATAATAATTACAGGATGTGCAATAACAATTTGTTTTGAAAAGTACCCGCACAACACTAAGAAACCGGGCGGGATGGCTCAGGCGGTAACGTCTGTAGCTCGTATCCGGAAAGTTCCGGGTTTAAATGCCCTGGGCCGACCAATCTGACTGGAGTTCTTTCGTGATTTCCCTCAATCGCTAAGGTAAATACCACTTTGGTTACTAATATCACGATCAAAATTTCCTATAAAACAATACTAATGCCACAAAAAAGTTCTTTGAAATAAACTGTATCTTTTAAGGAGGTCTACATTTTTCGAGTAGTAAGCTTTTGTCTATCTCTTATGGTTTAACCGTTATACAAATATATGAAAAATTACCTAAGAGTGAAGAGGGCTATACAGACTGTTCCAAGAAAATTCAAGATACACATTATGCCATTTTAATTAAAATTGATAGTTTAGGATGGGGAAATTTCCTTGAAAATTATGAACTTACATACAAGTTTGACATTTAACTCAGATTTTGTTTTTGAGTTATGTTGTTCATAGACAGAAAGTGATACATCACAACACCACCTTTTTCCTAAGAAGTTTTTTTTTTATTTTCTCTACTACGTATAGTAAGTAGGAGAAGTATTGCATTCCACTAAAAAATTCGATACCGAGATTTCACCGGAAATACATGTTTTGAGGCCTCCAGAATCCAAAAAATGTATTTTTGCAAACATGTCCGTGTGTGTCTGTGAACAACATAACTCAGAAACAAACAGTCGGATAAACACCAAACTTGGTATTTAGGTTCAGTATCTTCCATAGATGCGACACGAAGGTTTTCAAGAAAATCCCCCCACCCCAGATTACCCTTTACATGGAACATTTTACAAAAATTTTAATGTTCTCAAAAATGGCTCTAAGGATTTTGATTAAAATATCGTATGTTTAAGATATTTTCATTACAAATAAAATGTATATCTTGATTTTTCTGGGAATGTCTCCAAAAGTATTCTTCATTGTGTACGACTTTTGCATAACTGGTAAACCATAAGAGATACACAATATTGCTACACAAAAATGTAGATCGCGTTAAAATACACAATTTATGTCATACATTTTTTTTTGAGTGAACCATTTTCGAGATGTGCTTGTTATTACCTTAAATTTTCCCATACTTATACTTGTTCTCAAATGGAAATTCGTTATTCATTTTGTTAGTCCTGGTAATGCAAAGAGAATGGAATACTCCTAATAGCAACCAGCTCTTAATATATTTGACTATCCCTTAAAGCCTACCAATTCCCTTTGCATCTACAAGAAAATTAGCAATAAGATTAACATCTCGATATCTCGATTAACATAAAGCATATGGAGAATAAGCGTTTGTAAAAATAGTTTGTACAAGAGTAGAGAAACACATGTGAGTGAAACACATCAAATTTTTTATAAGGAGTTCTCAAAACATCTGTTTACGTATAGAGAATTTTTTGTTGGAATACAATACTTTCTATAATAATAGGTGAGCAGTAGAGAAAGTAAAAGCCGTTGCAGTCTGTATATGAAAAGTATTTGTTTTTCAATAGCCGAAGGAATAATTATTAACGTGTCTCTTTTCTTTTTGAAGTTCACCCTGTTGGATTTTATATATTCCTGAGGAACAAGCCCTTCATATTTTAAGCAGCTGTGTTTAAGAATTAAATTAAAAAAGGTTTACACATAAAATTAAAAAGAAATAAAATCCTCAGAGTTTAAAAATGTATTATAGTTTAAAATATTTCTCTAGTTGATTGCATGTAACGAGAAGCGAAGTTTGTTCACCCAGCCGATAATAAGGTGAATAACACGCTGAGTGCAAGTGCCTGTTTCATACAAGAACGTTTATTAACTCGCTCGAAAATCCCTTTATATTTTAAAATTGTTGAGTTGTTCTCTCCAACCTTTATTTTAATCTTGAGAATTTCTGATATTAAAGACGAGAGAGTTTTAGATTCGTATACAAAGATAATATAGATTTTAGGTTAAAGAGAAGTGCAGGTTGACGTTCACCGGAATTGCTAAAGGCTACGTGAAAACTTCCATAAAAAACAAGAAACAAATGTAAACAAGGTTATAGGGGAAAAGGGCAATACAACTAAGAAGTTAAAACTCCTTGACGACAAATTAGATTCGGTATACTGCTACAGAACATAACCGTGTCCTGCGAGAAGAAAATAATGTATGTATCAAATTTTCAAATGCTGTAGTTTCCATTTTAAAAAATCTGATGTGTTACACTCACATGACTTGCTCTACTCTTGTACAAACTATTTTTACAAACGCTTATTCTCCATATGATTCATGTTAATCGAGATGTTAATCTTATTGCTAATTTTCTTGTAGGTGCAAGGGGAATATGGTAGGCTTTAAGCGATAGTCAAATCTTTTAAGAGCTGGTTGCTATCTAGCGCATTCCATTCTCTTTGTATTTCCAGGACATAAAAAAATGAATAACGAATTCCCATTTGAGAAAAAGTATTGGAAAATTTAAGGGGATAGCAAGCAATATCTCGAAAATAGTTCACTCAACAAAAAAAAATGTATATGAGATAAATTGCGTATTTTAACGCGATCTACATTTTTTATGTAGTAAAATTTTGTCTATCTTTTATGGTTTACCAGTTATGCAAAAGTCTTTCACAATGAAGAATACTTTTGGAGACATTCCCAGAAAATTTGAGATATACATTTCATTTGTCATGAAAATATCTTAAACATATGATATTTTAATCAAAATCGTTAGAGCCATTTTTGAGAAAATTAAAATTTTCGAAAAATGTTCCATGCAAAGGGTAATCTAGGATGGAAGAATTTTCTTGAAAACCAGCTCTGGAAGATACTGAATATACATTTTTGGATTCAGGAGGCTTCAAAACATGTGCTTCCGGTGAAATCTCTGTATGGAATTTTTGAGTGGAATGCAATACTTCCCCCTACTTACTATATGTACGATATTAGAGAAGGTAGAAATGCTTTGGCGGGATTTGGTCATAACGACTTTGCTTCCGTGAAGAGTTCCTTTCTCGGAAGATGATTGTTTTTTGAAAGGCTTCTGTGTGTGAAAAACATACTGCCTCGTGGTCCAGCGCCGCATGTGACCGCATTGGATTACCATCAAAGACTGCTCAGCCGAATGCAGCGATACGGCTTCTGTATGACATACAGACCACAAAAAATTTATTGACCTAGGCGCTTAAATTCAAAGCACGAACTTATGCTGTCCTTCTCAAAACCGCATCAGCCAATTTCTATTTTCACAACTAAGATGGACAGTTTTACAAAAAATAGTCAAAATTATTGGTCTAGGAAGTAAATTAAAAAAAGTATTCCTCTGTGAAAACTTTCCATGTTATATTTAATTCGTAATTTTAACTACGGTTTAGTTACTTAGCTACTACTTTATGAAATACATAACAGTGCTTAGATAACAGTATGTATTTTAATAATCTGGTGTGTTGCACTCACATGACTTTGTCTACTCTTCTACAAACTATTTTTACAAACGCTTATTCTCCATCTACTTCATGTTAATCGAGATAAACGTTTACAGGAACTATCTTATCGCTAATTTTCTTGTAGGTGCAAGGGAAATATGGTAGGCTTTAAGCGATAGTCAAATGCTCCACATAGAGAAAATGACAAAAATAGTCCATTTGAGAAAAAGTATAAGTATTGGAAAATTCAAATAACAAGGAATATCTCGGAAATGTTTCATGTATGCCAATATATGTGGCATAAATTGTGTGTTGTAACGAAGTCTACAGTTTTTGTGTAGTAAAATTTTGCCTATCTCCTATGGTTTACCAATTATACGAAATTCATTCAGAATGAAGAGGACTTTTGGGGACATTTTCAGAAAATTCAAGATATACATTTCATTTGCCATGAAAATATCTTAAACATATGATATTTTAATCAAAATCGTTAGAGCCATTTTTGAGAAAATAAAAAAATTCGATAAAAATCTCCTTGTAAAAGGTAGTCTGTGTGGGGGATTTTCTCGAAAATCTTCGTGCCTCATCCTTGGAAGATACTACACTCAAATACCAAGTTTGGTACTTATCCGACGTTTCAATTTTGAGCTATGCTGTTTACAAACTGACAGACACACACACACCAAAAATGCTTTATTGGTCCAGGGCCTCAAAACGTGTATTTCCGGTGAAATATAGACATAGAATTTTTGGGTGGAATGCAATTCTTTTCCTACTTACTCTATGTAGTAGGGAAAGTGAAAATAACAGCAAACATTATTTATCTGAAGAAACATGACTATTGGCTTCCATCTAGCAAATAATTCCATGAAACCTTACTGTTTTTCTAACATCATCTGTCTTCAAAGAGGCAAGCTGGCCAGAAAAGTGATAAAATAAATAAAAAATACGTGTTATAGTCATATCGTTTTCACTACAATTTTTCAACATAATTTATAACATAAGCTTATCCCTCTATCCACTTCATGTTAATCGAGATAAGCATTTGCAGAAACGGTTTTATTATTTATAATAATAGTAGGTCAATGAGAATAGGAAATATGGTAGGCTTAAGCGACAGCTAAATCTTTTAAGAACGGATACAAAATTCAAACCAGTAACAGGAATATCTCGGAAATAGCTAACTTCGCAAAAACAATATATATATGACATTAACTGTGTGCTTTAACGAGATCTATATTTGTTATGCAGTAACATTTTGCCTCTCTTACTGTTTACCAGTTATACAAAAGTCATTCAGAATGAAGAGGAATTTAGAGGTTATTCCCAGAAAATTTTCAAGATATACATTTCATCTATCATGAAATATTTTAAACGAACGGTGTTTTAATCAAAATGGTTAGAGCCATTTTTGAAAAAATAAGAAATAACGAACAGTTTCCATGTTTGGGTTGGGAGAATTTTCATTAAAATCTTCGTGTCCATCCTCGGAATATGTTGAACTTAAATACCAAGTTTGGTATGTATAGGGCTCGTTGTTTTTGAGTTATCCTGTTCTCTCTCTCTCTCTCTCTCTCTCATACACACCTCGAATTGTTATAAAAATTTCTTTTTTGTGTTCAGGGGGTCTCAAAATATGTATTTAAGGTGAAACTTTTGTATATAATTTTTGGACGAAATACAAAAATTCCTCTACTTACTGCAATTACGTAGTAGAAAAATTAATTAAGAGAGGCGCTGTAAGGTAAATGTTACAGTCAGCACAGGATTACTGTCGGGTTGCAAAAAATTAGTGGAATTACACCAGCATCGCTCGATAGGAAACATTTGATGCTTCATTAAAACCTTAATACATCTAGGCCAGATTTCCCTTACATAAAATTGTTTTAGCGTTCACCATTTCCAAGATATTCTTTGTTATTGGTTTGAACTTTCAAATACCTATAATTTCTTTCTAAGCGGTCGCTCTTCTCGTGGTCATACAAAGAGTGTGGAATTTCAAAGCCATCACATGGCGAGTCGCTTTTTTAAAAACCTGACTTTTGGCTTTAGCCTATTATATTCTTCTTATACTAAAACGAAATGTGTAGATGTGCAATGAAAGTTTATCTCAATCAGCAAGTAGGTAGAAGAATAAGCTTTTGTAAGAAAGTTTGTAGATGAGTGTGCAGAGAAGGTCATATGAATGCAACACCCTAGATTTGTTATTCCTTTACTGTTCTTCTCAATCGTGAGTCTCATTCTACGATAGTATTTATCATTTTATAATGTATTTAAAATCATAATACGTAACTGTAGTTGCTTTGCTATTTTTAATCAAACTCCTCCATTATTGCAAATACTACAGTGACATTTGGTAAATGAATTTTAAATTGAGAAACTAATATTTACTGGACTGGCAAATATCGTATGTTTGATTTATAGTGTATAGAGTAAATTGATCGGTTTTGTTTTTGACCATTTTAAAGCAACATTGCTTAGTGAAATTGGCCAAAAAAGTGACAATTTTAGACTTTTTTGTGCATTTCTATTGTACTTATAACCTGTATTTTATGCTACACAATTGGTTTTTTATATCAACAATTTTAAAGCTATAAACAATTATTTAATTGGTCATGTACCATTTAGGTCAAGTACCCGTATAACTAAAGCTCCATTTTTTAGGCATTTTTCAACATTAAAAGTGTTCCTTGGACTACAGTTTGTGACATATTGTCTTGACAATTTCAAGAATTACATATTTAAAAGTTGCTGTTTAAGTTATTAAATAATTCAGCTGAAATTAATTATTTTCCTTAACTCATTAAAAATGTTAAATAATCCAATAACATATTTACAATTGTTTTTCCTTAAACTAATTAAAATTAAGAACTACATGCATAGAAATTTCATGCTTTTATACTAACCTCGAAATAAACATTTGGAAGCAATACGATAAACTGTAGGATCCAAGGAGCGTTTATTACTAGCATATCAAAAAGTGATCGCGTATTTGTGGTGAAATATCGGTATTGAAGTTTTGGGTGGAGTGGAATACTCCTTCTCTTGTACTTACCACCGGGTGTCTCAGAGCATCCACATCAGCCGTTTTTCTCTAAAACTATAATAAGATACTTGTTCACAAAAACTATTTGATAACCAAAACCTCACAAATGAACGATAGACTTCCTCGACAACATTTTGCACCAGTTGCTTGATGGTGTTCCTCTGGCTGTACGTTACCATGCGGCTTCAATAGGATAGCTATCCGGCTCACTTTTCATTTAAGGCTCGGCAAGCTCTTGACCAGTTCTTTCCTGGACGGTGGATTGGACGAAGAGGACCAGTACGTTAGCCCGTCCGATCTCCTGACTTAACACCAAACGACCTCTTCTTATGGGGGAGAATTAAAGACATTGTTTTCAGGTGCATCCTACAACTAGACAAGATATGAAAGAAAGAATTCAAGCAACATGTACGCCTCTCAGCAATGATGAACTCTTCCGTGCCATCAATGATGTTGGAAGTAGATCACAGCGTTGTGTAACACAGGATGGTGGACATTTTGAAAATTTAGAGGAGTGACAATCATTACCATCGATACGTACACCATTTCTCAGAAAATGTCATTAATTTGTTTATTTTTGTCTTTCATTTGTGAGCGAACATTAGAAGATAGAAAAAAAAAGTTTTGGTAAAAGTTGTTTCATTTTAAAAATACTATCCAATGATATCTTAAACAACCCATGTTCCCATTTAAAATTTCAAAGTTCACCACGAATACCCCTACTTCCGCTTTATTCGGAAAATGGAAGTACTATGTGACCGTACATTCTGTCCGCACCTTAAAATATCATCTGGTCAGTTCATCGTAAACAACAAGTAGGTAGTCTGTCCCCATTCCATTAACTGGTCGGCCAGTCTCCTTTATAGTATATCCCTACGTGCCCAAGACAATAAGCACATGGTTTAGCTTGGGTCCGAAGTTTGCGTGCCTTATCTTACATCTCCGACACCAGCGTGGGAAACCTAAACATCTGTGTGTGTAAAATAAAATATAAATAATAATTTTGAAGAGCCAATAAATGCACAGAAATAACATCACGTGACGTGAGAAAGCAAAATCAGGAACGAGAGAAGGGGAAAATCGTGTAAGGGCGATGTCAGGTTTTTCTGGTTAGCACGGTGTGCACCAACGTACTTTCGCGAGCTAAGACATTGCAGCACAATCGGCCAAAATACCTTCGCGAACCAGGACGTCGCACCGAGTCTACGAAAACACATTCGCGAGCTAAGACATCGTACCAAGGGACTCTACTAAAATACTTTCGCGAACTAAGACGTCGCATCAGGGGAGCTCATTACCATAGCCAAACCATTTTTATCACATCCCGCGGTGGCGAGTGTTACGGCAGATATAGAATAAACCTTATGATACAAAAGACCTACAGTGCATTCATGTAACCATAGCAGCCAACCATAGCCAGGGTACCCACTCCTGAGATCAACGAAGAGAACCTCATGCAAAACTCAGAAAACCTACCACACCAATGAACCTGTCGTAACCTCCTACACCTCCCGCGTACCATTAACAACCATCAACTGTGAGACGACGAATGCACCGCCTCATAAAATGGCGAATAGTAGATGTGCCGATAGTACGCACCGCCCCAACTACCAATGGATTCTTTACATAGGTTTTGGTTATCAAATTATTTTTGCGAACAAGTGTCGTACAGTTTTTGACAAAAACAGCTGATACAGGTGCTCCGTATAAGTAAGCAGTACAGAAAACAAAGATATGGTTTGACATAACTTGTTAAATGTTTGTGTTTTATGTTTTGATTATATGGTAAAAATCAACAGCGGCTCAAGGTGTTCACAAACTTTTAGAGTCAGTTAGCTCTGAAAGTGTGAAATACTGCATAGTAGTCATGTTTATGAACAAATTACATATATAACTAGAACCGCTTCCAACAATAATGAACATGATAACAGCAATTATAATGCATAAATTGTCTGACGAAAGAAAGGGCTGTTTTTGTGGATGTTTGTTGTTGTGTAATACAACGTTTTAAGGCAAGAACAAAGTGAAGTTATGTGTAAATTAAATTGTAGTTGGGAATACTGGTGGTCTGGAACATGCAGAAGAAGTTTCCGGGCTCGTGCAGGTACTGTATTACTCTAATACAGGCACTGTCTGCCGCAGTGTGCTACCACTTAGTGGCATCAACGCAAAATCGTAGTATTAGTTTGGTAACAGCGCGGGTGAAGCTTTCTGCACGCCTTTATATGTACACGATCCGTATGTATTTTACCCATTAGGTAATTAATCATACTAGCAGCGCATGCTCAAAGGCTCTTTAAAACTGTACACAAATGTCAAGATGTGCTATAGACCCTGTTGCCACATTTCATCGAGTTTAGAGAAGTCATGGTAGATTGAAACGCCATAGATTTTAAATTGCTGCATATATGTTAGATTTAATAGCATCCAAAGAAAAAATAACAAATAAATCTTTAAGGTGACAAAAGTTAGGATGTTCACGTGCTCTTGTGCTCTTACACATCAGCAGCCACTGCTAAAAATTCAAAGCGATCAGGAGAAAACTGGAATTTTTATTTTTATATATATACTGCCTTAAGGAAGCACATAGGTGAAAAATTTCCAAAATCCATTAAAATCAATTTTTTATTTTATGCTTATAATTATCTTTGAACCTTCTAGTTTCATAATCCACATTTATTATGATGTGTAGAAGTGGCATCAAGTCACTTTTTAAAGGTCACAAGGTCTGTGCACGTGAACAAGTAACCGTTTTAAAACCTCAAAGCTGGTTTTCTCACTTTGTTTTTTTTCTGCATTTTTGGACATTCAAAATATTCCACACGATGCGATTTTTGTTCAATTTGCTTAAAAAACTTTAGGGAAAAATCTAAAACGTACAAATGAAAAAATATGTAAGTGATTTTTGTGAATTATTTATATTAAATGAGCATATTTATTATTACATTTGATTAGCATTTTAAAACTATAAAAAAGTTGCTATAAAATTAATAATTTTTTGCCAAACTAAATCAGTAATTAAAATTCTGTTTCCAAGTTTTTCTATTGTGTTTTCCTGTTTTGGAATAAATATTAAAATGAATAAAATTCTTAATTGTTTATCGTGTGGAGCATTATTTGTGCATAGTTAAATAATTGTTTAATTGCAATGAAATTTGATATGCACACCATTCCTTGCAGTGTAATGCATCGTACAAATTTCAAATAAACATATACATAATTAAGGAAATTAGCAGTTTCACCTTGTGTACCCTTATGTGCAAGTGAACGTCACTCCTTGTTTTCTCGACTCGTATTACGTAATTTCTTAAGGTTATGAACACAAAGTAATGTTTTATTCTCTTCAGAATCCATTAGCCGAAGTAACGGCCAGCAGCGTGCCAAGCATGTTCTAAAACTTGATAGCTGGTGGTTAGAGATCGCTGTGCAGTGATACGGCACGCAAACTCTGCCGGAAATGTGATTAATCAGACAACCTTCCCAGGAAGCCGTTGCCCACTTAGCTAAATTAACACCTACGCCGCATGAAATATTTAATACTTACACTTTATTTAATAGAACGATAATATCAACTTGTTTGCACGGAAATGTGTTACGAGAAATGCCTGCTTTTTGACGCTAAAAACTAGTACCTTTCTTGTATTTCTTACACGCTCAATGAATTCATTTAATTTCTTAATTTTAATATTTTAATTTCAGTCCTTAAATTATATTGCAACAGAAGTTTCCCCAAGAACAAACCGAACAAGAGGTTAAGCGGTGATGCGTGAGATTTGGTTTCAGGAGCTCCCGGGTTCGATTAAGTTCGGACCAGTCACTATGGCGTTTCTTCAAGTTTGCCCAGGTCGGTAGGGAATGCTGGGGTGTTTCTCTTCGTCCTCGAATTTCCTGTCCATCTTTTCTGTCCCCCATCATTTCCTTTCACTTGTTTCATCTTCGTCTGTTTCACTTGTAAGACCAGGCGACGGCGATTGGTAGGTTACAGCATGACGGTGGAGTTTGTGCTGTGTAAAACATTTCTCTCTGGCGCTTGTATAAAGGCGCTATTAATTTGTTGATAACCCAGCACTAAATGGATTATTCTAATTTCATTTTACGCTTCCATTCAGTGGCATGAAATTCACCCCCTCCCCGACGAAATTGTATAAAGTCGCGAGAATCTCAGGGCTCTGCTTTATTTATACACCCTAAAAAGACGCTATTTTTCCCATAACTACTTAAAAGCACTATTGTGATTGGCTGATCACCTTAGCGTCGTATGAGAGCATTTTCTCCCAAATCCCATTTTTGTCTCAATCTTTCGCTATCTCTCTTCAACCTCCACCTATCTCTCTTACTCAAGCGTCTCTGCTGGTCATGTTCAGCCTATACCCTGGGTTTCGTGTCACCCTAGAGATATCTTCGCCTAGTACCGCTTGGCTTCAGGCGCCTAACTTGCACAGCTGCACGGCTAGCTACCTTCCGTTACATTTACCAAAATACATATTTACTTTTGTTAATATCACTTACATTGATGTAGCATTATTCCCGCCACATACTCTAAGGAAACAGTTTATTGTTTCATTCACTACAATCTTGGAGGCTTTTACTTGCCAAATTAAAAGGGTCAGATACAAATGTAGTGTGGTTTTCCATAATATCCTCTCATTTTCAGCGTTATTTTTAACACTGCAACACAAATTACTTTGTATATTTTTTTATTAGAATAAGAATCCGCATCTATGCTGTGCTATCCTATTATTTGCCGAGGTTTCCGTTTACTTCTGTCTTTGTCACTTTTCATTATAGCTATAGCTCTCAAAAGCTCGCTAGTCTGATACTATAAAACTTACAGTTTATTAATTTATTAAATATTATTTTAATTCTAGGAAGTTTAAGAGGAAGAAAATCAATATTATGAACTAAAGACAACAGTTTATAACGCGTCAGATATTGTAAATTTTGCTTAGGTTAACAAGTTTTTCAAACTGAATACTCTCCAAGGCTTAAATCTATTTTATTCAACAAAAATATATGCCTATTTACCTTGGCACAATCCAAAATTCATTTTATAAAGTTAATGCTCTTTGTGCCACGGAGATATGGAACGAATCATGATATATAAAGTAATCACAAAACTGCTTTCAGAAAAAAATACAGCGGTAGATATAAATTTTTTGTTTGATTTGTTTAGTACTGAAAACCATACAGACGAACATACTGATTAGTTAAATAAATCTATTATCAAATTAATATAAAGTTTCCTCTTAAAATTTCCACCAGGCCATAGACTGTTCGATAAATATTAATAAGGAAAGCTTATGGTGCAAAGCCAAGAGCTGAACTGGGATACGCCGAATACGCCAAGGGACCAAACATTGTTATAAAACAACTGTAGATGTATCGCTACATTCTATCGAGTATTCTACTGCCTCTTCATTTTTGGTAAATAGTTTGTATTACTTCAAGCTTCATCTACTTTCCCAAAGTGTTTAGGTAAAGCATGGCTCTTGTTATGATATTTATATTTTTCAATTAATTAGAAATGTAGAATTTGTGGATAAACTTGCATAAATTTGGAAATGTAGAACTACACTGAAAAACTCAATATCATAGCTCGGATTTGAACCACGGATCTTCGTGCCGTTGCTCTAAGCCACTGAACTACCACGGCGGAACGAAATTAAATTCCCAAACGACTTACATTTTTTCCGTTAAACCACAAGACGCTCTCAAATTGATTTTGTGATAACATACGCTAATGGCGATTTACAATCTCGTAAGTACAGGCTACAGTTAACCATTGTCAGGTCAACCAATGATAATTAATTCCTCTTCCACACAATCTGTGTGTAGACTTAAGTTTGAGGGTAGAAACAGACTGAAACATTCAATACCATATTGGGGATCTGAACCACCAATTTTCGGCTTTCCGAGTTATCATGGCAACCAATTGAGTTATGCCGGAACAACATTAAATTAATCTGATTCAAATCTGTGCCATATGTTTCCCGGTGAACCATAAGACATTCTCAAATTCATTTTGAGATAACATATCCCAATGACAACTTACAATCTCGTAATCTCCTGTAGGTCGGTTGAGAATGTAATGTCATGCCGGCATGCCCGTGGTAGCTCAGTTGGTTAGAGAAACGGCACGGAAAGTTTATATTGGAAAGGTAAGATCAGACGACTGAAAAATTCAATGCCATAGCCGGGATTTGAACAAGGTTTCCGTCCGGTTGCTATAATCAAATGAACTACCATAGCAACATCATGGCTACGACATTAAATTTCCCAACTGATTCGCATTTTTTTCCGGTAAACCGGAAGATCCGTGGTTCAAATACCAGTTATGGCATTTAATTCTTTAGTCGTTGATTCTCCTTTTCAATCTTGTCCTAAATATGGCTTGTAAAGGTAGGTATCACGAAGGGGCCCTCAGAGCAAAGACAGAGCATGGCACGCGGGCCAGTCGGCCCTTTATGCTTCCAACTTGACCCCTGAGAGGGAAGGATGAGAGGAGAGACCCGAAAGGTAACTAGATTCGGATGCCGACGGGCGCAAGCATGGACGTGGTCCCTAACGTTTCCAGACAGAACGCATCCGATGCAGCCGCTCCCAGCCCACAAGCTATCAACCTCCAGGGTCCCCCAGAGCGGAGCCCCACGCTGAGGAGAGATCTAACTGAGCGGTAACGACGCCAGGAAAGAAACCTTTACAGAGCGCAAGCCACAGCCCAGTCGCAACGCGCCGAACACCGTCGCCTGGTCGTACAACCCTGAAACAGATAACAAGGAAGATTTGGGTACAGCAAATGAGAGGAAGGAGAGTAGTGGTAGAAGATGAACCACTCCAGTGTTCGCCTGGCGACCCGAGGAAACCACGAAAACCCATTGGTCAGAGTGGACGGTCGCCGGGGATCGATCCCGGGACCTCCCGTATGTGGGTCACAGACGTTGCCGCCTGAGCCATCCCGATCGTTACGCATGGCTTGTGTGGAAGAACAATTAATTACCATTGAAGGTATTGTTCAAATACCGGCTATGGCAGTGAATTGTTTAGTCCGATTCCTCTATCTTCCAGCTTAAGCCTACATATTACTTACGTTGAAGAGCAATTAATTATTATCATTGTATAAAGTAGTCTTCTTGTAAACGCACCGATAGCTTATTTAACAGTAGAGAGAGGTGCTTTAAAGTGAGCCAATTGTGGCTCGTCTTTCACCGAGTGGCTGTTTTGCAGAAATGGTCGTAGTTCTTTTATGTACCTGAAATCCTGAGTTACAGTTTTGGGCCCCTGCTTGTATTACGCCGGCAGCCTGCCTTACACCAGAAGTCGGCTGCACCAGGCTTCTACAGCGCTCGCCAGGTTGTGTCCTCTCCGCCAGTATAGGTAGCGCTTATGTTGGCTCCACATCATCATCAACTGACCTTCCCAGCGTACTCCGAGCGATGCATCAAGAGAAAAAAGAGTGTGACAGTTAATACTCGACGACCAGCTAAGAAGGGCTTTTATTGAGCTTCGTGTCTGGGAGCGGCCGTCTTCACACTTTTCGGCCTTGTCTAAATTATTTATATAATGTACTTTTGGAGTAGGTAACATTCTTAAATTTTTGTAGTCTGTGGAGCGACATTTAATATCTCATGGAAGCGAGTTTATATCATATTATCGTGTTAAATTTCATTTCAAAACGGCAAATGTTGTATGAGGACAAATTCAAATGTAATCTGCTTCAATTATAACATATCTTTCTTTCTACATTTGAGTGTTAATATATTCAGTACCTGTGGGGCTGTATGGATTGTTACTTTTATTTAAAGCTGCTTTAAATCCTTGTTCAATTCCTTTAAGCTTTGGTACTATAAAACATGTATTACTCTGGGGAGATTCTTTATTTCCAATGCATTATATAATGGGCCCGGAATTTTACTTTACTAGTTTACTTATTTTTTTAAAATAATTGTGACTTCTATGGATCGACTACTTCTAAATCGGCCTTGCAAGAACGTTACAAAAGCAAAAGATGGTTTAGCTGAAATGATGTTTCGTGCAGCATAAAACTAAGCCTTAATATTTAAGAAGACGTTAGAACAGTAACGAAGGTCGGTGAAACGGATCATATATATTCCACAGTGGATGTTAGACTCACTTATTTTTTATATCAGAACCATAAAAATACAAACACGTGAAGTGAAACAAAATACTCCTCTTCTAGCTTGCAGGAAATTGTCGCACGTCGGGAGAAGCAATAAAACCGTTTAAAATAACTGTATTAATCATGTCGTGACAGACAGAATATTTTTAAATGATAGGGTTCATATTTTATGAGACAAAAACGCAGCATCTGAAGAGAATAAAAAGAGTCCTACCTTTTATTTATTTTTCCCCTTCCTCTACCTCACATAAATACCTCGAAGAATAAAGCGCCAAAATGTAGGCATCGGTTCCGGGAGTTAAGTTGAATTGCACCTCTCGTAGGAATTCGATTCAATTCTGTTCTCCCTTTCTTTGATTTGATTTAATTAATCTCTGGATTGGGAGATTGCGAGACTAATTAATTAGATATGCAGATAAGGTGTTTCAGAAAGGATCGTGTAGAAAAGGGGAACGTGTAAAGGAAATCGAAGTATTGGAAAGGTCTCCAAAGGGTCTTGTTACCAATAATATGCTAACCGTGGTGCAAAAATTAGAAGTCTTTAGAGGTAGATGGAATTATGATATTATGTAGTCACTTAAGGGAATTTCTGCCGATCTCCCAATATTATAACTTTGGTTTTCCTTCAGGTTGACAAGTGTTTAAAATTCACTTTGTTCAAACCCCATATCTCTTTCTTTCACTGTTCTCGTACATGTATTGGAAAATAAATATTAACCAATACACACATATCATTGTGGTTAGTTTTCTCTTTCCTATATTTCCATATTTTACGCCATTAAAACAGTAATGTGAGAGAAATTATCAAATGTATAAACAGAAGGCAGCAGGAGAAAAAGATTTTCACTAGAAGTGGGAGGAATTGTATGATGTTTCAGTATCCCTTGAAATTATTGTCTTCCCCTGTAATAGGCAATTTTTTCCCAAGTAAGCGTAGATACATGAACCAGAGTCTGCCTTAAAGTTAGCGGGAAGTGCAAAAACATAGTTACGCAAACTAGTACAGAAGTTATGTGTTTTCCGCATCTAACTCGATACTGCTAACTTTTCGATCGGATGAATCCATATAATTAAGGATTTTTTGGGGAAGGTAAAGTTTTTTAAAATCCTATTTAATCAAATTGTAATCCTTAATGCTTGTTCTCATTACATATGATACTATAGATGTGGACATTTACGATGCATGATATCAAACGATAACTAAGAAAGAAAGTTTGTGAAGGAAAAGCTACACGCTAAGTTTAGGGTACCTTCCAGGCATTTTCAAATTACGAAAACCTGGACAAATGCTCAGTCTGGAGGGACCGTTTCCACAGGATTTGAACCGCAGACTTATCTTCAGTCCATGTTTTAAGGAGTTTGGTCAGATTGGTCAAGTGAATGAATGGAACTCGCATTTAAATGTTTCCGTTTTTCCATTTTCGGATACATTTATTTCATTGACCATTAATGATTTATAAGTTATTAAGGCGGCCATGTGCGAAATTGTCATTTTCCATATATTGTTTGGTTAATGACCTAATTTTCTGTTTACAGTAAGCTCTAATTATGGACATCAAGATTCAAGTTTCGTTGGTATTATTTTAATAATTTTTGAATAGTTGAAAAACATTGAAACCTTATTTGCTCCCATAAAATATATGTTGCAAGTCTGACAAAACGTGAATCATCTTTGCATTCATATAATTTAAGAGCAGAGCCAGAATTTTAACTCCAAATGTATGAAATATATGAAAATATATTAATCTACTCGATCGAAATACAGTGTTATTTTTTAGCATTCAGATGCCACATTTCAGTTTTTAGTTATGAAAATATTTATCCTAAATTTATTATTAAATATTTATATTTATCATATATTTTTAATGATAGTTTTCAGAACATAAGTTAAAAGTTGCAGTTTTCAAACTAAAAATGTAGCATCCTATATATTTGATTGTGAGTAAAAAATAAAAATGAAAGTGCAGAATCTACTTTAGTAGGCATTTTATATCTGGAGGCATTTACATTTAGGGTAATTAGAGGTACTTTCAAGCGGTATATGGCTCAAACATTTTTCCGGTCATATTGGCTTATAAAATGAACTTTTTCTTAAAAAGTGGCCAAAATTTCAACCGCAACCCTCCTTTCAGCTTTTTGTTCAATATAGACAAATAAAAACTTTACAGTGAAGGATTTTATCCTGAATTAATGCACTTTAATTAAAGCTTTGTATGTAATGGAGTATTGTGTGGTACGGATTCTTGGGCGTTGCGACGAATTGAGAGAAAACGAACTGGAAGCATAAGAACATAAATATGTACTGTAGCTGTTTTAGAAAGAGTAGGTTAAGGAAGAACGATAATGAAATTGAAAAGGAACAGGTAATGAAATTGGTTGGGCGGCTGGATAAAAAACTGCTCGACAAGGGATTTATTGGAATGTATGGTGAACCTGAAAAATATTTGGAGCAGAAGAGGATAACAGTTGACAGCAAGTGTTAAGATAGATGACAAAGAGGAAAATAGGAAAACACGAAAAAGACTGGTCTAGAATGGGCAGAAAGCTATGATTTTATTCATTGATCCAATTAAATAAATTATAATTCCATGCAATTTTCATACATTTTCTCTCACGTGTAAAATTCCTTAAAATGTATCTAAAATGAATGTATGAAACATTCTTTCCTTGTATAAAACTGTGTATTCCTAATAAAAATGTAAATAAATACATAATTAGAAGCCAAATCATTATAGAAAAGTATGCCTAAGCGATGAGATACAAAATGATTTTCAAAACACCGTATTCTAGTATTCCGGAATATATGATAACCCAGTACAAAAAAGTAACGCTTTGACATATCCGTCGTGTATAACTATCCTAACAAGGCAACAGTGTTGATAGAGTGGGGTTTTTAATAAAAATCAATCTATTGTCAAAGCCTTTAAAGGAATTAATTAGGATATGATGAGTATTTGTTTCCGAGTTCAGTTTTCAGATTCAGAACAGCATGATGAATTTCTTTAGCTATTCAACGTGCCAGCTGTGAGTGATGTTCCAAAATTACGAGGTAGTTATAAATCAAGCTCCTTACCCATCCTCTACCCCACCAGCAGAGAAGAAAAAAGAAAGTTTTCTACAATGTACACAGCAAGAACAGGGACTAGCAAACCGTTGTGCCGGCCGCACAAGCAAAGAATACATTTCCCTACTCGTCTATGACAAAAGAAGACGTCTTCCAGTCTAGTAATGCGAATACTCTATTGTTTTTGTTCATCGCGCCGCGTTTTTCATCTGTTGGTTCTTGTGGCGCCCGTGTGGGGGTAGGAAAGTCGCTCTAACAAACCGTAAATCTGAAGGACGGAGAGACCGTTTTCAGCAAGGCTTCTGAAATAATTTTATTCTGCGTTTCCTAACCACCACCACATACACACTTCTTGAAACATGTTTTTTTCCCAAGAGATTCTGAGAATGTAGAGCGTGTGCAACGAAGAGTAGCAGAATGGATTATTTTCTGTCTAATGAAATGCTGCACATGGCGATTAAATAGTTACTTACATTAAAGAAAAACTCATCTACTTCTGTAAACCATAATATTGAGGGAAATAAAAACAGAGTTAGTGGAAACATGTAGCGAATTCAAATTCTGTGGAAGAAATCAAAGATGTTATTTGTTGCAAACAACATGCAAAACTATGCATAAAAACGTAAGTGTAAGACAGAATGTATTTGAAAGTTTAGTGCTAAGTACCACCTAAGGGAACGTGGCCACAAAGGCCGATATCATTCGTACCAACTGTTGTCTGGAAAGGGTGAATGCCAAGGGGTTTCAAAGAGGAAAACTCTGATTTTACCTTTTCTACCATTTACAAGTTCACATATATTCAATGTGTTATTCATATGACAGTGATTCTTCTATCGTTACGCATCAGTAATTTTGTTTACGATTTGTTTTAAACCAAGAAACAGGGTTTCAATATAAGAAAACAGTATTATTCGACGTAACAAGCTCTTGCGATGGAAAGAAATGAAGGGGTGGAAACAATTACAAACCTACAAGCCTATGTGACGCTTGTGAAAGGCCTAAAATTGCAACATAGCCGATTTAGAAAACACATATTACGAAAAAAAAAAAGGATATATATATATATATATATATATATATATATGACATCTGTAGTAGCTTTATTTCTACTTGGGATTTCTCGTTTACACAAAACTATACAAAATTCAATAAAATTTAAGGGAAGTTCCCAGGATATTTACAGAAAGTTCAGGATATACGTTTTAATTCCTATGTTAATAAACTAAACATAGAAATTTTAATCTGCATCATTAGAAACGTTTTTGAGAAAATAAAAGGACAACGAAAACGTTTTCATGTAAATGGGGTGGGAAGAATTTCTTGAAGATTTTCTTGAAAAGCTTTCATGTCTCATCCTAGGAGATACTGAGCTTAAATAACAAGTTTGGTATTTGAACGGACAGGAAGATTTAAAAAAAAATCTTCCCCCATTCCAAACAAATTGATTTTATCAAAAATGGCTCTAACGATTATTATTAAAATGCATATGTTTAAGACATTTTCATGACGAATAAAATGTATATCTTGAATTTTCTGGGAATAGCCTGTGAGGTCTTCTTCATTCTGAAGGACTTTTGTATTACTGACAAACCGTAAAAGATACACAAAATCTTAATACACAAACAAATGTAGATTTCGTTAAAGCAAACAATTCATTTCAAATAAACGAGATAGTCTTTGTTAATTAGGTTAGGATAGGACTAGAAGCGGAGTGGATCCTTAACACCTCGACCTAAGCAGTTCTTTTGGACTTAGGCCCCTGACAAAGCGCCCCGGGAGGGAGGGATGAGGTGAGAGGAGAAAGAGGGCGGCCGGAGCAGGAGGTACGACAAGCAGAGGGCAGGGGCTCTGCTGTTTACAAATGTAAACTCCCTGTATGGCAGCTTGCAGTTGGTTCTGCTCCCCGCGGGCTGATACATTCCCTGAGGGAGCCGGAAGCCGGAGACTGCCCCCATTCCGGAGAACGAGGTTTCCTTTTCCCCTGTCATGCACACGCCGAGATCTCCCACTTGTAACCATGAAAGAGACCAAACAGATGAAAGTTGAGAATGGAGATGAAATGGAGGGACAGGAAATTCAGGGGATGCAAAGATCCTTCCCAGCATTCGCTTAGCGACCCCAAAAAAACCCGTGATTCAGGAAGGTCGGCCCGGGAATCAAACCCACGACCTCCCAATTATTGCCTGAGGCATCCCACTCGGTTTCTTTGTTCTTAGTTTGGATTTTCAAACTGTTTATACTTCTCTAAACTGCAAATCTCTATTGGATTTTTCATTTTTTATTTATTTTGTTTTTAGTGGTCATGCAAAGAGAACAGAATTTCAAAACGATTACATAGCGATAACTCAAAATATTTGACTATCGCTTTAGCCTACTCATTCCTCTTATACCTACAACAAAAGGTATAAATGAGTAATGAAGGTTTTCTGATTTAACAAGAAGTGGATAGAATAATAAGCCTTTCTAAGTTAAGTTTATAGAAGAATGAGTAGAAAAATCAGTGAATGCAATACATCCGGTGTTTTTAAAATTTACTTCAACAAAATGTAAAATGTGTCCACAAAGTTCATTCTAACTCTTACATATTAAGTGCAAGCTGCGATTCAAGAATTGTTTAATGAATACACACTGACAAAGGGACGCTAGAAGCAGAAACATAATATAAAAACGTTGCTTCAGTTGAAAGTCCCGTTTCGGAGCTTTACCGTTATGTGCAAAAAATCTTGCCGATTTAGCAGGGAGCCAATTTCAGGTAGTGTTGAGATGTCAAACGCCCCACAGCTTCGAAAGCGACACTCCACCCCTCCTCTCTTCCGAACTGTTGAAGTAGATGAGTTTTAGCGAGCATTCTTGGACTCCCATCCCTACACGGTCATGTCACTGAGCTAGTCCCACCGTCACCATATGTATCATACAATAGCAGGAAGCGAAACTTACTTTTACCATGGCTCAAGTGGTACCGTCTGAGATTCGTATTCGAGAGGTCCAGGATTCGATTCCAATTGACCATCCTGATCTTGGCTTTGTTCGTGGTTTTCCCATACCGGTAGGCGAAAATGGGGTTTATTGTATACTACGAAAAATTTCATCTCATTTCATCTTTCAGGGCTGCAGTACCGACACTGTTTGTGGTGGGGGATATGCTATAATATAGACAGAGGTGAAGTTAGGGAGGGGTTCTGAGGGTTAGAACCACCTCTTGCTAAAAAAATCTGATCTGTTACACTCACATGACTTTCTCTACTCTTGTACAAACTGTTTTTACCAAAGCTTATTCTCCATATGCTTCATGTTAATCGAGATATCGAGATGTTAATCTTATTGCTAATTTTCTTGTAGATGCAAGGAGAATTGGTAGGCTTTAAGCGATAGTCAAATATTTTAAGAGTTGGTTCCTATGTGGAGTATTCCATTCTCTTTGTATTACCAGGACAAAAAAATGAATAACGAATTTGAGAAAAAGTATAAGTATTGCAAAATTTAAGGGAATAACAAGCAATATCTCGAAAATGGTTCACTCAACAAAAAAAAATGTATATGACATAAATTGTATATTTTAACGCGATCTACAGTTTTTGTGTAGTAAAACTTTGTTTATCTGTTATGGTTTACCAGTTATGCAAAAGTCATTCACAATGAAGAATACTTTTGGAGACATTCCCAGAAAATTCGAGATATACATTTCATTTGTCATAAAACTATCTTAGACATATGATATTATAATCAAAATCGTTAGAGCCATTTGTGTCACATCTCTGGAAGATACTGAACCTAAATACCAAGTTTGGTGTTTACTCGACTGTTCGTTTCTGAGTTATGCTGTTCACAGACACACACGGACATGTTTCCAAAAATGATATTTTTGGGATTCAGGGGGTCTCAAAACATGTATTTCCGGTGAAGTTTCAGTATCGAATTTTAGGGTGGAATACAATAATTCCCCTACTTACTATACGTAGTAGTAGCGAAAGTAAAAATGAATAGCAAAAATACCTTCGTTAAAATAGCATATTTCTAGGTTAGCGAGAACCAAATACTTCCTAATCGTATCACTGGTATCGCTACGCCTAATACGCCGCATGTCTTGGACAATATCGCCAAACATGACAATAACAGAAACTGCAGTTTAGACGGCGTGGGTGCAACCATGTATAAAATACTTTACAGTGATCATTAATTCTCATTTCACAAAACATTTACCGCTTAGAATATGCAAAGCTTCCTATCCTAATTTTAATTCCAATTGCTGCACCTCAATCTGTGAATATAAAATAGATTTATTTAAATATTTATACTCAGGTTAAATTAAAATACTAACACATCTTTAATGTTTTTTTCTGGCTACGCCATAAATATAGATTCCCGAAAAATATTACCTGTAAAAGTACTTACACAAATTTAAAAAAATGCCTGAATTGGAAGTGATAAAATAAGAAAGCCATGGTTAATTTGTTCCAAACTGTAAAAATTACATTCTCCAGGTGCTTTGTGTTGGCAGTATTTAAATATGAAGTCGGAATTATAAAAGCAATAATTATCATAATATTCTGAGAAGGATAGCGATATAAAATAAGTAATAATATATTTAAAATCAGTGTATGTATAAAAAGGAGAAGCATTGTGAAAATTGTGACTGTAAAAGCGACAGAAAGACCAGACAGGCACAGTTTTGTTAATTAGGGACCAGCTCCAGGTATAAAGGGTAACATAGCTGAAGCCAGTTTCTCTTGGAATTCATGGGTGCAGTTGCACTGGCCGGAATGTGAAGGTCATTTAGAAGCTTCATGACGCTAAGTTTGAGGAGAGCGTTTGAGGGGAGAGTGAGGGAAGTGTGTAGCTTGCTGTTCCTTGTGCAGCGTGGGTAAAGGCAGTCTGTCCTGAGCGATTGGTGAGTACGGGACGACATTCTCGTCGAGTTGTGAACATTGGCGGCGAACATGCAAGAGGGTAGAACGTCCAGCTGTAGTTAATAATCTTCGCTCTTGGTAAAGACACAGTAGCATCGTATGCATTTAAAAGTGATCGGTAAACCTTAAGTTTTATTTTAAATGGTGAAAATAAAAGTGTTCCAAGACAGCGTTTGTGTGTTTCTCTGTACACACCCACGCATACCCCGAGGTTAAGATCTCATGCTCGAGCAGCCGTGGCAAAAGAAGAACCAACTGGGAGGAGACAAGCAGCAATCGTGAGGCAAAGGTATTGCTTCATTGTTGGAGGACGTAGCGTGGCTGCGTCAAATATTTAAGAATTTGAAAACTACAATTGGTTTATTACAAATATACTCAAAGATAATTGTTTTGAATGCAATATTAGATTAAAAAAGTGATTATAGTACATAATATGTTTCGAAAATTTACAAAGCTGATCTCACTCTGGGTATTTTTACCTACTACGTGATCACCTAGGCATGCCGTACCGCCGATTGTTTAACCTGAGCCCACCAACGTATATTTCTGACCGTGAAATAGAAGTGTCGTTACAGTAGAGAGCGGTTCCACTCATGAAAATGACTTGCATTTTTCACTCAGTCAGAGCAAAATCAGTCCGTGAGAGTCGTAAGTTGTAATGAAATTAAGAAGCTGCTGCTATTTTCTGAGAACAAATAGACATGTAGGTTAGCATCTAGTAATTTAATAAAAATTTTGAGGTGAGAAAATCAAGTATTCGAAGTACAGATCAAAAATGAAATGAAAGGCGTAACTCTGTCATTTATTTCTTAGAATAAAACCATTCGATCAAAACAAAAACAATGACTGTACCTGCCACAGCAGTGACTATGTTACATTTTTTGTGCAAATACTTGCAGGTTAAGCCTGAAGGGAAAATTTTGCATTACGCTGTTTGTTTTCTATTAGTGAAACACTAAGACACATGAATTTAATTTGCATTGGAGCTTATGTAAGTCAATATTATTTTCAATCTTAGTTTTCCGCAGCTACCGTTTTTAAACCTTTTCCTCAAAACTATTAAAGATAGCTTAATTAAGTTTTCCACACTGCTTACTTTAACAATATATATATGTGTTGTGTTTAAAGTGTTATGCATATTTCTTGTACTACATGATTATTTTGTAGTGAAAAAATAGAGGGAATCTTATAAGAGAAGTATAAATTTACAGTTTAATTTAATTATTGGTTTTCCAGGAAAAGTAGACTAATAAATAAAAAAAAATCAAATTTCAAAATGGAGGGGGAAAAGGCTTTGTATTTAGACTTTTAAAGTTTTTAGTATGTTTCTTATGACCTCCCAAACATATAAGCAATGTTTCATTTATTTGCAATAAATAGAATTGAAGATAAAATTGAATAAGGTTGTAATTCAGTGTGTCTCCCCTTATGGTTTTGGCTCGTGAATATCATAAAATTTCTGAAAGTGAGGTATAATTAATTATTTTAAGAGTAATTAGTATTTAAAACTAGTGCTAATGCTATATTACTATCACATTTCTCTTATCAGTGATGTAAACATTTCAGAATCTCACTTGCATTTTCTAGCGTACACACATCTTAATGGATTAAAACTACCACATCGCGCAGGTATACATAGTACATAGCAAAATTTGGCACAAAACTCCTGTACACAATCAGGGCAAGGACTTTCCAATTTCATGAGGGTTCTCAGTTGGTATTATTCCCAAGTAGCGGATACATAATGTGGCAATACTGATATTATGTGCTGCATTTGCCGTTTTATCACTTCCGCAGAAATTATGTTCTTCCCAACAATTAGCACATTTCGAATTTCCTCGACACATATGTGTATGTAAAATGCAGTCATTGCTGATGTATTCAGTTATGTGGCGTATGTGAAAACGGCGTTCTTCTATACTCATTAAACCAAAATCTACCTTAACCTTTTACTTTCTCTACTACGTACAGTAAGTAGGGGAAGTATTGTATTTCACTAAAAAATTCGATACCAAAAGTTCACTGGAAATACATGCTTTGAAGCCCCTTAGTGCTAATACAGCAGCTTTGAAAACAACTCCGTGTGTGTGTCTGTCTTGTGTCCTTAAACACCATAACTCAAAAACTTACGTCGAATAAATATCAAACTTGGTATTTTGTTCAATATCTTCCAAAGATGTCACACGAAGATTTTCAAGAAAATCCCCCACCCCAAACTACCCTTTACATGAAACATTTTTGGGGATTTTTGATTTTCTAAAAATTGGTATTGACGATTTTGATTAAAATATCATATACGAAAAATATTTACATGAGAAATAAAATGTATATCTTGAATTCTCGGGGAATATCCTATGAAGTCCTCTTCATTTCGAAGGAATTTTATATAATCTGTATAACTGATAAGCCTTAAGCGATAGACGATAACGTACTACACAAGAAATGTAGATCTCTTTAAAACGCATAGTTTATTTAAAATAAGTTTTCTTTGTGGTATAAGATGTTTCTGAGATATCTGTTATTAAAGATTCGAATTGTTCATTACTTGCTCACTCTCTTAAGTTCCTTCAACATTCAGCCGTTTCTCGGGATTAAATTAAATCAAATTGAGTTTTATTTATGGACGCTCTTTAACTGCTATAGTCCTTAGCGTCCCATTCTATATTGGGCATGAAATACCGGAAATTTTGCTCAGAGGTCTCTTTATCAGGCTTGAGATTATTTTGCGTGCCGTAAATCTACGACATGGGACCACCGGCTTTACTTCCCTTCAGAAAGAAGCCATGCTAAGGATTTTTACGCCCGAAAAAAATCCATCGCTCTCAGCCGTGTTTGAACCTCGGTAACTAGAGGCTAGCATGGTAACCACTACACCACGGAGGACGACTTCTCTTGATTTTATGGAAACGGTATGGCATTTTTAGGCCAGCATATAGTGACCACTTCTTAAACATGTGACTATCATCGTTCTCTTTGATCTATAACGCAATGTGCAATGTAGTATTTCTCCTAAGGTTTATTTGGATTAAAATATAGTAGATAGAAAAGTGAGCTTAAGAATAAGCTGTATACCCACTAATAAACGATAGAGGGTAAAGAGAGTCATGCGAATGTGGCACATAAGAATTTTTCATACTCTAGGATGTTACTAATATTGTTTTCATGGTACTTGCTGCATCTATTGCATCCTTACATTTAAGTTCTAGAAATAAGACAACTTAATTTACCCTTGTTACCGAAGAGGGTAGCCGAGGTGGTTAAGGCACGGACTTGTGAATGGAGGTTCTGCGAGTCAAATCCCGCCAGAACCGTCTTCTTTGACTGAGGATTTTTCCAGGATTTTCTCAGTGCTCATAACCGGCAAATATCGTGGAGGAACCCAAAACTTAGGCCTGGAAGGTTGTCTTCCCAAATTTACTTTTCGATTTATCATTTCATTTCATGTAATGCTAGTGTCATCGTCTGTAGTGTCGTATGAATTAAAAGCGGGCGTTAATATTATGTTATGCAGCAAGACAATAAGGTAGTAGGTAATTAAGATGCGAGTACGTTTATGAAAAGGGCTAGTAACTCGTTTCATAATTTTCATACGAGCGTCTTAATTCCTATTATAGTCAAGTTGCATACGACTATTTTTGGTCAACCACATCATAATTTCAAAACTTTGACTTTTTACAGAAAAAATTTACCCTCTTGTGTGTAATTAAATGGCGATCGGATGGCAGCACTGATCGCAAGATCTTCGGCATGTTTGCGAGTAGTGCAACAGATAGCAGCACTGTATTTATTGATTTGTTGTAGGTAGCGTGAAAGCAACACAAATTGACGCAAAGGAAATGCACTCCATATTAGAATATTAAAATTACAATGAACATATTTTATTTTAAACATATTTCATTCTTTATCTGGGCAAAGGTTCCAAATGAACTGCTACTTTGAAGGTATTAAAAGGTGTGGGCGATAGGGGAACTGCGCACGCCGCCAAGTAAAATCATAATGAGTCCCTCAGATATTATGGATGCCATAACAGTTCAGTCACGTCGCATGTAATGAGCGTATTATAATGTGGTCAACCAAAAACACATTTATTTTCATTACTCAACCATCCAAGTGTGTCGATGCAAAAAAAGTAAGAAGCAATAAAATAGTTAAAATAATGTTTATAACAGTACCATTTATAAGGAGTGACATTTTGTAAATGTGAATTAATTTTGGAACCATAAATAAAATTGCCAGCTGTTTATACATGTATTGTTGGTATGAAATTACCAATCTAACAGTCAACAATATCTAACAATGAGACTTCTTTGAGGTACCGAGCACAAAGGTTGGTTTCTATTTTTAATGTAAAATATTTAATGTGAAAATTTAATTATTATTTTATGAAAAATTTAAATATTGGTATTAAATTAAAATCTCCTCATAAAACATAATAAAAAGACGAAAAGAATAACATGAATTTGTAAGAGGAGGATTTGCTCCTACTTTTTTAAGTGAATATGCAAGAATTTTATTTAGCGTGCAAGCTTAAAAGGAACAGTAAATAAACAAAAACAGAAACATCTGGGTGATACATGTCAACCAAGCGCGGTTAAGGGTTTCTGCCTACAAAAAGATGTATTGCAGCACATATCAATATTAACACTTTAAATGACCAATATTAATTAATACCATAAATTGTATAATTGTTAAGTTTGAAAATTATATTTAGAGCGAAGAGAAATTGCATTAAATTGTAAGATTTAATTAAAAGTTTAATCAAAATATCAATTATCGTTTTATTTGTTAATGTTCAGTTAATTGCGTCGTCCACAAACTGCGCCTGTCCGGATTATGTAGTGAGTAGGATCTCTCATTCATATGCAAAGCAACATTAACATGAATAAGTAAACGCTTTTTGTAGCGACGTACGGTCCATTAAAATCTACAGTTCATCAGCACTTGTTGACCAAACTAAAAGCTTGTTTCTGAACACAATTTAGAATCTAGTTCCTCTTTCCCCTGAGTCCTTTAATTTAGTTTACTTTTGGGTGTAATAAAGCGGCTACGATCCCACCAAGTTCATTAGAAAATTTTTTTTAGAGAAAAGTTGTAGTACATGCAGTAATGAATCTATTAAATGCTTGCTGTTGAATAACAGTGAACTAGGAAATAAAATATAGTTACTTACTACGAGAGGTGTTCAGAATCTAAGTTTAGATATTCCCGGAGTTTCGTCATTTATAGAGAAATAAAGAGTGTGCGGATATTCTAAAACATGCGATTGGCAATTGTACAGAGTTTCAGCCACTCGCCACCTACAGCGCTTGTTGTAGGTAAATACGAACGAGGACTCGTTTGGAAAATTGGTCTCGCGAAGAAATCCGCTCGGTTAATTGTTTTTGTGGGCGAAACATGTAACCGCGGCTAAAATTTACCAACAGCTAGTAGAGGTTTTCTAAGAGACTGTAATGTCCCAGTTAGCCTGTCCCAGAATGGTGTCGAAAGTTTGTGGCCGGTAGAGAAAACTTCACTGATGAGGATCGTAGTGGTCGACCCAGAACGGCATCAACAGATTTGAACACGATCGCGTATATGAGTGACTCAGGACAACGGAGGATCACGTTATGGTATATGGGGGTAGAATTGGGAATGTCGTTCGGAAGCGTTTGTCACGTTGTTCACGATATTCTGCAGTACCGAAAGTTTTTTCCTGGGTTCCACGAAATCTGTCCACCAACATCAGGAGAAGCGCACGAGGGCAAGTCTGCAAATTTTGCAACGGTTCTCCACGAAAGGGAACAGTTTTCTTTAGCACATTGTCACGGATGACGAAACGTGGATCCACCGCTACACCCCCAGCAGTGAGCGGTCGTCAATAGAGTGGAAACACCCCCTCCTCTCCAAAAGACAAAGACGTTTAAAGTGAAGGTGATGGCCACAGTGTTTTGGACAGCGCGGGTATCATACTGGTGAAATTTTTGGAAAGACGGCACACAATGACCGCTGACCGATACTGCGAGGCCTAGACACGATTACGCGAAGCAGTCAGGAGGAAACGGCCAGGACTTCTTGACGAGGGTGTCATCTTCCTTCACAACAACGCGGGACCTCATACAGCCCAGAAGATCAGCACGCTGTTGAAGCAGTTTTTCTGGGACATCATCGACCACACTCCTTACAGCCCGGACCTCGCTTCAAGCGACTTTCACCCTTTTTCCTCACTTGAAGGAACCAAACGATTCGCTTCAGACGAGGAGGTGAAACACTTCGCGACAACGTAGCTGAACACGCAAGGACAGGATTTTTATCAGGATGGAATGTTCAAGCTGATCCTACGAAACGACAAGTGCCTAAATGCGACCGATAATGCGACTGTGTTGAAAAATAACCTAATGTATGTACTATCAGCTGATTTTATTGGTTGTATGAAATGTACACGTTTCACTGCAGGCTTTGTAACCGTAGTTTCTCATCACCCCTGGTAATTGTGTAGGCAGAAAACAGAAATCTTTTTAATTTTCAAAATCGAAGCAGTGTTTTGTTTTTTCAAGTTAACACAACGGTTTGACATTTCACCTCACTCAACTTCATGAATTTCATTTTCTTAGCATCCAAAAATCTGACAAATTTCACCGGAAATACACATTTTGAGAGCCAGAAAACACCAAGATAGCATAACTAGAAAACGTTCCGCGTCTTTTAGCAGTAGGTAATAATCATGGGCTATTCTGTAACGTTTTGTTAAAGCTTAACAAATTGTTAAAGCCGCTAACCAATTGCACGGAATTCTGTAACTTCGTAACACAACAAATGTTGTTAAGAATAAAGATTTGGTTGTTGAACGCAACAAACCCTGAAACCCTCTTGCTAAAGGTACGCTGACACTTGGACGCGAAACGCGGCTCGCCAAATAATACCTTCTCCTCGTTAATAAATGAGATGGCTCTCACCAGAGCGAGGCGAGACGCACAAAGCCAAGGGCTCGGCAAGCGAATGGCTTCCACCGAAATAATTCTTCGTCTTTGGTAGGCGCATTTTCATCACCGTTATCAATCGTGTCACTATCGGAAGGCTCGTGCTTTGCACATGATTAACCAAGACCATCGCTATCTAGCTCCCTGACCTCGGTGGCAATTCTTTGCGCTTTTATACCTTTATCTGCAGCAATGGATGAGGAAAAGCGAATTAATTTGGTGCAACAACATACGCTTTTGTACGATAAATGCCACAAATTATATAGTAGCAACAGTATGCTTGAGAACTAATAGCTAAGGAAAGTGGATATCTTAACGTAAATGAATTTAAAACATATTTTAAGGAAGAGCTCCATGGAATTACGATATATTTAATTGATTATACTTTGTACTTTCCTATTAAATAGTAATAAAATAAAATTTATAATAATAGTAAGAACAATCATATTTCATAACGGCCTGAAGCGGCTTGGGCTAATGCTGAAGCACATTGTAATGACTGGACAAATGTTTCGAAAGTATCTAAGTATATTTAATGAGACATGAAGTTAAGAAATAATAAAATTTAATTTGCCTGCTATCCTATAAAATAGCATCATTGTTTCAAATCATATTACATTGTCTTAAATGTGAAATAATGATAATAATAACAATAATAGTAATAATAGCACTACTACGGCCAAGTAGTCAATTATGACTGACTATAACCTTGGCACTTACGCTTGAAAAGCAATGTTAGTTGTGATAACATTGGTAAATGATACTCCAAACATACACTATGTGATCAAAAGTAACCGGACACCCCACAAACATACACTCTTCATCTTAGGTGCATTGTGCTGCCACCTACTGCCTGGTACTCATTATCCGCGACCTCAGTAGTAATTAGACAACAGCAGAATGGGACGCTTCGTGAACTCACGGACTTCGAACGTGGTCAGGTGATTGGGTGTCACTTGTGTCAGAAGTCTGTACGCGAGATTTCCACACTCCTAAACATCCCTAGCTCCACTGTTTCTGATGTGATAGTGAAGTGGAAACGTGAAGGGACATGTACAGTACAAAAGCGTACAGGCCGACCTCGTTCTGTTGATTGACAGAGACCGCCGATATTTGAAGAGTCAAATAGATGTCAAAAATGCGAGAGCAGAAATCCGTGCTGAGTTTTTCGAAAGTCTGAAGTTATCATTGATGAAGTCATAATATGGGAACCAGAATTAAGGAAGGGAGAATAGTTTATAGCACATGTAAATTGTAGACGGGGTCGTGTGTACTCTTTGTGAAGGGAAGTTGAAAGAGCAACAAAGTATTAAAAATTTTCATGTGTGGATATTCATATAAAGGGCAACGTGAAGGAGAAACTAAATATTTTATTTCTCACCTATCCACACCACCCTGAGATATCCAACCTGTACGTGAGCCAAGCAAGTACGTCCATTTTCCCCGAACTGTTTTCCTCACCACACAACCAAACACGAGTACGCTACAGGGCCCATAGATCTCTATCGATTTCAAGCTTGATTATGAGGTCACAACGTCGGGATGTTTAGAGAAGTGCTCCTCTGACGGAATCGGGTAAAACTCGACCCATCTGAGGCAGCTCATAGAAGGTTGAGATGAACTTTCCAACAAGCAAGATGTGCGCCATCTGTCCGACACCGATCGAAACTGCACAGCCCCTAAGCTCACCTGAAAATGAAAGGAGAAGCGAAATTATAGGACACAAGGAAAGGGGAATTCGTGGTAGAAGAGAAACCACCACAGTATTTGCTTTGCTAACCTGATAAAACCAGTAAAAAACCCATGGATAGAGTGGCCGGCTCCAGGATCTCCCGAACGTTACCACGGAGTTATCTCGCTCAGTACAGGCTCAGAGAAAGTTAGCGTTTTGCAGAAGCTCACAAGGATGTGGAGGTAACTAATAGTGAAGCCAGTAAACTGAAACACGTCTGCATCACTCTGTAATAAATGCTAGGACCGTTCGTTGAATACTGCATTAAACAAAGCTAGGGTGGGATAATCATAAGATGATAAATTGACAATATTTACAGACATTATTAATTAAAACTGTGTCTTGTTTTTTGTTTTAGAATTTCTCTTAATGCTTTGATAAAAAGTGTCAATTATACCTGCTTGTTTGCGACATTCTGAATCTCAGATGAAAAGTAAAACAAACAGAAGACGTCAAATAGGTCTTTAAACATTTAAATAACTATTTGACTTTGGACTAGGGAGCTTTATAAACGAACATGACATCATTTCCATGCAGCTATGTTTATCAACAACTAAAGATTGCATATGCAATCTATCCAACATAATACACGCAAAACAGCCGCTTTTGAACTTCATCAATTTTCGTCGTTGCATACCTATAGAAAGAACAGAGGCGTATCTTTTGATAAGAGGCATCATATAGAATAACGTAGAAGGTATTTTAATTTGTTTGACCCGCGTAAGAAAGGACGAGCTTTGATTTGCCCATCGAGCTTGGAGAAACTGGGAATAGCGAGTAAGACTAGAGCTCGCTCGGCTAGTAAAGGTTCGATCTCAAATAGAACCGGTCAAACGTGAGTATTTGCACGTCTCTAACAGTGTAAAAATGCCACTGATTGATAAAACCATTTTAAAAAGTTTGATGTGTTACATTCACATGACTTTTTCTTCCCTCTATCGCTTATACTGAGCGTACAAAACATTCTTACTAAAGCTCATTTTTATATCTACTAATTTTAGTCCAAATAAACCTTTACAGAAATAGCTACATTACACATTTCATTATAGATATAAAGGGAACGCGATAGTCAAATGTTTAAGAACTGGTCGCCATACACTGGACTTAAAATTCCATACTGTTTCCATGCAATCTCGAGAAACAACTGTATGTTGACAGGACTATAAAAATGACCAAGTAATGAACAATTCGAAACATTAATAACGAATATCTCGGAAATGGCTGATGTCACAAAAAAGTTATTGGAAATAAATTGTGTGTTTTAAATAGATTACACTTTTTTGTGTAGTACGTTTTCGTCTATCGCTAGACCGTTTATTGGTTATAAAAGATAAAAAAATTCCTTCCTTCAAAGGCTATTCCCAGGTAATTCAAGATATAAATTTTATTTCTCGTGTAAATATCATTAATATATTGTATTTTAATCAAAATCGTTAGAGCCATTCTTTAGAAAATGAAAAATTTCGGAAAAACTTCCATGTAAAGGATAGTTTTGGGTGAGGGAATTTTCTTGAAAATCTTCATGTCGTATCTTCACAAGATACTGAATCTAAGTACCAAGTTTGGTGCTTATGCGAACTTTCGTTTTTTAGTTAATGCTGTTCACACACACAAACACACACACACACACACTAGGGCCTTTTTCTAAAAAAAAACTTTTCTTTGGATTCAGGGGGCCTCAAAAATGTTTCCGGTGAAATCTCGTTATCAAATTTTGAGTTAAAATCCATACCTTCTCCACCTACTACCTATGTACGCGGTAGAGAAAGTAATAATCCAACTATAAACTACCAAAATCTTCCCTTAAAGTTTCCCTTGTTCTACTCCATTTTCAGGAGATGAATAAATATATTTCTTCTAATTTTTACATACTTTGTTTCTATCGTTAAATTAGTCTAATTAAATACTACTTGGTTTTACTTTGTAGTGGAACCAGTAGATGCAACTTTTGCTGTTAGGGGGACCGATAGGTGAAAATTGGGCAAAACATATGAAAAATTGCAATTTAGGCCTTTTAGCTTCTCACTGCGTCCGATTTCCTAACAACATTTTCGTGTCAATAATTTTGTTATCGGACAAAATTGTGAGTTATATAACGATTTAAATAGACCTAAGCAGAGGGCGCGGTTGTATATTTGAGGCTTTTTCTGATATTTATCACATTTTTCCAAAGTGTTAATCAGCTTCTGAACTATTTATATTAAGTAAAACGTACACTTTTTAATAAAAACTATATAACCACAATTTCAGGACAATTTTGATGCATACATTTTCCGGTGGGTTTTTCTCAGTTATAACAGCAGTTAGGCATGAACGACTTAACATACATGCATCAAACTTTGCAACCACACATCTTTATACAGATAAAAAATGATATTTACACTCACATGACTTTCTCTACTCTTGTACAAACTATTTTTACAAACGCTTATTCTCCATATGTTTCATGTTAATCGAGATGTTAATCTTATTGTAATTTTCTTTCCAACCCTGTCCAACACACGGCTTGTGTGAAAGAACAATTAATTCCAGTAATCTACATGTTTTGTGTAGTAAAATTTTGTCTATCTCTTATGGTTTACCAGTTATGCAAAAGTCGTTCACAATGAAGAATAATTTTGGAGACATTCCCAGAAAATTCGAGTTTTACGTTTCATTTGCAATGAACATAGCTTAAACATGTGATATTTTAATCAAAGTCGTTAGAGCCATTTTTGAGAAAATTAAAATTTTCGAAAAATGTTCCATGTAAAGGGTAATCTGGGGTGGGGAGATTTTGTTGAAAACCTTTGTGTCGCATCTCTGGAAGATACTGAACCTAAATACTAAGTTTGGTGTTTATCC
Organism: Deroplatys truncata; assembly: GCA_030765065.1. Classification (NCBI taxonomy): domain Eukaryota; kingdom Metazoa; phylum Arthropoda; class Insecta; order Mantodea; family Mantidae; genus Deroplatys; species Deroplatys truncata. Next base: position 103,280,298 of record CM060984.1, read on the forward strand.
GACTCTTCGTTTCTGAGTTATGCTGTTCACAGACACACAGACAGACACACACACGGACATGTTTTCTAAAATGCCTTTTTTGGATTCAGGGGGCCTCAAAACATATATTTCCGGTGAAATCTTGGTATCGATTTTTGGGTGGAATTCACTATACGTAGTAGAGAAAGTAAAAATATGCTAAACAATTCAAAACATTCGATAAAATACTTCGGGGTTTGTAAAATTCCCTGGTCGATCCCGTAAATCAGAATATAAACTTGACCTGCCAGGGCTAGTCGTTTTGGAGCAGAATGGTTTTCTTACCTGTGAGCTAGAAATGCATTAAACGAGAGGAATGCTGGCTGACTGAAAAGAGAGTGGAGTCCACAAACAGCGATCAGAGACTTATTCGTCGGGTTCTGCAAACACCTCGGTCCCTGCTCTTCATAAGGAACAGAATTAATTTCCAGCTCCAACTTCTTTTTTTCGTCCTTCCTCTTGAAAGTTTACTCCCAATGGAAAAGTCCCACACGGTCGCCATCCAATGCCTTCCCCCTTACTCAGCAGGTTTTCCTCTTCGCTGCCCTTTTAATTCATTACGCCCTTCTGTAAGGTATCCAACTTAAAGGTACAACTTGATTCACTAAAAAGAAGTTAAATTATTTCTTTGTGAGTAAACGGGACTTGCAATCTCGCACCAACCTGCTAACTTCTCAACAGTTTCTAAGAGGAACAAACTCTCTTAAATGCGTAGATGGCGCTGTAACGAAACACTTGCATATAGATTTAATTTCTTTTAGATTTTATATGTGTCTATGATAAGGTAAAGACCTTTTTCGACGATGGAATTCGATTATCCACTTCCCGTTCATGTTGTAATGGCAGATGTTTTGCTTTCAGTCCTGGTAACCTAACCTACCCACCTGTTTTGCATATTTTGTTCCACGTACGAGTATGTGCATGAACTACATTAAATCCTCTAAATTTTTATGTTTATACTATCGCAGAGATGGAATATATTTTAGCATATTTTATAGCTTAATTTTAGCAGTTAAATCTTATGATTTTTATTTGTTAATATTTACTTAGAGTTAATATATGCCGCCACTACAAGTGGCAAACCACCAGGTATGAATAATCGATAGTCATCAAGGTTAATTTTGGCAACCTGGCTACCGGAACTACTTTGTTCAACAAGTGTTAGTAATTTATTTTACCTTCAGTTTAGTACTGTTTATATTATTCACTATCTTGGAAAAAATAGTGTGCAATACACATGCGTTAAGTGCATTGGAGAATCTTAGAATTAGAAAATATTCAGGTGTTTCGTATTTTCAAACTTTTCCTCGTTCTACAAATGATGCAATTACTGCATCCATATCGCAATATACTATTAGGTTCTATCTTCCATCTACCAGAGATAAGGCCAACCGTACACTTATGTTATACAACATAAAATTCCACCATACAGTCCGGATCTTGCACCGTCAGACTTTCATTTGTTTGGTCCCATGAAGAAATTCCTAACGCTTTGCAACAGATGTGGAAGTGAAATCAGCATTCATCAAATCACTATACTCCAAGGAAACGGACTTCTACGAACAGGGCATAATGAAACTGGTATCACGATGGGAGAAATGTGTTGAGAATCTTGGTGACTATGTCGAAAATTAGATAAAGCGTGTAAGTTCATTTGTGATTTTTGTTGTTGTTTTAACTGTTAAACTTTCTTGTAAAAAAGTTATAGTGCGTTACTTTTCGATCCGCCCTAGTATATTGCGACTATAAGGCTAATAACATAATATACACGTAGAAAACGATGCTGGGTCATTGCACGTTAACTAACAAATGAGCTTTGCTACAGCAAATGGTGTGGGTAGGTCAATCGTACAACCTCTGAAACAATTTCCATTATATTTCACACTTTCCCTTTAGATATAGCTAAATGTTTACAACACAGTAGGGCAAACAATGTCATTTCCTTTTATTTTCTAAAATGTACATACGGTTTATTTGAATAATGAAGTATATCAGCTAGGTCTCAGATCAAAGCATAAGGATGTACCTTTTTGGTTTAGCTGAAAATGGTTTAACGATAAGCAGATTTTTACTTTCTCTACTGCACATAGTAAGTAGGGGAAGCATTGTCTTCCATAAAAACGTTATATGTCGAAATTCACCAGAAATACATGCTTTAAGGCCCCTTGAATAAAAGACATTTAGAAAAGGTTCGTGAGTGTGTCAGTGTGACGATGAACCGCATAACTGAAAACGGAAAAGTCGGATAAATGTCAAACCTGATATTTAGGTTCAATACCTTCTGAAGATGCGACACGAAGATTTTCAAGAAAAACACCTTACCCAAGACTATCCCTTACAGGAAGTTTTTTTTCGAATATTTTTTTATTTTAAAAAAATAACTAACGATTTTGATTACAATGCTTATATTAAAGACATTTATATGAAAAATAAAAGGCATATCTTGAATTTTCAAGCAATAGCCTGTGAAGTTCACTTCATTTGGAAGAAATGTATAATCTTATATAACTGGTAAACGTTAAGTGATGGACAAAAACATACTACTACACGTAGATCTCTTTAAAACACACAACTTATTTGAAATAAAATTTTTGTAGCACCAGTCATTTCCGAGATATCAGTTAATAATGCTTCGATTTGTTCAATACTTTGCCATTCTTTTTAAGTCGTTTTAAGGACTTAAAGAATGACCAAGTAATGAGCAATCCGAACAATTAATAACGGATGTCTCGCAAATGGCTGATGCCACATTAAAGGCTATTTGGAATAAACTGTGTGTTTTAAAGAGATCTGCATTTCTTGTGCAGTACGTTTTCGTCTGTCGCGTAACAATTACTGATTATATAAGATTATACAAAATTGCTTCCGAATGAAGAGGACTTCATAAGCTATTCCCAGAAAATTCAAGACATACATGTTATTTGTCATGTAAGTATCTTTCATATATGGTATTTTAATCAAAAATGTTACAGCCATTTTTTAGAATATAAAAAATTCCGAAAATCTTCCATTTAAGCGTAGTTTGAGGTGTAGAGATTTTCTTGAAAATCTTCGTGTCGCATCTTCAGCTTTTTATCCGAGTTTACGTTTTTGAGCTATGCTGTTCAGAGATACATTCACAGACAAACAGACACATACACGGACCTTTTTCTAAAAATGTGTTTTTTTTATTCAGAGGGCTCAAAACATGTATTTCCGGTGAAATCTTGGTATCAATTTTTTGGGTGAAATGTAATACCTTCTCTACCTACTATGTCCGTGGTAGAGAAAGTAAACAGCGAATACTTCCATCTCTACCTTACCTATGTGGGCGTGAGGCCGGCAGTTGGGTTAACAGGCCCAGGTCTTCGCGGGCTGCAGCGCTGTAGGATTTATTTACTGGGCATTGAAGCATTAAGAAATGAACTGCAACACTAAACGTGATGACCTCAACAGTTGTGTGTCCCAAAGTTGTACCACCTTCACTAAATTCAGTACTAAACTCTTCATCACTTTCCATTTTTATAAAGCGCGAGGAAGTAACACACGAAAAACTGCGAGATCCGGTTGAAACCGACAGCTCTGGTGTCAAAACACGCGGAAAGAACATTCGACCTAATTGGCTGACTCACATCTTTTGACAGAAATATACTTCTTCTTCAATGGATTATCCTCCTCTTTGTAGGGCTTTACACCCCCAAAGACTTACAAGCCAATGCCGTGGGTCAGTAACCTGTCTTGGAGCAAGCAAACGTTTTGGATCATAGCATATCCAGGATGGAGGATAAGGCCAATGGCTGTTATGGCGGTGAACAAGAAGGAAATGAAATGTAGTAATGATAGGGATGATAGGAAATTTCGCGAATCAAATTATCCAACCCAACATTCGCTAGCGACCGAGGAAAGACGTGAAAAACCTTCAATCAAGTTGGTCGGCCCCGGGACCTTCAAAACCCGTTACCGCGGCAAGGGACTAGAAAAATTCAGCCTTTCAAAACATATGCCGCTCGGGAATGACAAGTCCGAGTATACTCGGGTTTTATTATTCTCTAAAAACTAAATTCCGGAAAATAATCGGGTAATTATGTTAAGAGGTTAAACTTCTCTTTTCAATTGTAATGAATACAATAACTTAAACGGTAACATGTATTATCATAAGTTGACAAGCCTGTAACATGTGCTTACCGAGTGGGGTGTCTTATGATGCATTTAAGTGGTCTAATTGTTCGCGAAAAGGATTCATTGTGCGGAAAATGCACCAGAAAAGAGTGCTCCGATGAATCCGAGAGGGAAAGAAACCGCCTGTCGCAGAGGAAACTGCGTCAGTAATATATAATCAGCTGTGCGCGCATTATATGTACCAAACATGCACACTATGGGCCCATTGTAATTTCTTTTTGTTAATTGGTCAATTAGATGAGCAAATGAAAAATTGTAGCATCGAAATAGGGCATATAGGAGTAAGGGTAAGAAATCGACAATGTAACAATGTTCAAAGCTGTTAAGGTTGCCTTTATACTCCAGCCGAACAAAGCGATCGCGCTGGTTAAATTGTATTAAGCCTCCACTTTACTATGCAACCCTTAGGTCATGACTTATGCTTTAGCTAGGATTAAATAAACTCACTTCCTACCTGGGAGATACCGTGTTTTTCCATGTAGACCCACAAAGGAAAACCATTTTACAAGTTCTATGTGTGAAGCATTAAAATTACTTTCAGGCAAATTGTGTTCCTAGCTGCTACGCGCCCATCATTAATGATTTGAACAGCCTTCGTTGCTGCTTTACAGAATCCCAGATCTTGTTGTGATAATTCGGAATACAGGATGTTTCAAAAATAGGGCATAAATTCATGTAGACAAAAAAAAATAGTTCATTATAACATGTGTCCGGAAATACTCCTTGATTTCTGAGTTATGGCCTTCAAAACAGCGATATTCACAGGAACGTTTTCCTTCCCGCAGGTAGTTGCCGTGACAGAGGATATTAACAGAAGGACACACTGACAGTTCATTCCGAGGCGAAAGATATATTGAGTGTTGTGTTTGCGTTCGACTGAGCGACATGTACTCAAATCAGGAGTTGGCAGAAATGCACTTCATGTACGGTAAGGCGGACGACAGTGCTGCGCTGGCTCGTCGTTTGTACCAAGAGAGCCGGCCCTCGTAGCCGTGGTCGCTGAAGTGGTTGCTCCGGCGCTCCGCCAAGCTGAGGGTCGCGGGTTCGAGTCCCGCCACGGGCATGGGTGTTTGTGTGTGTATGTGTGTTACGGAAATAAGCGGTATAAAAACAGAAAAACACATTAGTAAAAACTGGGAACAACAAGGGAACTAAAAAAAAAAAAAAAAAAGTACCCACAGCGAAGATGTCCAGATCGGAAGAGCGCTCATGGAAAGTTTACATCTCCTGGTTTGGGGAGGGGACGACCAAGATCTACAACTTCAGATGTAGAGGAGGAGATTCTGGATTCTGTGCACACGACTCCTTCTATCAGCACACGAAGGAAGCGTTGCAAGTGAATGTTCCTTATACGACTGTCTGGAGAGCAAGGGCTGTATCTTTATCATTTGCAACATGTACAGGCCCTGTCATTAGCAGATTAGTCTGCTCGATTTATGTTCTGCCAGTGGTTCGTGCTTCAGTGTGCTACAAATCCCGAACGTTCCTGCCTCAGTATTATTTACAAATGAAGTACAGTTCACCGAAATGACATTACAAATTTCCACGATCAGCATGTATGGGCATATGAAAACCCACATGCAATTGTTCCATCCCATCACCAAGTGCTATTCATTCTCAATATGTGGGCCAGTATCATTGGTGATCACTTAGTTGGATCTCATATTCTTGTAAACAGACTTAAGGGGCAGGTAAACCTCATGTGTATGAAGACACTTCACTGAGCATTCGTCAACAATCTCATTTCTTGCACGAGGGCGCCCCTGCACACGTCAGTCGTACCGCTTGTCGGTACTTGGATCAAAGGTTTCCTGATAGATGGATAGGTAGAGATGGCCCGATTTCTTGGCCACCACGCTCATCTGAATTGAACCCTGTCAACTTCTACTTCTTGTGGGGCCATTTAAAAGCGTTGGTGTATTCGTCTCCGGTACCTGACATGGATCCCTTCAGAATCGAATTGTGGCAGGTTGTGAGGAAATACGCAACACTCCTGGAATTTGAGGACGTGCTCGCACGGCCATGAGACGTGATGTAAGGCTTGTATTCAAGCAGTAGGTAGACACTTTGAACTACCTGTGGTAAGAAATGCGTTTCGGTGAATATCACTGTTTTGATTCTGTGCACACGACAGCACAGAAACTATGCATTTCCGGATACATATTGTAATGGACTTTTTTTATTGTCTACATATGAGAAATGCAACCCGAAATTATGCCCTGTATTTTTGAAACATCCTGCATATTTAAAAGCTAGTAAAGAAAAGTACATACACACTGGTCTCTTAGAAGTTATCGCTTTGCATGCAAAATTACGGTATCGGTTTGCTATGAGAGCACTTACCTAAACAGAAAAATAAATTTTTCAGGCTTTATGTTGCATTTAATTCACACACGGAGTGATCAAGTGTATGATAGACTAGTAATTTTTGTTATACGTTTTTCCTTAAAAGCGCCTCGTTTCGTCATAATTTAGTAGTTTTGTTGGTTTTGTTGCAAATCTGAAGTTGCGACGTGGTAACAGAGACTGAATAACTTGCCACTCAACGCCTCATGTGGCTGTTTCACCCGCTACTTTCATGAGCGCATATCTCGATATAAACATCTTTAGCAACATTTTACGGCGTTTTTATTTAATTTATTGAATATTTTAAAAAGTAGTGCCTATGGTTTATTACTCGAATAAAAGCAGTTACTTTATTTTGCTGTATTTTAAAATTATTAAATAAATAATTCATTTTACTTTATTTGCTCTCACTGCTGTTCTATAAATGCCTGAACTTGTTTCTAACTAATGAATATAAAGAACTGTACTTATTCGGTTTTTACATTAAGTGCATAATAAGTAAAAGTTTACATTAAATACTTATTTTATCTTATTATTATTATTTTGATCGAACTTAAGCAAGTGTGTTTTGATTTTATTTGCTAACATTAAACATTTCGCTGAAAATACACACAAAAAATATCTTAGTAAAGTTAATATCGTTCCCATGACAACTTTGAAGCGGCATTGGAAAAAGAGCTACATTCTACTTCAGTGGAGCTGCGGCAATATAAATGGATTCATTCATAGCGCCATTTCCGACAGTACGCAAAGAGAAGTTTACGTTGTAGGGTAATTAGTAGGGATGGGACGACACCACTATTTCGATACTCGATATCGATACTGATTTTTTTAGCACCGATACTCGATAATTACTTTATGAAAAACTCTAATGGCGATAGCTTGTTCACTGAATTATGTCCTCCTTAATAGTTTTCTGTCTATAAACGTATGTAACCAGTTTTGTATTGTATGCTAATTCCGAAATTGCTCCTGTTTGACATTCACCATAACTTACTAGTTATGAGAGAGTCATTCAGAATGAAGAGCACTTTTGAGACATTCCAGAAAATATCTTAAACATATTATATTTTAATCAAAATCGTTAGTCATTTTTGAGAAAATCAATGTTTTCTAAAAATGTTCCATGTAAAGGTTAGTCCGGGGTGGGAAAAGTTTCTTGAAAATCTTGTGTCGCATCCATGGAAGATACCAAACTTAAATACCAAGTTTGATATTTATCGGACTTTTTGTTTTTGATAGACAATCATGTTTCCAAAAATGCTTTATTTGGATTCAGGGCACATCAAAACATGTATTCCCGGTGAAATCTCGGTAGATACTAAAATTAAATACTAAGTTTGGTATTTACCGACTTTTCGTTTTTGAGTTTTGTTGTTCACATGGAGACAGACACACACACACACACACACACACGGACATGTTTTCAAAAATGCTTTTATTTGTTTTCAGGACCCCTCAAAACATGTATTTCTGGAGAAATCTCGGTATCGAATTTTTGGGTGAAATACAGTACTTCCCCTTCTTACCATGCGTAGAAGAGAAAGTAAAAGTAGGCACAACTCTATAGTATTAAAACTTTTACTAATGTTTTAATTTTTATTTACACCCTAGAAAAATCAGTTTCATTACCTGTTTTCAATCTGCCACATTGTATGTACGTTACACAGACCGGGTGATGATGATGATGATATGCGGTTTAAGGGCGCTAAACTGCTATGGTCATCAGCGCCCTTACAATGTATAAAAGATAGGGTCAAAATATAAAAAACAGGCAAAAGAACGGCATATTTAAAAACGGGACAAAAACCCGCGATGTTCAAAAAACTAAAACTAACAATAATATAACAATAACAAATATAACAATAATAACAATAATAACAATAACAATAAGAACAATAACAACAAAAATAACAATAACAACAATAAGAACAATACAAATTCTGAAAAACCAACACACTAAAAGCATAGGCAGTAAAGGATTAAAACGTGTCAGAAACTGTAGAATGCGAGGGACATGAGCGCCATATGTCCACTGGGGATAACAGTTCCCATAAAAACAGACAGGATAAAAGTACGAAGCTAACAGACGCCCAACGCATTAAATGCGCAGATTAAAATCACTGTCGTGAATAAAACGTAAAACACATTCCACAGCATGCGTGTCGTCTGCCAAAACGTTGGCTAGGCCAACAGGCAGACCCACACGGGCACGCAATGCAGCTAAAACCTGACACTCTGTTAAAATGTGACGCACCGTTAAGGGCACGTCACACTGCCCACAGAGTGGTGCGGGGTCACCACTGAGCAAATACCTATGACTAAAAACACAATGTCCAATCCGTAGACGAGCTAAAATTACCTCTTCCCGACGACAAGAACGAGAAGAGGTACCCCAGATCAACGGGAAAGGCTTAATCTCCCGCAACTTGTTCCCCCGGAGGGCCGTCCACTCATCGCGCCAGCGCGAGAGGATGCGGCGACGTAAAACAACACACGAATCTGACGAGGGAACAACAGAGGTAAAAAATCTGGGTAATAAAATCGCCGATTTGGCAGCGGCGTCGGCAGACTCATTACCTGAGATGCCCACATGACCTGGAATCCACATGAAGGACACGCTGATGCCAGAGACACCAAGCGAGTGGAGCAGGTCATGTATGCGCTGTACGAGTGGGTGGTAATTGTACAGCGCAGTAATACTCTGAAGGGCACTCAGAGAGTCCGTACAAATAAAACAGTGCCGTAAGTCGTGCCGCTGAATGTATAAAACGGATTGATAAATGCTAAAAAGTTCGGCGGTAAAAATTGAACATTGTCGAGGTAAACGAAAAGTAAAACTCTGTACACCAAAAACAAAGGCACATCCTACTCCAACATCAGTCTTAGACCCATCGGTATATATAAAATGACAGTCCCCGAACTGCGCCCGTAGTTCTAAAAAGGCGGATCTAAGAACAGAAGCAGGGGTCGCATTTTTCGGCATCGACGTTAGCCCAAGGTGGATGTGGGCCTCAGCGCGCGACCATGGAGGAAAACGCGTTTCCCCTCGGGTAAGGGCCGGCGCTGGCGTAACGTCCAAATGCCGAAGTAGCAGTCGAAATCGAACCCCTGGAGGGAGCAATGCAGAGGAGCTAACGAAATATTGGCGATCAAGCGAATCCTCGTAAAATACATCGAAGGACGGGTGGTTAGGCAAGCTTGAGAGTCGACAAGCATAGCTGCACAAAAGCATCTCACGCCGGAAGGACAGCGGAGGCTCTGCAGCTTCTGCGTACAGACTGGGTACAGGGCTAGTTGGAAAGGCCCCTGTAGCGACTCTTATGCCACGATGGTGAATGGCATTCAATCGACGTAACACAGATGGACGTGCCGACGAATAAACAATACACCCGTAATCAAGCTTGGATCGGACCAAAGAGCGATAAAGGCGAAGAAGGACGGTCCGATCAGCTCCCCAGGATGTGCCACTTAAAACACGTAAAATATTAAGAGAACGGTCACACTTTGCTTTTAAAAAGGAAACGTGCGAGGTCCAACACAACTTCCTGTCAAAAATCAACCCCAAAAATTTCGCCTCGTCTGCAAACGGAAGTATCCCTGGCCCAAGATGGAGAGAGGGCAGAGGGAAATACTTCCGGCGCCAAAAGTTGATGCAGACGGATTTCTCGGCGGAGAAATTAAAGCCGTTGGCGTTACTCCAGGCGTAGAGACGGTCGATACAGCTCTGGAGACGGCGTTCGAGTAGACAGGTCCGCCGTGAACTACAATAAATAGCGAAATCGTCAACAAAAAGGGACGATGAAATGCCAGGTGGAATACAATCAACAATGGGGTTGATAGCAATCCCAAAAAGTGTGACACTGAGTACAGAGCCCTGCGGTACTCCGTTCTCTTGAATAAAACGACGAGATAAAACCGAGCCCACACGTACACGAAAGACGCGGTCCGTCATGAACTCCCGAAGAAATATGGGAAGACGACCGCGGATATTCCATGCATGAAGTGTACGTAAAATGCCGCCCCTCCAACAAGTGTCATAAGCTTTCTCCAGGTCAAAAAACACAGCCACGGTTTGACACTTTCTCAGAAACCCATTCATAACATGCGTCGACAGGGACACCAGATGGTCGACGGTAGAGCGATAGCGACGAAATCCGCACTGAGCGTTCGCTAAAAGTTTCTGAGACTCAAGCCACCATGTCAACCGCCCGTTGATCATGCGCTCCATCACCTTGCAAATGCAACTGGTGAGGGAGATAGGGCGGTAGCTGGAAGGTAGTTGGCGATCCTTCCCAGGCTTAAGAATAGGGACAATGGTGGCTTCGCGCCAAACGGAAGGAAAATGCCGTCTTGCCAAATACGGTTATAGACCTGTAAGAGAAAGAGTTTACTGTCGACTGAAAGGTGCTTTAACATCAGGACATGAATGCCGTCCGGGCCAGGAGCGGAGTGCCTAGAGCAATTAAGAGCGTGCTCCAGCTCCCTCATTGTGAATAGTTCGTTATAGCATTCATCATTAGCAGACCGAAAAGTATATGATGCGGAATCCAGCCGGTCTTTAATAGAGCGAAAGCCGGCGGAATAATGGTCTGAACTGGAAACCGCCTCAAAGGCAGCACCCAGAGTGTTAGCGATGGCAACCGGATCCACTATGGTGGCATTAGAAACCTGAAGGCCAGAAACAGTACAATGTGACACTTTACCTGAGAAGCGACGAAGTTTATCCCAAACAACGGATGAAGGCGTAAAACGATTAAAAGACTCGACAAAACGAGCCCAAGATGCCTTCTTGCTATCCTGAATAATGCGACGAGCCCTGGCGCGCGATTGTTTAAAAGTCACCAAATTATCATGTGTAGGGTGTCGCCGAAACACCCTAACTGCAGTCCTACGGGCACGAACGGCGTCCCGACAATCCTCGTTCCACCATGGAACAGGTGGCCGCCGAGGTTGGGAGGATGAACGGGGTATTGCGCGTTCGGCGGCAGAGAAAATAATAGACGTAAGGTGCTGCACTAGTTGGTGAATGTCGGAGAAGGGCTGGTCGTCAAAATGCACGAGGCTGGAATACAAGCTCCAGTCGGCTTTTGCGAATATCCAGGTAGGTACTCTGGAATGCTGTACGTGGTGCGACAGAAGAGAAACGATGCAGGGGTAATGGTCGCTGGAGTAGGTGTCAGCGACGACGTTCCACTGAAGACGACTAGCAAGCTGGAGTGAGCAAACGGCAAGGTCTAAATGTGAAAATGTACCGGAAGAATCTGAAAGAAACGTAGGCTCGCCTGTATTGATAATAGAGAGATGGAACTGGTCAAAAACGTCGGAAAGAAGAGTTCCCCTCGCACAAGCCCTTGGCGAACCCCACAGTGGGTGATGGGCATTAAAATCTCCCAACAGAATAAATGGTGTTGGGAGAGCGGACAGGAGAGCTCGAATGTCCGCGGGAGCGAGGGGAGATGACGGAGGTGAATATACAGAGCAAACAGAGAACAAAAAACCGGGTAACTGCAATCTAATGGCAACAGCTTGTAAGTCGGACGTAAGAGCGAGAGTCTGAAAATGAACGTCGTTACGCACCAACAACATAACACCTCCATGAGCAGGAGCACCCTCCTCCGGTTCAAGATCGTAGCGAACCGGAGTGTACCCTCGGAGATCGAAAGGGTCGTGAGGGCGAAGCTTGGTCTCCTGCAAACACACGACCATAGGTGAATGGGAACGCAATAAAAGTTGCAGTTCCGCCCTATGCGATCGTACACCACGTACATTCCAGGTCAGGATAGCCATTAAGAAAAAGGGGATAAACTGTCTATTTAGAAGGGCGGCTTAAAATTACCTTTTGTTTAACCTTTGGGCTCGGGCTTTTTGTATGGAGTTGGTCAGACTCCATAGCTTCCTCGGAGGGAGGGCCCACGCGCTCAGTGCCAGAAACCGATTCAAGCGCCGTGAATCGGTTCTGGGTGGCGATGGGTGAGGGGTGCCGCTGAGCGCGGCTTGTCCCAGGACCTTCCTGGGACAGCGACCTCCGAGGAGGTGAAGGTGAACTTTTGTTACCGCGCGCACGCGGAGGGTCTTTTAAAAAATCTTCCCTGCGAAGTTTCTGCTTGGGTTTCTTTTCAACGGCTTGCGTCTTCATGGACTTGGGACCAGGTTTATACGGCTTGGTAACTGTAGCCTTAATAGACGGCCGGATGGTAGTGGCGGTTAATCCAGTCATGGTCCAGGTCTGAGTTTCGGCATCTACTCGTGGTACTGGCGAGGCAACAACAGAACTAAATGTGCCAGATCGCAGGAGTGAAGGTTGGCGCGCATGGTAACGCCTCCGGGCTTCAGCGAAGGAGAGTTTTTCCTTTACCCGGATCTCCTGGATCGCCTTCTCGTCCAAGTACCGCGGACAGTCGGCAAACGAAGCAGAATGAGACCCTTTACAATTAACGCAGACGGGGGCTGTTGAACAGGTACCTTCGTGTGAGGGCTGGCTACATGTTGCACAGATGTTAACGGCACTCTTACATGAGACTTGCGTATGCCCAAAACGTTGGCATTTAAAACAACGCAGAGGTCTAGGAATATAAGGCCTCACAGAAATCCGTTCGTACCCTGCGGAAATGCTCGTGGGCAGATCGACGCCATCAAATGTAATAAACAGGGTACGAGTGGGTACCAATACGCCGTCGCGTTTGGCCTGCACTCGATGGACCGCTGTCACCTTCTGGTCTGCAAGATATTCTACCAGGTCCTCGTCCGATATACCATCGAGGCTATGGGTGGTAATAACGCCTCGACAGGAATTCAATGTGCGGTGCTTCTCCACACGGATGGGATAGCCGTGGAGAAGCGTAGCGCGCAACAAGGTCTTACTTTGCTGATCGGATTTCGTTTGGGCTAATAAGGAACCATTCCGTAGACGAGTGCAGGACTGAACCGCACCAGCAATTGCATCAATGCCCTTTTGAATGACGAAAGGGTTCACCTTCTCAAAGCTTTGTCCTTCTTCGGTTCGTGAAATGACCAAGTAACAACCAGTTGTCGGTGGTGTCACTTCTGTTACATAAACTTTTCGGCGCTTGTTAGTATTAATGGAGGAAGGGTGCTCCATAGCGAAATAAATCCTCCACCATTGCAACCGTCTCCGACCTCGGGCTCTGACTTCTCGGGCGTTACCCCGGCTTGGGTGAGTGGCCTATCTATACCAGACTCACCCCAGGGTCACACCTCCCAGAACATAGACAGAGGGACCCAATCGCCGTCAGAAGTCAGCAGCTCATGCAATGGCCCCCCGCGGGACTGCAGTTGAACAGCGGATACGAACACAAACCCTACATGACGACCCCGGGTGGTGGGGATATCGCCATTACCCACTCACCCAGCTGCGCACGCGGTGCGCGGGTATCCGTCAGGCTGTGTCCACGGAGGATTTAAATAAAAAGATAAAAGAAACTAAAACTGTGTGGGCGTTTCGCACGCAAGGTAGGCCGGCGGGGAAGAAAAAGAGATATGCGAATGTCGTGGTGCGAAATGGCCGGAAAGTGATAAGGGAAGAAAGAAACGATGGTGAGGTGCGGTATGGATGGAATGCAAAGAACGCACGAGAGCCTACCTTGGGTCCACCGGTCACTTGAAGAACCCACCTCGACCGGATGGGGGTGAGGGGATGAATGTGGCGATGAATGGCTCGGGAACCCCCGGGTGCGCCAAAAACCCGTACTCACATAAGGTGAGCCCCTGAGGGGCACAGAGCGGGAAAAGAGGGAGGACGAGAGAGAGTGGGAGGAAGTGTGCTAGAAGGAAAGAAATGGGAAAGAGGGAGTGGAACAAAGGAAACGTGAGTGGAAGGAGGGAAAGCAAAAGAGGGCTAGAGGGAGCAAGAGACAGTGAGAGGAGAGAAACAGATTTCCGAAGTTAATGCAAGAAGTGAGCAGAGCGGTGGGTTCTGCTAGTTATAAAGGATAAATTTCTAAGAAGTTACGAATTAATTGTCTCCAGTTTAAAAATCTCGTTTTACCCGAGTCACTAAAATAGCATAGTTAGATGCGGACTGGACAGTAGCATTAGTATTTCCATCATATTCAACTTTGCAACCCTATTAAAGAACAGGATAAAAGAACAGATAAATGAACGATTCTGATCGAGTCGTGATAAAATGCAGTAGGTAAACTGAATGCAGACAAAAGCAACAAAGCTTAGCGCTTCCTAACATCTGACCTTGAAGTGTTGAAGCGTAACTTCAAGTTTCCTTTTTTCAGTTGTAAAGACGCGGCAGGGACTAAAAGATGGATTGGTCTACGCCGTCCAGCCGCTGTTGGGACGAGCTGTTCATTTGTTATCTAATTTCCGACGTGACGTGAGTACTTCTGTAAAGATTGCACTTGTTTCCTTTGTAGCGAGCACAATATGGACTTAGTCGGCAAACAACAACAGTGTAGCTTAATATCGGTAACCAGATTAACAGGGTTCGGTCGGTAACACAGCTAACATCATTATGCGCATCTGGCTATGGAGGGTGGAATCCATGTTTACACATTCGTGGAATATGACAGAGAGCCGAAATCAACAAGAGATTATCCCGCATTGGGATTCATTACCAAGATGGATTGATACTGTAACTGATGGCTGACAGAGTTAGTTCCCACGCTCCAGAATTGATTAGCCTCTTAAATATGATTTGAAATCACATTGAGTGGCAAATTGTTCTATTAGGCAACTTCGTAGGCTTTTGTGACAATGTAACCTCACACATGAATACAGATATATTCTGATGCATTGCTATCTTTGTGATTCGTATATGCACGCGCATACAAATGTCGTCCTCCGTGGTGTAGTGGCTAGCATGCTAGCCTCTAGTTTCCGAGGTCGCAGGTTCAAACCCGGCAGAAGACGATGGGTATTTTTCGGGCGTAAAAATCCTTAGCGTTGCTTTCTTCGGAAGGGAACCTCAAGCCTGATAAAGAGCCCTCTGAGGAAAAGTTCCAGTCTTTCACGTCCAATATACAGGTTGATTTTAAGTGATGGACCCATTTTATAAAATTCGTATTTGTTAAAGCACAAATCCAACATGAACAATCTGTATAACAATGAAAAGAGGAAGTTTCAAAGTTTTTTTCGGCGGGCGGTGATGGTTTTAGAAGCGGCCGGTAGAGTGCTCGCGCAATAGGCCGCCATTGCGTTTCAGTGTCAGTACGTAGCGAGATGGCTACTTTGGAGCACAAGGTTTTCTGTGTTATTGAGTACGCAAATTGTAGTGCAGCGGGAATTTCGTAGCAAATTTGGTATTGAACCACCAACTAGAAAAAGCATTAGTCATTGGTTTACTCAATTTAAACAGACCGGAAGTGTGTGTAAAGGAAAAAAGGCAGGCCGACCGCGTGTGTCAGAGGAGGACGTCAGACGGATTGAAGACAGTTTTGTTAGCAGTCCGCGTAAAATCTGCCCATAGAGCTAGTAGGGAACTTGGAATACCCCAACCAACTGTATGGAAAGTTCTGAGACGACGTTTTCTGTACAAGCCCTACCGATTACAACTTGTGCAGGCTCTTAAACCTAAAGACAAAGAGAAGCGTCTCGAATTTTGTGGTTATGTGCTAGGAATGATGGAGGATGACGCGTTTCTACAGCGTATCATTTTTAGCAATGAAGCGACTTTCCACCTTAGTGGAAAAGTCAACAGACACAATGTTCGCATATGAGGTTTGCAAAATCCACATTCAACGTTGCAACACGAAAGAGACTCACCGAAGGTAAACGTGTTCTGTGTCTTATTCCTTACAAACGTTTATGGACCATTTTTCTTTGCGGAATAAACTGTAACTGGAATAACGTACCTGGACATGTTGGAACAATGGCTGTTCCCTCAAATTATGGAAGATTCACAGAACCTCATTTTCCAACAGGATGGAGCTCCGCCCCATTGGCACAGCGATGTACGAGGCTTTTTTTATTGAATCCCTTCCTCAGCGCTGGATAGGTCGCAGGGTAAATGAAGACCTGGCTCTACGCTTCTGGCCAACGAGATCTCCTGATCTCACCGCATGTGACTATTTCTTATGGGGTTACGTTAAGGAAGTTGTTTACGGCCCGCTTCTACCTACAACTCTGGACGCCTGCGGAACCGTATCACTGCTGCCGTGCACTCAGTAACAGAAGATACGCTTGCTCGTGTGTGGGACGAGTTTGGCTATCGCGTAGATGTTTGCCGTGCAGCAAACGGTGGACACATTGAACATTTATAAGGTATTAAACAAAACTTTGAAAATTCCTCTGTTTATTGGTATAAAGATGGTTCATGTTGAATTTGTATTTTAATAAATACGAATTTTATAAAATGGATCCATCATTTAAAATCGCGACGCTATGGACCACAGCATTTAAAGTGCATCCGTAAATAGAACTCAATTTTACGCGCATACAAGAAGAGTATCATGTGTAACCTGAAACAGGGCCCATATTAAGTGGATAGATATGTGTTGTTCTAAGTAAGGAAATGGCATTCTAACATTGACAAATCGAATCCAAGCGAATTCAATAATCTCCCAAGTGAGATCCTGAAACATTATTGATACTGTTACTTACCCTCATAAACTTTTGATAAGCGTTTTTCCAATATGTCTTTAATGGCTTCAAGGCAACACGGACTGGTGTCTGAAAATAATGTGTGATGTGACTTTACTGATAGTATTACTCAGTAATGCTCAACCCTAAGCGAAAGAGGGAGGGCGAATTTAGCTCCACACCTGCTCGTGTCATTCTCCGTGGTCTAGGGGTATGAGCTACCCTCTAGTTCCCGAGGTCCGGGTTTAAACCGGCGGAGGGCGATGGATTTTTTCCGGCGTTTTTCTTTAACTGGCTTCCTTCGAAAGGTAAGTAAAGTCATTGGTCCCGTGTCGTATATTTACGGCACGTAAAAGAACCTCAAGCTTGATAAAGAGGCCTCTGAGCAAAATTTTCGATCTTTCATGCCCAATAGAAAATGGGACGATAAGAACATAGTAGTTACAGAGCGTCTATAAATAAAAACCCAATTTTTACATTGCTCGTGGAGCGGTGACGCATTTATGTACTCATGGCGGTCACAAACAAACCTTTCTAATGTTTGGTTACCTTGGAACATGTTATTGCGATCAGCCGTCACTGAATGAAGCGGAAATGCTTCGTGCACTGTCATGGATGTCTACAAACACAAAACGAACGAGGTAGGGTAAAGCGACAATGTGACGTCATTAGCTTGTAACAGAAGAGGTTGGTATTACCTCTGGCCACCTCTAACAAATTAACATTGTTCATGTACAGGCATAGCCATCCAAGATAAAGAGATTTTCCCCTGAAGACTTTGTTGCAATGAAATTATTTAGTAACCATGAACAAGTCTGCAGTAATGTAGGCTCAGGCTTCATTTTGATAACTGTGCCTCGGGGTGCCCCGTTTGAAATTCGGGTTTGCTGTACACGTTCTTCATTATGAAGGAGACAAGAAGTGGTCTTCTGTATTGCAGCAATCCATAATCCTAACTGTCTCTCACCTAACGGTGTTGTAACTTTAACATTTTTGCTACCCTTACGAACAATCACTTGTTCAGCAACATTGTTCATCTGGAAACTCGTTTCATTTGTATTCTTTGTGAATCCTGGCTTTTTAAAGGAAATTATGTTTTGTTAGCATTTATTTTCTGTCAAACGTTCAACGCAATCAGGAACTGCACTTTTACGATCCACTACAGTAGCTCAAACTTTCTAATGGTGCTAAACATAACATGATTTTTTTGACAGTCGAAGTGCAGTCAATTTCTTTAGAAAACGTTACGACGTAACTCATAATACGGCATATTTCGATAGCGAAATGAGTGGTATCAGTATGTCAAATAGGTGAAATGAACACAAAAATACGTGGAAAGGTTTCAAAAGAAAAATTAAATTGAGTTTTATTTATGGACGCTCTTTAACTACCATAGTCCTTAGCGTCCCATTCTATATTGGGCGTGAAAACCGGTAATTTTGCTCAGAGGCCTCGTTATCAGGCTTGAGGTTCTTTTACGTGCCGTAAATCTACGACACGGGACCACCGGCTTTACTTCCCTTCCGAAGGAAGCCGTGCTAAGGATTTTTACGCCCGAAAAAAATCCATCGCCCTCCGCCGGGTTTAAACCTTGGGAACTAGAGGCTAGCACGGTACCACTAGTTTCAAAAGAAGACTAATAGATGTCAGCCGACAGCAAATTGAATCGGATTGAAAATTAAAACTTCTCTAAGCCTAGCAATTAATGAAATAAAACAGAATTGGGGTAAAGAGACATGGCATATATACTTGTCTTAAGAAGAAAGAAAAGGTTCATTCCACCAAATTATTTTGGTGGAATGAACAGCGAAAAACTAAGTTCACACAAAAATTCTTAAATCTAGAAGGAGTTTGGCAAGTTGGGATCTACTGGCTGACCAGAGGAACTGGGAAAACAGGCAATTTCCTGGCTAAAGTGCGCGAAGCCACTTTTTTGTGCAGTTGGTCTGAAGCAATTTATCCCTATTGTTTCTTTCCTTTTTCTTTTCCTTGTCTTTATTTTTGTCATCTTTAACTTGCATGTTAAACATGCATGAACGGCCAATGACCCATGCACTCAGTTTCTGTGTAATAACTTTAATATTTCGAGCGTAAATTACAAGTGGCGTATGCCCTTCTTCATAGGGCTTGCTTCTCTCCAAATCCGCTTGTAATGTGTGAAGATAATTTTATGAAAAACTACTAAAACTACTTGTAACCGTGACTGGAATTATTAATATGCTATAGAACATCAACGAGGATTTAATCGATGTTAGTTTTATTAAACTTGCAATTTTTAAATATGCCACTTAAGAAAATTCCTTATAATTTAACAAAGTTTTTAAGGTTTATGATTGTAGGCGAAATCTTTTACAAAACCTAAATTACAATCTCATAAATTCAAGAACAGAAAACGGAGTCCATAGTTCGGATTATTCAATAACATCAATATTTCAAAAGAAATATAGCTTTTATTTTAAAATAAAGACTCCTGCCGTTTCTGTGGTAATTACAACGAGCCATTCCTTGTCAGTTTTCCTGTTTGTTTTCTTGCTCGTGAGAACTTGTTCTATTTCGCTGACTTCACATTGTTGTTCTTTTGACATGTTTTTACTTATATTACACTATCTTCACTTTGCTGCCACATCTCCTGCAGTTCTGATGAAGTGTGTAAGCGCAGCTGGCTTGAGCCCTTTAGCCAGCTTCCTGCGGGGTCTTCTGTTTCTTGATCCTGTTTTTGGGTCCCAAACCATCGCGGTGTATGCCCATCTGTGTTGATTCGCTTTGGTGAAGCGACCTCTCCAATACTATTTGTCTTTGTGACTCTACCAGCACGCCTTTTCCTCTTCTGATCTTCCCGTTTCCACTTCTGTTTCTGGCATTGTTGTTATTATTATTATTGTTATATTATATTATAAATGAGTCTAAACTTGTACATCTGTTACATAAACAAATAATGAAAATGCTTGCTCTTCTGCAGATTCATGTTACCTTAAAAAACAGATATATCGTATTCACATTACGTTCTCTCCTTACTCTTCTTACAAAAGCTTATTATTCTACCTTCTTCTTGTTAATACAGTTACACCTTCATTACTCATCCATATATTTCGTTGAACGTTTAAGAACAATGCAGTAAGCTAAAGCCGTAGTCAAATATTTTCAAAGTCGGTGTTACATGATAGCATTAAAATTCTGTTCTCTTTGCAGTTGAGAAAAGCATAAAGTATTTTAAAATTCAAACCAGTAACAAAGAACATATCAGAAATTGTTAATGCCCCAAACATTATTCTACATATATTGTGTGCTTTAAAGAAACCTACAATATTTTTGTGTGTAATCCAGTTAAAAAACAAGTCATTTAGAATGAAGAGGACTTCAGAGGATGTTCCCAGGAACTTAAGATGTACATTTTATTTCATAAAATATTTCAAACATGCGATGTTTTAATCAAAATCGTTGGAGCCATTTTTGAGAAAATAAAAAAGAACGAAACTTTTTCCACGATAAGGGTAGTTTGGGGCGGGGGATTTTCTTGAAAATCTTCAGGACGTTTCATTGGAAGACGTCGAACTTAAGTACCACATTTGGTATTTAATCGAGTTTTAATTTTTTAGTTATGCTGTTCATACACAGAGACCTTTTTCTAAAATGCTTTTTGGATTCAGGGGACCTGAAAACGCGTATTTGCATTGACATCGGCATATAGAATTTTTGAGTGGAATGCAATACTTCCTTTACTTACTATAGGCAAGTAGTAAGGCTTTCAGGGGGCATACGACCTGTGTTAAAACAAAAATACCTTTTGTTTTTGAATATATATTACTATCGCCTAAGGTAAAAACTCCTATAAAACGTTTAAACATAAACTACCCAATTATTTTTCCCCCATGCTTTCACATCTTGAAGTTAGGCTTCTTTACCTAAGGCAGGCAGGACATGTGGTTCAAAGAACTTTAAGGGAACGGTCTGTAAACACATACGAATTTCGTATAGAGATGAACAGAAGTGAGACGCACTTTCAAAGTTATACTTTGGGGCCAGCGAGAAGAAACTGTAGTACTGAATTAACGCTCTTCTTAGATGTTGAAAACACGAGAAGATCAAAGGCTAGATTTTGGATAAACAAGGACGCAATGTAATACAATATCTTAAAGAAATTTTCTATGAGATAGGTGTTCATCTGCTTCATCTTCAGTCCAGTGTAACTTGTAGAATTACTGTCTCACTCTCTGGCTTATCACTCAGTTCTGGGTGACATTTCACTGTGAAGGGAAAATAGCATATGGAATATCCCCATGTGGACTGTCAGGCAACGAAGAAACACACAGGGAAGTCAAAAAAGTAACTTGCCAGTGCGCTACAGAGATCTCAAAACTATTTTAGTAGATCAAATGTCAAATGGGAACAAGACTGGACAAATAAAACATCAAGAAAATCTACATAGTTAGGATATGCACATTGTAGTCTCTAAACAGAAAAGATCAACTGATAACAACACGTTTACAAAAAGACTATTCTCGATTAACCCATTCCTTCTTGCTCACCAAAGAAAATGCTCCTCACTGTGAGACCTAGCTCAGGTTCTTGCATGGATCTTGGATCTAGGATGTGGTGCATATCACTTCTGGTTCGTTTTTCTTCCCGTTTATTTTCCATCACCTTTTTTATCTGATTCCTACTGGAGCCTCGCCACACACGCGCATTTATTTGGGCGCTGGATTTACTGATATACTCAAACTACTGCGCCTACCTGCCGACACTTTTCTATCAATTTTCTTTAAACTGTACCCACATTTGATTTTCACAACTCTCCTGTTTCTTTATTTCGAAATTTTCTATCCCCCCATTTCGCTATCACTGATTTCTACCTTCTTTCCTATGGGTTGTCTACTTCAAGTTTCCACTCTGAATAAAAGCGTCTTTTGCCCTTCCTCGGCTACAATGGGGGAAAAACCTTCCCCGTTTCCTGCCTATTGCTTTCATTGCCTCTTCAACTCATATTAATCTTTACAAGTAATATTAATTTTCCAAACTTATTTAATAATATTATTCCCACTATTACTAATATTTACTTTCACATTATTATGGCTATCATTTTAGATTTCTAGCTGCGCAGAACGCACTATCTCACGTATCGCCATGGAGCACTTCATAACTAAATGCAGAAGTTATACCATGGTGTGCAGAAGACATAACATCTCTGAAGATACATCTTTAACTTATAACAAACATACACATTTAAAAATTCTTTTTCTTGAAATACATCAAAACCTTTAGCAAAATTTAAACATAGTATATCAAATAAAACATATAATAGGTAATAGGATATAATGATTTAGCTCCGTTCAAGAACTAACAATGTAAAATAGATTTGTAACAATTTTAAACAAACTATGTATTACTCTCATCAATGAAAAGCATAGAATGTATTATTATTATTATTATTATTATTATTATTATTATTATTGTGTATAAAAGTTTCGATATTACCTTGTAGCAAAAGCTACTGTAAATTCATTCATTCATTATCTGTTTACCCTCCTCTTATGTAGGACTTACACCCCCCAGGACTTGCAAGCGGGTGCCTGGGGTCAGAGGCCCGTCGAGGAGCAGACACTCGTGGATCAGACAGAGCATCCAGGTTGGGTGATCAGCCCGATGCCTGGTATGGGATGAAGGAAGTAGATGAAACGAAATGTTGATGAAATGGATGAAAGGAAAGGTGATGATGGAGCAATTGGTGGAATGAAAGGCGGGGGAAACCGGAGAACCCGGAGAAAACCCGCCCAGACGCCGCTTCGTCCACCACAAATCCCACATGCAGGTCCCTGGGATCGAACCCGGGCCGCCTCGGTGGGAGGCGAGCGGTCTAACCACTCGAAGCTACTATAAATAAAGAAAAATGACAAAAATCAACAACTATTATGTTAATAGTAGCACTTACTAGCATTAATTTCCGAAGTTCTTGTTGCACAATTACTGTACTTAGAATATAAAGCACATCCATATCCGCTACAAATTATTTATTTTCTCTCCTCTTACATACTCGTATTAGTCGAATTCGTGCATTTTTACTTTCTCTACTACGTACCTATTAGGTAGAGAAGGTATTGTATTCCATCCAAAAATTAGATACCGAGATTTCACCGGAAATACATGTTTTGAGGCCCCCTGAATAGAATAAAGCAGTTTAGAAAAAGCGTTCATGTATGTGAACAACATAACTCAAAATTGCAAAGTCGGATAAACACCAAACTTGGTATGGTTCAGTACCTTCGAAAGATGCGACACGAAGATTTTAAAGAAAATTTCTTCATCCCAAACTAACCTTTACGTGAACATTTTTCGCAATTTTTTATTTTATAAAAAATGGCTCTAACGATTTTGATTACAATACCTATATATTGAAGGTATTTACACGACAAATAAAAAGTATATCTTGAATTTTCTGGGAATAGATTTTGAAGTCCTCTTTATTGAAAAGGAATTTTGTATAACCTTGTATAACTGGTAAGCGTTAAACGTAGATGAAACGTGCTACACACACAAAAAAAAAAAAAAATGATCTCTTTAAAACACACCATTTATTTCCAAAGTTTTTTGTGGCATCAGCCATTTCCGAGATATCCGTAAATAATGGTTCGAATTGTTCAACATTTAGCCATTCAAAGTCCTGTCAACATTCAGTTGTTTCTCGCGATTGCATGGAAACAGTATGGAATTTTAAGGCCAGCGCATAGCGTACAGTTCTAAAACTTTTAAATATCCCTACTCCCTTTGTATCTTTAACGGAATGTGTAAGGCAGCTATTTCCGGACTGGTTTATATGGATTAAAATGAAGTAAATAGGAAAATAAATTTTGTTAAGAATAATTTTTATACCCACTAATAAGCGATAGAAAATTGCAACACCCCGTATTCTTAAATCAGGACCTCCACTACCAGGCTACGCTTCACTTTTCTGATGTATTTTTCATGAGTATTAACTAAATGTTAACATTCCTTGCTGCACTTTACAGCCTTTATCAAGGTTTATAACCTGAAGTTAAGCGTGAATTTCATAACTGTTTGCGTATTGATAAATTGTTACTCAACTGCAACAGTCATAAATATCTAATATCTGCCCACATAATTTAGCTCTGAGGTCTGTAAATAGTGAATGGAAGTACATAAATGAAATAGTTAAATACCGTTCTTTGTTATTTATTCTCTCATAAATCCATACCGTACAACGTCCCAAACCTAATAGCATACTGAATTTTCCTTGAGTTCCCACTAACAAATGTTAACATTTCACATTAATTATGAACGACATAAATTTATATCAAATGGCAATCTTAAAATTTTATCTAAATTACCAGAACTCTGCTCGTTACCGAGTAACTAAAACATTACGTTCGGTCTTTCTCAACCAACTCACAATTTTAAACCTCCCCATTGAATAATCCTCTTACACATTAATACTTGAACATAAGGTTTAGTCATGAATCGTTCAACAAGCTTAAGGGGAAGTTGATTACATCAAAACTCTTTGCTTTATGTCATTAACGTACACTCATGACAATTAATTAACTAACATCATTAGTGCAAAACCTCTATCATACTAAAATACATTAATTAAGCATTTCAGAGGGGATACTCCATCATATTGTAATACTTTGTTAATTATTTTCCCCCACATGTTATGACCCATTTTAACTACAATTTTGACATTAGCGCTAATCAATCCTTTTCCATATTAAAACCTAATAAAATCTTAAACTCATTTGAAATACAATTATAAGCTTTCACTACTGAAGTGCTCGATTTTAAGCTGATCCGTACTATTCAATTATGATTTTAGAAATTAACAAATGCATTTACCCATTTAATTACGGCTGGGGAGCACCTATCCTGTCACCAGTATTGCCTGCGTAACTCCTCGTGGACGCCTACTCGGTTGTCTCTGAAATTCCTTGCGTGGGGTGGATGGTCGTGGCCTTCATGCAGAAACTGCAGCTAATTCTCGATGCAATGGTGAGCAATAAATCTTCCCTTCGCTATGATGCACTTTGACGCTGACCTTTACCGCATCTGTGTTGTTTCTTGCTGCTACTTCGAGGAGACTCGGAGTCCCGGGTTCGATTGTTGGATGGTAGGGATTAGGAATTTGTTCTGGTAGAGCTGAGGCTCTGATTTCCA
Source organism: Deroplatys truncata (assembly GCA_030765065.1). Taxonomy (NCBI): domain Eukaryota; kingdom Metazoa; phylum Arthropoda; class Insecta; order Mantodea; family Mantidae; genus Deroplatys; species Deroplatys truncata. The sequence continues at coordinate 103,305,534 of CM060984.1, forward strand.
GGGGTGGTGACACTGCCTTGATAATATTTATAATGCTGTCGGCGAAGATTGAGTTATTATTTTTTTATTTTTGTTCAGAAGATTCCTTACTGGTCGACTCGCCACCTTCGTCGTCAAAACCGCTGTTATTATTGTCATAGCTTGAAGTTTTATTGTAGCCCCACGTATGGGAGCCAATTTGCAGTAGATGTATTGCTGCAGTTGGAGATCCAAACTTGAAGTTGTTTAGACCACGCACTATACAAACTTTCCGGTGGCCTTCGCCCCAATTTTTCTTTCCGGTGGCCTTCGCCCCAACATTTAAAAAAACAACTTTTTTAATTGTTATTGTTTATTTGAATATTATATATGTATGCCTCGGCTGCGTCAGTAGTAATTTGTAGAAACACGTATCTCTTAGCAGGGGGTGATGTGGCTGAAGAATGAAGGCTTACACAAATTATAACTTTTACTTCGCTCCTTTTATTAATATTTCACACGATTAAATAACATTTGACTGATATATCATACTGTAGAGCTGTGAGATTATTGATTAATTGCACTTTTTAACATGTAAAGTTTTTATTATTCACGCCGTAATGAATTTTATGTCTCTCACTGAATACGTATCGAACTTCTCGGGAACGCTGCTTTCCTATGTCCGGTGGGTACGTTATCTTTTAGCGTCTGGCGTTTACCGCTTAAATCTGTAAATTGCTCTATTTCAAGTCTGATTGGGTAATCCTACTCCAACAAAATACTTTTATTTAACTTAAGCTTTTTCTAGCTGTTGATTGGCTATTTATTAAAAATGTTTTAAATATCACATTATTGTTCCAAGAATTAGAGTAGCATTATTAAACTTTCAAATCCATTATTGCCTCAAGGTTACCTCATTGTTAGGAACTTTCGGTTTCTATTTTCACAGCTCCTATATTGTTAAATTACGTAATACATCCACATAACATTTTTATACATGTACATAATAATATAAACATTAATACAATGACTGTTATATATATTTTATATATTATTACATACACATATTGCTTTAAGGCGAGCTTTTGTTATATTTTATATTATATAATCAGACTAATATCATTTTAGTGTTAAAAAAAATACTGCCTCAAGCTTTCGCGAAGTCCCTACTTATATGTTCCTCCGACTAGCCCTCGAATTGCCTAGATTTCGACACTTCATTGCCACACTTCAAGTTTTCTGATTATTTTCTTCTCTCTTTTCTTTTTAATCAACCGTCTTCGTGGTTAGTTTTTACCCGACTGTTCGTTCGGCGTTCGCCTTTCGCCAAACTTAGAATTTTTCCCCGTCCTTCTTATGTTTGGTTCCGTTTTGAGTTCAAACGTATCATATGATGTATACGCGATATTTTTATTGGCTATCATTTTCGTTTCATGGTTTTATTATTGGTTATTCCCACTTCGACAACTTTCACGTTCTGCTTCTTACAGCTTATTTTGAGTTTAAAATACTTCCACGAATATTCTTAGATCGGAGTAAAAACACGTATGCTTTCTGACCCTGCTAAGCTTTGAAGCCATTGTTAGCTTCACGTCCAAGCCAAAGTACAAAGACGGGACTTCCGGTAGGCTTCTCGGCGCCGATAGCAGATATGTGTGTCATCTGCCTTCCTTTCGAGGGAAACAAAAATTGTTTTTCTGCTTTTTCAACAAAACCCATTCCTAATATGAACTTACAGAGCGGACATCTTTTTTTTAATTGATTCTCTTTATATCCTTTATCTCGTTGTTCAGCATTATTTGTCGTTATGTTTGATTATGTTATTTTTTCTTTATATTAATATTGTCTTCTCGTTTAGTGGTCTATTCACGGTTTTGATTGTATTATATTATTATTATTATTATTATTGCTTTCTCTCCTGGGTCTCGATAACCGGCTTTAACTTCTAGGTCAAATTCTGGAATCTTTTTCTTCAGGACACCAACTGATCATACACAGTTCTCCCAATACAACCGATTCTTAAGTTCCATTACGCCGTGGTCAAATTGGGCACCTAGAGGCCACTTAATGTTCATGCATTAATTACTAGCCTATCTGTGACTATTTGTTCATAATGGTGCCCCTTTACTGTCACCATTCACTTGCAGCTAAGCCCAATACAACCTACTGCACCACATTCCACGGTTTGCTTTCTTATTTCGGTCCCCGTCGCATTACTCTGTCATTTATTTGCCATACTTAAATTCTGACAAATTACGATGCCTCTCAGGGTAACCAATTCAGCTATAGCCAGTTGAGTAATATGTGATTTTGCCAGTTAGTGAAGCATATTTCTTTGGCGAATCTTCACAATCTTCCAGTGCTCAAAACTAGTCTTGTAACCGGCGCACTCAGATTCAATTATACCTACAGGGTGGACCATTTAAGCTGAGACCGGATATATCTCCAAAGCTAAGGTTTGTAGAAAAAAATGTCTTCGACAAAAGTTGCTTGATATTATGACGGAAAATAAATGCTATTAGTCGTACTTTATTGGAGGGCGTTATGATGTCACTTTAGGGTCAGTTCAGTTTTTTTTAAATGGGAACGTATAATTACGATCAATTTAAATTGGGCCTAAACTACATCACAACGTACTCCAAATAAAACACGACTAATGGCATTTGCCTCCCCCTATAATATCATGCCGCTTTTATGCAAGGCGTTTCTTTCTAAAACGCTTAGTTTTGGAGGTATGCACAGTCTCAACTTAAATGGTCCACCCTGTATTTTAACTAACTGCACGATCCAGTAACTATATGACTGTGTCGACAGTCACTATCAGCTGTTATTCTTTCGTCGATGCCACTGCCAGCTGTTATTCTTTTGTCGACCAGCACTGCTAGCTGTCATTCTTTTGTCGACCGTCACTGCCACTGTTATTCTTTTGTCAAACGTCACTGCTAGCTGTTACTCTTTCGTCGACCAGCACTGCCAGTTGTTATTTTTCGTCGACCGTCATTGCCAGCTGTTATTCTTTTGTCGACCGTCACTGCCAGCTGTTATTCTTTTGTCAACCGTCACTGCCAGCTGTTATTCTTTTGTCGACCGGCACTGCTAGCTGTTATTCTTTTGTCGACCGTCATTGCCAGGTGTTATTCTTTTGTCAAACGTCACTGCCAGCTGTTATTCTTTCGTCCACCGTCACTGCCACCTGTTATTCTTTTGTCGACCAGCACTGCTAGCTGTTATTCTTTTATCGACCGTCACTGCCAGCTGTTATTCTTTTGTCGAACAGCACTGCTAGCTGTTATTCTTTTGTCGACCGTCACTGCCAGCTGTTATTCTTTTGTCGACCAGCACTGCCAGCTGTTATTCTTTTGTCGACCGTCACTGCCAGCTGTTATTCTTTTGTCGACCAGCACTGCCAGCTGTTATTCTTTTGTCGACCGTCACTGCCAGCTGTTATTCTTTTGTCAAACGTCACTGCTAGCTGTTACTATTTCGTCGACCAGCACTGCCAGCTGTTATTCTTTCGTTCACCGTCACTGCCAGCTGTTATTCTTTTGTCGACCGTCACTGCTAGCTGTTATTCTTTTGTCGACCGTCACTGCCAGCTGTTATTCTTTTGTCGACCGTCACTGCCAGCTGTTATTCTTTTGTCGACCGTCACTGCTAGCTGTTATTCTTTTGTCGACCGTCACTGCCAGCTGTTATTCTTTTGTCGACCGTCACTGCCAGCTGTTATTCTTTTGTCGACCGTCACTGCTAGCTGTTATTCTTTTGTCGACCGTCATTGCCAGCTGTTATTCTTTTGTCGACCGTCACTGCTAGCTGTTACTCTTTCGTCGACCAGCACTGACAGCTGTTATTTTTTCCTCGACCGTCATTGCCAGCTGTTATTCACAGACTGTGATCACTAGCTCCGGTATAGTAAGAGCCGTGTGTGTTCTTCCTCAAACTACTCATACCACCATTTAAATATTGCCCCCGTTTAAAGGTGAAATATTACCTCCCCCCAAAATTGCGATAACGCATCAGATTTTTCCTAAATTAAATCTAAAGTACTCGTACATGCAATTTCCAACCATGCTAGTGAGTGCATTAACGTACAATGTATCGAAATGGACATTTAGGTTAGAAAAGGTAAAAATACCCTTTCGTTAAAATTTAGGTCGCTGAAACTCGTTTCTGACATCGATCTCAGAACAGATTAAGAGGGCGAAATCAGAAGCAAAGTGTCGGAACATGATCCAAATTAGACAAATAAGCTTTTATTCTGCCAGAGAAACGTTTGATAATGTTATCTTTAATCTGGAGGAAATCCTTCGGTTTAACCCTGGAGCTCTCTTTTTCGGAAAGTCTGTTACCTTTAATTGATTTTCAGGCCGATTATTATATCTGTCATCTTTGTGAACAAGCGAGACTTAAAACGCTGAATGTTTCTTTGACGTGTTAAAAACACTTTTATTTAATTTTCACTTTCTCTACCGCATACCCAAAAATTCAAAGCGAGCTTTCACTATAAATAGTTTTGAGGGCCCCGAATTCATGATTGCGCGCGCGCAAAAAAAGTCCGTGTGTATGTGTGTGTGTGTGTGGTAGTGGTTGTTATTTTGAACAGAATAACCCAAAAACAAAAAGTTGTTAAATACAAAACTTGGTATTTAAGTTCAGTATCTTCGAAAAATGCGACACAAAGGTTTTTAAGAAAATCCTTTACATGGAGGATTTTCCGGGATTTTAACTTTTTTGAAAAATGGCTCTAACAGTTTTGATTAAAATATCAGATATTAAAGATATTTACATGACAAATAAAACGTATATCTCGAATGTTTTGGGAATAGCCTGTGAAGTCCTCTTCATTCGGAAGGAATTTTGTATAATCCTGTTTAACTGGTAAACTTCGAGCAATAGACGAAAATGTACGACTCAAAAAATGTAAATCTCTTTAAAACACACAACTTATTTCCAATAATCTTTTTTGGCATAAGTCATTTCCGAGATATCCGTTATTAATGGCCATTGTTCAATACTTTGCCATCTGTCGATATACAATTGTTTTTCGCGATTACACAGAAACAGTCTCGTATGCAATTTTAAGGCCAGCATATAGCGACCAGTTGTTAAACTTTTGATTATCGCTGTTTTCTTTATATCTGTAATGAAATTGTGTAATGTAGCTATTTCTGCAAGGTTTATCTGTATTAAAATGAAGTAGAAAAATAAGCTTTCGTAAGAATAATTTGTATGCCTACTAATAAACGAGAGAGTATAGAGAATGTCATGCGAGTGTAACACAGACGTTTTTCGAATGACTTTCTATATATATTGAAGTAAACGACAGTCTTGGTAAACCTATTTCAAATAAATATTAAATAAATTTTAAGATATTTTAAATTCCTTGGGTTGTTAGAAATTTTTATTGAATACCTTAATTAAAATATTAAATTAAGTAAATTTCGGTTTTGCAGTAGATAATGCAACTTTAAATCGATTCTTTACATTCCATTTTGTTCTTCCATTTATTGCAGCAACTACAATTATAATTCATTTGAAGTCTATGAAAATTAACAAATAAATGCACATTTATGAGGAAGACTTTATTTGAAGATTCGAGAATTACGTTAAATTTCCTATCTGACAGCAAAAAACTGAATCCCTTGTGAAGGTGCACCCAATAAGTATGTTCCAGTAAAACATACCAGCAACATGTTTCTTTAAATACAAACAATCCATGCGATTAAACTGATTAACGGTCATTAATCTAATAAACAACTTGAAGGATGATAGGACTTGGAGATGTGAGCTTTGCCTCGTATTTTGTTCATGAATTTTATCCCCCTAAATTGCTGATGCACTGTGCATCACACGCAGCCAGAGTAGCAAACATATGGCAGAGCTTTTCGTAGTTAGTAATGTTGTTTTGTTCCTTTTGTTGAGAGTATAGGTTATTTTGCGCACTGCGACTTACAGTGGCTACCACCCCCGGGAGGAAGGACTGAAGCGAAGAAACCACAGGAGGCTACAGGCCATAGGCAGACATACCATGGAGATGCATGGAAGTCCCTAACATTTGCAAGCTCTCAGACCCATCACATTGCTGGAGCCACCAAGGGAGGGCGACGAATCACCCACCAATCAAGTAACCCTCTGGTGTCCAGGGAATACTCTTTCCATTGTGCATGCATCCGCGCCATCTGTCCGGCATCACCATACACCACGAAACTTAGAAGCACACCTTAAAAATGAAAAGGAAATGTAATGAAAGGGAAGTAATAGAAAGTAAATTGTGATGGTAGAGAGGAAACCGCACCAGCATTCGCCAGCTGACCTCGGAAAAACAACGAAAATCCCATGGATCAGAGTGGGCAGTCGCCGGAGATTGAATCGGGGACCTCCTGAATGCTAGTAGCACACGTTACGGCGGCGCCACCTCGCTCGGTTCCTTTTGTTGATATTGCCACGATACATGGATTGTTAGTAACATTTTGTAATTATTTACACAAATTATAAGTTTCTAAATTATGAACGTAAGGGCTTTACTACATATGAAACAGAGAGTTCAGAAACCCACTGATGCAACATCAGGAATCATTGACCCATTAGGGCAACATACGAACTTTTGCTGAATCGCGGGAGGTCATTTGCTCGAGCAGGTGACATTCTGTTTAGCTGGTTGGGGGGACTTTAAAAATCCCAGGTTTTAGATCCCGTGGTCCGTTGCTGGGGAGTTGTTGCAGGACGGTTTGTCGGTTGTCTACGTAAGATAAAGTATTATTTAAAACATCATTTTCTGTGCTTCAGGTAAACATTTCAACCAAAGTATTTATATCTCCTAGCCGGCCAGAAGCCGTGCTAATGTTTTATTAAATATTTTTATTAACTGGAATGTGGTGTAACATGTAAGTCATTAGATTCGCCCTGGTAATATCCCCACCTTCCCTTTAGAAGCAGTGGCTAGTCTAAAATTCTCCAGAACCTATACTCGTCCCTATCTCTCCCCTGGTAGGCCAACCACCATGCGTGAATAGGGATAGGGAGTCGCTCTCAGGTGGTAGAGGCGCGCCAGCCTCGCTCCACTTTGGGATAGTCACACCTGTAAAGCAACCTTTCTTTTAACCGCTACAGGTGAAGGCGCCTGCTTGTAAATCCCTTCAACCCGCCTTCAAACCTTGTTTTTAACCGTGACAATTGGTATAGTGGCACGCGCCAAAATCGCGGCGGGATAGGTAACCCTTGTGACCCATTAAGACAGAGGTCCGTCTTTTAACCGCGACAGTTGGTGAAGGCGCCTGTTTGAAAAACCCTCTTCAAATCCCCCCCTGTGACAATATGGTACATTTCGCGTATAGCATTTCCGTGCAGCTCGGCAATGTTATATCCATGAATTCAGAAACATTTAACTTGGTTTCTTAATAAAACAATGTTGACTTAAATGACAGATTTAACCAAAGAAAAGGTTTACGTGCTAGAGTTTAAACTGAAACAATTATAAAGCGAGGGTTTAATATTAGATATCAGATTTGTATGCAAATGCACATTCAGTTTGTTTTTACTTATGATGTGGAATTAAGTTTTGAAATATGTTTCACGTTCTTCTGTGCTTATATGTAGAGTTTAAAGTGCATGTAATTGCATATTTTCGACGTCGGCACATATTTAATCTTTTGCCATATATTGAGCATATATTTCACTATTTTTCAATGTTTAATTTTAAAAATGATATTTAAATACATTAGTGACAAAATAATAAAGAGACAGTATTTGCAAAGGGACCTGGCTGTAAGCAATGTACATTTAAAAGGTCTCAAAAATCTGGTTTGTCCTTACATGAATATTTATGAATCCTCCACGAGGTTCAGAGTAAACTTGAGAGTGATCCTTTAAAAAATGCAGGACAATTAAGCGGTAAACTGTGCAGTGCTTTAGGGAGAAATACTGACATTAAAGTTTGGTCTTCTGTCGTTAAAACGTAGTGCTTCCCCAAAGTTAGTAAGTGCTTTGAAATTTTGCCCAATAATGATCACTATATAGTGCAAATCATATCACAAATGCCGCAATTATGTCTAAGGAAGCATGCACATTGTCAACATAAAAAAGTATAAGTTTGAATTTAACAGTTTTAATGCATGTTTAGACATTTTTACTGCATAATAATCCGATGTCTACTTCTTATACAGTACATCTTTTTAACTTTTTATGGTTCGTAGAATAATATTATAGATGAAAATTATCATGAAAAAACTTACTAAAACGAAAGAACTAGACATTGTACCTTCAGTGGGCAATAACAGAAGTGTTTGTAAGAAAACGGTGCTTGGCAGCGCTTCCAGACGAAGATTATTTATTTTCCCCTTTACTTGGGTAAATACACAAGGCCAGTAGGTCGCGTCCGTTGCGTAATAGTAGATTATGATACATGTTAAAAGTGGGATTTTATTTTGCGAGAAGGCCGTAGGCCGAGTTTTGCAACCTACGAGCAAAATAAAACGACTTTTAACTGGTGATATTTGCAAAATATCAAAAATATTATATTGATTTCTGAAACTAACAAGAGATCACGTTTAGAACATGTTCTTGAAACAAGAGAAATGATAAAAAAACGAGACGTCAGATATTTTGATGATTCCCTACCAGTTATTTTCAGTGAACTTATTTTCAACATGTTTTACCTTACACGAGCCAATAAAGCGATTAAATGCTATACAATATTTACTTCTGGATTTTTCGGATAAATACTTCTGTCATTCTTTCGGCTGCTTCTGTAATTTCATCTGGTTCTTCCATTTCAGTTTTTTCTGAATTCATAATTGCTGCCATTTAATCTTTATGTAGGTTATACTAGATACAAGTTTTAGATCAATGAAAGTAGAATGCTGCCAATATAACGTATAGGATAACTCTACAAGAAATTGCGATCAATTTCAGTATGACGATTTGTGTCGTGAATAGATGAGAGCGTCATTAGAAATTAAACATGTAACAACATATAATGAAAAGCAAAAGCTAATCAAACCAAGTCGAGTTATTAAACATGTGCAAATACAAAGATAATTGCCTGAAGCCAAAGTTGCGATAATCTGAAGCTTTTAGCTGGTAAATACTGTGTTAGAAGCTCTACTTTTAGGTCATGCTATCTAAAAAAAAACCAGTTATGCCTCGATGACGTTGCTAATGAAATACATTGATTTTATAATTACATCTATCATAAGCCACGCCATGTAAACGTTATATCAATTTCGTGCTCTCTAAATCTGGAATTTGACTTGTTATTTCATCCCTATTCTGAAGCAATCTCTGGAAAATGCAATACATTTACCACTTAAAATTTGTTACTTTTGTCATTTACATTATTATCTCTTTCTCATATAATTACAGTAAAAATTTAAGTATTAACGTGGCTGACATTAGGCTTTAAACTCGGTTCCATATTCTCGTAACTTGGCCTGTATCTCCTAACTCACGTGCACTGGTCACCTTTCATCCTGCTGAGAATTGTCAAATTCACATTTTCATAAGCGTGGTAATCAAATATATTACGTAACAGCGTGAATGCATCTGGAATGTATATAAATTCTTATCAAAAATAGGTAGGAGGATCCTTGAGTTTGAACCAGCCTCTCTGAATGACGAAAGCGCGTGTACCTATCATGACAGAGTGTTTTATGGCTTTTATAGCCTAACCTTGATTTGCACAGGACGCGTTTATCATCATCAACGTCATAGCTATTCAGAGGTACATATATATTAGCCAATCAAGGAAAGGGGAAGGAAAGTGATCGCGGAAAATGCATGTCAGCAGGGCAAGGTTATAAGAAATAGGGTTTAGATATAAAACTTGGCCTTTAGGCCACGGTTTACCTCTGCTGTCACACGTTCTGTAGCAGTCTACTCCCTGCCCATATCATGGCAGTATACACAAATCAGTCAGTGTGATGAGATAGTAACTGTTGACTCTGATGAAGCAGGTTTATGTATGCGGGAGGAATTTATATAAAAAGTTTAATTATCTGCCCCCTTTCAGGATCCTATTTCAAGTGCACAAATTTAAGTCTGCGGCTTCAGCGTAAAAGAAAAATATGTTGTGCAACCCTCACACCACTTTCGCTACTCACTTAATTTCATAGGTGTACCTTATTCATTGTACTATTCATGTAAATGATTATTACATCCACATTATGTGTAATCGTGAAAAATGTTTCCCTACAAATGAGTTGCAATTGTGCAACAGAGAAGCACGACACGAAGCAAAATTAAAATGTTTATATCACAAGTCAGGTTGTTATTAATGAGCTTACGCGGCAAGAAAGAAGAAACGTACATTCTCAAATGTGTTTGGCGGCGCACCAATAATTTTAAGGTAAAGGCTCATATTAAGGATTAATAAAATAAAATCCAACGGCTTACACCGTAAAATATTTTAATTATGGACAACAGCGACCACAAAAGTTTAGATCATATTATAGCGCATTTCATCTTGGCAAAGCGTAAACACCGAATACTTCTGGAACGACTGATGATGCGAAAAGGGTTATTTGATACAAACTTTATTAATGCTTCCTTAGTAATCTCTTTGCCTTTTTCTTTAGCTGCATAAAATCCAGAAAAAATAAAGAGATTTTGTTAGCCGTTATGGAAAACTTAAAATATATCGTATGTATGATATTTTTATCGAAATCGTTGATAAAGGTGCTATTGATAAAGTAAAAGTCAAAATAACGAAACTCTTTCAATGTGAAGAGTTTTGGGATATATTTCATGAAAGGCATCACTTTACATCCGTAAGAGATACCTGATTCAAGTATAAAATTTGTATTTGTGACCACTCGGTTTTAAACTACAAAGACAGACAGGTAGTTCATAATATGTTCAGAGGTACTAAAACAACACAATTTACCTAACATAAGAAAGCACTTGGGGGAAGAAAAGAGGGGGAGTATAGGTTTGGTTTTAATAGAAGTAAAACTAAACGAAACTGACGAAATTCAATGTTCCTCTGCTAAATCACATCCTGGACTAACACAACTAGGAGTCCATGTTTAGAACTAGGTAATCCAGAAGCTGGAAGCTTTGGTCAATTCACCAAATGTTTGTATTCTATTATAACGAGTGGGGATTTCAACGGTCCTGTAACCTATCGCTATTGGTGTTTGAAGAGAATGATTAAGGCTGATCCATTGCTGCTTTGAACCCAGATAGTTGAGTAGTCCGAGTTCAAGTAGAAAAGTAAAAAAAAAGCAATTCCTCGCACAATGGAAGAACTAAAGGCAAGCCGTGGAAATTAAATAGAAAACAGAACTAACTTAATAATGTCAAAGAGAATATGATTTCCCGATACAATTCCTGCTTAGTGTTAAAAAGAACATTCCATCATCTTCCTTTATTAGAAAAGTGCTGAGTGTTAATTTCAAAGATTATTATGACGTCAGTGTTTTAAGCCAATCCATTGAAGCAAATTTCAGCTCTGGGGGAAGGACGTAACGTAGTGCACGTATAGTGGAGAAGTTGCGCAGCAAGCACGGCCTTCAGTGCAAAGTGTACTAATAGGACAGTGACCGCCGTCATGACTGGAATGTGAACTGTTTTGAAAGACTGAGGCGAGGTATGTCTTACTCTCGGTGTAATGGGGACAGGGTTAAGGTAAGTTTTTACATCTCTTCGTCGGATAACATGAGTACTGAGCACATTACTTTTACTGTGGAATACTACTTCCGAAATGGGTTTCTGGTGGAATGACAGTATCAGTACAATGTCGGAGTCTCAATGAATGATTTTATCAGGTATCCAAAAGTCCAGGAAGTTCATACTGAACGCCGTGCTTGCTAGGCAATTTCTTGACACACGAGTCTTACGCCTCTGCTGAAGTATAGACGAATTTAATTCTATGCTAACCGGCTAGACAAGTGACGTCATACAGCATATCACGGGACACTTTGATATGAACACCCAGTATAGACAGGCATCTGAAGCATAGACTCACTTCGTAAGCACCGCGTGAGCAAGCAAGTTTTTAAAATCAAAGCGCAAAATGAGGCATGGCGAAAAGGTGAGATTTTATTCGCTTCATTAATCCCTGTCTTATCAATAGTCCGCCTATTTCTATTTTGTAATACACGATTTTGTGCACGTTTGCATATTGGGAGCACTTGAGGAACGGTAGGATTTTCGTCACGGTTGATGTAAACCATTTGCTAAGATCGAGGTTCCAAATAGTTGAGCAAACTTCTAAGGATCTAATCCCTGGTGAATGAGAGTTGATGTTTGTTAGTCAAAGTTTAAATGAAAGTGCCTTCATCATGTTTGTTTCGAGAACTGGTTGACTTGCACATGTGACGTTCTTCAAGTAAGTGGCACAAGGGCCCGCTGTCGACTCACTTAATGAACATGCAGCTTTGCGTTAATTAAATCAATGTGGCACCCAAAATTAAGTTTTCCATCGTAAACTGAGGGAGGGCAAATTAAAAGACGGAAATTTTCTCATCTTACAGTTGGGCGCTGCTATCATCCTCTCTTCAAGTAGGCGAATTACAACGTAGACAACGAAGGAAAAACCTCAGCAGCAGGGGAAAATATGCAGCTTAACTCTTCACTTTCTAAAGCAACAAAATTACGATATTATTTAGTGAAATTACGCAATAAAATGTGTCTAATCATTGTCTAATATTTCTTGCAAGGTATAAAGTGGAGTAAATGGTGATACCAGTGGGTGGATAGAGAAGAGATGGGCGACCATGTGGGTGAACGAAAGAAAGAATGCATGTAGTGATAAATAAATGAAATTGAGTTTTATTTATGGACCCTCTTTAATTGCTGTGGTCCTTAGCGTCCCGTAATTTTGCTCAGAGGCCTCTTTATCGGGCTTGAGCTTCTTTTACGTGCCGTAAATCTACGACATGGGACCACCTTTCTTCCCTTGCGAAGGAAGCCATACTAAGGATTTTTACGCCCGAAAAAATCCATCGTCCCCCGCCGGGTTTGCATCCGCGACCTTGGGAACTAGACGTTAGCATGGTATGAGTTTTGGGACGATACCAGTATTTCTCAATAATCGATATCGATACTGGTTTTGGAGATGTTACGCAATACTCGATACTCACTTTATGAAAAACTGTAAAGCGATAACTTCTTCACTTAATTGTGTTATTATTAGTAGTTTTCTGTGTAAAACGTATGTGAACAATTTTGTATTGTATGCTAATTCCAAAATTGCTCCTGTTTGACATTCTCCAATTGCCAGGATTTTTTTACCTTGATAATGCCATATATAATTTATTGTTAGGCAAGGCTAATAATAATAATAATAATAATAATAATAATAATAATAATAATAATTTTTGTCTGCTATTCTGCACATTTTACACACTTCTCTTTGTTATTAGTATTGTCTATTTCAAAATAGATCCACACTTCATTCATGCTTTATTCAATATCACTGTTGCGCATTAGTAAAACAACATATTTATGGAAATTAGTCGTATGGTGTACCTGTAAGCTAAACTCGTGACCCGTGTTTGACTTACATAAACACAAATTGATAGATGGAAAGAAAGAATTAATATTTCCATGCCCTGTATTATTTTACGTCTTAAGTTCCGATTTGTTTCTGCTGGATTCACGAGTTTTGGTCACCGGAGAAACTAAACGTAACAGTTGAGAGTGAGTCTCCAAGCCAGGATATTGCAGCGAATCAGCTCCATTCAGGACTCAGATAACGCTGCATGTTACATGAGTACCTCTATCCTTCCCCCATTGGTTTGCATGTTTACATTTAGACATAAAGAGTCTATGGGAAGTTGCATTCATTTACCCACAGGAAACGCAGTCAAGATCTGCCATGAACTACAGTCCAGGAACTATTCGTGGATATGTGTGAGGCAATAACGTTAAGTGACGACTCCTTTCATTACTTGTCTAGAATAAAGATATTCAACAACTTTCGATAATGCAAAACTTAAAAAATTATAAGTATCGAAAAAGTATTTTTTTTTGTTTCTTCTTTCTTCTCCTCCTTTTAACCTATTATTGCAAACTTATTCCTTTTAGGAGTACGCTACTATGGAACACCTATCAGAAACGTTTGTTCCTCTATCCGTCCGTCCGTACGCATGAAATAACTCGCTAACCGCTGCAGGATGGAGTTGAGATTTATCTATAGGAGTTGGAAAATCGTTTTTGATACTTTTCAAGTTTTATTTTGGTACATAACTAATGGTGTTTTACATGAACGTTGGTCAAACTTTCAATTTTTAGAGGAATACCTCCATCTATGGAGCTGATATTTTACAAAGCAGAGTTTGAGCAACATTTAACCATACATTTTATTTCTCATAAAGATATCTTAAACAAATTGTATTTTAGAGCCATTCCTATTAGGAAATCAAAATAACGAAAAATGTTCTATGTACAGGGTGTGTGTTGGAGGAATTTTGTTGAAAATCTTCTTGTCGCATCCTTGGAAGCTACAGTACTTAAATACCAAGTTTGGTATTTACCGGACTCTTCGTGTTTGAGTTACACCATTTACAGACGCCACACACGAACGCGCGCGCGCATACACACACCTACACACAGACCTTTTTCTGAAAATTATTTTTTGGGGGTTCAGGGGGCCTCAAAGCATTTATTTCCTCTGAAATATTGGCATGGGATTTTTCACTGCACCTCGCGTCTACGTCTCATTATTTATCGTTGTACGTGGCCTTGCAAAGCCATGGTCATTTCATTGGTTGCTTTAGGCCACGTTGCACGGATGCGCCAGTCCTTCTGCTAAATAGTTGCATCAACATTCGTTTCTACGCCATTTTGTAACAAAGGTTACAAAATGGCGTAGAAACGAAATATATGTTTACCCTCTCGATCGTATTGGCTAAAACAGAAAGAGGTAGAGTGAGTGCATTCAGTTTGTCATACAGACCTCTTATCGAGATTGGTAGCCCATACCTTATCGGCTAGTGCAGGACACACCTTTGAAAGGGTTAAAAGCTAAGGGGAAAACTCGATGAGCGCCCAGGTTAGCGAAATGTAGAATGTGTAGATTTTCAGGGGTGCAAATTAAAGCTCAAATGAAATTCATTAGATACATAGCAATGCTTTATAACAAAAACAAACAGAACGTATTCTCACAGTGGCATCAATGCTTGTTGCTGCATAGAAGCAAACACAACAAAATAATACATAAATAAAGCAGCATGTTTCCCCTCTAATTGAAGTTACAATTGGTTAATATACCTTTACTAACACATTGCTGATCATAGGAATACAACGAGATTATAGACAAAAATATAACCCAATTTTATTGACATAATATGTATGTCATATTCGGTAAACCATATACATATACACATTTATCTCTAGTTTGTAAACATGATCAGTCAATTATAACCAAAGAGTAATTTGCATTTAGTGTACGAATATTATCACCTGCGGATGTTTTACAGGGAGTGTCCCCTTTCTGACGAGTATGTACACCGTCTTCCCTACTTTCCTGAAATATTTTTATCCAGTAATTTGCTATAAAAACACTTTTATTCACTGACGTTGCAATTGCTGTAACAGTGCGACCAGCCTCCCATATACCCACGATACGTCCACAAGTAATTTTGCTAGTACATGGCATGACTGTTTCTGAGACAATAAACATGTTTTGGTTTCAATAACACCAGAAAAAGCAAAGGTATCAACCTCCCCTCTTTCCCCCCTTATTGCTGTGTTATGAAGCCACCATGCTCTGCGATAGGTAAGGTGAAGGACACGCCTCAAAAGACCGCAGAAAACGATACAAAATCCGCCGAAGATTTTCTTTGGTGCTGTTCGTACGTGGTAGAGGAAGCAATAAGTATAACCAACATGATGAGTGACGCTTATTTAAAGACTTTTTAATCAATTAGTATTAATAAACTGTGAATAGAAACTAGCTAGATAGATGTGTTGCGTCAGATATTTTCTTAGCCGCCTGAAATCCAAGAGGTGGGCAGTCGTCATGACAACGAATGACTGCGCTGGTGCTGGGAGTAACCAATACTATTACATTAGCGCAGCGGATAATAGGGTAATCAGCTCAATAGGGTTGCTGCAATTACATTTGCTCTGCAGCGGATTAGCGAAACGATTACCTTAATAGAGACGTTACATTTGTGTTCTCTTGGACGTCACAGGGAATCAACCAGACTAGGTACACTCTGGCATTCGAGGCGGGCAGGGAGCATATAATGCGGTTATTCTTTGGCAGTTCAATTCAACAATTGAATTTGCTGTTTCTAGTGTCACTTATCGCAACAAATCGCCATTCCATCACTGTTTATTTCTTATTTATGTTCCTATTGCCACTCTCCTTCAGTTAGACCACTTTTCGTTTAATGCTCTCTGTTTTTCTATTCTATTTATAATTGTCTAATTATCTCCGCTTATTTTATATATACTACGTTTTAATAATCCAAATAACTCTTTACAGAAATAGCAATATTAGACATTTCGTTATAGATACGAAGTGAAACGGCAACTCTAGGCCAACAAACCCGAGCTAAGGAATTATTAGTAATTTGTGTCATTAGTATTTAGTGAAATTAAATTATGCTATGCATAACTATTTTTCTTTTTTTACTACTTATGTAGCTTAAGAAGGGTAATTTAATGGTATCATGTTTGCATTTTTTTAATTTTTTTTATTTATGGAAGCTATTTAACTGCTGTGGTTCTTAAGAGTCCCATTATATATTGGGCGTGAAAGACCGGTAATTTTTCTCAGAGGCCTCTTTAGCAGGCTTGAGGTTCTTTTACGTGCCGTAAATCTACGACACGGGACCACCGGCTTTACTTCCCTTCCGAAGGAAGCCATGCTAAGGATTTTTACGCCCGAAAAAATCCATCGCCCTCCGCGATGAACCCGCGACCTTGGGAACTAGAGGCTAGCACGGTACCACTAGTCCACGGAGGACGACATGTTTGTATTTGTGTTATTAGAGAAGTTGTTTAATGGAAGTAATTTAACAGCTATGTTCAAATACTGTCCATGACGAGCCATGTCCTTTCGTACTATAATTCGCCGTGAACGGTAACAATGAGCTCAAGAAGCCGGCAACAATAAATAGCTTTGCTAACTATAAAAATCGGGCAGTTGCTTCTAAACCACAGGCAGAGGCTGATGTTGCCGGATAATTAAGAGGTGTCGCGCTTAAAGTTCGTGAATTAAAACAGGATTAGCTATACACTTAAGTGTTGCTATGAGTAAAGGGATTTGAAAATGTACAAACTTCGCATCGTATTAGTGATGTGAATTACTAACAGCAGTGGTGTAATCCTCTCGAAACTGAAGCACGTCTATTTTTCTCTGTTACCACACCCGAGATTACGTTTCCTTTACCGAGAAAAAGTCCCTGCTCTTACACATCTTCCTGTAATTACTACAGCTAGCCGAGGATAGAGAGTAGAAACAGGTGACCGCGACATCAAAATCCAGATGTAGAGAGGCAGACCAAGACAAACATCCGGTGTCTACGCGGAGGCTGCTGAAAGGTAAGCTGCGGGCATTACGAACCAGAACTACTTCTGAATGAAGAGGCGGTACTGCCGCAAAAGAGAACAGCGAATAGTCAAATGTTTCAGAACTGGACGCTGTATACTGGCCTTAAAATTCCATACTGTTACCATGTAATCCTAGAAACACTTGAATGTTGAAGGGACTTTAAAGAATGACCAAGACATGAATATTAAAACCATTAATAACGGATATCTCAGAAATGGCTTATGCCACAAAAAACTTATTTTAAATAAATTGTGTGTCTTAAAGAGATCTATATTTCTTGTGTAGTATGATTTCGTCTATTGCTTAAGGTTTACCAGTTATGCAATATTATACGAAACTCCTTACAAATGAAGAAACCTTCAAACGCTATTTCCAAAAAACTTAAAATATACATTTTATTTTTATGTAAATATCTTCAATATATGGTATTTTAATCAAATCGTTACAGCCATTTTTTAGAAAATAAAAAATTTCGAAAAATCTTCCATGTAAAGGGTAATCTGATGTGGGGGATTTTCTTAAAAATCTTCGTGTCGCATCTTTGGAAGGTACTGAATCTAAATTTAAAGTTTGGTGTTTATGTGGATTTTCGTTTTTGAGTTATGCCGTTCACAGACACACGGACCCTTTGCTAAAAAGGCTTCTTTTTGGATTCAGGGGGCCTAAAACGTTATTTCTGGTGAAATCTCGGTATCGAATTTTTGGGTGGAATGCAATCATTCTCTACCTGCTATGTACTTGGAAGAGAAAATAAAAAAGCTGAGATAAGAGCACGGTAGTTAAGTAAAAGGTTTTGAAACATCCGTATATATGGCATTAAAAAACCCTAATGGAACTATAGGCTCAAAACGTTGCATTAAGCATAATGAATAACGTCGATTCAATTTATAAACGAAGTCATAGCTAAGCATTGCTTAAAAGTTGTCTAAAGATAGGTAGGTAGCTTGCAATTATTGGTGAACTAAAGCATTTAAGTGTTTTTAAAATATATTTAAGTACAAAATAAGCGGCCGGCTCCCCCTCATCGCAGTGGTATTTTGGTTCCGTAAGGTTTCCATATTTATGTAAGACTTATTCATTCAGGCCTCTCTCTATGATTGGTTTGAAACAAACTCCAATTCTATAACACCCAAGGAACAGACAAGAAAAATAAATAAACACAACCCATCAGCAATATAAATGAAAACTGGCATAAAATAGAACAAATGAAGTACCGACACTCAGTCGGTATGTTTAATTCTACTTACACCCTGCCTTCCCTTCTAATCAGCATTCTCAGATCTGAGCTGTCTCATCTTAAGCAGAAATTTATCCCTTCCACATCTTCCCTGCCTGCCAGTAGCGTCCAGCATGCCCTTAACTCTCCATTCGATGTGATAAGAGATCGTTGTAAATATTTCCCGCTCCATTCCTCCGTACTCTTACACTTGCATCCTAGACTCCTCCTCGCCAATGGGCAGATTAATTTTTATCATCCGCCATGCAATCGTGAAACTGTAAACCATTTTGTGATGGGTGTGAAATCAAACGGGGTCAGAAACAGCCTCTATCAATTAATTTCTACTCTGATTGGTTGAGCTAGCCCGATTTAATATGGTTTGAAAGTTTATCCTTTCATAGAGATAAAAGAGTAGCTAGTGGCGCGAAACTGACAAAACTCTCAATCCTTATATCAAGCCGTTTCATGTGAAGTAGACATGGAAACGAAATCTAAAAACATTACTGTCATCGATTAGATACAAAGTCTGGTAAATTGGGCGAAATAGACTATGGTTTTTATGCATTTGTCAATTTCAATACGTAATTCTTTTTGTAAGTATTCAGATACAATAAAAATAATAAACTCTATTGTCAGACTCGTTAATATTATCGTAATTATTACTAAATTATTGGCGCTAAACTAGCAGGAAATTGATAAATCATCGGCAGTGTTACACTCCATCCAATCTTTGGAATGACGTAATGAACTTGTAAATTCATTGGCTAGAATTATGCAAGAGAGAAGGTGAGCTTCAAGATGGAGGGACCATGCATTACCAACCAAAACACTCTGTATGAGTCAGTTTCTGCACCCAAGAATTATGCAAGCGGTGAGTATGGAGATGGAGGGGCTATGCATTACCAACCAAAACACTCTGTATGAGTCAGTTTCTGCACCCAAGAATTATGCAAGCGGTGAGTATGGAGATGGAGGGACTATGCATTACCAACCAAAACACTCTGTATGAGTCAGTTTCTGCACCCAAGAATTATGCAAGCGGTGAGTATGGAGATGGAGGGACTATGCATTACCAACCAAAACACACTGTATGGACCAGTGTTTCTGCACCCACGAATTATGCAAGAGGTGAGTTTGGAGATGGGGGGACTATGCATCACCATCCGAAACACCGGTATGGACCACTGTTTCTGCACCCAAGAATTATGCAAGAGGTGAGTTTGGAGATGGAGGGGCTATGCATTACCAACCAAAACACACTGTATGGACCAGTGTTTCTGCACCCACGAATTATGCAAGAGGTGAGTTTGGAGATGGAGGGACTATGCATCACCATCCGAAACACCGGTATGGACCACTGTTTCTGCACCCAAGAATTATGCAAGAGGGAAGGTGAGCTTGGTGATGAAGGAAGGCTATGCATCACCAACCCAAATACCCAGTATGGGTCAGTTTCTGCACCCAAGAATTATGCAAGAGGTGAGTTTGGAGATGGAGGGGCTATGCATTACCAACTGAAACACCCCTTTTGGTCAGTGTTTCTGCACCCAAGAATTATGCAAGAGGGGAGATAAGCTTGGAGATGGAGGGGCTATGCATTACCAACCGAAATACCCATTTTGGTCACTGTTTCTGCACCCAAGAATTATGCAAGAGGTGAGTTTGGAGATGGAGGGGCTATGCATTACCAACCGAAACACCCCTTTTGGTCAGTGTTTCTGCACCCAAGAATTATGCAAGAGGGGAGGTAAGCTTGGAGATGGAGGGGCTATGCGTTACCAACCGAAACACCCATTTTGGTCAGTGTTTCTGCACCCAAGATTTATGCATGAGGGAAGGTGAGCTTTGAGATGAAGGAGTTATGCATTACCAATCCAAACACCCTATATGGACCACTGTTTCTGCACCCAAGAATTATGCAAGAGGGGAGGTAAGCTTGGAGATGGAGGTGCTATGCATTACCAACCGAAACACTCTGTATGCACCACTGTTTCTGCACCCAAGAATTATGCAGGAGGGGAGGTAAGCTTGGAGATGGAGGGGCTATGCATTACCAACCGAAGCACCGTGTACGGACCACTGTTTCTGCACCCAAGAATTATGCAAGAGGGGAGGTAAGCTTGGAGATGGAGGTGCTATGTATTACCAACCGAAGTACCGTGTATGGACCACTGTTTCTGCACCCAAGAATTATGCAAGAGGGGAGGTAAGCTTGGAGATGGAGGGGCTATGCATTACCAACCGAAACACCTTGTATGTAGCACTGTTTCTGCACCCAAGAATTATGTAAGAGGGGAGGTAAGCTTGGAGATGGAGGGGTATGCATTCTCAAACGAAACATTCTGTATGAACCACTGTTTCTGCACCCAAGAATTATGCAAGAGGGGAGGTAAGCTTGGAGATGGAGGGGCTATGCATTACCAACCGAAACACCTTGTTGGACCACTGTTTCTACACCCAAGAATTATGCAAGAGGGGAGGTAAGCTTGGAGATGGAGGGGCTATGCATTACCAACGAAACACCTTGTTGGACCACTGTTTCTGACCCAAGAATTATGCAAGACGGAAGTGAGCTTGGTGATGAAGGAAGGCTATGCATCACCAACCCAAATACCCAGTATGGGTCAGTTTCTGCACCCAAGAATTATGCAAGAGGTGAGTTTGGAGATGGAGGGGCTATGCATTACCAACTGAAACACCCCTTTTGGTCAGTGTTTCTGCACCCAAGAATTATGCAAGAGGGGAGATAAGCTTGGAGATGGAGGGGCTATGCATTACCAACCGAAATACCCATTTTGGTCACTGTTTCTGCACCCAAGAATTATGCAAGAGGTGAGTTTGGAGATGGAGGGGCTATGCATTACCAACCGAAACACCCCTTTTGGTCAGTGTTTCTGCACCCAAGAATTATGCAAGAGGGGAGGTAAGCTTGGAGATGGAGGGGCTATGCGTTACCAACCGAAACACCCATTTTGGTCAGTGTTTCTGCACCCAAGATTTATGCATGAGGGAAGGTGAGCTTTGAGATGAAGGAGTTATGCATTACCAATCCAAACACCCTATATGGACCACTGTTTCTGCACCCAAGAATTATGCAAGAGGGGAGGTAAGCTTGGAGATGGAGGTGCTATGCATTACCAACCGAAACACTCTGTATGCACCACTGTTTCTGCACCCAAGAATTATGCAGGAGGGGAGGTAAGCTTGGAGATGGAGGGGCTATGCATTACCAACCGAAGCACCGTGTACGGACCACTGTTTCTGCACCCAAGAATTATGCAAGAGGGGAGGTAAGCTTGGAGATGGAGGTGCTATGTATTACCAACCGAAGCACCGTGTATGGACCACTGTTTCTGCACCCAAGAATTATGCAAGAGGGGAGGTAAGCTTGGAGATGGAGGGGCTATGCATTACCAACCGAAACACCTTGTATGTAGCACTGTTTCTGCACCCAAGAATTATGTAAGAGGGGAGGTAAGCTTGGAGATGGAGGGGTATGCATTATCAAACGAAACATTCTGTATGAACCACTGTTTCTGCACCCAAGAATTATGCAAGAGGCGAGGTAAGCTTGGAGATGGAGGGGCTATGCATTACCAACCGAAACACCTTGTTGGACCACTGTTTCTACACCCAAGAATTATGCAAGAGGGGAGGTAAGCTTGGAGATGGAGGGGCTATGCATTACCAACGAAACACCTTGTTGGACCACTGTTTCTGACCCAAGAATTATGCAAGACGGAAGTGAGCTTGGAGATGGAGGGGCTATGCATTACCAACCGAAACACCCTATATGAACCACTGTTTCTGCACCCAAGAATTATGCAAGAGGGGAGGTGAGTTTGAAGGTAGAGGTGCTATGCATTACCAACAGAAACCCCCTGTATGGACCACTGTTTCTGCACCCAAAAATTATGCAAGAGGGGAGGTGAGCTTGGAGATGGGGGGCGGCTATGCATTACCAACCGAAACACTCTGTATGGACCACTGTTTCTGCACCCAAGAATTGTGCAATTGGGGAGGTGAGCTTGGAGATGTAGGGGCTACTCATTACCAACCGAAACATCTTGTATAGATCACTGTTTCTACACCCAAGTGTACATCCGCTTAAGGGTTGAGCTACATTTTTTATTGAGTATAGCATTAATTAATGTGATTTAAGAACATCTTGTAGACATGCGCGAATTAGCCTACCACGAAGCTACAAATGTTGCAGCTAATGACTAAGTTAAACTCCAGTCTGAGGTTAGTTTGAAGCTCTATGTTTATTAAAATATGTAGGTTAATAACCATAAAACCCGTTAATACCCAAACTTTCCGTAGTCATCTAATAATCGTCTAAATTCATTGAGCTAATATCATAATATGTAAGGGTTAACGAGATGCTGTTTTAGCCCTGTTGGTAAAAAAAGTATATATTTTTTGGATATGGTGCAAAAAACGCATCATACTTCAACTACACATCAGAGAAGTTTTAATCCACTATGATGGATGCAACATTTTTGGTCACCGTTTTTAAAGCACGGTGTCGTTTAAATTACTCCCTGTCCTGGTAATAATGCGTAATTTTTTCAAGTTCAGTTTTTACCCCCTTTTTGGTTTGTTATTTTTCCTTATTATCCCATAAAAATTTAGCTAGAGGTCTGAAAATTTTCCGCAATGCACTCCAGAACGTGGGTAATAAAATGTCCGATTGGAATTATGTTCATAGTCGTGGTTTATTTTTAAAAGTATAATATGCATAATCATGTGCTGTTTTTATGACATTTTCACATTTTGCATTATCAATTTTTTTAAAGAGAAACTATCCTTTATACCGTTGTTTAATTAATATCTCAAGAATGTAAATACATACTGAAATGAAATTTTGTAATGGCTGTGAAAAAAAACTAAGTATGTAGCTCTAATAGGAACATTAGAAAATCAGCTTTAACACCTTGGTGTCCCTTTAACGTAATATATTTTAAAATTTTGTCCTAATATCGTAGGTAAACATTTCAGATTATTTTCGCCAGCAACAAAGAACTAATCGTTTAAATATGAAATATTGTTAACGACTTAGACTATTTCAGACACATCAAATAAAACACTTTAAGTGGAGTACAAAATACGTTTGAAATATAATGTTTTGACGCTACCTGACCGGTTAGGAGATGGGGTGCGCCAATGATAGTCCGAGTGCTCAGAAAGCTTGTCACAGTCATCCTTCATTTCCTAGACTCTCAATACCTGTTTTACTTATAATAGTGTTGCTGCCAGTTACACTTTTGACAGTAAAAATGAAAATATTCTGAAATCTTCAGCCGTTCTTGCTTTCGTATTACTACAAGCGAGTGTTGGTTGTTCTCTTCTAAATTTCATATTTCAACCTAACCGAGAGTTTAAATAGTAAGTTTCAACAGTAAAGATTTTGAGATCAGGCAATTAAGGATTACTAACAGTCGTGTGAAATATAGTGCTAACTCTTTCTAGTTTCCATGTTTCAACTTAAAACAAATGCACTATAGGAGTAGGCAGAAGGAGGGGCCTCCAATAACTGGAGCACAGCACACAAGTAGGCCAATTGTGAGCATTTTTGCTCCAACGTGACCCCTAGGAGGAAGGGATGAAAGGAAGACCCGAAGGACGGCATATCCGGACTACGATATGCGCTAGCAAGGACGGGTTTCCTAACGATTCCAACATGCCACTAATCTTGATGCCGGCTAGCTCTGCTCGTCATATGGTGATCTTTAGTTAAATGTGGTTTTTGTTATTTTCATATACTACTGGCGTTTAACAATAAAATGCAATGCGATTTAAATGCCATTACTAACTTATGCTAGTATAACTCGTTATATGACGAGGTCAAAAGGTAAAGCGAATACGCCATCGAAATATATGCAAGTTCCCTACGCGGCTGTATCTCCGGCCCTGACGTTTCATGAGAATAAAGAAAGAGACAGGTATATATTAGAATGGACACCTTTAGCAATACTAGCGCTGTGCACTTCCATGCTAAAGGAAGCTATTCCGATTAGCTTCAACAGATAAATGGGGACTGTAATTTGATTTCTTTTAAGTCTGTAATAAATATAGTCTACTGTTGTTGCTTAGAGCTTTGCTGAACATAAACCACAACACGAAAGAAAAGAATAAAAGCTCCGGCAAGGTTTGCAGTGCTGGGTTGACTCGCACAGCAAAGGGTGGAAGTTGTCTGCTAGGACCAATTACAGGCTCCCTCTCTGTGTGCGTACACTGCAGTTTGGGCTGTGTTGCCGATTTTCTTGTAAGTGAAGCAGTGTCGTCAGTAGCTGTTTGCTTTAGTCCAGGTGAAGTTTGTTTTCTGTGCGCATTCGATTTACTGCGTTACCCATGTTTAAGTTTCCTCCATACTTTAAATACTCTAACATAGGCAACTATTTCATCGTTTGCATTTTACGAAGAGATGGCACAGGTATACGCACATGTTCACGGTAGGGGTAAGAACTGGCAACACTACCTCTCTCGGTCGCGCTAAATGTCAGAGCCGGAGATAAAACGGCGGTACTTTAGTTATGGTAACTTTTTTACCTTCTCTACCACATAATAGCAAGTAGAGAAGTTATCGCATTCCATCCAAAAATTCAGTACCAAGATTTCACCGGAAATACATGTTTGTGACACCATGAATTAAAAACAACCTTTTTAGAAATGGGTCCCTTATGTGTGTATGTGTGTGAAATATAACTTAAAAACGAAAAGTCGGATAAATACCATACTTGGTATTTAGGATCAGTATCTTCCAAAGATTCGACATGACTATTTTTAAAAAATTCCTCCCACCCAAAACTACCTTTTACATGGAACATTTTTCAAAATTTTTATTTCTTAAAAATGTCTAACAATTTTGATTAAAATGCAGTGTATTAAAGATATTTACATGTCAAATAAAATGTGTATCTTCTATTTTCTGGAACAGCCTGCAGAGTCCTCTTTATTTGGAAGGAAAACGTACTATGTAAGAAATGTAGAGCTCTTTAAAAAACACGATTTATTTAAAATAACATTTTTGTGGTATCAGCCATTTCCGAGATGTTTGTTATTCATGGTTAGAGTTGTGCAATACTTGGCCATTTTTATACTTCTGTCCATTTTCAGTTATTTCTCCGGATGTCAAGGTAAGAGTGTGTAATTTTAAGGTCAGCGTATCTAATAAGCGATAGAGGGTAGAGAAAGTAGTATGAATGTAACACCAGGTTTTTTTTATAATGTTTAATAAATTTATTAATTTATTTGTACTCTGCATATGGCAGGAACACAACTTTTATTAAAATTCAGCCTCACAGATTCAACACTAGAATTCAGATATAAGAGTAAAGTCAGCTCTGTCAAACAACAAAGTTTCTTGCTTTTCTTCGTTAATACGAAGAGAGCACATGAGAAATGGTTTGTAGTATACCTTCCTTCCGTTCTTTCTTCTTGCGAGGAAAATGAATTATTCACGGTGGTGAATTGGATACAAATCAAACACCAACTATGACGTCAAGAGTCGTATTAACGTCGCACGGAAACTTTGTGAGGGTCTACAAATTTTATTGCGTATGTTTTATTTCTGCGCTGCACTGGCCTGTTTTCTTTTCCCTCTTTCATTTTTCTTTGTTCACTTTTGCTTCTTTCCTCAGAATTTATGAAATACTTTAAGGAAGTGTAAGTGACAGGGAGGTTTGTTTCTTTTCTTCTTCTCGATCCCTTGTTTTTACTCACTGGTACCGGTGTTTTTTACTTTCTCTACTACGTATAGTAAGTAGGGGAAGTATTGTATTCCACCCAAAAATTCGATACCGAGATTTCACCGGAAATATATGTTTTGAGACCCCTGAATCCAAAAAAGCATTTTTGGAAACATCTCCGTGTGTTTGTCTGTGTGTGTGTCTGTGAACAGCATAACTCAGAAACGAACAGTGGTATAAATACCAAACTTGGTATTTAGGTCCAGTATCTTCCAGAGATGCGACACGAAGGTTTCAAGAAAATCCCCCACCCCAGATTACCCTTTACATGGAACATTTTTCGAAAATTTTAATTTTCTCAAAAATGGTTCTAACGATTTTGATTAAAATATCATATGTTTAAGATATTTTGATGACAAATGAAATGTATATCTCGAATTTTCTGGGAATGTCTCCAAAAGTATTCCTCATTCTGAACGACTTTTGCATAACTGGTAAACCATAAGAGATAATTTTACTACACAAAAAATGTAGATCGCGTTAAAAGACACAATTTATGTCATATACCTTTTTTTTTGTTGAGTGAACCATTTTCGAGATATTTCTTGCTATTCCCTTAAATTTTCCAATACTTATACTTTTTCTCAAATGGGAATTCGTTATTCATTTTTTTTGTCTTGGATATGCAGAGTATTAATCTGTGGCAAAGAGAATGGTGCTGCACCTAGCAACCAGCTATTAAGATATATGTCGATGCTTAAAGGCTACTGTATTTCTATATTGCCCTTGCAATTACATAACAAGGGTAACAGTACGTTTAAGCGATAGTCAAATATTTTTAGAACTGGTCGCTATATGTAAAATGTAATTCTCTTTGCATGTCAAAAGATCGTTTCTGCAAATCTTTATCTGGATTAATATGAAATAGATGGAGAATAAGAATTTGTAAAAATAGTTTGTACAAGAGTAGAGAAAGTCATGTGAGTGTAACACATCAGATTTGTTTCTCTTTATTTCATATTAATAGAGATAAACCTTTGCAGAAATGTTTTCATTACACATTTCATTGAAGTCACAAGGTAGATAGAGAAACCTGAATCGATTCTCAGATGTTTAGTAAATCGAGTCGCTGTATGTGTTACTAAGTAGTGGTGAATGGAAGGAAGCATTGAAAATGACAGCAAACGTTTGTCCAGTTACAGCAGTACCAGGCAGGTCCCTGGACAGCAACCACTGCCGCCGCTGTGGCGGTGAGATAGAAACACCTGCACATATCCTTGGGTTCTGTCCTCATGGAAGCATGCTCAGAAATATTAGACCGCATAAAGTCTATTCCATGATTGCCGGAGTCCTCAAACACCAAAAGTACCAGGTTCACGAAGAAGTCGTGGTATCGTAGAGAACGGATTACACAGAAGATTCGATATATAGCCATTCAACCTGGCTCTTGTACGGGAACCATCATAGATCCTACGGATCAGAAATGAAACAAGCGAAGACCAGCCAGCTGAAATTCATAGAGAGAAGTGTGTTATTTACGAGCCAAGAAACTATTTCTGCTACAAATATTCTTGCTTCAATTGACATTGTGACTTGCTAAAGGGGTTTCACTTTATGTTTAAAGGAGTTGTAAACAAAACCAAGTTACAAGAGAGCACCTCATTGGCTGGTAGAAAAACTACAACTTTTCCTGCTTAGCATGTCGTCTCTTCCTCTATATAATATAGTTCGGTTCAGATCAAAGCATTTTGTGGTTATTCTAGCGCAGAAAAATTTTAAAAACCCACTATTGTAACAGTTCAATTTATGAAATAAAATGTTTTTGTTCAGATTCACCTGTAACTAAATGAACCGTTACAGCAGAGTGTTTAAGAGGCTGTGTAGTTCATTTCCGGTTTCCAGATAAGCCGCCAGTGAACTTTTGCAACGTGTTGAGAAAATGAATGTTGTGGCTGAGAATCCTCCGACACTATGGAAAGCAAACGCGGGAAAGGAAAAGAAGACAATTGCGTTAAATGCTTTTAACAAAGAATGTGAGAGCTGGCCCCGTAGCTCAGTGGGTAGAGCACCTGCCTGTTGTGCTAGGGGTCTTTGTTTACACTTCCGAAAGAGAATGTCTGTAGGTAAACAAACCACAGACTGCGACAAGCAGGAGAACATTCAGGCAGTATTTTATATCACAACACTGTGAATGCCAGAGTGATTGTAGTGTAAACTAACATTATTGTATGACAATGATTTTAGATGTTTGTTAGCCATAAGCATTGTTAGGAAATAAGTTTACACGGCCTCACTGAAACTGACAATAGAGTGGGTAACAATGATGCGAGGGAGTGAATTGTTTATCACTAAGAAGAGACAAACAAATGACGTCAGGGTAGCGTGCCTTTCTTTAGAAATGGAGGGAATATCTTCCCTAGAGCATATGTGTTAGTAATTATGATAACAGACGCTAATGTTGGCGCGATTTAGTAACCAATAGCAGCTCTATTATAATGTTTAGGCATTTTGAGGTGAAGGAGTATATATTCTCGAGCCAAAAGCAAGTATCGCGTAGTTCTACAGAATTATTCACGAGGTAAACGTCGCGCAGTTCTACAGAATCATTCGCGAGGTACACATCACGCAGTTCTCAGCAATCTCTCGCGAGGTACACAGTTCTACAGAATCATTCACGAGGTTACACATCACGCAGTTCTCAGCAATCTCTCGCGAGGTGCACATCACGCAGTTCTAAAGAATCATTCACGAGATATACGTCGCGCAGTCTTAAGGAATCTCTCGTGAGGTGAATTTCATACAGTTTGGATGAGTTTCTCGCGTCGTAAAGTTACTTACAAAATATGAAGTACGCGACAACTATTACGGCAGTAATTACATTCGGAAATGTAACAGTTTCAGTCAGGCGTGTATAAAGATTAAAGATGTGAACTATTAATTAAGTGTGACGGCAATAAAAGTGTAAAAATTATCAGTGTTATATTTTAGTAACAACTCTTTGCGTTTACGCCCTGCTCAGAGATATTTGCTGTAATGAGTAATAATAGCTAGCCGGAGGACAAAGAACCCAAAATTCAAAATAATAAAACAATAACAGGCGCCCAGGAAATAAGATAACACGAGCCGATTACTGCGACAACATGCATTCATTATTTAGGAGTTGTTTACGAATGGTACAGCATCAGCTGTTACGGGAAGCTCTGCAGTTCTTGGCCCTAACTAAAGTCAACGGTAGTGTATTACTCTGTTTAGAAAATTCATACAAGACACCAAGCGAGGTGGTACCGCGGTAACGTGTGCGATCGTCCCGGGTTCGATTCCCGGCGACCACCCCTTTAACCCATGGGTTTTTCGTGGTTTCCCCGGGATGTTAGGTAATGTTGCGAAAGTCTTCTACAATGACTTTCCTGCCCCTCATTACCTGTACCCATCATCTCCTTCATTGTCATCTGTTTCAGGGTTGTAGGCCCAGGCGACGATGTTCGGCGGGTTGCGGCTGGGTGGTGGAAGTGTGCTTTTTCCTGAAGTTGTTGCAGGACTGCTCAGTTAGGACCTCACCAGGGTGGGTCCGCCAAGGGTCTGGAGGCTTGAGAGTGGGCCCGGGCTGTACTAGATGCTTTCGATTTGGAAACGTTAGGGGCCCCGTCCATGCTTGCGTCACCCGGATCTAGTCGCCCTTCGGGTCTCTCCTCTCATCCCTTCCGCAAAAAGGCTGCTGTGGCTTACTTGCGGTGCTTTGCTGTGGTTGCGGGAGCCCTTGTGTTCGTCCGTACCTTTATCCTTATGATTAGGATTCAACGCGGACGGAGACTTAGCACGTTGTCCCACACACACATATATATATTGTGTACCTATGCCCGGACGGGACAGAGAAGACAGAGAGCACGACAGGCAGAGAACAGTTTCCCTACCATTTAGAGATTTAAACTCCCCGGATGGGCATTGGTGCAGCCGGCTCCCCTTTTCCTCTCTGAGCTTACGCATCCGCTGAGAGGTCCATAACCCGGAGACCGCCCGCATTCCGGTGGAAGAAGGAATCCTTTTCCCCTGCCATGCATACGCCGAGACCTTTCGCCGACCCTACAACCCTGAAAGAGGCCAAACGGATGAAAGGTGAAGTGAAATGAGAATTGAGGTGAAATGGAGGGACAGGAAATGTGGGGGACTTATAGATCTTTCCCAGCACTCGCCTAGCGATCGGTCGAAAACCCCGAAAAACCCATATGTCAGGAAGTTCGGCCACGGGAATCGAACCCACGATCTCCCGAATGCGGGCCACAGACGTTACCACCTGAGCCATCCCTCTCGGTACCTTTACCCTTATTTTTCACGCTTGACAACATTCATTTGCAGGGTATCGTCAATTGGATATGAACAGTGGGGACCTTGTACACTAATGCATTGCACACCCAGATGCTTCTTATCTATGCAGAGTTCATAGAAATGCAAGAGAGGTTTGCCGGGTATATCAACAACGTTACCCCAGCAGGCGTTGCCCCACCCACACCAAATTGCAAATATTGCAGTGGCGTTTAAGTGTAACAGGCAACTTATGTCTTAACAGATACCCCTATGAACTTTCGCGGACACGCCGTATATCAGGGTTTAAACTCTTTCCAGGAGTTCGATATCACATAACCAGGGACGCAAAAAAAAGCATGTAAATTTGGGGCCGCCTTTTTGAGCACCTTCAGTAGTTGATTAAAATGCGATCTGTTTACTTACAGTTACCATTTAAGTTTATGTTTTTCCTTGTATCCTATCTTTTGTGATCCGTACCGCCAACGTCCTTCTTCACATTTCAAAAAGAAAGCCTTTCTGGACATGAGTATATTAACAAAATATAATCTGACTTTCCCATCTACCTACCACTGAGCCTTATGACATATATGTTAAATTGTATTACAATCATAACATTACAGGCTAATTTGAAATCTGTTCTATGTAAGTCCAATTAGACTGCATTGTGACTTTGTTTTTCCAGTGGCAACAGTGAAAGTTAATTACTCCGTATTGAAAAGATCGCTTGGCTCACACACTTCCTTTTAACACCTATCCTGCAATTGAAGCATTTCCTTGCGTACGTCCCACGCTTAACAGTATCCATAGGCATGAAGATTCCAGGACGGAATCAGCACAATCTAAAATATACTCTGCAATAAAAACATACCGCTGTTGGCTGTATAAGGCTTGCAAAAGCAGTTGCACAAGAAGTAAAAACCAAATCGGAAAATGCAGTAGTATATTTTGCTTTAATTACTTTTCCTTTACAGTTTTTATTTAGAGAACGGCGCCTGAAGCCTTTCACAGTTGGCCGCCACTGCAATTAAAATTTACCTCATTTTATCATCTGCTTAATGATTACAAAGATAATGGCTTACATCGCTTCCTAAATAATTAAAAACATAATCTAATGCTTTCTTATACTTATGGGATCATTATATGCAATGGAAATACTTTGTGTTTGCTATGGAAATATTAATTCATACTATTTAATTTTGTGTTCATCTTGACATTTTTAATTTCTGTTCTTATCCCTCTGTTAATAGAAGTATTCTGCGTGTTATAAAACTTGGATTAGTCTAAAGTTTCTGCCTTCATTATAATACAAGATTTAAACAACGTGTTTGAATGTATTACAGCATGGCTTTGGGCAGGGCCATGGAAAGCCTGTGTGTTCTAAAGCGAGAGTGGAAAGTGAATCAAAAACTTTCTTGGCGGCGCAGATTAAATAATTCTTTGGTTCCCAGCCAAGTGAGGATGGAATTACTTCTGGAGCTCTCCAGGGCTGTCTTCTTTCGACCTCCGAACTCCACCTCTTGAAGCTTTTGAAAACCTGGAAAGCAATTCCACTCTCACTGGGCTGCGAAATGAAGAATTATTTCATATCATCATTTGGTGAAAAAGTCCACAAAATAGGGACCACTCTTGACTTTCCACTCCAATGAACCTTCCATTTCCTCACATAATCACATTAGTGGGCCGCAATAGTAGTAGTAGTAGTAGTAGTAGTAGTAGTAGTAGTAGCACTAGTAGTAGTAGTAGTAGTAGTACTAGTAGTAGTAGTAGTAGTAGTAGTAGTAGTAGTAGTAGTAGTAGTAGTAGTAGTAGTAGTAGTAGTAGTAGTAGTAGTAGTATCTATTTAGACCTTTAAGGTATTCCAATCTAAGGAACTTATTTCAGAGTAACAAATGAAATATAATTTGATCCTGATTTTTTGCTCAACTCAATAGGATTTATAAAGCAAATATAATGAAGACTAAACACTGTAAACCTTTAAGTTTTATTTTTATTTATTTCAACGAAAACTTGCGATAAATTTTCAAAATAGACATCTAAAAATCCTATCATATAAAACACGTTAAACACAAAATATAATGAAGACAATTAACAAAGAAAACTGTTTTGAAATAGGATGACAAAAGTAGTTAAATGTTATTCATACCGAGCGAGGAGACGCAGCGATAACTTGTGTGACTCGCATCTGGGAGCTCCCGAGTTCGATCTCCGGTAACCGCCCACCCTGAACCATGGGTCTTTTGTGGTTTCCGCAGGGTCGGCAAGCGGATGCTGGAATGATTTCTTCTCTACCACGATTTCCTTTCCATCATTTCTCTTAAATTTCGTTTCCTTCTCATTTTTCAGGTGCTCTTCTAGGTTTCGTGGAGTATGGCGGTGCCGAATAGATGGCGCGGATGCATGCTCAATGTAAACGGTACTCCCCGTGGACACCAGAGGGCTGCTGGATTGGTGGGTGGTTCATCGCCCTCTCTCGGTGACTCCAGCAGTGGGGTCTGAGAGCTTGGAAATGTTAGCGACTTCCGCGCATCTCTGTGGCTTGTCTGCTTCCTGTGGTTCCTCACTCCGCAGTAGATCTGTGCAGGTCACAGCACACGTGGTCTCCTCATCCGTTGAATCACTATGCCTACCTATATTACTTGTTTAAGGACCATAGACGTGACAGGTGTTACAAAGTTCTTCTTTATAGGATTATCCTCCTCTCTGTAAGACTTACACCCCCAAGGACTTACAAGCCAATGTCTTGTACCAATAGACTCTCGAGCAGCAAGTAAACTCTAGTTCATAGCATATCCAGGTCAGGTGATCAGCACACTGCCTGGTATGACAGTGAAGGAAGAGAAAATGAAATGTAGCGATGAAAGGGAGAATAGAAAAATTCGCGGATCAAATTATCCAAACCATCATTCCCTTAGCGAACGAGGAAAATAAAACATGTGAAACTTAATAGTTGACATTAAATTTTTAAACTGTAGCTTTACTTTTTTTTTTATTATCACAGGCAGGTAATCTTAAATGGTTAAGAATATTTTAATACATAAGCAATTTTTGTCACAGGGCTGCCTAGTAACTGAAGAAAAACGAAATAAATTCATAAAATTATGAACTTTGTGGAAGTTAGGACAACATAGATACTCAAATTTTGATAATAGGAAGCCAGGAATAAACTGTTTCACTGGTTTAAAATTCCACACTTTAAACGATAATTTCTTGCCTTATATAGGGGCAACTATTTAAGGAAATCTCTGATAAAGTTTGCAATTTTTACTGCTTTTAACCTAATAGGTTTTAAATTTTAAGTACATATTCTCTGATCATTAGCTAGTAAATCTGCAAGACTTCACTCCTATATAAAATTTATTTCTCAGTTATTAATTTTATTAATAATAAATTAATTGATCAAGTTTTAAAATTCCACACTGAAAAAGTGAAGAAAATGTTGTTAAAACGTTATATGGAAGTAAAATTATGTAATTTTCGTTTGTCTAATACCTTCTTTCTAATAAATGAATTAAAGGGTTGGCCAGAACTAAGGTAATCGTTTCTAAATTTGTTTTTTTTTTTTTTGCTCCTACGAGGTCTAAACTGTTTAATGAATACTTGGCATGGCTTTAAATGCATTTGCCTAGTGTTTACATTTAAAGAAATGATATTAATAATAACAAATAAGTACTTCATAAACAATAACCTTGAACTGAGCATTTGAGACTCGGTTTAGGGAAGTGTGAATTTAAATCCTGTGCACTGACCAATCTAAGTGAGTTTTTGGAGTGCTTTCTGTCCATTTTCAGGGAGAGATTAGATTGGATGTTGAAAAACCAAGACTAAGTTTTCATGCAGATATCAGAAATACAACAGATAAAATTAGTGGTATAGAAGGGCGACTGCATAACTCAGGCATTCATCAGCAAATTATGCAAGTAGGTGGTATAAAAAGGCGATTACGCAATTAAGAGAGTCTAACATACATATGTATGATAGTCTGTCATGTGTACCAAAGCAGCTATAGACCTCAGATTTAAAGATAAATTAGATGGCAGAGATAAAATGATCATACAGGTAAGTATTAAGTATTTTATTTCCATTTTATTCTTAACGTCTTGTTGTAGTTAACTTTAAGTACTTTTTAACCTTAAAGTTTCAAAGTGTGAATAATATAATGAAAGAATCCCTACCACAAACAAAATTTTATTATATTTGTTTTCTAATACTATGAGGAAGCTGGTAAACTTTTAAAATAAATAATTTAAAATTGTATAATTTGCGGCATTTTAAACAAAGCAAAACGTGAAGAAAATAAATAGCAAACACGGTTTTAATTTATAATGAATGTTATACTTTGCAAACGCATGCCAGCTTATTTATAGACCACAGGACTTTAAAAACTGAAGATATATACTTAGTTTCGACTCAAAACTAAAAACCGACTTTTATGACTTTTTGACCAATTTCCTCCAAAGTGTTCGTTTTACGGACCGACAGTCGGCAGATTCTATTTACCTGCTCGAAACGCCACTTCTCACCGCTTAGGCAAGTTCTAAACAAGCATTAGGGGGTCCCTTGGCCCCGCTCTTTAGTGGATATATACCAGGTAAACCCCTCCCCCTTCCCTTTGGGAGGCCATGATTTACAGCTTTGGGTCCGTGGCCGTACAACATTTGCGATGCCTCTCAGCGGATCCCGTATCTACATGTCTGTAAACTCTGTCGAGTCCACAGGCCTTCATCGCAATGCAATTAGCAATAGACTAAACGAAGGTCTTGCACCAATGTGCATGCTTGCAAAACTGT
Source organism: Deroplatys truncata (assembly GCA_030765065.1). Lineage (NCBI taxonomy): Eukaryota > Metazoa > Arthropoda > Insecta > Mantodea > Mantidae > Deroplatys > Deroplatys truncata. Next base: position 103,340,994 of record CM060984.1, read on the forward strand.
TATACATACCGCCGCACAAACCAGAACACCACCTGCAACAAAAAGAGAAGACATATATTAGTTTATAGATAGAATTAAGAGTCTGTGGGATATTAGTTGCCAAACTTTTGGTGCATTTTATTCAATCCATATAACTGCGGAAACAACATTTATTAAATAAGACAATTTCTTTTAGAACAATAAATTACTCTTTCAGGAGTTTCAGCTCAAAAATGGTATTAAAATTTAATTATTTAGCTTAGAAATCTAATTTAAAAAAGAAAGCTGAGAACTGCAGTGTTCTAAACTGTGGGGCTTACTGCGGAAGCCTACAACTTCCTTCATTTTAACACACTGAGAATACACAAATATTTTTTGAGTAACTCTAAAGCATAATCGGACAACTCAATTACGTGTGACGTAGCACAATCGTGTGACATAACCGTTTCCGAAACTCATAGGTGCGAAGGTAAGGCTTTGCGTGTTACAACTATGTAGGTAACATCCAGCATAAATTCTCCTCCCCTGATAGTAACTTCACCCTTTCCCTTGCCTCACATGCCCTACGCTTCGTGTCCCCTTCACACAGCCGCCAGCAAGAAGACAGTCTCTGACTCGCAGAGCATTCAGTTGGCTGAAACTGCTCTAATCTAAAGTACTCAAAAACCCAAGTCTGTAGTCATTGTTCACCATGTAGAGTATATCAGCTGAAACCATACTGCCACGTAATAAACAAACATCTCCAATGTCAAAGGCTTCTCAGTATTATGCATCAGATACTTCTTCAGTGGATTTCTTCTGCTCTGTTTTCGTTTTCTTTCTAGCCATTACTAAATAGCCCTTTGGGAATAATGTATTCAAGAGATTAAATTTGTTCTCCGACTATTCAGTACACATACACGTTTATATTATAATACCTCATAAGTAACCATACGCCACTTTAATTTATTCCTTGATAAATGACTCCTCAGAGAAACGTTGTCAGTTGAGTTATAATGGTGTCAGCATTCAACCGTAATAGTTACTTCACAGCTACGCATTTTCGCTTAGAATACCTTGTTTTGCCAGAATTCCATCATAATGGTGGAGGAAAATAAACGATCTTACACTAGCAGAGATCTCATATGCGACGCCTGTATCTCCATTACGTACAGTTTTGGGTTTGTTTCCTGAAAGTAGGTGTAATCCTGGAGACTTTGGTCTGGGATTGCAATTCTGTAATCACCAAAAGTATAACTAACAAACCATTTAGTCAATGTTAACAAAGTTGCTTTTATTCTCAATTTTGTTAACTTTTCTCGTAAGTGGTTAAGAAATTTGGGAAAAAATACTAAAACAAATAAATTATTTTTTAAAACTTTTTATTAAGTTCTATTCTTTAGGAATATTTTTCTTGTAATTTTTGTTATTCCAGTGAAACTAAATGAGTTACGTGATGATTTAAATATTCCCTATCGGGAATGGAGGTGTTAGTGCATTTGAAAGTTTCCTGATATTTCTCACATTATCTTCCAATTTTCTAGAAATGTTTTTGCAAGGCTTTGTGTGTATTGGTTTATGAGGTTCTAAATTATGCTCTTTTAAATATAATTTTAAATTATTTCATGAAAAATACATAAGCACAATGTCGGGAATCTTTTTAATAAATTTTATATAATTTCAAATATATTTTTCTCGCTTGTAATACTCGCATTTGCCCCTTACGACAAATTTTTACTGTCACAGTGAGATTTTGGCAATAATATCCTCAGTAAATGCTAACTAAAACTTGGTCTGCATGGTCATGGAATTCAATATGCATGTATTTTTGGCATAAATTTAAATTGATAAAAAATTAGTTTTTAACATTTCCTTACAATTAAGAAACCTGTTTTCTAGCTCAATATTGAATACAAATCTCAAATAGTGTTTAAAAATTACAAAAACTGCATCATAAGGAGAATTGTTTTTGAAAGCATTTTTACTTAAAACGCCTAGTTATTCAGAAAAATGTGTGCGTCAGACTTCGCAACAACACCTATTTATAAGACTAAATGTGGTAGAAACTTAAGATTTTTAAAACTTCGTAGATCGCTTCCCATACATATTTCGATTATTCCGTTTAAAAATAAGATTTAAGTGAGTATTTTAGGATAACAGTTTTTGTTAGCAAAGCTTAAAATAAAAAATCTGATGTTACATTCACATTATTTTCTCTACTCTCTAGCGCTTATTAGTGGATACACAAATTATTCTTACGAAAGTTTAGTTTCCTATCTTATTCATTTTAATCGAGATAAAACTTTCCGCAAATAGCTACATTACACATTTCGTTGTAGCTACAAAGCGAACAGCGATAGTAAAATGTTTAAGAACAGGACGCTATACGCGGGCCTTAAAATTCCATACTGTTTCCATGCAATCGCAAGAAACAACTGAACGTTGTATGGACTTTTAAGAGAATGATCAAGAAATGAACAATTTGAACCTTTGATAACGGATATCTCAGAAATGGCTTATGGCACGAAAAACTTTGAAACAAATTGTGTGTTTTAGAGAGATCTACATTTTTTTTGTGAGCACGTTTTCGTCTATTGCTTAAGGTTTATCAATTACATAAGATTATACAAAATTTATTCCAAATGAAATGGACTTTGCAAGCTATTACCAGAAAATTTAAAATAAAAATTTTCTTTGTAATATAAATATCTTTAATATATAGCATTTTAATCACAATCGTTAGAGCCATTTTATAGAAAAACAAATATCTCTAAAAATCTTCCACGTAAAGGGTAGTCTGAAGTGGGGGGATTTTTTGAAAATCATCGTGTTGCAATTTTGGTAGACAAAGCAGGTAACTTAAATATCAAATTTCGTATTTATCCAACTTTTTAGTTCTGAGATAGGCTGTTCGCACACACAGACCTTAAAAATGAAATTTTTCGAAAATTCAGGGAGTCTCAAAACATGTATTTCGTGAAATCTTGGTAGCGAATTTTTGGGCGGAATGCAAACCTTCGCTACCTACTATTTATGTGGTAAAGAAAGTAAAACTGGAAGAGCCCAAATTTGTGAGCTGAAATTTTAGCTTTCTGTCAGTTTAAACCATACAGGTATCTTTTCCAGCTTACAGTATCCTTCGTGAATTTTCACCTTGAGTTTGCGAGAAATCCCTTCATTGCCTACAGTGTTGTGTCGGATTTCTTCAAAGTGTTCTTGTATGGTACCAATAATATGGTTCAGCTTACAATATACAATACTGACTTATTTCTATGCTACATGCATTATCATATTTTGTTTTAACAGTATTTTGATTAATCATTGCTGCTAAAGACAGTGTGTAGCCTTGGACTAGATCTGTTCTATAAAATGAATCTGAATGAACATTTTCATTAACTGTTAGTGCTAAATGCGGAATACTGAAAACAGGTTGTTACTTTCTCCTCCACCCAGAAACTCAATGTCAAATTTTCACTGGAGATACATGTTTTGAGCTCCCTGAATCCAAAACAAAAAAAACGTATGAAAAAAGTCAGTGTGTGTGTTTGTGAACAGCTTAAATCAAAAACAAAATGTTGAACGAATGCTAAGCTTGGTATTTAGGTTCAGCATTTTCTATGGAACATTTTCAAAATTGATGCATTTACATTACAAATAAAATGTGTATCTTGAATTTTCTACGAACAGCCTGTGAATTCCGCTTCATATAAAATAAATTTTGCTTACTTTTGTATAGACAAAAACACACTACACAAAAAATGCAGAACCTTTTAAACCACAACTTCAATTTATTGTTTTGTGGCATCAGCCATTTTTCAGATATCCCTTATTATTGGTTTGAATTTTTCTTTACTTTGTCAGTTTTTTAAAGCGCTGTAGCTGTTCAGTTGTTTCTCGCCATGTCATGGAAACAGTTGGAATTTTAAGAAGGCCAGCATATTGTGGCGTATTAATAATTTGTGAGGATTCATTGACATTATCAGACATTTTGTTGTTCTACATTGTTATTACCAGTCATATTGTTGTTTTTCTTTTATGTTGACTGGGGTGACGTCACTCCTGGCTGGGGGTTTTTGCTAGCTACGAGTGGTGGGAATATAGCATTTGTTTTGCTGAGTATTCCGAGAGAAGCGGATCGCGCGTGCAAGCCGGCTTTTGGATCGGTGGACATCTCCCCTTACTTTTCATATTTAATATTTTAGGAACCCCAAACGGTCATTGAATAAATCTAGGAAGGTGTAAGTAGATTTGTGTTATGGATTTTCTACAGTGAAGAACCCACGCCTTCCTCTTAAACTCCACACCACGTCTCGGTCCTCCGCAGCCAAGTGAGTAGGTATACGTCCCCTCAATGTACATGCTGGGTACTAGAAATTAATTTAATTTTTCATGTGAACCTTTAGGTCTCTACCTAGCATGTTACAATATGGCACCCCGCCTTTAATCATCTCACTATCGATTTGGCTTGCTCTGTTCCCCTAGTGCCTACAACAAAATGTGTGACTGGCGTCGTAGTTCAGACGGTTAAGAGCACCTGCTTGCTGTTGGAGTGGTCCGAGGTTCGATTTCCGGCTGGAGGTTGGCAATTTTTCTCCAGCCAAGATTATGTCCTAACTCCCCAGAGTCTGGAAGTATAAATGTATGTGTGTGTGGTCTAATAAATAAAGCCCAAAGTTTACCAGAAATTCAACGGCAAGCAAATACGAGTTAACACCATTGCCTATAGGCAATGTTCCAGAGGAAAGGCCGCCGATAAGACATTGTATTTAAGGTGGGGTATAAGTGGGACTTAAAAAAAAGGAAACGAATTGTGAAGTAAAACTATTTCTGCAAAGATATATCTCAATTTACATGAAGTAGGTAGAAAAATAGGCTTTGGTAAAAGTAGTTTCTAGAAGATGTGAAATAGACGATTGTGGGTGGAGAAAGTTATGTAAATGCAACATCTTTTTATCTGCAGGTATTTCAGCCATGGTAAAAGAGCCATGGTAAAAGAGAGAGACTAAATATCTACCACAATATGCAGATGGAGTTGGTAGTCCCCAAAGGTAGTTTGCAGTCGGATGTTGGGTATGTAGCAAAGAGACGCCCACAGCACGCAGCTACCAGTGGCCGCATGGATGCGCATTTTAATAGTGTATGCATCTGGCTTGCCCTGGTTGTCGCAGCAGTTTATTTAGAACTCTGTACTCTCTGAACCTCGGACAACTTGGTCACTAGAAATTACTAGCTGTAAAAGCTTATGGCTATTTTTAAACAAACTACTACTTTAGAAAGTTAAATGAAACTTGAAAAGAAAATAAATCTAACATATTTCATTCACATGAATTTCTCGACTCAATCTTCTACTATTTGTACAAAAGTTTATTCTTCTATCCACTTCTTGTTAATCGAGACAAACTTTCATTACACGTTTACACATTTCCTTTTATGTACAAGAAAGTTACAGAAGGCTAAGGTGACTTTTAAAAAATAGCGCGCAGTTCCATGCCCCTTGCATACCACGAGAAAAAGCGAATAGAGACTTACTACTTGAAAAAAGTATTAGCGTGTAAAAATTTAAACCAGTAACAAAGAATATCTCGGATATGCTCAACACCACAAAAGCTTTATTTGACATTAATTCTGTGCTTTGACGAGATCTCCATTTTTCTGTGTATTGTTTGTTCAGAGTCTCTGAATCATTGGAAGGGGGAGATAAAGGCATTGCGAGGCCCGTGCGGCAGCTATCACAAAGATCCGCCACACGTAGCCGACCTGGGTACGGCCAACCGACTATCTTTCTTCCACTATCCACTGTCTCAAAAGATTCTGAACAAAGAATAGTAAGATTTTGTTCTACGCCTTACGGTTTTACCATATGCAGACAAGTTATTCGGAATGAAGAGAACTTCACAGGCATTCTCAGAAAATTCAGGACATTCATTTTATTTTTAGTACAAATTTCTTAAACGTATGGTAGTTTAATAAAAAATGACAGAGATAATTTTGATCAAGTCAGAAATAACGAATATTTTCCATGCAAAGGGTAGTTTGTGGTGAGGGAATTTTCTTGTAAATCTTCATCTTGACGCAGTATTTTATATCACATCACTGTGAATGCCAGAGTGACTGTAATCTAAATTTGCATCATTGTATGACAATAATTTGAGATGTTTGTTAATTATAAGCATTGTTAGGAAATAAGTTTACACGGCCTCACTGAAACTGACAATAGCAGTGGGTAACAATGAGCGAGGGGGTGAGTTGTTTATCAATTATAAGAGACAAGCAAATGACGTCAGATTAGCGCTCTTTTCTTTAGAAATGGAGGAAATGTTTTTCCTAGAGCATATGTGTTCGTAATTTTGATTGGATATAAAAATAGACGCTAATGTTGGCACGTTTTATTAATCAATAGCAGCTCGATTATAATCTTTAGGCATATCGGGGTGAGGGAGTATAAATTATGAAGCCAGAGACGGGTAACGCGCAGTTCAACAGAATCATTCACGGGTTACACGTCGCGCAGTTTAAGAGAATCATTCGCGGGTTACACGTCGCACAGTTCAACAGAATCATTCACAAAGTACACGTTATGCAATTCTACAGAATCTCTCGCGTCGTAAAGTTAGTTACAAAATGTGAAATGCTAGAATTAATAATGTGCGGCAAATAAGTGATTATAGTTACATTTGAAAATATAACACTTTCAATCGGGCGTGTATCAAGAGTAATTATGTGAAATGAATAAAGTGTGATGGCAATAAAAGTGTAAAAACAAATTCTTTTATCAGTGTTATCTTTTAGTAACAACTCCTTTCCGTTTACACACCCTGTTCAAGAGATTTGCTCGGCTGAGTAATAATAGCTAGCCGGAGGACAAAGAACTCAAAATTCAAAATAGTAAAACAGTAACAGGCGCTCAGCAAATAACATAACACGAAAGATACCGCGACAATCTCATATCCTTGGAAGAGCTGAACTTTGGAGTTTGTCCAGTTTTCAACTGCCAATTCTCTCAGTTCTCACTGTCACTATTTTGATCTGCTTCAAGTTTCATTGGGACTTCAAGTAGTTCACACTGCCACTTCACTAATATGAATTAGATCAATTTCCCCTTCACTTCACTTTCTTCGTGGCGTAGTCTCCTCTTTCAGACGGTTCGGTCGCTATGGAGTGGAACACGCTTCTACAATCCCCTGCTCTGCAGTAACACTCGCTGCACGTCACAGCAGTCGTCAACTCGCTCGGAGAACTGCACTTATGTCGCAGTAGAAACGCGCTCACCAACTTGCTTACTCACTCATTGAGCGACTTAGCTCTTTTCGCGTGAATGCATGCTTACGTACCCAATGGAATCTTCCACAGAACATTCTAGAGCTATCCGGACACACGTTCTGGAGGCGATAGCGCTTCTGGTGTTTACGCCGGGCGAGAACGCGACTTAGCTTTGCTTATCTCCGACTGCCTGACACTGACCTCACGATAATCTTGGGCCACAGCTTTCTTTGATTCAGTATGTCTCAAAAAGTATATTTCTGGTGAAATCGGGGATCAAAATAGGCAAGTAGGCAGCAGACTCAGAAAACAGTAAACATAATTTTGTTCTTACTTATGCTGTAGGGAATGAATGTATGATGCTGAGCGACGATATTTCAACGTTAATTGCAGTAGAGGCAAATGAAGCAATAGTTGTGACAAGTCACGATGTCTCTTGCTCTCACTGTTTACAATCTGATTGCTCTGCTCTGATTGGATACCTTTTTGCAGTCCTACTTGCAGTCGGCCTTGTGAGAATGCCTAACAAATGCATTGTGGGTGGTATCATAAGTAAATGTTGTGAGTAAAGGTCAATTTGCTCAAGCCAGCGCCTTTGCCAGGGGTGATGGGGGCGTAGTACAGGAATGACTTGGAGAGAATTACAGGTTGCGGTAGCTGGAAGAGTGGTGACACTATTAGTAAATGTGTTATACTACTTCCAAGAGAGACTTTAATTTTTCTAATTGCTGATCTACACTCCACTGCAAGAAGGAGAGAGTTAAACGTTTGGGTTGTTAGCTGGTAGACGAAAGAAGCCGATGTTCCATCTTCGTCATACCTAGGGCCTCCGGCACAAAATAAATTTGGAAAGCTGACCAGCACAGATTCATGCTAGGCAAGCGATCGACCGAGGCGAGCCGTAAAAAAACTCAAAAGTTTAAATACCCAACGTGAATGCTGACTAGTGCTTAGCTAGTACTAATGTATTCAAGTATCATCAGAAAATGCATAATCCAGTCACGTGTCATCATGAAGTGATCCTTCCCTTAAAACGTATACCACCAAACCATCCAGGAAATGTCTCGCAAGAAATCTAAAGCCAATTTCATGGATTTACTTCAATTTTATCCTGAATATCTGAACTTTATAAAATCATGTTTACCACATTGCTTTAAAATAAAACTATAACCGTCACAATACGCTTAGAAACTCACTACCAGCAACACGCTGTGAGTTAACCTTAGAACTTGGTGGCAATCTCCCCAAATATACGCCTTAAATTCAGTGTTACTACAAATTGAGGGGTAGTGCCATCATACGCATCGTTGGTTCAGGTACTCGAAGAAAACGGTACTCCGTCCTGATGGAATTATCGATCCCTCTTGAAGCAGGATAATCTTCGTGTCACAACTAGCAAGCCTAAGAAGAGACCATAAAGCTAACTGGCACGCGACCTCAACTGAGGCGATCATATGTGCCCTTTTAAGCAGAATGTTCATTCGCTCCTCCGAGTTTTGGACTATAAACTGTGAAAAATTCATGAAAACTGACGCTGCTGCAGCATTCTCTACTTTCTTCTCTATATACTTATTTTAAGTAGAGCAAGAATTATTCTACTAAAAACTTGAACCTCAAATACATGTTTTGAGGAACCCTGAATCCAAAAAATTATTTTTAGGTCCCTGGACCTGATTCAACTTTTTTTAGAAAATGTATCGCGCGCGCGTGTGAAAAGCATAACTCAGACCCGAAAAGTTTTATAGATACCATGGTATTGGGACAAATAAAAATAGTGGTTAACTTTACAGGCTTTATTTGTTACAAATTACTCTTTACTTATCTCAGAATTCTATCGTATTTTTATGGTCACTAGTTGCTAGAGAGACATATTGAAAAGATGTTCCAGCATTTAGCAGAATGCAGATGGAGAACTTTCTGGAAGAGTAGACAATCAAAGGCTCTTCCAATGTTTAGACGACAGCACCATACGAGTTTGTTTTCTCGAATCATCGACGTCTTGACCAACTGAATCACGAGGATCTGCCACAGTATTTAAGTTTGGCAAGTTCAAAAGTTGCGACGCGAATATTTTCAAGAAAATCTGCTGCACCAAACTAGATTTTCCTTAATTTTCATTTATACAAACTGACTCCAACGATTTTGATAAAATACTGTATTTTTAAGATATTTGAACGAAGAATAAAATGTATATATTTTAATTTTTGGGAATATCCTGTGAAGTAGTTCTTCGTTCTGAATAGCGTTTGTATAATTTGTATTACTGGTAAATCATTAGAAATAGACAAACTTAGCACAAAAATGCAGATATCGTTAAAAACAAGCCATTTATTTAAAATAAATTTTTTGTGCCATTGGCCATTTCCGAAATATTCATTGGTTTGAACTTTCCAACAATTTATATGTTTTGAACTGCATGGTAACTTTATTTTGTTTCTCGCAATAACATACAAAGAGTACGCCATTTCAAAGACAGAATATAAGCAGTACATATCCATAGTACACCAATAAAAGGGCCAACAGAATTTCTGATACTCAGAGCATAAAAACAGTTCTGTTAATCTTAGCAGCAGCATACTATATATGAGAATGCTATTGTAAATTAGACTGAAGATGAATACATAAAAAGCAAACAGAAGTAGATTTATCATAGCTCACAGCTTTAAAACTATACCGCATATCTATAGTTTTATTAAGGTTCAAACATAAGTTATTAGCACTACATCATTCAGTAATTTTAAGCTGAATCACTTTCAAGTTTGCTTTGAGAAATATCTATATTTGGGCACAGTATACTTAAAGCGAGACCATCAGCTTACAAATTGTTAGTAGTAAAACAGTTTTCTTTTGTATTAGAGGAGGACCTTTGGCATAAATTATAAAAAACAAGGGACCCAAAATAGACCCTTGAGAAACACAATATTTAACCAGTTTAGTCAGGACTTATATTATTTTAATGCAGATATTGATATTTTCAATTTAAATAGGAATTTAAAAAATTGAAGCCAAGGCCATTTAAACCATAAAAACGTAGTTTCATTAACAGTAATTCACGAGAAACGTATCAAAAGCCTTAGTAACATCACAAATATGACTTATTGCTAGGTCATCATTCTCAAAATCTAAAAAGAATATTGCATTGTTAATTCGATTACAGCACCAACTGTGCAATTGATGCTTCCTAAGTCAAACTGAACAGAGGTAATTGTATTATTACTTCAGAAGTTTACATCACCTTTTGGAGGGAGGGATTTTAAAGTAGGATATTAAAACAACAGTAAAACTTTACATTAAAGAATACAATACACAATAATCTCTCTATTTATAAAGTTCATTCTGAAATCCTCCTTTCACTAACCATTCAAGTTCATTCTTATGGTAATGCTGGCACTGTTTAAAACATAATGTTATTTAAAACTATATTAACTGAATTGACTTTATGAATTGAATTTATTGTAAAAATTGTTTTACAATTTGGCTTACAATTTTGTATACAATAGAGATCATATATAATAAATCATTTGTTCAGTATTTCAAAATGGAGGAGTTTAAGTTTAATTCAAACATCTATGCTTCGGCAGAAAAGTTATGTTTTCAGTGACTGATTAATGGATCTCAGTTTGTTCCAGCGAATGATGGAAGGGTAAAAGTTAAGCTCAATAATGTAAACAAGGGAGAAAGAAGGTTCCACTATGGTAGCACCAACCAAATTATGTAGCATTTTATTCGGCCTATTGGTTACAGTTGCTCTACCGGAGTAGGAAGCCGTTATGTTCGTATTTCTCACGACTTTGTCGCCATGTGACGGATACAACAGCATCTTCGGATAGTAAGCCTCGTGGTTGTAGTAAGCGGCTCCAAACAGTGCAGGAGCTACAGTTACTATCCTTGAAGTTGACTACTTGCTGAATAATTGAATACGGACATTCAGTAAGTCAACAAACAGAGCTTTTGATCTTCTCCATCCTTCTAGAAGTTTGGGTATTGAATTTTGTAACATTGTATATACATAATTCAGAAACGACAAAGAGCTATTGTGACAAGACATTGTCATGACCTGTGTGCATGTGTTGAAACTACCAAAGCTTTCCAATTCTTCAAAGATAAAATAAACAAAGAAGAAAAAGAAAAACAGTTGATTGAATTTTAAGGAGCTACTAGACTTGAGTGAAGAGGAAAACTCGCATATCTTTTTCTCTGGTACTTGAAACGACAAGTTTATAGGTATCTAAGTCCTTCCTTCCTCATGTCAGCTCCCTATCTAATAGATGTTGTTGGAGAAGTTTGGTGAATTTATTGTCAGCGTTTGCAACTCGCAACGTTGGAGCCACTGCTATTGGAAAATGCTTGGAATGGCTGCACACCGAACATAAATCAAACGTGGTATGGGCTTCGGTCAAACTACTACATCAAACAGTCGTAACCCGGTAACGGAAGTTGATACAGCCTGTCCACAAAGTGTTACTCTTAGCATTGCTGGCGTGCTTAACAGAGTACTGAAGAATGTATGTTATCTATGGTATTTATTCCATGGAATATATCTCTTTGGCAAACGCAGCCTTAAACCTATGTAAACACACTCTGGAAAGGCTATCATGGCACTGCAAATGCTGCGGAGTTCTCCCTTTTGAAAAACAAAATATTCTTTTGCACACCCTAGGTATACCACCATCTTGGCAAGTGAATGTTGATGGTTATCACTGGTAACTTCCGAATGTACTTAAACCAATGTTCTGAAGAAGTCAAAGATCAAGCAAGCTTACAAATTTATAATAAGTATTAGTTAGTTACATTATATTTTTATACGATTTGCAATATTTGCTCTGATTTTAGGAGCAGAAATGGGCAGAATTCTATGGTTAGAAAAAGCTTCTCTAATATATATTTTTCTTTTGGACATATTCTTAAAATATTTTAATCTGGGGGAGGGCAACGGATATACAAACGGTGTACATTGCTCAAAATAATCTTTTAAATCTTATTACCGTGAATATTGAGATTTCACTGGAAATACATGTTTTGAGGCCCCTGTATAAAACATATGTGTGTGTTTGTGTCTGTGAACAGCATAATTCAAAAAATGAAATGGTATTTAAGTTCAGTACCTTCCAAAGATGTGATTTGAAGATTTTCAGGAAAATTCCCCCACCCCAAACAACGTTTAACATGTAACATTTTTCAAATTTTTGATATTCTGAAAAATGACCGTTAAAACCTTGATTAAAATATCATATATTAAAATATTTATATGACAAATAAAAGTATACCTTGATCTCTGGCAATAACTTGCGAAATCCTCTTTATTCGAAAGCAAATTGATATAATCTTGCATGACTAATAGACGTTAAACGAAAGACGAAAACGTACTACGAAAAAAAAATGTAGATCTCTTTAAAACACACAAGTTAATTGAAATAACTTTCATTGTGGCATCAGCCATTTCCGAATTATCCGTTATTAATGGTTAGAATTGTTCAAAACATTCATTCTTTTCAAATTCTGTCACTTTTCAATTGTTTTCGTGATGTCATGAAAACGTATGGAATTTCTAGTGTCCAGTTCTGAAACATTTGATTATCGCTATTCTCTCTGTATATATAACGAAATTTATAATGCAGCTATTTCAAGAAAGGTTTATCTCCATTAAAATTTAATAGAATGGAAAATAAACGTTCATAAGAATAATTTTTATACTTACTAATGAACTTAAGAGACAGGCATGTGAATGGAATACATTAGATTTTCTTTTAGCTTGGAACCTAGGGAGTCATTAAGAATGTATTTTAAAAATAAGATTTTCACACTAACAGGAATATTATTACATAGGCTACACCATTTTATTTTAATAACAAGGAGATGTGCATTTGTAACTCGGAATTACATAATCACAATACAAGAAGTAAGGTTATATACCAATGGTTAAATATCCATCTTTTAGATATACTAAGACATCAGGTTATATTGACATCAAAGTTATAAATAATTTAACTGCTAATATATTAAATGTAGATAATCTCGGATTTTTTAAATCTAAACTTAGATATTATTTGTTTGAGAAAAGTTTTTTATAATCTTAAGGCGTTTTACAAACATAATAATTGTATATCTTATTTGACAATGTATAGTTAAAGATGCAATAAATGATCAAACAAGTCTGATGTATAACATTCAACACTTACTCTACTGAATTCTGGACATTTAGAAAAAAATTACCATTTTCAAATTTTCAGCAAAACTGTTAATGTTACTTAAGTTTAAAATCCTAAGATTTTAAACTCTTCTTCAGGTAGAACATTTCACACATGATTTGATTTTCATTCTCTTAAAAGTATTTTATTATACAGTTAGCTACATAGGAATACGAACATTGCTTACCTATTGTATTAGTCTGCTATAATTCTGTTAAGGCGAGATTAAAAGCCCTATCCTGCCACTGCCTCAGAAACTATTTATAATATTAAACTGAAATTTTTACAGGATGCACATGCATGCCTTGTTAGTTCTGTTGCAGCTTAATATAATAATGTGGTTTATTTACCTCATATGGTAAATTTACCACATGTGGAGAATGATTTTTCTTAATTACATACACCTTTTATTAAAGTTTATTAGAAATTGTTTTTAAAACATAACCAAACAGTAGCTTCCATCCAGGGCGGGAGGAGGGGAAGATATCCAGAACGCTCTCACTGAGCCCTAAAACGTCTCTAGAGATTTCGCTGGCCCAGAGCATCTCTCTCTCTCTCTCCCTCTCCATCCAGTCATACGCCGGCGAGCGGTGAAAAACACACCCGATATCTACGGCGAAGTTCGGCCCATGAGATCTCCGTTCAATATATTACTTTTATTGTGATTGCTTTATAATAATGTCATCATTTATGGATTTTACGTATTGGTGAAATAGATGCAATAAAAATTCCCGTATTTGGAGCCTAATCAAATAAGTTCCTTCATGCTGCATCCTCGCAAACTTATTAGATATACCCAAAACGTGTGATATTACTTATCATAATATTATATCGGGTGAGTATTCGTGAGGTATGTATAAAATCTTCATGAAGCTTAATAAGAACGAGACATCAACGCAACAACAACTCTGTGATCAGCGCCGGAATTTCGAATCGCTAATGTCAAACCCCATGAAACCAGCAACACCATCAACGCACTTTGTCTCACCTGACATTTTCGATATGGAAGCTTGTATACCTGTACACAGTGGGTAGAATGAATTGATAAAGGACTTGTATTGCGTGGTGCCACCAAAAATTATAGACTACCATGAACTATTACTCAAAATGTATGGAAAAAATACACATACGGAACTATATATTAAAGCCCTCATTAAAAACGTAATACCTGAGTTCATTCGTTATTTATTACGTATTTTGGCCCAGACGTTGTTTCTAATTAAGCAATAAATGCTTACTTATACTGCGGCCAACATTGAAAAATATTACAGGTCGTAATATTTCTAGAAATAGTTTTGCAAGATGTTAGGAGATATGGGACAGTGGTATTTATTCGACCAATTTTTTGCAGCATTAGCTGCAGAATACTCCACGCTTTCCTACTTATTATTTTACCCCGTTTATCTTCTCCAATTTAACTTATTTAATTTTGTTCTACGTAACATATGTATAACCAGTAAACACTACGGGGAACTCCGTACAGGATGCGTATTCTGCTTGGCAGCATTCGGCATGGCTGTTCCATCTGATGTCCTGGATACACTAAATTTTAAAATTTGTAGTTACTTTGTGTATAACATAATTTTATTGTTATCCATAGGTGTATAATAATGTTTCTGACTTTCAGATAAAACCTCAAATTAAATTAAAAGTTGCATGCAAAAGGGTGTGTATAATAAAAGTTACGGCTCATAAATTCTGTACTATGTGCACACCATATTTACAACTTGAAGAAACATCATCAAACCTTTATAACAGAATCATGAGGAATAAATTCAGTAGTAACAGTACCGAGCTCTTTCAAAAGAAAAGAAAAAAATATAATAAACATTTTCAAATATATGCCAACATATGACACACATTTGGGAAAATATAATCATGTAAATATGAAAAATTTCAAAAACAGTTGACGTTACAAAAGTGGTTGTTTGGATACATATTCTAAATTTAATGAGTATTTTTTCTGAAGTAAATTACAATTTATCCCTTTTAATTTATTAGCTGTAAAATTATACAAAATGCTACCGAAATGGGAGAAACTTCACAGGATATTCACAAATAATTCAAAATCTATATTTTATTTCTCATGTCAGTAATCCATGTAAGTAGAAATTGCGAGAGATTTTTTTGAAACTTAAAAAATAACAAAACTTTTGTAAAGGATAGTTTGGGTTGGGGAAATTTTATGAAAATGTTTGTTTTGTATCCATGAAGGATGCCGAACTTAAGTAAAACGTTTGGCAATCTCCCCATTTGTTTTTGCTTTCTCTACAACGTAGGTATAGTAAGTAGGGGAAGCACTGTATTCCACCCAAAAATTCTATATCGAGATTTCACTGGAAATACATATTTTGAGCATCCTGAATCCAAAAAAAGCATATTTAGAAAAACGTTCGTGTGTGTATGTCTCTGTGAACAGCATAATTCAAAAAGGAAATCGGATAAGTACCAAACTTGGTATTTAAGTTCAGTACCATCCAAATATGTGACACGAAGATTCTCAAGAATTTCCCCCACCTCAAACTACCCTTTACATACAAGATTTTTTACAAATTTTTGAATTTCTAAAAAATAGCTCTAACGATTTTAATTAAAATACAATATATTTAAGATATTTACACAACAAACAAAATTTATATCTTGTATTTTCTGGGAATAGCCTGTGAATGCCACCTCGTTCGGTAGGAGGTATGTATAATCTTGTATATCTGGTGAACTTTAAGCGATAAACGAAAACGTACTACCCAAAAACGTAGATCTCTTTATAACACACAATTCATATCAAATAATTTTTTGTAGCATCAGCTATTTTCGAGATATCCGTCATTAATGCTTCGATTTGTTCAATACTTTGTCATTCGAAGTCCTGTCGAGTTTCAGCTGTTCTTCGCGATTGCATGGAAACACTATGGACTTTTAAGGTCAGCGTAGAGTGGGCAATTCTTAAACATTTGACTAAGGTTGTCCCCTTTGTATCTATATATAACGAAACGCATAATGTAGCTATTTCTGCAAAGGTTTATTTGGATTAAAATGTAGTAGATAGAAAAATAAGCTTTAGAAGAATAATTTGTATACCCACTAATAAACGATAGAGGGTAGAGAAATCGTATGAATGTATCACATCAGATTTTTACTTTTTCCACTACGTATAGCAAGTAGGGGAAGTATTGTATTCCACCCAAAAATTCGATACCGAGATTTCACCGAAAGTTCATGTTTTGATGCCCCTGAATCCAAAGAGAAGATTTTTAGAAAAAGGTCTGTGAACAGCATAACCCAAAAAGAAAAAGTCGGATAAGCACTTAACTTGGTATTTAGATTCAGTACCTTCCAAGGATGCGACACAAAGATTTTAAAGAAAATACCCTATCCCAAACTACTCTTTACATGAAAAATTTTTCAAATTTATTTTTATTTACATCAGGTTTATTCGGATTAAAATGTAGCAGATGAAAAAATGAGATTTAGTAAAAATCGTTTGTATTCCTACTACTAAATCATAGAGGGCAGAGAAAGTCATGTGAATGTATCATATCAGATTTTGTTGTTTAAAACGTCTTTGTTTATTTAGTTCAGGGGACCAGAAAGCATGGATTACTGATATAATCTAGATTTTGAGTTTTTAATCGGAATGCAATATTTCCACTAACTACCACAGATAAATGGTAGAGAAAGTAATAAATTTAGATTAAAAAGAGCCTTACTTTACAAAACATTCCTCGTATAATCTTCCTTCATTTAGTCTATATCCGTTTCGGAGTCTCATGACCAAGCAAGAGATGCCTTGAGTTTTCCTCAAATGAAAAATTCCATCGGCTAGAGGGAATGTCACAGAGAAATGAAGGATATGCCTTTTGGCCAGGAAGGCAGACAAAGCGGATTGGACGTGAAATATTGGAGACCACGACCAGGGCATGCAAACCTTGCCACGTTGTGCGGACTGCCACAAAATTCCATTAATAGGTACATACTTGCTGGAGGGAATGTACTAAGCTAAGTGCGTCTGTTAATTCTGCATGAACCACTTCCTTGCCTTCGGTATCAAGTAATTCTGGAATGGCGTTTCAAACATTGCCAGCAAACTTCTAATCTGTGGACCTTAGAATACAAAAAGGTGTAGAAAACCTTATTCTGTCCTTTCCCATGTCCCTCCAATTCCCTTTTTCCCTCATAATATTCGCAGTATAAGGAAGATGATTTTCCCAGTACATTGATTCACATAATTGTCTCAATGAAATCCTGATGCTAAATAGACACAGTAAAACACTTTCCAGTATTTATAGATTCATATGAAAATAAAGTATTCTTATGATTAATAATCACACGATTTCCATAAATATTACTTAAATTATTCGGGAAAAAATTATTCTTTTCTTTGTTTTCTATACAGAATAATAAATCTTGTAAAAATATTCTTAATTAAGAAATAACACAATAAGGCAAATTTTTAAATTCAGCTGTCTGCATTGTAGCTAAAGAGCTCCCCACTCCACTCCACGGTAGCAGTTCAAGACATAGCCACTCTCCTGAGTCAACCACAGCGCTCGGTTAAGGGACGCTTATTAACAGGCAGAGAGGTTTTAGTAAGTAAACCATCAAGTTAGAGTACGTTGATCACAGTGCTGATGACCATGTTGGCAAATAATTAACAGGCTTCTGGAGACAGAACAGAAGTACAATTCGTTTAATAGTTCCACCTAAAGAAAATACATCCAACTAAACAGCAGCGCTCCACCCTGGAAGGCGTTTATTATACTACTTGCTACTACAATGAAATATTTAAAATAGAAAATAGATTTAATGCGCCTGCCATGATATTACAAACCCTTTGGATGAATAAATGCAAATGCAAACATTTCAAGATATGAGCGCCGGGGTAGCGCAGTGGTTTCGGTTACCGGGGTTCGATTTCCGGTTCAAGGGTGGCGATTTTAAGGCGGCCCTTTCCACACCTTCACCTCTAACTTACTCATGTGAAGTATCCGGAAGGCCCAACGTGGTTCAGAGTCCACGGTAAAAGCTACAGGTCCTCTCGTTCCATTACCATCCTCATCGTCGCTCTGCCATGGGAGGTAACGAATGCCTCAGAAATCGGTCGAGTCATCGCTTAGTGGAATGAGGAAGGCCATATGGGGAGCGTTAGAAATGACATTTCAAGGTGTGCTGCTTAAACTGTGTGAAAAATTAAACGAATAGTGAATACAACGATCATTTACCGATATCTTATTTTGCTACGTAGTTGTAGATGGTAGATGAAATATTGTATTCATTAAAAATTTATTACCGTGATTCCAGCAGAAATATACGTTTTGAGGTACACTGGAGATCCCCTCCCGCACCCCAAAAAGAGGAAAAGGTCCATGTTACTTTTAATTTTCTCAAAAACTGCTCTAACAATTTTAGTTAAGTATAATATACTTGAGGTAATAATGTGACAAATAAAATGCATATTTTGATTTTAATTTTCTGTAAGGAGACTATAAAGTCCTCTTAATACTGAATGAATGTTAAGCCATTCTGTGTAACCAGGATTTCATATCGATAGACAAAGATTTATAACAGGAATGATTTTGCGACTCATTAAAATACACAACTTGTACTAAATAGTCTTTTTTTAGCGTTTTCGAAATGTTTTATTGTAATGTTTCAGTTTCACAAATATGTCATCCGCTTGAAAGTTATTAATTCCTTTCTTCTTTTGGTTTTGTTTTCGTTACCGCGACAAAACATTTGAGTGCTGTTTCTGAACTCTTATACAAATAAGGACTTATTGCTTACGTTGAAACCAATCCGAGTTTTATTTATATATATATATATGTTGTTTATATAAACTTTGTTTCACAAAATTAAGTACAATAGAAATGTATGTATAATTGATGTGGAGGGACTCCTTGAAAAATCTTCATTTTGTGTTGCAATTTGAAGAATGAAATTTAGGAACTATCCTACCTTTAGATGGTTAGTTATGCTGCTATTCCAGTGTCTCCCTCTCTCTCTCTCTCTCCCCCTTTCACACTCACACGCTTAATTTTGTGCTGATTTAAACCTTATTTTAAATGTGTGGATGAAATTTGTTCAAAATCTGGTGCACAAAAATTTCAACTCCAATTTCAACGTGTAATAGTGCGCTAAATTGAAAATTTTTGGAAGGCTCTCCATTTAAACCAAACTTAATTTTGATTTCTTTATTTTTTATGCATTTGCTACATTCTGTCTCCTAGAGTCTAAAACCGGACAAATATTCTGCTATTCTTAAATTTCTTTCTTTTATATATCAAATTTATTCAAAATCAAGTGTGTAGAAAAACAACTAACTATGCACAATTAACTTAATGTTGTACCAATTTGAGGCAGTATTTTTAACACTTAAATAATTTCAGTCTAATTATATAATATGTAAATTCAATAACATTCCGCCTTGAAGCAATAAGTGTATGTAATAATTTGTAAAATGTATATAACAGTGATTGCATATGCTTATATTATTGTATAATGTGTAATAATGTTATGTGAATATATTACGTAATTTAATAATGTAGGAGTTGTGAGAATAATAAGTTAAAAGTTGCTAACAATGAGGCAACCTTGAGGCAATAATAAGTTTGAGAGTTTAACAATACTACTTGTGATTCTTGGAAGCAATAATGTAATTTTAGTGACAGTTTATAAAATAGCCAATCAACAACCAGAAAAAGCTTTAGTTAAATGAAGGTATTCTGTTGGAGTTGGATTAGCCAATCAGAAACTGAAAAGGAGAAAATTTTACAAATTTAGAGTTCAGTTGCCTGCAGACAGTGATTGTAACCGGATGCAAGCTGTATTCGTGTGAGACGAAAAATAGTTTTACGTGTTAAACAGTGTAATTAATTAATAAAAGGAATCTCACAGCTCTCTATATCAGTGAAGTGTTATTTTAAATCGTATCAAGTATTAATAAAAGGAGTGAAGTAAAATTATAATCTGTGTAAGCCTACATTCTTGTCACATCACAACCCTGCTAAGAGAAACGTATCTCTAACAAAAATACTGACGCAGTCGAGGCAAACATAAATATATATTTAAAGAAACAGTTTAAATTACAAAGTTAATATTTTTAAACTTGGGGCAAAGGCCACCTGAAAGTACATTTGGGGCGAAGGCTACCGAAAACTGTTTATCATACGTGCGGTTGCAACTACTAAGAGTTCGGCGCCCCAACAGTTGAAATATAATAAAACTACTACAATACAACACAAATTACTTCAAATTTCAACCAACTTCGAAGCCAGTCGACAAATGTTCTTCAAACTCCTAATAAAACATAAAATCCGTAATTGCAGCGACTGGCGAATTGGTTCAGACGGACGAAGCGGATCTACATAATAAGTGCTTTGTGGTAACAAACGCGCCAGCAACTTTTAGCATACTCGGTTATAAACTGCAGCTGCTTTCATAGAAGTCTTCATAAATGTCATACATACTGAGGATGGAGCCCAATAAGAAGAATGTCTATTGCAGTTTCACAATCCTTATATTCATTCACCGCCATAATAAAACGTTCTTATGCAGCACATAAATATTTCTCCTGGTAAAGTCATACTTCTTTTACAAGCTTAGATTACTGTTATAAAATTTGCAATGATCATGTAAACTTTTGATGGGGAATGATGAGAGAAGGATTTTTAGTATGTACTTGGCTGTGGTGCACATCTCACAAGAAGTAATCTAAATACGATTTCTGATCGTCTGTAAGGGGTTAATAGGGCTGGCTTAAGATATTCGCTGGCGCCTCCTTCAGCCTTAGTGTGATGAAGAAGGAAGTGGGCTATAGCTTGCCCGTTTAAGAACATGTAAATAGCTAGGAAACGCTAATTTGTATGAGGACTTATAACTGATGTTTGAGGACTAGAATGCCAACATCTCGAGAGTTTACTCATATTCAAGAGTCGTCCTCCGTGGAGTAGTGGTTACTATGGTTAGCCTCTAGTTTCCGAGGTCGCGGATTCAAGGCCGGCAGAAGCTTCCTTCGGAAGGGAAGTAAATCCGGTGGTCCCGTGTCGTAGATTCACGGCACGTAAACGAACCTCAAGCCTGATAGACACCTCAGAGCAAAATTACCGGCCTTTCACGCCCAATATAGAATGGAACGCTAAGGACCACAGCAGTTAAAGAGTATCCATAAATAAAACTCAATTTAATTTTATATTAAAGAGCATTTCCAAACATACATTTGCTGTATATTCGCAATTAACCTCACCAAAACTCGGCAAAGTCGGTCGCCATCCCTCACCTATACCTATTCGTAATTTGTCAATGAGTTCACAGAACTAGCACAAATATGCTTATTGGTGCGATACACAGCACAAGGCGTGATAGTACCTATAAGGTGACACCACCACCCAATAAAATGAAGTCATGACGCCATGAAGTACCCTAGAAACGGTAAAAAAATGCGGTTTGTCCGGGGAAGCCGTGTGGGTTTCTTCCTGTCATTTCTGTAGTATATCAATTATCTTGATTTCTTTAGTCAGATTTATTGCTGAGCATATTTATCGCTTTCCCTATTCCAGTAACACTTGCATCAGTGGTATTTGTTACCTATACAAAACTCAGCAAGGCCATATTTTACTGGGCTGCTCTATAAATGTTACTTTTAAAATGACCAATATTTTCATGCTTCGAAAAATATTATTTATTAGATTCATATCACCTATGCCCACTATCATTTATTTTTACGAGATAGTTTATACAGACTATCTTTTATGTTAATCATTAACTTGTATAGAAACAGTTTCATTGCCCATTTCGTTGTGGGTATAGTGTGGAGAAAACCGAAGTCAAGAGTAAATGCTTAATAGCGAGTCGCTATATGCCTTGAAATTCAATACTCGTCCAAGGACATCGTCAGAAACAACTGGATATAGACAGCGCAGCAAGAAATGAAGTATTGAAAAATGCAAAAAAAAAAACAAAAAAAAACACGGAATATCTCGGAAATGGCGGACCCCCCACCAAAATATTTTACTTGAAATAAATTGCTTATTTTAGAGATCAACATTTATTCTGCATAGTTTATCATCTGTTATACAAAATTACTTCCGAATGAAGAGGGCTTCAAAAACGATTCTCGAAAATTCAACATGCAATTTTATTTAATATCTCAAATATATGTTATTTTAATCAAAATAATCAGAAAATTTTTTGAGAAAATAAAAAATAAGGAAGCATTTTTCATGTAAAGTGTAGTTTGGGATGTTGAATTAAGTCTCTGTTGCATTTTTGGAAGATACTGAACTTAAATACCAAGTTTGGTATTTATAAGCCATATTATTTTATTTATACTGAACATACATTTTATAAAAATGCTTTTATGGATTTAAAACATGCATTTCCGGGGAAATCTCCTGTAGAATTTTTGGATGGAGTGCAAACTTCCTCTAGCTACCAGTTCGTAGTATAGCAAGTAAAAGGGAACGAAAAAGCGGATAAAGTTAATTTAAAAGAAATTAAACGCGCGGAAAATAAAACTTGCGAGAACGCAATATGTGCTTCAAACCAAAAAAACCTTGTTTTGTGAGAAAATGTGCTAAGCCTCTACTAATGTTGTTTAAACGGTTCGCAACGGCCTCCAACACTTTGCATATGTATGCTTCTCCGAGAATATATCCTACTTCTTGCTTACATCTGCGCCTCAGAGGAACCAGCCAATACGAAATGGTTAAAAATTCAGCACCCGCTCAACTCGACTTTAACGGCAGAAGCGCTAGAAGTATTAATAGCCAGCGAGAAAAATTATGGCGTGTCTGGTTTTTAATTCACTGCTATGAAAAAATAATAAAGGTTGTAAGAACAAGTCCAATAGTGTGGCACAGGGGCAGCGAGAAGGATTTTAACGTCGATATTCGTTCTATTGTTTGCACATAGACTGGCCTCGGCGTGACGTAATATGAGAAAATGCTGTGTCCGATACTTCCCCATTAGTTTTATGTGGTGGTGCACCGTTTGAGCTCGGCTCTCCGCCAATAGAATTTATGATATCCCCTCCTCACCTTGGACTAACAGTTTTGGTGGCTAGCATGAATAATGTATTCCTGAGCCTGTTTGCCCTCGTACAGTCACGCTAGCTGAAACTTACACCCCGGTCACGTGGTACGTAAATAAACGCAAATGCAATAGTTAGAATTCATGTAGTCCACTTTCCTGTTTCAGTGTGTTATCCTGTTCATTAGCTTATTGTTTGTTTATTTTCTTTAAAATTCCTTCCGACAGCTTACTAATGTTACTGTGTGTTTGATATTTTCTTAAGTTTTATTAATTAGGGCGGCTATAACAGTCGTCAACGCTTAAAAGGTTTTTTGCTCAAGTTAAACAGTAGTTTTAAATGAGGACTTAACACTACCTAACAGACACGATCTTACACATAAAATCATAATACAGGCAATTAGTTTAAAAAGGTCTAATGCACATCACATCACTTTCTCTATACTCTATCGTTTAGTAATAGTATACAATCTATTCTTACTAAAGCTTAATTTCCTATCTATTTCATTTTAGTCTAAACAAACCTTTGTAGAAATAGCTACATTACACATTTCGTTATAGGTACAAAGGGAACAGGAATAGACAAATGTTTAAGAACTGAACGCTATATGCTAGCCCTCCATACTGTTTCCATGCAATCGTGAGAAACAACTTAATGTTGACAGGACTTTAAAAGAATGACCAAGTAATGAACAAATCGAACCATTAATAACGGACATCTCCGAAACGGCTGTGGTACACAAACTTTATTTGAAATAAATCGTATGTTTTAAAGAGATCTGCATTTTTTGTGTACTACGTTTTCGTCTACCGCTTAACGTTTACCAAATATATACGATTATACACAATTTCTTCCAAATGAAGTGGACTTAACAGCCTATTCCGAAGAAATTCAGGATTTACATTTTATTTGTAATGTAAATATCTTTAATATATGGTGTTTTAATAAAAAATCGTTAGAGGCACTTTTTAAAAAATAAAAAGTTTCGAAAACTCTTCCATATAGGGTAGTCTGGGTGGGGGATTTTTTTGAAAATCTTTGTGTCTCATCTTTGGAAATTATTGAATCTAAATAAAAGTTTGGTATTTTTCCGACTTTACGTTTTTGAGTTTTGCTGTTTACAGACACACAGACAGACACACACAGGGACCTTTACTAAACATGCTTTATTCAGGGGCCTCAAAACACGTATTTCCGGTGAAATCTCAACACTGAATTTTTAGGTGGAATACTTCCCCTACTTAATATAGTAGTAGAGCAAGTAAAAATATACACAAGAAATATTTCATCTTATACAAACACAAAACAGCTGTTAATTTATAAATCACAGTTAATTTTTTAATCATTTGAAATTTTGGATGAAATATAGTTGCTACTCTTACCTTAATAGATTACGCTGAAAGGAGGACTGGATGCGTACTTTTGTGTTATAATTTTATTTTTTTAATCTTCTTAACTTTTCGGCACCTATGGTTACCATATACCTGTGCAAATTAGAGTGTCATATAATTATATGATTTATGTTCAGGATTTTGCCCAGTGGCAGTCTTGAAAATCTTGTTAAAGGGCAAATTGATTATTAAATAACCGATGACACACATACAAGCACACACACACTCACACACCAGACTCTAGGCATACCGAGAAATCTTATTGCTTAAAGAAAAAGCCTGGGGCGCTATAGGGAATCGAATCCGGGGACCTTCGCACAACAGGTACTCTACTGACTGAACTACAGGACCAGTCTATATTATGCTTGTTTCCATGACGTAAATGAGATTTTTATGATCCATTATGTAAACATCTGCATTCAATAACACGGGAGATAAATGTGAATATGTTACATTCAGAATTATCTGTATAAACTTCGAAATTACTAGGGGCGTTAAAAATGATTCGTACTACAATTTTGTTTGTTTTCACAGGAACAATTTACTGAACAAATGAATACAGATTATATTACAGATGCCTATATATATATATATATATATATATATATATGCACTTTTACCATCGTGACAGCTTCCGTATTTGGGTATCAAACCATTCTTTGTGGGTATCTCGGTGTTGCTGGTGGTGAACTTCTTACCCCGCATAGTCGCTAGGAGCCAGTTCCGGCGAATATAGAGGATGTGGTAGCACAGTAAACCCTAGTTCACGCACAGTGGCAATGGTCTGGCGACTGTCATGTGGTCGCGCATTGTCGTGTTGGAGAAGAACGCCACGGCCCCATTTTCCATGGCAACGCTGCTGAATGCGTCGGCGGATTTGGTGCAGTGAACTGCAGTATAATCACTGTTGATGGTCTTATTGGGAGGGAGCCAATCCACCAGAATTATCCCTTCCTGATGCCAGAACACAGTCGCTATTTGTTTCTGTAGGAATAGTCCCGGCTGTGACTTCTTGGGAGAAGGGCTCCAAGTGTGCTTCCACTCCATAGTCTGGCGCTTCTCACCTGGAGTCTCGTGGAGGAACCATGACTTCCGAGAGTAACCAGGTGCTAAGAACTCCGCTGGATCTGCACTGTACGGTTGCACCAAATATTGGCATAAATATACACCTTTTGTTTCTCCCAATGTTGAAGATATGGGGCACCTATTGTGCACATACCTTCATCTTCAAATCCTAATGGATGATGGTGTGGAGGGTTCTCCGTGATAGACACCTGCCTTCTCTAGTTCATCAAAGGTGATTCGCCTGTTCTCTATTATAAAGTCATTGACTTTGCATGCAGTTGCTGAGTGTTCAGTGCTTTTGCGTTTTTGAACTCAGATACCCAACGTACACGGATCTGCGACCTGGTCCTGTCTCCCCATGTGGATGTCTGAAGCAGTGACTCCTTCCCTCCAGAGGAACTGCAGTGTCTAGCGTTGCCCATGCTTGTCTGCTTCCAAATTGTCTTTATCTATGTCCACAAGTATACTCGCAAGCCAGAATAATTGCTGCTGCAATGCTCTACCCATGCGAAGCAGCAGCATTATATGGTGGCAGTGGAAAACTGAGGCAGTATTTTTAACAGTTGTATAATTTTAATTAAATTATATATAAATTCAATAACCGCCCGCCTTGAAGCAATATGTATGTAATAATTTGTAAGAATGTATGTAACAGTCATTGCAAATGCTTATATTATTGTAAACATGTTCAATAATGTTATGTGAATGCATTAGGTAATTTAATAATGTAAGAACTATGAGAATAATAGGTTTAAAATTGCTAACAATGAGGTAACAATGAGGTAACCTTGAGGCAATAATGAGTTTGAGAGTTTGAATACTACTAGTCATGATTAGGGGAGCAATAATGTAAATTTTGTGACAGTTTAAAATTAGCCAATCAACAGCCAGAAAAAGCTTTAATTAAATACAGGTATTCTATTGGACTAGAATTAGCCAATCAGAGACTTGAAATACAGAGGCTTACGGGTTTTGGACGGTTAAAATATGTTCAGTTACTGGCAGACCTTGATAGTGACCGGATGGAAGATGTGTTCTCTAGAGAAATATTACGTATTCGTGTGTAACTAAAATTAAGTATACGCGATAACAAAGTACAAGTTTTAAATTAAAGAATCTCACAGCTCTTAATATCAAGTGCTATTTAATTTGTGACAAGGATTAATAAAAAGAAGTGAATTTAAACTTAAAATCTGTGTAAGCCTACATTCTTGTCGTACCACGCCCTGACTAAGAGATACATGACTCTAAAACAACTGACGCAGCCGAGGCAAACATTAACAAATACTATCTATAGAAGCAGTTTAATAACGAAGTTAATAAATATTTTAAACGTGGAGCGTAAAACAAAAATACATCTTCAAATAGGCTTTACATACGTAGCAGCATATTACGTAACAAACAATCTACTTCAAAATTGACGTTCATACATGGAGCTGATTAAATAAATAAACTCCAAGACAATAACTACTTCAAGTTGGCTTCCCAAGCGTGTGGCTAACAACAGTAAAACTTCAACAACAATAAGCTACAACAGTTGAAGAACAATACTTCTTCACAATACTATAGTCTATCTTCATGCATACATCGGCAGACATTTCAAACTGTTACTTTGCAGGAGTTATAGGGGGAATTCCAATCAATATCGAACGAACTAAATAACTTTGTAGCAAAACCACACATACGTACATAGGCTAACAAGACATTGAAGGTTATCGTTGAAGCTAATGAGCACTGCTAAATAAAAGATGTTAATATATGTATTTACTTACAGGATGCTGTGCAAATAACGCTTTGTGTAATACAGAGAACCAATGAGAATGTAATATTTATCCATCTGAAAGCATTGTAACTGCTATGACTTTATTCAGTTTTTAATGTCACTTAACTTTAATATCGTGGCTTAGTTTAGTCTTCACTGCCACTACAATTTTTTTGCGCGTAGAAGTGGAATTAATCACACACGAAACAGCCTCTCCTTCCTTCCGCTTCACTCGTAGGAGTATCGAACACTGGACTTCACTAATCGCACGCCGAGCAGCACTCGCCTACGACACAACTCTGAGAACAGCACTTATGTTGCATCAATAACACGAGCTCACCGACAAACTTGCTCGCAAGCACTCTCGCTATATATAACTGTTGGCGTATTGCAGAATGTTCGCGGGGGGGAGGGGAGCTCACAGTATTATCTGGTCGCGTCTCGGCATCAATCGCTGGCGAACACTGAAAGACACGTTGCCACCCGCCGCTGAGCGGAGCTGCTATTCATTAGCAGCCGGCTACGAAACATTCTGTTTAACTGAGACATATACGAGTTGGAAGTAGATCATCGCGTAATACACATGTATAGGTTTCGCAGAGAAAATAATTATGATAGAAAATCAAGTTTGCAATAGTTAGGAACACACAGAAATAGAAACAGAATAAACACCAGCAAAAGTAAAAAAGAGTAACTCTTAAAGCTATTGAGATATAATCAGATTGAAAGTGTTGAACTTTAAGTACGTACGAAAAGTAGATCTGTTCTTAAATAAAACTATATTCCTATTGCGAAAGCAAAATGCGCATTGTTACTAGCGACGGGCATGAAATACAGAAGAACTCTGTGAAGACACATCGATACAACGAAACATAGCATTACCTATAATAATATACAGCGTGGGGCGCATTGAACAATCTTTACAAATCCGTATTAATCGTCACTAAAATTTAAATATGATTTATTATCTTTTTTTTAACTTCAAGGACCAACGATCGATCACTACCAGCAAACAAAAATCTTAAAATACTCAAAGTGGTTAACAAAAAGTGATCCTATGGGTAAATATTTCCAATGAAGAAACTTATTCAACCTCTAGTAGTATCTCGCCATAATTTATTGTATAAACCATTGAGTACTGTAATAAAATAATACAATTTCAAACAATTTCTGCCTCCTAGGAGATAATGTTTTACCTATATGTATATAATCTTGCAGATTTACAGTATTTCGTAGAATTCGTGCTCTAACTTTGCAGGTTTGAATTCTGTGGATAAACTATTAGATTATCTTCCAAGCATAACAACTCTCATTAAATGTATACATTAATCGCTTGGGTTGAGGCAGACAAGAATTTGTTTGCTTTGTCTTCACTCTTCAGTATGTCGAAGAAAAGTAGCGGGGGCAAGTGCCATTGCCATTCTCAACTACTAGATCCCGCCCTCTTACAGTAACGTCATGCGCGAGCTCAGTCTGCGGGTTTCACAGATAGCTTAGCGAGAAGCGAGAGCTAGGAGAAGTAAGCTGACCTTCAACGGTTCGCCGGGTCTGGATGTAAACAAAATGCAGAAGGCTACAGAGTACCTGGCGCGTAGGTATGATGACAGTTGAGCTTTCTGTGTCCTTAACCTTTATAATAAGAGCAGTATTACACTTAGAACATAATTATTTTACATAAACCACCAATTTGTAACTACTAAAATGCAATCCTGGAGAATTCATACGTGAACTCAAGGACTCACTATAGGACCATTTTAACTGATGAGTCGAACAGCTGTCTTCTTTCAATGCAAAGCCTAACTCGGTTTAGCCAAATAAGACTCTTTATACCCACAGTTACAGCTACGAGCAGTGAATTTGTTAAGCTTTTAAGTACTCATTTGTTACTAAATTATTGCTTCTTTTCTCTATCACTTAGCTATTATAGAGGCAGACAAAGCATATATTCTGTCCAAAAATTCCATGCCGAGATTTCATCGGAAAAGCCTTTTTGAGCTGCCCTGAATCCGAAAAAAGCATTTAGAAAGTATTCTGACACCCCACAAACATACTTTTTCATCTTAGGTGCTTTGTGCTGCCATCTAATGCCTGGTACCCATTATCCGAGACCTCAGTAATCATTAGACATCGTGAAACAGCAGAATGGGACCCTCCGTGGAACTCACGGACTTCAAACGTGGTCAGGTGATTGGGTGTCACTTGTGTCAGAAGTCCGTACGCGAGATTTCCACACTCTTAAACATCCCTAGGTCCATTGTTTCTGATGTGATAGTAAAGTGGAAACATGAAGGGACATGTACAGCACAAAAGCGTGCAGGCCGACCTCGTCTATTGACTGATAGAGACCACCGACATTTGAAGAAGGTCATAAAGAGTAATAGGCAGACATCTATCCAGACCATCACACAGGAATTCCAAACTGCATCAGGATCCCCTCCAAGTATATGCGAGTTAGGCGTGAGGTGAGAAACCTTGGATTCCATGGTCGAGCGGCTGCTCATAAGCCACACATCACGCAGGAAAAAGCCCAACGACGCCTCGCTTGGTGTAAGGAGCGTCAACATTAGACGAACGGTGGCAAAACGTTGTGTGGAGTGACGAATCACGGTACACAATGTGGCGATCCGATGGCAAGGTGTGGGTAAGGGAATGACCGATGAACGTCATCTGCCAGCGTGTGTAGTGCCAACAGTGAAATTCGGAGGTGATGGTGTTATGGTGTGGTCGTGATTTTCTGGAGGGGGCTTGCACCCCTTGTTGTTTTGCGTGGCACGATCACAGCGCAGACCTACATTGATATTTTAAGCACCTTCTTGCTTCCCACTGTTGAAGAGGAATTCGGGGATGGCGATTGCATCTTTCAACACGATCGAGCACCTGTTCATACTGCACGGGCTGTGGCGGAGTGGTTACATGACAATAACATCCCTGTAATGGACTGGCCTGTACGGAGTCCTGACTTGAAACCTATAGAACACCTTTGGGATGTTTTGGAACGCCGACTTCATGCCAGGCCTCACCGACCTACATCGATACCTCTCTTCACTCTCATCGATACCACTCCGTGAATAATGGGCTGCCATTTCCCAAAAAACCTTTCAGCACCTGATTGAAAGTGTTCCTGCAAGAGTGAACGCTGTCATCAAGGCTAAGGGTGGGCCAACACCATATTGACTTCCAGCATTACCGATGGAGGGCGCCACGAGCTTCTACGTCATTTTGAGCCAGGTCTCCGGATACTTTTGATTACGTAGTGTAAGTGTGCCAATGATCAGCAATGCATGTGTGTGTGTGTGTGTGTGTGTGTGTGTGTGTGTGTGTGTGTGTGTGTGTGTGAGAGACTGAACAGCATGACTCAGAAACGAAAAGACGGTTAATACCAAGTGCAGTATGTAAGGAGGCAATACAAAGATTTACAAGACACGTACTCCGCCATAAACTAACCTTGACATGAAGAAGTTTTCGTTATGTTTTATTTTCTTAAAACTGATTCTAACGATTTTGATTAAACTCTTACTTCAAATATTCTCATGACGAATAGAATCAATATCTTATGTTTTCTAGGAATAGCCTGCAAAGTTCTATTTATTCTGAATGAATTTCGTACGATAGTAAACAAAAGCTTACTGAATGAAATTCGCAGATCTCTTTATAACACAAAATTTATCAAATAGTATTTTGGGACAAAATATTTCCAAATTTTTGTTGCTCTTAGTTTCAATTTTCCAATAATTGATTCTTCATTTTTTGGAGTGCTAAACCCTACTTTATTTCTTGCGACGTCGTATAAAGCAAAATTAATTTTAAAGCCAGCTTAAAGCGACATGCTTTTTAAAGATTCGACTGTCGCCTCAGCCTCATGTATCCCCTTGTACACACAACGAAATTTATAATTAAACCATGTCTTTTTGTAGAATATACAAATAAGCGAATTGTAAGTATTAAATGTCATTTCAATGTATCAATCAGGTTTTTATTTCCCAAAATATGTGATTATTCATATACACTAGCATTGCAATTCGACGGAATGAGATACTAAATAAGAAGATTTTAACAATCTTAAGGAGGGCGCCGGGATATTGCAATGGTGTGTTTCCAGCTCTCGTACTGAGGGTCAGGCTTCAATTCCCGGCTCTGGGGTGGGGATTTCAAGTCGGCCCTATCGCACCTTCACCTCTAACTTTCTCATGTGAAGTATCCTCAACATAAGAGCTGTGGGTCCTCTCTTTCCACCGCCATTCTTATCATCACCCTATCATCGGAGGTAACGGATTTCGCCCGTTGGATGCCTCCACCTCAGAAATGGATCCAGCCATCGCTTGGTGGAATGAGGTATCCCCGAAGGTTATAGGCCACAAGGGAGCAATAACAATGACATAAATCTTACAAATAAAAGCCTCCTTTTTATTTGTAGGAATCGGAAATATTTTTACTTTCTCTACTACGTATAGTAAATAGGGGAAGTATTGCATTCCACCCAAATATTCGATACCGAGATTTCACCGGAAATACATGTTTTGAGACCCCCTGAATCCAAAAAAAGCATTTTTGGAAACATGTCCGTGTGTGTGTCTGTGTGTGTGTGTGTGTGTGTGTGTGTGTGTGTGTGTGTGTGTGTGTGTCTGTGTGTCTGTGAACAGCATAACTCAAAAACGAACAGTCGGATAAGCACCAAACTTGGTATTTAGGTTCAGTATCTTCTAGAGATGCGACACGAAGGTTTTCAAGAAAATCCCCCCACCCCAGACTACCCTTTACATGGAACATTTTTCGAAAATTTTAATTTTTTCAAAAATGGCTCTAACGATTTTGATTAAAATATCGTATGTTTAAGATATTTTCATGGCAAATAATATGTATATCTTGAATTTTCTGGGAATGTCTCCAAAAGTGTTCTTCATTGTGAACGACTTTTGCATAACTGGTAAACCATAAGAGATAGACAAAATTTTACTACACAAAAAATGTAGATCGCGTTAAAATACACAACTTATGTCATATACATTTCTTTTGTTGAGTGAACCGTTTTCGAGATATTGCTTGTTATTTCCTTAAATTTCCCAATACTTATACTTTTTTTCAAATTCGTTATTCATTTCTTTTATGACCTGGACATGCAAAGAGAATGGAATGCCCCACATAGCAACCAGCGTTAAAATATTTGACTATCGCTTAAAAGCTACCATATTCCTCTTGCATCTACAAGAAAATTAGCAATAAGATTGACATCGCGATATCTCGATTAACATGAAGCATATGGAGAATAGGCGTTTGTGAAATTAGATTGTACAAGAGTAGAGAAAGTCATGTGAGTGTAACACATCAGATTTTTTTGCATGTAACCATACCGTTTACTCTTCATATCACTGTGTTGACATATACAAAAATGTACGGCACAAATTGCAGCACACATTCCTCATACGTAGGCGAAGAAAAAATGTTATATGAAGATGGGTCTGGAAACGCTTTGTTTCCATGTTACAACTCATTTTCTCCAATTCATTAATCATGGGAAACACACACGAACAGAACCTTAGAATCATGGGGCACATGCACTCTTGGTTACGTCTGGTTACGTTGTTATTATCGTAGATGCACCGCTAGTGTCTTGTTTTACATGTCCTTGTTGCCATGCAACTTACGTCATTCCTTGTTTACAGGTAACATCAACTGTTCCAGTGAGCAGTAAGACCTTGGCAAGCACATGGGTTACTACGTACTAGTGGAGTTGATCACAGATTTGGATCATGCAACAACAGTGTACACAAATGCAAAGATGGCAGATGCTCATTTGATGTGTGGATTAGCAGACGGCAATGGCGCTTGCGCTCAACGTTTGTACCGGGAGAGATTTCCAGGACGAAGATGCCCCGACAGGAAAACGTTTAAAGCCATTGATCGTCGTCTTAGGGAACATGGGGCATTTCAGCCTGATACTGGTGACCGGGGGAGGTCTAGAAGGACGAGGACACCGCAACGGGAGACGGAAATTCTTCAGGCAGTTGACGACCCTAGTGTCAGAACAAGACAAGTAGCTGCAACAATGAATGTTGGCTACATGACTGTCTGGCGAGTGATACACGAGATCCGGCTGTATCCATTCCATTTACAGCGTGTGCAGGTACTATCAGCAGCTGAATGTTTCATGAAACAAAGTGTCAACCCTAATTTTAGTGAAACGGTGCTGTTTACAGATGAGGTGTCATTTCAACGAGATCAAATTGTAAATTATCACAATCGGCATGTATGGGCTGACGTCAATTCTCACGCAAGTGTTGAAGCGAGTCATCAACAAAGATATTCTATCAATGTTTGGGCCGGCAATGTTGGCGACTGGTAGGACCTCATGTTCTTCCAACCAAGCTCAACGGACAAAGTTACCATAATTTCGTAGAGAATGTTCTACCTGATCTGTTAGCAGATGTGCCTTTAGCTGTGCGACAAAACATGTACTTCATGCATGATGGAGCATCTCCTCATTTTAGTGTTAATGTCCGTCGGCTTCTAAATAACAGATTCGGTGACAGATGGATAGGTAGAGGTGGACCAATTGCCTGGCCTGCACGTTCCCCGTACCTAAACCCATTGGACTTTTATTTGTGGGGGCATTTGAAAGCTCTTGTGTATCGAACCCCAGTACCAAATTTTCAGTCTCCGTGTTCGTATTTTGGAAGGCTGCGAAACCATACGCAATACTCCAGGGATACATCAGCGCATCCGGGATTGATTACGACGGCGGGTTGATGCATGTATCAATGCTCAGGAGGGCATATTGAACATCTCCTGTGAGAAAGAGTTGCATGTGGTGTGCTGGTACTTCTATTCTTGTGTGTTTCCCATGATTAATGAGTTGTAACTTGGTAACAAAGCATTTCCAGGCCCATGTTCATATAGCATAATTCCTTCGTTCATGTGTGAGGAATGTGTGCTGCAATTTGTGCTGTAAAGTTTTGTTACATCCTGTACATATATCCACATAGTATTTAGGTAAATGAATATAGTTTCGCAAATACATAATTCTGGATATTACAATGCGCCAGTAGAACGTCAGAGTAATGACATTTCTCATCATTCTGCAGAGCAAATAGTTAAAATATCACTAGCGTTAAAAGTGAAATACAACTGACCTTTCCTACTTGACGATGCTATTTGTAGAGCCAGTGACACTAATGTCTTTCAGGCAGTTAAACACAACATTGCAACGGGTAAAACTGTTGGAAAAGAGCAATCTTGATATAGGACAATGAAGGCAATGCCGTTTGTTTTTAATGCCTCATTAATTCCGCGTTAAATTAATATTTATTTTAGTTTCATTTAGGCTTTTAGAGACAAATGGGAACATTACTTTCTCTACTCACTCTTCTACAAACTGTTTTTACAAAAGCTTATTCTTCTATTTCTTGTTAATACAGATAAACGGACCGCCTCTGTGGTGTGGTAGTTAGCATGCTAACCTCCCAATTCAGAGGTTCCGAATTCAATTCCCGGCTGGAGAGTGGGAATATCTCTTTATTCCCCATCTTCCCTAGAGTCTGGATGTATAGATGAGAGTTTACATGTATGTGTGTGTGCGTGAATTTAATATATTAACCAAAAGTCAAACCAACCCAAACATTAACACCATTGTAAGCGAGCGAACATCATCGCTGATGGTGATGACTGATGGGCAACTGTTCCAAAAGTAAAAAAACCGCCGATTTGACCTTAGATGTTAAAGGCGGCATATAAATGAAACATTAAAATTTTACTCCTTTCTTTGCTGGTATAAGAATACAGTATGCTAAAACGACAGTAAAATGTTTTCAAAGATTCAAACAGGAAAACGGGGGGGGGAGGAATAGGAAAGTATTTTTAAATTCTAACGAATAACAAAGAGTATCTCGGCAACGGTGAACGTCACAAAACAATTTATTTGACATAAATTGTGTGCTTTAACGAAATATACATTTTCTGTTTAGTGCGATTTTGTTTACCGATTACACAAAACTCATTCAGAATGAAGAGGACTTAACAGAGTATTCCCAGAAAATTCAATATATACATTTTATTTCTCATAAAATACATTAGTTTAATCAAAATCGCTGTAGCCATTTTTTGTAAAATTAAAAATAACGACATATTTTCTATATAAAGGAATAGCTTGGGCTAGCAGTGTCGCACCTTTGGACGATAAAAATTTAAATACCAAGTTTGATATTTATCGGTCTCTTCGTTTTTCAGTTATTCACATAAACAGACGCGCAAACACAAGCAGACTTTGTTTTTCTAAGAATAATTTTTGGTCCTCAAAACATGTATTTTCGATGAACTCTTGACATATAATTTTTGGATGGAATACAATACATCCTCTACTTACTAAAATTACATATAGAGGAAGTATAGTGATTTCTAAAACTTACTTCCTTCAAGCAGCCCTATCTCCCTTAAATGCGGCTTTTAGGACGTACTGATACCATAATTACTTCACTTAGACGATGTTAGATAAAAACGCCGCTCTAAAACATGCGTCAACCATCGCTTTAGAACATTTAAGATACTGTAAAATGCACTCCCTAGACTCAATTTTTACTTTCTCTACCACGAACCTAGTAGGCAGAAAATTTCACCGGAAACACTTTTTGAGACCCCCTGAATACAAATAAAGCATTTTTCGAAAAATGTTCGCGTGTGTGCTCGCGCGGTGTGTCTGAAGAGTAAAACTCAAAAAGAAAAGTCGCATAAATACAAAACTTCATCTTGTCACGAACGTGACTGAAGAGATCCTTATTAACTTCATTATTTTATATTAATTAACATTATTCCACCATATGTCGCAACCTTAGGGGTTGTGACTAGGGAACGTAGCTTAGAGGTGAAGATAATGGTAGAACAAATAACTCGCAATGTTTCCTGGTGGCCCATTTTATTATATTAACTAGAACATGATGGATGCTGCTAGGCTTCAGTTCCCAGCTTTGGGTCTTGAAGAGACCAGTTATGTATTTAACAAATCCAGTCCTGAAGGGACTTAACATTCAGACTAAAAATGACTGAAGGCTCAACACACTTAACATATAATGATGTGGTCTTTAAGTATTACATAAAATATTGTGAGTTCTCCTAATGGGATCCTGCCTTGGAGAGTTGTCAGGTATATTGTTGCAGGTCCAGCAGCATGGACTGCTGACGAGTTCAGAATGAGAACGACCCCCAGCAAGGTTCTGCAGATCCTTATAAAGAAAGTCACTGTCTAGGGGGGTCTCGACAATCATGCCATGAACATTACCAAGTATGGTGTGCCGCCGCCCTGAAAGTGCGTGGGCTCTGGATTTCCTAAGGATAATGTGATCCATCGGGTGATGTGCAGAAAGGCACGTATTCCTAAGGAAATAATAGCGTGGTGAAATCTCTTTGAAATGCCAAGGGAAGTGGCAGACCACGGTTTCCTGTTATAAGTTAGCTTCAACTACAATCCCAAGTCAAGAAAGTTTATGAAATGTTAAAATGTGCGTTTGCCAAATATAGTAAAGTATCAAATCTGTGACAAATTGTCTTGCTGCCTGCAACTGTATACATGACAATATTTAAGTTCGGTATCTCCCAAGGATGGCACGCGAAGATTTTCAAGAAAGTCCCTAAGCCCAACTAGTTCTTAATGGAACATTTTTTGAAATTTTTTATTTTCTAAAAATGCTTTTAGGATTAAAATATCATATACTAAAGACATTTACCTGACAAATAAAATGTATCTCTTGAATTTTCTAGGAATAACCTTGAGGTTTTCTTCATTCGGAAAGAATTTTCTGTAATCTTATACAGGATGTTTAAAAAACAGAAGGCATAATTTCAGGTATGCATTGCCCATACGTAGACAATAAAAAATATCATTACAGCATGCATCCGGAAATGCTTAGTTTCTGAGTTATGGCCTTCAAAACAGTGATATTCATCGGAACGTATTCCTTACCACAGGTAGCTTTTTCTTTACAGAAGATGTTCAAAGTGTCCACCTGCTGCTTGACCACAGGCCTCACATCGGGTCTCATTGCCGTAAGAACGCGACCCAAAATTTCAGGAGTACTGCGTATTTCCTCACAACCTGTCACGATTCGATTCTGAAGGGATTCCATGTTAGACACCGGAGACGAATACCCCAACGCTTTTAAATGGCCCCTCACGTAGATATCGACAGGGTTCAAGTGAGGTGAGCGTGGTGGCCAAGCAGTTGAGCCATTTCTACCTTTCCGTTGATCAGAAAACCTTCGATCCAAGTACCGGCGAGCGATACGACTGGCGTGTGCAGGAGCGCCATCATGCAAGAAGTGAGCTTGTTGAAAATGCTCAGTGGAGTTCATACAAATGAGGTATGGTGTTTTCCAGGAAGTTTGTGTACGCCTGCCCCGTAAGTCTGTTTAGAAGTACATGGGGTCCAACTAGCCGATCACCACATGTTGAGAGTGAACCACACCTGGTGATGAATGCAACAATTGCATGTGGGTTGTTTTCATATGTCCTTACATGCTGATTGGGGAAATTTGTAATGCCATCTCGTGTCAACTATGCTTAATCTGTAAATAAAACTAAGGCAGGGAATTTCGGATTTACAGCACACTGCTGCACGAACCACGAACATCAATCGAACAGGCTGATCTGCTAGCAACAGGGCCTATACATGTTGCAAATGTTAAAGATAGAACTGTTGCTCTCGCAACAGCCTCCAGGCAGTCGTATGGGGAATTCACTTGCAACACTAACCTTCGTGAACTGATAGAAGGAGTCGTGTGCACAGCATCCAGAATTTCCTCCTCTACATCTGGAGTTGTAGATCTTGGTCGTCCCTTCCCCAAACCAGGGGATGTAAACTTTCCATGAGAGCACAAACGATGATGTTTTCCAATCTGAACATCTTTGCTGCGGGTATCTTTGTTGGTACAAACGACGTGCTAACGCAGTAGTGCGTCCGCCTTACCGTATAAAAGTGCTTTTCTGCCAGCTCTGATTTGAGTACATATCGCTCAGTCGAACGCCAAACACAACACTCAATGTACCCTTTGCGTCGGAATGAACTGCCAGAGTGTCCTGTTAATATCTTTTATTGTCTACATATAGGGAATGTATACCTGAATTTGTGCTCTCTATTTTAAACGCCCTGTATCACTGGTAAATATTAAGACAAGAACGTACTACACAAAATGTAGATCTCTTTAAAACACACACTTTATTTAAAATAAGATTTTTTTGTGTCGTAAGCCATTTCTGAGATATCCGTTATTAAAGGTTCGAATTGTTCATTACTTGGTCATTCTCTTTAAGTCCTGTCAACATTCAGTTGTTTCTCGCGATTGCATGGCAACAATATGGGATTTTAAGCCTAAGTATAATGTCCAGTTCTTAAACACTTGACTATCGCTGTTATATTTGTATCTATGAAGAAATGTGTAATG
The DNA here is from genome assembly GCA_030765065.1 of Deroplatys truncata. Lineage (NCBI taxonomy): Eukaryota > Metazoa > Arthropoda > Insecta > Mantodea > Mantidae > Deroplatys > Deroplatys truncata. The sequence continues at coordinate 103,380,065 of CM060984.1, forward strand.
TAGCTATTTCTGCAAAGGTTTATTTGGATTAAAATGTAGTAGATAGAAAAATAACCTTTAGTACGAATAGTTTGTATAGCCACTAATAAACGACAGAGGGTAGAGAAAGCATGTGAATGCATCACGTTTAGATACCTTTTTTATTTTGTAAATATAAGCAATTATTTTCCACCTGCTCCTAATAGAGTTAAATAGGCATTATATAGGCTTAATATTCGACATCTAATTATGACCTACGTCTGAGAGCACTTCGATAATACTACGGCGTAAATAAATGTCGGACCGAAAACTGCATTATCCTACAGACAGCTATCTGGTGTCTACACAGAAAGTAGGTCACATTTGCGAGCAGTGTTGTCCTAATTTCCTTTTCCTTAACTTTAGGCAACATCCAATATGAATACACATTATTTCCAACGTTACCTTCACGCACATCTGATCGAACTTCTGAAAACTATGATGGTATCTCTTCGCAACATTTCAAAGGTACGAGGTTGGCAATGCCAAAATGGCGAACAGAAACAAATGCCAGCGCGGAACTCAATTTCCTGCAGCTCCTTTTGCGTAGTAAAAGCGTCTTGCCGTGGTCGCAGCAGACGCGCTTAATTTCCTGTTGGAACGGACCGATTAGCACTCGCCTTACCGTGCAGCCTGCACTCCTAATTTAATATCTAGCATTTGCGTTTTTCTGTTGCTATGCAGACCTAAACACATAGTTCTTACTGTGTAACTTGCTTTCATCAGAATGTGTGCAAGCTTGACAACATTGCTTTAGCTCTAGATGTAAACCACGCGGTGGAAAACATACAAACTTCACTCTTAAGTTGCTGCTAAATTTAATTTAGACTCTCAACTAACTGCCTTCAATCTAACTACACTGTCTGGTATTTATACAGAGGAATCGCGGCGAACTCAAAGTACACAACCTACCAGGAAACTATAACATTTCGAGAAACCACGGAAGTAACGAAGGTGAATTTGTATTTATTGTTGGTAACTACAATGTGACATATTCAAACCATGTCTTACATACATATATTATATATAGTTTAATACACAAGTTATAATTTAGGTACCATGTATTAGACCATGTTGGCATAAGACCAAGCTGCAAAAAGCTTTTTCAAGGGTGAATATGCTACTGTGTTTGAAACAGAAATTTATGCTATTATTCAATGTATACATGAAAACATAAGGAGAGCTTACACTAAACAGATCCTTATCTTGTCGTCCTCCATGGTTTAAAGGTGCTAGCCTCTAGTTTGGAGGACGCGGGTTCAAACTCGGCGGAGGGCGATGGCCTTTTTTCGGACGTAAAAATCCTTAAGATGTCCTCCTTTGGAAGTAAAGTAACACCGGTGGTCCCGCGTCGAGATTTACGGCACGTAAAAGAATCTCAAGCCTAATAAAGAGACTTCTAAGCAAAATTTCGGTCTTTCATGTCCAATATAGAATGGGACGCTAATAACCATAGTAGTTAAAGAGCGTCCATAAATAAAACTTAATTTAATTTAGATCCTTATCTTCTCAGATAACCAGGGTGCACTTAAATCTCTAATTAGCCATACGTTGTCGTCAGGACTGGTTTTAAACTGCCTAAAGAGCTCACAAGCTTGGCAGAACAAAATGAAGTTCAACTCATCTGGGTGCCGGGTCCTAGTGACAGAGGGAAATGAGAAAGCTGATGAACTTGCAAGACAAGAAGCATCTTAAGAATTTGTTGGGCCAGAGCCGGTTCTAGGAACATTTGGATGTTTAGTAAGAGAGGCTATTAAGAACTGGTCCAAAGGAAAACAGCACAAACCTGGCTTAAAACTCCAGGAAACAAACATGCTAAACTTATTAGGAAACGATATAAGAAAAGAGCTGAAAACTTACTTAAATGTAAAAGACTTCAGCTGGGAACAATTACTGCATTTCCCACCGGACATGCTCTTGTGCAAAAATATTTTAACACAATGGGAGTATTTCAGGTTAACCTAGATTGCAGATTGTGCAAGAAAGAAACTGAAACAGCCCAGCACATTATATGCTTCTTTGAGGCCTTGGCTTACAGGAGATATATTGCCTTTGGGAAAATGTTTTTAGAACCGGAAGCATTTGAAACCATATCAGTTACGAGACTGCATTCCTTGGTAAAGGGTTCAGGCACAATGAATTGGTTTTAAAATAATACAGGTAGCACAATAAACCCAAAGATTAAGTGCGTCCGGAGCAATGATGTAGACTGTATCGAACAAGACAAGACTAATTGGACCATGCTATAATTACATTAATATACCACAAATACAGATAATACAATTAAAGTATTTGATATACAAATACATCTCTTATGCATTTGATTAATGCAGCGTACACTAACAAACCGTGACACATAGTGAAACTAAACTGTAGTGTAAGTGATTTTGATTATGCATTATGAAGTAAACACTCGTGGACATACACATAATTACGAAGCGTATTCCAAAACTAAGGTCCGTTTGGTCATAACAACATCGCTCATGAGACAAGGACAGTAATATGTGTCTACATATACACTTTCCTTTTCTACATAATCGCCGTTCATATCTATATACTTGCTATAACGCTGCGCCAGCTTCTTTAACTCCTCGACATAGAAGTCTGCCGCCTGGTACTTGAACTAGTTGGTAACGCTCGTCTTGAGTTCCTCTTCGGTTTGAAATTGTTGTCCACCCAGCTACCGTTTCAAATGCAAGAAGAGGGAATAGTTGCTTGGCGCCAGGTCGGGACTACACGGAAGGTGGTCAAAGAGTTTCAAACGAAACTCTTGAATTTTTTCATTGGTTTTGGCAGCGGTGTGCGGTCGTGCGTTGTAGTACAGGAGGATGCTGTCAGATGCCAGTTTCCCGCGGCGTCGATTTTGGATCGCACGTCTCAGTTTGGCAAGCGTTGCTCCGTACACGTCAGCTGTAATTGTTGACCCACGATCCACGAAATCAATCAAAAGGACGCCCTTTTGGTCCCATAACACGGTAGCCATCATTTTGCGTGTACGGCGATTGTTTACACTCTTTTGGTTTGGGTGAACCGGAACGGCGCCACTGTATTGACTTGTTGTTTTGATTCTGCGTTACGCTATCCATGTCTCGTCGCCCGTAACAATGTGGGAAAACAAACCATGTCCATCCTGTCTATTACGCTCCAAAAACTGTTCGCACTACGCATTCGTTGCTCTTTGTGCTGACCGGCGAGCAGTTTTGCACCCACCTCGCACAATGTTTCCGATATCCAAGCTGTTCAGTGAGAATCCTGTAAAGTAAGGTTCGAGCAACATTTGGGAATACATCAGCCAGACAACTAATGTCAAACGCCGATCACTTCGAAGTTTTTGGTTCGCTTGCTTAACGATGTCTTCGGTTCAAATATTGGACCTACCACTCCGCTGTTCATCGTGCACATTTGTGTGGCCATTCCGAAACTCTCGACACAAGTGTCGAACCTGTATGTCGCTCATTATGTTCGATCTATAAACGAGACATAACTCATGATGGATGTCCGCAGCTGATGATCCTTTTGCCAGCAAAATTCTAATCACACCGCTCACTTCACAACTGGCGGGATCTACGATTGTCGCGGCCTTTGCGATCTGCTCTCACCGACTGGCAAACTCCTACTGCGTCACACCAACACTGCGGTGGGTTTCTCAGGAGTTGGTAGACAGCGCTGCAGGCGTGAAACGGTATTTAAACCTACCATCCGTAAAATATTGTTTGCTGGACCTTAGGTTTGTAATACGCCTCGTACTATGCAAAATGCAGTGTTTACAGCTTAATGTTACCATGTAGGTATGTATGTAGAAGTTAAATTAAGAACGCAGGTTTAAATATTATCCTCGCTATAAAAAGCTTTATTCATTAGAAAATTTTAAGTCGATCTTAAATTTGTTATAATTTACACAAGTATTCATATGTTGAGGGAGTGAATTGTAAAGCTTTGCTCCCGTAAAGTAGACAGATTTTCTGATAAATGTAATCTGATTCTAGGGAGGTTTAGTGATACGTTCCAACTTGTATTATGGGTGTGGATGTCTGAAACATTTTCCATTGGTAATTTGTATCTCAATAAGGATAAAATTATTCTGTAAATGAACAAGCTTGATAATATGAGAATTTTCTTTCCTCTGAATGTGCTGTTGCCTTCACTTTTTATAGCATCAAGGTTGTTGACTAAGGCAGGAGCTTCTAGAAGGCTATTTCCTGTACGGATATTTTCAGCGAATTAGAGATACTTTAGTAATCTGACCGGTGCAGGATGGTGGTAGAGTAATTGTGGTGTTTTGTTAATTACGAAGGAGGAAATATAGCCTATAAATTCGGTATAAAAAGCAGGGACAACAAAATAACACATTTAGTAAGACTACAGATGTGATCCCCTATATCGAGAGAAAATTGATGCACCTACAGTAGATGGAGAAGGCAAAGTACTCGCTTCTACATGTCCCTGTCATTTCCCCACTAACTAGCAGTACGGTTCTATCCTTACCACACCCTAACTCACTCTTACCTTCATTGGCCATATAAACGTCTCCACCTAGTTGCGCAAAAGACGTTTTCAGCTACTTCCGCTAATATGACTCTGGAATTGAGAATAAGACAAGGGAGGCCCTAATTGGCGGTTTTTTGTGATGTGGCTAAAGGCACTGTGATGCAATAACCGCTGACACAGAAACCCCTCGTTCCTTCGCTTTCTAGTACACGTGTTCGTAGCTGTCAAACATCCTAAAACGTTTTTTAATACCATTGTAGCTTACTCTTTATGGCGTGCCCTTTAGTTAAGTTGACAATGAACTAAGCTGCATTTATCTCCTCTGTGGTAATTTCTGCAGATCACCTGTGTTTCTAAAATTTTCATTATTTATTTATGAACATAACACACACATATCCAATCACAATGGACATTTATGTCCATTACATAAATACAGCCACATACAGTTGAAGACAATATCCGAAACGAAGAAAGGGCAGTACAAAGAAAAAAAAATCTGATGTGTTACACTCACATGACTTTCTCTACTCTTGTACAATCTATTTTTACAAACGCCTATTCTCCATATGCTTCATGTTAATCGAGATATCAAGATGTCAATCTTATTGGTACTTTTCTTGTAGATGCAAGGGGAATATGGTAGCTTTTAAGCGATAGTCAAATATTTTAACGCTGGCGCATTCCATTCTCTTTGCATGTCCAGGACATAAAAAAAAATCTGATGTGTTACACTCACATGACTATCTCTACTCTTGTACAATTTATTTTTACAAACGCCTATTCCCCATATGCTTCATGTTAATCGAGATATCGAAATGTCAATCTTATTGGTAATTTTCTTGTAGATGCAAGGGGAATATGGTAGCTCTTAAGCGATAGTCAAATATTTTAACACTGGTTGCTATGTGGCGCATTCCATTCTCTTTGCATGTCCAGGACATAAAAAAATGAATAACGAATTTGAGAAAAAGTATAAGTATTGGAAAATTTAAGGAAATAACAAGCAATATCTCGAAAACCGTTCACTCAACAAAAGAAATGTATATGACATAAGTTGTGTATTTTAACGCGATCTACATTTTTTGTGTAATAAAATTTTGCCTATCTCTTATGGTTTACCAGTTATGCAAACGTCGTTCACAATGAAAAATACTTTTGGAGACATTCCCAGAAAATTCGAGATATACATTTCATTTCTCATGACATTATCTTAAACATATGATATTTTCATCAAAATCGTTAGAGCCATTTTTGAGAAAATTAAAATTTTCGAAAAATGTTCCATGTAAAGGGTAGTCTGGGGTGGGGGATTTTCTTGAAAACCTTCGTGTCGCATCTCTGGAAGATACTAAACCTAAATACCAAGTTTGGTGTTTATCCGACTGTTCGTTTTGGAGTTATGCTGTTCACAGACACACACACAGACACACACACACAGACACACACACACACAGACACACACACACAGACACACACACGGACATGTTTCCAAAAATGCTTTTTTTGGATTCAGGAGGTCTCAAAACATGTATTTCCGGTGAAATCTCGGTATCGAATTTTTGGGTGGAATGCAATACTTCCCCTACTTACTATACGTAGTAGAGAAAGTAAAAATGAAGATGGCGACGTTTCAGTGTTTATATATGCCAGGTGAGTCAGCTGCTCCTAGGTATTCGTATCTATGCAACCCACAGTTTATAGTCAAATGTGAAAACATTAACTCTTTTAGCAAACAAACTGTTATTGTAGCTCCGCCCTTTTATTTGGTACTATACGCAATCCCCATTAATGATTAAAGGTCTGAAGAGAACTAAAGAGCTGCGAAAGCCTTAAAAAAGATATAATGCTTGCAAGGGGATAGAGGAACGTTTTCCCAAAGGGAGAATAGATTATGTGAGTTCTGGCCGAGTGGTTTAGCTGCCGGAATGTGGTGAAGCAAAGGTTATCTTCGGAAGTTCGAATCTAAGACAAACATAAAATTGTTTTGGTTCTTTTTTTCTCTTTTCTGTATTTCAGTGTTCTAATTTATTTATTTTTGTTACTGGCTCTCCTGTGAGCCAAAGACATAGAAATTACAATCAGATAATTGTGTATCATGTTTACCACAATAATCTGTACCGCATCTGGTGTTGTAAACCGTGTTACGTAGTCAGCTTTCATTCTCTTGGGCACATATCGACGATATTAAATATAACAGTTTTTGTTTCATGTTTAAACCTTATCTTTCATTTCTTCTATTGACAAAAGAGTTGTAAATGTGCTAAGTTCACGGTTAAGCAGAATAATAAATTGTTAAAAAGCGTGGATTTCATCAAGTAAGTAAATGTTCAAAATGACGACCCCCTTCATCAATGCATATTTGTGTACTTTGCCGGAGAGATCTTCTTGCATGCTGTAACATGCGTGGTGTAATCTGCCTACATTCTTCACGTGTGAGTGTGCCCGTATATAATTTGGGCTTTGCCGTTCTTCTTCTTTGCGGTGGAAAACATGAGGATTATCTGTTTCTACACACTGATAATGTTATAAAAATGCTATTTATATCATAATATCAAATTATAGGCCCAAAGAGATAAAACAAAAGGTAATGAAAGGTTTGTAACTCACCCGAATGATTTGAACCTGAATTAAAGTAGCACAGTGTTAAAGCAACTATGATAATACCATTCGGCCAGTGCTATCTTGCGAGCCGAGGTTCCTATACGAATTAGTAATCGCAGATCTAGACCCCACCTCGAATCTTTACACGCTTTTTGCAGCGTCATACAGTGTTTTGAGTTCGGTTTGGTAGTTTTAATTGAAACAGACACACTGCATCACAATTACAAATTACAATTAATGTATGATCTGAAATACGCCATAGTTTTTTAAATAAGAGACATTTTTTTGACAAGGCTGTACATTGACTAACGGCTTAAATGCAATTGGTCGCACTGCGTAGCTCTGCCGTTTTGTTTTCAAATGGTTTTGTCAACCGATGCTTGTGATAGTTGATCCTTCAGGAGCGTTTTCAAAGGGTTGCATGAATGCATGCTAAAGAATAACAGTTTTGTAAATTGCTATTGCAGCTCTGAGTGTCAGGGTGGGATGTTTTTTTGTATCGACATACATAGCGATTGCATTCTGTCCCGTAAAACACTTATGCATTGAGTTATGTATCCCTCCTCTATAAAGTGTTACGCAAATCAGCCATTAGAAGGCATTCAAGAAAGGCATAAGTCACATATGTCGCTTAGCACGTTGCATAAATTAAAAAATAATTAGGCGCAGCTGACTCATTTATACAGTATACTACCTACTACATTCATTTGAGTTTACTAATAGGTAATTATTACTACTGCGTAATTAAATTGGGTTTCACACAGAAATGTCAGCATTGAAGTAATATATTTTATTATAAAAGTTAGTGAATCTATTAATTTTGGAATTCTTATGAATACTTACTCTAAATGAAATAAAAAAGACATTTGTGATCTACTTACTCTGTTTGCTACACAAAAGACAATGTTTTCACTAATGTATAACATCGACAATCGAATGCAGAATCTTAAACTTAGTTCCGTACTATTTCTTCTGAAACTTATAGCATTAAAGTTAAATAGCTTCAAAATAATTTTATAATAAGAATATCTGGAATAATAACCAATTTATTAAAAAATATATTTTTTAAAATTATGCTCTACTCTTTTCTTAAATCATTAAGTTTTACAGTGGAATTAATGCTTTTTCATAATCGTAATGAATAACAATAATGGTGAAATACTTGCAGGATTATGATGCGCGGGTCTGTTACTGACACTGAAAGCATATCGTCTGCGTAAATAATCTACCATAACAGAAACATAATGCATATTGTTTCTTAAAAGTAAATGTACACCTTTGGAGGTATCCTTCGTTTGCTCTTCAATGGAGGATATGAAAATTAGATCGTGGCAGGCATTCCAGTTAGCTCCTCACTTCGAAGTGGGCCTCTATACTTAGAGATACACACATTTCTGCATTCTGTACTGCCTGCACCTACTTGCCCCGGTAGGTGGGTTTACGGAGCACTATAGGCAGATACTTTTCCTCAATGTTGAGTAGTTCAAGAAAACCTGTCTTATACTACCTGGCGGCAGGAGCGAAGATTTAGAGAGTGAGCCAGGATTGGGAAACCTGTCTCTCATACTCTTGACTACTAGTGGTAAACAGGCTAAGCTTTACGATGCATAGCCTTACGACATATCATGCAAATGCTTATGCTGTTATATTTAATTTGTTATCATAGTTATATGCTCCAAACTGTTAATGAAATAATTCACGTCACTCCTTTGGAACATTCCGAAAAGTTTTCATTGAGATTATCTCAAACATTACGTTGAACAACATTTTTCACGTTTTTAATATAGTTTGAAATATCTGAAAACGTTTTCAGTTTTGCAATCGGATATGCTTTAAGTATTATTATTATTATTATTATTATTATTATTATTATTAATAATAATAATAATAATAATAATAATATGACAGCGTTATATCCCTGTGTTTAAACTTTTCAAAGTGTATGCATTTAACAAAACACGGAAATGACCTCAAGTGATTTTTTCTTTTCTCATTTATTATTTATTGGCCAATTTTTTTACTTTTTTAAGTGTCACGTTGAAGATGCTAAGCTGTCGGTTTAATAATACTTACTCCATAGAGGGTGATGTGCTGTTTGATCTCGTTATGACAAGGACATCTTTTTAAGCTGGCTAATAAAAGGGTTGAAAACATGCAAGAATGTAAACATAAAAGATCGAAACATTTATATTAAAGCCAAGATAAATCTAAACATATCGAAAACATGTAAAATGTTGGAAAATGCATAACAGTGTGAGAACCCGGAACTAAATTTGGCGAATTAATAAATCATTCACCATTAATAAAGAGTTTCTGCAATATCATGCTGCAAACTAAACTAGGATGAAAATTAATATAATAAAAATGTTTGCGCTTCACAAACACCTACAAGATTTCCAAAGCAAGCATTATTTTATTCAACGTATGCATACAGCAAGGGTCCGGGTCCAGTAGGCATACCACATTAACTAGGAGGTTCGGGAGGGTTGGAGATGCTTAAATACTGCCTACCCTCTTGGCAAGACAATATCATTTATATGTTGCCTAAGCAAGCAGGCGTAGGCATCAGTAGTACGAAAATTTTACATCTCTACTATACTTCTGTCTACCCTTGGTGCCTTACGTGGCCAAAACCTGGGAGCTAGAGCGCCATGGAATTTATTTTGATTTACTTAGTAAACGTAAAGGGGAAAAATATGCATATTAAGATAAGATTGGTCCCTCAATGGATATTTCATGTATAAAACCTGAGCAAAATTTAATCGTTGGTGCAGTATATCGGAGTGATCATCGTTTCCAACGTCTAACGGTGGCTAAAAGCTTCCACAGTTTAAGTTAAAACGAACAGAAACGAATTTGATTTTGAACTTGCGTATAGCTTTTAGACATACTGTTTTTGAAAGATTGTAATTAACATATATGATATAATTTGTTAACGTCTTAAAATTGAATAAATCCACGAGAAAAAACTTTGGTGTGGGATCTTGCCATCTAGCGCAGAATCTCACGCAATAGGATGTTATACGTTTAAGGTGGTATACCGTAGCCAGCAGTTTGGTCGTAAAGTACTTACCTCCCATGCTGCAGATTTGGGTTCGAATCCTGCAGAAAATTGTCCGGTGTAACTCTATTTCTGGGTTTTCCTCAGTAGTTAAATTAACGCTTTAGGATACCGACATCATTTCGCTATCATTTCATGCTTTCATCGCCCGATACGTTGTACAATTAATTTCATTACGTGCATTAGCACCAAAAGTGGCAAGCTTTCTTCAGGTGCTAAAAAGGATTTCAGAATAATACTGAATAAAGCGAATAAGACCGCTATCTGAGAAAGTGAACCTGCATTCTTAAAAAAATCATGTATCACACTCGCATGAGTTAAATACCTATTAAAACTTAATCCGTTATATGTTATAGTACACATATAAAAATTATTCTCCCATTCACGTTACGTTAATCAAGATAACCTTTTGGCTAGAAATAATCTTAAAGCAAGCAAAATCCATTTGGTTACATGCATGATACGGAAAAAAAATGTTTGCAATTCGTAAGTTATTTCTTTTTACTTTCTCTACTGCTTACCTATAGTAAAGAGATAGGTATTATATTCCACCCTAAAATTCGATACTGAGATTTCCTTGGAAACACTTGAGGTCCCAGGAATAAATGAAAACATCTGATTTGTTACACTCACATTACTTTCTCTACTCTTGTGCAAACTATTTTTACAGACGCTTAATCTCCATATGCTTCATGTTAATCGAGATGTTAATCTTATTGATAATTTTCTTGTAGGTGCAAGGGAAATTGGTAGGCTTTAAGCTATAGTCAAATAATTTAAGAGCTGGTTGCTCTGTGGAGTATTCCATTCTCTTTGCATTACCAGGACAAGAAAAAATGAATAACGAATTTGAGAAAAAGTTTAAGTATTGGAAAATTTAAGGGAATAACAAGCAATACCTCGAAATGGGTCACTCAACAACAAAAATGTATATGACATAAACTGTGTATCTTAACGCGATCTACATTTTTTGTATAGTAAAATTTTGTCTATCTCTTATGGTTTACCAGTTATGCAAAAATCTTTCACAATGAAGAATACTTTTGGAGACATTCCCAAAAAATTCGAGATATACATTTTATTTGTCATGAAAGTATCTTAAATATATGATATTTTAATCAGAATCGTTAGAGACATCTTTGAGAAAATTAAAATTTTTGAAAAATGTTCCATGTAAAGGGTAATATGGGGTGGGGGGATTTTCTTGAAAACCTTTGTGTCGCATCTCTGGAAGATACTGAACCTAAATACCAAGTTTGGTGTTTATCGGACTGTTCGTTTCTGAGTTATGCTGTTCACAGACACACAAACAGACAGACACACACACGGACATGTTTCCAAAAATGCTTTTTTTTTTGGATTGAGGGGGTCTCAAAACATGTATTTCCGGTGAAATCTCGGTATCGATTTTTAGGATGGAATACAATACTTCCCCTACTTACTATACGTATTAGAGAAAGTACAAACGCATTTTTAGAAAACGGTGCATATGTAGGTACTGTGTGTTTGTGTATCCATGAACAACATAACACTGAAGCAAAAATTTGGTTAAATGCAAAAATTATCTTTAAGTTCAATGTCCTCCATGGCTATAACACAAAGATTTTCAAGAAAATCCCTCACCGCAAACTATCCTTTACATGAAAAAAATATTTGCTTTACTTATTATTTTCTCAAACATGCTTCTAACATGCCTTGAACCCTTTGGGAATAGCTTGTGAAATCCTTTTCATTCTGTATGACATTTTATAATTTGCAAACCGTAACCGATAAACAAAATCTTACTATACAAAACATGTAGATCTCGTTAAAATACACAATTTACGATAAACATCTTTTTTGCGGAGTTAACAACCTTTGAGACATTTTTGTTATTGGTTTGAATTTTCAAACCGTGTTTACTTTCCTCATCTGCAAATTGCTATTTTTTGCCTTTCTTTCTCTTTCGTGTTCACGCAAAGAGAACAGAATTAAAAGCCATGACACAGTAACAGGCTTTGAAAAAAAATTGACTATCGCTTTAGCCTACTTATACCTACAACGTAATGTGCGTTGTGCTCCGTGGTGTAGTGGTCACCATGCTAGCCTCTAGCTCCCGAGGTCGGGGGTTCAATCCCGGTGGAGGGCGATGAACTTTTTGGACGTAAAAATCCTTAGCATGGCTTCCTTCGGAAGGGAAGTAAAGCCGGTGCTGCCGTGTCGTAGATTTACTGCACATAAAAGAATCTCAAGCCTGGTAAAGAGGCCTCTGAGCAAAATTTCCGGTCTTTCACGCCAAATATAGAATGGGACGCTAAGGACCACGACAGTTAAAGAGCGTCCATAAATAAAACCCAATTTAACTTAATTTAGAAGAATGAGATTTTATAAGAATGGTTTGTAGAAGAGTGAGTAGAGAAAGTCAAGTGAATACAAAACATAAGGGTTTTAGTCTGAAAGTGCTCTTTCTTTTGATCCAGAGGATATCAAAACACCTATTTCCTGAACTTCTGGATTGAATTCAATGCTTCTATCCACTTCAGTAAAATCTCTACTGAAAATAAAAGTTCATATAATTTTATATCACTACTAAATTAATTCCAGCACTATGAAAGTAAGCGACCTCCAGCAAAAAATCTGATGTGTTACACTCACATGACTTTCTCTACTCTCGTATAAACTATTTTTACAAACGCTTATTCCCCATATGCTTCATCTTAATCCAGATATTGAGATGTTAATCTTATTGCTAATTTTCCTGTGGATGCAAGGGGAATTGTTAGGCTATAAGCGAGAGTAAATATTTTAAGAGCTGGTTGCTATGTACAGTATTCCATTCTCTTTGCATTACCAGGAAAAAAAATGAACAACGAATTCCTATTTGAGAAAAAGTATAAGTAATGGGAAATTTAAGGGAATAACAAGCAAATTCTCGAAAATGGTTCACTCAACAAAAAAAAAGGTATATGACATAAATTGTGTATTTTAACCAGATCTACATTTTTGTGTAGTAAAATTATCCCTTATGGTTTACTAGTTATGCAAAAGTCGTTCACAATGAAGAATACTTTTGGAGACATTCCCAGAAAATTCGAGATATACATTTTCATTTTTCATGAATATATCTTAAACATATGATATTTTAATCAAAATCGTTATAGCCATTTTTGAGAAAATTAACATTTTCGAAAAATGTTCCATGTAAAGGATAATCTGGGGTGGGGGGAATTTCTTGAAAACCTTCATGTCGCATCTCTGGAAGATACTGAACCTAAATATCAAGTTTGGTGTTTATCCGACTGTTCCTTTTGTGAGTTATACTGTTCACAGACACGCACACAGACACACACGGACATGTTTCCAAAAATGTATTTTTTTTTTGATTCAGAAGGTCTCAAAGGATATATTTCCGGTGAAATCTCGGTATCGAATGTTTGGTTGGAATACAATACCTCCCCTATTTACTATACGTGGTAGAGAAAGTAAAAAGAGTCAGTTTTATGCTACATGTTCAAACAAGTGCCTGTAATATCATTCCAGAGTTTACTCTATTTTTGTGTGGCAAAACGAGGCCAGGGAAATATAAGCAACAACAGGGTATGATACGCATAGTTACACGGGTAAACAACACAAGTAGTTAACTAGATAGCAACCTGCATAGCTTAATGCAATTCCCTGAACATTAATGCTATGAAAGCTGTTTTATTGTTATTGTTTGCCAGTTATACTAAAATCCCCCCATCATGTCATTTTGAGAGGAGGCAATGCTCATACATACAACACATCGCGTGGTAACAGAATGAGCAAATGCAAACACTCTGCAGTCATTAGCATCCAATCTCGGTGGCGTCGTTATTATATTCATTTTTTCAAGAAGTGTTTTAAATTATGAAAAACACACTTTTACTTTCTCTATCACGTACTTAGTAGATAAAGAAGGTACTGCATTCCACCCAAAAATTCGATACCGAGAGATTTTACCGGAAATACATGTTTAGAAGCACCTGAATCTAAAAAGGCATTTTTAGAAAAATGAGCGTGCATGTATGTGCGTGTGTTTCTATGAACAGCTAACTCAAAAACGGATAAATACCAAATTTGGTGTTTAGTTCAGTAAGTTCCAAAGATGCAACACACAAATTTTCAACAAAATCTCTCTACCTCAAACTACCCTTTACATGGAACATTTTTAGATATTTTTTATTTTATAAAAAATCGTTCTAAGGAATTTGATTAAAACACTAAGTATTAAATATATTTACATCAAACATAAAATGTATATACTGATTTTTTGGGAATAACTGTGAAGTTCTCTTCATTCGGAAGGAATTTTCTATAATCTTGTACAGCTGGTAAACGTTAAGCGATAGACGAAAACGTACTGCACAAAAAATGTAGATATCTTTAAAACACACAATTTATTTAAAATAAGTTTTTATGTGGCATAAGCAATTTATGAGATATCCGATTAGTGGTTCGAATTGTTCATACTTGGCCATTCTCTTAAATTGAGTTTTATTTTTGGACGCTCTTTAACGGCTGTGGTCCTTAGCGTCGCATTCTATATGGGCGTGAAAGACCGGTAATTTTTTGCTCAGAGGTCTCCTTATCAGGCTTGAGGTCCTTTTACGTGCCGTAAACCTACGAAACGGGACCACCGGCTTTACTTCCCTTCCGAAGGATGCCATGCTAAGGATTTTTACGCGGTCATTCTCTTGAAGTCTTGTCAACATTCAGTTGTTTCTCGCTATTGTATGCAAACAGTATGGAATTTTAAGGCCAGCATATAGCGTACAGTTCCTAAACATTTGACTCTTTGTATCAATAACGAAATGTGCAATGTAGCAATTTCTGCAAAAGTTTATTCGGATTAAAATGCAATAGAGGGAAAAATGAGAATCACATCAGAGTTTTTAATATACTGGAGTAATCATTATGTATTAGTCTTCACTTCGCTAATAGAACGGATGTATTTGTGTGGAATGATAGTTATGGATTTGTATATACGCAGTTATGGCAATTAATATAGCTATATTGGAGCACAGCAGTTTCATTTCTATTGAAACGTCAAAGAGCGCCTTCTCCCTAAATTCTCCCTCTATTGATGGTGTATAACATTAGGGCCGGTTTCACAGCCTAAGCTCAAGCCGAAGCTTCAGTAAGCTACGGACGCTGCTTAAACAAAGCTTAAGCTTTGCGAGTTTCACAGTAGGGCAAACAGTTCGGGTTTATTGAGCCGAACAAGCTCAGTGAGTAGAGCATTGCCTGATGTGCGAGTGGTACCGGGCTCGTTTCCCGGCTGGTGGTGGGAATTTTTCTCCAGCCAAGATTATACCTTATCCTCCTCAGAGTTGGAAGTATGAATAAGAGTGTTGAATTGAATTGAGTTTTATATATGGACGCTCTTTAACTCCTGTGGTCCTTAGCACCCCATTCTATATTGGGCATGAAATACCGGAAATTTTGCTCGGAGGCCTCTTTATCTGGCTTGAGGTTCTTTTACGTGCCGTAAATCTACGACACATGATTTTTACGCCCGAAAAAATCCATCGCCCTCCGCTGGGTTTGAACCCGCAACCTCGGGAACTAGAGGCTAGCATTGTAACCACTACACCACGGAGGACGACAGAATAAGAGTGTGAATGTGTGTGTGTGTGTGCGAACTAATGAGTAAAACCCAAAGTTTACCAGAAATCCAACGAGAAGCGAATACGAGGTAACACCATGCCTATAGGCAAAAATAATATGTTTCAAAGGTAAGGCCGCCAATAAGACCATTATAGTTAAAAGCGGAGTATAAATGAAAATAAAAAGTAATTCAACGGAACAGTAAATTTAGTAACGCGTGCGCATCCAGTGAATTCCCATCTTTTGTTTATAGCAACGCTGATCCAAATAAGCTTTTGTAAGTTATCCAGCAACATAAAGTTAACTGACCGAAAAATGAGCGTCAAAACATAGAACTGTACTTCTGAAGAAGTCAGGATTCTCCCAGAAATTATGAAGCTGCAAAAGCATGTAAAAGAGTGCAAGCAACCGGACAACTTACTATTGAGTAAGAAAAACCAAACGTACAGAAACATTGTGATGCGAAGAGTGGATTAGAAACAATTTTGATAGCAATGCATGCTATCATGATCGGAAAAATGTCTAGCTGAAATAAGCATGCTTTCACTTGCATATGATCTCAATGCTAAGAGCAATATTGTTTCTGACGAGAGGGTTTGTTATTGAAGTATGAAGCAATACGTTAAGTGCGACTACGGATACGATAAAAGTATGACACATACATTTAAAATTAAGGGCATGCTAAATTAAAATTTGTTTCTTACCAGTCAGTTTCATGCTTAATTGTAGTCTTAGTAATTTATAGTACCATTATTGCCGACTATTTACTTAACCGATGTCTGTCGTAGAATTCTTGGTAATTCTATATGTAAAAATCTGATGTCTTACAATCACATGACTTTCTCTACTCTTGTACAAACTAGTTTTACAAACGCTTATTCTCCATATGCTTCATGTTAATCGAGATATCGAGATGTTAATCTTATTGCTAATTTTCTTGTAGATGCAAGGGGAAGTGGTAGAGTTTAAGCGATATTCAAATATTTTAAGAGCTGGTTGCTATGTGCAGTATTCCATTTTCTTTGCATTACCAGGACAAAAAAAATGAATAACGAATTTCCATTCGAGAAAAAGTATAAGTATTGGAAAATTTAAGGAAATAATAAGTAATATTATCTCGAAAATGGTTCACTAAAAAAAATGTATATGACGTAAATTGTGTATTTTAACGCGATCTACATTTTTTGTGTAGTAAAAGGTTGTCTATCTCTTATGGTTTACTAGTTATGCAAAAGTCGTTCAGAATGAAGAATACTTTTGGAGACATTCCCAGAAAATTCGAGATATACATTTTATTTGTCACGAAAGCATGTTAAACATATGCTATTTTAATCAAAATCATTAGAGCCGTTTTTGAGAAAATTAAAATTTTCGAAAAATGCTCCATGTAAAGGGTAATCTGGGGAGGGGGGATTTTCTTGAAAACCTGCGTGTCGCATCTCTGGAAGATACTGAACCTAAATACGAAGTTTGGTGTTTATCCAACTGTTCGTTTCTGAGTTATGCTGTTCACAGACACACACACACACACACGCACACACACACGGACATATCTCCGAAAATGCTCTTTTTTATATTCAGGGGGTCTCAAAACATCTATTACCAGTGAAATCTCGGTATCGAATTTTTGGGTGGAATACAATACTTCCCCTACTTACTATACGTAGTAGAGAAAGTAAAAATTGTTTGGACGCATTCTAAACATTCTAGACCGTCTTCTTTGTGCATATGAGTTAAAACAATTTGCATTTCCTCATCACTAATATCGAATTCTTCAGATAACACGGTGACTCCTTAGCTTAAGCCACAGTTCAGTACAGTTTAAGCCAAGCCAGCTTAGCATTTGAACTACGCATTATAGAACTCCAGTGTAGCTTAAACCTCCGCTTAAGCCCAATTCGAAGCTTAAGCTTAGACTCTGAAACCGGGCCTAACCAGACAAGTATAGCGTTTATCTCCACATCTACTTGTATACATCCAGCTTTTTCGCATTAGCTTTTCTTTTTTCTCATTGCTTACAGTGTAAACTAAAAAGACTATTATTTATTACAGTCTCATGACTTTCTCTACCCATTCTTCAGCCAACTATTCTTACAAAAGCTCATTCTTCTATTTACTTCATATTAATCGAGATAAACATTTGCATAAATGGTTTGATTACATATTTAGTTGTAAGCACAAAGGCAGTATTAAGGTATCTATCGCTGATAGGATTAAGCGATAGTTAAGTATTTTAAGAACGGGTCGCTATATGATGGCTTTCAAATTCCGTTCTCATTGCATAAGCACAAGAAAAAATAGCGAAAAGCTAGCTGAAAGAGTATAAACAATTTGACAGTTGAAACCCATGTTTTTTTCGCGATTTTCCTCGGCTAGACGAATACTCAGCTGGATAATTTGATCCGTGAGTTTTCCTATCATTCTTGTTATCACTTCATTACATTTCCTTCTTCTTCACCGCCATACCAGGCTTCGGACTGATCACCCATTCTGGGTATGCTTAGATTCAAAGTTTACTTACTCCTCTACAGGCTACCGATCCAAGCCATTGGCTTGTAAGTCCTTGGAGGTGTAAATCCTACAATGAAGAGGATAATCCGTTAAAGAAGAAGACAAGAAAATATATCGGAAATGGTAAACGCCATAAAAACATTTATTTGACATATATTGCGTGATTTAACGAGATCTAAATATTTTGTATAGTAAGGTTCTGTACCAGATGGCCCAAACTAAACGTCCTTTACAGTTTTACGTTTCCCGCCTACATAGATGCAAAGGAAATTGCCGCATCAGTGTTATTAAAGGTGGCAGTGCAGGTACAAAGGGAAACGTCATTGAGGTAGTGCTGTCGTCTGCAGGTGTTTATGTGATAGTTTCGTACTCATAAGCGTCCTGTGGTTGTTTCATATAGCAAGCAGTTTCTCTACCGAATGAGCTCTGGGACCAGTAATAGCAGTTAAAGTGTTCGTTTTCAAGCATTGGTCTTTCATTTAGCACTCTCCTCTCTCTCGGTATGGAGTCTCCTTTGCAGTTCTGCTTAGGCAAACCTTTTGGGATCTGCGCTATCCGGTAAAAACTAACTTCGACTAAGGACGGCTTGTGGTATATCTCTTACAGTTCAGAAGTTATACAAAATTCATTCAGTTTGAAGAGGACTTCAAAGGATATTCCCAGAAAATTTAAGATATAGGCACACTTAATTTGTTATTAAAATAGCCAAAGCATATGGTATTTTGAAAAAAATGTCGCTTACAGAAAGATATGTCAAACAGATTGTATATTCTAGTTCCCGAGGTCGCGGGTTCAAACCCGGTGGAGGGCGATGGATTTTTTCGGGCTTAGCATGGCTTCCTTCGGAAGGGAAATAAAACCGGTGGTCTCGTATCGTAGATTTACGGCACGTAAAAGAACCTCAAGGCTGATAAAGAGGCCTCTGAGTAAAATTATCGGTATTTCACGCCCATTTGAGAATGGGACGCTCAGGACCATAGTAGTTAAAGAGCGTCCATAAAAAAAGAAAAAAAACATATTTTATATCCTACCCGATTACATTAATATACATTCTAAACTGCTTTTCGCATATCCACATTGATTTATTTTTCAATCGGCTGGTCAATCATTGCGTGAGATACACCCTTGCCAAGTATTATGGTTAGCTATGCTGGTGGAAAAAATGATCATGCAATGTTCATTTTAACCAGTTATCCGTATTTTTGCTGCTTGCTGACCTAGTTAACCGACTGTCTGAAGTACCAAAATCATTCGCTGCCTGCAAAGAACGCAACGATCTCATAATATTATTAAATTGTCAAGATAACCAATGTCTAATGACACCATCCCTCATAGGGTTGCTGAAATTAGCTCTTGAAAACTCGAGAACATTCAAGTGTAAAACTCTGAGATAAAGCATTTCTCTGAGGAACATTTTATCTCCGTCGGAGATGTAATTAGCAAAGAAATGAATTCAGACAGAGAAACTTTGGCAATGTTACGAGTTGGCACATCTTCCAACAAAGTGCACCTCCTTTAAAGAATGATAAGTGACAGCAGTGAGCGTGTAACCAGCACTATTAGCAGCTCTTCTGTGCACAACAGCAGTTGTATTCATTTAAGATATCTTCCCCTGGTTGAAACATTTATGTGGGGGTAAATGGAGCCAGTGTGTTTCTAACTTACTTTTGGCCATAACCGTGCAATTAGGAAGTAGGTACGAGAATAAAAACAATATCTGACATATAAAACTCACAGAAGCTTCTGTTTCTATTACCCAGTAACAGGTGTACAGTGCATTTACTAGGTGAATCATCCGCAACTAGATTTTCTTTCCCCGCCACCTGCCTACAGCAAGTAAGAGGAAGTATGTACCCAAAACTTCGATGTCGAGATTTCGCCAGAAATACAAATTTTAAGACCCTCTGAATCAAAAAAATTAGAAATAGATTCGTATGTGTGTGTGTTTCTGTGAATATAAGAACTCAAAAACGAAAAGTTTGTCCTTATGCTCAGCATCTTCCAAGGATGGGATACAAAATATTTAACGAAAATCGTCCCACCCAAAACTACTCTTTACATGAAAAAAATGTTCGTTGTTTTTTATTTTCTTAAAAATGGCTTAACGATTTTGATTAAAATACCATATCCTTTAGATTTTTGCATGATAAATAAAACGTATATCTTGAAAATTTTATGAGAACAGCGCATGAAGTCTTCATTCTTGATTACTTTAGCATAACCGGTATACTTTAAAGAAATACACAAAATCTTACTGCACACACAAAAGTGTAGTGCTCGTTAAAACACACAATTTATATGAAATAAAAATGCATGTGGCTTTGAAAACTTCTGAGATTTTCTTTGTTATCAGGTTGAATTTTCAAGTGGTAATCGTTATGGTCATGCAATTTCAAAGCCATCACATATCTATCAGCTTTTAAAAATTTGACTAACGCTTTACCTACTATATCCTTCTAGTATCTGCATGAAATCTGTAAATGTGTATTGAAACCTAATATCGATTAGCAAGAAGAAAATATAAGAATAAAATTTTGTAAGAATAGTTTATAGAAGAATGAGTAGATAAATCGTGTGAATGCCACACACTAGATCTTTTGTGACCATACTTTGGCAAATCACCGTATTTTTTTTCTCTACCACATACATAGTAGTCAGAGAAGGTATTGCATTCCATCCAAAAATTCAATACCTATATTTCAGCGGAAATACATGTTTTGAAGCCCTCGAATCCAAAAGAGCATTTTAATAGCATTTGCTGTGTGTTCTGTAAACAGCACAACTCAAAAATGAAAATTTGGATAAATACCAAAACTGGTATTTAGGTTCAGTACCTTTCAAACATGCGACACGAAGATTTTCAAGAAAATCCCACCCCCAAAGTTACCCTTTACACGGAATATTTTTCGAAATTTCTTCTAAAAATGGCTAACGATTTTGATTAAAGCACCTTATATTAAAGATATTTACATAAAATCTTTATTTTGAATTTTTTGGGTATAGCCTGTGAAGTCGCCTTCATTCAGAAGAATTTTGTATGAACTATAACTGGTAAACATTAAGCGATAGATGAAAACGGCTGCAAAAAAGGATGTAGATCTCTTTAAAACACATAATTTATTACAAGTTTTTTATAGCTTAGCTATTTCCAAGATATATGTTGTTAATAGTTCCATTTGTTTAGTAATTTAGCAATCTTTTGAAGTCCTGTCGACATTCAGTTGTTTCTCCGATTGCCCCGAAAAGGGGTTCCGACCTCTTTAGCTGCCGTGCGTGGGCGCTGCGAACCCTGAGAACTCGTGATACGCTGATACGAGGTACGCTGGGGCAAACATCCGAGCCCCATCCGTGAGAGTGAGTTGTTTGGCTTGGGTTGGGTTGGGTTGGACTCGGCGGGACAGTGGTTTCAGATACCCGTGGGAGATTGGTACGTCTGGGCAGTCCATGTCCAAGCGGGGTTGTGAGACTACTCAAGATCCTCCGGTACCACCCTGGAGAGCCGGTAGACAGTTTGCTAGCATGCTGTCGGCCCCACCGAGGTTGTTCGGTAGTCTTCCCCTTCGGGGGTTAACACGCTAAGTGACGTATCTACTTCCACCCTGTAATGACGGGGGCTGTTTTAACATTTTCAGGTGCCGGCCTAAAGCTCTCAAGGGTGGGAGAGCCACTCGGTTGGCGCCCTCCTCCCTGGTGCAGTGCAGCCCCTGTTTCTTCGCTTGCATGGAAAGAGTAAGGCCATCTTATAGCGTCCAGTTCTTAAACATTTGACTGTCTCAATTCCTTTTGTATGTAAATAAAGTAATAATAATACTAATAGGTTAACAATTTTCAGCATCTTCCTGTACCCAAATTGTTCTTCTCCATTGTTCTCTTTTCTGCCGATCTTCTGTCAATCCTTTATGTTTCAAGGTTTTAATAATTTCTACCCTGCATGTTTCCGGTGGTTTTTCTCTCTTCCTACTTCCTTCAGAAATACATTCCAACAACTGTCTTGGTAGTTTATTTTCCTGCATTCTCCGGACGTGGTCAAACCAGGATACTAATGCACGATATGAGTGCACTTGGAGGAGACACTACTGTTTTGTTGACAATGCGCAACGTCATCAAAGCTAGCGATCAGAGGGAAATGAATGATAGTAGTGGAAATGTACAGTTGTACAATGAAAAGAATACTATATTTATACCCTCATCCTCACTAATAAATGAAACTCGGAACTGCAGACGTTTTCTTTACCTGGCTGCACATCCGATGTCCCTCCTACTTGTTCCGTAACTGTTTAGTTCCTCTTCCCACCGAAATCACTCATACCATGGCTCACTAGAAACTGTTTGTTACTCTATAGATGTTTTATATTACATTTTTCTTCTTATTTCCTCGGTTTTCAATTTATCTAATCTTGAACATCGCGCAGATCTTCTGATAATATATAGCTCTGTGGATTCAAATTTATATTTCAAGTTGTGGATTTAAAATCCATAATTCTTCTTCATAATTTATAAGTAGGTATTATTTCTAATTTATGTTTCAATAGACCATAATTAGTAATTTTTATCCCTAAATATATGTATTTATCACAACCTTTTATCAATTCCATTGTTCTCTTTTCTTCCAAAGCTAAATAATTTATATCATCCGTTCCAAATGACATATAGCTTTGTCCATCCAAACTTATTGTCTGCCCCTAATTCTTTCAATGTTTTGTCATATCGTTAAATGATAATTTATTTGGTATAACCAATTGATCATTCACAAACAGTAATATATATTCTACTACAAATTTCTGTTAAAGAAATGAAGTAGGAAAAAGAACCTCCTTTCGACTCTCCTTTTCCGGTAGCAGTGTTTTACTGCACAGAACGTATTATTAACTCGGTATGAATTCTCAAGCGAGCTGTATACATTATTTCTGAAGTATTAAAGCTTTTCGACCCTACAGGGAACTATATAAACTTCCGAAAGCATAACCGGAAACCGGATGAAAGTTTGTCCCACGTCATTTGAATTAATTACAATGCATATAAAATCCCGTCAGGTTTATGAGCATACCTGTAGCTAAGCATTTGGTCTGCCTTGCCTTTGTTGGAATTAACAGTAACATCAAGGTATATTCGGCTGAAACCATTTAATTTTTTTGGTAAAACGGAACATATGCATTTATATTGTCTTGTATTGTTCGATACAGATTTCCGTCACTGCAACGGAGACACTTCAACCTTGGGCTTGTGCTACCTGTATAGTTTTAAAGCTAATTATAATGCCTGTACCCTTTACCAAGGAATAGTCTCTCATAACGACATGGTTTCAAATTCTTCTGGTTCTAAATATATTTACCCAAAAGCAATATATCTCTGTGAACCAAAGCCTCACAGGAACATAATGCTTCAGTTTCTTTCTTGCACAGTCTGCAATCTAAGTTACCCTGAAATACTCCCATGAGTTAAAACGCTTTTTCACAGGAGCATGTTCTGTAAGAAATGCAATAATTGTTCCCGGCTGAGGTATGTTATATTTAAGTTAGCTTTCAGCTGTTTTATTGCATGATTTTCTAATAAATAGTTTACCATGCTTGTTTCCTGGAGTTTGAAGCAGGTTTTATAACGTTCTAGTTTGAACCAGTTCTTAATAGCCTCTCTTACTAAACATTGAGATGTTCCTAGAACGGGCTCTGGCCCAATAAATTGTGAAGCTGCTCCTTGTCTTACAGGTTCATCAGCTTTTAAATTTCGCTCTATGCCACTATGACTCGGCACGCAGATGAATTACACTTCATTCTGTTCTGCCTAGTGTGTAAGCATGATTAAGCAGTTTAAAACGTCCTGACGTTACCTTATGACTACTTAGAGCCTTAAGTGAGCCTGGCTATCTAGTACCAGATCGTTTACCAGATCCGAATTATTCAATGTATGCATTGAATAATAGCATAAATTTCTGTATAAAAATCAGTGATATATTTCGCTCAAGGGAAAAACTTTTTGCACCTTGGTCTTATGTCAGAACATATGCATGACCTGTGATCTAGATTTATTATAGATATATCAGAAGAGGTTTTGAGATAATGGAATAATTTATTGTATTTCTCCGTCTTTGTATACATAATCGTTTCGATAAACCAGAAGATTGGCGATATAAACAATCTATACTAATATTATATATAGAGAAATTTTGTAACTATGTGGGTATGTGTATGCAGGGCAAACTCAAAAACCTTCTTCTTATACTTCTTCTTCCAAAGGATTGGGTTTTTATAACCCGTTCCGATATCAAAGAACTTTAAGAGAATTGCTGTACCAATCTTTTCTTTGTCTAACCTATATCTCGTCTTTCCTTGGGAGAATAAACTAATTCTGGGTACAGTAGACGGTCATGAGGCAACCTTATAATATGGCCGTAAAATTTCTTCTGTCATGATTTACCTCATCAACCATTGTGTTGTGAAGTTGCAATTCTTGTCTTACTCTGCCCCTAGACTCAATTCCAAGAATTTTCCCAACGCATTTCCTACGTTTCTATTCGCTTATATCTGCTTCTTTTAAAATCCAGGTTTCGCTCCTATAAATTAGCGTTATTTGTTTATTTATGGACGTCCCTAGCGTCCCTTTCTATATTGGGCGTGAAATACCGGTAATTTTGCCCAGAGGCTTGAGGTTCTTTTTTGTCCGCAAATCTACGACACGGGACCACCGGCTTTACTTCTCTTCCGAAGGAAGCCATGCTAAGGATTTTTACCCCGAAAAAAATCCATCACCCTCCGCCGGGTTTGAAACCGCGACCGCAGCCCATATATTTCCTCATTGTTTTCCCTGGATATATATTAATACAACCATTGATTGCATTATATTTCCTAATATTACTTTCCATTCCTTGGTTTGTACGAGGCGAATCCAGAAAGCAAGCTTCCCGATTTTGTTTATCTTAAAGTAAACTTATTTATCAGAGAAAACTGCGCATGCGTAACAGATCTATGACGTATCAATCATATGCGGGTTGGACAGGTCCCACCTGGTGCCAGTAGCGCGGCAGTGATAAAGTTCCTTACTGAACAAAACATGGCGCCAATCGAAATTCATCGTCAAATCGTCAGATCTACGGACCGAACATCATGAGCAAACAGATGGTGCGTCGCTGGTTTAGGCGGTTTTCCGAAGGTCGTCAAAGTATCCATGATGAAGAGAGCAGTGGGCGACCGTCCCTCATCAATGATGGCCTTGTTGAGCTGGTGCGGCAGTGCATCATGGAGAACCGTCGCTTCACGATTACGGAGCTCAGCAGCCATTTCCCGCAGATATCGCGATCCTTGTTACATGAAATTGTCACAAAGCACCTGCTGTACAGGATATTGTGTGCCAGGTGGGTGTCGAGAAACCTGATACCCGAGCATAAAACGAAACGCTTAGAGGCAGCACTGTCATTTCTACAGCCGTATCATGATGGCGGCGACAAGTTCCTCGACAGGATCGTCAAGGACGATGAGACGTGGATTTCGCACTTTACCTCGGAAACCAAGCAGCAGTAAACACATTGGCGTCACAATGGATCCCGATCAAGACGAAATTCAAACAGGCTGTGTCGGTTCATAAAGTGATGTGAACGGTGTTCTGGTGAGGAAGGGCATTCTACTCATTGACTTCCTGCCCAGAGCTGAAACTGTGAACGCTGGCCGTTACTGTGAAATACTGCGGAAATTGCGACGTGCCATTCAAATAAGAGGCGTGAATGCTTACTGCAGGTGTTGTGCTGCTCCATAACAATGCTCGTCCACATACGGCTCGGCGCACAGCAACTGTACTGCAGGAGTTCGGCTGAGAACTGTTCCATCATCCATCATACAGTCCTGATCTTGCTCCCAGCAATTTCCATCTTTTCTTGCACCTCAAGAAATTCCTGTCCTCCGAGCAACATTTTGACAACTACGACGACCTGAAGATGACTGTCACATGCTGGTTCCATTCACAGGCGGCAGACTTTACGAGACAGGAATACAAAAGTTGATCCCACGATACGAAAAGTGTCTCAATTGTTGTGGTGACTGTTGCCAATAACATTTTTCATGTATGTATGTTTTAAAAAATCTGATGTGTTACACTCACATGAATTTCTCTACTCTTGTACAAACTATTTTTACAAACGTTTATTCTCCATATGCTTCATGTTAATCGAGATATCGAGATGTCAATCTTATTGGTAATTTTCTTGTAGATGCAAGGGGAATATGGTAGGTTTTAAGCGATAGTCAAATATTTTAACGCTGGTTGCTATGAGGCGCATTCCATTCTCTTTGCATGTCCAGGACATAAAAAAATGAATAACGAATTTGAGAAAAAGTACAAGTATTGGAAAATTTAACGGAATAACAAGCAATATTTCGAAAATGGTTCACTCAACAAAAATGTATATGACATAAATGTGTATTTTAACGCGATCCACATTTTTTGTGCAGTAAAATTTTGTCTATCTCTTATGGTTTACCAGTTATACAAAAGTTGTTCACAATGAAGAATACTTTTGGAGACATTCCCAGAAAATTCGAGATATACATATGATATTTTAATCAAAATCGTTGGAGCCATTTTTGAGAAAATTAAAATTTTCGAAAAATGTTCCATGTAATGGGTAATCTGGCGTGGGGGGATTTTCTTGAAAACCTTCGTGTCGCATCTCTGGAAGATACTCAACCTAAATACCAAGTTTGGTGTTTATCCGACTGTTCATTTCTGAGTTATGCAGTTCACAGACAGACACACAGACAGACAGACAGACAGACTGACAGACTGACAGACACACACACGGACATGTTACCAAAAATGCTTTTTTTGGATTCAGGGGATTTCAAAACATGTATTTCCGGTGAAATCTCGGTATCGAATTTTTGAGTGGAATACAATACTTCCCCTATGTACTATACGTAGTAGAGAAAGTAAAAATGAATAACGAATTTGAGAAAAAGTATAGGTATTGGAAAATTTAAGGGAATAACAAGCAATATCTCGAAAATGGTTCACTCAACAAAAAATATATATGACATAAATTGTGTATTTTAAAGCGATTTACATTTTTGTGTAGTATAATTTTGACTATCTCTTATGGTTAACCAGTTATGCAAAAGTCGTTTACAATGAAGAATACTTTTGGAGACATTCCCAGAAAATTCGAGATATACATTTCATACATAGTGAAAATATCTTAAACATATGATATTTTAATCAAAATCGTTAGAGCCATTTTTGAGAAAATTAAAATTTTCGAAAAATGTTCCATGTAAAGGGTAATCTGGGGTGGGGGGATTTTCTTGAAAACCTTCATGTCATATCTCTGGAAGATACTGAACCTAAATACCAAGTTTGGTGTTTATCCGACTGTTCGTTTCTGAGTTATGCTGTTCACACACACACACACACACACACACACACACACTTGCGGACATTTTTCCAAAAATGCTTTTTTTGGATTCAGGGGGTCTCAAAACATGTATTTCCGGTGAAATCTCGTTATCGAATTTTTGGGTGGAATACAATACTTCCCCTACTTACTATACTTAGTAGAGAAATTAGAAAAGAATGTAACATAAGACAAATGCTGCCGATATTTCATTCTAGGCGATATATCCATCCATCGATCCATGCATCCGGATGGTCATGATTTACCAACTAAGACACAGGAAAACAGAAGAGAGTCGAATCTACTTATAACGGTACAAAACGCATGGGATACCAATGCCAAGATGTTTTAATTATCCTCCTGTATGAAAGTTGTTCTTTATTTCCTTTGTATGTTGTAATTAATTTAGTTAGTAGAGTATACTAAATAATTTTACAAAGAAAAACAATTGTATCCAACTAACATTAGAAATCAGTGAACCGATATTTTATAATCAACAACTGAGAAGATTATTTTTATCCACGGTCGCAGACTATGTTTCTCTGCCAAAGCAGGATGATTAACTTGGTGGTCTAGGAGTGGAGAATGTTTATACTCATCAGTTTTACCTATAATTTGTTGTATATGTTGTGCATTAGAATATTATATGAAAGCTAAGCCGCTTTTATGTTCTTAAATAACTATGGGATCAAGGTGAAAAAGTTTAAAATTTCATCCACCTATTGCGATTGTATATAAACAAGCACATAACTTTCTTTACCTACTGACATTTATTTTTATGTAACCTCTCCAAAGTATTTTTACGAAGGCTTATTTTTCTATCTGCTTTATGTTAATCAAGATAAATCTTTGCAGAAATAATATATTATAAATTTCGTAATATGTACAAGGGAAATAGAGCAAACTAAATCAATTGTAATATGTTTGAAGGCCGGGCGATATGGCTATAAAATTCTTTACTGTGGCGCAGGTATGGGCCTCGATTAATCGGTAAATCGACCGATTGGCCGGGTGATAAGTTCTCTCGTCCAGCGTAAACACTAAAGACGCTATCGGGAGATAACCAGAACCTTCTGGAAGTTTCCTTTTTCCCGCTTCTCGAACGCTCTGGAACTATCCGAAAAATTTCAGCTACTATATAAGCAAGCATACTCGCGAAAAAGCCAGTAAATAAGCGAGTGCGTTTCTGGTACATCAGGTGTGGTTTTACAAGTGAGTTTGTGAAAATTCTGCTACCACGCGGGATTAGAGATGTCTTGGTTTCGATTCCCCAGAAGTGAAGTAATCGAAGAAGAGGCTGCTTCTCGTGTATTTCATTACGTCGCGAAGAAATGTGAAATATAGAACTAGATCACATTACTGGAATGACAGTGAGAATTCAGTGAAATGACATTTAAAACTGTACTCTTTCCATGACATCACGAGACAAAAGTGAATAACGACATGCATTTGAAAATATTACAAAGTTTGAGCAATTAAAACCAATATTAACGGATATATTGAAAATGGCTGCTACCACAAAAAGCTATTTGAAATAAACTGTGTGCTTTAAAGAGATTTACATTTTTGTGTAGTACGTTCTTGTCTGTCTTTTAAAGTTTACCAATTAAACAACATGTCTGTCTATAAAGAGGACTTCACAGGCAACTCCGAAAAAATTCAAGATATACATTTTATTTTGCATGTAAATATCTTAAACACATGGCATTTCAATCAAAATTGTCAAGAGCATTTAAAACATCTTCCATGTAAAGGGCAGTTTTGGGTTTGGGGATTTTCTTGAAAATCTTGGTGTTGCATCCTTGGACAATGCTAAACCTAAATACCAAGTTTTGTATTTATCGGACATTTCGTTTTCAAGTTATGCTCTTCAAACACACACACACATAGACACACACACACACACTCTCTCTCTCTCTCTCTCTCTCTCTCTTTCTTTCTCACTCACACACACAACGCACATGTATTTTTCTAAAATGATTTCTTTTTTGATTCAGGGGGCCTCAAAGCATGCATTTTCGTGAAATCTAGATATGGAACTTTTAGGTGGAAGGTAATACCCTTTCTACCAGTAGGTAGAATCAGTAAGTACGTGGTAGAGAAGGTAAAAATACATAAATTAATAGTAACTCACTTTGAAATTTTTATGGCTGTAGAATTTTGCAAACGTCATCCTGAACAGTCACCCCTAAGAAGATAATTTTTGTGAAAAAGTTAATTCTGAGAAGGATAATTATAATCGCTTGATTAATCTCGTTTGGCACCAATTGGTTTTCATCGCGAAATACAGAAGGCTGTGGACTAACGGTCGAGAGCTATCAATCTCAAGAGCGGTGTTGATGATATCAAGCACTACTTCCTTCCTCTTCAACACCCTCGAACACTTGATCGCTCTCCCGCCACATTAAGCGCGAACAACACCAGCAACAATGGTACTGATGCGTGCATTGACCACTAAATTCAATCTGTGGCTAATTGCACACTACAGCTGGTATTCATGGAGGTGGATTATTGGTTCAGTAACATCTAAATGAACTCGTGCTTATTGCTTAAAATATTTGTAGTATTCATTATTATTTGTGAGGTGAATATTTCTAAGTTAGTTTAGTAAAGTGTGACAGCCACAAACGTCCTATATAACGCACTTATATTCTACTCTTATTATCAAGCTAAAGAGCCCTCGGAGTGTCATTTAAATCTGCATTTGTCAACTTACAATCAAAATGTATTATTGCATGCAGTATTTCATGATACAATAAGATGTACCGAATGAAACTACGAATTGTAGAACAGTATTTGATTAATCTTAAAAAATTGTGATGTCAAAATATAAAAATGTAACATGTTGCATTCACAAGATTTTCTGCATTTATTTTTCTACAAAATATTCTTACAAAAGCTTATTATTCTACTTCTTGTTAATCCAGATAAACTATCAATTCACAATAATAATCTCTTTGTAGGACATACTGGATAACGCGATAGTCAGATTTTTTAAAACAATCTGA
The DNA here is from genome assembly GCA_030765065.1 of Deroplatys truncata. NCBI lineage: Eukaryota > Metazoa > Arthropoda > Insecta > Mantodea > Mantidae > Deroplatys > Deroplatys truncata. The sequence goes on from CM060984.1 coordinate 103,410,735, forward strand.
TGTGTTACACTCACATGACTTTCTCTACTCTTGTACAAACTATTTTAACAAACGCTTACTCTCCATATGCTTCATGTTAATCGAGATATCGAGATGTTAATCTCGTTGCTAATTTTCTTGTAGATGCAAGGGGAATTGGTAGGCTTTAAGCGATAGTCAAATATTTTAAGAGCTGGTTGCTATGTGCAGTATTCCATTCTCTTTGCATTACTAGGACAAAAAAAAGAATAACGAATTCCCATTTGAGAAAATGTATAAGTATTGGAAAATATAAGGCAATAACAAGTAATATCTCGAAAATGTTTCACTCAACAACAAAAACATGTATATGACATAAATTCCGTATTTTAACGCGATCTACATGTTTTGTGTAGCAACATTTTGTCTATTTCTTATGGTTTACCACTTATGCAAAAGTCGTTCACAACGAAGAATACTTTTGGTGACATTCCCAGAAAATTCCAGATATACATTTCATTTGTCATGAAAATATCTTAAACATATGACATTTCAATCAAAATCATTAGAACCATTTTTGAGAAAATAAAAAATTTCGAAAAATGTTCCATGTAAAGGGTAATTTGGGGTGGGGGGATTTTCTTGAAAACCTTCGTGTCGCATCTCTGGAAGATACTGAACCTAAATACCAAGTTTGATGTTTATCCGACTGTTCGTTTCTGAGTTATGCTGTTCACACACAGACATGTTTCCAAAAAACTAATTTTGGATTCAAAACATATATTTCCGGTGAAATCTCGGTATGGAATTTTTGGGTGGAATACAATACTTCCCCTATTTACTATACGTAGTAAAGAAAGTAAAAACGTGTCGCTATGTGATGGCTTTGAAATTCCATCCAATAACAAGGTATATCTTGAAAGTGCTTCACTCTATAAAAAAACTTCTGATGTGATACATTCACATGAGTTTCTCTATCTTTTATCTGTATTAGTGGGTATACAAACTACTCTTACTAAAGCTTATTTTTCTATTTACTACATTTCAATCCAAATAAACCTTACGGGAATACTATGTTACACATTCCGTTATAGATACAAAGGGAACAGCGACAGTCAAAGTGTTTAAGCATTGGACCGGCCGTTGCCCATGACCTGTCTTCGGGGAGCCCACTGCTACCTCCTTTCATCCCCACAACCTTAGTCTCAACCGCCATCCTGCAATAACCTTAACCTACCTACAAGTGGCTAAACCCTAACAAGGGTAGGTACACTTGACAACACTTCCTCGGACTGCCCTCAGCCTGCCAACTTGTTTCGGGCTATATGCTGGCCCTAAATTCCATACTGTTTCCAAGCAATCGCGAAAAACAACTGAATGTTGAAAGGATTTAGAATGACCAAGAAATGAACAATTCGAACCTTTAATAACGGATATCTCAGAAACGGCTTATAGAAAAAAAACTTGTTTTTATTAAATAAAGTGTTATTTTAAAGAGATCTACATTTTTTCTGTAGTACATTTTCGTCTATCGCTTAACGTTTACTAGTTATACAAGATTATACAAAACTCCCTCCGAATGAAGAGGACTTCATAGGATATTCCCCAAAAATATACATCTTATTTGTCACGTAAATATCTTTAATATATGGTATTTTAATTGAAGTCGTTAAGAGTCATTTTTAGAAAATAAAAAATATCGAAAAATTTTCCATGTAAAGGGTAATTTGGGACGAGGCGATTTTGTTAAAAATCTTTGTGACGCAACTTTGGAAGATATTAAAACAAAATACCAAGTTTGGTATTTATCCAAGTTTTCGTTTTTGAGTTATGCTGTTCACAAACAGACGCATAGACACACTTACACGGACATGTTTCCAAAATTGCTTTATTTGGATTCGGGGAGCCTCAAAACATGTATTTCCGGTGAAATCTCGGTATCGAATTTTTGGGTGGAATGTAATACTTCCCCTAGAGAAAGTAAAAAAGACAAATTGTGTGTTTAACGAGATCTACATCTTTTGGGTATTGAGATTTTGTCTATCTCTTACGATTTGCCGATTATAGGTACTAAAGTTATTCAGAATGACGAGGTCTTCAAAGGCTATTCCTAGAAAATTCAAGATAAACATTTCATTTGTCATGAAAAGATCTTAAACATATGCTTTTAATAAAATATTAGAGCCGTTTTTGAGAAAACAAAAATTTTCGAAAAATTTACCGTAAAGTGTAGTATGGGGTGGAGGTTTTCGTAAAAATTGTCGCACCATATCCTTGAAAGATACTGAAACTAAATACCAAGTCTGGTACTTAACCTGCTTTTCGTTTTGAGTTATATTGTTTCCTCTCTCTCTCTCTCTCTCTCTCTCTCTCTGAGATATATATATATATATATATATATATATATATATATATATATATATATCTCACACACACACACATGCACACAACCCTTTGTCTGAAAATGCTGTTTCGTTTTTGTTTGTTTTTGGGTTCAGGGAAGCTCAAAGCGTTTATTTCCCGTGAAATGTCTGTATTGAATTTTTTGAATGAATGCAATACTTCTTTTATATACTATAGTTAACAGTCGCATGACTGTCTATGCATTATAAACTTATATGTTTGTTTACAGTATTTACATAAAAAGTGATTCTTCCATCCAAGTTGTTATCCATAATATGTGTTTACGTAGGAATGATTCCAAATTAAACAAGTACTTAGTGACATACAACAAAAACAGTATTCATATGCTTAGCTGTCGTAGCAAGCTACAAAAACCTAAGGTGGAAAGAAAATAGAAGAATCGCAAACTTTCAGGAATGCCAGTCAGACGGCAATACTTACACTTGGGAAAGCGTGAACATACAACACAGAATATTTTGGTAACAGCTAACGTTACAAAAAACTGACACAAACTACATCTTAATGAGCTCTACATTTTCCCTTAAAATTTTGTTTCCCAGTTACACAAAATTATACGCAATGCATTCAGTACGAATTAGACTTTACGGCTATTCACAATGTACATTTTATTAGTCACGCAAATATCTTAAACATATGCTATTTTAAAAAGAAATCATGAAGAGCTATTATTGAGAAAATTAAAGATCACGAAAATTTCTCCTGGTATTTTGGAGTTAAAGATGTTTACATGGTATGTTTTAACAGTGGTTCGAATAAGAAATGTGACATTTATCCAAACTTTAGTTTTTAAGTTATGCTGCTCACTTACACACGCGCGATTGCTTTTATAAATGGTTTTCTAGAGGATTCAGTGGACCTCCAAACTGATTTTTCGGCGAATTTCAGTATCGAATTTATGATTGAAATAATGTACTTCCCCTTATTATAGACAGATAATGTCATATTTTGGTTACGATTCAGTGTAAAGTAAGTAAAGTATCCTTGGTATACTGAGGTTTATATCATTTGATCCAGTTAATAATAGCGACTTTTGTGGGCGGCTGTTAATGCTTAACTTCATAGTCCGTCTTTGTCAAATAAATTGTTAAGCACAGACAAACATTTTCATTCCTCAAAGGTACGCAGTTATTAAAAGCTTCTTTTCTGACTGCTAATTCTCTATTTGATTCCTTGACAACAGAACACGTCACTATCTTACTTATAGCACATCACTAGGAACCAAAGCTGCCCCTTTGCTCCAAACCTCATCTCAAATTCACAAAGGTATCTTCGTAGCCTTTTTTCCAATAATTATTGCCTTTGTCTCTTTTGTGTGTGTCTTATACACCTGCTACTCACCGTTGTCATTTGTCTTCATTAGCATGTTTATTTGGAGCTTGTCTCCTCTGTTGGAACTAAATGACCGCAGCTGGCATAAGAATTATTTAATACGTGAATGCTAAGAACAGATGCTATGCACACAGTAATCTACACTGCATCGCTCAAGCTACGCAGTAGCTCCGAAGAATAAACAACATGAGACTTCTGACATTTCTTGGAGTGGTATATTTCGATGGCAACGTCTCCTCCGCTGTTGTTAGCCAGTATGGTGCCACCGCACTTGTTTACCTTCGCTAACAAGCTAAACTTGAGGGGATAACGTGTTTTTATTTGTATTCCCTTTATTTTCGTTATTTACTGTTTATTGTTGAGTGGTTGTGTGGGAATGGCAAGGTATAACAATTACTAATACCCCTTAACGTACAATGAGTTAAGCACAGTGCCGTATAAAAGCCAGGTATTGCATCAATTGCAGTATTGTCTTAAACTATCTCAACCACCACGCAAACGAGGAAGACCTGTAATATACGTTACAATACATATAGGATTACGCGGTTAAAAGCAATAAAAGGTTCACCATCACCAAATTGCAGCAGCCAACAATGGAAGTAATAGAGAAAGTGACTTCAGACAATTGGGTGACTATGGTATCACAAAGCAAGAGACCTGCTGAAGAACAATGGGGGAAAAAAGGAATTTTAGACGAGTGCGTAGATAAAATGATAGAGAGCGTGGTAGAGCCGTCAAATGTATTATAAACATAAAGCTCCTTCTTTTAAATGCAAAATGTTAGGAATAAAATAAAATGTCGGAGTCTTAAGCACATTTATGCACTGACCAAGCTGCAATTTAGCTTATGATAGCTCTAACCGCATCGGACGTATTAAACGGCAAATCCCTGCGAGGTATTTGCTAATCGGTGCGCTGCTAACCAGCTGACATGCTCTAATACAGCGTGGCACGCAGCTCTCATTTCGTTTTGAGTGAGCTGTCAGAAGTCTCAGGTTGTTTAAACGGCACTCTAAGTTGAATAAAGCACATGCAGCTTTAGCTCACACGTCAAGTTGCAGTAGAATCCTTGGGAGGTTTCGTCCGTTTCTTTCCTGTTTGTTTTTACATAAATCGTTCCCAACATCCAGTAAACAGGCGCTTCTCTGAGCGATGGCCTTCACCCAGCACACTGTAATCGCTTTTCTGTGGTACAGGTTGGCTTTAGTAGAGTAGATAAAGGGGGGCTTTGTTGGAGTTTTGTCAACCTCCCACATGCCAGCCTTATTGTGCAACCCCGTTGGAAACTCATTGTATCCAAAATCTGTTCCCTAAATAAGCGGCAATATTTGGGTTCCAATATCAGCAGACTTCTCTAGATCTTCTCTTGCCAGTAATGGGTAGTCTGCGAGGCAGTTTACTCATTCTACTTGCACATTCTACAGATGAGTTCATCCTTGTAGAGTCCTATATTACCTAGATGTTTCTGAGGTGACGATTTTCAGAAATTAATGCAAGTACTTTTCTGATTCCTGTTCTATCCAATCTCAGGAGAAATGAGAAAACAGTGCTGCATGACCTAAGACCAGCTTCCTGGCTTGTCTTTGCCAGGATGGGTTCGCCACCTGGGTTGGTGCTTTTCTTTAATTCATGACTTTACCGAGGTTTTGGTAATACGTGTACTGATTCAAATCACGGGTTCAGGTCCAATATAGGGTATCTCAGTATTAGTTTTAGCCAACTGATTAGCTTTTCCATTTTCATAGATGCCCTGGTGCCCCGTAACCCACCGCAATTTGATCCTGTTGCGAGATGATAGGAAATTGAGCACTTCTAGGCAGTTCCATACCAGTTTTGATTTTATCTGATTTGGGGAGAGTGCTTTTAAGGTTAATTCTTTTACCATGGTAACCTTTCTCAAGTTCTTTTACACAGACACTTCTGCCTGAAAAACTATGCAATATTTTCCAAGGATAATTCTAATATTTCTCCTTAAATATAGGCCTCATATGCCTGCACCCGAATGTGTTCTCTATGGGATCCGTCTGTGAACTCACAAGTTGGTCACATTCTTTATCAGGCGTAATTCCTTCCATGCAGCCTTCTCGAGACCCGAGAGTTATCTTAAATGAAGGGAAAGAACAATACTGAGCACTCAATTAGCTAGACCGCATATTCAATACTGGAATATCCAGGAAATTTAGAATATAGATGTGTCCAGTTGTTGAACAACTACCACTCCGGTTCCCTATTTTCATTAGCGCTGGTCAGTAAGCCAGGCCTCCGCTTGTAAATAAATGTCCATGGGCGGCAGTCCCAGCAGAGTCTCCAATGCGATGGTTAGCGTACTTCTGAAAGCCCCTGTAATAGAAAGACATGCTACAGCTTGATACATTTACCTCTACGGTAGTTTTAGTGTTTTCCGCAACCAAACAATAGCATTGTAAGATAGTGGCATTGCAAATTAGCCACTGAGTAATGTGTGGCTTTATGCCTCAGATTGTTCCAATATTGCATTTGATGGTTACAAGCCACTACCCATCTCTACGGTCGTTCCAGGTCAGCTTCTTATCCAGTACTAGGCCCAGATATTTATCCGACTCTGAATATTCCAGAATTGAACTTCATACTTTAAGATTTCCTAGATCTTTTAAATTCCTCCTGTTGGTGGATTAGTAAGTAAACAGTAGACGTGAAACATGCTCTTTAACTAAGTGTTCTTCCTTTTCTTTCTTTCCTTGTTTCTTTTTTACCGATTATTTTATACACGCCTTCCTACCTGACAACACACAAGGCATTTGATCACTGCGAAACTTTTTATTGTTTTTGTTGTTTCATTTTATAGCCTCATTTTAACCTCAATGGTAATATCATGTACTGCAGATTTCCTGATCTTGGTTTTATTTATTTTTGCCGTTAAGCACACTCAAATGCATTCCCATATTGATATTGGAGGATAGGGAATAACTTTGATTTCCGAACTGGGAATCAAAACCGGGTCCTCTCGGATGAGAAGCTAGAAAAAATTATTTTATGTGATGCAGAAAAGAATGTATCGATTTGAAGCATCTATTTGCTAAATAAGATACAGTGTACTGTTCAGATTGTATCATATTTGTTCTATTTGAGTATGCTGTCCACGTATAATAAACGAATCAAGGAGGAAAAAAATAAACTTACGTATATCTGGGACTAAAACGATTCCCTCCCTGTCAAAGTAGGTTTCCAGCCAAAGAGAACATTTTAGGTATAGAAACAGGTTGACGACGAAAAAGATTTCAGCCTTATAGCCAGGAATCAGATGAGGGATTGAATAAGACCTCCAGATCTCGTGGCGTAAGGCCCACAATACAACGGATCCCTAACGATATGTATATCCTGATAGAGTGCCCCATTGAAGGTCCCCAATCCTTAGAGACAGGTTGGACCAAAGGATTCCAATGCCGCGTATACAAACAGTTCTCCAAAACAGCATCCTCCGTATATGCCGCTTAGCATCGTTCACTGCGCCTGGCCCTCCAACCCTAAGAGTTGAAGAGGGAAGTCAAATGAGAGGAAATGCGGAATGAGAAAATTCCTGGTAAGTAGGAATATTCATCTTGGAATTCGCCTAGTGACCAGAGAAAACAATGATGTTCGGCCACCTTGGGGTTTGAATTCGGGTACTCCTGAATGTGAGGCTCAGGCGCTGCAGTCTGCTGTACCTTCTGTGCAGTAGCACCACTTTTAGTTTCAATGTGTTTCTCCGCTTCTATACTTCATATTCGTGTAGAAATATGTATTTTTCATGATTAAATATTGACGTTTTAACGATTAAATGATGAATGAAGGCGTTACAGAATGTGTTAATATACCAGGTGAGTCAACTGCGCCTATTTATTTTGAATTTATGCAATTTGCTAAGCGACATATGTGACTTACGCCTTTCTTGAATGCCTTCTAATGGCTGATTTGCATAACATTTATAGAGAAAGGATAGATAACTCAGTGCATAAGTGTTTTAGGGGACAGAATGCAATCGCAATGTATGTCAATGCAAAAAAAACATCCCACCCTAAATCTGGGAGCTGTAGTAGTACCTTTAGCCAATTTTACAAACTTTTATTCTTTAGCATACATTTATGCATCCCTTTGAAAACGCCCCTGAAGGAACAGGCTATCACATGCATCGGTTGACAAAACCATTTGAAAACAAAATGCCAGATCTACGCAGTGTGACCAATTGGATTTAAGCCGTTAGTCAATGTACAGCCTTGTCAAAAAAATGCTAAGTATTAGGTAGATAATTTCTCTTATCACAAAATATGGTATATTTCAGTTCATACAGTAACTGTAACGACTGGTGCAGTTTCTTTACTTGAGTTAGAACTACCAAACTGAGCTCAAAACACTGTATAAAGCTGCAAAAATCGTGTAAAGATTCGAGGTGGGGTCAAGTTCTGCGATTACTAGGTTGTATAGGAACCTAAGCTCTCAAAGTTGCATTAACAGAATGGTATTATCATGGTTGTTTTAACACTGTGCCATTTCAGTTCGACTTCAAATCCATCCGGTTAGGTTCAACTTTTTATTACCTTTTATTTTATCTCTTTGGGCCTATAATTTGATATTATGATACAAATAACATTTTTGATAACATAAGTGTGTACAAAATAGAATAATCGCCACATTTTTCACCGCAAAGCCCAAATAATCTACGAGCACTCATACATGATGATGCAGGCAGATTACACAGAGCATGTTACAGCAACGGCAACGTACACAAATGTGCATTGATGAAGTGTGTCATCATTTTGAACATTTACTTTGTTGATGAAATCCAGGCTCTTTAACAATTTAATATTCTCTTTACCCGTGAACTTAGCACATTTACAACTCCTTTGACAGTAGAAGTGAAACATAAGGTTTAAACACGAAACAAAAACTGTTAGATTTAATATCGTCGATATGCGCCCAAGAGAATGAAAGCTAACTACGTAACACGCTTTACAGCACAGATTATTAGGGTAAACATGATACTCGATTATCTGCTTGTAATTGTCGTGTCTTTGTCTCACAGGAGAGCAAATAGCAAAAATACATACATTAGTATACTAAAATACAGAAAATAAACACAATGAGAAAGAAAAAAACAATCAAAACAATTTGATGCTTGTATTAGATTCGAACCTCACCTTTGCTTTACCATATTCCGGCAGCTAACCCACTCGACTAACGCACTCTCTCCCGCTTTTTGGGAGAACATTCCTCTACCTCCTTGCAAGCATTATATCCATGAAGAGCTGCCATTTTTAGCCTTTTGCAACTTCTTGGTTCTTATTCAGACCTTTAATCATTAATGATAGTTGCGTATAGTACCGAATAGAAGGGTAGAGCTAAAATAACACTTTTTTTTGTTGCAAAAAGGGTCGATGTTTTCACATTAGACTATAAACTGCAGGTTGTATAGATACGAATACTAGGGGCAGCTGACTCACCTGGTGTTATGTCCCTTACTCTACACCAGAGTGCAATAATAACATAATGTAGCTAAGACTTATTTTTATTAAACCAGGATATTGGATTTAAGTTGATACAATTTAATTGGAGAGCAGATTGTTATCAAACTAACTGACTTTAGGATATTCAACATTGACGTATACCAAGAACTGTAACGATGCATCACGTGTTAGAAGAAAAGAGAAAAATCGGATTTGTTACATTCACATGACTTTTTCTACTTACTATCGTTTATTTTATATAGCTTCTACAAATCATTCTTACGAAAGCACACACGCTCGGATCGTTTTCTAAGAATGCTTTCTTTTTTTTTGGATTCAGGGTGCTTGAAAGCATGTATTACCGGTGAAACCTCCGATATCGAATTTTTGGGTACAATATCCTCTCTATCTACTATGTATCTCGTAGAGAAAGTAAAAATGATACAAAATGCGATATAAAATGTTATAGACATATTTGCTTGCGAGATGGAGGATGGCAGCTGCTACGTTTGCTGTATTTGTGCCGAAATGTAAAATAAGCTCGAGGTTAAAGTTGGATTACTCTAATGCGACTAGAAAGCCACGTTGCCATAAATACGAGAGCGGTGTTTCAGACCACTAGTATCTTCCTCTGCTTGTTCCAGCAAAGACAGGAGTACAATTTATGTTGCCCAGGTATCGGCTTTAAGGTAATCGCGTAATATGTGCACCTGGTTCCCAGCAAGGACGGACCAGCTGAAGAATCTGAGATACATCGATCACTAAACGCTGCAAGCCCATCCGTCTCACAAGAGATTTACAACGGCTGCTATTGCTGCTGGATACCTTTATCCCCTCAGAGGCCATCAGCTGGCACAAAGACTTATTGCGGTCACAAACTTTCCGTCCATGATCGTGATTCCTAGCTGTGATGGAAATCACCAGAGTATGCAACACAAATGTTAAAGCTGTCTTCTGGTACTGCCTGATGTGTACACAGAAATTTCTCTTGGGGCTGGTCCAATACGATTATACGAGTTTTCTTAGCTTTCTGGGCTGAATCTGGAGCACATAATTACTAATATCGTAAATATTTAATTATTTACATTAATTAAGGTTGTTATAGATGTTTCTCTTTCCTCGGCTTAGCTCTGGTATATATCACGGTCGAATAAGTATCTCTTCATCAGGGCGTAGTAGTGGAAGGAACTTGTATGAATATATATGTACACAGTTCAAATCAAAATAACAACACAAGTGGGTGGAATTAAACTTCTCAAGACTTTATTTCTAATGAATGTATGAAGTTTACACTCTCGTTGATAACACGAACTATCTATTGGTGAAACATACTCTGATGGCTTGTATTGATATTAACAGTTAAAAATCTATGTTCCTGTGTAACCGTTTTATTAAAAAATATCTCCTGCTTACACAATTTACTTCGACAAACGTAGATATTATTACTTAATCTGAGTATACTGTATGTGTTGTGAAATTGGCATTATTAACGCGGAATTATAACTAGGGCCCGGATTTTTAGGTTTAACCTATATTTTTCCTCGCTATTTAATTAACACATTTCAACATATATACTTGTTTCACAGCTCCTGGAGCAGAATATGCAAATTTCAATACACCTAAAAAAACGTAAACGTAAATTAAAAAGCTGTTTTTTCCTTTTTCGAAATGAAGAATGTTTTTTCGGAATGAAACTCGTAAAATTATTTCCACCACTTACAGCCAGTAAATAGTAAGCTACTACAGTTAAACGCAGTACATGTGATGTGGTGACACCTGGATGCAGCTGACAGAAGGTCAGGATTTGGCTGTCTGCTGCCATTTACTATGCCGAGAGCACTTAAAAGACGTTAACAATATCTTCACTGAATTGGATGAAACAGAAGCACATGCATTGCTAAGGCTAAGAAATCACTCGAGTGCCCCACTCTTGTCGCTTCCCTTGCATACATTAAGACACATTTTTTGTTTCATACCAGAAACTACTCTCCGGTTGGAAAGTAGAACCTTGCCACTGAAGGATGCTCTAGATATCATCGGCAATGTTTCCAGTAAAGAAATACCTGGACCAGTGGGAGTTAAATGTTCTTCGAAGTTGCAGAAGATGCTTCAACGAAATCCTGCTTTTAAAGATATGAAAATCATCAATTCAGTATGGCAGGGAGAAAAGTATACAGGAGAACTACCCCTAGAACCTGCTGCACTGGCATCTATGTTCTACGCTCCAATGACGTCATGTTCCGTTGAAACAACCTTTTCTTCATACAAGATTGTGTTACGTGATATTAGGAAATCGTTTACGCCTGAAAATTTGAGAATGTATGTATCTACTGCAATGCCAAACTATATATTTTACAACTAACTACCAGAAAGGCACGATCCACGAAGCAAAACATAAAAAAGAAGCTATTTTAATCAAGAAAAACCTTAAAAAAAACCTATTTTAAGCTCATTAAGAAACCTAAAATGAAAGTTTATTCCACCTAAAAATCCGGGCCCTAATTATAACACTATATACTCAACACATCACACAACACGTCTTTACTTTGACGGTAAACTAGCAACTTGAACGCTTGGGTAAGCAATTCTCAACTACCACCTCACAAAAATATTTTAAATCTGTTTAAGTATCACTGATTGCTTCTTATTCACGTTAAACAGTTAAAACTCTACCATTCGCTACTGGAAATCACACGACATACATTTTAATTTCGTCTGTTGGGTGTTCTACTATTAACCGTCTACAGGAAATTTCCAACAATTACCCTCGACATTGTATACACAATAGAACGAGGCAAAGCTAAATTATATTTCTCTACCTAACAGCTCTCTCTCCTTACACCTAAATAACAACAGTCTTCACATTTTAAGACACCATCAGTTTCCACCAAAAATACATTTACATATACACTATCACTTAAAATAACACCCACACTCCCCCCCCCACACACAAAGAAATATGTTCAGACCCCATATATATTACTATCATTATTAGAGTGGGTTAAGTATTATATTCATTATAAACTAATTGACATTAATGAAGTACCAAAAGTACTGCTTCAAATATTAAATTACACAAACACCCGCACGGGCACATAACCTTTATTAAGCTAATATATCTTATGAACGTTTTCACGACTTGACCGTAATGACCCTTCAAGACTTGGAAAAACACACACAACAAAATATCCCCATTGCTCATTAATTCATTATAAACCATGATAGCTAACCTTGGCAGCAGTGTACCCACTCTCTAGGGGAGGAATGATGACGTGGTGGTTGAAATAGAGCGAGTGCAGAATTGTGCATTCTTTCTTCCTTGATTCCACTCGGCCATGTTATCGAAAGAAGAGCGCTCTGCTACCAACAACGGTTGGAGCCTGGCACACGGATTTGGTTGACAAGAAAAAACATACGTGAATAATTTCAATGAAATTATACTTAACAGAATTGTGCTATCAACACTTTAAAATCTCAATAAATATGTTACAACTTTCTCTTTGAGGGCGGGGAGGCCCGATCCCATGAACCCCCCCCCCGTCGTGCACCCTTGCAAAGTTTCTCTTTAACTAAATTTCATGAAATTCCGTAAACAGTGCTACTATTGCATACTATTAATGCATATGTTAATATTTTTTTATCATCCCAGGTGCTGTGGAGAGAACCCAAATAATCTCAGCCCGGCAGCTGAAAACTGGAAAATCGGGGTTAAGGATAGAATGGCAAGGCAGAGGATGACATGAATGGAGCAAAATAGTGCAGGAGGCCAAAGCCCATCAATAGTTGTAAAGCCAGAGAAGAAAAAGAGGCAGGGATTCATCAACAGGTATTCCAGCTTGGTCTCGTAGTGCAGGAGACACGAACGTAACCCCTACAACACTACTACGCTTTTAGAATATTTTTATACAATTTTTTAAAATTATTAGTATTCCAGTTTTTTCCCATATTTATATAAATAAATAGGTTTTTCCAAAGTAGGTTTAGAAGCACTTATTAGGAAATCTGCCTATAGGAGGTTTATTTCTATATAAATATGGACATGGTATTTGAAATTCCTTACATACATATTCTTTACGATGACAAAAAGAAACAAAAAAAATTTTGAAAATGATTATCCGAAAGAAATTAATTTAATGTCGATGAATTGATATATGTATAACTTTACTATGGTGTATTCTAAATTATGTGGTAACATTTCATCCTGATTCACGAATGCCTACTTCGTTGAAACAATCTGATGTAATATATTACATGACTTTCTCTTGTCATCTATCGTTTGTTAGACTGTATACGAACTATACTTATTAAAACTAATCTACTTCATTTTCATAGAGAAAAACCTTTGTAAAAAAAGTTATAGTACACATTTCGTTATAGATGCAAACAGAACAGAATAGTCAAATGTTTAAGAATTGGACCCTATATGCTGGTCTTAAAATTCCATACTAATGAAAAATTACAAAACTAATAATGGATATCTCAAAAATGACCTACCTCACAAAAGACATTATTTGAAACATATTGCATACTTTAAAGAGATCTACTTTTTGTGTAGTACGTGTTCGTCCATCCTATAATATTTACCTGTTATACAAGACTATATAAAATTCCTTCCGAATAAGGCTATTCCCAGAAATTGCAAGCTATGCATTTTGTCATATTACTTTCTCTACTACGTATAGTAAGTAGGGGAAGTATTGCATTCCACCCAAAAATTCGATACCGAGATTTCACCGGAAATACATGTTTTGAGACCCACTGAATCCGAAAAAAGCATTTTTGGAAACATGTCCGTGTGTGTGTGTCTGTGTGTGTGTGTGTGTGTGTGTGTGTGTGTGTGTCTGTGTGTGTGTGTGTCTGTGAACAGCATAACTCAAAAACGAACACGGATAAACACCAAACTTGGTATTTAGGTTCAGTATCTTCCAGAGATGCGACACGAAGGTTCTCAAGAAAATCCCCCCACCTCAGACTACCCTTTACATGGAACATTTTTCGAAAATTTTAATTTTCTCAAAAATGGCTCTAACGATTTTGATGAAAATATTATATGTTTAAGATAATGTCATGAGAAATGAAATGTATATCTCGAATTTTCTGGGAATGTCTCCAAAAGTATTCTTCATTGTGAACGACTTTTGCATAACTGGTAAACCGTAAGAGATAGACAGAATTTTACTACACAAAAAATGTAGATCGCGTTAAAATACATAACTTATGTCATATACATTTCTTTTGTTGAGTGAACCGTTTTCGAGATATTGCTTGTTATTTCCTTAAATTTTCCAATACTTGTACTTTTTCTCAAATTCGTTATTCATTTTTTTTGTCCTGGACATGCAAAGAGAATGAAATGCGCCACATAGCAACCAGCGTTAAAATATTTGACTATCGCTTAAAAGCTACCATATTCCCCTTGCATCTACAAGAAAATTACCAATAAGATTGACATCTCGATATCTCGATTAACATGAAGCATATGGAGAATAGGCGTTTGTAAAAATAGATTGTACAAGAGTAGAGAAAGTCATGTGAGTGTAACACATCAGATTTTTTTAATACAAATGTTAGTCATTTTTAATAAAATCCAAAATTTCGAAAAATATTTCATGAAAGCGTAGTTTGGGGTTGGGGATTGTCATGAAAATCTTCGTGTTGGATCTTTGGAAGATACTGAACTAAAACGCCAAGTTTGATGTTCATCCTGCTTTTCGTTTTTGAGATATGATGCTCAAAGACACGCGGACCTTTTTCTATAATCTCGACATCGAAGTTTTAAGTGAAATGCAATACATTTACACTTACTACGTAGGTGGTAGAGAATGTAGAAATGACATTTATGCTCTTGATAGCTGGAGGTAGATACCGACACATTACCTATGTAAACGCGGTGACGTAATTAACGCTGTAATTTGGCTTGTTTATGTCATGTATGCATATTCTTCGTCTCCGAAGTCTTGCACCTGCGACCATGGCATAATTCAAGGTAACAAACCTAGAGCCCTGTGGAATTTGCCTTGTCAGTCTGCTGTTCAATTTAAAAACCAGAAGGTTCCTAATGAAATGGCGTCTAGTTTCTTCTTCTTCTCTTAAATTAGGGTACTAGCTGCTTCTTCTAATGTGTGAATCGCTCCAATTTTACTTTCTCTACTACGTATAGCATTCCACCCGAAAATTCGATATCGAGATTTCACCGGGAATACGTGTTTTGAGGCACCTGAATTCAAAAAGGGCATTTTTAGAAAAAAGTTCGTGTGGGTCTGTGTGCCTGTCTGTGAGCAGCATAACGAAAAAAAAGTCATATAAATATCAACCTTGGTATGTCGGTTCAGTATCTATCAGTATCACAAAGATTTTCAACAAAATCCCCCCACCCCAGATTACCCTTTATATGGAACATTTTTCGAAAATTTCTATTTTCTCAAAAATGGTTCTAACGATTTTGATTAAAATATAATTTTATTTAAGATACTTTTATGACAAATAAAATGTATATCTTTAATTTTCTGGGAATGTTTCCAAAAGTAATCTTCATTGTGAACGACTTTTGCATAACTGGTAAACTATAAGAGATAGACAAACTTTTACTACACAAGAAATGTAGATCGCGTTAAAATACACAATTTATGTCATATACATTTTTTGTTGTTGAGGGAACAATTTTCGAGATATTGCTTGTTATTCCCTTAAATTTTTACTTTCTCTACTACGTATAGTAAGTAGGGGAAGTATTGCATTCCACCCAAAAATTCGATACCGAGATTTCACCGGAAATACATGTTTTGAGACCTCCTGAATCCTCAAAAAGCATTTTTGGAAACATGTCCGTGTGTGTGTCTGTGTGTGTGTGTGTGTGTGTGTGTGTCTGTGTGTATGTGTGTCTGTGAACAGCATAACTCAAAAACGAACAGTCGGATAAACACCAAACTTGGTATTTAGGTTCAGTATCTTCCAGAGATGCGACACGAAGGTTTTCAAGAAAATCCCTCCACCCCAGACTACCCTTTACATGGAACATTTTTCGAAAATTTTAATTTTCTCAAAAATGGCTCTAACGATTTTGATTAAAATAACATATGTTTAAGATAATGTCATGAGAAATGAAATGTATATCTCGAATTTTCTGGGAATGTCTCCAAAAGTATTCTTCATTGTGAACGACTTTTGCATAACTGGTAAACCATAAGAGATAGACAAAATTTTACTACACAAAAAATGTAGATCGCGTTAAAATACACAACTTATGTCATATACATTTCTTTTATTGAGTGAACCGTTTTCAAGATATTGCTCGTTGTTTCCTTAAATTTTCCTATACTTATACTTTTCCTCAAATTCGTTATTCATTTTTTTTATGTCCTGGACATGCAAGGAGAATGAAATGCGCCACATAGCAACCAGCGTTAAAATATTTGACTATCGCTTAAAAGCTACTATGTTCCCCTTGCATCTACAAGAAAATTACCAATAAGATTGACATCTCGATATCTCGATTAACATGAAGCATATGGAGAATAGGCGTTTGTAAAAATAGATTGTACAAGAGTAGAGAAAGTCATGTGAGTGTAACACATCAGATTTTTTCCAATACTTATACTTTTTCTCAAATGGGAATTCGTTATTCATTTTTTTTGTCCAGGTAATGCAAAGAGAATGGAATACTCCACATAGCATCCAACTCTTAAAATATTTGACTGTAGCTTAAAGCCTACCAATTCCCCTTGCATCTACAAGAAAATAAGCAATAAGATTAACATCTCGATATCTCGATCAATATGAAGCATATGGAGAATAAGCGTTTGTAGAAGGAGTTTGTACAAGAGTAGAGAAAGTCATGTGAGTGTAACATATCAGACATTTTTTTATTGTCCTGGACATGCAAAGAATGTAATGCTCCACAAAGCAACAGCTCTTAAAAGATTTGACTATCGCTTAAAGCCTACCATAATCCTCCTTGCATCTACAAGAAAATTAGCAATAAGATTAACATCTCGATATCTCGATTAACATGAAATAGATAGAGAATAAGCGTTTGTAAAAAATAGTTTATATAAGAGTAGATAAAGTCATGTGAGTGTAGCACATCAGATCTTTTCCTTTGTATTCCTCGGCTTCTCCCCCCTTCTGGAATATTATCTCTAGATACTCTTACAATCTATCAGGCGCCATTCTTGATATAATATCATTAGATTCTTCTCTTCCTTTATCTGTCCGTTCCACAATATTCTTTATTCTACAATTGTTCCTAATATCTTCGTTCCTGTTTCTATCAAGTTTTGTTACCCCAACTATTTTTTTTAAAGTTTAGTTTTGTTACTTCCATTAATTTCTTTGTCTTTACAGTGTCTGTTCTAGTTTCGGATGAGTAAAACTTAGGTTCGGTATGTAGATATTTATTTTTCCATATAGCATGGTTCAGGAAACCAGATTTGGTTTTACTGCTTATGAAAGAAGTTTGTTTTACAATACTGCTATTTCCAACTCTAAACATTTAAAAACCATTACTTGTTGTTTTACACTATTTTCAATTATACTATTAGCACCTTACTGGTTCCTTACTTATTATCATTGACTTAGTTTTATTAGTGAAAGTTTCTAAGAGAATTTAGTATATTGGTCTTTGTAAATTAGTCTTATTATTATACCATTCGCAGAGCAAAATTCATTTATATATCCATCTCTCATGTTTCTTTTTCCATGTATGTTGATGCCCAACAACGACTATCTGTTTGTTAATAGATAATTAAAAGCATTAATAATACCAAAACAACAAATTCTGAGCCAATCATACTTCTCCACTTATAAAACATGCAATGATTATACATATTACATAACATATAACTTGGATAAAAAAAAAGAATTGGGTTACCTCACCCCAGTAAAAATTTTTAAGAATGCAAAGAAGGACTTCAACTGCTACGAGACTTTACTGGAAATTTCTACGCGCCAGAAATTTGCAAATTTCGGAAACAAATGGAAAAATCTGATGTGTTACACTCACATGACTTTCTCTACTCTTGTACAATCTATTTTTACAAACGCCTATTCTCCATATGCTTCATGTTAATCGAGATATCGAGATGTCAATCTTACTGCTAATTTTCTTGTAGATGCAAGGGGAATATGGTAGGTTATAAGCGATAGTCAAATATTTTAACGCTGGTTGCTATGTGGCGCATTTCATTCTCTTTGCATGTCCAGGACATAAAAAAAATGAATAACGAATTTGAGAAAAAGTATAAGTATTGAAATATTTAAGGAAATAACAAGCAATATCTCGAAAACGGTTCACTCAACAAAAGAAATGTATATGACATAAGTTGTGTATTTTAACGCGATCTACATTTTTTGTGTAGTAAAATTCTGTCTATCTCTTACGGTTTACCAGTTATGCAAAAGTCGTTCACAATGAAGAATACTTTTGGAGACATTCCCAGAAAATTCGAGATATACATTTCATTTCTTATGACATTATCTTAAACATATGATATTTTAATCAAAATCGTTAAGAGCCATTTTTGAGAAAATTAAAATTTTCGAAAAATGTTCCATGTAAAGGGTAGTTTGAGGTGGGGGGATTTTCTTGAAAACCTTCGTGTCGCATCTCTGGAAGATACTGAACCTAAATACCAAGTTTGGTGTTTATCCGACTGTGCGTTTTTGAGTTATGCTGTTCACAGACACACACACAGACACACAGACACACACACACACACAGACACACACACGGACATGTTTCCAAAAATGCTTTTTTTGGATTCAGTGGGTCTCAAAACATATATTTCCGGTGAAATCTCGGTATCGAATTTTTGGGTGGAATGCAATACTTCCCCTACTTACTATACGTAGTAGAGAAAGTAAAAATATCTGCGTATTTAAAGCGAGATGTTCAGTTCAGCTTGAGCGCTTGGAGATTCATTTCTGCGCAAGTCAGTTAGATGCTAAGAGTGCCGCAGACTCGAGGGATCGTGGACTTCAATTGAAGCCCGCTGTAGAAGACAAAAATACAGGGCAAGACAATATACATATTACTTAAACCATTTTATATGGAATAAAAACCTATAACGTAGTTATTAATTTATTATACAAGCTGACATTTCAATTGTACATATAGTGGTGATGTCTACTAGTTCATTCATGTCTATCAAGAGCAGTATCCGGCGATGTAAGAACATCAGTTACGAATGTGTTATTAAGAGCACAGGCAAGGTATTACGTATAAATGGTATCCTTGTAACCGTGGGCAACATGGTGCTCCCGTATGTACTTCCTTTCAAATGCTTACACATCAAAGAAGTAAACATATGTACATTTGAAATTGACAATATTCTTCAATTGGACTGACATTGTATCTCGTCTATCGTCAGAGAAAATAGGTATTAAAAACTATTCATATTTTCCTGAATCATACCTCTCATTGGTTTGTGTGGAATGGTGGAAATGATTTCTAAGTAAGTCGTAAAATACAGTGATTATTCCACCCATAGCTGCCTCATCCATTTGGACGAATGTATTAGATATAAATCACTATGAGCCATGAAACAATAAATAACCGTTGCTCTCTTTAACCCTAATTAGGATGGTTTTTCCCTCTCCCTATATTTGTCTTTACCTCTCCCTTTCTTTCTCCGTTCTATATCTCCATCTTTCTCTCTATCTATACACGACCTTCACTCCTATAGTTTCTTCTCTCCTTGCAACTTACATATTGTATAACTACTTTTTGGGGCGTATTAATAAATATTAAAATAAAAAAATGTGATTACCAAAAAATTACACAATTCTGGCAGTTGTTTCAGATGATATACAATATTATAGATATATGCTAAATCGATCTCTTCTTTTTTAAATCACATCAGTGGCTACTGTCCACGAATTAACGTTTTCAGAAGGACCTTCCTTTCCATTCTGAGCTAGGAATGTCGACTCACTGCAATTTTTGTCCAGTCTGGTAATTCAAGCTAAAGATGGCAAGTTAATGCACATCATCAGTTTTAGTTAAGACACCAGTATATGACATTGATGCCGATTAGTAGTACAGAACATGTGTTTTATTTAATATGTTTAGTATACTGCTCTCTCAAAATTGTATTCAGCAGTACATATCAAAGGCCTTATGAACTCTTCTTGCTGATCTCTACCTCAGATATTAATATAATAGTTTGCTGTCCAATTGATGCTTCATCTGTTTGAAATATGTTTTTAGATTATAAAGACAACTTCTGTAGGATGTAGTTCTGAATAGTTGTAGTATTCCAGCGAGTCGACATGCCTAGCTGAGGATGGTCCTTCTGAAAGCGTTACTTTGTGGCCATCAACACCAGGGGCCAGTGATGTGATTTAAAAAAGAGGAGGTCAATCCAACACATTTCTATAATGAACGTGGCATCACTTTCAATACTGCTTCTCACAATCATATCGTATATAATATTCACAGAATTTGTAACGTTCTCGGGAAGGTTAAGGAAATAACCCATACACACTGGAGTGAATACAACATCCTGGGACATTTCACAAGAGATTTTTTGTTGGTTTTTGGATTATCATGGGGACTTAACGAAATTGCAATTATAAGGAGGAAAGGAAAAAATTGATCATAATCTTCTAGACCATTGTACAGAAATTTTATAAAAAAATACAAGAGAGGCAAAGGAAACTAATTTGTCACTCGAGATTTATAAAAACCACTTATGCAATATGGGGTAGACTTCCTTTGATAAATTGTAATAATGTTGCTGATTTGACTTTAAACGTGGTTACAAAGCTTTCCTTAGCACAAATATCATAGCGATTCTCTCTGGTATGTGCAACTAAAATAGCTCTGCTACCTCTAGCATTACTAGCGGAATATCAGGTCGGGCATGAGATAGCTGTCCGGGGGAGCGAGGTAATGGCTCCCGATACTGATATGTTATTGAGTACCCTTCGGGGATGGTGAGTGACCTAAAATCGACTCCGGCTATCAGCTCCTACAGCCGGGAGGCTAAGCTATTGTTCAGTCGTTTAGAAAACGCATTTGTCGCCCGCTCTATTCTCGGTGAAAATGAGAATATCTGTTACTCTCCCCATTAGTGTGCCTTGCATATGTAGGATACAGGGTTAGCTTTTCGCAATAATTACAACAATCTGAACATACATGTATTTTTACTTTCTCTATCACGTACCTAATAGGTATAGAAGTTTTGCAATCCTCCAAAAAAATCAATACCGAGATTTCACCGTAAATATTACTTTAAGGCCTCCTGAATCCAAAAATCCCTTTTAGAAAAATATCCCTGTGAATATGAATGTGTCTGTGAACAGCAAAACTCAAAGCTGAAAAGTCGGATAAAAACCAAACTTGGTATTTAAGTTCAGTATCTTCCGAAGATGCGACGCGAAGGTTTTCAAGGAAATCCCCCACCCCCAGCTACCTTTACATGAAAATTTTTCGAAATTTTTATTTTCTCAAAAATAGTTCTAACGATTTTGATTAAAATAGCATATACTAAAGATATTTACATGACAAATAAAATATATAGCTTGAATTTTCTGAGAATAACATGTGAAGGCTTCTTTATTCGGAAGGAATTTTGTGTAATATTATATAACTGGTAAACGTTAAGCAATAGACGGAAACACACTCAACAAAAAATGTATATCTCTTTAAAAACACCTAATTTCCTTAAGATGCATTTTTGTAGCATAAGCCATTTCCGAGATATCCGCCATTAATGATTCAATACTTTGTCATTATTTTTAAAGTCCTATCGACATTCAACTGTTTCTCGTGACTGCATGGAAAAAACGTACAGGCAGCGTGTAGCGCCCAGTTCTGAAACATTTGACTGTCGCTATTCCCTTTGCATTTATAACGAAATGTGTAATGCAGCTATTTTGGCAACGGTTTATTTGGATTAAAGTGAAGTAGACAGAAAAATAAGCTTTCGCAAGATGAGTTTTTACACATTAATAAATAATATAGGGTAAAGGAAGTCATGCGCATATAACACATAGACTTTTTTAGAATTTATTTTGTAGAATAATTTATCCGTAGTAATATAAACATGTATCCTGTAAGCAGTCGACCAGAGACAGCTTGCTTTTGTGTTTTCTAACATGCAATTATATTGCAGTCCCTATGAAGGTATTACACAATACACACACACACACAAAAAAAAGCTCTTAACAATGTTGATGTTAGTTTATCGAAGTGAGCTTATCAACACAAACCGAAAGAACAGAGTGAAGTAGCGGAAATACTATCTGAAATTACCTCACTTTATATTAGGTCATATAATAGGTAATTAAAAGACCTGATGCGTTAATTTCATATGGGTCTCTCATCCTACTACCGTTGATTGTATATAGCTTCCACAAGCTATTCTTACGATACCATATTATTTTATCTATTTTATGTTGGTCGAGATAAACCTTTGCAAAAATAGTTTCATTACACATTTATTGCACATGCAAAAGGAATAGAGGAAACCGAATTGACAGCAAAATGTTTAAAATCGCTATATTCAAGTTTATAAATGTAATATCTTTTCACGACAACGCTTATAAAATATCTGATATGCCTTTCTCTACCTACCATCGTTTATTTTCATATAGCTTCTACAAAAGTCTACTTTTCTACCTATTTCGTGTTAATCGAAATAAACCTTTGCAAAATAGTTTCATTAAGCATTTCGTTGTAAGTACAAAGGGATATAGAAAGCGGGTCGACAGTCATATATTTCTATATGTAGACCATACTCATTCCATGACTTTAGCGGCGGTACTTTTAAAAGGTGACAAAGCACTGGAAAATTCAAAGCAATGATAACTATATCTCGGATATTGCAGATGCCACAGAAAATTGTGTGTTTTAAGGAGATCTACATTTTTTATGTAGTAAGCTTTTGTCTAATCTCTTATGGCTAACCCATTATACGAACTATACATAATTCCTTCCGAATGAAAAGGACTTCACACACTATTCTCAGTAAATTTAAGGTAGCATTTTTTTGTCAAGCAGATATTTTAAACATGCCTAAATTTTAGCCAAAACCGTTAAAGCCATCTTTGAGAAAAACAAAAATAACTAAAATTTCTACACGTAAAGGGTAGTTTGGAATGATGGTCTTTTCTTGAAAATCTTCATGTCGTATCCTTGGAGGACCTGGGCTTAAATACCAATTTTGATATTTAAACACCTACTGGGAGGCTCAGGCGGTTGTGTCTGTGGCCCGCTTTCGGACGGTTGTGGGTTCGATTTCCGCGGCCGACCTTTCTGACCCATGGGTATTTTCGGGGTTTCCCCGAGTCACTAGGGGAGGCCACCCCCAAATTTCATTTCCTTCATTCCCTCTAATTACATCTTCCTCTTTCACGTTACAGGTTGGCTTCGGGGCTGTGTGTCGGACGACTGCGGACAGATGGCCTGTGTGTTGGAACTTCTTCTCAGCCCCGTCAGATGGAGGCGGCTCGAGCCTGAGTGAGCTTTCCCCGGGCTCCGCTGGAGGGGAGCCTGTGAGTCACCCTTCGGTGGCTTGGGAGGGCTGCCTTGAGCGCTCTCCGACTGGGTGGACAAACTTGTAGCTGTTAGGGACCTCTGCGCGTCTCTGTCGCCTGCGTCGGCCGGTCCTGCAGCCCATACGTCACCTGCGGTTCCTTTATCTCATTCGTTCCTCCCTGGATGTATGGACAAAAGATCCCTGTGTGGGTCGAGGTGCTAGGTATTCCCTCCGTAGCGTAATCCTAATCTTATTCCCAATTTTCCGTTTTGCTGTTCACAGGCGCAAACACACACTCACATGGATATTTTTCAAAAATGCTTTCTTTTCGGCTCAGAAGACCTGAAAATATCATTTCGGGTGAAATCTCAACATCCAATTTTTGGATAGAATACAATTCTTCCTCTACTTAACTTAAGTACGTAGTAGGAAAGGTGAACTACGTGTGTTCTTAATTTATCCATCACCTATCTATAAGTAGTAGGGGAAGTATTGGTTTCACCAAAAAATTCAACATCGAGATTTCACGGAAATATATGTACTGAAGTACACCGAGTCATCGAAAAATAAATAAAAGAAGAAACCTTTCAGAAAAAAAGCATGCATATGTGTAAAACAAAATTAAAAAGAAATTGAATTACCTTGAAGTAGGTAATGTATTATATTTCAACTGTTGGGGAACCGAACTTGTAGTAGTTGGTTACAACCGCACGTATGGTACCCGGTAGCCTTCGTCCCAAATTTAAAAATATTAACCTTGTAATTTAACTGTTTCTTTAAATATTATATATTTATGTTTGCCTCGGCTGCGTCAGTATTTATTTTAGAGACATAGATGTCTTGGAAGGGTTGTGGTGTGACTAAGAATGTAGGCTTACACAGATTATAATTTTACTTCACTTCTTATATTAATGCTTCACACGATTTAATTAACACCTCACTGATATAGAGAGAGAGCTGTGAGATGTTTTTGTTTAATACTTGCACTTTTTAACACGTAAAATATTTTTGTCTCACACAAAATACGTATAAAATTTCTCGAGGTTGCATCATGCATCCGGTTAGGAACACTGTTTTCAGACAACTGAACTCTAAATTTGTAAAATTTTCTCCTTTTCAGTTTCTGATTGGCTAGTCCTACTCGAATAGAATACCTTGATTTAACTAATGCTTTTTCTGGTTGTTGATTGGCTATTTTATAAACTGTCACTAAAATCACATTATTGCGTCCAAGAATCACAAGTAGTATTATTAAATTCTCAAACTGATTATTGCCTCAAGGTTATCTCATTGTTACCTCATTGTTAGCAACTTTTAACCTATTTATCACAGCTCCTACATTATTAAATTACGTAAAACATTCACATAACATTATTGAACATGTATACAATAATATAAGCATATGCAATGACTGTTACATACAATTTACAAATTATTACATACACATATTGCTTCAAGGCGGGCTGTTATTGAATTTAAATATTATATAATTAGGCTGAAATTATTTAAGTGTTAAAAATACTGCCGCAACCTAATAACAAACTTGGAAAATGAGTTCAACGTGCTTCGCGAAAGATTTTCAATAAACTCTCCCACCCCAAACCAGCCTTTACATAGAAACATTTTCGTTATTTTTACTACCTCAAAAGTGTTTGTAATGATTTTTATTAATACATAATATGTTTCAATTAATGATTTGAAGCTTTCTTGGCGTTGATACTTACTAGAACTTCACAGGATCATTACCCTGAAGAATGCCTCGGAATGCAGAGGGCCGAAAGCTTAAGCATGGAATGGCATGGAACTCGGCTGCAATCCCATCAAGTCATAATGTTTAATATATTTTCATGGTAAATTAAGTATATATTTGGAACTTTCTGCGAATAAATTGTGAGGTTTTCTACAATCAGAAGGAATTTTATATCAATTTGTTTAAGGGGTGTAGAAAGTGCAAAATGACAAAATTTGGCATCTTGTGTTTTTAATGGGAGAAAACACATGTGATTCTTTCTGATTTAGAATATATTATGATTTATTATTTAAACCGTTAAACGAATTGAAATAACTGTGCACCGCTTTAAACTTTAGAGTTCTAAGCCCTCTTTTAAACTCTTAACATCTCAATGCTTGTTAACTGTTGAAAAGACATTACAGGCTTCATGTAAGAGGTCCCAGGTCAAAAGATGTAGCACTACAAATCAGGATACAACCTAATGGTGACTACTTTTGAACATAAATTTAAACTGTGATTATCTCAAACCTACATAATTTCAATCATATACTCTTTCTTATCAGAAACCGTAAATGCTTCAAGGCTGAAATTTTGCACACTTATGCCAGATAACTTATTAAATCTGCTGTACTGGAATTATAAACGGTGAGCCATTTAAGTTGAGAACAATTTAATAATTAAATTGACCCTAAAATGAGCAACATAATGTCCTCCAAACAAAACACCACTAATAGCATTTACTTTCCCCCATAATACAAATCAACTTTTATTAAAAACATTTCTTTCTACAATGCTTAGTTTTGGAGATATTGTACAGTCTCAACTTAAATGGTCTGTCTTGTATTTTTAAAAATTTTAGAATTTTTGTTTTAGAAAGCTTAGATGTAAGTTTTTGTTAATTTTCTTCACAGAGGAAAAAAAGCATTTGTAACAGAATACTGTCAACTTAATTTCCTCAGTTCAGTTGT
The DNA here is from genome assembly GCA_030765065.1 of Deroplatys truncata. Lineage (NCBI taxonomy): Eukaryota > Metazoa > Arthropoda > Insecta > Mantodea > Mantidae > Deroplatys > Deroplatys truncata. The sequence continues at coordinate 103,437,085 of CM060984.1, forward strand.
ATGAGACAAAATGTTTTCACATTCCTGCTTTCTGCTTGAACTGACGTCTGCGAAAAACTAACCTAAATGTATCAAATTTACGGGCTTTATCTTGGAAATACTTTTTTTTTTAAAAAAATTATTAATTTTTAAAGCAAAAACTAAAATAAAACATATAGTTGCAAAAATTTAATGAGGGATCTAGGTGTAGATGCTGACAATATACTACATAGATGTATTAATGTCAACAGCCTAAGTTAGCTGCAGTCCATATACTGCTCCCACTTTCTACCCCACGTTACTGGTAAGTTATAAGAGAGAAAAAACGTACTACAGGAAGAATATAAGATCTCGTTAAAACACAACGTAATCCGAATAAATAGTTTTGTGGAATTAATTAATTCCAAGAAAGAAATGCTCTCCAACGCATACATTTTCAGTATCCTTTATCTATTTCTCGCGATATTATACAAAGAACATGGATTTTAAAGCCCGCATATAGGGCCCTATTCATTAAGGATTTGAAGTGTTTTGGTGACTTCCACACAAATATGCTATATCTTCAAAGGGTTTGCTTGGTTTTAAGCTAGGCACAACATATTTAGCAATCTTATCAAGTTAAATCAATATGTAATCCAAATTTATACAATTTTCCTAGTATCCGTGACTGATAATTAATTAACAATTTGCAAAACCCAAAAGAGCAGTTCATTTTTTCGGTTAAGTACATTTTATAAAAAACAGCGTATAAGCCGTTAATTAATTTTAATTATATTTCCTATCAATGGTCTGATATTAGGGGTAAATCCCTTTATACATACCGAGCGGGATGGGTCAGGCGGTAACGTCTGTGGCTGTTGGAATGTCGTGGGTTTGATTTCCGTGTCCGACCTTCCTAACCCACGTGTTTTTCGGGGTTTCCCTGAGTTTTTAGGCGAATGCTAGGAAGGATAATTAAGTCCCGCGAATTTCCTGTCCTTCCATTTCACCTCCATTCTCATTTCACTTCACCTTTCATCCGCTTATCTCTTTCAGGGCTGTACGTATCGGTGGTCTCGGTGTGTGCATGGCAGGGGAAAGGGATGCTCTTTGGAAACATTTGTCCCCGGACAGTCTCGTGTTCAGATCCACCAGGAGATGTGTAAGCCTACAGGGGGAGGGGAGCCGGCCATACCGGTGCCCATCCTGGGAGTTTGAATCTATAAATAGTAGGGACCCAGACCTGTTCCTATCGTGCCTCCGGGTTCGGCCGACCTCTGCCTCCTCACACCTCAACCCTACCTCCGGGAGGCGCCCCGTCCGGGGCATAGGTACAAAAGCTCTATGTAGGTGGACCGTCTAAGACCCCCTTCGCGTTAAATCCTAATCTCTTTACACATTTATTCCTTTGCCTTGGTGTAAAGAATAGTTAGCAACACTTAATGTAATTTTTTATGAAAACTTTTAAACTAAATATTCTTTTTGAAAACACATTCAATTTAGCCCGAAAGGACCAATCTCACATGAAGTACCCTATAGGATACAAATACACACCACATTAATCTATCTGAAATCTGTTTTGGGTTAAGTGCACCTGGAAATAAACAATTACAAGTTACGCGACAACACAAAAAAAAAACTAAATCACCGCACACAAAATTTATTCAGAAAATTATCCTAGGGATGTGAATTTCATAATGATTTAATAAGCAAAGATTACGTGTATTAAAAGTTCTGCGGTCCTAGCTTAAAACCAAGCAGAGATATTCCTATTTGAAGATACATCACATATTTAAGTGTAAAAGTCACCCAAAACATTTCCAGTGCTCTTCAGCCTAATGGAATGTATAATAAAAGTATATTTGTTAACGCTTATCTGCTTAATATAATAAAAATATAAAAAAGTAAGATAAGTGTGGTTTGTAAAACTGATATAAAAATAAGCCACATTGGATATAAATAGACAGAATGAAACGCAATTTTTTTTAAATGCAAACATACTTGACACTGAACATGTGTCGTTGGACCATATCTCACAGTGGCCATGGCACAGAAGATGATGTTATTAGCGATGAAGGATATTTTAGCTTTCATTGCTTGAGTTTATTGCCTGTGAAGAGTCTCTTTATAAATATAATTTGCGTGGGAATCGCCCTTCTTCATCCACCGGTTATCTATTTACTGTGTTTAGTTCCCGTGTGTGGGTGTGTGTGCTGGTTTTAGTAAAACCATGTTTTCACTAATATAGAAACAATAAAAATAACGTATTTTGTAACATTCTAGCAGTTAATATATTATATTTTTGTCTTACCTTTAGATAAACAAGGTGAGTCACGTAAAAATCTTTCTTTTTGTCTGTCTTGTTTAAAGGAGTTACAGCTCATAGTATTTTGGTCTTCCTAATGATTATTCGTCTATTTATAGATTCTCTGACACTATATTTCATGTCCTTCTTCTTTATCGCCTTACCAGGCATTGGGCTGATCACTCATCCTGGATATGCTATGAGTTTGCTTGGTTCTCAAACAGGATACTCACACAAGGTATTGGCTTGTACGTCCTTGGGGGTATAAGTCCTACAAGGAGGAGGGTAATCCTTTAAAGTAGAAGAAGAGGAATGATCCTTTGTTACAGTCCTTATTATTTTATTATCAGAATTCATTTCTTTGATCAGCTGTTTTTATCATTTTTCAGTTTTCTTTTATATCAACTATAACGTTCTTTTATATAGCTCCTCCTATTTTCACATGCACTTTGCGTCTTGGTGTTGGCTGGAAGTGGAGGACGGTTTCGGCACTTAAGCGCATAGTCGCATTTTGTGCTTCTGGAACCTCCAGGAGGAACGGGTGAAGTGAAGAACTCAGAGAGCGACAGATCTGGGCTGCAGGCTCAGACACAGGCTGGATCCCTAACGTCTTCTGACGCCGGCGGGACCGGCACAGGTTCACCCCTCGGAGAGGCCCCTCAGAGGTTCCGAACCACACCGAACGACAGGACAGACATTTACACAAAGCAATTTCCACTGTCATACTCCTCGCCCTCCGTCCACTGGCCCAATCCTTTGACACAGAAACATGATGAGCAATTGAAATGACAGGAAATGAGGGGCAGTAAAATTCGTGGCATTATATAATTCATTCGCCTACCAATTAGGAAAAACTACAAAACACCCAAGATCAGAGTCGCCGCCCAACGGGAATCGAAAACCAAGACCTATGCGAGCGGAGTAATCTCGTTCAGTTTCCTTATCGCATAGCACACAGCCAACTAGCCTGTCACGGGGCAATGGTAGCAACATGCTGAGCAATGGGCGCCCGAAGTGACAGCATGGCCGGTATATCAGTGTGAAGGAATGTCTTTAAAACGAACGCCTTCCAAGCTAGAGTCCTGCACTAAATGGTTAAGAAAGTTCAAATTTTGAACCACTACTGTACCCCATGTGATGGCTCAGGCGGTAACGGCTGTGGTCCATATTCGGGAGGTCCCTAATTCAAATCCCGTAGACCGACCAATCTGACGGAGGTTTATTCGTGGTTTCCCTCAGCCGCAAAGGTAAATACCGGATTGGATATTTAACACCACGATCCAAAGTTCCACCTTAAGCCTTAGTAAACATGAAAAATACGTGGTAACAGCGAATGCTATGCCATCCATTCACAGACAATGAAAGCAGGTAGAGTGGACGCACCCTAATGCCACCTGCAGGCACGAAACAGAATCTCCGGCTGCTATGCGTTAGGGCCTCTGTGGACACGAAGCAGGAGAGCATGGTTACAGGGATGAGACCTAGAAGGCTAACTGTCCGCCTTTCTGTATGAGGACGGCTGTAGGACTGGACGCACCCTAATGCCATCTGCACGGCACGAAGCAGAAGATCCAGTTGCTGTACATAGCGTCTGGACTGTCGAAGTGGGTGGTTACAGGGATGAGACCTAGAAGGCTAACTGTCCGCCTTTCTGTATGAGGACGGCTGTTGGACTGGACGCACCCTAATGCCATCTGCACGGCATGAAGCGGAAGATCCAGTTGCTGTACACTAGCGTCTGGACATGTCGAAGCGAGTGGTTACAGGGATGAGACCTAGAAGGCTAACTGTCCACCTTTCCGTATGAGGACGGTAGTTGCACTGGATGGCATCCTAATGCCACCTGCACGGCATGAGGCAGGGGATTCGGTTGCTATACGCTAGGGTCTCTGTGGACATGACGAAGCGGGTGGTTACAGGGATGAGACCAGAAGGCTGTCAGCCATGCCTCGAGCTAAGAGTTATCCACTAACAGATCCTCGCGATATGACCCTGTAGTTAAATCGACGTGAAATAAACAGAATAATAATAATAATAATAATAATAATAATAATAATAATAATAATAATAATAATAATAATAATAATAATAATAATGTACACCGTGTGAAGTAGGCAACATGAAGAATGTTCGTTTTATGCAGCCTGCATATGGATCAGTTAAAGAATGTTCCCGACGATTTCTGTAATCACTAAGCCTGGTGGATTGGACAGGAAAGCATTAGATAGAGGCATCAGGTTACGAGGTACTAAGCTATGTTTCGTTGTCCTCTACTACTATACGCCAATGGTGTACGCATGAAGGAATTGACAAATTAGCGTACTGTCAATCCCCTCTCGGTTGCTGTAAACAACTCGCTATATGTGGTTCGCGATACATTTAACTTCACATGTTCGTTGTTCAAACCTCCAGGTTTAGTAAACATGATCAGATAGATCCTGGAAATGTCCCAGAGGGTGGGAAATGAGTTTTGTGGGTATAACAAGCAGATGAAAGTGAAAGTGAAACAGCCTGCAACGTGAGCAGGCAGAAGTTGCAAGTTGTAAATCGCAAAATAAATATACCAATTGCATAAACGCGAAGGATTAGCAAGCTATATGTGGAAGAAATTTCTTCTTGTTGTACCTGTTGATAAAACACCTACTGCGTATGCATATTGTGAAATTTGTTCAAGTCTCCTGACGTTCACATCTAGAAGCCCCTGTATCAAAAGAAGGTTAAAGCGGACTGCAAGGGAAACCTGCAATGGAACATTAGCTCAAGCAGCAATGTAGTATGTTTGAACCAGCATATCCATGCAGCCGATTACGAAATACGTTCAGGTCTTAGTCCCGGCAAGCGAAGAGGGGAGACTTAACGAATGCCAAAGTGGGTGCACCCTATCTCTTAGCTAACTAGAAAAGTTGAGGTATATAAGTAAGTAAACTGGTTCCAAGCTAAAGAAACTTGCATCAGCATCAGAAGAGAACAGGGAATACATTTCAATCCGTTTTATTTTCCCCAAAAATCATAAGAGATAATAAAGACAAAAACAAAAGCTATTAGCAAATAAATTACAAAATAACAATTGTAAAAACATCAGTACCAAAAATAGCAAAATAAAAATATGTATCTACATTAAAGAAAGAAAGACAAAAAAAACTACAATTCTATAATAAAGTAAATGTACTAGGTGACGTTAATAATGAAATTTAAATTTATACAACAGAACAAAGTTCCAAAAGGGAAAACTTAAAATTACTTAAATATGCTGCATTATAATTAAATTATAATGAACCACAAAAACAAAAATTATTAATTGAGAAATTACAAAAGCAAGTCTAAATATAAGTAAAAAGAGTATTAAATGCAAAGCAAAGTAACATTAACAGATCCTAAAAGGATAAAGTAACAAACAAAATACAAAGATGCTTAGTTGTTTCAGGCTGCATACACAATTCTCAAAAGTAAAAAATTAAATAAGTAATATTTAAAGTAAAAAAGCAAGAATGAACTAATACTATTCTTTACTGAAAGAAAAGCTGGGGCAATACTTAACATTTTGTGATCGGCACAAATAATAATAATAAAGAAAAACCTTTTATAGAACAAACTCCTACAGCTGCAAGTACCGTAAACCTTCAAAAGTTGTTGTTAAACATTGAAAATGAGAGGAGATATCGAAAAGTTGGAAATAAGTCTGCATCAGGAGGTGAGTACAAGGTGGAAACGCCATGACTGCACTCTTTATAATCAGTACTACAAAGTGATTAAGATTTTAGAACACAATTCGTCGTGAAAGTTAAATGGATTCCACAATAAGGTTGCAGGAAAATTACCATTGGTTTTAAATCAATTTAAAGAAGCCGCAGACGACTTTGAGTCTGACAAAGAACCGACGATCCAAGTTGTGCTACTTCTATAAACTAAGAGACCCTGTTCAATTTCTGAGGCAATAGCAAAAATTAATGAACGAGAATATAATCTGATAGAAGCCGAGGTGGGAATAATCCGCATTCACAAAATAGAAACGTTTCAATTTGAAAAAGTTGGCAGAGACTGACAGAGATAGATTCTACGAAGTGCTGCGCCAGATGTGTTCTCAATTAAAATACTCTTCTCTAGCCACAGATGCAGTTTCATCAAGTCAGCAGTCACCATCAAAGAAAGGGAACAAATTCACGCAAGACAGGCATAGCGATAACTTATCTATGACTACTGAGGTGGACCTGTATAAAGATATGAACACTGGAAACGATGACGATCTTCTAAACTGGAGGAAAGAGAACAAAAGCAGAGGTCTAATCTTTCCAACCGCTTCCAGTGAGTGCGACTATTGTAAGGCAGGTTTACTAATACCTAGGTTTCTAAAATTACGGTAAAGTACTGTATAATACGAAAATGAGACAAACTACTGTATTTTATCCTGTATTATTGGCATTAATGGTATAAGTAGATGCCATCTGCATAACAATTATGTATCACGTTTTGTATACACCTCAGGCGAGCCGTTTGCAGTTCTTGACTGCTACTGACACTCGCAAGCGTTTAGTAACGACATCCGGAGTATTTACGACATGACATGTTTAGAACTGATTTAGTTGTCAAGCGTCAAGCGTGATGTAAAAGTAATTATAATGCTTTCGTTCTTTATCCAATGTATTGTAATATTTCAAATTGTCAACATACGTTCTGTTAATTATTCGGAGTATTTGGGAACATTTGTGTATTACTAAGATGTGTAATTATAACAACTGTCAGTATTTTCAATTCACTTGGTTTACATAATGTACATTTGACAGAAAAACGCCGTAATAGGAAATAGAAAGTTTAGTATCCTTTACTTGCGCTGAAATCACAAATCCTACCATATATACCAATCTTACCAGGTATTATTCGGTTTAAAAACCAGATTTGGTATTATATCAACACCGCTAGCGTATTATACCTTACCGCCAGAATAATACAATTAGATCCAGATCGGGTAAATGACATGTTAATTATTCATAACAATTTTGAAAAGTAGAATTGTGTGGTGTGTGTTAACCTACTATATATGTAAAAACCAATATTATATTGCCATTTGATTAGACAGGAACTGAAAATAATGAGACTTCGTTTCTTAATTACCCACTCATTGCTGTTTGCGATAAAGTACGTATTTATTTTACCATTTTTGTATAGAGGAAACAATTATTATAGTTGTAATACGAAGTATTTGTTTAAATAAGGAACTATCTAACTTTAAAAAATAAACTGATTATAATGATTTGTTGCTATCAAATTCATCAACAAAGAAGGCATAAGAATCTGTCCCTGGTGTGGAGAGGAAGAAACTTGGATTCATATTCTGGCGCATTGTAGTAGGACAAAACGGTTGAGGAGAAAGTAATTGCCAGGTTCCTTTGTTAACTCAAGGGGAGGGTTACAAGTCTGTTGGACCTTCCTGATTGGGAGGGGGAAGCAATTGGTACATTTTAAAAAAGGTTATGCAGCTCAGATCGGAGTGTAAGGAAGAGGGTCAAGAGTAGAAGGGGGAGGGTTAGTGGCTATGGGACTGATATTTGTTGGGTTTGTAAACAATTGCGTGTGCTTGTGAACAAGTTTTTTCCTTCATATTCTTCTGTTTCGTTTGTGTGATTTTTGTTGTTAGTTAATCTGATTTTTTTCTTTTCATTTCTTGTAAATATCAATAACTTTAAATTCAGTGTGATAAATATAGTCTGCAACATATGAACTACAGTGTATTATATAAGCACGTTCGATCTAGCTGATCTTTGCGATGTATGACTTTGAACGTGTAAAATGTTTAAGACCAATAAACACACCATTCTACTCTACTCTACTAATTAGGGTTTTGTGGTAACATTTATAAATTCAGTGTAAAACAAAACAAAACATTTCAGTGCATTTCAGTACTCGATGAGTTTGACATACACTACTTTAGAATTTGAACTGTGAATTTTCTCTTAGTGTTGGTTAATTTATAGCTGAGAAATTTTCATCCGTCTATTGATATCTGTAGGCTGAGTTGCAAGATATTAGGGGTAACCATAGGAAGCTGCGTGCTTCTTCATAGAATTAGTGGTGCTCAATTTGTCTAAAAATTGTTTGAACGATTTAACTTAGTAAACTTGAACGTTTATTTTTTATTAAATTCTGCCTGTATATTTTTACACCTAAAATCAATGCACTGCTGCATGACAAATACATTATAAGCATCTGATAAGTTACATTCACATGACTTTGTCTACCCTCGATTGTTTATTAGTGGTATAAAAATATTCTTACGAAAGCTGGTTACCGATGTTCTTTTTTAAAATCTTTGCAGAAATAGCTACACTATACATTTCGCCATAGGTACAAACGGAATACCGATAGTCAAATGTTTAAGAACTGGACGTCCTATGCTTGATTTAAAATTCCATATTCTTTCCATGCAATCGCAAGAAACAATTGAATATTAACAGGTCTAAAAGAATGACAAAATATTGAAAATAATAATGGAATAATGTCTTACAGCACAAAATTGTGCGTTTTACAGAGGTCTAAATATGTTGTGTAGTAAATTTTCATCTATCACTTAACGTTTCCAGTTATACAAAATTATACAAAATTCCTTCACTGGCTATTCCCTACTATTAAAATCAAGATTACATTTTATAGTTATGTAAATATATTAAATATGTGGTATTTTAATCAAAGCCATCACAGCCATTTTTGAAAAAAAATTCGCAAACCTTTTCATGTAAAGAAAGGGGGGAATTTTTTTTGAAAATCTTCGTGTCGCATCTTTGGAAGCTGCTGAACTTAAATAACAGGTATAGTGTTTATCCGACATGTTTTTGAGTTATGCTCGCAGACACACAGGCGGACCAGGTTCTAAAAATGCTTTTCTGGACTTAGGGGCCTCAAAACATGCGTTTCCGGTAAAATTTCGGTATCGAATTTTCACCCTCTCTACCTATTATGTACGTTGTACAGAAAGTAAAAATAGAAAAGACCAAGGATTCCTAGAAGTTTCATTTCTGACATGAGATACTACGGTACGCATACAGTATTACTGGAAAGCAGGGACTGCATGACGTCATATCCAAACAAGACAATATCATTAGCGTTTATGTTGAAGTTGTATGTTGAATAAACAATTGACATTTTATTGCCGTTATGCATATTGCAGCGATATTTACAAGTTATATACAACACGAAATATTCATTCAGAATAAGAAACTAATGCTGCATAGAAAACCTATTGCAATAAGATATAAAATACCTTAAAATAAAAATGATTTTATTTTAAGACTATTCTTGTATTAAATAATGAGGAATAATAACAACTAATCATCGAGCGGGATGACTCAGGCGGTGTTTGTGACCCACATTCGGGAGGTCGTGGATTCAATTCCCGCGACCGACTTTTCTGACTCATGTGTTTTTTCGGGGGTTTCTCCGGGTTGCTAGGCGACTGCTAGGAGTGTTCATTACATCCCCCGAATTTCTTGTCCTTCTATTTCACCTCCATTCTCATCTGCTTGGACTGTTCAGGGTTGAAAGTGTCGGCGGTAGTCTCGTCTTTGCATGACCGGGGAAAAGAATGTTCTATGTAACCCTTCTTTCCCCGGAATGAGGGCGGCTGCGGTTCCGAGTCCCCTCAGTGGGACGTGCAAGCCTGAAGGGGGGAGGAGAGCCGGTTCACAGGTGTCATCCGGGGAGATTCAATCTGTAAAAGGTAGGACCCTGCCTTCTGCCCTGTCGTGCCTCCTGGTCCCGCCGCTCTCTGTCTCCGTTCACCTCACCCCTCCCGGGGATACCCCGTCAGGGGCTTAGGCACCTTGTAGGTTAAGGTGCTAAGTCCCTACTCCTGCAACTATCAGCTTTATAGTTTACAATTAAATTTTCTATCCTAAATTGTGTTAAATCGAACGATAAAGTGTTATACAATCTTATACCTAATATTTCAAAGTTATTCAGTGATTTAGTAAGTCCATGATATGGTATGTTAATTAGGTTATTATTCTTAGTATTATATTTATGTCCTGTCTGTATTGCTGCTCGGATAAATTAGTTTTATATAAATGAGTACAACATAAACGTACAAGTTGATTACGGTCATTACTGTTAATTTGATAAACAGTAGCTTATACTGTACAACTTGTCTGAT